>OX375811.1:11794913-14194913 GCA_947359405.1 Antitype chi | reverse complement strand
ATTTAAAAAAAAAACAATATCTATCCGATACTCCCATGCTCTCATAAAATTACATAACGTATAGAGAACGAATAGTATTCAATTTCAACGACGAAATCATGCATCTACACGTATTTCTGTAATACTCCTCTTAAACTATATAAACGGTTTATTAGGTTAGTGAGACCAAAACAAACTCAATTAAATCAATAGGTATTTAACTGCCGCACAGCCCTTAAAACAACTTCAATACTAATACATCGTTTTCCTTTGTTTACAGGTAACCTACACAATGTCCCATTGGTATACGCAGAAACTGCGAGAATTTCCAGGTTTTGTATGCTTTAGTATAACAACAGAAAGTTAGTTACGTACATGATAATGTAATACAATTTCAATTAAGGCTACAGTGATTTTAGATTTTAGTTTGTGACCCGTTACTTTGAACTAGTTCAGTGGAGTTCGGGCCTAATATAAATAATAATAACTAACATGGAGACTGTCCAAGTTTGTTTACCTTAGAGCCGTAGACACATTGATTCACAATTTGGTCTTATTCTGCAACCAATTGTGCATACTTCGGCGCGTTGTGTTCTACGGGATTCTCAAAGAGATGTCAGCACCAACTGGTTGTGTCCGCAATTGCCGATGCCTGCCAGGGGTGCGGGTTGTTCGAAAGAGATACCGCGGCCCCTGGCACACAGGCAACTGAGGGAAAAGGGATGGGTTTTAGTTAGTAAAAGTCTGACAGGCCCTCCTACTCCACCCAGAGCGGGATAACATATTTGATGATTTCCCACACAAAAAAAAAGTGTGCATACTTAATTTTCGAAATTAAGCATCATGGGAAAACAAACTGAAGGTTTCTCTTTCTAACTCTCAGGATATATCTAAAGAAAGAAAGAGACGTAGCAATAAATATTCGAACTAGTTTATTTTTATGTATCTTTCTATGATCGTTAAGGCTTCTTCAAAGAAACGCTACACGACAGCGCGACTCGAAACTTGTAGAACAATTTCCATGAAGTTTTCATAAAAATTGTTCTACGAGTGTCTTGTCGCGCTTGTTTGAATAACCCTTTTGTTCCTGTGAAGTGCGAGTCTTCTGACAGTGACAATATATCTAACCGGCCAAAGGGTTAATTGCGTAACACCCTACTAGGAGAAATGGCTTTCATTATGACAGTATAATGAGTGTTTCATTGCGTTATTTACGTTGTTGAGCAGATACATTTTTCGAACATATGAAGCAATCAATGAACAATATCCTTCAAAACTATTCAGATTGTGATCATGGTTTTATGACGCAATTAGGGTGCGTATTATGGTCAGCCCATACCAAACGTAAATCACCATTAATCTACAGCAGTCTAAATATAAATCTATTGAGGAAATTGACAATAAATTCTTCGCGAATCTTCAAGTATAAGGTCTTAAGCAAAATTAATAGCTTTCATAATTCTTCGCGCCAAAGACTCTGTGTTTTCTGAAGTAAGTTTTAGCACGTTCCAACCAAAAATCTCTGGGCTATATTGATAGCTAAATTTAGAATATGACACACCTTTTTCTAGAAGGTTTTTTGTTTTAGGTTTAAATGTTTGTCTACCATATAATTTTTTCTTTTTCTTTATTTCTTGTGTCTAGTTTATTTTGTGCTCATATTTTGTTTAGATAGAAGTTATGAAACAATATTTTCTTTGGTATGTTATTTTAAAGGTAGACAAATATTTGCTGTCTTGATTTCGTTTCTTTTCTGTATTTTAGGACTTGTAAATATGTAGGAAAGAACATTAAGAGAAGTATTTAGAGAAAAAAGCACAGTACCAATGTTTTTTATTCAAGTTTATCTAACTGAATAGACAGCTGTGCTGCTGTGGAGTTTGTTGCGTCACTTCTTCCCAGCTAAAGCACTAGGAAGTGGTGAAGAGCGGGCGTTTCTGAGGTCTGTCTTATGTCATTTTGATGTTCAAAAAGTGCCGACTCCCAGCCTAGTTTAAACAAATGACTTTTGATTTTGATTTTGACTATCTCGTTGATAGTCGAATTCAAGTGTCTGTAAATGGTTTAATTCAAATACTCGTAAATGCTTTGAGTTTGAATTCAGTGTTGAAGCATTCTTTATCAGGACCAAATGAAATGGTAATTATTACTGAATTCGCAACTATAAATTGACATCGAGTTTTGTCAGCCGGCAGTTTATTCTAGAGCTGATTTTTTTTTTAGAATTGAATCTTGTGAACTTGGTAAGTTTCTCTCCATCATCATCATCTGTCTAGCTTTTTCCCAACTATGTTATGGTCGGCTTCCAGTCTAACCGGATGCAGCTGAATACCAGTATTTTACATGGAGCGACTGCGTATCTGACCTCCACAACCTAGTTACTACGTAATACAATACCTCTTGGTAACTTTGGTTGCCAGACTTTTAGGCTTCTGAAGACCCGTAACGATTGTCAAAGATCCACAAATGACAGCCGGGACTAACAATTTTGGTAAGTTTCTCTCCATCACGATAAATATTTAAAAAAATGTATACGTTTAGGGCATGTGGACTGTAATTTTGACGTTCGACAAATGCTGATTCTCAGCCTTTTTTTAATAATTGACTTTTGAATTTGATTATATTTTGCACCGTTTTCTATGATTACCTCGTGTTCTAATGCTCGATAAGGTACGCATCAGAACATAAAGTCGAAACGTCGAGTATTTCTCAGTATTTTACAAGAATTGATCGTGGAAAACCCGAAACCAATCACTGCCAGTGTGAATGCGTCCTGCAATATTTCGGCTTGTTTGCTACCCCCTTTACCTGTCAGTATAGGGTTGCCAACTCGTATATTTTATTAGGAACTTGTATGTTGAAATTCGCGTAGTCTTTTTTACGACGTAGACAGGTACGGTCACAAAAAAAGATAGGTATGAAAGAAACCGATAGATGTTTTGAATGAAATTAAATTTTATAAATAAAGTGTTTGTTTTCTATTATTTAAATTAAATTTCATTAGTGTCTGTAGGTTTGTAAAACATCCATCGGTGTCCACTAAACTTCAACTATATCCGACTATCCTAGTTACTTATGGTAAAATCAGAGTTTTGCAAATCACTCCATATCTCTCAATATAAAAAGCAAAACACTTTATTTGTAAAACTGGCCGATACTTTGGTTTTTTAACAACAAATTTATAAAAAAAGTAACAAACATTATCTTTAATATTTCCAGAATATTAGCGATTTTTGCGTACCTCTATATTTTGGGACATCTATCCCGCATAAGGGATAGTTGCCTAATCCATATAAATTACGTTTAGGATAGATGCCCCGCCGAGAAACGACAACTATCCCGCAAAAACTTTGATCGCATTTTGTCTTCCCATGCAATCGCACAGAGACATGCGACACGGTCACTAGCTGACATTTATGGCTATTAATTTAATTTTACATTTTGTGTTTAGTTATGATAATGACTTACCTATTATTGTATAGAATCAAGTTCTTCTAACTTAACAGATAGCTGTGCTGCTGGGGAGTTTGTTGCGACACTTCTTCTTCCCAGCTAAAGCACTGGGAAGTGGTGACGGGTGGGCGTTTTGGGGGACTGTCTTATGTATAATTTTGACGTTCAAAAAGTGCTGACTCTCAGCCTAGTTTGAATAAATGACATTTGATTTTGATATCTCATGCAATCAGCCTAGCCTTCTCCCAGCTATGTTTGGGTCGGCTTCCAGACTAATCTGATGCACCTGAATACCAGTAAGTGACTTGGACTGTGTTGGAGAGTGGTTTTCATATGTAATGGTCATCTCCTAACTTCCATGGCTAATTTTAAATCTTATATTTAGAATTGTTTTTTTTTTTACATTGTTCTCACATATAGAAGCAACAAGAATAATGTTCCCAAGTTTTTGTAATACTTAACATGATTAAAAAGAGTGTCCATGGAGTTTCTTGCCCGTTCTTCTCCATAGAGATCTACGTTTTGGAATGGGCAACTAGCTTCAACTTTCCAACTGGTCGACTTTTTGACAGTTCAAAAGTGCCTGTAAATGGTTTAATTGAAATAAATGCTTTGAGTTTGAGTTTAAGTTTTGAGTTTAATGGATCCCATCCACGAACCAACTGCAGCATGCGTAGCTTAACCTTCGATCGACCCATTGCATCTCATAGAAACGATCCGTGTGCCAACGATGACGTCAAGACCGGTAAACAAAGTCACTGTCAAAAAGAAATAAAAACAAGAAATCTCTCTAACATAGTTACCAACCCTAAAGTTCCTTCCAGACTGTCGCTCTCCGCGTTTTTTTTTTGCCCCTCGAACAGCCTCCGCTCATTCCCCGGTCGCAATTGTCTCCTTTCAATTGCCGTTTTCGTAGACTTAGCGTTTAACTATTGCTATTTTATTTTGCTGTTCTAAAAATTTAAATTGTCTGGGAAAATACAGTAAAAAAAATTTAGGAACCAAGGTGTTGCTTTTTGTAGCATGTAAGGTAGGTAGGCACTTTATTATAATATAATAATAATAATAATAATCACTTTATTATCAGGCAACTAAGGCCCATAGATAAAATACACAAAAATAATTTTAAACAATAATAACAAACTAATACATATTAATAAACAGCTTAAAACTATAACTAAACACGTAAAGTCGTCGGCATCGTGTTTTGCTGCGAGGTGTCACGTAACCGTCCCCGGAAACGTCGATATACGACACCTTTCGGCCAAAAGTCCTCTTTATATGTTATAATGTTATTACCTTTTGCCTGCGGCTTCGCCCGCGTGCAGTTCGAAAATTATCCCACGGGAACAAACTTTTGGGATAAAATGGACCCTATATGTTATTCCAGGTTACAAACTATCTGTGTGCCAATTTTCAGCCAAATCCGTTCAGCCGTTTTTGCGTGATTGAGTAACTAATATCCAAACTTTCACATGTATAATAATATTGAGGCGCCATCTGTTTGAGACTTAT
The DNA here is from genome assembly GCA_947359405.1 of Antitype chi. Classification (NCBI taxonomy): domain Eukaryota; kingdom Metazoa; phylum Arthropoda; class Insecta; order Lepidoptera; family Noctuidae; genus Antitype; species Antitype chi. The sequence continues at coordinate 14,189,966 of OX375811.1, read as the reverse complement.
GAAACTACAAACGATTAATAACAATAATCAACATTGTTAATCAGTTTATTGTTAATTATAAATTATTAAGAACAAAAAAAAACTATCCTATCTCTCAAGTTGGAAAAAATTACATGTAAATACCAATTTTCATCAAAATCGGTTGACTTGGTGAAGAGTTCACTGGGAACACACATCATGACACTGGATTTTTATATACCTATTATTAAAAAAAGTAGTGTCAAAACTAAGAAACATGCTTTAATAGAAAACCAAACTAAAATCTAGAAAAGCCTGTTTCTTTTTTGCTACCCTGGTGATTCTGACCAGGATAACCCTGGTGATTCTGACCAGGATAATGGCACAAATTTATGAAATGATTGCATCTTTTTTTAACTTGTTGAGTGTATGATGTCTTGAAGTGGGTGAAATTCGAGTTCCAAGATTACGTTACATACATAGATAGATACAGACGGAGATTATAAAAGCGAGTTAAAAAGAAAAATCGTGGCAATAAGAAAATATTCTAGAAAAGACTTTATTATAATTGTCACTTCAGGTATGTACAGACAGACGTCAGCTCATCAAGCTATCCCAAACTGTCAAATTTTCCCAATTGAACATGAACCTTAACGTTTTAGAATAAAGTTGAAAATCTATTGAAGAAATTTGACAGATTGGGGTAGCTTGATATGCTGCCGTCTGTACAAATAAAGCTGTTCAATATAAAAATGTACAATACCTACTTTAGGACTTCCCTATTCTAAGGACACGACTTACCTACCATTATCCCATCAAATTGAATGACTTTTACATGAAAAATGTATTCAATGGGATTAAATGAACTTAGTGAGTAGTGTTGATGATTTTAATGATTATAATTCCGTATTCAAATTCAGTTTTCGAGTGTATGTAGGTATATACATATGTATATGTGTATTGTGTGTTGTATTGTGTATCAATTTCAGCTTGAGAGGTGCCGTTAGAGAGTGACACTGTACATAAAATTTAAAAAAAAATTGCCGATTTTTGGGGCCATATTGTGTTTTCATTTTTTTTTTCTCATAACTTGTTGAGTGGAGTAACTAAATAAAGGGTTTCATAAATAGGTCTCATTAACGTCAAAAAATATTATATTAACTAAAAACTGTGAAATAAAATAAAAAAAATTACAAAATCAATAACCCGACTGCCTAAAACGTAAACTTTAATTTTAAAAATATGGAAACTAGAAACTTGATTTAAAAGGATGACTCATTAATCATCATCATTTTAGCCGAAAGACGTCCACTGCTGGACAAAGGCCTCCCCCAAAAGGGGGGTTTTGCCATAAATGCTACGCTTGGCAGGCGGCTTGGCGATCGCATTACGGTGGGTAAAATGCATAGAGAACGCTGCTGCCCATTCTCTAGTAGCCTTCTACCACACCCACGGGAAGAAATGGGATGATGCTATTCTTTTACGTCCGGCACCACACGGAACTTGCGTCCGGTACCACACGGAACCACGGAACAAAAGAATAACTATTAGACTGAATACCATAAGCGATCTCATGCAGTCGGAGGCAATAAAGGTCTTTATTGTTAAATTTAAGAAGATTGCAAATTGCAAATAAAGTAAGAAGATTTGAACCTTAAAGCAATATCGAGATATAACAAAACACGATCAATGACATAACACTTTGTTACTGACTAAAAATAATAAACAACGCGTTTTGAACCTTAAGAGCGTGTTAGTAAGTGTCCACATTTTTGGGAAAAAACGTTGGGAGCATTTACTAAGTGTACTATAACCGTAAGTCTGCCTTTAAGTGCCGGTCAGGGGGTTGCTGCACTAATTTATAGGGAACGGGGCGGACTAAGGCACAAGTGTTAGCGTGAAAGGTATACCTGCCTATTTAGATCAAAATAAAAACAGAAATGGCGGCGTAGCTAGGTAAAAGCATTATAGGCATAGCTACTAAAATAGGAAGAATGTGATGTGGAGAAATCTCTATCAACTTGAATGTCCGATCTTGACAGTTATCACAGCGGTGAACGATCACCCGCGCGATCGTATTTTTTCAGCGAATTTATTACTAATTACTTTTAAACTATACTAAATAAGCTTTTTGTTGATGATATATATTTATGTCGTTACTTGGATTTTTTTTGTACCTATTCACATAATCTGACCGATATTTTATTTGGACTTTAAAAGAGACTGTGCCCTCTGAGTTTGTTTCAGCCTTTCTGCTCGGAATAGCCAGACGGGGATTTCTTCACAGAGTAGTAAACGCCGACCTCATCTAGTTATAAAAATATGATTAACGTGTAAAAGTGTTTGTACAAACCAAGGTACTTACAGAAATTAAATCAATTATGATAAAAGGCCTTTGCTCTACAGTGGCCAAATAATAGGCTGGGATAATGAACATAGCAAAAATATGGGCAAGAGAATAACGAGCAAGTCTCCAATGACTTGAACCACACACTATTCCCGACTCTGACCTGTTACTTAAGTGGGCTTGTGCATTTATTGCCAATAAACCGGACCCACTACGGAGGAGCTATATGTACGGATTGGGCAGTTTTTCTGGCTAGTCAGAAAGGTTAAAAGTAGGTGGATACAAGGGTCGTGATAAAGGTAATTTCTAGTCACAGTATCCACAAACATCGCGGATGTCCTCAAAGATTGCCAAGAAATTACATACAAATTAAATCACAAGGAACACAGTTTTCTCAGATCGCGTCTCAGTCGCGTCATCATCTGCCTACCCTTTTCCCAACTACGTCGGGGTTGGCTCCCAGTCTAACCGGATGCAGCTGAATACCAGTATTTTACATGGAGCGATTGGCTATCTAACCTCCATTACCCAATAACTAATAAATGATAATACGATATCCGAGTGGTGCCGGACGTAATAGAATAGCACCATCCCATTTCTTCCCATGGGTGTCGTAGAAGGCGACTAAGGGACTTACCAGAGAATGGGCAGCAGCGTTCTCTATGCATTTTACCACCATACTGCGATCGCCAACCCGCCTACCAAGCGTGGTGATTATGGCAATTCCCTCCCCGTTTGGAGGAGGCCTATGTCCAGCAGTGGACGTCTTCGGCTGAAATGATGATGACGATACCCCTTGGTAAGACTGGTTGTCAGACTTATGGGCTTCTTACGACTCGTAACGACTGTCAAAAATCCACGAATGACAGCCGGGACCAACGGCGTAACGTGTTTTCCGAGGCACGGAGAAGTCTTGGTATGTAAAGGTGGTCACCCATCCACGGACTAACCGCGGTAAGCGTAGCTTAATCTGATCGATCGACCCGTGCGACTTAGCCATAATAACAAATAGAAATTTATTTTACAGTTAACTCGTTCCTACATTGTTTAAAAACAAAACTATTTCAGCGAATACATACTCGCAAAAAAAATCCAACATATGTTTTGATTCGAAAACAATAAAACAGGAAAATAATACAATTTATTACAGTACAATCAACAAAAGCTTGCTAAAGTAACACATAGTGTTTGTGTGAATATTATTGTTTAGAACATAAGGCCTAAAATTGGACGTGTTATGTATAATCGATGGTAAATAATGTTTTGGGTACGCTAAACGTTTGATAAGGAAACTATTAACAATCGATAGTTCTTCAGTAAAGTAGTAAGTAAAGAAGTAAAACCAATCAACAAGGCGTAGCGCGTATTGTCATGTTCCACAGATAACGAACGATATTTATGTTTTGTGACTTGACTTTGCACACAGACCTGCCATCACAAGGTTGCAGCACTTGCAGCGCCGCTAGTGGCTATTTGTCGAATCGCTTACCCATTTACATGATTTGAGTGGTAATGTGGCGAAAATTAGCAGTAAAGTATTTTGCATTTTACAAATACAAAATACATCTCGAAAAGTATTTCAAATAAAATGCAAAATGCTTTTTTTTTAAGGGATTTAAATACAAAATATAAAATATGTATTTTGCATTTTGTGTGATGCATTTTAAATACAAGTACATATTTCAAATAAGTCGCAACTCTGGGTGCGTAGTACTCGCAACCGGCGGCGTGCGTGTATGACCAGAGGCCTTTTTTTTGAGGGTGAGAAATCATCAAATAGCTTCTCCCGCTCTGGGTGGAGCAGGAGGGCGTGTCAGACTTTTACTGAATAAAATCCATCCGTGTTCCCTCAGTTGCCTGTGTGCCAGGGGCGACGACGGTATTTCTTTCGAATAACCCGCACCCCTGGCAGAGAGGCCTGAGTTTAATTTAAACATCTCGATCAAACTCATTGAGCGCGTTTGGCGTTCCCATTGGCCCTGGATTGGTGACGGACCAATCGGAGCGCCGAACGCGCTCGATGCGTTTGATCGAGATGGTTAAATGAAACTCTCAGTACGGCCACTGATGTATGAACATAAACGAGGTGAAAGGAGTATGTGAGGGTCATAGTAGGTGGCGTTCTGTAGGTAGTTTCTGCCTACCCTAATGGAAAAAGGTAATAACGAGTATCATAATTAACGCAAGACCTCGTACATCTCAATTAGAGTATTGAGTTAAAAGCACAATACGATGGCCAAAAGTATTTTTTTTAAAGCTAACTGATATTATTAAGAAAACGTGTCGACCCAAGCATTACTTTATACATTTAAAATTGAGTCTTATTTTTTCTAGCATAAGATTGAATTTTTTTTGGCTCAATCAGTGGTAGGTATGGCAAAATACATAATTAAAAAAAAATACTTGTATTAAAAGTTACTGTTAACGATTCAGTAGTCAATTAGGAACAAACTACTTTCAGGTCTTGCGTCTATTCTGTTACACCTTTATACCATGGAATACTAAAAATTTCAAAGCAATCATTAATATTTTGTACTAATTTTAAAGTATTAGGGGCGAGCCCCTAATACATTACTACCGGTTTTTATTTAAGTATCTTCTTTGATCTAATATCGCGTAATTAGATTTTTATATTGTTTGAAAGAAAAACCCTGATTTTATAGTTAACTTTGAAAGCGACACAAAATAAAACAATTACACTTAACTAATATATGTATTGTTAAGTATAAGTAGTGTTATTTACTAACTACTAGTAGGTACCTACTGTACTAGATTAATTAACAGTAAGTACAATGAATATAAAAAATAAGAAGTGTCTGCTGCGCTGTTTCGGTAGGCAACTAGGCAGGAAGAAGTATTGTCAGGGGAAAAATAATCTTTATTTTTTGTACAAAAAAAAACCCACCATACAAGGTCACGAGAAACAAAGGTATGTGCCAAATTTCAGCCCGATAGCTTCAGTGGAAGTGGGTGAGGACATAAAAAAAGCTTATAAAAGCTTTACGTATTAAACTAATAAATCGAAATTACAGTTCTTTCTATTAACTTAAATTGAAAGTTTATTCAAAACTAGCTGACCCGACAGACGTTGTCCTGTCTTAACTATGAACATAAGTTTTCTTAAATTTTCTAATGTTATGCGCAACTTTCTAAAAAATTTCTTTCATAAGAACCTTCTCCTGACAGTAACAAACACAACAAAAAAAGAATTAGCAAAATTGGTTCAGCCGTTCACGTGTGATGCCGTGACCAAGGGAAATAGCGATTCATTTTTATATAAAAGAAGATATCTGCAAAAAGGAGTCAAATCGTCTACTACAGTTGGGTGGAGGGACCATGTTCCTCCGTTTCACATTGCCTCGCCATTACAACGAGGACTTTCACCGCTTATATGTCGACTGGACCACCACTCAGTCTCCACATGCCCACATGGGGACTTTCCACCGCAAGGTTACAGAATTCACTGTCCTTCATAGTTCCACAATAGCTATAGGGGGAGCGGACCACAGCGTATTGCTTCAACGTGGGGTGGGAGTAGATCAGTCCCACCCCGTCACTGACTTACTGAGTAGACACGGACTCTCGAACTCATGACGCGAAATATCGTGCTGTTGTTACGTGGCAAGAAAACTTCGATAGCGCGATTCAGGACGGCATTGTTCGGGAGGCGAATAAAAAAGGAACGAGACGTGTTGAAAGAGTCTCGAGTTCGCTACCCACAGATGGTAAATATTTTTGTGTTTTGTAATGTTGCTGCGTAGATTTGTTTCTATATTTTTTTTCGTATTCACTGTTGTTAAAGTAACCGTACATGAAAATTGTATCTTTATCTTCAAAAGTGTGCAGGAACCTTATTTTTAAAGTTTTTCTAGGAAAAGCTACCACTAACTTAATATTGTTATTAAGTATAATTATAATCAAGCTTATTTTATTTTATTTATTATATTTTATCTTCTCATAAAAAACTTTTTAACAAAAAATTAAACTGACTAACAAAGAAACTGAAAGGCAAAACTAAACCTTTTAGATTAACTGATAGGTACAAATTTTGAGTCGGCGCCAAACATTTAATATTTGAATTTTTTCGTAGGTTTAATTTTTTGTTTAAAAGTTTTAGTTTTGGGATATTTTTTCTACACTTTCCTTAGACATTGTATATTATTCAATTTTAAATAGGACCACGGTACCCTTTCTATCAAAATCAGACTACTCAGTAAAAAGTTATGTGTGGTCTTAAATAACAAATACACGCGGCGACTTGAGAACCTCCTTTTTTCTTCGTCGGTCAATTTGTCTACTACATGCGTTCAAGGTCAAAATGCGTCATTGAACATGACACGGGATACATGCCCTGTATATCTGTCGCAGCCATCTAGTTAAAGTAGTCAGCTAATTGGACGCCTAGGCCGTTCATTAAACGCATCCAATTAAATAGCTGAAGGACAACTAGTCAAGTCATTGAGCGCGAAGTTTAACCAGATGGCTAATTGTCGTTTAGTCATTTAGTTACATTGAATATTAGTAAGTAAGTAAGTAATTTATTTGCCAAAATGTAGGTGTACAAAGTAGTATGATGTTATTAGGTCTTTACCTATGAAATTGCCGTTTTGCAGTACTGGCCATTTCAAATCAAAATAATTTTTGTTTGGGTAAGAATTCTAATTTCAAATTCATTTTATTTTAAAAACATGGATTTTTTTTTCCAAAAGTAGTCATTTGTTTATTGATTAGTGTTACATTTTCATCGCATTTCAATCTTTTTCGTCATCATGGATACGTTAAAAATTCGAGTAATTATGGAATATGAGTACCGTCGTGGCAGCAACGCGGCACAAGCGGCACGCAACATCAACGACGTTTACGGAGCTAACACTACAAACCAACGCACCACCTGTTATTGGTTTGCTCGCTTCCGTTCTGGAAATTTCGACCTGAAAAATGAACCTCGCGGTCGTCCGAAGACTTTGGTCGACAATGACGAATTAAAGGCGATTGTGGAAGCTGATGATACACAATCTACGGCTGAATTAGCAGCAGCTTTCGACGTTAGCGTCAAAACAATATTGGTCCATTTGCGTCAAATTGGCAAGGTAAAAAAGCTTGACAAATGGGTGCCCCACGAACTCAATGATCGTCAGCGCGAAGTACGCGTCGAGACGTGCCTTGCACTGCTCAACAGACACACAAATGAAGGAATTTTGAACCGCATTGTTACATGCGATGAAAAATGGATTCTGTTTGATAACCGCAAGCGCTCAGCAAGTTGGTTGGATCCTGGTTCAGCACCTAAACAATGCCCTAAACGAAAACTTACCCCTAGAAAAGTGATGGTCACTGTTTGGTGGTCTAGCGCCGGTGTGATTCATCACAGCTTCTTACCAAACGGGGTGAGCATTACTGCAGATGTGTACTGTGAAGAACTGAACACAATGATGGAGAAGCTGGCACATCTCCAACCAGCATTGGTCAATCGCTCGTCTCCGCTGCTCCTGCACGACAACGCGCGACCTCATACTGCACAGCAGACGGTCTCCAAGTTGCAAGAACTGGGGTTGGAAGCTCTCCGTCATCCGCCCTACTCACCAGACCTTGCGCCTACAGACTACTACTTTTTCCAGAATTTGGATAACTTCTTGGCGGGAAAAAAATTCAATACCCGAGAGGCAGTACAAAATGCCTTTGAAGAATTTGTTGCCTCCCGTCCAGCTGATTTCTTTAAGAAGGGCATCAATAAACTGCCACTGCGATGGCAAAGATGCATTGATTGCATGGGTGATTACTTCGATTAATACAAATAAAAAATACATGAAAAAAATTCGTTTAAATTTTTTCATACAAAACGGCAATTTCATAGGTAAAGACCTATTATTATAAAGGTGGCCCATTTACATTCTACCATTACACGTGGTGTGCAAATATCGAATTTAATAATATATTAAATTATTAAACATGTCATAATATTCATAGTGTTACGTTGTGACGTTTGGTTAGGACGACTATGAGTTCACAAATGATTTATTACTACTTTGTACTAAGAGCCCCCTCACAGTAGCGTTTGTCCATCGCCTACGCTGGATAAACGCTAGTGTGCAGGGGCTCTTATACCTACCACTAAGTAACTACATATACTCCATTTGAAATAAGATTAGACATTTAACTAAACCTTTGTTACAGTCCGATCAACCGATTTTGACTTCTATTGCGATAAGTGCATAACAAATGGCAGCTGCAGTAGAGATCATTTTGAACAGGCTGTTCGTCCCGATATTTTTGACGCTGACTGTACTATAGGTACAATTCTGCACTACCCTTCGGGGAAACAGGGTGTGATGTTATGTACTTATGTTACTTTTTATAAAGATGACTTATTCCGTATACTTTAGGGCTTAAAGTATAGGGGATAAAATACCCATAGTAATTATGAACAACTTCAAGCATAAAACAATTCAAAATGCAGTTTATAATTGAAGTTTTCCATCGAAAGATTTAATTTTTTTTAATACAATGCAAAAAAAAGCTGTATTAAAATTGTGAGAATCACAAAAATAATTTGTTCCATCCGAGGATCGAACTCACCACAGTCCGCGTACAATGCTTATTATGTCGCACACAACTATAGTTCGACTTTTAATTGTATTCAGTAACTTGACAGTTTAAAGAAAAATAATGTTATCATACTAAAACGTATAGTGTTGGGGTAGTGAACGATTTTGCGTAAGGAACGAACGATAAAAATGGTAATTTAAAATTAAACCATTTTTATCATTTAATCATCAAATGTGTGGCCAAAGTAGTTGAAATATTGTGAATCACCGCGCAAACTGTTTATGCTGTTTTAAGAGAACACAAAGAAAACGAGCCTTATCCACCAAAATGTCCAAAACCTGGCTCAACACTATCATTCAAAGATAAATATGACGATTATATTTTCTCTGCTATATGAAAGAAAGAATACCGTTTATTTGGATACAGCTCGTGAAACACAAACTACAGTAACTAATAAAAAAGTGAAAATAAATAACTACAACAGTGCGGCTGCGCCAATAAGATTCATTTCAGCATTAATGCCAGACAGACTGATGCTGTCTGACGCTGGTTTTCTAATGAAAACTAAAGGTAGGGAGAAGTGACGAGGAGTACCTACAAAATAGGTACCTAATATATAATTAAGAAGAATTGCGCACCAATATTTTTACAGAAATGAACATCATACCATCCTAAAGGTTTGTTATAATAACTATTCTTTATCATCAGTGCACTGTTGTATTCTAGTCCTGACAATGATATTTTAAATTACCTTACTACTGAGAAACAAAATATATAACAAATTCTACAATTGTTAATAGTGCATACCTAAGTATCATGTTTTTAAGAAAAGTTATTAAATTTAAAATAAACAATTTTTATGTCAGTACATTATTTCAATTTCATTCAATTTCGTTCATTCTTACACCACCTCACTATCTTTTTTTTGACAAAATCTGGTAAACCTTCAACTGTCAAGTTACTGAATACAATTAAAAGTCGAACTATAGCGCTGAAACTGTTCCCTCCCTTCTTTGCCAAATAAAATAATTGCGATTGAATGAGGTGGACCTTACTCCCTTGTATTAAAACACAAAGTTGCATGCCAAAAAATTGTGTACTGCACATTGCTATTAAAGTTTTCGCACCAAATAAATTGTATAAAGACAGTTCCCGTTTTAAATCATTGAGCTCCTAAAGTTCTGATTTGAGCTGCACGATTTGTGACAAATGCGTGCACTGACTGTACCGGTCTACTCAATATATGTGGTCCTTTCCTCAAAAGACCATTTCAGATACTTACCAATCTATATGGTCCACACAAGATCTGACCAAAACTATGTCTGGACTTTAAAAGAGACTGTGACCTCTGAGTTTGTTTCGGGTTTTCAGATAGGATAAGGCGACCTCATCAAGTTTTAAAATATGATTGACGTGAAAAAGTGTTTGTACACTCCAACTTACAAAAATAAAATTATTTATCATACATTTGGGATGGTAAGACAGAAAAAGAGACGCTTTTATCGAGATCTAAATTAAACTCAACACCTACGATATTTTTTTTCACTATCATGGAGTTCAGAAATAAAATGTAATATATGACAAAACTGCCCTTCGCTGAAAGGAGTCTTGCTCGTGTCCCAGGTGTGGGAACATTTGTATATAGGCTGATTATGCTAAATTCCTGAATTCGACACCGAGCTTATCCCCACGACTTTATGAAGCTATGGGTACCTACCCTGCTTAGCACGAAATATGGTTTGTGACATCTTGGATCATTAAGTAATCAAATCACCCAAATTACTCGACGGCTGATATTGCCACTAAATCAGTTGGAACATAAAATTATTATCTATATAAATAAAACTGACTCATCAACGCCCAGCCCAAACCCTTGGACCTAGAAAGCTGAAATTTTGTACAAAGGTTCCCTTTATAATGTTGACAAGGAATAAGGAAGGATTTTTCGAAATTCAACCCCTAAGGGAGTTAAATAGGGGATGAAAGTTGCGCGTGGGCGAAGCCGCTGGCAAAACCTAGTATTAACATAAATTTATCCAAAATATTTATGTATATAAAAGATAAATTACTTTACTTCAAATATTACTGCATCTTTTATTTTATATTCTTTTCAAAAGAATGAAAATAAATCAGAAGAAAAAAAAGGCGGTTTAATAACTCGCAAATAAATATTCCAATCGTAAGAAGCGAACCCGCACTGGAGCAGTAGTGGCCCAGTGGTATCGGTCGCGAATTACAAGTTCTAGATTCTAAGTTCGGTCCCAAGCAGGCACTTTTCTTTGTATGATTAATTTCATTACCACGGCTTTCAAAACGGTGAAAGAAAACATCGTGAGGAAACCGATATGTCCTAGAACCAAAAATTTCGAAGACATGTACATCCACCAACCCACGTGGTGTATTATGGCCCACTCCTTGTCACGGAGGGCAGGCCTGTTTCCCAGCAGTGGGAAGATTATAAGCTGATTTTGTGAAACAGCACTCCATAGCATAGCTCTACGCGGTACGATATCTCGTAGAAGGGACTACCTGTACAAAAAAAAAACGTTGTACAGTCGAACAAGCTATTTGATATACAGGTAGCTAACTTTATGTTGAAGCAACTTTTAAACAATGCTGTGTGGCAAGTGATCGTGGTGAATAGTAAATTCTTTACTTTTTTTAAAGTAGGTGTGTAAAATTTAATACTGCCAGTGCAGTGAAAAGATGGAAGACCTGATAACTTTTTCCTGTATGCCAATTAGCTTGTTTGACTGTACCTACTAAAATTTGTTCACAATGGCTGCTGCTTTGTGTTGTATATGTTCACGGGTAAAATCCTTTCACAGTTATTTACTTATTGTAACGTAAAGATTACTTTTATTTTGACATTGATGAAAAATCAGAGCTAAAATAACTATGAACAAAAAAATCTCGAAATTACTGGATAGGATGAACAGTGAAATTAATCGGAAGTGATAATTATAATGTGAACCAGATTAACCTGGAACCTTTTTTTTATTAAGATTAAAACAAAATTACAATTCCATGCCAGAAAAGATATAACTACCTCTCAATGCAACACAGTCAATAACATATGCAAAGACCGAAACAACCAAACACAGAGGTATTAAAAACACAAAAATATTTACCATCCGTGGGAAGCGAACCAGAGAACCGAGAACCCAAGCCTACATACCCTTTCTTATTCGTCTCCATAACAACGATGTCCTAAATCGCGCTATCAAAGTTTTCTTGCCACGTATCGCCAGTACGATATTTCACACAAATCGCGTAGGAGTCCGTGTCTACTCAGTGAGACAGCGGTCAAGGGTGGGACTGTTCTATACCTACCAAAAGTTAAAGCAATTAGCAGTGCTGGAACCTATTCGTACGTCGTATATCCGTCCTCATTACAACGGCCGGGGCATGTGAAACGGAGGAATACGATCCTCCAACCCACTGAAGTAGACGATTTTGACTCCTTTTTCGCAGTTAGAAAAAGCATAGAAAGAATTAAAACAATAAAAAAAAGTATTTTCTGTTTACGGGGATCGAACGCAAAAGGGGCTGAACGGATATTTAATTTAGCAAACAGATAGTATATAACCTGGTTTAACACATAGGATACTTTTTATCCCAGTATTACGTTCCCGCGGGATAATTTTATAGGTACCTCCACGCGGGCGACGTCGCTAGCAAAAGCCCTGGTAACTTTAGATATTGTCGTTATGAGCGATAATAGTTCTTATTGCAATCCGATACGGGTTAAAATCTGTTGTAATAAATTCGAATAATAAATGAGCAAGCATTGTCGTAAAAATGCAAATGAAATCGTATAAAATTACTTATTAACTATTTAGTAATAAATAATCCATCACTGGATGGAGTTTCGAATTTGGAATTTTATGGTATATTTTTAATTATAATTATAATTGTTATTGAAGGGATAAACTGGTTTTAAAGATAATTAAGAGGTGATTTTGATGATTTTTTTGATGCATTAAAGTATACTTAATTATGTTTTGAGTTCCATCACTTTATGCAAAAAAGACTTGAAAATATCATATATTATTTGCTTTCAAAATGATTTACGGTTAAAGAGATACACTTGTTTAAAAAACCACCTTTTTGAGCGTTTTCAAGAAATCACCGCCTTAATCCTTAAGGTGAATTTTCACCTTCAATAGTAACTTAAAAGGCATAAAATAGAACTATTAAAGAAATGTAGTTTTTTTAGCGCGCGTGCGACATTCTTGTTGAAGATAAGCCATGCTCTAGTGGCATCAAAAAAGCTGATATTTAAATCCTAGTGGGCAAAGTGAAGCGCCATTGTGGCCTATGTGTGGAGAGTGAATGGTGACAAGTCGACATGTGATTCAGTCCTCAGTACCTCGGGGCATGTGAAGGAGGAATATGGCCCTCCACCACGCTGCAGTAGATGATTTGACTCCGTTTTTATTTCGATAATAAGGCGGAGATTTACGTAATTCTGAAATTCAATTTCAGTAATTCTGAAACACGCTCAATAAATCTTCATTCATCGATCGATTTATGAGACATACCTAAGCTATGCTGTTGCACTAGCAGTTCTTAAACTACTATGCAAATGTATCTACTTTATTTTACGTCTCACCTGCATAAGCCTCGATCTCGTGAAAACATCGGGATAAAAAATATCCTTTGTCCTAATTCAGGTCATTGTCTATCCATTAGCCAAATTTCATCCAAGTCCATTCAGCCGTTTTAAAGTGAAAGCGTAAGAAACAAACATACAAAAAACAAATCTTTATATAATATTTACATACATACATAAGTCAATGAAAGATAGAAAATCTCCATCAGTAGGGGTCACCCACATTGCATAAAATAAAGTGAGACATAAAAGTAAGAGATAGAATTTAAGTTAAGTTCATTACTTACACACTTCTTTTTTGTTCATCAATCTAAATTTATATGTTATTGTGTAATACACTATCAGTAGAAATTGCTTTCATTTTGACAGTTCCACAATATTCATGGCGTTGTATAAGTTGGTAAGCAGATAATTTATCCGAACATATGAAATAATGGATTAGCAATTCAAAGTCGATATTCGTAAATTCGTGGCTGCCTAAGATTGAGCTAGATGGACTGTTGAAAGGTATGTAATGGTATTAAATAAGGGTTTGAAAACATATAAAAGTAAGATTCGGTGTTTGTTTTATGAGAGGGTCGACTTAACGAAATATCGGTTGGTTGACATCACCAGCGTCCAAAACCAACTCGGTAAAAACAAAAAACAAAATCGAGAAACAAAACGGAGTCAAATTGTCTACTGCAGTGTGGTGGAGGGCCATATTCCTCCTTCACATGCCCCGACGTACTGAGGACTTTTTCTACTTGTCGACTGGTCACCACGCAGTCTTCACAAATTGGCCGTAAAGGCGCCACATTCCCCACTAGGGGGACTTAACCTCAAGATGCAGAGACACACTGCTCTTCATATTCCACAATAGCTTTCACCTACAGCTTATTGCTTCAACTAGGGTGGGTTTCGAACAGCCCCACCCCTGACCACTGTCTCACTGAGTAGACACGGACTCCTATGCATGTTGCGTGAAATATCGTACCGGTGTTACGTGGCAAGAAAACTTTGATAGCGCGATTTAAGGCGGCATTGTTGAGGGGACGAATATGAAAGGCAGTAAGGCTTGAACTAGGGTTCTCGAGTTCGCTTCCCACAAATTGCAAATATTTTTGTGTTTTTATATCGCTGTGTACAAGCTAGTTAGCTAGCATAGATATTTATTATGGTTTTTAGTTCGTTTCTTAAATATTATCTTATAAAAAAAAATGTGCTAGATCAATCTGATCATACATTTATAACAGAATTAGCTCAAGACCTGAAAGTAGTTTGTCCATAATTGACTACTGAATCGATATCAGTAACTTGTAATATGGGTATACAAAAAAAAAGTGTTTTGCCATATGTGCAGATTGAGCCAAAGAAAATTAAATCTTATTTCAATGATATAAGACTCAATTTTAAATGCTTAAATTAATGATAGGGTAGGGTTATTAAGAAAAGGTAGCTTAAAAATAAAGTTTTAGTCATTGTATTAATCTAATTAGGGTGTACGCGGTCTTCACCTTGTATAATATTAAGATTTTAGGATGGTTCTGCATAAACTTACCTTTGTCACTCTACAATAAATTACCTATATAATAGGCCTCTAGAACGAATTTCGGCCATGGAGATCAATCTCAGTGGTACCAGCATCCGGTACGGGAGATATTCTAGTGCACTATACTCCGTTTGAATTAAGACTAGACATTTAAAATAAACCTTTTTTACAGTCCGTTCAACTGATTTTGATTTCTTTGCATTGGTAGCATGATAAATAGCATCTGCAGTAAACAGTTGGTATTGTAACTACTTTTTTGCTTTTAATGCTATCCTTATGCCTACGGAATAGAAGTATATTGTATGCGCAGACACGGGTCCACTCTCTCTTTCCTCACTCTCATAGTCTGGGCCTCAATTCTGGGGGGCTACTCACTAAGTCCGTTGACGAAGATATGGGCCCGTCCGAAAATAGATCGATACTTAGCAATGAACCCTACTCTCGATTCAGTAACTTTTTCAGCAGGGTAAAAACACATCAAGACTAAGGACAGCCGTCAAACCGTGTGGTCATTCATTCTTACTTCGGGCCGCGAACTAAACTTATGTCTGTAGGTGATACGAAGTAGGAAACCCCCGTAACATAGGCCGCTACTACGGATATCGTGCTTAGAGAGGATCCCCTGTATGGTTATAATGATTCCCCGCGGAATCTTAATACGTTCAAACTACATCAATGTCGTGTTTTTTAGAAACCAATGTAACGGTAAGGAATCGAAATGTCATATTCTGTATGTTCCAAGACAATTTGTTGATATTATTAATACGATATTAGCAGATTTCGTGTGTGATTGACGTGGTTACGAGTAAGGAATCGTTAAGTGGTCATAGTGAATTCAGGGCCCTGATAGGACTTCAAAGCTCCGGGCTATTACTAAGAAATTCCTAATGGAATAACCACATATCACTTAGCCTGATCCGGGAATCGAACCCAAGAAAAGCTCAGCAGTCACGCTTGCGACCACGAAACTAACGGTGTAGTCGACATTATAGAAACTAGTGGTCGACCATGTTATTTTTTTTATTTTTGTAATACAATAGTGTTGAAAAATATTTGCTTTCTACACTACTCCATATAAGCTTTAAATATGCCAAATTCAGATTTTTTCCGTTTCGTAAAAAGGGGCAAAAATTTTTTGCTTCACGTATTAATAGACTAGTGATCGCCCAGTGGTCGAAATTCGAGCATGTTTTTTAAAATAATTTATTGTATTTATAACTAGCTTTTGCCCGCGACTTCATACGCGTGGACTTTAGAATCAAGTAGATAATCATTTTTTTTGATAATATATAGCCTATTTTTTAAGATCCACGCAAAACGGCTATCGCTCAGCATTATGCTGCGGTCCTATGCAAGACAGAGCCCCAGCCTAGTAATTCTAAAGCATTATTTATTATTCTTTGTATCTATTATCTTAATTAATTGTAACAATGTTTTAATCGCGCCTCGAGGTATTTTATGACGGATACATTGAGTGGACCGCCTTTGTAAGACCACTACTTATAACAAAATATCAATTAAACCTCCAGTTCCACATTTTATCTTAAAACAAACTAACTTTAATCCCCTATTTAACTTCCTTAGGGGTTGAATTTCGAAAAATCCTTCCTTATTCCTTGTCTACATTATAAAGGGAACCTCTGTGCAAAATTTCAGCTTTCTAGGTCCAAGGGTTTGGGCTGGGTGTTGATGAGTCAGTCAGTCAGGAGTTTTCTTTTTATTTATATAGATAGATAAAATTTACTAATTATTCAATCAAATATTCAACCGTAACCATTGTTATTTTGTTTGTAAATAAGTTCAGGAAGTCCAAAAAAACTCTTATAGGTACTGTTACTGTTTAGGCATAATGAAAACCCTCTTGAAAACCTCAAGAATGTAAGAAATGGCTCTTAACAATAATGGTAGAGTCAAAATAAAAGTATCAAATGAAAATCAGTCTTATCAAAGGAGTATCGTCTTACTCAGTAACTGGGTTGTGGAGGTCCGTAAGGCAGCTCTATGTAAAATACTGGTGGTCAGCTGCATCCCGCTATAATGAAATTCGGTCCCAACGTAGTTGGTAACAGGGCAGGCAGGTGATGGTAGAGTCAAAATAAATTGTACTACATAATCTCTATGGTAGAGTGAAGATTTTAAAAAGTATCGAACGGCAAATATTATGTAGAGAAATATGTAGATATCAACGTAATAACATATTGTATTGATAACATTTGAATGGAAACGCTGGTAGGGGGGAGGGGGTCTAGGAGGACATAATAGTGACCTTATTGATTGTCCAGCAAGCTCACTTACGTCCAGCGTTCGTCGCCGAATCTCTGGATGCTTTTACTATATTTATTTAGTTATCTTTAGGAATGGTCAAATAAAAAAAACATGGCGTTTCTTTGGGCTCGTTTCTAGAACAGGGGGTCTAGACAAAACACATTTCTGTTAGCGTTCACGCCAAAGGCTACGCCAAAATGTATGGGAATTACATTACCTGCGGAAAGGATATGACGTAACCGTTCCGTAGGTAATGTCATTCCCATACATTTACGTAGTTTTTTTTTACATATCAAACAAGGCAAGTTAAAATGCCGTTTTTATTTATTTTTATCCCGGCATCCATAAATAGTAGAAAAATACTGGTAAGAAAGAAAGATAGAGATCTTTTTTTCTGATTATGGTGGCATCAAAAAACGAAAATCGACCATAATTATGCAAGTTAACGGCCATTATAGCTTGTGGACGGTAGATTTATGAACGTAAACAATACAAGTAGGTATGTACCGTAACAGGTGGGATTCTTTATTTTCTGCTTACCCCCACGAGAAAAGGGCGTGAGTTTATGTATATATATGATAACATTTTATCTTATCAATGTCTAAATCAATTTATTGTTATTTAATTCCATGATCGTCACTTAACCCTGAATCCTGCCTATCTCCCTTTGCCACAATCACAATGATAAAGGTTCTAAAAAAAGTACTCATTGTTATTATTTTATATTCGTAAATAATGAAAAACACGAAGTATTGGATTTCCTATCAGCAATTAATTTAAAATGTAGAATAATATGACTACAGATTTTTTTCATTGAATAAATATGAATTAATTAGCCTTTATTGTATATGAATTAAAACAATTTTCCTTAATAGAATAACAAAGCCATATTATTTGTGTTTCATATAAAAATAATTGTTTGTACTACGTAAGTAAATAGGTCACGTCAGGGACGCGTAGTTATACACTCTGATAACAGATGGCAGCACCGTGGCTAGTTGTTAGCTCTATAAATGTGTTGTTTGCCATCCTTCTCGCAATCGGGGCGAGCCGTATATGACCATCCCTGTCCCTCATAAAAATGTTCTCAAATCTTCGAAATTCATAACTTTCTAATATGCCAAAAGTTTCTAAATTAAATCTAGTGCATAATAAAATAATATAATATGGATATTTGTGAACAGTTTAGTCAGAAATAGAAAAAATCCTACATCGCGATATCTAAGTTTTCTCGTCGATTAGCACAACTATACCGTTTCGCTACGTGCAATTGGGAGGTCCGTTTCTACACAGTAAGACAGTGGTCAGGGGTAAGGCTGTTCTAATCTTATCCCTGGTGTTGAAGCAATATGCTCTGAATGGGATATTTAGCTATTGTGGATAATGTAGTGCAGCCGAGTCTGCATCTCGTGTCTCGACGCAAGTCGAGTAAGTTTGCCCATGGAATATGGTGCACGGTTTAGCCCTTGTGGCTCGAATACGGCATGGCGCCGTCCGGTGAAGGCTTCGGCCTATTGTGAAGGTCCTCGTGGCCCAATTGAAGAGTTTCCTGTAAGACGGTACTCATTGTAACACGGAGGAATATTGGTCCTCGACCCCACTGATGTAGAAAATTTGACTTCCTTTTATGGACTATTTCTGTTTAAATTATTTATTTAATTTTCGTTCCGTGTAGTGCTGGACGTAAAAGAATAGCACCATCCCATTTCTTCCCGTGGGTGTCGGAGAAGGCGACTAAGGGACTTACTAGAGAATGGGCAGCAGTGTTCTCTATACTTTACCACCATACTGCGATCACCAACCCGCCTTCCAAGCGTGGTGATTATGGCAAAACCCCCCCCTTTTGGGGGAGGCCTATGTCCAGAAGTGGACGTCTTTCGGCTGGAATGATGATAATGTAATAATAATTAATAAATGATAATTTTATTACATTATAATAATATTGTCAACATGATATAACTTTTTTTGGGGATTTACAAGTTTTTGTCCCAGGGGTAAGGTAGAGGCGTATAAATATTTTAAAAAATACGTCGGCTGTACCAGGAAAGCATACCATAAAACAGTACCTAACCCAACGAAGCACCTGTCAATTAATTTTATTATGACACTGATACATAACAAGATAATCTTGAAAGTACTAGGATAACAGACGATATTATAGTATCACATTACATGTTTAACACAACACCATGTTACGCATACCAATAAGGTATCATTTCCTTAGGAAGCATCCAATTTGCGATGACTGAACGGTTGGCATCAGTCGCTGGCAATAGCCACGGCCTTCGATACTGAGGTCCTATTCAAATTGGCTTCTTGTTTTTATTAAAGGATGTTATAATAGTAGGTCCGAAGGTCAAACGTGATGTTTAAGTGTGATCAAGGTAATTGTTAGACTTATAAAAGTTTTTTTTAATCCTTTATTAAAATGTAGATTAGAAGATTAATAGCAATTTTAATTGTAACTTAATTTTGTACATGAAAATTATTCTAAAACTTTTAATCGTGATGATTGTAGTTCACCTAAACAAGTCCGTTCCACTTTCTTAAACACTGATGTAATGAAGGACTCTATTGCACTTAGACATAACTGGTGACAAGTGGATGTTGGTACCTACTATCTATAAGTACATGACACAGCTCCTGCCTAACCCTTTGGGATAACGGGCTAGATGTTATGTTGTGGAATGCAACCACAGGAAATAAATATAAAGACCTAATATAATGAATGTTTTATAGGCAGTACATAAAAACACTACACAAACGCTTGTGGGTAAGTAATAGTAACAAATTCCAGCAGCACGGGTCGATCGATCAGGTTAAGTTACGCTTGCCGCGGAAGATCCGACGATGGGTGATAATTTTAAGACCTCTCCATGCCTCGGAAAGTACGTTAAGCCGTTGGTCGCTCTGCCAGGGGTGCGAGTTGTTCATTTGCCAAAATACATTCACACATAAAATAAACAATAAATATTATATAATTATTATAATATAAATACATTTAATTTAATTAAGAATTATTCATGTTCTAAATGCTATTACTTATTTTATTTTATTTTAATTGTCCATACTTATGTTGCTGTGCCCTTACAGGGTCCATAACTGTATCTTAGCTTTAAGCTTACTTCTAACAACTTAATTCACATTATGGTATGCAAATAAATAAAATGAAATGAGATACCGTCGCCCCTGGCACACAGGCAACTGAGGGAACACGGATTGGTTTTAGTCAGTAAAAGTCTGACACGCCCTCCTGCTCCACCCAGAGCGAGAGAAGTTATTTGATGATTTCCCAGCCTCAAAAAAAAAAAAAAAAGCCGTTGGTCCCAGATGTCAATCGTGGATCTTTGACAGTTGTTACGGGTCGTCAAAAGTCAGTAAGTAACTGGGTTGTAGAGATCAGGTAGCCAAAAGCTTCATATAAAATACTAATATACATAATATATATTAGTAATCATAATATATATAGTATCTTAAAAAGTTAAAATTAAAATATATATTTCATCAAAGCACGTTCCAATTGCTAAGTAGAAATTTATTTACAATGTTAAACATAATGTTTTGGGCGGAGTATTTTAAACAAAGTAGGTACTTATTTCGTTTTAAATATTTTGTTTAATTTTATTTTGTTTTATGTTATTTTTCCGTTGTTTTTCCTTTTGTTAAGATAGTCATAGTATTTGGGTTAGTACCCAACATATTTGTATCTTCCAATCTTAATGTAGCAATGTGTCAACAGTCGTACTTTTTTGTTTACTTTTTTACTTTTTTGTTTACCTATTTTGATTTTGATTTGTATAAGGTTTTTCTTTTTTCTTTCGCTACTTCTAGCTAGCCTAGCTCTATAAATGTCGTGAAACTCTGTTATTGGCTTAAGAGATATTTGTTTTTCATAACTCATGTGAATTAATTATAAGCTGTTGAGTTTCCTAATAAATAAATAAATATAAAGCTGAACAGTTTGTTTGGTTGAACGTGCTAATCTCTGGAACTATTAGTTCGAATTGAAAAGATATTTTATTGTTGGATAGCCCATTTATCGAGGAAGGCTATAGGCTGTATAACATCACGCTAAGACCCTTAGGAGCTGGGCAAAAAGAAGAAAATTTCACGAATACGAAGTACTACGCACGGGCAGGCGATTCGTTGCGACGCGACGGGGTGGGTCGGGGGAGCAAGTACTTTGACGCGGACGAAGTCGAAGGCAGAAGAGTATATTACATAACATTCGAATCGGTTTCTCTTAAAAAAGGATCTATCCTAGTAACTAGGGTTGCCAACCGTACTCTGAAATAGAGTATTGTACTCTTTTCCTTATGGGTGGTGTACTCTATTAATCTATAACACTAATAGAGCACACCAAAATACTTTTTTTTTTTCATAAACTGACCTTTTTGGCGGTTAATAATTTAGTTTTTCTGCGGTTTTTCTATATTTTCCACTTGATTATTTGTCGGTCATGAATGTGAAGTGGTGAGAACAGGGAGGAACAAGGCTTTATAAATATTGAGTATAATGAGCTTCTGATCTTATATTAACGTAGAATTAGGATGTTTGATAACCTACAATTCTTGTAAAAACAATAAAAAATGTCATGTACCGCAAAAAGTGCTAGAAAATACATGAAGAGAAATGTTTAAATGGTACTCTATTTAATTAATATGTGCTCATAATTTACTCTCTCTGAAATCAGAAATACTCTATTTCTTCCAGAAAAAGTTGGCAACCCTACTTGTAACATCGAATTACTAACCTTACCTGCAAAAACGCGGTCGATTTCAACCGTCACTGATTGGGAGAAAAAATGTCTCGAAAGCAGACTAGTCAAAACCGGTTTAAGTCAGTCTGGTCCGGTGGGTTTGTGTGAAGAATGGGACTTGGTGTTTGTGTGTATCAGGTATTTTTACCCGACTGCGCCAGAAGAAGGTTTATGTTTTTCGAGTGTATGTACCTATGTGGATTTCTTTGGCGCGCTCTGTAGCCTAAACGGCTTCATGGATTTTTGCACCTCACCGCAACCTACTTTTTGGTCGCTACGTCGTCGGCTTGGAGGCAAAAGCCCTGAAGAGCGGCCCCACATTGGGGTTCGTTTTCGCTTCACCGTGGTAGGGTGACCACGGCTACTGAGCCCCCGCGCAACGACAATGCGGGAACCCACTGGGGGGGGACACTACCCAGGGTCACTCTCATAGTTGAGATATCAAAATTATAAAATTAGATTAGGTAAGTACATATTGTCATATCGTAACATCACGACTCTAATTCTGTTAAGAGATAGACAGAGGTCTGTACTTCTGTCAATACAATTACCTACAGCCATTCTATGATGGGTGTAGGTAATTTTATAGTACATCGTCTTTGTGCTAGTTCTGTTTCCTCTCGCATATCAAGTGTACCGATAACAATAGAATTTCTATTGTGTCTGCTAATTAGACACGCGACGGGTTAAGTCCCATGTTAGGGGGTGAGGTTATTGCTATATACCGGGAAAAAACTCACTCTCTTAGATTCTGCGCTACTACAAAAAAATGCCTGATAAAAAAACAAGTGCGGTCGGGGGTCGTCAAGAACGAATTTACTACCGCGACACTCGCACGCACATACACACTCCTGTCTAACAGACTATCTGTTGCCCGCAACTTCGTCTGCGATCCAGGATAAAAAGCCTATGTCTTTACTCAGGTCCTAGTCAATCTGCGTGCCAAATTTCATCCAAATATGTTCAGCCGTTTTAGCGTGAAAACGTAACAAACAAAGTTACTTTCGCACTTATAATAATATATTATTTATTTGGATGAAATTTGAGAAAATTTGAAATTTGTTTTGAGAGAAAAATAATTGTGATGGCAATGTTGCACCAAAACTCGGCCATCTTAATTTTATAATTTTAATATCTCAACTATGAGAGTGACCCTGGGTAGTACAAGATATGAGGCCTTAGTGTGAGTTTAATTTTACCATCTTGATCAAACGCATCGAGCGCGTTTGGCGTTCCGCTTGGCCCTGTATTGTTGACGGACCAATGACGGACCACACTAGGGCCAATGATGGAGACAAAGAGAGAGAAACCCGTATGGAGAATACCGCTTTAAAGAAAGAAAGACAACACATTTATTTAGCACAGACTAAAAGGCACTGGTTTTGGCTGGACTGCCTCGTTGGTCACAAGCGCTACTGCTGAGCATGAGGTCCTAGGTTCGATTCCCAGGTCGGGCCAAGTGTTAAAGATTTTTGCTATCTGGTATTTCCCAGTAGCAGCCCGGGGCCTGGATTTGTGCCCGGTTGATGGCAATTGGGTCGCTAGACTTAAATATAACTGACGAAATGTGGGTGTATATATTGTATGTATCACCTCATGTAACTACCCATATTCAAGCAAATAAATGATTTGATTTGATTCATCTTTGCCCAACACTTCGGGAAAAAAGGCGTGAATGTTATGATATTTTATGTGGTTTTGGTTCAAAACGGTTTATGTTCTTACAACGTTTTACAGGCGTGATTATATGTTCCGTGTGTTGCCAGACGTAAAGAATAGCACCATCCCATTTCTTCCCGTGGGTGTCGTAGGAGGTGACTAAGGAACTTACCAGAGAATGGGCAGCAGCGTTCTCTATGCATTTTATCACCATACTGCGATCGCCAATCCGCCTGCCAAGCGTGGCGATTATGGCAAACTCCCCTTTTGGGGGAGGCCTATGTCCAGCAGTGGACGTCTTTCGGTTGAAATGATGATTATAATTATGTAGATACTGAGTGCCGACATTATAGGGTTAGAGCAGTGTTCAGATTCTCGGCCTTCTGACTCAAACGTCTGCCAGAGATATTTAGTGCTATCTATTTCCTAAAAAACACGAACGGATGTAAAAATTAACACACTGAATCTTCAACGCACGGCTTACCGCCGAGAGTTGAAAATAGAACAGTGTGTTTTTTCGAAATGCTCGGACCCACTCTGTTGGAATATCAATGCTCGGTTGAACAACGAGAGTTGAAAATCTATTGCGAGATAAAACCCCGTCGCGATATTTCGACGTTTAACATTATGGTTAGCCAAGCAATTGTGTCGAACCAATTGTTCCCTTATACTTGGAGAACTGTCCATCCCTATATGTGTTCGAACTTGCAACACCATTTCGGGTTACTACATAAACGGTACCTACTCGTCTGTACCGCGCTTGGAACAAAGCCCCATAGAGTATTGTTCAACAGCAATGGTATGCACATATACCCTCTACTAACATGCTAGAACTCGGAGAAGTGAGTTCGAGGTGAGAAAAATGTAACAGATAACAAAGGGGCAATTCCTCTAATTCTAAGAATGTTCACAATCTGATTTCAGTCTCAATCTGTCAAAAATACCTTGAGTTTCCATACATTTTGACAAGTCTTTGACATTTGATTGTCGCCGAGAGGATACTGCGACTAGATTTTGACCGTTTTGAAAATAGGCATCTATTTTGTATCATATTTCTTATTTACCTTACGTAGATACTAGTCTAGTAGTCTGTCATTCGTAAATTGATCACGTCAAGGCACCACGATTTTTTTTTCCACGGGCTTAGTTTGCAGACAGACGATGAGACAATGCGACGCGATTCTGGTAAAAACTTTACAAGAGTCGCGTCACGCCTGTCTGCCTGTCCGCCTTTTGTTTTCCGTGCCAAGTGCCAATCTATCGTATCATGTAATCAGCAAGTCTTGTCATCTTGTGATGCACTTTGATATTTTCCTGTTTCATCATCTGGTTAGCCTTTTCTCCACTATTTACTAGAGCGGAAATAAAAACTAGTTCCCCAAGGTCAGATTTCAGTCTTACCGGATGCAGCTGAGTACCAGTATTTTTCAAGAACCGACTGCCTATCTGACCTCCACAACCCCGTTACTGGGTATTTTTATTGATATTCTACTGTTTAATCAACATAATTTAAGCTTGATTTATAATAGAGTAACAGTTCGCTACAATGGCTATCAAATGAGGGGGACCTTCAATAGGTTTCTTTAAACGTCCTAACAATGAACTTTTCGCACACAAAGGGTGTGCGAACGCAATTTTCAAGTTTACCGGACATCATTCAAGTATTGGGAACACAGTTACATGCATTTTTAATAAATGTCCTATGAAACATGAATAAGTCAAACAAGCATCGAAGAATGGACAAAAACGCAAGGGGTCAATCCAATAGATTTTATAGTTTTTAATGGTTTTGTTGATACATTGACGTGTGTTAGCTGACATTATAAATTCCTGAAATTACTTAAGTTATTAACTTACTTGCATAGAAATTTCCTCCTGAACATCAATGATTCAAACAAATATCTAAGAATGGATGAAAACCCAAGAGGTCATCCCAATAAATCTTCTGAAGTTGCATTTATTATTTGCAATGCTTAGTCTAACAACCAGTCTTACCAAGGGGTATCGTGTTACCCAGTAACTGGGTTGTGGAGGTCAGATAGGCAGTCGCTCCTTGTAAAATACTGGTATTCAGCGTCATCCGGTTAGACTGGAGGCTGACCTCAAATTAGTTGGGAAATGGCTAGGCAGATGATGATGATTTGATGGTGATTTTTTTCAATGTTTTTTGTTGGTGACGTAATTATGGCAACTAATTTAATATAATGTTTTGTGTTTCGAAATATTAATCACCTTGCTTACTATTCCATAGAATCAAGTCCTTCGAACTTAATTAACATACAGCTGTGCTACTGGGGAGTTTGTTGCGCCACTTCTTCACAGCTAAAGCACTGGGAAGTGGCGAAGGTCAGGCGTTTTGGGGGACTCCTTTATGTAATTTTGTGGTTCAAAAAGTGCTGATCCTCAGTTAGAATAAATGACTAAAGGATTTAAGGTGGTATATTTTGTACTCGAAACTTCGAGTTTTCGTAGTACGAGTAACAGCTTACGTATCACTAACGAATCTCTCGCATTGTTCGGCTGCTGTTGACTGCATGCTGCGTAATATTCTAGCATTGTTCACTCCGATATTAAACACCATTAAAATGTGTCCAGCCAAGTTTTGTTCCAGTTCAAACTATGGAAGTGATTTATTTGTTGAATAAATTGTTTGTAGTTACTGTACTGATATTTGGTTGTATATTGGGAGTAGTAGAAATTAACAATTATATACTTTATCTTGCTTTCAAAATGTCTTCATAATCAGCCTATAATGATCCCACTGCTGGGACACAGGCCTCATCTCTGTGAGAGGGAGTGGGCCGTAATCCACCACGTGAGCCCAATACGGGTTGATGGATGTCACATGTTTTGCATGTTTTGGTTCTAGGATATGCCGGTTTCCTAACATGCCATTATACTTATGTCAGAGGGTTTGGTTTCCTTGCCAGGGCTGCGGGTTGTTCGAAAGCGATACCCCAGCCCTTGGCACACAGGCAACTGAGGGAACACGGGTGGGTTTTAGTCAGTAAAAGTCTGATACGCCCTCCTGCTCCACCCAAAGCAGGAGAAGTCATTTGATGAATAGCCACCCAAAAATAAAAAAGGGTTTGGTTTCCGCATTTAGTCCTTCAGCATAGCTATACAGGAAAAATTTAAATCCAGTGCGCAAACTGTAACCATGAATTCAGCATATCATTCTAGAACCCCCAGCACAGATTTTCGTCGGTTATAAAAAAAAAACAGCTGTTCCATAAATTTTGACCGCGTAGGTACTTATTGCACTTTTCTATGAAACAGCTGATTTTTTTGTAAAACCGACCAAAAATTTCTTCGTTGTGGGGTCTAGAATGGTATGCTGAATTCATGGATAAAGTTTGCGCACTGGATAAAAACTTTTCCCGTATGGTTAAAACTTTTTTTTTGTTTATAAACGTTCGATTCGTACCCGTGCCGAATCGAACATCAATCAATGTTATCAAAAGGGCCCACAAATCCAAAGCCCGAAATTTTTGTCAGTTTAAATCAAATAGAAGACCGCCATTCTTCGGGCAGCTATATTTGCTGTCGGGGGCAACGCAAGTTAGTTATTGAAAAATGTCTAATTTTAGATTCGAAAATCTGTCGAATGGTTGTGAATAGCTATACAGGTAGGCCATTGCGACCCATAATTGTGAACATGGCGCACAGATAGACCATGACCTTGGTTAGGAAATATAATATTAATACTTATTATCCCGGTAGTACGTTCCTATGAGCTAATTTTCGACCTCGACACGGGTGAAACCGAGGACTAAAGCTAGTTTGTTATATTTTTTACTAATCGCACCTAACACCTTATCAAACTAACTACTGATATCGATAACTGACCCTAAGGTTACTCTGGTTATGACTTCCGAACTTCTGACTACCGTAACGACTGTTTATGATAACCGGGGCCAAAGGTTAACGATAACGGTCTAAATGTATGATAAACGGTCATCCATCTATAAACAACTTTGAATATTAAACCTTTGTTTCTTTAATTAAAATAAATACTTAAATGAAATTAATCTGTTTACTTTTGTAAATAGGATATCGGTTTCTTTTTTACACGTCATCTATTTAAAAATATAAAGGCGAAAGTTCACTCATTGTTTCACTCACTGATTAAACACGAAATCGCAAAAACTATTGGATCTACAAAGATGAAATTTAGCACAGAGGTAGATTATAAGTAGGAGACGACAGCTAAGAAAGGTTCTTAGGAAACTCCCCCCGTAAATGGGTGAAATAGGGGGTGGAAGTTTGTATGAACATTTTTATTCCGTGGGTAAGAGAAGCA
The DNA here is from genome assembly GCA_947359405.1 of Antitype chi. Classification (NCBI taxonomy): domain Eukaryota; kingdom Metazoa; phylum Arthropoda; class Insecta; order Lepidoptera; family Noctuidae; genus Antitype; species Antitype chi. The sequence goes on along the minus strand of OX375811.1, from coordinate 14,161,983 downwards.
TGATCAAGATAATTCAACATTGACGTGGGCGGAGCCGCGGGCAGCAGCTAGTATTATTATTTTAAAAAAAATGGATTCAACATTTCCTAACTGACTACCCTTGAGAAGAAATGGCGAAACTAACTCAAGGGTCAAAATCTCTATTAAATTCCAGTCATATTCTTGGTCAGATCATGCGAGGACAGTGTAGATTAGTGCCAATGCACGGCAAAAAAAAATCACGCCATTTATTTAGATTCTCGGCAACTCTCGTCCAGTGATACCGGCGGAGATCGTCGCTCGACCTAACTTCAGGGCGTCCTTACGTTTGTCAATTCGCGATCTCCACTCAAAAACACGTCTACCCCAACGTTCATTTTTTTTTGTTGGGTATCTCGTAGTTGACCTTGAGAGGCCGTGACTACTTAACCGGGCTTTCCTAGGGCTGCCATTAAGAGTTAACTTAACGCCTCCAGTCAGGGCTTAAAAACTAAAATTACATACGAAGCGACTGCACGCTGAGGGTACCCCCTGTGGGGTACGGGCCTCGGCTCAGGGCGTCACTGTTAGGGGGACAGCGAGTGGGGAGAGGCTGGATCAAAATATTGGCATTATTATTATTAATAGGGGAATTTAACTCTACTGGTTCAGCTGCGGCGCGGGCTGGCACTTCAACGAGCAAGGGTCGGTCGGGGGTCTCGACGTATGCGCCGTTACTCGGGGTACCCGCGGGGCGCGAGGACCTCGGCGGCGAGGTCGGAATGACCCCAACGTTCATCGGTTCAACGACTAATATAGCCGCCGGCCGGTCGGCCCTATAGCACTGCAGTTCACTTATTCTGCGAGCTATCTCGCCGGAACACCTCGTTCCGGATTCAACTACTTGTACAACAATATAATATATTACAATATAAATAATGTACTTACAATTAACACAATAGATACAATTATCGTGTTTAAAACGGAAGCCCTAATTCATTATCGCGATCTGTCAGTGTATGTGCGTCACTCGCAAATAGTCGAACACATTGTAATTATGTTAATAGTTAATTATAATACAGTGAGTAACGATTTTATATGTGTGGAGAGGTGTTTATGTAATTGGATGATTGTTCGTCATCGGCAGGCACTATTTCAGCAAGAATTTATAATACGATATACAAAATAAATACAAAAACAAAAGGACACTTAGGCGTCGAAGTATTCTTCCGCATCGCTGTCATCAGGAAACGTGCCCAGAAGACTGGCAGCATTGCCACGTTGAATGGAAATGCTAATTCTTTGGCCAAAGAACGACCCAGCCCTCTGGTCACGTGAAGTGTCGAATTTATTTCAGCTTATTTTCTGTGATAGCAATAGCAACGCTCTGATAGACGTCTATACCTGGCATTGACTGCTTTACTATCAGGAGCTATCTGCTAACTAACATGAAGTTACCGCCCCAGTGGTGTCGTGGTCCTGGTTTCGATTCCCAAGTCATACAACAAAACATAACCTTATTTCTAGCGAAGAGTCGTCATTTGAATTTAAATCAGGATCTAAACAATGGACATTGGGCGTAGTTATTCGGACATTCCAAACACGGTACGGATGAGATACGAAGCTTTTGCGCAATGGGCCCGTACTTTCGATTTTCTAAAACGCGATAAAATGTGAAATTTGAGAGCAGTTTTGGTAGTCTGCAGCACTTTGATTTTTGCGTGAAAAACAACATGTCAATGCACTTACTCTCATCATCATCTGCTTAACCTATTCCCAAGTATGTTAGGTTCGGCTTCCAGTCTAACCTGATGCAACTGAATACTAGTATTTTAGATGAAGCGACTGCCTATCTGACCTCCACAACCCAGTTATTGGGTAGTACGATACCTCTTGCTAAGACTGGTTTTCAGACTTCTGACGACCTGTAACCACTGTCAAAGTTCCACGAATAACAGCCGGGATCGATAGCTAAACGTGCTTTATAGAGCAGTCTCGGAATGTAAATACCCATCTACGGAAAAACCGCGGCAAGCATAGCTTAACCTGATCGATCGATCTGTGCACCGGTTATCACTTAGTCACGAATCCTTCGGCAACGTAGGTAGTTACTCTCAGTCAGGGACACATAACTTCGGTCTTCTAAATATCAAGTTAGAATCAGACCTCATGGTGGCGATACCGCGGTCCCTGGCACACATGCAACTGAGGGAACACGGGTGGGTTTTAATCAGTACAAGTCTGATACTCCCTCCTGCTCCACCCAGAGAGAAGTTATTTGATGATTTCGCACCCAAAAATAATAATAATGGTGGCCATTATCAGATAATAATCATGGGGTCTTAAAGTAACACCATTGGACAGAGATTAGCAAAGCTTTAAAGCATTGGTGACCCAGTGGTAAACGCTAAGACTTACAGGTTGTTGGATGTGGGTTCAAACCCTGGCAAGTGCCTTACTCTGTGTAAATAATTTCATCATCGCTGCTCTCAAAACGGTGAAGGAAAACATCGTGAGGACACCGGCATGTCCTAGAACCAAAAACTCGAAGACATGTGACATCTGCCAACCCGCACTGGGCCCGCGTGTAGATAACTGTCCTCTCCCTCTCACTAAGAGGAGGTCTTTATCCCAGAAGTAAGAACATTACAGGCTGATAATAATGCTTCAGAGAACTTGGCAGGACCTACTGATTTTTTTTAAAATATAGTTCGCTTAAACTTTAATACAAATTCTATAGTCGTTCCATAAACTGTCAAGTGTCAATTAATTAACAAAATTACTTTTCTATTGTTATCAGACTCAATGAGTCTACCTAATAGACGAAGGGGTAGTTCTAACCATCACAAAAACAACTAAAAGCTTGTTAAAATGCCCATATTTATAAAATTAAGACTGAAATACGCACAGAAGCTCCATAAAACAAGATTACACAAAACATAATCAAATGAATGATGTATTAACGTTTAATTTGGATTCAACATATGCACCCAAACAAAGCCGACGGTCCTTAGTGACCTTCTGTCCTTACATTGGCCTTGAGCGTCCTTCGCCTCCATTTTGTTTCAAATTACGTCACAATACTACGTCACGTTAGCGAATACAGTAGCCTTATTTTTTTGTTGTCGGTGGTAACAGGGTAGTTTGTTTGACAAAGCAATGTGATTGTAAAATTTGTGATTATTTTCTTATGTTTTTTAACGGAATCCCACTAATCTTACATAAATTAATAATATTAAAGTTTATATGTTTGGCTGTTTAGATGTTTGGATGTTTGTTACTCAACCACGCCAAAATGGCTTAACGGATTGATGAAATTTAGCAAACTTTCACATATTTGTAGGAAATAAAGAATGGAATTTTTCCATTTTACGTACTTTTCATAAAATAACTAGCTCATTATTCGCTGTATGCGAGATAAAAACATTGCGATTACCATTTGACAAATCAAGTTAATTTTGCAAGATTACTTTTGAGCATTTATTAGATTGAAAACACCTCATTTTTATTCGCACTATGCTTAAACGAATACCTTTTCAATATTTCCTTCACAAAATATACGGACTATTTATAAGCGGAACCCTGATAAAAACAGTATGTCCTTGTGACCTCACGTCCTCGGCACGACCTTGTGAGTCCTTTGTTGGACTCGAATCTGTTTTAATTATGTCAAACGTGACACGATGCTGGTCCATCGGATTGAACAATGTTGGCCTGCTGTCTTGAATTAAGAGTACTGAAACTGTTGGTATTAGATATGTATTGTATAGTAGACCTACTGTTTTTTTACAATAATCGATAAATTGGGATAAGAGCCGGAGACATACGGTCTGTTAACACATGCGTCATGACGATTTTTCATTGTGTTGTTTATTTATAAACGTTGTTTAAAGGTAAAACACAATTAAACGTAAAAAAAAAGATTTTATTTTTTTCGATTTTGCTTTATTCATTTCTAGTTTTAAGAACAACCAGAGACAATATGCCTGATGGACTCACCCGGACGGTGACATACCCGACACACGTCAACGTTCTAGTTTTATTATTATTAAATGTTTATGTCTAGTTTCTACCTATTAGGTATAACCATAAACAAAATTGCTGTAATCAGTTGTCCTTCGCTCTTGGGATGGGCGCTAATAATGCGACACAGTTACAAAAGTAACGTAGTATTACCGTACACAAAAATTGTGATATGTTTTTTGTTCCAATAAATATTTGTAATATTTTGTAAGTATAAGATAAACAGTCTACGCATATGACCCGACGTCCACGAACTGACCTAGCGAGTCTTTTGTCGGGCCCGATCCTGTTGTAGTGACGTAGGTAAGGAAAATAACTTCGATACTAGTGTGTGTTGGAGAAGTAAATGAAATAAGTATTACTAGCTTTCTACCATCGGCTTCGCCCAATTTACACAAAACCTTAACAAATCGTACATTTTACTCATGAATCACTCTGTCTATTGCTGAAAACCGCATGAAAATTCGCCCAGTAGTTTTTGAGTTTATGGCGAACAGACAAACAGATAGACAGGCGCGGTGGGGGACTTTGTTTTATTCCTATTTTCATTCATATTCTGTTTTATACATATTCTCAGCTCCTGAAATATAAGCCTAGGATTTATTGATGTATTTTTTAAAGTTTTGACAAATTGAAATCTAGGTTTTACAAAAAACTTCAGACCTCTGTCTGTGTTGCTTTTTCAGCGAGATATCGGCGATATCGTGTTTTTTACCATTTCAATGGTTATAGTCTTACAGCTCCTAAAATATAAACCAAGGACTTTTAATATTATTTTTTTTACAAATTCAATCTATCATTTATCTAAATTACAAGTCTCTGCAACGCTTATTTTTAAAGCTATCCGTGGCCGCGCGGTTCTCCGCGTTTCAATGGCGCGGCCACGTTAAAACCCTTATAACTTTTTAACCATAACTTTGACAAATTTATGGTTTTGGGAATCAACTTCTCTTTTTTTTACTAAATATTATTAGATTTTTTTTTAAATATCGCCGTGGCCACGCCATTGAAACGGACACCTGTAGGACATAATTGCTCTACAAAATCTGTATCCAACTCTATAAAGACTAAACGTACAATGTTTTGCATTACACCGTCCCTAATTTCCCCCAGAAACCGTGGGAACATTCCATAACATTGTAGAAAGCTCACCAACATTAAAGCCCCCAAATCTTTCGATAATGTGACAGTAGGCATAATTTGTGTCACATTTGTCACAACTCATTTTGTCACATTTGCTTGAATTTTGCTTGAAATTTGACGTCATGAACCACTTTCTCGAAAGTGATTTATATGTTAATTTTGATTTCGCCATTTTCGTGAGAATTTGTATGTTCCTTTAATAAAGATGGAATACATAATATGTGAGTGAGAATGGATTGGATTTCTGAGTAAATTAGGAGTTAATGAACGTGGGTTATGTAATAGATACATTGGGATGACTACCCGTTGATCTCGTGGTCGTGATTGCTAAGCGTAAGGTCCTGGGTTTGATTCCAGAGTTGGACAAAGTTTTTTTGGATTTTTCCATAAGGAATTTCTTAGTAACAGCCTGGAGTTTGGAAGTTAGCGGTGTGATACCCCCGTGTCTCGGAAATCATGTTATCGATCTCTGTCCGGTCGTGCTACGTGCCGTCCCATCGGACTACGAGGGTGAGGGAAGAAAGAGTGCACCTGTGACCACTACACACTGTCTTCTGCACTATAATATCTCACGCGCCGAAAGTTAGTCTCCGTTGAGATTGACCATGGCCGAAAAACAGTCTGTAGGACTATTTGATAAATTGGGTGTAGAATAGGCACCTGACATTAACTTATTTTAGTAGGATTACGGGGTACAGTTGAAATAGTCAAATAGCCTCAACGGCTTGGACATCGATGCGCAAACTGTAACCATGAATTCAGCACATAATAACCCCCTAAAGACCCCAAATTATGTCGGGTAAAGCCGCACGTCTTTTTCTTCCATAGGTACCATCGTGGACAATGGCAGTCGACCACTTTTGAACCTTATTGCTTAAAGCATTAGGGTGAAAAGGAATCCACCACTATTGTTCGCGTATGTACATCTCTATTACACGTCTTCTCAAAATTGACTGTCGTCTTAACCATAATGTAGACAGATCTTTCATACAAGTAGGAGATACACTTGAATTAGAACGGCCTAAAAAAATATACAAGACACCTTTAAGGCATATATTTGAACAAGAATACATATACACTATAACAGTACAATACCGTGCAGGAAAGACGTGATTAACCTCTACCCCTTAACAAGTTTAAACAATCACCCGACAGCTGCGCATGATTCGATGTTCTTATGACTAATATCATAGAATTGTACAGAAAGTTCGGCTCTATAGGTACAACGAACCAAAACAGGCGCCTGCACACATAGACGCATACGTACGGGGTGATCTCAAACAAATTCCAGTTACCAGTTCGCTTGCACTCGCTGTACCTAAAGCGTGTCTATGTGTGCGAGTGTTTTTGCTGATTGTATGAATTTGTCTTACTGTACTATTCTGTGGTACTGGTGACTAATTTAATGTCATTTGTTTTCGTTTCGCTGTCAACTGTTCCGCTTGGAAGTAGCTAGATCTTGTTGATTGGATGAATTAATTTAGTCATCGTTTTCTGAGAATAGAGGGAAGGTCATTAATAGTCAGTAACAGTGGGAAGCATTACTAATCACAAAATTCTTGTTAATTACACAATGTGTGATGAATTAGTAGTTTTGTAACATCAGCTTACAATTATAATAATTTATGTTATAGACTTTACCGGAATTCAGGAAGTGGAAACAGAAAGTCAGAAGAACTTATAAGTCACATTATCAGGATTTGTTTTTACATTAATTTAGTTGATTTAATTTATTATAGAAAATGGGTACCTACCTACTCTGACCACGCCAAAAAAAAACAAATAGTTGCCAACTTCAGAGAAGAAGTTTAAAGCAAATGTTTTATAGTATTTTTACGACTATTTTTGTAAGTTCAAATATAGGTTTTAAAGAATCTTCATTCTCATAAGAACATGACATACAGTTCATTTCAATGAGACTTAAATTTTACATCGCTAGTAATCCCTGGAGGGTCAAACAGAGGTGTACATGGAGTTTCCCAATAATTCGCCAGTTATGTAAAGTCACATATAGTAGGGGGCGAGCCAATTGCCATCAACCGAGCATAGGTCCAGAGTCCGGGCTGCTACTGAAAAACTCCTAGCGGAAAAACCCAACAACATTTTACTCGACCCGGGAATCAACCCAAGGACATTATTACCACTAGAAAAAACGAGCTAGTCAAAATAAAGTTCTTCCTATTATTATTGCATTTTAATAGCCATCGTATTGTATCCCAAGCATAGGCATAAGTAGCTACTATTCCCACTGTTGGGACATAGGCCTCCTGTCTGTGAGAGGGAGCGGGCCATAATCCACCACGCGGGCCCAGTGCGGGTTGGTAGATGTCACATGTCTTCGAATTTTTGGTTCTAGGACATGCCGGTTTCCTCACGATGTTTTCCTTCACCGTTTTGGGAGCAGTGGTGATGAAACTATTTATACAAAGTAGAGCGTCTGTCTGGATTCGAACCTACGACCTACAACTTAGAAGTCGCGGCCGTTACCACTGGGCCACCTCTGATCTATCTCTATTTCTAGTTGTATCCTATGTGACTTTTATTTAATTTGATCTTAAACTGGAGCTATTTCACTTAATTCGGGTCGAAGGACCAATATGTACGATAAGAAATCAAAATCAAAAGTCATTTATTCAAACTATGCTGAGAGTCAGCTCTTTTTGAACGTCAAAATAAAATTACATAAAACGCCCGCCCTTCACCACTTCCTAGTGCTTTAGTTGGGAAGAAGAAGTAGCGGAACAAACTCCCCAACAGCACAGCTGTCTGTTAAGTTAGAAGAACTTGATTCTATACAATAATAGGTAATAAAAATTACGAAACACAAAAAAAAAAACATAAAATTTGCCATATATTATGTCAGCTAGCACACGCCAATATACCATCAAAAATTGAAAACTAAAAATAATAGAAAAATAAAATAAAACGTAAACAGAACTTCCAATCTAAATAGAAGCCTCTAGGCATAAAGGGCATGCCCGCTTACATAAGCAATTCTGCATTATGCAAATATAGCTATAAGTAACTTAAAGTAACAAAAGTTAAACTAGGACCTCTGTACTAAAATTAATAAAAAGTTAATACAAAGTTAAGTCATTTTAACCATTGAAAGAATGTTGTGTGTATCCCTACTAATAATATTATAAATGCGAAAGTAACTTTGTCTGTCTGTCTATCTTTATGTTATGCTTTCACGCCTAAACCGCTGAACCGATCGTCATGGAATTTGGCAGAAATATAGCCTGGGATATGGCGAAGGCAATAGGCTACTTTTATACGCCATAACCGACATCCATGCGGGTGGAGCCGCGGACAAAACTAGTATTGTTATAAGCGGAAGTCACACAATGTATTGTCAACATCATAACAAAATACAAAAGTTTATAGGTAACAATATTGAGACAATGGAACCGCAACGGACGTATAAAAAAACAAACGAAGATCGTGTTATCAAACATTATTGGTGAACTAAAAGAAAAATTAACGTACCTAATCTCAACAATATTATTAATGTTGCCAAGCAACGTTGCTGTGTACCGGTTTGGTGAGAATTTTTGCCAGTAACACATGTGTTGTGATATTGTAGACATGTCGAATTGAATAAAACACGGGTCAACTAACATAACATTAACATTAATTTCGGAAGTCGGTGACTTTGGATATGTATTTGAATTTTTTGTCACCGCCTTCCGAAATTAATGTTATTTTTCACTTTTTAGTGTTTTTCCGGAAGTCGGTTGTTTTCTTTTTTGGAAAACGATTTTATTTTTTACTTTTTAGTTATAGTACCTATCTACCCCACACCAATTCGAAATGACATCATCCTTGGGGTAAAAACAATGCATATTTATGCGATAGCAGCAATCGCGGTAGATGCTGTCATTTTTTGAAGAGTTCCGTTGTCTGTCTACAAAACACATCATCAGATCTATATGAAATTTAAATGGGACCACCCGGGAAGCACCAACTTTCAAATGAAAAAAGAATTATGGAAAAATCGGTTCACCCAGTCGAAAGTTCTGAGCCAACAAACATAAAAAAAATACAGTCCAATTGAGAACCTCGTCATTTTTTTGAAGTCAGTTAATAAAACACGGTTCAACTTCATCTGGTTAGACTGGATCAACCCCAATTTAGTTGAGAAAAGGCAAGGGTGATTATGAAACATTGTAGCTGTGACTTTAAGACGACAAACGCCTGCTGTGAGAATGCCACCGGGCACACTGCTTGTCCTGTATAATTTTTAGATAACGTGGCAGTTCTTTGCTGCTCTTTTATACCCTACTCGATCGGTGGGCAGTTAAAGTATGATCCGAACTTTTATACTAAAACATCGGACTGATGGTCGACGTGTAAACGGGTCCTATGTAGGAAATTGACCTGTGGGGTAGTTACACACTATCAGTAGCAATGGCTTCCAAGTAAAGAAAACCAGTTCAGGTGGAGATTCACAGATGACTCCCCCCTGGAGTGTAAATGTGGTCATCATCATCATAATTTCAGCCGAAAGCCTCCCCAAAAGGGGGGTTTTGCCATAATCGCCACGCTTGGCAGGCGGGTTGGCGATCGCAGTATGGTGTTAAATGCATAGAGAACGCTGCTGCCCATTCTCTAGTAAGTCCCTTAGTCGCCTTCTACGTCACCCATGGGAAGAAATGGGATGGTGCTATCCATTACGTCCGCCATCCCACGGAACAAATAAATGTGGTGCTGTTCCAAAAACATTGGAGCAACTAAAATCTTGTCCAGCGTCTCCTGTTGTCTGCACGCTACAGGATCTGATGGAAACTGCCAAACTCGTAGCCGAATTCTGGGCTGACTGTATTTAGATTGCTATCGATACGCTTAGAAAAATGGCTTTCATTTTGACACTTCTCGACGTTAATTGCGTTATTTACGTTGTTAAGCAGACGCATTTTCGAACATATAAAGCAATGGATTACCATGATTCTTCAAAATCATTCAGATTGTGAGTAAAAGTGTATTACGCAACTGCACCCTAATTGCGTAACATACGATTAATCATAATCTGTTTCATTTTGACAGTTCAACAATATTCATTGCGTTATTTACGTTGTTGAGCAGACACATTTTTCGAACATATGAAGCAATGGTATAGCACTCTGTTTCAAAACGAAACAGGCTATAATTAATCGTGAGTTACGCAATTAGGGTGCGGATCCTGCCACCTGCAGGTTCAATAAAATATCGTATTCATCATCGCCGCGTAAACGAGACCAGAAAGTAAAATAATTTCAGTTGTAATAAGAATACTTGGAATTCTATTTAAACCACTGTCTCTTTCATATCAGGAAACCATGTATAATTTAAAAGATAGGTACTCTGCTCCAGTGCCTCCATTCTTCCTGAAATTATGACAGAGACGTGCTGCAACGGAACTGCAATTAATATGTCAGTTCTTTGTTTTAGTACTTTATGATTTTCTTTGGCATAAAGTTGGGAATTTTCATACATTTTGTTAGATAGATAATAATAGAAGTTGGACCAATGGAAGTTGATAGAGCAGTTTTCTTATTTTTACACGCTTTATATTAGCTTCACTTGTATGTTTGTATGTAACCGACTCCTTAGAGCGCGATTTTGACCCACTTTAAACGGTCAGATTTCATTGAAACTTTATAAACATATCGAGGACCGATGACAATTCAATAATAAAAAAAAAAAAAATGAGAAAAATGATAAAAAAAAGGAAAAAAAAACACGTTTTTGTAATGGGTAATGGTGTAATGAGTAGCTCGTAGTCCGGTAAGGACCAAGGCCGGGTCAATGGCGCGTTGTGTTCCACGCGCGCCTCAAAGAGATGTCAGCACCAACTGGTGAGGTCCGCAAGGGCCGATGCCAGGAGTGCAGATTGTTCGAAAGGGATACCGCGGCCCCTGGTACACAGGCAACTGAGGGAACACGGGCGGGTTTTAGTCAGTAAAAGTCTGACACGCCCTCCTGCTCCACCCAGAGCGGGAGAAGTTACTTGATGATTTCAAACCCAAAAAAAAAAAAAATTGAGGTTTAAGTTTGGCACTGACGTCGGCCATAATAAGTCATAAGTATATAAGTCATAAGTTTACTTGGTTTTGCCCTCATTTGCAACTACATGCTCTGTAATACATATAATTACATATTTTTCCAAGAACAAAAAGAAATGGGAAAACATTCCACATACAAGGTTACACACGTTAACTCATCAGAAAATTACCTTCACACAGCATAACAACATTTATTTGCATGCAAGAAATAAACAAACTAGATTCTAATCCATTACTTTTTCTTCACAATATATGTTGCTTGGCGGCCATTTTACAAGGAGTTAATGTAGGTACGCAGAACTGGATTTATCACTTTCCGTTGATAGGGTGAAAAGGCTGGTTGTCGGCCGATAAACTCGCGTCGACCTTATGCAACCTCGTTGTTGTTGCTAATGGGCAAAAATAGTTTTTGTTGATTTTAGATAATTATGCGCGATTTTGACTCGATTGAAAATCAGTATTAAATATTACTTTCTTGTTAGGCTCCGCCGCAGTTGGGTTACAATAACTATGCAATATTTAGGTGATACAATAGAAAATTACAATTTTTTTAGCATGGCGGCAATAGGTACTGTAAAGGTTGTTCGCTTACCGAAGAACCTTACGTAACTGGCAGCCAATGATTGGGCTTTGTCTATGTTCGAACAGTCAGGAAGTTTTAGTTTTATAACATCAAATAATTTTATATAGGTTTTGTTCCGGGAGTGAATGATGAATGATTGATAGGCGCGGCCTGGTAATGTTCTAATTTCTTGAAAAAAAAAAACGTGGAATCCCACAGTCTAAACGTCCTATAGTGTTTTAATCAACATTATTACAAACCCAGTACTTTGGAGGCTCATCTGAGCTTCCACAGTACACACCAAATATTTTAATGAAGATTTCTTAAAATAGAGACTCATGTTTTGCGTAGAAAAACCTATAATAACAATATCTAGGCAGTGACATAAAATAAAATAAAAACCACTACTATTGAATTATGATTATTGTAAGGTTACTATTGAATTCACATTGTAAGCAGGAAGGCCAAGTGCGAGCTTATTGGCTAATTGGGTCTTTATTTGGACCAGACGTTTTTAGAAATTGACGAACTATTTTTATACACAACTAAATTCAACATGTTGTTAACTTTTTTATTTGAACATTATGATCATTTTTTGGCTACTAAAAACACACTGTTTTCATTTAATCAGTCTCTAATTATAAATGAAATAAATTTAATTTTGAAGATTTCTAATGTTTTTTTTTTTGACGTTAAAACGTCTTCTTGCTCGGAGTACTGGTGGTAAGTTCAATATTTCTGACCGACAAAAATATTTAAGATTTCAAACGCTAATATAACTACGAGAGTTTTAGTACTAGAGAAGTGTTTAATGACATTTAAAAGATAAGTCATATTTGTAACAATTTTTAAGCGGGATATAATTTGCCTATGACGTCTTGCTGCGTGTGCATGTGCATGCGCGTGATTCTCTATTTTTCACAATGACTCAAAATTCCAATTAGTATACTTAGCGCAAAATCGTGTTTAGTTAGAACACTGACTCTGGAGTCGTTGTCAAGAGCTAACAAAGCACTACTAGGGCATGGAAAGAAACAACAAAAATATTGGCCAAAATAAGGTTCAAAATTTATTTTAAGTTGACAATAGCAAAAAAACTCCATATATCGTGCCATACCGGTCGTAAATATACTCAGAAATGAAAAAAAATCCAATTGAAGAAAGCTCGTATCAAAACGAAAGCAAAGAGCCTAAAAAATCTATTACCGAGCAAATACAATACCTGCGCCAGTGCCTGAAACCCTGAGAAAATTTGTTGCAAATAGCAAAATAGTTTAAGATGTCGTTTAATATTGTCTGTGTATCTGCTCAAAACTGAAAAAATCGTAACCGGTTAAAGCTTAACAAGGAATGCAATGAGCTTACCTACTAAATCTAATATCGGGCGAGTACAACAGCTACAGCTGTATCGGGAACCATAAGAACATTTGTTACTGAACCCTAAGTAAAAACATCTATATTATCTATATAAATAAAAAGGAAAGTCCTGACTGACTGACTCATCAACGCCCAGCTCAAACCCTTGGAACTAGAAAGCTGAAATTTTGCAAAAAGGTTCCCTTTATAATGTAGACAAGGAATAACTGAATAAGGAAGGATTTTTCGAAATTCATCCCATAAGGAAGTTAAATAGGGGATGAAAGTTCCGCGCGGGCGAAGCTGCTGGCAAAAACTAGTCTTGTATAACGTTATCACGAAAACAAACGGCGCGGACTCGAATTGCGCCCGCTTATTTTTTTTTATCTTACTACATTTTTTACTTTTCTTTCAAAAAGCTACGTTAAAATGGTTAATTTTTGTAATAAGATAGAATCTAATTAATGATAAAAACTTTCGTAATTTAGAACAAAAAAATATAATTAGAAACCAATTTCAGTTCGAACTCTAACGCCCGGCCCTAGCCATTTTAAGCTAGATAATAAATCAAATTACAAACTGCCTTTAGATTGTGATTTCAATACCTACCTTTCTTCAGTTTAGTTTTGATAAATACCCATTATTAATCCATTAAATTCATTTAAACGTTTCGTTAGCGGCATAAATTTTGTTTAACAAATGCTTGTCATAATTCCTTGTGAACGGACTAATTAATTGACGTTTATTTACTTTAATAGTCTGATGTTTATAGCTGTTTACCTGATTAACAGAGTCAACAAAGGGATTTGTAATTAAATATGCTGTCGTTTGAAACGGATTGATGTCTGTTTTGAAGCAATATGTATGTTTTGATCTACATGCTTCAAAACGCATATATGTATATATAAATGTACGTGTATGTGCAGTATATTATTTTATATGCTACCTACTTACATATAAAGAATACCAAAAAAAATAACCCAAAAATAGTAATAAATCCCTTAACACACAAAAAAAGAGTTGATTTCGAAAAAAAAAATTGAATCGACTACCAAAAAAAAAACACTTCAAACTTTAAAATAACTTTATTTTTACACCATGCCAGCACTTAATACCCGAAGAGCTAGGTAGAGACTTACCTATAGTTCTGGGTGAACATTTAGCTAGTTATGTTTAAATCCCATGTAATATGGGTGAGCCTATCGTCATCAATCGGCCACAAATCCAAACTTCGGATAGCTACTGAGAATTTCCTGATGAAAATACTAAATAACACTTTACCCGAGATGAAAATCGGACCCAGGATCTCATGCTAAGTAGAAACTTGCGGCCACTAAACAAACGAATCAGTTCTGGGTACATTCACCTCTTTAATCCACTCTAATGCAATAAAAACCGCGTAATGCATTTCAATTACCCATTGAAAACCAATCCCAGGTTCGCGTGCAATACGCGTGTAAAACAAGGACAAATTGGCGAGCCAATCACGTGACTTATATCACCATGTGACAAATGAACCCGTAACACATACACGCTTACATTAAAAATGGCGGAAATACGCGGTAATCATTCTGTGGCACGCGACCGACAACAGGTCCCTTCACCCTACGTGACGTTTTGATGTGAAAATTATGTGTGATATTGATGTGCCATTGCTTCAGATTTTATTTGTTTTTTTTTTCTAGATTATACTATAATAAATTAGATTAGTATTTTTTTATGAGAGTGGCTACGTTCGATCGATCAGGTTTAACTACGCTTGTCGCGGTTAGTCCGTGGATACGTGACCATCTTTAGCTACAACAACCTCTCTGAGCCTCGGCAAGCACGTTAAGACGTTGGTCCCAGCTGTAATTCACGGATCTTTTAGAGTCTTTACGGGTTGAAACCCGAAAGTCAGACAACCAGTATTACCAAGGGGTAACGTTTTACCTAATAACTGGGTTGTGGAGGTAAAATACTGGTGTTCAGCTGCATCTGGTTAGACTGGAAGCCAACTTTAAAATAGTTGAGGAAAGGCTAGGCAGATAAAAAATGTGTTTTGTGACCTTTTCATTTGAGGCCCTGGTTTTTTTTTTTTTTTGGTTGGGATATCATCAAATAACTTCTCCCGCTCTGGGTGGAGCGGGACGGCGTGTCAGACTTTTACTCACTAAAACCCACCCGTGTTCCCTCAGCTGCCTGTGTGCCAGGGGCCGCGGTATCTCTTTCGAACAACCCGCACCCCTGGCAGACAACCCGCACCTGGTAACTTTAAATATTGTTGTTATGAGCGATAATAGTTCTTATTGCAATCCGATACGGGTTAAAATCTGTTGTAATAAATTCGAATAGTAAAAGTGCAAATAAAATCGTATAAAATTAGATATTGACAATTTAATAATAAATAATACATCACTGGATGCACTTTGGCATTTGGAATTTTTTGGTATATCTTTAATTATAATTGTTATTGAAGGGATAAACTGGTTTTAAAGAAAATTAAGAGGTAGCTTTGATGATATTTTTTAATGCATTAAAGTATGTTTAATTTTGTTTTGAATTCCATCACTCTATGCAAAAAAGACTTGAAAATATAATATATCTTTTTGCTTTCAAAATTATTTAAGGGTAAAGATATACACTGGTTTAAAAAAAAACCAGCTTTTTGAGCGTTTTCAAGAATTCACCGCCTTAATCAGTTTTTCCCTTTGTTTCAGGTCAGTACTTACAAAACCTAGACTTTCAGCGCCAGCGGTACCTACATTAGCGGTGAAAAGTAGCCACTAGACAGTAAGTAACTTGATTAGTGCTATTACTAACCACCCACTGTTTTATATTGCTTTATAAATGGAACGAAGTCCAGACAAACAAATTAATTATAATAAGTGAACACAAAAGAAATGAAAAAATAAAAAGCTATATAATATGACTACGTGGCTAATATAGGGTAGCAGAGACATTGACGCGCAACCTTGCAACCTGTTACCATAGATTTCATAAATAATTATGAATTCTGATCCCCATGCATTGAAATTTTTCGTAGGTTATTTAAAAGAAAACTGGCTGTTTCATACATTTTGACCGCAACAGTGTTGTAATTTTCTATGAAACAGCATGTTTTTTATTCTAGAATCATAATTATTCTGAATTAATGGTTGAAGTTTACGCGTCGATGGCCCTGCCACCGCAGTGTACCCTTCTTTACTCAGAGAAAACTCGAGAAGAAACTGCACATAATGGTAGCAAGAAGAATACCTATGTGATGCACGAGGTTTAAAAGACTTCGTCCACGTGTTTTTTTTTTATTTTGACATTAAATATACAATGTGTTTTTTAGGGTTATAATTATGCTTTAAGTAAAAATTATACACATGGTTCTAGATTATGTGGTCCAAAAATGCATAGTTTCGAAGATATTGTAGTGTATCTACTATCTATATAATAAATATGGTAACACTGTCTCATGCACACAAGCGGGGCAGCTGCTGTCACTAATGGCATCTGTCAGTCAGGGGGAATGGCGGGAAACGGACACAGGTGAAGCAGGTCTGCACGGTAGCGCTTGATGTGGTGATGAGCCAGAGAAGTGAGATAATCTACTGAATTGTGGAATCAACAGGATACTACAGATATCATCAATCATAATTAATTTAGGTCAACAATTGTCACCCGTATGACGAATCTTTACTATTGTGACGTTTCCAAATTACCGTACAAAATACTAACACTAGGCTCTAGATGTGTGTAGGTATCTAAGTTTCATTGATAAACACGAGTAATTCATTTTCATTCAAACTAATAATTCCCACTTATAGCTAAAAAAATGCGACGTTGTCATATTTCACGTAAACAAATGCGACGTTGTCATATTTCACGTAAGGGTTACAATAATAATCGTGACTTTGTCGAATTATTTTATACAAAAATGAAAACAAAAAAAAAAAAAATTGCTAAAAATAATTCGTATGCCAGTTGGTTCTTTGATATGGTCTCATTCATACCCTAGAGTTATGGGATATAAAAAAAACACGTATAGCATCGCATCGCCTGCTCGCGATGTCACCTCGTTTTCTCAACATTCTTTCTGACATTTTCTCGTTTCACTCGGCTATCATGCTATGACCTAAGCGTAGCATGATGATAGCATTTAAACTTCCTCAAGAATTTGGCCGTCAAATGCAATATTATTTTTTTTCAAATCCGACTGGCAGTTCGGGAGATTAATCTCTACATACAAACTTACAATTAAACAAACACCTCTGCATACTAATATTAGTAAGTATCTAAGATGGTGTCAAAAAGATGTTTTGAAAAAAAAAAAAACAGCTGTTCCCTACATTTTGACGAGTTATGCGAACATAAATGTAGGGAACAGATGTTTTTTTTTTCGCGATTGCATCATTGGTCCCTTAGTAAAAGTTGTTCATAATGATGAGTACAATCTCCCATTTCGGTTTGTCGCATGTTTTCAATTTCAACCTGTATATCCCCTTCCATGTGTAGATGATGACCACCGGGGTGGTTTTTATGAGGTAAAAATCCCACACTTCCCGGTCTTTGCCCAGAAGACCGGGCGCCTTTTGAAGGTTTCCGCCCAAAAAAAGGCCCGTACCTTGATACAGTAAGAAAAAAAAAACACTACAAAATAATTCAACACCAGTCTTTAAAGAATAAAAGAAAGCCCCTTTTTCTAGATGTGTTAACCATGCACTCAGTCACTGGCAACATTGGGAACCGTTGCCAAAATACTAAATGTAACGAAAACAGTTAAAAAAAATATGCTGCGAATTCCACTGAAGGCTTGCAATTGGTTTTTGGTCTGACAGTTTTGTTGCTGTGTTTCTGAAACTTCCAATTTGTTTTTCATTTATTTTACATTGTTACGGTAAATAGTTTCTCTAGTTACATTACGTATATTGTTTTACAAATAGCTCAGCCCTGATACTTGCTACATTTTACTAGACCGCGGCTTCGCCCGCGTAGACTACCGAGATAAAAAGCATCTTATGGCCTAATCTAGGTCCGTGTGACAAACATCTTTATGCGTTCAGCTTTTATGGCGTGAAAAGGTGACAGACAGGCAAAGTTGTTTATTATTTTTTTTATTTATTTACTTACGTACATACGCTACCATTACAGGGTGCCCAATTCGGTAGTGTAGTTAACAATTTATGCAACAATTTACACCATAAATATCCATGTCGCATACAACTTACAAATTAGAATGGATGAGTGATTTTTGTGTGGGTTATTCGACGACACTATACTACAAAGAAGATCTTTTCAAGGTTCATCCTTAAAACACATAGGTACTGTACAGACCATCATACCGTATTTGCGCACAAATCCAGATTCTGGGTTGCTTCTGAAAAATTCCAGATAGAAAATCAGAATAACACTTTTCCTGACCTGTTCGAATCGATCCCAAGATCTCATGTTCAGCAGAAACACAACACACGCACATACAGTAATTTTCCTTTTCAATTAATTTTGACTAAATACACATACAAGTCAACAATTTCCTGCTGACCGTCAACTATATTATAATCTTTTGTGTATGTCTCATCCCATCCTTCACTAGCTTTCAAGGTTCTAAAAAATCTAAATAAAATCAGTTTTAAAGTTAGCCAGCAAACACACTATCAGTAACAATCTCAATAATTTTTTGAAGTATATTGCTCATCCATTGCTTCATGTGTTCGAAACATTTGTTTGCTCAACAACGTAAATAAAGCAATGAATGTTTTTGATCTGTTATATAACCTTATCCAAAATAAAAACAACCGACTCTAAATTCGGAAGGCGGTGACAAAAAAATGAAATACTTAACCAAAGTCACCGACTTCCGAAATTGAAGTTATTTTTTTCCGTAAGTCGGTTGGTTATGTTTTTGGAAAATGTTTTAATTTTTCACTTTTTAGTTATGGTACCTACCTACCCCACACCAATTCGAAATTTCATCATCCTTGGGGTCAAAACAATGCATGTTTATGCGACAGCAGCAATCGCGTTTGATTTGCTGTCATTTTTTGAAGAGTTCCGTTGTCTGTCTCCGAACCGCATCATCAGATGTATATGAAATTTTAATGGAACCATTTCGGAATAAACCCCTTTCGAACCAAAAAATTATTTTGCAAATCCGTCTATATTTGACGGAGTTATGCCCGAACATACATAAAATATATATACGGCATTAGTTTTTGTCCAGTGCGCAAACTGTAACCATGAATTAAGCATATCATTCCAGACCCCCCTGTGCAGAAATTTTTCGTCAGTTATGCAAAAAAAAAACAGCTGTTCCATACACTTTTCTATAAAACAGCTGATTTTTTATTGTAAAACTGACGAAAAATTTCTTACAGAGGGGGGGGGGGGGGTCTACAATGGTATGCTGAATTCATGGTTTAAAGTTTGCGCACTGATTAAAAACTTTTCCTGTATATATATAAACATGTCAAATTGGTAACCCAACCTCCTCCTTTTTTTTGAAGTCGGTTAAAAATGAAAGCAATTGCTACTGATAGTGATTTACGCATTTACCCCGCAGAGTCCGGTTAACAACTAAGGAAAGGAGACAAAAACTTTCATCACGTCTTCCAAGGTCCAAGATCCTCATAAAGTCCTTTTAAAAGAAAAACTCAGACTCTAAGTACAAAAGAGCCTTCTTTAACATCTTCATTACACATTCAAAAGTAAAAGCGAGGTATTTTCGGCCATTCTTAAGGACTCCGTCGGTACGTGAGAAGAATGGAGAAACGAATATCTTTGACCATTTCACAGTTTACTTAAGAATAATTGCTTCGCAAAGATTGTTTGTATTCATTATCATAGCGTATAATTTTATCGATATTCTTCCTGTGTAAAGGAATAGTTATAAGTTTATTTTTTTTTAGTTTTGGAAGATTTTTGTGACTCAGTCAGAACAGAAGATTATCCACACTGACGGAAAATGCACCAAGATTCGATCACAGTGGACGAAGGACTCAACCCATCGAGGGCTAGACGTTCAATAATACCAGCCCATTTGTCCCATTGCAATAGGCCTCTTCTCATGCAGAGAAGGCATGAGCACCGATTGCAACTTGTATAATTTTGCCCGTGCCTTCGCCGCGGGTAGGTGAAAGTTATCCCACGGCAACGTATTACCGGGATAAAAAGTATCCTATGTGTTAATCCAATTTATAAACTATCTGTATGCCAAATTTCATCCAAATCCGTTCAGCCGTTTTTGCGTGATTTACTCAATCAAAACATCAATTACAAACTTTCATATTTTTCGTTACTTAATTAGTTTTGAGTTCTGAATTTTAACTCAATTATGAATGGCCAGTTCAGTTCAGTTGGTTATTAATTGCAACTTTATAATATTAGTAGAATAGTAGGAAGTAGGATAAATCCAGTTTTCCTCGCGATGTTTTTCGTTCACCGATGTCAGTGACGTCCATGACAAACTTAAAAAAGTTCGACGTGACGAAACGTTCAATAAATACTATCAAAAAATCTAAAAACTCGGCTATTCTGACCCTTGTCTACATGATCAATAAATCACAATACTTTTAGTAATATCTGCGTATAATTTCGTTCGTCTAAAGATCAGACAGTCAGCTATCTCGAATCTACTATAATTTCAGCATACTTAACTTTGAATTCCGAAATGATTAATAGACATGATGTTCAGTTAGTCTATTATTTTCAAAGATGCAAAAAAAAATCCGTTTATTAAATTAGTTTATCATCGGGGTCGAAACGCTCGGGTCATGGGGCCCGAGTGCACGTCTCCTTTTTAAGGAAATTTCTCGCCGGCTGATCGACACTTCACGTGACCAGAGGGCTGGGTCGTTCTTTGGCCAAAGAATTAGCATTGCCATTCAACGTGGCAATGCTGCCAGTCTTCTGGGCACGTTTCCTGATGACAGCGATGCGGAGGAATACTTCGACGCCTAAGTGTCCTTTTGTTTTTATGTTGTATATCGTAGTTTTAATTATTAAATATAGACTTATAAGACATTCGACATCGTCAGTGACTTATTAAAAGGAATAATTGGATAATGTAAATGATTGAATACTATATAATTTTGTTTAACTGTGACTGATGTTTATCATTAAAAATAATGATTTATATCACTAAACTAGTTGCTGATCGGAAACTGTAAACTAGTTTACGATAACTAGGTTCTAAAAGTATGTTACGGTTTTATATCAGTAAGGTTATAAAGTAATGAGGACTACATTAAAGTCATTGCATTAGGAATTGACCAGTTACTAGCTCTGCTAGCTCATCCTATGAATGCCAAAATATCCATGTCTTGAACTAACATATAACTACATAACTACACCATGCACTACACCCCCACCACTACATATTTTCATAACTAATTATTTAATAATAACCCTTGGCTGGGCAGGGTTCGGGAAGCTTCCCAATATCTTCTTCTCGTCCCACATACCGCAGTGTCTCAAGGCGAAAGCCATTGACCAGTGCGTGTTGCTAGTCAATACTGGCAACACGCACAGTCAAAGAAATTGGTGACTTTAAGCCTTCTTATGAAACCCATTGTGAGCGACCACATTTTGTTCACATATGTGATGACATCAAAGTCACCTAAAGGGCAATGAAGAGGGCAATGCTTGGAGTTTCCCCGCGTGATCGAATCAGGAATGAAGAGATCTGCAGGAGAACCAAGGTAACCGACATAGCCCGAAGTATTGCCAAACTTAAGTGGCATTGGGCAGGGCACGTTGCTCGCAGAAAAGATGACCGATGGGGCCGAAAAGTTCTGCAGTGGCAACCGCGTACCAGAAGACGTAAAGTTGGAAGGCGGGAGGCCTATAAGGTGGATCGATGACCTTTTGAGGGCTACAGGATTCCGCTGGATGCGGGAAGCACAGAACCGGTCGAAGTGGAGCTTGGGGGAGACCTTTGTCCAGCCGTAGACGTCTTTCAGCTGAAATGATGATGATGATGATGATGATATTATAGTAAGGTATTTTGCGTTTTGTTTCTACACTGGCCCGCGGGTCATAGCATTCATACCCTATACAAATATTTAATTTGATTGTAGGGCAAATGATGATTATTTAAGTATAGAGATTTAACAAAAGCATTTCTCCTTACACATGTAATAATATTTAGGTACAATCAGCTGATATGCATTGTCTTAAAACACGTGTAGACACAATGGATACGCATAACCTTGAAGTTACGTAAAGTACGCTCTGTTTAACAATCAACACGATAACTTAAATTTCACTTAACCGAGTTATGAATGCATAACTTATGTGTTAACTAAGTTGTTTGTTAGTTAATTAATGAATTAATGGTCTGTGCTCGGGCGATAATTGGTGCATTCACCCGATTAGACGTTCGTGCGTTAAACGTAGGTTCTGAGTACAGAGTTTTATTCAACGAAAGTTTATTTTGTGAAACAATTCGGCCCTTATCTAAAGGCTAAATTTTCAATTATGTCAGTTTGACAGCTTTTGTATAGAAAATATGCAAACTGTCAGATTTATTCTTCAGATATAAGTTATGACTATTGAAAAATCAGCCCAAAAAAAAAAAATTCTTTATAAGTCACATATTCCCAAATAATATGAAAAATAAAATACTGTTACAGTAGGTACAGTGCAACAGAAAAAAATGTTTTCCACAGTATTACGTAATCAGTAGCAGAAAACTCTCCCTGAGGAAAACTAAGAAACTATGAGCTTGATCAGTGCGTCCGAATATGAAGTCCAAGATCTATTATTATAAAACTGTTTTACGTGCAGGCCAGCATCCTCCACCATGTCTTTAGAAAACTTTGTTGTTATATCATGAAAGTCGAACAGACTCTAGTCTGAAAAGCACAAAAAACCACTTTGCTTCGTTACTAGTTGTAAAAAAAAATTATATTTATTTTAGCGGGTTTAGTTTAGACTCTACAACCCATATTATTCACAATTTTTCAATTATCCACAGAAATGAGTGAATATAATTTATGATACATGATTTTATTTCTGTAAGTTGGTTTGTACAAACACTTTAACACGTCAATCACATTTTAAAACTGGATGAGGTCGGCGTTTCCTATCTCACTATTTTGAGAAGAAAGGCCGAAACATACTCAGAGATCACAGTCTCTTCTAAATTCCAGACATAATCTTGGTCAAATCATGTAAAGACCATAACTATTGGTGTTTGAAATGGTCTTTTGAGGAAAGAACCACACAGATTGAGTGGAATTGTCCAGTCAGTGCACGCAGTTGTCAGTAATCATGCAGCTGAACTTAGAACTTAAGGAACTCTAAAATTCAACGAACATTACCAAAGAAAGGACATTTGGGTAAGCCGCATAAATTACTCAAACTGCCAGAAAAAAAAAACCTGTAAACGATACCACTAAAGTTTCGACACCCAACACTAGATTTCTATCCGCAAATTTGGAAAATCTTATCGATGTTTTGAGCAAACGAACTTGTATTCTGTGTGCGTTAACGCTAAAACAAAGAAAGTGTTGAAGCGAGTTATCGTCGTCACGCAGCGCACGTGCGCAAGAGCACGCGACAAAGTCAGTGACATACAGACGAATAGGTAGGCGAGCTGTGGGAAGGACTTGTTGGCGAACTTGTTGGATGTAACATATTCTTCTTCATCTAAGCGTGTCGATAGCAATCTATACAGGATAAAAAAAAATACCAGTGCGCAAAACTGTAACCGTGAATTCAGCTTACAGTACTAGACCCCCTAGCGTAGAAATTTTTCGTCTGTTAACAAACAAAAAATTGGCTGTTCCATACATATTGGCTACGTAGGTAATACCTACTGGAAAAGTGCAACTTCTGTAGCGTGCAGACAGCAGAACACGCTGGATAAGATAATAACTGCTCCATTTTTTGTGGGACAGAACCACATTTACACCCCTATTATATCGGTATTTAATGGCTTGGAATGAATACTATAGTATTTATCATGAAAAAATTCCCTTCGCCTTAATGTTGGCTCCCCTGTCTGTAGAGTGACGATACCTGTTAAAATACTGAATTTCCGTGCTACCAATATTTCTTCGAATTCTTTCTTGAAACGTAGTTCTTTACCGTCGGGTCTTACTGCGTGTCGCCCTAGGAGGACATATAGCTAAGCTCTTCAGAAAGGCCAGGTGCGTAGTAGGTACTCCCAATCGACGTGCGAGTATGACCAGATGTATGAATGTACACGAGGCAAAATGTGTATGGATCGTAGCAGGTGGCGTACTATATTTTTTGCTTTGTGAGTTTATGTGTGTGCTGTTTATGTGTATACACATAAACAGCTCAATGCACTTTAATGTATTATTTAGCCTTTATTTATTTATGCAAACTTCTCGCATATAATAAGGTAGAAAGGCGGCCTATATGCCTTTCTTGCCTTGTCTATCTTTCAGCCAAGCAAACACAACTCATACTAAAGTCCTATATTATTTTCTATTCATTGTTGCCTATTTGAAAATTAAACGAATAGATTTTTGTACAATAAACCTTTCATTTGTCAAAATTTTGTTTTACTATATACCAGCATTCAAATATCTGCCTCTTCAAATAATAAGTTACCAATTTCCTAAGCTCAATAACATTTCACTTCACAACCAATCTATCTACTCGGAACTACAAATACCTACCTACCCAAGAGTACTTCAATAAACGCTGTCGGGTCTAGCTAACAATGTGCCCCGGGCGAGCATGGCGTGCCAATTACCCGGTCGTTATGCAATAACATGCGCGTGAGAGTCATCGGCCACATGTAGAACTTGTGGAACTGGTTTTTGCACGTATATGTATATGCGTCTGCGACGTTTTAGAATTGTCGTATGGTTATCTTTGGTTGTAGAAGCAATGGTTTATTTGATGTGGAGGATGACAAGGGTGGTTTTTAATATTTTTACCTGTTGTGGTGTGGTAATTTTTGTATACAAAATATTGTAAAACCAGCGACATCGCGGTAGACCCAGACGGAGATGGCGGAATGAGCTGGACTCCTTCAACAAGAACTGGTCCATGGTAGCTTTAAGCAGAAGGAAGTGGAAAGAGGGTATAGAGGCCTTTGCCATGCAGTGGGACATCACAGGCTTTTAATCTATATAGGTATACCTAATATATAAAAATGAATCCCTATTTCCCTTGGTCACGACATCACACGTGAACGGCTGGACCAATTTAGCCAATTGTCATTTTGTTGTTTGTTATTGTCAGGGAAAAGTTCTAGTGAAAGAAAAAAATAAGAAAGTTGCGCGTAACATAATATACAAATATAAAATGCAAATCCGACAGACGTTGTCCTGTCTTAACAGGACAACGTCCGTCGGGTCAGCTAGTAAATAATAATAATTTTAAACAATTAACTTTGGAGTTTCTTGCCCATTCTTCTCCATACGAATCTACCTTTTGAAAGGGGTGACTACAATCAATTGTATTTTATTGTAAACTAGCTTTTGCCCGCGACTTCATACGCGTGGACTTTAGAATCAAGTAGATAATCATTTTTTTTTGATAATATATAGCCTATTTTTTAAGTTAGACCTCTCGGAATACATCATTGAAAACTGCATTCAATTCCATGCAGTGGTTTTTGCGTGATGCGGTAACAGACATACAGACAGACAAAAATTCTAAAAACCGTTGTTTTGGCTTCTGTTGCTCTAATAAAGACCCCCATACCTACTATTTTTTCTTCAATATCTTTAATGTACAGACATCGGCCTGTTACAATTTTATTATATGTATAGATGTTGACGTTCAAAAGTGCGTAAGTATTTAAAAGAAATGTTTGCACTTTGACACATTTTGAATTATATCAGGAATATTCAGGAACGAAATAGAAACAATTAAGTATTTAAACATTAGTTGCCGATTAATCTTTCAATTCAATTCAATTATCTTTATTGCCATTCATAATGTCACATAAAGGTGGTAAGTAAAATATAGAGACAATTAGGGAACAATGTCGGGCATAGCAAGTTTTTTAATAAGAAAGAGAGAGGAAGAGCGCTTTTAAATTATTTTATTTATTACTAAATATTTAAATTATTTCCTATCTATATTTTTTTTTTTCTACAATAGGTATTAGAGACTTAATAACGTTCAAGAGGTAAATGACTAAATGGGAGATTATATCGAGCGGACATTAATATTTATATAATTAAATTAAATAATAATAGGTAGAACTTTCAGTTTCTACGAAAAGACAACGTGTCGTATTCGTAATTTTTGTTTTTTCTCATCATCATTATCATTCATTCATCATTTCAGCCGAAAGATGTACGCTGCTGGACATAGGCCTCTCCCAAAAGGGGGGTTTTTATATAATCGCCACGCTTGGCAGGCGGGTTGGCGATCGCAGTATGGTGGTAAAATGCATAGAGAACGCTTCTGCCCATTCTCTAGTCGCCTTCTACGACACCCACGGGAAGAAATGGGATGGTGCTATTCTTTTACGTCAGGCACCACACGGAACCGTTCGGCACCACTCGGAACCGTTCGTCACCACACGGAACAGTTGTGTTTTCTACGACATGGTATTTTTTTTTAAATTGCTGAATAGGCTTGCTCTTGACTTTGGTCACGCCTGATGGAAAGCGATTGATGAGGTCTATGATGGAGTGAGCGTGTCCAGATACGGCTTTCACTGTTGTTTTGAAGGTACACGGGATCAAAGTGTAATTCAATGAAACTTCCAGTTTTCCATTGAGCACACCACATGAGCTGCATTCTTTATTATGAACAAGAATAATTACTCAGTAAACTAAATAATTAAACTTCCATATTTATACTGGATTTTAAACTGGACGGTCAACAAAATGACAAGTCATTTACCCCAATGAACCGTGTGTCGCATTAACGACACGACAACCAATCAGACGGCTGTTACGCAACGAGTTGCGTGTGAGTCGCAAAATCGCAACCGGTTGCAATGTAGACCATAGTCTAGTTGTTTTTATAGTAAAACCGGTTTGTTTGTGGCGCCTCTGATTATTGTCTCTGTGTGTGTGTGTTTGACAGAAATGGGTAATTGATTTTATAAATTAGTGTTACTTTTGAATAAATTAACGAAATTATGTTTTTAAGTCGTTGATCCCGGCTGTAATTTGTGGAGCTTTGACAGTAGTTACGATTTAAAGTCTGACAACCAGTCTTACCAAGAGGTATTGTATTACCCAGTAACTGGGTTGTGGGGGTCAGATAGGCAGCCGCTTCGTATAAAATATTGGTATTCAGCTGCATCCGGTAGATAGGCGACAGGCGGTGAAGCGGATCTCATGTCGCATTGGTCTCTAATAAATCCGTTGATGCCTAACACACGTACGCCGCCCGACCGCGCGGACGAGTGCTCTGCCGCCGCGGCGGTACGCGGTGCCGTGTGTTAATCGCCTTAGGCTGACCGACCGAAACCCGACCCCAACATAGTTAGGAAAAAGCTAAGCAGACGATGATGGTGGAGCAGGAGGACGTGTCAGACTTTTACTGACTAAAATCCAGCCGTGTTCCCTCTGTTGCCTGTGTGCCAGGGGCCACGGTAACTTTTTCGTACAACCCGCAGGCATCGGCCCATGCGGACCCATGGGATAACTACTATCACTATCTACCTATCTATCTACCTACTGAGTCTCCTGCCGA
This sequence comes from Antitype chi, assembly GCA_947359405.1. NCBI lineage: Eukaryota > Metazoa > Arthropoda > Insecta > Lepidoptera > Noctuidae > Antitype > Antitype chi. The sequence goes on along the minus strand of OX375811.1, from coordinate 14,134,287 downwards.
TTGAACTTGACGGCACGTTTGGCGCAGTGGTTAAGCGATTGACTGCTGCGCTGCATGTCGCGGGTTCGATTCCCGCACGGAACAAATATTTGTATGACCTACAAGTACTTGTTCCGGGTCTGGCTGTTTGTGTATGTGATTTTAAATGTTTGTAAACGCACCCACAATACAGGAGAAATTCCTTGTGTGGGGCAACGTTTAAAAAAAAAAAAACCTTTCCCTTCAATCCTATAATCACGTGTAAGGAATATGTATTCTCGTAGCAGATTTAAACGAGTCTTGTAGGTCTTCCTCCGTTTACTAACCAAAGGCGCGCGCGGCGTTTCAAAATTATTTAATTCTTTGGTGTAGTTCTGAAATCCCGTTAAATATTGTTGAAATCCACATTTACTAACGCACAATTCGATATTAGGAACAAAATAACCTTGAAACACACAAAAATCCTATTGAATCGATCAGCTGATTCAAATAAAATCCGCCATGTTGCCTCTTAGCAAGCTTCAAACAGGACCGGTGGTGTTTAACTATGACAGCTACAAATCAATTGCTTGGCGACCTCATAGCGCTAAATAGCGTTTTTATATAACAACTAGGTTTTGCCACCGGCTTCGCCCGCGCGGAACTTTCATCCCCTATTTAACTCCCTTAGGGGTTGAATTTCGAAAAATCCTTCCTTATTCCTTGTCTAAATTATAAAGGGAACCTCTTTGCTAAATTTCAGCTTTCTAGGTCCAAGGGTTTAGGCTGGGCGTTGATGAGTCAGTCAGTCAGTCAGGACTTTTCTTTTTATTTATATAGATTTGCTTATCAGTTAGTTAGCAATTGATTAAAAGTTAAGAGGCGTTCATAAATAAGACCGTGTATGTTTAGATATTTGTTACTCAATCATGCAACAATGGCTGAACGGATTTGCATGAAATTTGGCACACATATAGTTTGTAACCTGGAATAACATATAGAATACCTTTGATCCCGATTGTACGTTCCCGTGGGATAATTTTCCACGCGGGCAAAGCCGCGGACAAAAGCTGGTTCTAAATACAATTGTCTAGTTCTAAAAAAACTTAAAAAAAAAACAACCGACTACCGGTAAAACACTACTAAGTGAAAAATAACTTTAATTTCGGAAGTCGGTGACTTTGGATATGTATTTAAATTTTTTGCCACCGCCTTCTGAAATTAAAATCATTTTTCACTTTGTAGTGGTTTTCCGGAAGTCGATTGTTTTTTTTTAAGTTTTTATTTTACACTTTTTAGTAATAGTAGGTACCTTCCCCACGCCAATTTGAAATTTCATCACCCTTGGTCAAAGCAATGGATATTAGTTGATTTGTTGTCATTTTTTGAAGAGTTCCATTGTCTGTCTCCGGAACGCATCATCAGATCTATAAAAAAATTAAATGGGACCATTTCGGAATAAACCCCTTTCGAACAAAAAAAATATTTTGTAAATCCGTCTATATATGACGGAGTTATGCCCGAACATACATTTAAAAAAAAACATGTCGATTTGATAACCTCCTTCTTTTTGAAGTCAGAAGTCAAGAAGGTTTATCTATACAATGTTGTTTTGTTCTTACAGAAAAGCAATTTCAGGAAAATCTTGTTACAATGCCAGCCAAAAACTCTTTCTCTTGCGAATCTTGTGGTTTAAAGATTGTAAGTAACCACAATGTTAAACAAAACAACAGTAAAACCAAAATCACCATAAACTAACTGCACTATAAATACTTCAAAAGCACTAGTAAACAATTAAACGTTAAAATGGCCGCCAAAGAATGTTGTTCGCAACGAATAGCTCCCAACGAATATCCTTTGTTAATTTAATGACTAATAAATTTTAGATAAAATGTCTACTGTCTCGTGGGATGGGGTTCAGTTGCTACACTTCGGTCCTTATCCTTTATTAAAGATACTCTTACTTCCTGAAATATTTTGTTAGGTTTTGAGACTGAAAAGTAGGCTAAATTATTTAAACTCAGATCAGGAAATAACTTCATTCTCATTTTTAGCTAGACCCTTGATGCTACTAAAACATTTAAACATACACAATTTCACGTTGATAATATTAGTAGGATGTGAGTTTGTATGTTTGTTACTCAATTACACAAAACGGCCGAACGGATATGGATAAAATTTGGCACACAGATTCTTTATAACCTGTATTAATACGTAGGATAATTTTTGATCCCGGTATTTCGATCTGGTGAGATGATTTTCGATCTCTACGCTGGCGAAACCGCATGAAAAAGCAATCGGAATAGAAGATATTCCGATAGAAAATATATTGTCACCAACTATCATTTGCTAGCGATCGAAAAAAAAGTTAAGATGACTGATATTAACTTATAGTAACACCAGAATCAATCGTACTACGTGAAAGAACTTGAAATTAGTACTCGGCCCCTCGAATTCACGCATGACATAAAAAAAAAACATAGTACTTCTTATAACATCATCATAATTTCGGTTACTTATATCTATGTTGTATTCAGGTCATATTTTATTATTATTTTAAAGAAAATTCACACGCTGTTTAATTAATAATTATTATAAAAATACTGTCAGTTTACTCGTCATAATAACTTAATCTTGTCAAACAATAAAATTGACAAGAACACAACTACCTACAAGAATAAACATCAATACACTTGAGTACTTGACATTTAAACACTGTTTACATTTACAAACGCTCATTTATCTTTGTAAACAAACGATGTGTCACCTTCGAGTGTCGACTTTTAACAAGTTCAGTTACACAAATGGAATAAATTCTACGCATTTGTCATTCGCGTAATACTGCGATAAAAAATCGCAACAGAAATTGAAATCGAATAAATTTTGCGTACTGGCAATGTACAGACAGCTAAACAAATATGCAGCCAACTAAAAACAACTTTGTACTTTTTTAGTTAAAATTGTTGAACTCATGTTGGGTGTGCGTCTATTGGGATAAAAGAGCTGAACAAACTCAGAGGTCAGTCTCTAAGTCCAGACATCCTCTTAATCAAGTCTTCATTTCAGACACCAATCTACATTGTTTTTACTATGTCAATACAATGTAGATTGGTGTCTGAAATGGTATTTTGAGGAAAGAACCACACACAGATTGAGTGGACCTGTCCAGTCGGTGAACGCATTTGTCAGTAATCAGGCAGCTCAATTCAGAACTTAAGGAGCTGAACGATTCAACGGACAATCGCAAACTTGCGCAGTGCATAATTCGGCAATTTATGCTCAACTGGCAATGTTATTCTTAATTTTGTAGTGTAGTACAAAGATGTATATACTATTTTAATACCGGGATATTAAACTACTGTGCTGAATCAAAAAAATAAAAACAAAATCAAAAGACTAAAATTATTAAACTAAAATTCAAACTAGGCTGAGAGTCAGCTCTTTTTGAACGTCAAAATTACATAAGACAGTCCCCCCAAAACGCTCGCCCTTCACCACTTCCTAGTGCTTTAGCTGAAAAGAAGAAGTGGCGCAACAAACTCCCCAGCAGCACGGCTGTCTGTTAAGGCGGTGATTTCTTGAAAATGCTCAAAGAGGTGGTTTTTAAACCAGTGGATCCCTTTAACCGTAAATAATTTTGAAAGCAAGAAAATATATGATATTTTCAAGTCTTTTTTGCATTGAGTGATGGAACTCAAAACATAATTAAACATACTTTAATGCATCAAAAGAATCATCAAAGTCACCTCTAAATAATAATTATCTTTAAAACCAGTTTATCCCTTCAATAACAATTATGATTATAATTAAAAATATACCATAAAATTCCAAATGCCAGACTGCATCCAGTGATAGATTATTTATTATTAAATAGTTAATATCTAATTTTATACGATTTTATTTGCATTTTTACGACAATGCTTATTCATTTATTATTCAAATTTATTACAACAGATTTTAACCCGTATCAGATTGCAATAAGAACTATTATCACCCATAACGACAAAATTTAAAGTTACCAGAGCCTTAAGTTAGAAGAACTCGATTCTATACAATAGTAGTTAATCAACATAACGAAACACAGAAACACTGAATGCAGGTAGGTACTACTTTTTTTACGATTATGTAACATTAATTGGAAATGCAATAATTTCATACATTCACAAGACGATATATTAAAAAAAAAAACATTTATTTCAAGCAATCTTTTACACATACACCCATAGTAGTAGAAAAAAATTATAAAATAAAAATAAAAATAAATTATAATATAATAAATAAATAATTATGTTTGAATACTAATGTTTTTTATTTTCATATGCGTACAATTGTTTATTATGGGAAAGTTCCCATTTTGTAATTTTTGTGTAACCCTGTAGGCATTGTATTTTTTTTTTGGTAAAGTAAGTGTTTTACAAAATAATAGGCATGCAAGATTCACATCTAGTAGATGTCAATCAAAAATATTGTTTTTTAGCTGATTTTATTGCATTTGTGATTGTACATCAGTTTTGTGAATTACAATTAAAAAAAAAAAAATTACTTACATCTTTCACATGCACACCTTCACATCGCTTTTATTTAGTAAAACTTTGAACAAATGCTTTATGAGGCGAATAGTAAAATGTTTGCTTCACAACAATATAGACATTTTCTATACAAGAAATTACTTTTATTAAATATAATACTCAAGATTTTATAGCGTTCTATATTGTTTAAGATCGGGAGCTTAAAGCTCTCAGATCATTATGGACCCTATCAACCACAAAGCTTTTGTCTCTGATTACACTTCAATAAATTCAAGGCTGGCTAGCTCGCAGAATACCTAGCAACGATACGTCAGGGAAATAATACACATTGTGCGAACAAATAAACAGGGAATCTATCTGTCCTCTATGTAGTGGATTCGATCTACTTCGAGAGCTTGCCACCCAGGGGATTGCAGGGGATAAAACGTAGTTATAGAGAACATGTGCAGAGCTACCTTACCCCGTGGCCACGATCTACACGCTCAAGCGACAGGCGTCAGCGACTGTGGAGAAAACCAATGAAAGAAGTTGTTTAAAGCATGCCACGACTATAGGGTTACCGATGTTTTTTTAAGAAAAAACGTAGGTATCTTATATACTTTCTTTTCTATTTTGTCTTTAAAATAGAAAAGAAAGTATTTTTAAAATTTATGGGTGTTAAAGCAAACGCTAACAGTTTTTTGAAGTTCTAATCAAAATTTAGGTTAAAATATGTAAATGAATAATTAAATTTGATTAAAATGGACAACCTGTTTCTCTCATTTTGTCACGTTCTTTACTGACTCTCTCTCTCTCTCTCTCTCTCAGTGAAAGCTGAAGTGAAGGGAAGAGAGAGTAAACAAAAATGTTTGTTTTTTCATTTGGTAAGCGAGGTATCAGATAATCGCCAGTCAATACTTTTGACTCATCAGTCATCAGTGACGATAAATAGTTCAGTAACTACCCATATAAGTATTTCGTTATACGCATTTCAGTAAAGATTAGAAATAAAATAATGTCGCATACTTTATTTTTGGCAAACGTAAACAGGTCTTATATTTATCGAAAATAAAGTAGGATACGTTATTATAAAATATAGTTGGCAACCTTAACCAAGACTCACTGCGAGGTGACTTGCGCAGCACCGACTGACAGACACAGGTAACGCGGGCGCGTGTGACTTGACGCCAGTCGCGTTGCAAGTTGCATCGCTCGACGCCGCGCCGTGAACTGGGCCTTACAGAGGACATGTGCAAAGCCACCTTAGTGGTACATTTTATTTTTAATCAACGGTAAGAAAGTTTTCATTTGAAAGAGGTACTACGGTTTTACAGGACTCCCAATGGGATAAAGTGCTGTGGTAAGTAATAGGATTTTTTGCGGTAGGAGTGTAATTTAGCTTTGGGTGTAGAGAAAAATTGAGTGTGTTTTTGTTTTATTTCTTGTTGAAAGCGGTCACTTGTGTGGATCATCATCATCATTTCAGCTGAAAGACGTCCACTGCTGAAAATAGGCCTCCCCCGGTTTTTCCATAATCGCCACGCCTAGCAGGCGGGTCGGCGATCGCAGTATGGTGGTAAAATGCATAGAGAACGCCGCTGCCCACTCTCAAGTAATATCTCTTCTGTGGATATCTACTTAGAATATAAACTCGCTAGTGCAACAACCAATCACTTCCTTGCTTTTTAGCTAAAAAAAGCTCGCTGAAGGTCTCCTGCACCCTAACTGCGTAACACATTATCTATCTGAATCTGAATCATTTTGAAAGATATTGCTAATCATTTTGAAAGATATTGCTAATCCCAATGGATTATTTAGATGGAAAGTTTTTGAACATAGTTATAAAGCAATGCTTCATATGTTCAAAAACTTTGTCTGCTCAACAACGTCAGAATGAAAGCTATTCCTATTGTTTTTGTGTTTTCTTGGGTAATCTGGAAGTCTTTAAACAAACTCCGGACCCAGGTTGGCCGAAGCAAGGAAAACTTGTTCAGGTGGAGATTCATGGACGACTCCGCTATGGAGTGTAAATGTGGTGCTGTTCCACAATCGATAACAATTAGTGATATAATGTCTGAAATGAAATGGTGACAAGTTAATAATGCTCTTTATGCTTCGTAGAAAATCAATGACCAATATATAATTAATAACCTGCATAATTTTTAATTATTTTAGTCTCTAACATAATAAAAGGTGTAAAAACGACGCGATGATCTTCCTGTCATTGTGATATTTTTTTGTACTGGACCATATCTCTGGGAAGTTTCTGGTTCGGTTAAAGTTCTGACTTCTTCTGACATTTTCTTAGGAAAAGAGTTTTACATTTCCCTAAATACTAATTATAGTATAATCAACCTATAATGTTCCCACTGCAGAGACAGTCACAGTAACACAGTAAAAAAATCGTAAATTCAAAAATTATCTTATATGTATATAAAATTCTCGTGTCACAATGTTAGTTACCTTACGCCTCCGAAACAGCTGAACCGATTTTGATAAAATTTCGTCTACTTATCGGGTAGGTCTCAGAATCGGCCAACATCTATTTTTTATACGCTAAATGTTAAGGGTGGTCTACCCCAATTTCTTTTTTATAATGCTAACTCAATATTCATAGTTAAGACAGGACAACGTCTGTCGGGTCAGCTAGTAAGTATCTAAGTTAGCTGTTTAAATAAAATACCTTGCTTAAGTTCATTACCCTGGTTATTTATAAACCGTGCAGTATAAAACACTTATTAGAAGGGTTCCAGTAACAACCTGTTAAGGGCTGTAATTAGTGTTGTAATGCTACACTACCTAATGTGCGTGATAACGGAACTTTACTAGGTAAAGTATGTAACATTTAATAGTCTCGGTACATTTATTTGTAAGTACGTAATGTTAATTAATTAAGTAACACTTGCGTATTACGTTTCGGAATATTGTAAATATACTGGAGGTATTTTTCCTGTGCTTTTCAGGTAGTTAGGTGATACTAAAGGGGGAATGCCAGGGTAGCACGTTCAATTCAAATTCTCGCATGTTTTATTGCAATTTAAGGGTCATTGTCATATTGTTTGTAGTTTTTATTAAAATATGATTCGCTGTGACTTCGGTTTTAAAGAATTACAATAATAAAAATTATCTACTTACTTATTAAAACCTCAAAGTTCATATAATCTCATTGACTGATTTTTTTATGAAAAGGTCATTAGTCATATTAAAGTATTAATACATAGGTAAGTAGGTAGTAGTAATAATAATTATTAAGTCATAAAGGTTCCGCGTACCGAAAGACCTCCCACAAGATGGACCGATGACCTTGTGAAGGCCGCAGGAATCCGCTGGATGCGGGAAGCACAGAACTGATCGAAGTGAAGCTTGGGGGAGGCCTATGTCCAGCAGTAGATGTCTTTCGGCTGAAATTATGATGAATGATGATTTTGTACCACATGCAAACTGACACCGACCTACTATGTAATTGCAAAAAACGTATCAAAATTTGAATAACATAGGCCTAGCGAAAAATTGAAAATGTTATTTTGTACTCGTATTTAATAATTTTTCCTATTTATTTAACCATTTATGTACACACATTACATAAACAGACAAGACGATTAGAACAGAAAAATAGGTAACACGTGGAAACGTAGTGGATTGTACATTTACCTATAGCATACTGTGTATCTAGTTATAATATACAATGTACGATTGTTTGTTTTCCCAAATAAAATAAAATAAAATAAAATACAGAGGTGATGCTTATTTCTAAAGAAATCTCTTCCAACATACCTGCGATAGGAGAGAAGATAAAGAGATGTAGACAGCGTATGTAAGGGTAAAAGGGAGAATAAACTACATTTATAATCAAAAACAATAATTCACTAAATTAATTAAACAAATAATATGGGAATATACAACATACAGAATTTTTTACAAATATATACTGTATACTTCAAAAATAACCAAATAATAATATAATAATTTCTTATGTATTACTTTATTACCTTATTGTTACATTCATTACGTGAAAAACCGTGAAACGTTTTCTCTGATAAACCAAAACATAAACTGCCGTTTTATTTGTGCTATCTTGTTCGGTCTACGTAGTAGATATACTTGCAACAAAACGCAAAACATATTACACCCAAAACGGCATACAAAAGGCAATCGCTGCCAAATAGGATCCGCAAATCTTCGCGTTACGTCGTGCAACTTCGTGGATCTTCGGGAATCTTCGCAATACGTTAGGTACCTACAGGATAAGTACGGACATTGAATACTCCGGATTCTGCCTCCGATCGGGCAAACCCCTTGAGACCGGCAGGTTGAGATGAAATTGGATTGTCAGCTTGTAGATGACATTGGTACGCGCCATCCAGTTTATGGGTCTGATGGAAGAATTTATTGAGAAGATTGGACTTGGTAGTGCAAGGGATAAACATACCTATTGGCACTACACAGGTTTAAACTTATTTGAAGATTGATGTTATATCCGCACAAAATTGGTTGAAATCGTTTTATTAGTTCGCAGTAACGGTGGCTCAACTATCGAAAATAGTTGTTTTCTTACATTTTTAGAGCATATTTATATCTTTCCTTATGTTGCTATGCCAGCTTTGAATTTACCTGTCATCTTTGTTTATTCATGAAGATTCATTGCCAAGCATCGATGTTTATTAAAAGTGGTGAAGAAGTCCGCTGGACATACATTTCTGGATTCTTTTTCTTGGACAATGTGGCTGCATTTCAATAAATGGTTGAATAGTATAGTGCTGTTTAATTTTGCCTAAAAAAATTACCATGGTCCGCGTAAGTATCATATTTAAATAATTTAAAAACCGCGATGCGGTCCGCTTTTTATAATTATGTAGACAAAATTACAAACGCAACAGCGATGACATTTGTCAAATCACAGGGTTCAGCGTTGACATCTGTGAAATCACAACACTATTAGCTGCGTATTTTTTTATAAATAATCATTTTAAATATCTACGCGGACGAATTCGTTGAATACTAATTATAATGTACCTACGAAAGTGATGTAGCAGGATTTTAACATTTTTAACAACGTGATGAGACCCGCCCCCCCCGCTGTTTGCGAAATCCTTTATGAAAATGCAGTTTATAGGTAACAACAACGCGATCATCAACGTGCATTATGGCAATTATTCATTTAACCAGTCCAAATCCAATAAGGACGTTTTTAGAATGACAATAACAGTGATAGAAGATCATCTGCCTCATACAATAACTAAGACTATCCTATTCATAAACTTAATGCAAATTCCATCAAGAGATAGTTTCACTAACCACTTCAGATCCCCATTTAACTTCACCTAGAATCGATTATCAGTTGATAGAAACCAAATACTATAATTGTTCGGAATATTGACTCTCTTTGAGTAGTTTTAGTTATAAGACTTGATCCCCGAGAGATGGCTTAGAAATTGTTGAGGAAATTCATCTGATTACTGAGTTCTTAACTACAGTTATACGATGTTTTATAACTGGGCCAGTTATTGTTTAATAATTTTCTTTTGTTTTATTTTAGAAATGGAACTGGCTTTTGTAATTTGCAATGCCTAGACGCTTAGTGACTCAATGAAATGACATCATCGAAAAAAAAAATAGGCAGGTGAGAAATTTCAGCTCTGTTCTAGGGGTAGCCAAGCTTCTGTAATGTCTCTGGTATACTACACTTACCATCAGATGGTTTGTTTGCGAACCGATATTATTTGGGCTCAAAGCTGGTCAAAGTATCATGTGCTTCTAGAATCTTCTACTGGAACACAGCGATGCTGCTTGTCAGCCTTACTACGTGTAGTGGTCTTTTATGGATGCACTAAATCTGAAAGGACTGGTGAAAATAAGGCTTGATTTCCATTTCACTTATCTATTTTGATATTTTGATCCTTGAGTTTGTCGTCTCAAGAGCAGTCAGATAGGAAATATCGACTCCATCTTGCTATTTTTTTCCAATTATAAAATTACGTGTTAAAGTGATTCTAATATCATATTTACAGAATAAACAATTTCTCATTTCATAGACATTTTCAATATATATATATTTTTAATCTACTATCAGAAAACTGCCAGACACAATCATAATAGAAAATAATGATACCCACCTACAGATGATTTCAATAAAGAGTAATGATATCTTCATTGTTTCTTTATTACAGAAAGAGCCTTTATCTTGAAGGTTAATAATAAATAGGTTCCTTCATAGGCCGACGATTCTCTCACGTTAATTAAGATAAAAACGTCTGAACAATTAGAGGAATCCAGTTTAGCGTTTATATTGTATACTAGCTGTGCTCGCGATCTCGTGCGCGTGGAATTTAACAAAAAAGTATGTATATATTAATAAAAATAAATAAAATTTCTAAAATAAAAGTAGCCTAAGTTATTCCTTATTACATCAGCTATCTGCCAGTGAAACTCCTGTCAAAATCGGTCCAGCCGTTTCAGAAATTAGCCGGAACAAACAGACAGACTGACAAATTTAAAAAAAAAGTTATTTTGGTATATGTACCGTGTATACATCCATATGCATTTAGTAAAAAGCAGTTATTTTAATATTACAAACAAACACTCCAATTTTATTTAACTGTATGTATATAGATGATGATTAGCGGATTCCAGTTGAGAGGAATATGGCCGTAATCACCAGTTTTAGCATAATCAGCCTATTATGTTCCCACTGCTGGGACACAGGCCTCCTCTCTGTGAGAGCTGGGCCGTAATCCACATCTCGGGCCCAATGTGGGCATGTAGATGTTACATGTCTTCATATTTTTGGTTCAAGGACATGCCGTTTTCCTCACGATATTTTTCTTAACCATTATGAGATCAGTGGTGATGAAATTAAATACGCAAAGTAAAGTTTAAGTTTTGACATGCATTTTGTTGATTTTACAGTAGACATTGATTCCCATATTCTCATTCAAGCTGCAGACTCCCTTATACTTCGTTGACGATATTGGTAAATTTGCAACAATAAAAATGTAGGAAGAAATCATTATCAATTCTTTGCTATATATCATACAGATAGGTTCTTACACCCTATACTACCTATTTATAAACTTACTTACTTTTCTCTCATTAACGTAATCATGGCATACTATGTAATTTATTCAAAACGAAACCCTCACCAATCCAATTTCCATACAACTCAAATAAACCCTCTTACAAATATATCCCGCCTTTTAACAAATCATATCCCTCATCGGATCCGGTTCTATCCAGAATTAACCAGTATGAACCAGTATGCACCGCCTTCGCGAGCCGAGTTGAGTGACTCTCAAGGGATACGATGCAATCCGGAATATGTGAATACCAGGTCTATTAGGTAGAGAGGGATATGTTAAGATACTCTTAGTAGTAGTATTCTACTGGTCCGGTATTTGATTTGAGTGTGTTTTAGTTAAGGACCGAGTATTGCTTACGTAATGGATTTGCAACGGATTTTGGTGAGTGGTTGTCTGTGTATTGTTTTGAGTAGATTTAGGTTTCGTGTGTTATGTAATGGTTGAGATAGTGGTGGTATTTGCATCTGCTGTCTGGTATGGCTAATTGTTTAGAATAGGTACATACGTGGTTTCAACCTCATAGATTATGTATTTTGTGCGTATAGCCTAATTATTATCAATTAAATCCGCGTTCGCAAAGACGTAAACATATCGCGGCGAGGAATCTTCAGAATTCAACGCACTGCTTAGCGCTAAGAAGCACTCAGTTAGATTATCGATGCTCGGTTCTACGTCAAGGGTTAAAAATCCATTGTACGATTAAATCCCATGAAAAAAAAGCTGAAACGCTAGGTAATCTATTACACCATTAAACTTTACCTACTGCGTGTGGTTTCATGTTTGAGGACAGCATACCGGTTTTACTTAAATTCTGAGTCTTTCAACGCTTATCAATAATCTTGGTGTTTGAAAGACTATCGATCTGCTTGGCAACAATATTGAAACCAATTCAAACATACGCAAAGTTAAGAGTTCTTAGGTAATTCTTTTTTGGGTGGGAAATCATCAAAAAACTTCTCCCGCTCTGGGTGGAGCCTGAGGGCGTGTCAGACTTTTACTCACTAAAACCCACCCGTGTTCCCTCAGTTGCCTGTGTGCCAGGGGCCGCGGTATCTCTTTCGAACAACCCACACCCCTGGCAGGCATCGGCCCTTGTGGACCCCACCAGTTGGTAATGACATCTCTTTGAGGCGCGCGTGGAACACAACGCGCTGTCGACCCGGGCTTGGTCCAACCCTTAGGTTCCTACTTATCCTAATCTGCTCACTCAGCCGTAAATGGACTTAGGTCTCAAAAAACAATGTTTTACGTTATAAGAAATCCTTTAAAAACCTCTATTTCAAACGATTTCCAACGATTATTTTTCTAAGCGAGATTATTCGATGCCCCGAAAATAGAATTCGCAATTTCATTGGATTTACAAGAAAAGAGTGTAAAGATTGGGATTTATCAGCGTCTAGAAATCTAGATTATTCTATTGAATTGCTTTTTCATTGATCGTTCGGAATCATTATATAGGCATCCAGCTTTTGAAGTGATTCAGTTATTTTTTCGTGGATTGAAGGAGTGAGAATAATTGCTTTGGCAATGAGGGGCTTGTAAATTAGAAAATGATAAAAGTAAAAGAGATGGGATGGTACTATGTGAATAAGAGTTTTTCTTTTCTTGGCCACATGTCATGTCTTTGCGATCTTATGATAAATAATTTTAATCCCTCAAATTGATTGAGATCGCCCACGATCGCATCGCTTTGCATTATGGTTATGACCGGTAACTATGGGTACCACTGCACTAGTCTGGGTATATGGTGTCCTTACGTGGTTGCGAAAGAAAAATGAAAACCTATGTTTCTATGCACATCATAATTTAAATGCTTTTCGTGTTTGTCTGTTGACAACGCAACTCAACGGATTTCTGTACGTTTCACCACCACTTAGGTAATTTATTTTAGAAGCTGTATAATTGTATATAATACATTAATATTAAACATACATATATATCACAAAGTAATCTCGTTGTTGTCAGAAGTAAAAACCGTCCTGACCAGAGGCGGGTCGCTAGCTTCATATAAATCAAACCAAGAGGAACAACAAGCAAACGAGAAATATTTTTTTTATCTGACAACCACAATGTACACTAATCCATACTACTAATACTATAGCTGAAGAGTTTGTTTGTTTATTTGTTTGATCGAGCTAATCTCTGAAACGATCAGTCGGATTTGAAAAAAAAGTACTGCATTTGATAGCCCAACTCTTGAGGAAAGCTATAGCTTTCACCTATAGCTTTAGCCTATAGGCTACTTAACATCACGTAGGACTCGTAGGAGCCAAGTAAAAACAAAAAAAGTTAGGATTAACGCTGAGCGAAAACGAAGTCAGCAGAGGATACAATGAGACGGGGTGGGTCGAAGGAACAAGAAATTCTACAAGGAAGAAGGCGTGAGCAGAAACGAATGTTATATAAAAACTAATAAATACTGCTAAGTGATAAACATTTACAAGTGAAGCTAATAAAAAGGTGTCTAAACATCTCAGACATATAATTGACCTCACAATAGTACAAATAGGATCTAATGTATGAGTACACCTACCACTTGACAGTAAAGTGTGAAATAATGTTAACGACCCACAAACTCATGGTCACCAACACGAAATAGATTTAAAAGGTCCACTTCACACAAAAGAATTAACGAATGGCACATGGGTAAAATTCAAATAACTAGCGAATGAACCGAAACAAAGGAACGAAACGAAACGTCACGACACGTAACGAACGAATTTAATTTATCAACAGATAACCCTATAGGAACATCACAGAATAATTTATAATATTTGGATTTCATAATCCAGTATGACGTGTGATGGTCCAGTGGCAACAGTCGCGATTTTTACTGTTAGGTCGTAGGTTCCAACTCGGACAGTAGTTTTACTTTGTGTTAATTATTTCATTATCACTGTTCTTAAAACGGTAAAGAAAAACATCGTGAGGAAGCCGGCATGTCTTAGAACCAAAAATTCGAAGACATGTGACATCTACCAACCCGCACTGGGTGAGTCCAAATGGTGGATTAAGTACGGCCCACTACTCCTCACAGCAGGCCTGTTTCCCAGCAGTGGGAACATTATAGGCTGATTATTTATCAAAACTTTAGTAGAAAGTATCAAGTGTCTTGTCAATATCATTTGATGATCTTACGACTGCCTCAGAGAGCGGAGTTCGCGCAGCTTAATTTTGGGCCAAAGATGTTTGATATTTTTGCCATTGAAACGCTAACATGAAGAAGGGGAAACTATTATAATTCCGTCATCAGGACTCACTCTTGGAAGCGATATCTCCAAAGTGGGTTGGGTTTTCTGTCTGGAAATTATACTTTTTCCCTTTCTCTCATCTTGTTCTTCCTCTGCCTAATCCGTCGGCGAAAACAGGCGCAATTATATGAGTATCATATAGTGAATGTACTTAGTTAAATATTGTACTTAAAACATTTTAAAAGAGTAACGGTGGAGTTTTTTTCCCAGTATTTTCCATGGCACTAGACCGCGCGGAAGGTCACCCACGCGTTCGACTGACCAGATCAAGTCTGCCATTGGAGGTTCGGTTAACGAATGCAGCAGGATGACCTCTAGCAGGCAGCGGTAGCGAAATGTCGTGAAGTGCATCACATCTGCCCCTTCAAATACTGCTACGAGTACGTATACGATCACGATCGCTCTGTCAAGAGCGTACCGGATAATAAGAAGATTTTCCATACGAAACTACATTTTTCAAGGGACGACTAGAATCAATTCTATTTTAATGTAAATGTTGACGTTCAAAAGTGCCTTTTTTGTGCATATTTGAAATAAATGCTTTGACTTTGAGCAATGTTTTGTGAAATTGCAAAATATAACAAGCTTGAACCTTCTGGTTTCTTCTTTTTATCATAATTTGCCACGAATACCAGTGTCAAGGGCATTTCGAGTTTCACACGTAAATTATAAAAGTTGAGTCCATTATAGGGATCCAGTTTATTACGAATGTAAATTTATATTTAGGAGCAGCACGTGGATCGTAATTTACATAAATTGTTGCTATTTAACAATTATGGATGTAGACTTATTTTTATTTGTCAATATAGATTTTTGTGCTAATTGCAGTGATTTTATGCTTCAGGTACTATAGCATGTTTATTCAATCCTCCATAGACCTGGCTAAAAAGTGTTTTTTAATCTCAACTTATCACTTGTTGTTGTTATGTTTGACTTTAGTCGCTTTTCACACCAGTCTTTTCATTTCAGTCTTTGTAACGGTGGTTGTCAACATCATTTAGGCAATATATTCTACGTATGTACGTTACTCTACAACTTAAATAATAAATAAGAAAATTCAATGTTTTTCAAGTCGTAGAAACGTTGCCAAGCAGGGACGGGTCGCTTGTAATTTTAGATAATTTGAAAATCTTGCTAAGTAATTACGTTCCGAAGCTGTAAAATGCAAGAAAAATTCACAATTAATCTTCTTTGATATTCGTTTGGAACACTATCGCTGTTTAACTTTTCAACCACATTCGATTTAATTCTGCAGGTACCCATCATGATACCTGCACATAGGGATGCTGTTCACTTTGGGAAAGTCGGAGTAGTATGCACAAGTAAATAACCTGAAAAAAAAAATTACAAACAATCTAAAACGTGACCAATACTCAATCGCCTGACATTACGACATACATATATGTATATAAAAACAGCAACCACGTGTATACAATAACTATTTCCTTTCCATGCCGATGTGCTGACGTAACACCCATACAATGCACTTAATGGAAAATGACATCACTCGGCGAGTAATTTAAATGGCGGCCATTACATAGTGTGATGACCTCTTGAGAAACAGATGGGTATAGATAAACTGTGGTTTTGCAATTGTTTTGTGTGAAGAGGTAAATGAATCAGAATGTGATTTGTCTGGATTTTTCGACGTTTGGAAAAATGTGTTTGACAACATTGTTAAGTTTTTTGTCTGCCTTAACGTTCGTGTTTTTCTCTGAACCAAGGCTTATGTTTGATAGTCTAATAGAGAATGTTCGCAAAATAGTAGTGCCTCTTTCACAAAAATCACTAATCAAAATTTGAAGCTATTCGGAATGATCTACGCATTGCGTATCACACTAAAAGTAAGAATGGCTTTCATTTTGACAGTTCAACAACATTCATTGCGTTATTTACGTTGTTGAGCACGCGATTTTTTGGACCATATGAAGAAATGGATTAGCTATATCTTTCAAAACGATTCAAATAGTGATGAATATTGTGTTACGCAAGTATCGATGTGCTGGACAATATTGGAGCAAGGGAAAGTCGGATAAAGTAGTCTATGACTGATGATATTTCGCACAACACATATTACTTGTAACACATCGCGGAGCCAGTAGCCACTGATACCAAATCGCTACCCTCTACGCTATATAACCATAAATACACCCATATAGCTTCACCAACATCTTAATTATAGTCATGATGCCTCAAACAGGAAGGCATACAAATTGAAGCTGACTAGTAATCATATTTTAATACTAAGGCTTCGTCCAGGGTGAATGCGCGTTTCTTGGGCGGTAGCGGTCGCGGTGGCGGGTGCGATTTGGTAAATAAGGTGCATCGCGAGTTGTAGCAGGTTGTTGACGCTAGAGGTATTTCCACATGGGAAAACAATAGACGACCACTCGCTAGTTAGGTTGCTCATACCTGTTTTCAGTAACTGACATCGAAATGCAATACATAAACATTAAAAAGTTACTAAGCACAACAAAAACAACAAGAACAAAAAACAGTTCCGCAATTGCGAGGCAATAACTAAAGTTACGAACCCGATCCACCGAAATTCTAGCAATGCGGCTTTAGATCTTTCAGATTATAAGTTGCCTACTGAGAAATTACTTGCGAAAGAGGACTGGTTGCTTAAAGATCTGCTTTCGTTAGACACATCTGACTAGGCGTTGCTAAATTTAAAGTTAGTGCCGGACATAAGGCGCTGTCCCACCTTAGTTCAGTACAAGTCTCTATAACGCACTTAGCCATAAAACACAGCAGTTAATACAAATGCAAATACTGTCAGATATATTCGATATTTAAGATTGACTTAGTTTAAGAGTCATAATTAAACTCTGACTTGGCCGATTTAAGTGCCCCATTGTGTGTAGGCTAGCACCACATTAACAATCTAGGGTGGAGTGATCTTTAAATTTCCACCTAAGCAGGTTTTCTTTACCTCAGCCTACCGGAGTCCAAAATATATTCAAAGACTTCCAAGTTACTCAAGGCAACTTATGTCTAGGTGCGGAATTTTCAGCAGGTGGGATGAAAAGGTTTGGTAGGGAAACACTATCTCGCCAAAGTTTTATCCAAACAGCATTATCATAACGTTAGAAATGTCAGGCCCACCACAGCACTCGCTTAAGTTCCTCACTCTGACCGAGGCCTAGACGTGACTGCGTAACATCCTCTGACCGGTCACCGGCAACTGTTTAGCTGTTACGTATTACAACTATTTATAGAATAGCCATTGGGTACAGCACTGAGTTCGTCTAGATATTATTAGTTAGTTGTTTTTTCCGGTTATTGTAAAAGAAGACTATTTGTATAATAGTCATTGTGTCTGTCTAGAATTTTCCTGTATAATAAACTTAGATATTGTTGGGTTGGTGTAGTGATTACTTTGATTTTATTAAAAAAAGATCTTATTTTAATATACAAAATTATAATATCCACTGGGGAAATACTGTCAAGATACAAATGATTAATGTAGTTACAAACTTTTAAAGTATATTTTTACTAAGGCAACTTCTTGCTCAACTTCTAGCTCAATCTAGCTCTGGAGAGTTTATCGACGTCCAATTGTATTACTCTCCAGTGGATCAAAGGGCATAGTGGATCCTTAGGCAATGTTGCCGCAGATGAACTTGCGAAGAGAGGCTCAGATATGAAAGTGCTAGGCTCGCACCTACTTCTCCCCTGCCTTTCTCACAATTTCGTGCGTGGATTCGCCAAAGATCAATGGAAATTCATAACAACAGAGATGGTCATGAGTAACAGACTGTAGACAGTCAAAATGGGCTTTATCAACTATACACCCGCGATCAACCAAAAAACTTCTCGGCTTGAGTAGAAATCACTTTAGAATAATCATAGGAACAATTACGGCCATAACCCCCTTAACAAACATCTTTATAAAATAGGCGCCACAGACAGCCTGCTTTGCAGGGTCTGCCTTGATGGCGAAGAATCAGCCGCCCACGTCATCCCAGGTGCGAGGATGGGGCTTCTCAACGTGAAAAAATCCTCGGAAGAGTGAGGTCGCTCCACTAAGCCTGTGAAGCTCCCAGGAAGCTTCTGTGCTTTTGGCCGGAGCTAGGCTGGCTTTGTTAGCCAGAATCCCCCCGCACAATGGACCGAATGGGAGTCTAAGAGCGGAAAAGGGAGTCCCATCATCATCATAATCATCATCTCTATGGCAACTGAATGTGTTATTCTACTTTGGCAACAATTGGAAATAACGGTCATGATTTATTTCGGGGTGGGGCAAAATTAATTTTAAAATGGTAAAAGGTAATCGCGAATCAGTCGTCGTTTTCTTCATAGACGTATTTTTTAAGGGGTTGGAAATCTTACTAACTTGTTTCGAGACCTTTGCGATGCTTTTGACTTAAAAAATGCCTTTAAAAAATGATACCTAAATTACCGAAATTCCCAAAAGTTATTACGTACTTTGTGAGCTTACACTGTAGCATTTGCCATCGATGCTATCTATCATCATCATCAACATTGGCAGCCTTGTTTCATCCACTGCCGAGCATAATTTCGTCAATCTTGAGCCATGCTTCCCTGGTATATACATCCTCTTCCTCAATAATAATGCTAAGGAAGCCAATTCACAAATCAATAAAAAATATTAAATACTCTTAATATTTCATATAAAATTCTGAAACACGCCATGAAACACCGTCTACGATCCAATATCACTTGGAATGTATAAAACATTTTACGATCGTATTTATGAGTTGCGTCGTCACTGGGTGGGTATATTTGCTGTCGTAAACATTTCGTTGATAACTGCTGCCAAGGAAAGGCAGTAGGTGTGGAATTAATTTTATATTCCGGAGGTAGGTTTAATATTAAGTCATGTCAGTCCTAAGACATAAGTTGTGTAGGGGCAATTCTCATAATTTTAATAACTTTCACAGTCTGATCTCAGTCTCAAACTGTCAAAAATACCTCTATATTCTCCACATTTATAACAAGTTGACTGTCACCGAGGTGAGACTGCGCCTAGATTTTGAACGTTTTTAATTACGATGATTGGTCTACTGGTATCTTAAACATTGGCCACAATTATTCTTCTTCTTGGTCGCGTACTTCATTACTGAAGGTCGTATCCCTGAAAGGCCGTGGCTTCGTTCGGTTCTCGGTTTCTCTCAGGGCGGTCGTCACAGAGAGTCCAGTGAGGGTGGTTACTTGGTCTGACCAGCGCTTAGGCAACTGGCCGCGAGGTCTTTACACCCATCTACCTTGCCCATCACCACCAACTATTCAAGGTTATCTGGCTCCCGATTGGCAATGTTATCAAAGAAAATGACAATCCTTTGGTAAGAGATCGTGGATAGTCTATCTCTTATGTGTAGTTGCATGAGGATAGATTTGTAAATTCTCTTGGAAATTGTTACAAATTGGGTTGGAGGTTGGAGTCTGAATTTGTGCCCGGTTGATAACAAAATGCTCGCCCCCTATTATATAGGACTGGTACTAAAGCCACACCTCTGCCTTACCCTTCGGAAATTACAGGCGTGATATTACGTAATATTATCTGAACAATTTGAATTAATATTCAGATATAATTTTGTACCCTATGCAAGGATCCATCTGACCTTCCTAAGGTGTACCCTTTCATATTTAAGTTTTTATAAATGACTGAAGACATTAAATGATTTTGAAAAATTACAGCAATGTTTTCAAGTTGAGCTACTGAATGACTACACACTGTGGTGTTATGGTTCAAAATAAAATTAGATAGCAATTTTAACGATTTCCCTAACGATAACATTACAACCGGGGTTCCATTTCATTTGCAAGCTATTTAAACACAATTTTATGTCACGATTTGACTGTATTTGAGTTTTTATTACTGACTTTGAACTACTTAATTTAGTTAAAACGTATTTTTCAGGAAGAACATATCTCATATAATTGTACCGAAGACTTTATAGAACTTCATGAACTCTAATTAATATTCTAAATTTTCGTTGGTTATTAAAAAAATATTGAAACTGTGCCATACATTTTGACAGCATAGGTATTGCACTTTTCTGCTGATTTTGTTTTGAAACCGATGAAAAATTTTGAAGCATTCTCCGGCGCGCACGCACAACCAAAGTTTCATAAAAATCGGTAGTGCCATTTTCAAGTTTTTGCGAGACTAACGCATAACTGTTCATTTTTAAGCATAAGATGCTGCATATTGTATACACTTGTTGTTCCGTGTAGTGCCGGACGTTAAACAATAGCACCATCCCATTTCTTCCCGTGGGTGTCGTAGAAGGCGACTAAAGGACTTACTAGAAAATGGGCAGCAGCGTTCTCTATATGCATTTTACCACCATACTGCGATCGCCAACCCGCCTGCCAAGCATGGCGATTATGGCAAAACCCCCCTTTTGGGGGAGGCCTATGTCCAGCAGTGGACGTCTTTCGGCTGAAATGATGATGATGAATGATATACTTGCAATAGGCATACACACCAGCACTTTTATTTTGTTATTATTTAATATAATTTATTTTATATGTATTGCTGTTGGTGTACCAAATAATTAAATACGTGCAATGACCCTCTGTTAGCTCCCAAATAAAAAATCTAAACAAATACCACCCAGCCGGCCGCACAGTTCCAAACTGCACATTCTCATTTGCCTAACATTGTGAAACTGTCGTATCAATCGGCCGCGTTAGTGCAAAACACGGTTGGACCGGTTATTATTGCACTGCTCTGTACTGTTCTAGCCGCAGATTAGAGAAATGGTGCAGATATGGCAATGGTGGAATTGTTATCATATACCTACCTTACTCGTGGGACTCGTGGCTATGTAATAACTAAACTACGAAACTCAAGCTACGCTTGCCGCGGTCGGCCTGCGGATGGGTGACCACTATCATAACATACTGAGCACATAACGCTATCACTGTTAAAAAGTTATCAGGTTAAATAAAGAGCCAAGTCCCTAACTCTACAAGGCCTGAATCTACAAGTTTATAATATTTTGTTCAAAATGTACCCTGGCTAATACATTCAATAACAAAACGTCACTCTTTAAATTAAAATACCCTATTACCAATTTTACCTGTGCACACTTCTAAGTGATGTAACTGTGTGCTATGCTAAACTTTTTGAAGTGAAAATTTCTTTAGGCGCGTTCGGCATTTTTTGAGATGGAAAAAAACAATTGAATTCGCGACACTTACCGAAACCACTCACAACACGAACGTACGAACGAACAACGTTGAACGTACGTTGAACGTTATTTAATCTGACGATTCAAAAAATATTTTCTGACAATTCAAAAAATGTTCAAGTTTTCACATCTGTCGGCACTCCCGGCGTGTTTTTTTTTTTTGGGGATGTCATTTCGCAGTTCAACCTATGAGGTTGTCGTCTGCTTAACCGAACTTGCCTGTGATAAGCCTAATAAATTAAGATTACCAGCTAGGGCTTAAAAAAACTTAAAACTAGAGCGACTGCTCGCTCAGAGCACCCCCTGTTCGGTACGGGCTTCGGCTTGGGGCATCGCTGGTAGATAGTTTGTCCCTTGCTGCCCACAAGGGACAAACTGAATCGGATTGAAAGCTATGCTAAACATTGAAAACTATTCTTTAATACTGCACCGTTGTCCTGAACTTAACACTTAGACAGAGGTCTAGTAATGGTACCCACATTAATAGAACATAAAATGCCAGAGGTGCGGGTCAGTGCCAGGGGTGCGGGTTGTTCGAAAGAGATACCATGGCCTCTGGCACACAGGCAACTGAGGGAACACGGGTGGGTTTTAGTCAGTAAAAGTCTGACACGCCCTCCTGCTCCACCTAGAGTGGGAGAATTTATATGATGATTTCCCACCCTCAAAAAAACAACCCTCAACAATTAAAAATGTGGCCGATTTTTTCATGAAACAGTCATTAAATGGGATTAAATGAACTTAGAGGGTTATATTGATGATTTTTCATGATTATAATTCTGCAAAGCTATACGTATTTATTACGGTTTATAACCTGACACTGACCTACAAATTAAAAAAAAAAAAAACGGAAGAAAACTTGAATTTGTCGAGCTACCTTAGAGCATCCACCTTAAGAGCATTTATTCCACACGGGCTGGCAACAACGCATTTATAATAGTTTTTCGTGATTATTTCATTAGATACAAACATAAGTAAAAAAAAAATCAGCCAAGCACTTGATCGTTGGTATTTATAATTATTTTTAGCATTTTTTACTCTTTAATAAAAACATTTAATCAGTTTGACAGTATGTCGATTTTTATAAGTATATACCACAATAACTGATAAAAATACCATACAAACTTGAAAATACTAATGATCTAGTGCATGGCTGAATTTTTGGTTTTACTTTTGTTTGTATTTAATTAAATAATCACAAAAAACCGCTATGAATGCGCCGTTGCCAGCCCGCGTGGGATGAACGCTCTTTAAAAAAAAACTCGAAGATGCAGCAATAAAGACTTAGGAACTGGGTCTCCATAAAATATACATTGACATATCTCTCCAATTTCTATAATCTTAGCTAAAAACAGATAAATCACAGTATACAACGAGGCAGCTGGCTTATACTCGTAATTTAGACTTGCAGTATTGTTTGTTTTATTGTAGCATTGTTTGTACTCCTGCACGAAATTTGCTGTGATTTCGCTAAATAAACAATATCAAAGTTTGCACTAATAACGGTAGATTCGAATCAAAACATGTTTGCTTAGGAAACATTTTGCTAGTATATAGCGTTACCTACCCATTGTTAAGTGGTCGATTTTCACACTAATCAGATGGCAATCGATTTGGTTATCTTGCGTCTGGTTAACCTAGACACTGGACTTAATGATGCTGGTGGCATTAATTGGATATCTCTTGGGTACTTTAGGAAATGAGGTAACCAATAAATGCAGCTATCTGTACTTAAATAAGGTTTATAATTAAGTAAGAGCGTAAGTAGACAAAATATATACAGCATATCTACAACGTCAACCCCGCAACTATCATACAGCAAACAACATACTACCCACGTGGGTGTAAAAATATAACAGTTGGATATTTTTTGGTACTGGATCTTTAATGCACTGCTTTACGCCGAGAGTTGAAAATCGAAGAGTATGTTTTTTCGACGCTCTGAGATGCATTCTATTGGATTTTCAATGCTCCGGTAAACACCGAGAGTTGAATATCCAATGCGCTATATTTTTACGTCCGTTCGAATATCTTCTGAAGAACAAACACCAAGTTCGAAGGGTCAATGACTTAAGAGGTACCTACTTAATCCACACGAAGCTAAAACTGCGACACAACAGCAAATAGCAACTAATTCTGCGAAAACGTATATCCAACACCGCATACAGAAATTCCTAGAAGCAATTCCATTAGTACAACTGAAGTAGGTCATAAACTCCATGCTATCACGTCTTGGGAAGCCATGGATACTGCAAAACATAGGGCGGAGTTAGGCTATGCTTGCGTAATGACTATGACTATAGAATAATTATAGTAGGTTCAAACGGTAAGGGTTATGCAATCGAAGGTATGGTGTGTGTTGTAGCGGAAAGCCTGATGGTAGTGAGACTTTTGAAATAATCTATTGTCCTGGCTGAAGGCCTTATTGTGATAGCCCGATCAAGCAGCCGACTACAACATGAACTGACCTGTGAGATGTCACCCATATAAAAGACATAGTCTCGTCCGTATTGTACAAGCAAAAGTTTTACAAGTTCTTATGAGCGTTCTCCGCACGCGGGCTGGTAACGGCGCATTTATGGCGGTTTTTCGTAATTATTTAATTAAAAACAAACAAATGTAAACATTTTTTTCAGCCATGCACTAGATTGTTGGTATTTTAAAGTTTGTAAGTAATTTTTTTTACAGTTATTTTGGTATTTGCTCATAAAAATCGACATACCGTCAATTATTGTCAATTCGCATTACTTAGTACGATTCAATGTTTTTAATAAAGATTAAATGTTAAAAATAATTATAAACACCAACTGTCTAGAGCTTGGCTGAAAAAAAATAGTACTTTTGTTTATATTTAATGAAATAATCACGTAAATGCGTTATTGCCAGCCCGCGCGGAATTAACGCTCTTAAATTTCTTCAAAACTAAATTGTGATCAAACTCACAGTAATTACACGTCTTTAAAGGGTCTTTCCCGTTCGCCTGATTGTGATACTTTTTTATATCGGCAGCGTGACCACCAGTCGGGTAATTGCGTAATAAATTATCAGTAGGAATCGCTTTCATTTTAACAGTTCCACAACATTCATGGCGTTATTTACGTTGCTAAGCAGAGAATTTTTTCGAACATATGAAAGAATGGAGTAGCAGAAACTTTCAAAATCATTCAGGTACAGATTAAAAGGGTATTGCGCAAGTAGGGGGCTGTACTCTAATGGCCATTACTGAGCAATAAACTTTAGAAATCTCACAAAAAATCAGAAGGCCATTCCTTGTATGAAATACGTTCAAAATCCAGTCTCAAACTCATCCCACAGACAATCAATGTCAAAAACTAGTCAGAACAGTAGGTAAATTAGAAATATTAATGACGGATTGAGACTTAAATTATAATACGAACGTTCTTAACTTCTTAATGGCAGCCCCAGGAAAGCCCGGTTGAGCAGTCACGGCCTCTCAAGGCCAACTGCGAGATGCCCAACAAAAAAAAAAAAACGAACGTTCCGAAAAAAATAGTTTCGATGGAATAAAGGCAAACAATAATCAATTATACGTTTTCAGGCCGAATTCGTCTCTAAACAACGATAGTATATACTAAAATTACTATCTAGATCTAGCGCAAATTAACACCCAGCTGTTTCCGCCAACACTGCAACCACAGTGTGTGTGGGTAAACCGGTCGGTGAGGAAACTGCAGTAAGCCACGTGGGTCGCACTCAACTGTTATCGTTGTCAGCTCACTGCAACTTAACTGAACCATTGTGATCATTTCTAATGTTGTAGATTAGGTAAGGGCATTTCCTGCATCATATGGAAAATAACTTGTTACAGTTTTTGTTATTCCTGTTGTTCCTACATTTTTATACATCTGCTTACTTTGAAGGAGATTGAGTTCGATTTGCAGAGTTTCTTCTTTGTCCTAGAGCGAGGAAAGAAAATAGAACAGAATATGTTTTATTTTATTCAAATAAAGCAGTGACATTTACACTATGTGGGATGGAGAGGATTCTCTTGTCAATAATCTAATATCACATTTTGCAAACACTCCTAACAAGCATTATGAAATACACATTAAACATGATAATGATAATGATGAATAAATCAAAGCCAAAGCCAACACACACAAACATTATAAAATAAACAAATACTGCTTAAGAAATAGCTTCAAAACCTATCACAAAACAAGAGCAAATAATCCATTTCAATGCGTTACAAATAATAAGTAACACAAAGGGGTCGAACAAAGCAGAAGCCAACAGAAAGCAAATAATAAAAATGTGAGTCACAAAGCAAGCAAAGCAAGGAACTCATAAGGGTACAGAATGAAAATAAATTTCTAGCCTTTATGTTAGTAGACGGGAAGCTAAAATTTTGTTGTCCAATATTGGTTCGAAGAAGTTACACAATATAAGCACACTCCGTGGAAGATTTTCTGTAATTCTTTTAGTTTTATTTTTGATCTGAGCTTTCCGATTTATGGAAGTACTCACGTAGATACTGTATCTCAATTTGTACTTTGTGATTTAATTGTTGCGGTTGCTTATTGAGTTTTTATTTTCCACTTGTGTGCTTTATATCTACTGCCTTTTACATACCAAAATGTTCATTAACTAATAATACTGGGATATCTGATACTTGATCTTCTCTGATATCAGCATGAACATTGATAAAATATTAACCAGCTGGTAAAGTGGAAGCGGGTTTGACTGTCCAGCGATCATTGGATTCATCTGATATTTAATTCGTTATTTCGTTAGAATCGTAAAGTTTTTCATAGGCCAAAGTGTCATTACGATATGTCTTCCTTTCTTCATCTTTTTTTTTGTATATAGGAAATAGCTTGGTGCCACCAAGCTATTTCCTAGTATTCATAAAACTAGTTATTATTTAATCGTGCTATTGTATGTTGTGCTATGTCTTTTGTGTGCACCAAATAATCGATTTATCTATCTATATACCTATCAACACATACGAAATTTATTATAGACAAAAATCGTGAGGAAAATGTTCTAGAACCAAACATTCCAAGACATGTGATATGTACACCAACCCGCACTGTGGATTACGGCCCACTCTAGAAAAAAGGCCTGTGTCCCAGCAAAAGCTGATTCTGCTAAAAGAAATGCATTCCAAAATCAGGAATACAAATATATATTCTTGTTTACCGACTGTTAGCTATGTCTGACTGTACGTAAGTTTCACTGGTCCAATTGGAAGCAACTCGCTTGTGTAATCTTTTCCCGGACGCAAACAAAACTAGAAATTGTAGTTTATGTTGGCAAGTTTTTGTTCTAAAACCTGTACCTAGTACCTAGATTTATATCTGAGCGGGAATCAAGTGAGGAAAGTATTGAGTGAGATGTTAATGAAACAAAGTCTTGGTTTTAGAGATGTTTGTTTGAATTTGAAGCTGGTTTATTTTTAAGAGCTTTGTTAGTCGTGATATTGTTAATTTTGGCACTATTAGAGTCTTTATCATCATTGGTAGTATTAGGAGCTGAATTAATAAAGTCTTCGGTAGTAAATTTCCGAAGCAGTCTATATTAAGTTACCTTACATTACCTTTATTGGCTTGCTCATCAATGTGATTAATGACTCATTCAATTGTTCATGTTATAATCTAGACTAGATACTGTATTTTAGGCAGTCTTGAACTTAATACTGTTCCTAGTTTATGATCTTTAGTTCTATACATAATAAATTTAGGTAGCTTTTCCGTTCTTAATTTCTAGCCTAAAACTTCCTACAGTCAGCTTATCTTCCTTTTCATTGTGACTTTTATGTCTATATTTTCAAACTGCTTTGTTAATAACATTAGGAAATCTAATCGCACTATTACGTTATTATCCTTAACATTAACTTCCAAGGATTATAGCAAAGCCATGCAATTGTAACCAATCAATGATACACGCACAAAATTTAACTCACGACCAAGTACTAAATGACTTCTTAATTATTTCGTCACTACCGTTGAGGTATTATGTACTAACGTACGTCACTACATTACAACATAGAGCAACTCCCACGTACATAGATACGAAGCTGCGATACATAGATATGCACATACGTATTACATACCTACACGCATCATCCTATCGAGAACAGTGCAATGTTCTCTGGTCACGAGCGGGGTCAAGAATCGCATAGAGTAATGTAATAATAGATGCACCACGTAGGTTATATTGTGCCGTTCGATTCGATGACTCTTGGAGGTTGGATAATGGTTTCAGGTTATGTGGAGAGCATAAGATTGTATGAGTACGTATTTATTTTAATGGCAGAGAAATGTTATTATGTTACAATCATTGTGGTCTTTGTGATACTTATTTTTTATTGTTAGTACGAGATGTTAGATTGTTTGCATAATATTGCATGTACAACATTTGAAAGAAAATACATTATTAGAAGAGAGATTTTTGAAAACATACTGGTATACCTATAATATTCAATGTTTTACAATCCCACATTGCTCCCCTTTATCTTGGTACTGTATTAATATCAGAATACCGCTGCATTTACTGCCTGCTCGCGAATGGCCTTGCCCTATCAGCATAATGTTGTGGTAGGAACGATAATGTCTCGTTCATTTGTTCGTTCAATGGGTACCAGCGTAACATAGTTCTGGACTGAAGTAATAGCTGGAAGATTGTGTAATCTATATAAATAAAAAGAAAACTCCTGACTGACTGACTCATCAAGGCTCAGCCCAAACCCTTGGACCTAGAAAGCTGAAATTTTGCACATAGATTCTTTTTATAATGTAAACAAGGAATAAGGAAGGATTTTTCGAAATTCAACCCCTAAGGGAGTTAAATAGGGGATGAAAATTCCACGCGGGCGAAGCCGCTGGCAAAAGATAGTCTTTTACTAAGCATGTAAGTAGAAGTAGGGTTCTTTTTTTTTTTTTTTGAGGATGGGAAATTATCAAATAACTTCTCCCGCTCTGGGTGGAGCAGGAGGGCGTGTCAGACTTTTACTGACTAAAACCCACCCGTGTTCCCTCAGTTGCCTGTGTGCCAGGGGCGACGGTATCTCTTTCGAACAACCCGCACCCCTGGCAGGCATCGGCCGTTGCGGCTGACACCAGTTGGTGCTGACATATCTTTGAGGTCCATCCATTAATGATAGATTGCTGTGTCGCGATATAAAGATTATATTGTTATGTTATAGGCTTATGAGACATTTCAGCTTTTCCTCTGGAATGGCAACCCATTTATAAATCTTCTGACGTATTGTAGACGTCCACAAGCGACGGTGATTTCTTACAATCAGGTCGGCCGTATGGGTTTTGGCGATCTGAAATCACAAAAAAAAACAATTTATTTACCGTTGTGAAGAAGAATATAAAAAAATAAAATACAAAGTACTCAACCATTAATGCCTTTATTATAAACAACAGTAGGAGGTTCAAACGTTAATCACTTTATATGATTTGCACCTAAATTTCTACTTTTTATGGTCAACTCAGCTTCATAATCCTGAAGTGTTTTAATAATAAATAATAATAATAAAACTTTTATTTAAGATAACTTAGATCCAATTTGTTAGTAGTTTTAGCTCTTATACAGTTTTTTTTTTGTCGGGCATCTCGCAGTTGGCCTTGAGAGGCCGTGACTGCTTAACCGGGCTTCTTATACAGTACGTGCTCGAATTCATTTATACGTTTGCCTGAAAACTTACAATTATTACAACATTGTCTTATTCACATTCTTATTAGAATATGATTATTTTAAAATAATTATTTAGTATGATACTAAACAAGTAATCTGGGCGTGTGTATTATCAGTCGTATTAATTGTTTATCAATTTGAAACCATGCGTCAATTTGCCGCCAAAGGAATTTCATACAACTGTCTAAGAATTACAGTTGTTATTTGAATACACGGGCAATTTAAGTTGGCAGTCAATTTAATAAACAATCCCGGACTTTACCTATGCGTAATTTTGGGTATAGGCATAAAACAAATCGGCGCGCGGCGTACTATCATCACATGATATATTGATCTATGGTTACTATTGCACTCACGCTCTACTCGTCCGATGCCCTTGCCCTATCACTGTTGTGTTGAGGCAGGCCCGGTGTTTTACTTTTATTGTAGTAGGTACTAGCTGTGCCCGCGATTTCGTCCGCGTGGAATAGTGTCTTTGGGTCATTGTCTCTTGTCGCAAACTTATAAAACATTCACATAAACCTTACATATTTCCATACAAACTTTCATCCCCTATTCCCTATTGTTATTTTACACCCTTGAGGGTAAACCTTTTAAAAATTTTGAATGTCATATTTATTTATATCGAATCAACAGCCTAGAAAATAAGTTTCAAGCTTCTAGCTCTAAAACTGACGATACTTCCATACAACTTTTCACCCCTTTCAACCCCTTACCACCCCTTTTTCGCATTAAAAAGTAGCTTATGTCCTTTCTCAGGCTCTAGACTATCTGTGTACCAAATTTAATTTAAATCGGTTCAGTAGTTTTGGCGTGAAAGTAACAAACACTCAATCACGCAAAAAAGGGCTTAACGGATTTGGATGAAATTAGGCAAACAGATAGTTTGTAACCAGGATTAACATATATGAACATTTTTATTCCGGTAGTACGTTCTCATGCGATAATTTCGGACCTCCACGCGAGCGAAGCCGCTGGAAAAAGTTAGTGGGGAATAAAATTATCAAGCCAATAATATTATGTTCTATTAATAACCACAGTCGCCAATCTACTTTTTATTCATTCGACTTTCAGTTTTACTCACGAAAGCACCGATACTTTTGAATAATGCATTTTGTATTATTGGGCAGTTAATTTACTTGGCTAATGAATAAATTAACATAATGATGTCAGTTATTAACTTCTTCATGAATCATTCAATTATTGTACTCTATTATGAAGACCATAATATTATTATCATGATTACGTCGTAGGTCCGAACCTAGTCAGACGCTTTACTTGTGTAAATAATTTGATCACCACTGCTTTCAAAACGGCGAAGAAAAATATCGTGAGGAAACCGATGTCCTAGAGCCAAAAAAACTAAGTTATGTGATATGCAAATCCAAGCAACCCTAAAGGATCAGGAAAGTCATTTAAAATAGCGCAATATTTTATATTTATTATTTTACGCACACAAATTAAAATTTACTTTTACTTTTTCTTTTATTTTATTATTTAAAAAAATTAATAATCTAGATATGCACATAAATTTACTTTTACTTTTCGTTGTATTTTATTTTATAAATTTAAAAATCCGGAGATAAGTTCTATGACAATGACTGTTGTATAGGTACTGTATCTGTATTACTAGCTAGTATTAAAAACTTTAAATTGTAATCTGTGGAGAACGTAGTGGGTAGCATAATTGTTAAAATGTAATATTTAAGATAATTGATGTATATCTCTTATTGTGCTACTGTTTGTTTTTCCTTAAATAAATATGTACCGACCCGTACTGAGCCCGCGTGGTGAATTATGGCCCACTGCCTCTCACCGAGAGCCCCCGTATAGACTGATTGTGCTAATACTATCATGTTTATGTTTTTTAAATAATAAGTTGTTCCAAACATTTTGCAAAGGTTTGCGTTCGACACAAAGTTCTTACATTATTTTCGGGCCAAACAATGTTGTTAGCTAAAATAGTTTTGGACTCGACTTCAAAAAGCAGGTCAAGATAGTTATTTTCCTACAGCAAAATGTTAGTAGAATCGGACCTGCGATAGTACCGATATACGGAGAG
This sequence comes from Antitype chi, assembly GCA_947359405.1. NCBI lineage: Eukaryota > Metazoa > Arthropoda > Insecta > Lepidoptera > Noctuidae > Antitype > Antitype chi. The sequence continues at coordinate 14,102,598 of OX375811.1, read as the reverse complement.
GTACCAGGCACACATAACAAGTAGGAACATAGCTGCCTCATTATAGGCGAGTGGCTCGAGAGCCCTCTAGCAACGCTGCTAATAGGAGCTCGGGCTATTCTGCAATGTTTGACCCATAAAATATTTACTCTTTTTTCAACGCAAACTATTTCGGTTTTGCGGTTTTTACTCCTGCTCGAAAAGGATTAGACGAGGATTTTTTTATTAAAAAAAACTCTATTGAAGCTGGTAGTTGTTACGTCAATTTTTTTAGATAAAACATTTGGAAGTAATTTTTTTATAAACTAAATACTCTTTCGTTAGTGAAAGTTATAAATACTGATAAATTAATATATTATTAGTGTCAATAAAAAACTTAAAAACACTACAAAGTGAAAAATAACTTTAATTTCCGAAGGCGTTGACGAAAAATTAAAATAGGTACATATCCAAAGCCATCGCCTTCCGAAATTTAAGTTATTTTTCACTTTGTAGTGATTTTTCTGGAAGTCAGTTGTATTTTTTTTTTTAAGTTTTTTTTTTCACTTTTTAGATAGAGTCCCTACCCTACACCAATTTGAAATTTCATCATCTTGGGGTCAAAACAATTTACATTTATGTGATAGCAGCAATCGCGATTGATTTGCTGTCATTTTTTGAAGAATTCCGTTGTCTGTCTCCGAAATGTTTCAACAGATCTATATGAAATTTAAATAGGACCATTTTAGAATAAACTTCTTTCGAATAAAAAAAGAATTTTGCAAATCCGTCTATATATGACGGAGTTATGCACACATAAAAAAATATATACATAAACATGTCGAATTGAAAACCTCCTTCTTTCCGAAGTTGTTTAAAAACGCAAACATTTATTTGTGCGCATTCTAATCCTAATATAATATTTTAAATGTGATGGTTAAGTATGCTTGGATGTTTGTTACTTACTCACGCCAAAACGGCTGAACGAATTTGGATGAAATTTGGGATGATCTCCGACCTCTACGCGGGTGATGCCGCTGGCTAAAGCTACTATTGAAATATTTGCTGGAACCTGGAATACACAAGTCATCTGACTTTATTCAGTGTAGGTGAACAGTCTATTTTACATAAAGCCATTAAATGCATTTTTTATTTTACAAAAACGTGAGCTATATTTTAATGCGCAGTCGTATAAAAGTATTTCATCCACAACTGAAAAAATTACAGAATACGGAAAAGAATTTTACAAAGAATAAGGTTGGCGCGACATCAGTTTGCATATCATTACGCTGGCGATAGCCACGCCTTTCTTTGTGTAACAATACTTTCTTGATGCAAGAACCTTTGTTCGTCATTCAACTTTGTTTCACTTTGTAGGGTTAACTTAATAATGTAAGGCAGAAACGTTTGTGCAGCATTATTTATCTCAGCCATTAATTAACCTGTAAAAGTTGAATGGTGTACATTGCCGTGTTTTTTAGTCTTTTGTGGACAATACCGCAAAATGTATATGAAAGAAGGAGTTATGTTTTTAAATGTTGATTGATGAAGGAGGAGAGGGCAGACCAAAGAGAAGATGATGGATTGTGATTTAAATCTTGACATGGGACAAGGACAGGAACAAGAAGAAATACAAAAGGCTGTTAAAAGTCTGGGAGTCTATGTGCAGATTTCACCAATTAAACTGAACCCAATCAGCACTTCTAAACCGCGTTCGAGAGCTGAAATGTTAATATTCCATAGCGCTTTTGATACTGCATAATCTGTCTATATCGTTCCCACTACTGAGACACAGGCCTCCACTCGGCGAGAGGAAGTGAGCCGTAATACACCACGCGGGCCCAGTGCGGTTTGGTAGATGTCACATGTCTTCGAAGTGTTGGTTGACTCACGATGTTTTCCTTCACCGTTTTCAGCGGGCTTAGCACGAGCACCGTAGATTAGCGTTTTGTCGACGGAAGAATAGACAAAAATGACGTTTCCGTGTAGACAATTGACAGTTTTGTACCGAGAAAAGTAGACTAGCGATTTCTATTCTACAGTAGAGTAGAAATAGAAAGCGTCATGCTAAGCCTGCTGAGCAGTGGTGATGAAATAATTTACACAAAGTGAAGCGCCTGTCTGGGTTTGAAGCTATGACCTACAACTCGTAAGTCGCAGTCGTTACCACTGGGCCACCACTGCTCTTGCTTATTTTGACACTGACAGCTCTTGATCGTAATTTAGATGCGCTGACTGCGTTCAGTTTCTTTGGTGAAATTAGCCCTAAAACGGTGGTTACAAACATTAGTAGTAATCATAATAAATCGGAAATTAAAACCAAATTCCATAAAAAAAATACGTCATATTTATCCAAACAATTTCAGAATAAACCTCTCAGTTGTTCTAAGCTTTTTTGTCAGTTTCTTCAACATATAACCCCTTAGGTCATTCCTTTCAAGATACAACCAATTATATACTCTAATCCACATACCAACTAATTATAACACACAACTTTCTTAACTTTCATATAGTCACACCTCTGACGGCATAATAAACCTTTTTTCATCACAGTAGAGTTGAAAGTTGGTTAGCAGATGTAGCAGACGACATCGTGATTCAGATTGACCTGTGACCAAGTCGTGATCTTCCATAGTTGTCTGTGTTCCGCGTTGGTCGAATGTCCGGCATGAAATGTGATTTACTAGAACTTTAGTAAAAGGGGACGTACTAGGGACACTGCGGGTGCTTCACAGTTATAGGCTACGGTTTTTGTAGTTATGAAGGAAGAAGAATTTAAATTAATTGGTTGGTACTCTCAGCATAAAAAAAACTAAACACGTGATTAAATCAGTACCTCTAATTCGACTTTTAATTGTATTCAGTAACTTGACAGTTCAAAGAAAAATAATGTTACCATACTAAAAGTAATAGTGTTGGGGTAGTGAACGATTTTGCGTAAAGAACGAATGATAAAAATAGTTTAATTTTAAATGAAACAATTTTTATCATTCGTTATAAAACTTTAAAATTTATTTGGTAAGATGTGGAGTATAAGAACAATTAATTAATAAAAGTAATGTTTTTTTTTTTATTTTCTTATAATAGAAACAAACTATAAATAAATTACCTAACTACTGAAAACAAAGTATTTAACAAATTCTAAAATTTTTAATAGTGCATATCATGTCTTTAAGACAAGTTACTTTTTAAATAAAAAAATTGCATATAGGTACATTATTTCAAGTTCATTCAATTTCGTTCTTTCTTACACACTATCTTGTTTCACTATTTATTATTTTTTTCTCCTTCTTTTTGAAGTCGGTTAAAAATTAAAAAAAAATGTGTTTCTTGTTTTCGGCTGCGTCTACCGTCATATCTCTCAGTTTTATGACATGTTGATTATAATGCCATATTATTATCACTTTTTCCGGAAAGATAGAAATCGGCATGAGAATGTCATTTAGATATTTTTTGACGATTAAGTACTACAAGGAACTATTATCTAGCACGTCACTATATCACTTATAGTTATAGATACATAAATTGTTATAGCATGGTTAAAGGCCAACTGCGAGATGCCCAACAAAAAAAAAAAATAGCATGGTTAGTGACCTATCTGCCACCTTCTGTCAAGAATATAAAAGAGCAATCATGAAACTTAGGTTTATCCACGTTATCATTATTATTATCTATTTCTAAGTGACTTCTCATGTCTGTCTGTGTGACATCGTTGTTCTTCTAAACTACGTAATGGACTTTTATGCGGTTTTCGGCACCATTTATATAATTTATTCCAGGTTTTTGTATATCATCATCATTATTTCAGCCGGAAGACGTCCACTGCTGGACATAGGCCTCCCCAAGCTCTGCCACTTTGACCGATTCTGTGCTACCCGCATCCAGCGGACTCCTGCGGCCCTCACAAGGTCATCGGTCCACCTTGTGGGAGGCCTTCCAACTTTACGTCTTCCGGTACGCGGTCGCCACTCCAGAACTTTTCGTGTTGGTGTATAATAAAATAATATTAAAATTACATATACTAAAGAAAACTCGACGTTTTGTCAGTCGTAAAAACCGTGCGAAGCAGAGACGTAGCTGCTCTATTTTTAAAATAAATAAAGTGCTTAATTTCTACGCTCATTAAGAAATTCTTTTTTAACTAATCAAACAGCTTACACAGGGTGGCAGGGACATCCATGCGCGTAACTTGTTACCATGGAACCAGTATACGATTCTCAACCGTACATTTTGACCACCCAAGTACTTTTTATTGAGACAGACAATGGTTATTTCCTTAAACAGCGAAAAATATCTACGCTATGGGGTCCAGAAATATTTGCTGAATCCATGTTTTCAGTTTGCGCGTCGATCCCTTTGGACACAGGCCTCTCTCAAATTATCTACAACAAGGGTACAAAAAAGACCCTTACCATAGTTGTTATCTACGAATTCTGTACGTCAAACTAACGTAACATTGAGCAAAAATTATTTCTGGGAAACGACTTTTATTTTTACACGCTTTATATTAGCTTCACTTGTATGTTTGTTTGTTGGTTTGTTTGTTTGTTTGTTTGTTTGTATGTAACCGACTCCTTTGAGCGCGATTTTGACCCACTTTAAACGGTCAGATTTCATTGAAACTTTGTAAACTTGTCGAGGACCGATGACAATTCAATAATTTAAAAAAAAAACACGTTTTTGTAGTTAGCAGAACTAAAAAATAGAAAATAAATAATAGTTTAAAAAACTAAAAAACACGCTTTAAAAACCAAACTAAAAAAGGAGAAAATAATTTAATTCAATTAAAAAGCGTGGGGTGCTTGGCATTAATTGATTATAAAAATACCTCAAAAAGCACCCCACGCTTTTTAATTGAATTAAATTATTTTCTCCTTTTTTAGTTTAGTTTTTTAAACTATTATTTATTTTTTAGTGTCAAAAAGCGCTGTTTACCGCAGCGCGCAATGTAACGCATGCAACGGTACAGGAGTCGTAGGGTATCGTTTAAGAGAAGTTGTAATTTTGTCCTTCAAGATCTCCGTAATTACAAATTTTCAAGGTATGGTCCAGTACAAAAAATGATGACAGTGACGGGAAGAAGAAGTGACTCTCAGTTTCGTTATTACCCTTGAAGCCCTATATATTACTTTACTCTTTGCCCTGAAGGCTGAGGGCAGATAATACTCACAAAAGATGTGCAGTATCATATACACATTTACCTTATTCAATATCAAGCACTATTAGTGGTCCTACATAATAATAAACGTATCAATAAACATGTAATATTACATAATGATCGTTAACCCTTCACTTATGTAAAGTAAACCACATTTTACTACGCTAATATGCAGTTAAATAATATATTAGTTATTTGTGATTAATTTAGTAGAAGTAGCAGTACTATTTTATTAAAGCAGTTATTATTATTTAAATGACATTTATGTGTCATTCCGTTATGTCATTCTGACATGTAATGAAGGATTACCGTTAATAATTAGGAATAGTACCGGCTTAATAGTCAACTCCCACGAATTAACTCACTCGAATCGTCACTTTTTAATAATCTGCATAATCTGGAATTGTCGATTCACCCGAAATCCCCAAAAAATTAGGTAAGGTTGTGCGAGTCGCCGATAAAAAATATTGTGTTTTTTTTTTAAGTGAGGTTTCACCCGATTCGGGCGAATTAATTCGTGCAAATCGACTATTAAGCCACAGTACCCGATAGTAAATGGCACATCTAGTTTTAGAAAACCATTCTCATTTGGCTGCTTCCAGCCACCTTGCAGAAATCCCCTGCATTTATATAATATAACATCAAACGATGAAATACACTCCTTATATTCTTGCAATAACAACTCACAAAAATTCCCTTTTTCCCAAACAAAAAAATGCACCTCCCGCCTAATCCGGTCCTGTCATCTTTTAAATTAATTTTCCATCTCACTCCTAATCAAGTGAAAACGAACTTTTTGTTTCCGCAATAGGGTTGTTTATTCCTCAGCACCTTCCACAGTAGGTGTGCACATTTCCTTCATGTAAATGCCTATTTATTTTTATGTGTTGTCATAAAATGGGACCGCCAGCGCGTAGTTGTTTGTATAAAAACACGTTTTACATGCATTATAGTAAATGCCTAACTAAGTTTCTTTAGCGGGGAAAGCTTGAAAAATACGCAGTCGTCTATTTTTGTTTCATATTTGCAAATAAATTGTTTTCGCGCAAGAAAATTTTGTAAGTCTCGTGTTTAAGCTTTTTGGGTCTGTATAATAGTTATAAAAACTTTTTGGATAAGAACGGCTTGGTTTTATTTCATTAAGACAAGACAAATGTTAAAAAACTAATGGTGTGTTCTTTTTTGTACTATCTTTTACTAGGTACTAGCTTTTGCTCGCGATTCCGCCTGCGTGGATGTCGTTTATCGCGTAGCCTATGACCTTCTCCATATCCCAGGCTCTTCCAAATTCCATGACGATCGTTCAGCAGTTTAGGCGTGAAAGCATAACAGACAGACAGGCATAGTTACTTTTAGATTTATAATATTAATAGGGAAAGGGGGGGGGGGTTATTGGGTATTTTGATAATGAACCTTAATCTTTATTAATTTCTATTTTTGTTACAGGTAAATACAAAAACTTTTCCAAAATACTCGATGGATGGCAGTCAACACTTTGGTATCACTGCCAGGTATTTCATACAATTATTTTATTACTAGCTTCCGCCCCGAACTTCATCCGCGTGAAAGGTTTTGTTTTATCCAACGGCAGCCTTCGGCCTCTGCCTCAAAGAGATGTCAGCACCAACTGGTGGGGTCCGCAAGGGCCGATGCCTGCCAGGGGTGCGGGTTGTTCTAAAGAGATACCGTGGCCCCTGGCACACAGGCAAACTGAGGGAACACGGGTGGGTTTTAGTCAGTAACAGTCTGACACCAAAAAAAAAAGCCTTCGGCCCCTGGACTCACCACGTCGCATCGCATCGTCAGATGCCTCTATTGCTTCGTTTTCATTTAGCATTTCTTCTGAGTTTTTCTTTTTGCTCGGCCCCTAAGGGTTGTAGACTGATGTTAAATAGCCTATAAACTTTCCTCAGGAAATGCAGATTTTTTTTAAACCTATTTAACGAACTCGTAAAAGAATAGCACCATCCCATTTCTTCCCATGGGTGTCGAAGGAGACGACTAAGGATTTGCTAGAGTACAGGCAGCAGCATTCTCTATGCATTTGACCACCATACTGCGATCGCCAACCCGCATACCAAGCGTGGTGATAATGGCCTTATACTTAAGCTTTCACATCAGCTTAATGAACAGTAAAAGTTAGAGGCAAAAGTAACAGTTAAAGCAACAGCTTAACTTGTGAAAAAAACAAATTTAACCGTTAGTTTGACTTTGTGACGTTACTTTGGCTGTTACTTTTGATGAAGAACCTGGCCGTAAGACTCGATCCAATCTTTTACGCAGTTGAAAGAAGCCTAAAAAGTCAAAGAATATCCAAATACAACACTCACATTAGGAAAGAGTCGTCCAGATGAATTCCCAACTCAAAAATTAAAAATGTCTGTCTTTTCCAGATAGCTTTGATCTATGTAAAGCAATTTATCTTCCTGATGAAATCCTAAAATTTTATTCACTACAGTTTCAGCAATGTATCTCGTGAAAGCGCTCACTTAGCTACGGAACCTTGTTACTACGTATTTTACGAGCTCGCATCAAAAAGTCGGCGTTATGGATAAATTAGAAAGCTTCCCAGAAAATGGCCGACTTCATTAATCATCGGTGTTATTGTGGGAACGATGGCTGTGCGATGTTGAAACGTTATTGTGTTTGTGTACTAAGGTTAGGTATTCTGATATTGTTAAGATTGCTTAATGAGTTACCTTATTATTGTTAATGTATTTGTGCTCCAATTCGAGGATAAGAAGTCTCCTTAGAGCCCATTCACACGAACCACAACTACACTTAATCGCAGCGACAAAATTTGGGCATAACAGTAGTTAATGGTATTGACAAAACAAGATGGTGGCATCAGTTCGATTTTGCGTGCGTATGGGCCACCTCGGCGATAATAAAATGTCAAAAGCTTGTTAAAAATTTACACACGGACAACTGGAGACACGAGGTATTTTGGCAGATTGAGGCTAAGATCAGACTATGAACGTTTCTTAAAGTTACGAGAATTGCCCTTCTGGTAACGTTGTAGCTCGATCGACTGTACATCGGCTGACTGCATCGCAACCAGTCTGTATTGTTCGTTAACTGCGCCAGAGTCGACGACGTTGCGACACAATTGAATGACAACTCCATTGCAGCAACGTATGCTGACATGGGTGATTAATTACTTTACTTGTTATGCGGGTTCAGCTTGCGGAGTTACCAGTCTCGAAATAGATGGTTAGGTATAAGAAGTCATGTTTATAGTTAATTATCGATTTAGTGTCTCAAGACGAAAGTCTTTTTTTTTTTAAAAAAAAAAACGTTGCCCCACACTAGGAATTTCTCCTGTATTGTGGGTGCGTGTACAAACATTTAAACTCACATACACAAACAGCCAGACCCGGAACAAGTACTTGTAGGTCATACAAATATTTGTTCCGTGCGGGAATCGAACCCGCGACACGCAGCGCAGCAGGCAATCGCTTAACCACTGCGCTAACTGTGCTGTGCTTTGACCAGTGCATGTGGTCATTGATGACCTATGGCACTGAAACGTGGTGCTCACAATGGCTTCATTGAAAGTCACATATGGGTCAATTGAGAGGGCTGTGCTTGGAGTATCCCTACGTGATCGAATCAAAAATGAAGGAAACCGTAGGATAACCATGGTAACCGACATAACCTGATGAATTTTCAAATTTGATGTGGTAGTGGGCAGATGGGTCCGCTAGGTTTTGCAGTGGCGATCGCGTACCGTAAGACGTAGCGTTGGAAGGGCTCCCACAAGGTGAACCGATGACCTTGCGAAGGCTGCAGGAATCTGAAGCACGCGGGAAGCACAGAAAAAAAATCAACTATATCTACAAAAAGCAATTCCTACTTATACGCTCAAAATGAATGAAACTGCTGATTTATATTTTAATTACCGAAGAAAATCTTCTACGGTGGGTGGTCTAGAAGCATTTGCTGAATTGCTAAGAGTTTGCACCCCTGCCACCCAGCACCCTGTATAATTAGTAGCTTTTAAAAGCGACTGTCTCCTACCGAATATTATTTTATGTTATGAACGACGTCACGTACACACAGCTTCACTAATTGGTTACCCCTCCAAAAGACATGTGCGTTCAAATCCGTGCTAGGCCGAAGTTTTTTTGTATTTCGCAAAAACTGTTAATTATTGGTAATTATTGCATTGTTTTAGTGAATATGGTTGACATTTACGAGTAATTATTCTACTTCTAATTAGACCAGAGGTAACAAAACCGCTTGCCGTGCACAAAATTGGAGATTCTTTTGTCATGCATTTTTTTTTATTTTAATTTAAAGTATTTTTCTATTTAGTTTTAGTAATATTTATAAATAATTCAAATAAAATCAAGAAAACTTTGATCTTATTATACTACAAAGATTTTGCAAATTGATTCGATAATTTACAGATTACTTAATATTATACATATTTTGCTAACTAACACAAACGGGTCCATAAACCAGTGACATCTTTTTAACGCAAACGATAAAATAGGAAGCGCTAGAAATATTTTTAGTTGACATAAACTAACGAAATATCACGTTATCTGTAATTTCGTCACTGCAATCTGCATATAGATATTTAAAGTTTTAAATGAACTTATAGTCAATCAAACGTTGTAGTTATAACTTGAGGGTAGGGATTAATTTTATAAAGAAATGTAAGCAAGTTATATTAGTCCATACCCTCACTCAAAGTCTACCGATTCGTCAGAAATAAAGTGACTCGGACGACAGTGGATAACAATTTCATCGCATATCATATGGGCTCGCTGGCTAGTTCGTTGATGCGACGTTCGGTGATGCAATGGTGCGAATCCAAGTCGAAACAATAAACACTTTTTGAAGTATTCTGTAGACTATTCGTAACGAATTCAATATTGTAGCAGTGGAAAAATTTTAAACTTGAGGGGTTAGCACATATTGACGCTGTTTGTACATAGTATTTTGGGACTCAGACTATTACGAAATGCAGTTTCAATCGGTTGCTAACGAGAAAATCGCTTTTTACTTTTACTACGTACAGTTTCGGACTTTAATTGATGAGCCGCTTTTAAACTTTCCAATTTTGTAGTTTTATACATTCACGAGATTACACGATTAAACACGAACTTAAACCGCTTGCTCATAAACAAGATGACAAATTACTTATAATTGGTAATAGTCTTATCCATAGAGGTTGAAGGTTGACATGTTGCATAAGTTTATTCAATCTATTTGATACTGACCTCTTTTGAATTAGAGCTCGTTAAATACTCGTTATTTCTGAAAATCTAACCGAAGACAGTGACAGTTGAAATGTCAGAGACGATAATTTCGAATTTTGGTGAATCGTAGCCGTAGCTATTTATGTTTATGTCCAACAGTTATCATAATTGTCATGAACGGTATCTTGGACGCTACGCGTTCGGATAAAATCGTGGATACGAGTTGTTCCGATGTCGAAATGACTAATCATAATTTCTCCAAGCGCTAACGTTACTATCGCTACGCTAAAACAATTGCCGCTAGGTTACGGTTGCTAGCCCTGCAATTGGTTGACTTTGGGTAGTCACTCTAGACTATGTACGAGGATAACCGACTAAACCCGATTTGCATTACACGGCTAAAATAGAAACTGTGGCAGGTGGCTCATTAATTACAGTCCGTCATTGTACATGACTATACACGTCCTCCTAACAAAATCCTTTAGGTAGTCGTCTCTTGCTTTACTACGACTCCATAAACCATCGCTAATGTCTGTCATACCCCCATAATAAACACATGCAGCGAAACTTTTCCCTTTATACTCCCAGTACGTCGTAATGAAAGGTGGCATTTAAGAGGTAATTAGAATGGTTCATTTTCTTCCTGGTATGAAAATTTTCAGTTTAAACTTATCTGCATAAATCAGCAGATTACGGCAAGAGTTTAATTGCCAAATAGACTTAGATTTTAATTTAGTTTACCACAGGTTTATACTTTATAGGTTTCGAAATGATAGTCGCAAGCAAATCGCCATCATATCCATAGCCCATAATAGTTAAAGATACAGGAATTCCTCAAATAATATCTTTCAGGTTCTATGCTAATCGTAGAAACGGCCAAGGGGCGATGATTCTAGGCAATTTTCAAACGAATTCCTTTCTTACATAGCGGGCGCATGTCATCTTTTCGTTTGCAATAAAGTATGGCCGATTCCTATAATTTACGGACCAATATCGGTTAAAATTAAAACTCTTGTATCTTTACCAATAATGAAGCAAAGACCATAGCTTTGCATAGACTTTGACACTAGCATTTATGTCAAACTTTTGAACGTCAACGTCAACGGGAAATCATCAAATATCTTCTCCCGCTCTGGGTAGAGCAGGAGAGTGTGTCAGACTTTTACTGACTAAAACCCACCCGCGTTCCCGCAGTTGCCTGTGTGCCAGGGGCCGCGGTATCTCATTCGAAAAACCCTGGCAGTTCCTGAAATGGGTGAACTTGAGTTTTTATTTCTTGAAGAGATTCTACTGACTTAATTTGTGTTTGAAGACGTATTAAGTTATCAAAAACCTCTAAGTTAATTTAATCCCATTGAATGACTATTTCATGAAAAAATTATTCAATTGAGACTCACTAAACGTAGTCTCACCGGGGGCTCAGGGAGTTCTGGAGAGAAATTATTTGATGATTTCCGACCCTCAAAAAAAAACCCATTTCATGAAAAAAAAGTCCCTCTCACATCAACAGAATAGCTTCCACTATCAACGTTTTCCTATGTAAATAACGTATTACTGCTTATCAGGCTGATAAGCAGTAAATAGCTTTAGTACCGGTATTGATTTTTACCTCTATTAGATAAGGATATTCATAATATTGTAATAACATCTGATATGGATGGGGATTTCCTTATTGGTACGAATTTAAGTGGAATACTTTCCACGAAAATCCTACAAAATGAGGGCTTAAGAAAATAAGGGTTGCTTATCCTCATGAAGTCAGTACCAAAATAATTGCCGTCTAGCTAATTCTATATTTAAATCTTTGATTCCAAATTGATTTCCAATAAAAAATATAATAACTCTATGTCTGGTTAATTGAATTGTTTTTAGAATAACTAGTTCTAATTTTGAAATTGTCAACTGAACTTTCACACGATAAAGTTGTTTGCGTTCCAAATACAAAAACAGTATTTTTCTAAAAAGTCGTGTTTGTTTACATTGTAAATGCAGGATAGTTATTGCAGAAATCAACTTATGGTTTTGGGGTCCACAATGTTACATTATAAGAACCTAAAAGGACACTGCTGTCTATTTTGGTGACTTGATTCAATTAGCACCTTTTAAAATCTCCACAATCGGTCAACGGGTTGGAACTTGTATGCTAGGCTACAAACGAAAATAAACTGCCCCATATTATTATTTCAAGTTACATCTAAATTAATACATGTTGGTGATTTAAAATAAGAACTTAATCAAGAATAATGTATGTTTTTTTATTAATTCCCACTCTGGCTCATAGATGGCGTCGCGCCCGCTCCATAAAATTCGCACATCATTAACATTCAGTCGTTGGACACGCGTCATGGTTCCCTCGATTACCACCAGATGTCGTTACTTCAAGGTCAATCACAAGGCCTTTACCCTTGAACTTGTTTGACCTGAGAGGGTACACAATAGATAAGTGACCATGGTAGGATAATGACCTGAGGAGATTAACCTTTTTTTGAATAAAAACTTGATTGTTTATTGAAAGTTTTCTTTTCAGGATAAAAGAAAAGTTTATTGTATGCCCTTTGGCTTTAAGTACTTGTGGGCCTTTGTCAGTGATTTTTTTACGAAACTATTTTTATAAAGTGACAATATTAGATTTTTTGTAAGTTTGTTTGTAAGTTAGGCTTTCACGCTAAAACGCCTGAACAGATTTGGATGATATTTGACACGGGTAGACTATGACCTAAATTAGAACATACTTACTTACGTACTTACGTATCGTACTTTTATCCCGATATTCTTACGGAATTAAGACTTATGCAGATGAAACCGCCTAGGGCAACTAGTAGAAAATACCTATAGAAAGTATTAGTTAAAGATTTGATCAAAATTACAAGAAGGCATTTTTATTGTCTTTGAGTTTGAGTTTGCCAAAACCAAACAGACATGCATAGATGTAAGTGAGATGACAAGCATAAGCTTCAGCTTTTACGATCGGCAACACATCTGCTATTTAATTAGTCCATATGTGTCTAGCGGAAATAACCACTTCATATCGGGTTGCCTGGTCTGATTCAATCAACTCACCTTATCGTAGCCCACTGTTGGGACACTGGCCTCTTCTCTGTAAGAGGCCGCGAGCTGTAATCCACCACGCGGGCTCAGTGTGGGTTGGTAGATGTTACATGTCTTCGGTTCAAGGACATGTCATGTCGGTTTCCTTACGATATCTTTAGTCACCGTAAAGCGCCTATCACTAAAACCTGTAAACTACTGCTCACACCTCTTTTACTTTCTGCAAATAAATGATTCTTATTCGCTTTTGTTTAAATATGTAATTACAAAGCTAGATTACGTTAATTTTAATGGGTGATTGCGATAGTATCTTCGTCTCAATTAAGATTTCTAAAATCCTTTGCTTAGTTTCACTTTATGTTATATAATTAGATATTGCTCAGTAGAACATCAGTACATTTCGGTTCAGAAGCGTCTGCCGAAGTAAATATTAAGTGGGATTTTAGTCTTATTCAATGTTTGTTTAATTAACTTTTTAATCCATTTTCTACGCTAAGTTCTAGTGTTTGTTTCTTAATCTGGATAACCTAATTACCTAAAGTTAAAATGGAACCTAAAGTTTGTTTCGGTTAACCTACTAATATTATAAAAGTGAAAGTTTGAATGTTTTTAGATGTTTGATAATCACGCAAAAACGGCTGAACAGATTTGGATGAAATTTCGCACAAATATAGTTTAAAACTTACGTTAACACATACAATACTCTTTATCCCGATAACACGTTCCCGTGGGATAAATTCCGCCCTTCACGCGAGCTAAGCCGCTGGCAAAAGCTTGTCTAAAATAAATACTTCATGAAAATTTTATATTTCATTTGACACTTGTCAGTTGATGGTATGTGTCTGTGAGGGTATCTTCTCATCTATATTTATAAAAGCGAAAGGTCACTGATTCATTCATTCACTCACTGAATAACACGAAATATCAAAAACTATTGGACCTGAAATTTGAAACAGAGGTAGATTATGAGTAGGAGACGGCAGCTCAGTATTTTCAGAAACTCCTCCCGTATAAAATATTCCTTGGGCCCGAGAAGCATGTTCCAGATAATATTCAAAATTGACGCGGGCGGGGTCGCGGGCAGCTAGTATTTAATAAAAGTCTTCATTACACTGACAGACAACACACCCTAAACAGCTGGGTTGACTCTAGAATACATGAAATTTTGCTCAAACTTCCATGCATGTACAGACAACCTGGCAAAAACATCGACGTGCAACCTAATGACATGGATACAGTACACGATTCTGAACCCTTCTGCGTTGAAATACCTAGCCTATACAACCCTAGTTTAAGTATATGCGAAACCCGAAATACGTCTAGACACGTATTTTTATGTAAAGAATCTATGTACAAAATTTCAAAACTGTATCATGAGAAATCACAAAGTTATAAGCTTGTTATGCTACCTAGTTGTCTACACCAACATGGTCACCACGCGGTGCGCCCGCGCTGCCCGCGCGTCCAGCTTGGTATTTTGCTCATTGATAATAATTAGGCAGTAGGTACCTAAGCGTATGGCGATTGTATTGTAATTAACTGGTGATAACATTTTCCATCACACTCGCAATTTTTTTTTTTTGAAACATATAACGTGGTGTAAAAAATATTGGAATCGATTCAGTTACTTATTCTGAACAAACTATATTCAGGTTTCACATATACTAAAAATAATCTTGTGTTCACCAACTCAAACTGTTTAACTTCCGAAAACACCTCTTGGCCGTACCATAAGCTAGTTCCTAGGTGAACTTCCTCAATGAGCTTGCAAGCAGCCGCCAAGTTCATTTCAACATCAGTACTAGTTGAAGTGGCTAACCCAGTCTTGGTATAAGTATAATTACTTACAAGTGCACCTTTCTTGTTTAATTAAATTCAATATATAAGTTTTCTTAGGTGTTATGTTCAGAAGAATTTATTGCTCTGGAAAAACCTTCGCTTGTTGCCGCTTCAGAAATCTTACGGACCTTTGTATGTGTCTATGTGACCCGCCAACCTACTATTTTTTATTTATTTATTTAACCATTTATTAACACACATATAACCAGATAAGTAGAAAGGAACAAAAAAATACGTACAAAGTTAACGCTTATTTATACAGAATTCTCTTCCAGCACTTGCGATAGGAGAGAAGATAAAAAGAGATGTAGACATCGTGTATAGAAGAGAAACATAAAATCAAAAATTATACTCTAAATTATACTCTACTATGTTCTTATCTTGTAAGACGAACAAGACTGTCTCCACGACACAGGAATGTCTCAGTAGCAGCCTGGAGTTAGAATTTGTTGCCTGGTTTATAGCAACAAGCTCATCCCTTTTTAGTATAATAACCAGCCTATAATGTCCCCACTGCTGGGACACAGGCCTCCTCTCTGTGAGTAGACCATAATCCACCACGCGGGCCCAGTGCGGGTTAGTGAACAAGTCTTCGAATTTTTGGTTCTAGGTTTCCTCACGATATTTTCCATCACCGTTTTGAGAGTTCTTCTTTAATCGGTCCCTCATTACAAAGGATCGTGGTCAATAGACCCCTTTAAGCAGACAATCTGCCTCCATCGACTCCAGTCTAAAGTTGCCATCATCACTTTCTGAAATTTGCTGGAGGACGTAGCTTCTTTTACTTAGTCAGACCATCGTGTTGATGACCGGCCCCGTTCTCTCTTTTGCCAACAACGACCAGCAACAAGGCTGCTATCTCCCCTTCGCATTATGTGGCCAAAGTAGGTCAAAATACGCTGTAAGCAAATTGTAGACAATCGGGTCTTGATATAGAGCTGAGTTAGGACAGACACATTTGTGCGTTTGGCCGTTCATGGTATTCGGAGCATTCGCCTCCAGCAGGCTTAACACGAACACCGATTTGTCGACGGAAGAATAAACATGACTATTAACTAAATGATGTACAATAGTCAACACTCTATTAATTATCACTATTAGTTATGCGTTCTTAACGAATTTATTTTGTAGATAATCGTATAATAATATGCTTTGTGGCCGTCTAGTAGAAAGTTTGTTGTCAGTGTGATTTTGACAGTTTGGGAAGAAATATTCTTCTGAAATAGTCTACATTTTTATGGACCTAGACAGAGATCATTAGAAACGACAGACGAAATGACAGATTGTAGAAGGATATCTACGGTGCGATGTCAAAAATGGAGAAACGAAATGTCACTTTGTATTGAAAAAGCACTGTCTATTTTTCGTAGAAATAGAAACTAAAGAAAGCGTCATGCTAAGCCTGCTGCATCACATTTCGAATGCGCCTATCATCTGTCTATCTCTCGCTCGGATTGTCCAAGTCTCAACTCCATAGATGAAAATCGGGAAAACTAGTGCCCTGACCAATCGGGCTTTGGTTTTGGGAGTAGTGGTGATGGAAGTAAAGTGCCTGACTGGGTTCGAACTCGTCGGTGCCACCACTGCTCCCACATCCAACGTCCCTTATTACATGGTGCTTAAACATAACTGGCAAAATCTGTCTATCTCTTCAGGATATACAGGCGTGACGTTATGTTCCTATATACTTCTAGGTCACAAGAGAAGCAACCAGTTCTCAGCATCTTGTATGGACCGTGATAGCCCATTTCCTGCAGTAAAACCGCGATGTTGCCGCTCTTATTACACCAATATGGGTGTAAAAATAACGTTTATTATTTTTATATAATACTTGACCCACTTCTGAACGTCGCACATGAGAAGTGATGATCTCGTATAAGTTCAGAATGGTTTTGAATGCTGTTATCCAACAAGAAGTCACTACAATGGTCGGCCATTGAAAGTACGCAATATCTAGACTGAATGACTGAATAAAACGACCGAATGAACCTTTTGAGTGCTTCCAACCAATGGTGAGTGAACGAATGAACGGTGTTTGGTATCTGTGGAACGCAGCTCGAATGATTTTTTTAAATTGTTTTTGAAAATGGAATCCAGGATGGTTTTAACCGACATATTTCTGGTTTATGAATATTGCGGTTCTTATATATGGCCAAAATAAAAAATATGGGAAATAATATTTATAATATTTCTGGGTAACGCGCATGGTATGAAAAAATATATTTTGCTTTGAGTTTATAATAATTAAACTAAAAAGGTCAATCGCAATCAAAATAATAATGCGTTTCGAAATTACTATAGGTATGATTCATTGTAGCTAATAACTTTGATTGAAGTTTATAAGTGGTTACAATGTTTGCAGATGTTAAGCTCACTATTATTTCAATTACTCGGATGGTAATCAAGGCTCTCATTATAAAATTCTTTACAATCGTAAATGCCAATCGAAACCAATTGCGATTACCTTTGAATCTACATGAGTTGGTCACTCGTTCTAACATCTTCTTTGTTTTTATTATTTTAGCTAAGAAATAAGAAACAAATACAGCTGGCTTTTTGGTTGCATTGTAATAAGCAAATAAAGGCAATGGACTACTGAAAATCGTATGTTGGTAGGTATTAGACACGTATTTTTCAAAATCAAAAGTCATTTATTCAAATTAGGCTGAGAATCAGTACTTTTCGAACGTCAAAATACATAAGACAGTCCCCCAAAAATGCCCACCCTTCACGACTTGCTAGTGCTTTAGCCGGAAAGAAGAAGTGGCGCAACAAAATTCCCCGCCAGCACAGCTGTCTGTTTATTCGGAAATACTTAATTCTATACATACATAGGCAAAGTAATAAACATTACGAGACACAGAACATTAATTAAATAATTAGTCATACATAATGTCAGCCAAACATGTTAATATACCAACAAATAAAATGAAAACTAAAAATTTCCAAGATTTTTTTTTTTTTTTAAATAAATACCAAAATATGAGCCTCCCGGTATAAAGGGCGTGTAAGCTTACATAATGCAATGCTGGATTATGTTCACATAGCTGTTACTTAATGCTGTAACATTATCATAACCAAGGGTAAAATAGGTGTCACCCTCATGAAAAGTTCAGGTCCCGCGTTACAAATTATGGTCGATGATAGGTGTGGGGGGCTTGTGGCAAACCTATAACAGCCGCACGGGTCGATCGATCCGTCAATGGGTGACCATCTTTACATACAAGCTGTAAGGGTAAACACCGTTAACCTTGAAACCAGTGGTTTGGTTTCGTTTATAGAACGTAAAATCAATGACAAGAAAAACATTTAAAAAAAAAATCTGCTTTTTTCCACATGAACATTTCACCCTACGCGCTACGGCAACGAACTTGCGTCTCAATACGAGAGCACGTAGACCACGCCGCGTCGTACCGTCGCTCATTTCTTTCTTTTTTCTTTCTTTCATTTCATTTTTTTTTTTTTGTTGTTTTAACTCGCTCGTTTATTTTATATTTAAGTCAAAGTTACCCATGGTTTAAGTGACAACGGTGTTTACCCTTACATCCTGTATATCAAGACTCTTCTGTGCCTCGGAAAGCTCGTTAAGCCATTGGTTCCGACTGTCATTATTATATGGATCTTTGACAGTCGTCAGAAGCCCGAAAATCTGACAACCAGTCTTACGAAGGGGTTTTGTATTAACCAGTATATGGGTTGTGGAGGTCAGATAGGCAGTCGTTTCAGCTGCAAGCCCACGCTAAGTGATACCAGGACATAGGTGTCTCACCATAAAATGTGTCGCCATAATATCCACAAAAGCAAACGAAAAATATAAAATTTGCGTAAATGTAGATACTAAACCCAAACCCCTATGACCAACGTCATTATACAAACCAAAATAAACATGATCAAAATAGTTGGGAACCACGAACATACTCGTTTAGAGGCAAGTTGCCGTGTGAGTGATCAAAGTGATCATTACGGCCGCCTGGCTAACTCGCACCGTCAATAGCTTTGTGGCCATTTTGCCATTTCCCTTTTGTTTATTCAGGTCTTATAGTTTCAGATAAAATGGGAAATTACTATGTGCATCCAATTTTGTGACATGATTAATGTGATGTCGATGGTTGAGCATTGAAATGAAAAATAATTAAGGTTTCGTTAAAAATCGGTGTGAATTTACTAAAGTCGAGTTATCTCTTATTCTAACACGATTCCCTGAATTGGAATGCGAAATTTATTCATATTAAAAGGAATTTATATTTAATAATATAAAGCGTTAAACAAACTGACAGAATACGAAACCAAAACGGCGCTCCAAAACGAGGATCTTAGACGTAGGCAAAAAGGCTGTCAAACTAAAATGGGACTGGGCGGGTCACGCCAGCCGCATGCACTGTGACCGCTGGGCAATAGTTTCCACACTTTGGGTGCCTGAGAATGAACGGCGCCGCCGAGGCCGGTCCAAGAAGAGGTGGCGAGACGACCGTATTGCAAGGGTTGGATTGAAGTGGCCCTGGAAAAGGATGCCTGAAAGAATTTGGGGGAGGACTTTGCTCAGCAGGGGGATAGTGGAGGCTAAAAAAAAAGTAGGTACAACTTTTCCTGTTGACACCGATGCGAACGAATTTTTTGATGCCCTGTGATTTTTTCCCTTTTTTATACATTTGAACATATTGTTACTATTATTGATTTAAGACTAAGCATTAAAATTATGTAAATAAATGGATGAGAAATTCATTAATATGAACAAAACTGATGCTAGCATAATTGTCTTGTCTTTAATTTCAACAGATAAGGAAATAATAAAGTGAACTGAGGCCTTAGTGTGAGTTTCATTTTACCATCTTGATCAAACGCATCGAGCGCGTTTGGCGCTGGCGCTCCGATTGGCCCTAAATTGGTTACGGCCCAATCGGAGCACCGAACGCGCTCGAAGCATTTGATCGAGATGGTTTAATAAAACTCACACTAGGGCCACAGGACTAGCCTTTAGTCTGAAAGAATTTCTCGATGTTTGATTCGACCAAATACAAAATGCCACACTTGAAAATGGTAAGCATAGAAGACCTGAATTTATAGTGAAACCAATCGCTTTTCGAAAAAGTACTTTGGGTGACCACTTAAAGTTTTTAAAGAGATAAACTCAATAGCTGCCTGACCAAATTCAATAAAGCATTGTAAAGTCCACAGGTGTGTTTATACTTAAACCAATGCTGCAATGTAATGAATTTACCAAACCAATTCTTCTGTATTAATTAAAATTCACAGCCACGATCATGCCTACCTACTCTTTGTTCTTGTAAATATATAATACTAGATCCTACCAGCGGCTTTGCCTGCGTAGAGGTCGAAAATTATCCGGGACAAAAAGTATCCAATAAAAACTATCTGTGTGCCAAATTGCATCCAAAGCCGTTAAGACATTTTTGCGTGACTATCAAACCTCCAAACATCTAAACATACAAACTTTCACTTTTGTAATATTAGTAGGATACACGCTATTGTAAAAATAAAAATAAACGTGTGAGGTCGGCGGGACCCCGTCAGGAACGAAGTTCCTTACGCTTTTTCTTCAGCTTCATATGTAGTGTCGTGTCCTGTATCTTTAAATTCTCAAACTTTATTTTGATCTCACCATATGCACCCTCGAAAACTATGAAAACGACACCTACGATGAGAAATTTGAAGATTTTCACAGGCGCCTTCTTCGATTTAAATTTTAACATCACTATTGGCTTCAGCACCCTCGAAAACCATGAAAACTATCTCACTCTCTCCCTCTTTCTATTATATAGCTCGCATGGAGATGCATAACGCTTTTTCGTTACGTGACGATTTCTACAATTTTACTCATAAAGTCATAACGCAAGCTGCGTTAACCCGTCGCGCGTCTAATTAGCAGACACAATAGAAATTCTATTGTTATCGGAACACATAGTGTGCACTTCACGTGCGAGAGGTAAGAATCTCATCTCAAAAATTGCAATATTAATATGCTTATTTTTTTTTGCGAATTCCTTTTGAAATTCTCGACAATGCAGTGGGAAAAACAATCAATTTTCAATTTACCACTTACAGCGGAAAACAGCTTTTCATTATCGAAAATCCGCACGTGTTTAAAAAGGATTTATTGAATTTTAAATATCAATAAATAAAAAAAGATTTATTTAAAGTGCAGTTTTCCGTTATTATCGAAAACAAAGCACTTATACAATTTAACAATGGCAATATTGAAATTAATTGACAAATGAACATATTTAATTCCATTAAGGCGGCTCACAGCTCTTTCATTAGAGAGAGGTGGAAAGAGAGTAGGGAGGCCTTTGCCCAGCAGTGGGATGCTATAAGCTAAAAAAAAAAAAAAAAAGGCGGCTCACAGGAATCATTCGGTTATTTTAAATGAAAAGTGCCTCTGTTTGAAAATAAAGGAGCGGTGAATGAATGAACGAATGTATTGGATTATAAAGAATATACATCCCAACAAAAGGCAAATGTTTTGGTTATGAGAAATCTTTACTGCCAATATTAATAAAACTAAGTAATTTGGTTGATGAAATCAGTGATATTTTTTCATTGATAGCTTTCGTTTCGCATTCAATCTTCAAGATTCATCTGTTTTATCTGTGCCCAAAAATCGGGTTGTCTGTAGGTCAAACCACCCACGACCTTAGAAATATATTCTGAGAAATACTCCTTGCAGATTCAGAATAAAATTACTGCGGTTCTTTATTGGCACTCTTCTATTATCATTTCAAGAATTTAGCAATGAAAGTGCTACTTTAGATTGTATTCTGAAGACTTTAAGACTCATTGAGAAGAAACATTATAGAGGCGTACGTTGACAAAACCGTAAATATATGAACAATAAATTGCCTTGGCAGATGGACTTGCAATTTTTGTAATATTATGAAATGTATATCCCCTTAATAGCTTTAATTACTAAACTGCCTCGTTGTTGTTCCGCTTCTCCGGACGGGTAAAGTGTTGTTCGGAATTTCTCAGTAGCATTCCAGACTCCGGGAGTATTGATTTCTGCCCTTAATCAGCCTATAATGTTCCCACTGCTGAGTCTTAGGCCTCCTCTCGGTGAGAGGGAGTGGGCTGTAGGTAACCCACGCGGGCCCAGTGCGGTTCGTAGATGTCACATGTCTTCGAATTTATGGTTCTAGGACATGCCGGTTTCCTCACGATGTTATCCTTTACCGTTTTGAGAACAGTGGTGTTGAAATAATTTATACAAAGTTAAGCGCCTGCCTAGGGTCGAACTTGTAGTCGACCTCCGGTCTCCGGGGGGGAGTGATGTAGCGACACTACAGAAAAAACACTTCGCAACAATATGTAGAAATACAAAAAGAGAAGTGGCTCCATCTACAACGCCACAGGCGAACTACGCAAAGACGCACGTCATAGAAAGCCTAGATCGCGCAGTTAAAGTTTACCGCGCGATTTGGATAGGTACAACATCCCGACATCAACCGTCGGACAGTTGCCCACCAGACAACACCCGTCTGGTCGGAGGATCCTCCCTTTCCAATAGTCATCGGCCGACTAGTCGGCCAAGCCAATCATTGCTTTCGGTTGAATTCGGGTGACATCGGTAATGTTCGTGACTACGCTTTCGGCTTGTAGGTTCGCGGCGCCCGGCGACCAGGCGGAATTGTCAGGACATGTTTTTATTTGCTTTGCATTTATTCTATCATTGTTTAAGTGCGAGTGCGTTACTTCCTATCCTATTCTAGATTGCACTGAAAGTAAACTGTAAAACTGATTCTATAATAAAAATAATTATAGTAATAATTTCAATTTAATTTCAATCACCGTCTTTTAATTTTTTAAGCATATTAATACGAGTAAAAAATGGGCCGACTAGTCGGCGGTTTTAGCCGAATAGTAGCCGACTAATCGCCGACTACAAATATGGCCGACTAGTCGGCTTTCCCAACTAGTCGGTGACTAGTCGGTACATCACTAATAATTATATTATCTGGGTTTACTATAGGTACATCTCTGCCTAGCTTTTCTATGGTAACAGACGTGATGTTATGTTTTGTTCAATAAATAAATGACACCGAAATATAGACATGAGGCAGCCTATTCTTTACCAAAGGTACCTTTCAACACATTTATCTTATTCCTCTTCACATAACTACCTACATACATATAAAACGACAAACACCGAAACATCTTTTGTTTCCTAATCGTAATATTATGCTTTATCACATGAGACTTGAGTGAAACAATTTCCAGCTCCACGCCTTCGTAGCTAAGAATTGTTACCATGTACAACCAGATGAGAATATTGTGTAAATATATCAACGTGTAAGTATATTTTTATTAGACGTATGTGATGGAAAATGTTATGAAAATAAACATTATGCTCACTTATTTCTAAGTTATTGAATAGTATTTTTTTCTCACGAAGCTACGCGCGTGTTACTGGTGGTTACCAAGTGTAAAAACACGCTGTGAATGTGTCTGTAACTGCCAGGGGTGCGGGTTGTTCTGCCAGGGGTGCGGGTTGTTCGAAAGAGATACCGCGGCCCCTGGCACACAGGCAACTGAGGGAACACGTGTGGGTTTAAGTCAGTAAAAGTTTGACACGCCCTCCCGCTCCACTCAGAGCGGGAGAAGTTATTTGATGATTTCCCACCCAAAAAAAACAAAAAAATGTGTCTGTAAACGAAGGAGCTTTATATAATGTATATATGTTTATATATGTATGTATACAATGGTGACGTCGGAAGTTTGTGTGTGTGTGTTATGTGCTGACGCTACTCGTCTTAACGCACACATTCACAGCGTGTTTGTAGGCTTGCTTGCCACATGTAAAGCGCGCAAAAATTGCACAAATGTTCTATTAGCGTCATTCGAGCGGCAAAATATCCTGCAGTAGTGTACCTTAGTGCAGTGGTAGCCCTAGTGGCAACTGCCTCGACTTACGAGTCCCTGACAGGCGCTATACTTTGTTGTGTAAATAATTTCATCACCTCTAGTCTCAAAACGGTGATGAAAAACATCATGAGGAAACGGGCATAACCTAGAACCAAGAAAATAAAAACTTTTTAACAAAAAAATTAAACCGCCGGAAAAACTGAAAAGCAAAAAATTATAAACCTTTTTTGTTTAACCTTAATAACTAAGTTCGGAAGCCGGTGACAATTAAAATACATATCTAAAGTCACCGTTAAAATGTTTTTATTTTATAATTTTTTGTGGCTATAATCAACTAATTTCTATATACCTTATTTTTTATTCCTTTTTGTAATACACAACTCAGCATTAAAATCTGTGGGGGAACAATCAATCATCCCCGTTTTCCTACCCTAGGATTGGATTTTTTTTCAAATTTGTATGGGACCAATTTCGGGGTATATATACCCTTTCCAAAATCGGACTACGCTGTAAAAAGTTATGCGTGGGTCATACATACAAAAATATACGCATCGACTTGAGAACCTCCCACGTTTTTACGTCGGTATAAAAATCGAAGACATGTGACATCTACTAACCTGCACTCAGCCTGCTTGGTAGCTTACAGCCCTATCTCTCTCAAAAAGAGGAGGCCTGTGTCCTAGCAGTAGCAGCTTTATGGAGTGTACCTGTTAGATATGTACCCATCCGGAAACTATCCTATAATGACAGCACATACCACTGGCCATATAAACATTCGCAATTCAAACAACGATTGAATGAACGAACGAACGAACTGTCCGTACTGTATGCGACGGGTAATTACGTTAATAAAGCTGCGCCGATGTCGTTGAACTGAGCACTGAGTCGCAAACAATGGGTTTGTTCGAACACTATGAGTATGCTGGTTACGGTGTTAGTTCGCCATAGAAATTGTAATGAATGGGGGTTTTTGAGAGGTTTTGATTAGCTTGGATACAAGTGAAGTGATGTGGTATTGCAGGGATCGTAATATCATCAGTATCTCTAGCCTTTTCACATGTATGTTAGGGTCAGCTTCAGTATAACCGAATGCAGCTGAATACTAGTATTTTAATAACTCCAACTTAAAGCATTTATTTTCATTTAACCATTCACAGGCACTTTTGAATTGTAACTGAGTCGATCAGTTGGAAAGTTGAAACTAGCTGTTACATGGAGCGACTGCGTATCTGACGTTCACAATCAAGTAACTGGTTATACAATACTCCTTGATTAGACTGGTTGTCAGATTTTCGGGCCTCTGACGACCCGTAACGACTGTCAAAGATCCACGAATGACAGCCAGGACCAACGCCTTAACGCGCTTTCCGAGGCACGCAGAGGACTTGGTATGTAAACCGCGGCAAGCTTAACTTAACTAAAAAAACACCTGAAGTAAAATTGAAGCCAGACTTTGAAGGTGAAAAAAACAAAATGCAGCGTTTTTCAATTTCAATGTCAATTTTCATTCTTTACTTGTTTAGTGTAGTAGAATAGATTTCTTATAAAACCTCTTTAAATTGCTTCTCTTCTTGATCACACATCTTACGAGTACCATTTATCCGAATAGGTTTAGAAGGCCAGTATTTTTTTTAATTTAATTTTTTTGTTACAAAAAAAACTCTAATTTTACAGTGATTATCAATATTGCTTATTTAAGAACCCACGAGGTGAAGGCCTCCTCTAGAAAATTCCAGCTTTCCTTGTCTTTTGCTACGTGCATCTATTTCGTCGTTATTATAACAATTTCCATACACAGTCTGAAAACCAAAAAAAGAAATCTGTGAAAAGTTTCATTACGACCGGAATCACACCACAGCATTGCAACACTTTAACGTTTAACTTTCAAGCTACCTACCTAAACCCTTTTATTCTAAAAACCTTCTAAAAAAACAGAAACAAAAACATCTACGTCATGACGTCTAACCTCAAATTAATACCAGCTACATTCATCCCGGTACTGTTGCTAAATCGGCTAAAGAAAAGCCGACGTCTCGAGGGACAAGAAACGTAGAAAAAATCACTCAGAATTATACGAAGTAAAATCCCGTGAAATCTAAGCATTAATCTTCCACTTTTGTAGGGAAAAGTACACAGTTTATAAGGTCAAACAGAGCTTTGTATGTGTGGGTAGTTAGAATTTTGTATGGCATAGAGACTAATATTTAAGTGCGTATTATACTATCCAATGTTTCCCGACCGACCCTTGCTCGTTGAAGCGCCAGCCCGCGCCGCAGCTGAGCCAGCAGCTTTAAATTCCCCGATCAATAATAATAATGCCAATATTTTGATCCAGCCTGTCCACAATAACAGCTGTCAGTGACGCCCTGAGCCGAGGCCCGTACCCCACAGGGGGTGCCCTCAGCGTGCAGTCGCTAGTTTGTAATATTTTAGTTTGTAAGCCCTGGCTGGAGGCATTAAGTTAATTCTTAATGGCAGCCCCAGGAAAGCCCGGTTAAGCAGTCACGGCCTCTCAAGGCCAACTGCGAGATGCCCGAAAAAAAAAACAATGTTTAAAAAATCATCAAAGGTCAGGTGCGTAGTACTCGCAACCGGCGTGCGTGTATGACCAGGGCCTCAAGTCTGCTATTACAATAGGTTCAGAATGGACTATCATTGATTTCATAATTGTTGATTTTGACAAGTTTGGTAATCTACATATAAAATGGCGTCATTATGACTTTCCAATGGTCAGTCTTACCAAGGAATATAGTATTACTCAGTAACTGGGTTGTGGAGGTCAGATAGATAGTCGCTCCACGTAGAATACTGGTACCTACCCCAAAAAAATGTTTGGAAATGGCCAGACAGATGATGATATCTTTGACTAAGAAGATACACTCAGCTGGAAAGCTAATGTGATGCTGTTCACAAGCATCGGTAACGGAACGAGTAAATTATACCACAACTTGGATATTTATTATTCCTTAAAATCGTTTTATGTTTTATATTTCATCTTTTTGTCTTGACCTGTCAGATCATCTAACTTCTACTTTTTTTTTCTATTCTTTATGCAACGAGTAACATAATTAACGCAAGACCTCATCATACACCCCAATTAGAGTATTGAGTTAAAAGCATAATACGATGAACAAAACATTTTTTTTTTAAACTAACTGATATTATTAAGAAAAACGTGTCGACCCAAGCATTACTTTATGAATTTAAAATTAAGTCTTATTTCTTCTAGCATAAGATTGAATTTTCTTTGGCTCAATCAGTGGTAGGTATGGCAAAATACATAATTTAAAAAAAAAGTTACTGGAATCGATTCAATAGTCAATTAGAAACAAACTACTTTCAGGTCTTGCGTCCATTCTGTTACACCTTGCATAAATCAATGTGTTTCAACGTATTAAATAAAGGTTTTACCTACTAGACACTCAGGTTGCTTGTTTACTTCCCGTTAAAAGTCTATACTCTATAACTTATCTATTAAATTCTCGAGATATATTTATGAAAGGAAGAGGCTCCGATGTTGACAGGTTACGACATCGCGACGTCAAAAAAGTCCGGTCGGATCTGACAAGTAGAAAAAACAACCAATAGAGATAATATTAATAATATAATCGGTATGTTTGGTTTCGTGTTTTCGTTTTTTTGCCACCGACTTCCGAAATTAAAGTTATTTTTCACTTTGTAGTGTTTTTTTTTTTAATCGGATTGTTTGTATTTTTCTTCACTTTTTAATTGTGGTACCCTACACAAATTCTTATTCCTTCACTAGTTAAGTAAATAACAGTGGCAGGAAGTTATTATTCATACTAACTGGAAAAATACGTATTATTAAATATTAAAGCCAACCCAAAATCACTAATCAGAAATGGACCAAAATTATTCTCACTCTTTACTTTAACTGACATGAGACAGGTGACAGGCGACAATTTTCCATATTTTTACAGATTTTGCTTATGTTCTGAACATGTGAAAATTTTGTGAATTTTTGGCAAAATATATTATTTTGCGACTCAATGTCAGTTACATTTATTTCAAAAAGGATTTTTGTTTTTTTTTTTTGCACGGGTACTGTATATTAATATGTATAATTAACAACATAAGTATTTATTAAATAAATTCATAATATTTCGGGCTAAAACAGTTGAACGGATTTGGTGAAATAGCACATAGATCGACCATGATTTCGAGAAGGACATCGGCTTCTTTACATCCTAAATCGCAGACGAAGCTACGACTAACGAAGCTAGTAGGCATATATGCAAACTGCCATTTTTAACTCTTTGCTCTCCCAAGTCTTGATAAATAATTTTAAAATCTATTTTGCTTCATATTCAAAGTTGTTTATAGGCTTGCTCTTAATAAAAGTTCATTGGTCAAGCAACAATTTACATCGCAAATATGGTTAGTTTAGGAAAATCTCGTAAACTTCTCAATCGATGTCATATATAGGGTATTGGAGAAACGTTATCTCGGTCATGAAATAAAAACATATATTCCCTTTGGGCTTTTGTTCGGCATTTGATGTAGGTAAAGATCTAAAATTATTAATTTATGTGTTCAATGTTTTCTTTGCTTTGGCTATATTTTCAACGATGTCAGGTTTTGCATACCTGCGCACGTGTAATTACTAATAATAACCATTTAGATGCGATTTTTTTGAGTGAATTCATAACATAAATGAATAGATACGTATATGGAAAAATTAACGGTATCGATCAGAAGTCAAGAACACTTTTCTCGGAGTTGATCATGGATTCAGTTTGTACGAAGTATCGCAATGCTTTGTGGGACGTAAAAAAAATTGTTTCTTTTAGTGTGAATAAGCCACTTTCAAGATCACCAGTGAAAATAATGTATTTATTAAGTATATCTGAAATATATCATTTACTACCTATTTACCTCATCATCCCCTTTATTTATAAACATTGCTTAGAATTGAGTAATTATTACTTAACCATAAATTTTTGACGTTTAAACATCTCTTAACTTAAATCACCGTTTAAAAAAAAACCCTCTAATTGTTTAAAAACTTACCTGATGTCATTCTTATCTCACTATTTAACCATCAACCTCGATTTTCCACATCACCAAAATGTTATCAAGTCAAGTATATAAATACATCACCATACTATATGCATACCAAGTGTTATTGCGATGTTTAAAGCATAATAATTATTTGGATTAGCCTCTGCAAGATTCAGTGGAACCAGTGGCATAGGTCTGACGGGATGGGGCGCCTTCCTCAAGTAGAACCTGTAGTACCTACAAACAATTGCCTGATGACCCCAATATTTTACATAACCAAAATGGTGTCAAGTCGACTACATCACCACTAAACCATGTTAAAAGCCCAATATTTGCATCAGCTTCTGCCAGGTCCAGTGAAGCCCGTGGCACAGATCTGGCGAGATGGGGCGCATTCCTCAAGTAGTACCTGCAGTATGTACCTACAAACAACTAACTGATGACCCCAATATTTTACGTAACCAAAATGGTGTCAAGTTGACTATATCACCACCAAATGATATTAAAAGTGCAATATTTGCATCCGCTTTTGCAAGGTCCAGTGAAGCCCGTGGCACAATTCTGACGAGATGGGGCGCATTCCTCGACTGCTTTATCAAACTGTTTGCAATACCTACAAACAATACAATGATATGATTTTGTAACTCGAAAATTTTACATAACCAAAATGGTGTCAAGTCAACCACATCACCGCCAAATGATGTTAAAAGCGCAATATTTGCATCATCTCCAACAAGGTTCAGTGGAGCCCGTCGCACAGGTCTGACGGGATGGGGCGCATTCCTCGGCTGCGTTCCGCGGCCCTCACGTGCAACGTGTGTGTGCGTAAGAGTATTTATTCATAATTGGTGACAGGTGATTTGTAGGGCATTAAGTGGACTGTTTTTTTTGTTGGGGAATAAATACTACTGCACGTTGCTTCAGTATGGACGCCGCGGTTTTGTATTGTGTTTATTTTTTTCATTTGGTCGCTTATGAAATGATCTCCATTGATTCTGGACCACTAACAGCTGGACACTCAATATTTTCTGTGGTTTTTTTTTTCGTGCTTATAAAGTAAATACTTAACTATATTCTTTGAAAAAGGTTAGTAGAGTTATATAAATAACTACACGGGATTATCTATTATTTATTTGTCTACTTCAGTATTGGTAAATCTGCCGTACGAATGTTCTAATCTACAAACAATTTTACTTATATTTAAGGCCAGTTTCACCATACTCTGTTAGCTTTATATACTTCCACTATTCAATACAGTCCATCAAAATTACTGTCAAAATGCTAAACATGACATTATAATACCTAACTGAGTTTGGTAAAATTGGCTGTTAATTTTTGGTGGCTTATCAAATTCAATCAGCCACGACATTAATTCGATCAAGAATCCCAGTTTCAAAAAAGGAATTCATCAAATCGCAATCAACTCGTGCTCGGAACAAGCGCAAGAGTGGACCGGTTCCTAACAAAAGGGAAAGGGCGTGGATTCCGAAGAAAACGAGAGGGAACTGAATACACGACATTCTTTCGACTCGTTTGATTCTGTTTAAAATTCTGTATCAAACTGGTTTTTTATTGGGGAACCAAATTTTTATCAGATTATGGAGGACGCTGATTGTTATTTATGATTTGGTTTTGCTCTTGACTGTTTTGGTCAACAGTGTAGACTGAAGATCCATTTCAATCAATTTGTGCTGTAAAATGTGCTTATACCTAAGTAATTATAAGCACATTTGGCCAAACACAAGTTTGCACAAGTTGACCAAAAGATAGCTGTGCCAAGAGGCACTGCTACCTTTTGGTCAACTTGTGGTTAAATAAATAAGATGGTATTTTCTATACTAACATACAACTGGTCTACAAAACAATAAATGTGTAATATCTAATGCAATGGTTACTTGATGGACTTATCATAAACTATACAGAAATAACAATGCATCCCATCATCATACATTTTAAATAATGTAATTTTCCAACTGTTTTTTTACGTTTTCCAAAAAAAGAAAATCCAGATGAAAAATTCAGCTTAAAAAAATACATAAGTACACGCAAGCGTCCACGAATCATTCTGAACGGCAATCCTATTTGGAGCATTCAAATTTCGAAATGAACGAATGAACGATAAAACTACTAATAGGAATGGAGACGGGAGCTAAATCAATCATCGGTATCACTGAACGAAATCTCTTTGCGAATGAAAATTTAAATCGATAAATTATCGAATTTCACTTGCATACTGGCGTGAATGGAAAATGTAAATAATAGTGAATGGCGCTATTGAAAAATTCTTTTGTGTGAAATGTCAATTCAAATAATTGACAGGTTGCAGGTCTTTATACGAAGTTAATAGGTTATCATCTCCCTGATTGTTAATCCCTTTGGGATCGATATACAGGTCATTATATTCATTTTTTAGTATAAGCATAAGGCTTCTTCGAACAGACGCGGCACTGGTATAATTTCCATAAAGAATTCATAGAAATTGTTCTACGTGAGTCCCGTCCCGCTGTCGCTTCGCGTCTGTTTGCAGGAACCTTTAAACGTATTTAAAACAGCATTCTATCTCTGTCATCTTGAACGATGTTTAAAATTCATAGTGTTTTATATGCTTAGTGATTTCTAGTGCAAGTGCGCACAGTCATTTTATACCTGATTTTGCATCACTGTCCAAATCATAGTGATCTTTATAATCATTCAAATAAGGCTGGTTTTGGGTTGCTGCCACTGACAAGTATGTCAAAATAATTGTGATCTTTATTCTCTTACGATAACGTTGCTGCTGTCAGCATGTGTCTAAATGTGCTTTTTCATTGCCGTCTCATCATAACTGAACTTTTTGCAGAAAACTAAATCAAGCCTACCCAGTCTGAGGGAACTAAATTATCTCCTGCGACACCAAAACAATCGTATTACTAATTAAGTAAAAACAGTTGCAATAAACAGTGATTTTACAGTCACATCAATCAAAGTGTAATTTACATTACAATAGTGCGACTTGAAATTCTTATTAAAAATTGCATTCTAGCATTAGTTGCATTAACTCTCTGGCATTCTAATAGTCACCTTAACCCATTAATGTTAAAATTGCATTGTGATTGGTAACTTGACATTATGTTGGCACTTGGCATTAATCACAGTAGGTAGGTTCGTCTAGCAGTAGTATGAGCAGAACCGTCTGAAATGACCTTAAACGATTCGTTATGAGTTATTAGTGGCAGTTTTAAGATATTAAATTGAATGGCATTTGTATTTTGGCTTTGTTGTAGATTGTGAAATAACTATCTCAATAGAAAAACGATTAAAAAGTTAAAAGTTTCGATTGCTAAAGCAAAAAGATGACATACAGTTTTTTAATTATAAAAAAAATAAAAACCTATCGACTAGCTATAAAAATCTCTACGGACTATATGCTAGAAATTGAATAAGAATCATACTCATCAAACCCACTGTCACCCTTGAAAATATTGTTCTGGCTGAGCACTATCTTCGATTAAAAGCGACACAGGGTACGGTTTACACCCTCACAGTAATTGAATAATTTAATCATTTAATAATTTATTTAATAAAAACGTATACAAAAAGAGTACATTTAGCCAACAGTAGTAAATTTCCCATACAATTATAGTGCCTAAAAATAAACTATTTCTAAAATATTTTTACTACAGGTGCAAGTGATAATGTTTCGGAATTAGAATGGTAGGTAGCGACCCACCCGATCTAGGTTTATTCAAACCTGTGTTTCGGGGTTCGGTAACGGGACGATTCAATTAAAACAACAGTTTGTTGTACTTCAATGATTATTCCTAGAAAACGTTTTACATGTTCTATTTTTTTATCTTGTGTCAGCCGACAAGACATTATAAAAATAGAACATGGCGAACCTTGGTTGAAAATGGAATTATATAAAAAACGGTAGGCGTTAGACGACGCCTACCGTTTTTTCAGTAATTCCATTTATAAATTATGAATTTTGTTGGTTGCTGATAAATATTTGTCTCGTAATTCAGCTGCAGCAGACAACGTTTCAACGGATTCATAAAGGTTGCATTTAAGCACTAAACAGGTTATAATCTCTACACTAAATAATTATGACATATCAGTCAGTCAACTTAGTCCACACTGCTGGCAAAGAACTAACAGTAGGTATGAGAATTGCACCCAACGCGACTTATTAACGCGGTATTAACTAGTTCGTGATTGGATGGGTCATGTTCAGACCATCATTGAAATACTAGTTCTGTGCTTTCTGGCTACTCCTACTAGATTTTATTTGTAACTGGTTACTTTTAAGTAGCGTCGTGGCGACGGGCCTAACAGTCATAAGGTCGGTTATATTTTAGGGCCAAGTTTTACCTTTTTGATAACTTCATTCTACATCATATATGAAAGTAAATTCTGATATTATATGTGTATAGTTAAATTACAGTATCGTTTTTGTTTTTCGTCTACTGTTACACATGTTGTATAAATCTCTTTTTATTTTCTCTCATATCGCAGGTATGCTGGAAGAGATTTCTTTAGAAATAAGTCTGTTAATCTGTTTATGTGTTTGTATAAATAAATACCTTATATCACAGGTACTAGATCAGGTAGCTTGATGATATTTCTCGCACATATAGACCATTCAAATTAAAGGCTCGTCTCACTAAGATTTCCTGAACAACGTTTGTGTGTGTTCACTCTAACGCCAAATGCTTCCCCGGAATGTTGGGATCAAGCGACCCAATCGGAAGACAGTGTCATGTTCAACTGATGGTGCTCCAACATATTGGATGATAGCTCCAGTGAGTAGGAATAGTGAATGATTTCAATTACTGAACTGGGAAGTTTAATTGTGGTTTCTAGGGAGTTTAGTGGCATCGATTTCGAGTTTTCCGGCAAAGATATTAGGATCTGTAAGGTAATATGGACTGTACAATAGATAATTTTGTAGTTTCGTGCCCGTCACCGGTTCGAATCAAAAATGCTTTGATTCGAACCGCTGACGGGCGAACGAATCCAATCAAGCAAATCCGTTAATGCAAACTTACTTTGGATAGCGTGATAGTTAGGTGCTTGATATTTATTTTAAAGAGGTTTTTGAAGGGCTGCTGTATTCTATTGATATTCATCATATGCATAGCCGTTTCCCAGCTCCGTTGGGGTCGGCTTCCAGTCCAACCGGATGCAGCTGAATACCAGTATTTTACATGGAACGACTGCCTATCTGACCTCCACAACCTGGTTACTGGGTAATACGATACCCCTTGGTAAGGCTGGCTGTCAGACTATCGGGCTTTTGACAATTCGTAACGACTGTCTAAGATCCACAAACGATAGCCAGGACCAAAGGCTTTACGTGCATTTCGAGGGACGGTAGGGCCTTGATATGTTAAGATGTTCACCCAACTACGGACCAACCGCGTTAAGCATAGCTTAACCAAATCGATCGAGCCGTGTGGCTGTTATTACTTATACACAAGAATACAAACAATGATATTAGGATCTGTAAGGTAATATGAACTGTACAATAGATAATTTTGAAGTCTCTCGCTCGTCACCGATTAGAATCAAAAATACTTTGATTCGAACCGGTGACGGGCGAACGAATCCAATCAAGCAAATCCGTAAATGCAAACTTACTTTGGATAGCGTGATAGTTAGGTGCTTGATATTTATTTTGAAGGGCTGCTGTATTCTATTGATATTCATCATTTGCAGCCTTTCCCCAATTTCGTTTGGGTTAGCCGACCCAGCTGCATCTGGTTCAACTGGAAGCATCCAGTCCAACCAGATACAGCTGAATACCAGTATTTTACATGGAACGACTGCCTATCTGATCTATACAACCTGGGTCTTTTATTTCTTTCTTTCAGTCATTATTTAATGTAACAGGAAATGCTAAAAAGTTAAAAGATTTGACAACATGCAGACATCATGAAAGCAACAGCAGCTTCAGCGTTTCTATCTGTTGCTTTTGTCGCGGCATAGCAACAGGGTGTACTGTAAGCACGAGAAATCCGAGGTTTTGGCCTAAGTTAGGGGCTTTTAATACTCCGTCGCACCTACGGACATAAGATTAGTGTGGGGCCCGAATACATAGTACATGATTTGACAGTTGTCCTTACTCCCGATTTGTTTTTGCCCGTCCGAAAAAGTTAAATAATCGGAAGCAGTAGAGACCTACTGCTTCCGAGGCACGGGCGTTTCTTACACAGTATCACTTACCGACTTAAGATAAGTTCGGTGTCCAAAGCAATAATGAATGACAACACGATTTGACAGCTGTTGTTCTTAATCCTGTATTTTTGCCCCTCCGAAAAATTTTATTTGACACTTGTTTTGACGGATCAACTACTTTAGGCCCGTATTTTCGTTGACGGACTTAGAGATTAGGCCCTCGGGCTTCACTTCGAAGTAGCGGATTACTTTCAGACGGGTCCGTATTTTCGTTGACGGACTTGAGACTGAGTAGGCCTCCTGGAACAGCAAGAAATATTAGTAATTATGTCAGGGTAGCTCTCGGCACAGTTGCAAAATTATTTTCAGCAAATTAAGGAAACCAGTGACGTCATTCGCACCCAATGTCATAGGAAGCAAATTAACATTGTTCTTTTGTTTCGAAAACTTTCAATCATCCGCCATTGTCCGTACTTTCGGAATAGGCGTTTTGGATACAATTACTAGTATTGGTAATGCACATTTACATGAGCCGTATCTATGAATAGGTTTCTCGAAAGGAAGCGTACTTGGCCCCGTTCGTTGTGTATTTCGAAACGGCAGCAATCTGAGCAGCTGAGATCGAGTGAACGGAGCTCAAGGATGCAGCTACAATTGCTTAGTACGTGGTGTTGTAATCACGATACTATCAACCCGGGTAATTAGTGTAGGTGCTGTTTGATTGGTTGGTTCGATTACTGATAATGGAGATGTAGTGTTTAAGTTTGAATTGCATGGATTGTCGGATTTAGTAGTAGAAAAATAAAAGCAAAAAAACCTAAAAAACACACTTTACCAAACCAAACTAAAAAGCAGCTTGATTTTGAAAAAATCAAGTCAGGATAGAGTGAAAAATAAAGACATAATTTTAGTATTTTTTTTTCCTTTTTTTGTTCGGCAATAAGGAACAAATTTATTAAACTATTGAATTGTCATCTGTTCTTGATAAGTGTGCAAAGTTTCAAATCAATCCGAGGTTTTGAAGGGGGTGAAAATCATGTTCAAAGATTCCGTTACATAGATACATACTAACCTAATAAATGCGTGTTAAAAAATATCTTACTTGCATCGTTTACAAGTTCTTATGAATAAAATCAAAATATTTTATTTCACAAAAACCCACATGGGCACTTATGAATCGTCAGAAGCTAGGTGTACGGTTTCAATTGGTCATTTCCTATGAAGAAGAACCGGCACAAAGCTACCCGGTTACTCTTTCAAAAATAATTGACTTTTACAATGTTTTCAAATTATAATTATGTTTGGGAAGACAGTGTAGCCTGTCAACAAGTACCAGGTACTTAATAAAATAGAAAATAGTCTAAAAATCTCCAGTCTACAAGGCCTACAACGTTCTCACATTCACAAAATAAAAGATAAATCCCTACTTATATAATATTATATCTTCTCGTCCCACATACCGCAGTGTCTCAAGACGAAAGTCTTCGACCAGTGCATGTTGCCAGTGATGACATACGGAACCGAAACGTGGTCGCTCACAATGGGCCTCATAAGAAGGCTTAAAGTCACCGAAAGGGCAATGGAGAGGGCTATGCTTGGAGTTTCCCTGCGTGATCGAATCAGGAATGAAGAGATCCGCAGGAGAACCAAGGTAACCGACATAGCCCGAAGAATTACCAAACTTAGGTGGAAGTGGGCAGGGCACATTGCTCGCAGAACAGATGGCCTATGGGGCCGAAAAGTTCTGGAGTGGCGACCGCGCACCGGAAGACGTAAAGTTGGAAGGCCTCCCACAAGGTGGACCGATGTCCTTGTGAGAGCCGCAGGAGTCCGCTGGATGCGGGAAGCACAGAACCAGTCGAAGTGGCGGAGCTTGGGGGAGGCCTATGTCCAGCAGTGGACGTTTGTCGGCTGAAATGATGACGATGATGATAATATTATAAATGTGAAAGTAACTCTGTCTGTCTGTTACGCTTTCACGCCTAAACCGTTGAACCGACCGTCATGAAATTTGGCAGAGATATACCCTGGAATATGGAGAAGGACATAGGCTACTTTTTTACGCGATAACCGACATCCACGCGGGCGGAGATCCGGTAAAAAGCTAGTAAAACATAAAAGTAGGTTTAAATCTTAAGCAAAAATGGCATGAATGCCACTACAACCACTAATGAAGAGTTGAAATTAGACTTCGTCAATAGATATAGCACTTTGGACGGTGTCATAGTAACTCTTAGCAAAGGATGTCGCTCGAAAGGCAAAGCATTTATTTCAATTAAACCATTTACAAACACTTTTGAATTATCAAGAAGTCAGTTAGTCAGAATCAGAAAGTTGAAGCTAGTTGCTCGTTCCACAGCAGGTTCCCTATGGAATTGAACGGGTAAGTTTGCCGGAGCTTATCCGGAGGTGGTGAAACATAACCCTTTGCGAAGTTTATCCCAACAGGAGTCATGTTTGCGCGTGATAAGAAGATTAAGATTTGTGTCCTTGGATACGGAGAAAACAAAAGACAATCGGAAAACTCACGACAGTCAGGATAGTTTAAATATAGAACTCATTGCCAAACTTCCGAGAACAGTGGTGGCCCAATAAAGCTAAGCGTCCACTGGGACGGAATCGGCTCGTACGCAGCGGAAGGATTCGTTGCTTTGTATTGATTTTTATGGTACAGCGTGCACTGGATCGGCATAACTGCGCCAGAGATCGGTATTTCTGCCGATGACGTCATCTGCAGTGAACTTTGTGTCTTGCTTATTTAGGTGCGGTTCAAGGATCTAATGAAAATCAAAGAATTTGGTTCGAGACATGACGAATATATCAAAAAAATCTTTTTTCATCTTATAATAAATCAAAATATATCTAATATAAGAAATTCTCCGAAAATAGGCCTTTTTAAGTTTATTTTATGAACCCACATCTTTCGTTTCCGTTTGTTTTTCTTCTCCTCTGCTGATAATAAAAAACTAATGATTACAATATCCTCGTCACCATTCTCCCTATTGTGAATACTCGTGCACAGGCGAACTCGATTGCTTTGAAAATACCGATATTACCGATGCAAAATCCGAATGCAGTGGACGCACCCTATCGGCATTTTGTAAATACCGACGCCTCGTACACTCCGTACGCTTCGATTCCGACGCAGTGGACGCTTAACTTAAAAACGACCGCAAAATTACGATTTGTAGGTTGGTGTTTTGAACCTAGGCAGGCAATTTACTTTGTGTCACTTATTTCATCACCACTGCTCTCAAAACGGTGAAGGAAAACATCCTGAGGAAACCGGCATGTCCTAGAACCAAAAACTCGAAGACATGTGACATCCACCAACCCGCATTGGGCCCGCGTGGTTGATTATGGCCCACTCCCTCCCACAGAGAGGAGGCCTGTGTCCCAACAGTGGGAACATTAAAGGCTGATAATGCTTCGCCAACCGTCTGCAGACGGTAGCCAATGGCCAAACAGCGGAAAATCCTAGAAAGAAAAAAAGATTGAAAATGAAAATTGAATGGCGTCCAGGATTAGATATGAAGTGTTCAGGTCCATTCAGGTCCACTATTTACTTCCTTTTGTTACTAACGATCGAGGCATTGAAAGCTTTCGAGGGTCAAAAATTGAATGGACGACTCTTGTGTAGCGTGACGCGGTATCTGACAAAAGGTTCGGTGATTTTTTCTTTCATAGACTTTTTGTTTTGTTTGTGAAGTCTAAAAACTTTGTCAATACTGTTTGTTCTCAGTGTTTTGTGTAGGTAAATGTCTATGGATGTCATATTATAAGTAGATTGTTTTTGAATACGAGGTGGACCACAAAATAATTAAAAAAAATAGTTTCGTGCAAAATTTAAAAGCGCGTAACTATAAACATAATTCAGCACTTTAATAGCTACTTAGACTATTCATCAAATAATTATCCAGCTGTGCAAAAAAAGGTTTATTTAAAAAAAAACAACCGTCTTCCAAAAAAACGAACTACTGCCTACTTAAATGAAAAATAACTTTAAATTCGGAAGTCGGTGTCTCTGGTTTTTTACTTTCGTTTTTATAACACCACTACTAAGCTGGAATGGGAAAATGCGTATTATTGAAGTCAACTTAAAATCCACTAATCAGAACTTGATCAAATTTATATAGGACCTGGTTAGTACCGTATCAAAGAAAAGAAGATTTTTTTGAATCGGTTTATAACTTGCGAAGGTCGGAGGTAACAAACATAAAAAAGTACAACTGTATTGAAAACCTCCTCCTTTTATTTGAAGTCGGTTAATTCATCTTAATCGTCATTGCACTAACTCAAAAAGAATTCAAACTAATCTAAAATTTTGTACCAGAAACTCAGATCTGATATCAGACACATTTTCACACCACGACAAAAGAGACCTTTCCGTTATTGCGCGAAAGAAAGTGAATTTGGTGGGGTGCCTCCTTTTTTTAAATGGCCCTTAGATAATGTGCCCTTTGTACACGGAATTGCGAATTATTATGGTTTAGTGGGCATAGGAAATAACGCGTGTATTAATTCCTTTTTGCGTTTATTTTTTCTTTTGTTCCGTGTTATGAATTACAGTAGAGGAAAATGTGAAAATATATATTTGTGTATTTATTTTTCTTTGTTTGAAATAAATAAACTGAAAAGAAAGGAATATGTTTTGGTATGACTGTAATCGTCGAAGAATTGGGTGGGGATTATAGACGGTTTTTTTTTGAGGGTTTGAAATCATCAAATAACTTCTCCCGCTCTGGGTGGAGCTGGAGGGTGAGTCAGACTTTTACTGACTGAAAACCACCCGTGTTCTTTAAGTTGCCTGTGTGCCAGGGGCCGCGGTATCTCTTTCAAACAACCCGCGCCTGTATAGACCGTTACTGCGATAAAAAAGGAACAATGGTGGCCTAGCCGTATGAGTAGTGGTAGCCTAGTGGTATGTAGTAAGTAGGTCGTGAGTTTAAATCCACGAAGACACTTTACAGCTCTGAAAATGGTGAAGGAAAACATCCTGAATAAACCAAAACCTGTCTTAAATCCAAATATTCGAAGACATGTGACATCCATTAACTCGCACTGGGCCCGCATGGTAGATTATGGCCCACTCACAGAGGAAGCCTATTCCAGCAGAGAGAATCATTATAGGATCATTATGCAGTACTCGTGTAAGCTAGACCAATATTTTGAGATGCAAGTTTAAATAATAAAAAATATTAACTTTTGGTAACACCTTTTAAAATTTTGCTCTTAAGATGTTATGTGCATAGTTGTATGTATTATACAAGGTGTAACAGAACAGACGCAAGACCTGAAAGTAGTTTGTTCCTAATTGACTACTGAATCGATTTCAGTAACTTTTAATATAAGTTGTTTTTTTTAAATTATGTACTTTGCCATACCTACCACTGATTGAGCTAAAGAAAATTCAATCTTATTCCACAAGGAATAAAACTCAATTTTAAATGCCTAAAGTAATGCTTGGGTCGACATGTTTTTCTTAATAATATCAGTTAGCTTTAAAAAAAAATAGTTTTGGTCATCGTATTATGCTTTTAACTCAATACTCTAATTGGGGTGTATAAGGCCTTACGTTATATATAGTACGTAAATAACAATCGACATGATTCTTGTCAAATGTTATTTTTAATTTCGTCTATGTGTATTCTCGCTGTCACAAAATACATAAACCATAAAATCTAGAGCCCCTAAGATAAAAAAAACCTCATTATCAACAGCCCGACTACCTCGCTTTTGGGAATCGCCCGCTCTATGCTTCTACTAATTCTCAGGATCCTGTGCCAAGATAATAAAACCTGGCTTCTACCTATACTCCATAAGTTTTTTTCTTTTTGGGTGGGAAATCATCAAATAACTTCCCCCGCTCTGGGTGTAGCGGGAGGGCGTGTCAGACTTTTACTGACTAAAACCCACCCGTGTTCCCTCAGTTGCCTGTGTGCCAGGGGCCGCGGTATCTCTTTCGAACAACCCGCACTACCGTTACATTGGTTTCTCAAAAACACGATATTGACGTAGTTTGAACATAAGTTTAGGTAGTTAAACAAAAAAATTCACGTGACTCATAGATGCGAAATTTCAAATCATTATCAGCATTTCAGCCGGAAGACGGCCACTGCTGGACATAGGCCTCCCCCAATTTGGGGGGGGGGGGCTTGCCATAATCGCCACGCTTGGCAGGCGGGTTGGCGATCGCAGTATGGTGGGAAAATGCATAGAGAACGCTGCTGCCCATTCTCTTGTAAGTCCCTTAGTCGCCTCCTACGACACCCACGGGAAGAGAAGGGATGGTGCTATTCTTTACGTCCGGCACCACACGGAACATATATACATTATTTCTAATGTTAAAATCATATATTTATAGTCATACAATAATAGACTCTATTCTGAATCTCGTGTGATGAGTCACGTGTTTATTTTGTTTACCTTTATTTAACTGCCTAAACCTATGGAGTATAGATACAGATCACCAGAATCAAGGCAGCAATTTCATTCAAAAACATGAAGCCTCATCTATCTAAAATGAACATGGTGCCACCGCAATCCGAATGTGAATATCATTTGAATTGTACAAAGTAAGGATTGACGAAGTAATATATATGCGGGATGGACCCCAGGTTATCTCGACGCGTCAATCAAACCGGCGGGACCCCACATTTTGATTGTGGGGTCTCGGGGTCCGGAGTGGGATCTA
Organism: Antitype chi; assembly: GCA_947359405.1. Taxonomy (NCBI): domain Eukaryota; kingdom Metazoa; phylum Arthropoda; class Insecta; order Lepidoptera; family Noctuidae; genus Antitype; species Antitype chi. Next base: position 14,060,636 of record OX375811.1, on the reverse strand, counting down.
ATGTGACATGAGCTTTGATGTAGTGAACGGAGATTTTTCCTTTAAAGGTCGAGGACTTTTTGATGTCGAAAAATGTTGTGCTAAGATGGTCAAACAGTTTTAAAATTTGAATCCTGTTTCAACTTGTTAACATACCAGAAGGTCTTTTGAAGAGTGTTTAAGATCATAAGGAATAACATGTTTGTACCGATGAGGGTGGCATAATCAGTTCATGATTAAACCCTCTATAAAATAAATAGAATAAAAAAAAAAAAAAAAAAAGAGTGTTTAAAGGTTTTCAGAGGTTTTATTGAAATTGAAAATTTAAATTGTTTTTATTTTTTAGTATTTGTTTGAATTCAAATCTTCAACTGCCTCGTTGGTTTAGTGTCGCAAGCACGAATACCGAGCATGAGGTCTTGAATTCGATTCCTCGGTCGGGCAAAGTGTTATTGGTAGTTTTTCTGTCTGATTTTTTTCAGTAGCAGCCCAAAGCGCCCCCCAGTGCGCACTCATACTGCTCGATATGCTCCCACAACCCAGGCGATCAATCTGCTTAACGCCCTGATTGCTCAGAGGCCAGATATTGATATATTTGTGTATAGCAGTAGATCTATGTTAAATGTTTGTGTGAAGTTTTTTAGTTAAATGTATTGTTTTGTTGGCTTGTTGCGCGCTTTGGTCCTGACTGTAAGTGCAGCAAGCAATTGTTATAAAAATAAATAAATAAAGTCTGGATTTGTGTCCGGGTGATGGCAATCGGTTCTCTCTATTAAATGGGACTTAAACATAACTGGCAAAATGTGGATGGTATATGTAATAAGTACACTTCTGCCCAACCCTACGGGGAAACAAGGCGTGATGCTATGTTTCTTCAAAGCTATAATTTTATATACGCGAATGACAGCCGGGTTCAACGGCTTATCGTGGGCTTATCATCTAGATTGTTATCCATTCACGGACCAACCACGGCAAGAGTAGCTTAATCTGATCGACCAAACCGTGCGGCTATTATAACATAGCCGCAAGCCTCTCAATACAATGTGATATTCAAATAAAATAAAAAAAAATTGATGGTTTTTAACACTGACTCCAAGTGCCATGATGGCCTTCCTAGGCAACACTTTACGACGCACTGCGACAAAACTGCGTGATGCATATCTGAGAAAAAAAATAGCGTTGCGCCAAGTTGCGGATACACGCATAAGATACACTCGTGTTGACCCGGAAACAGCTGTTTGTTATTTTCATGGCATCTTGCTTTATATAAATTTAATGCTGTTTAGCTAGGATAAATACATACACAAAACACAGTCAGGGAAAATAGTTGTTATCCAAATTGACATCTGTATTCTATTCTTTTTTAAGTTTCCGTACCGAAGGGTACCCAACTGGACCCTATTACTAGAATTCCGCTGTTCGTCTGTCTGTCTGTCAGTGGGCTGTACCTATCTCATCATCCCTGGCTCCACCCTAAAGCGGGAGAAGTTATTTGATGATTTCCCACCATCAAAAAAAAAACTAAATACTTTACACATTTAAAAGAAAATGCACAAAATCCAACGCGTCATTTAAAAAAGCATAATTCAAAAGAACCCAGTCGTAAAAGTTTCCCTCCCCTTAAGTAATAAGGGCCTTAAAGCACTTTCCGCCGTCATCAGGAAGCAGTTAAGTGAAATTTAAGAAACATGGAACCTTTTTACCTGACCGCAACATTTGTCATTCTGGATCTCTAAGAGCTCGGGATGATCTGTCACCGTGATAAACGAGCGAGGCTGATGTGTTCTACCACTAATAGAAATAGGCAGAAGAACCAGAGGAGTAATTGACCCTCACGCAATATTACTCAATTGCGTAACACACCAACAATTACCTACTATTTAGGGCTAATTTCTCAATAGTCAGATAACATTTATCTGAAGAAAAAATATCTGACAGTTTGCAATAAAATCTGTCAAATCGACATATTTATTCTACAGATAAAATATATCTGACTATTGAAAAATTAGCCCATAACAAACTAACTGCCTCATTGGTCTCGAGGTTGCAAGCGCGACTTCTGAACGCGGGTCCTGCGTTCGAATCCAAGGTTGGGTTAGATTAGGTTCGGTTTTTCCATTAGAGATTTCTTAGTAACATGATTGTTGTTGAAATTTAAAAAATCGGGTTGTTGAACCCGTAGTTAGGAAGTCTGCGCTGTGATTGCTCCGTGCCTCGGAATGGTCCTGCGTCTGATCTCTCTCCGGTCATGTCGGATTGCGTGCTGTCCCATCGGACTATGAGAGTGAGGGAAGGGAGAGTGCACCTGTATTTGCGCACACACTAGTGCACTATAGTAAAATAGGGTAAATAAAGTTCATTTATTTCAGGCAAAACACTTATTACAAAAAAAAACACAATGTTGCAACAGAATGGAGTAAAATGTAGTCTCAGAATAAAAAAATAAAAAGTATAAAATAAAACGTAAAATTTAAGGGTCACAGAATTAAAATTAAATAAAAAAATAAACAAATAAAAATTAATACAATTTTACATTATAGAAGTCAATATAAATATAGGTCAGTATCATTTGGTATCATTAGAATAAGTGCCCTAGCTACACATATTGTCTGTTACAGTATAATAATATCTCCTGCGTCTTTTAATTTGACAGTTCAACAACATTCATTGCGTTATTTATGTTGTTGAACATACAAATTTTACGAACATAATAATATGAAGCAATGAAGTAGCAACATTATTCAAAATGATTATGTGATTGAAAATGTGTTTCGCTATTTGGGATGCAGTTTTTAGTAACTATATTATGGACTAAAGGCTATAATTATTTTCTGTGGTAGTATAATCAATCTTTAATATTCCTACTGAGTCTTAGGGCTCCTATCTGTGAGTGGGACCGACTGAGAGTGCAATAAAAGTGGTAAAATTCTGATAAGTAATTCGATAACTACACGAACACATTATCTACATGAGCTGGTAGTCGTGTGCCTCTATAATAGCATAAGGCTCGTCATAATGACCTCGATAAAATTAGCACGACCCTTCTAATCTGCAGTGGTTGTAAGGAGTTGGTCCTCTCTGTTTTTCTACATTCTGGTCCTATCACGCTAACTCGCTGCAAAACAAGTATTAAACGGTTAAAGTTATTAACTACAATTTTGGTCAAAGAACTCGCTCATATTTTTATTTTAATGGCTTTTCTATTTTTGTTTCAGGTGCGCGTTTCGCGATTATAAGGTATGTTTTTTTTTGATGGAAGTGAGCAAGAAGAGGTTATCCAAAGCGTGTTTCGCGGAACAGAAAAGTGATTTATCTAAGTATAAGTTTAAGATTGATTTAGGAAGTTAGGGTGAAGTGACATCTGAGGCTCAGAGGCCTTGGCTACCAGTAAGGTAGGATACGATTAGATAATGATTAATTTCTCACCACAATATAAAAGTTAATAAATATTAATTAAACACATATTGTGGAAGACTGGTGCTAGACGTAAAGCCTATATTTCAGGACACCAGGTCTCCACCCCTTCAGAAGCTATTACATTAAAGGTATTAATCACACGTACACAAATGCAATTAGTTATATGAAACTAGATAAAGGTCAAGTTACACTACTGAATATTTATTCTAGGGTTAGTATGTGTGTGTGTGCGTGTGTGCATGTGCAGTGGCGTAAAAAAACTAAGTTTAGTACACTCTTCTACTTAGATAATTCCGCCTATTATTTGGCCATATTTCAATCCTCTATTGCTTACTGTGATGATACTGTGATTTAAATATTCTTCGGAATATTCAGACTACAAAACTTAGTGCAATGACATATACACTCTCAAACAAAACCAAATAATTACTTACACATACCCAACGCTATCGAAAAATTTTGAACAAAAAAAAACTCAATTTTCAACGACGTTAAGATATAAAGCAATTCGTCCTTGCTCGGGCACCCTCACTATCGCATGCCAATCGAATATTGCCATTTCTCCCAAGTCCCTTTCATCTCGGCACCCTATTCTGAACTGGCCCCTATTCTGAACGGGGCCCCGATTCGCTATCTCGAGCACAATGCCTGATCAATATTAGGATTAAGAGACTTTTAGAGCCAATTTGGCGATTACGTCACTGATTTTTCTTTTATTGTGACGGATAGCGGGTTTTAGATCTAGGCTTTTTATACTTTTTATTAGTGTGGATGTATCTAGGTTTTGGAAGTAGAATTTGATGTGAAATTCGATAAGATTCAACTCGAATAAAAGTAGATTGACGAAGAACACTATGATATTTTGCGTCTTTTTTCGTTTCTGTTAACATAATTAGCGTTAAAAGTAGGTATATTTTATCATGGTTATATCATAAAATGACCTTGTATAAGTAAGTAAATTATAAGGAAACCGTGATATTATTACTTTATTAATATTTGGTACACAACTATTAGTAGATGCGGCAGATTTTTACAGCCAAAAACCATAGTCACCAAAATAAAATGATTACCCGTATGAAACACGAAATAATATAAGTACCTACATTTAAAATAAAACCCGAATTAAAGTCTGAACTCAACGAACATCGATAAAAATAATCTTAAAATCATATCACCGAAAGGATCGTCCTTTTCATCGGAGTCGTGACCACTCGGAATCACTCCCGTTAATGTCATTGCATTCGAACGATGAATTGAAATGACATTTTGTCGGGTGAGTGGCCAGTTATTGGCTCTCGTGATTATCAAGGAATTGGTCTGCGATTTCATGTTTTATTTGCTGTGTGATTTCTTTCGGTTTATTTATGATTAATTTATTTTTGAAAACATAAATTTACATTAGTACGTAAATAAAATCTTATCTGGTTGCTGAACATAACACCACGCCTTATTTCCTCGAAGGGAACAAGGTGTACCTATTGTGCGCCCATATTATGCCAGTTATGTTTAGATCCCATGTAATAGGGGTCGAGCCTAATGCCATCAACCGGGCACAAATCCAAAGTCCGGGCTGCTACTGAGAAATTCCAGATAGAAAAACCCACTAAGACTTTGCCCAACCTGGGAATCGAACCTAGGACCTGATGCTCAGCAGTAGCGCTTGCAACCACTAAACCAACGCGGCAGACCGATTAGATTTTGAAAGTGATCTGAAAAGTCTGCTTAGTCTAGTGATCGGGAACCGTACTGCTAAGCGTGGGCGTGGGATCATCAGTGTTCCCGGGTCGGGCAGAGTATTGTGTTTTCCGACTGGGAGTTCGGGTTTATGTCAGGTTAAGAAATAGGTTCTCCCATAATATTAGGTCTTTACCTATGAAATTGCCGTTTTGCAGTACTGGCCATTTCAAATCAAAATAATTTTTGTTTGGGTAAGAATTCTAATTTCAAATTAATTTTATTTTAAAAACATGGATTTTTTTTCCAAAAGTAGTCATTTGTTTATTGATTAGTGTTACATTTTCATCGCATTTCAATCTTTTTCGTCATCATGGATACGTTAAAAATTCGAGTAATTATGGAATATGAGTACCGTCGTGGCAGCAACGCGGCACAAGCGGCACGCAACATCAACGACGTTTACGGAGCTAACACTACAAACCAACGCACCACCTGTTATTGGTTTGCTCGCTTCCGTTCTGGAAATTTCGACCTGAAAAATGAACCTCGCGGTCGTCCGAAGACTTTGGTCGACAATGACGAATTAAAGGCGATTGTGGAAGCTGATGATACACAATCTACGGCTGAATTAGCAGCAGCTTTCGACGTTAGCGTCAAAACAATATTGGTCCATTTGCGTCAAATTGGCAAGGTAAAAAAGCTTGACAAATGACGAATCACGAACTCAATGATCGTCAGCGCGAAGTACGCGTCGAGACGTGCCTTGCACTGCTCAACAGACACACAAATGAAGGAATTTTGAACCGCATTAATTGTTACCTGCGATGAAAAATGGATTCTGTTTGATAACCGCAAGCGCTCAGCAAGTTGGTTGGATCCTGATCGGTTTTTTTTAAACATCGCAGCCACGTAGAGAAGAACTTCAAAAGATTTTTTTTTCGCATCGTCTAGACAAGGAGTCATCGACATTTTTCTCATTCACATAAAAGGCTAGCTCCAAGACAAATAACTCTGTTGTCGAATAATCTAACAGCTAGACTAAATAAAAATAAATTAACATTGCATTGTGATCTTCGACATCTAAAAATAATTAAAGTTTTACTTCGTTTTTATTTGTCTTGAGAAATAAAATTTTATTTAGATCTGTACTTTTCAACATTAACATTGAAAAGCATTTTCTATTTCGTCGTGTCCATTTATTTTTTGCGTCAATTTCGATTTTTTTATTTTGCCTTCACAGATCATTAAAACAAAAGTAAATTTCGGTTCTGTCCAATTTAAGTTAAACTTATTTATATTCCAAAACTTTAGCTTTTGAACTAAAGTAAAAGTTACGAATATCTAAATAAATGCAACACATCAAAGTGTTTTTCACCCTTCATCAATGGAAGGTGCCATCGCGGACACTGGCGGTCGACTACTTTGCAACCTTATTTCTTAAGATATAAGGGTGAAAAGAGATCCACCGCTATTGCCCGCGTTTGTACCTACAAAGATAAATTCCGACCAAATTTAACACAAAATTATAAAAGTCTAAAGTAAGAAATGTCTGCGGGCGACCTATTTGCCTTATTTCCGTCAAAACGACGCGATTTTAAAAACGTCACAATGAATGTTTGTCGCGGGGTAAAGCAATTTCTTTTGATCACAAGGAAGTGTAATTGTTGTGATTTCATTTGTCATGGCATGTAATAGAAATTGTAGACAATTTGTTTCGTCAAATGATGGTATTCATAAAGAAATTGCACGTTTGCTGTGGCTTTTAGCAGCAATTTAACTTGAATAATGGTGATGATGCGTATTAGGTTTTAGGAGGCGGAATTAAATATTGCATCTCTTGTCACTAGACAAACTGAAAGCATTTATTTCAATTAAACTATTTACAGTTTTATACTATATATTTTACATAGGTAATGCTTATTTCTACAGAAATCTCTTCCAACACACCTGCGATAGGAGAGAAGATAACAGAGATGTAGGCAACGCGTGTAATAACAGTAGAAGGGAAATCATAAAATTACAAATTAAACTCTAATTTAAATATAGGTACACACATAATATGAGAATATACATACATACTAACATACATACATACTTCTAAAATAAATATTACTAAAATATATATAATTACAATGTAATTTAATTAATAAATACATAAGCAATTATGACAAAATGGAGAGATAGTGTTCTTTCACTCGTCTTTTATCTCTTCTTTTTTATATTTTTGAAATGGACTATTCAACCTGTAGTTAGATCTCAGCTCACATGGAATCAAGACTAAGACTAACTTCCTTACATAGCTACTCAGGAATAACCTAAACAAGTACATAGCATCTATATATCGGGTTCACCTCGGAAGCTTTAGACGTTATTAGGTTATTGAAAGGATTTAGACGTTATTAATGCCTTAATGAAACACGCGTGCTTGAACCGCTATCTCGTACGGTGTATCAATAGTAGGGATGAGACGTGACGTGTTAAACCCCTTTTTTTGTGAGTCACTTTATGTCCTAGAGGGCGCCATATTCAATTTAATGTGACGTCACATTATCTTTAACCAGCGGACGATCAAGACGCTTGCAACGATACCTCATTTGTCAAGATATGATTAGTCGTTTAGAAGTTATGAGAGAACAGATGAACATAGATACATACGTACCGGTCAAAATCATAACCCTACTTTTTGCTTCGCCAGATATGTTATGTCACCCTCAACAGCATTTAAATCGCTTTTCAATTACTCAATTACCTATTTCACGGAATAAAACAACTGTTCGAATGTACGATGATAAGCTACTTATACTGAAAGGCTTTTTCCGTAAATCGCCACAATAAGCGATTGTATTAAGTGTCATAATCGATTGGTTTGTGAGTGGACCGATGACCGCAATATTGTTATCAGTAGTAAGGTACATAAGCGAATGTTTCTGCCCTGATTAAAATACTTCACTTTTATGAGACACGGGAAACCATAATCCGTCGTTACACTTAACTAGTTGGCTTATTTTATTTCTGGGCGAATCGACAATTCTGGAAATTCGTATGAGGCAATTGGCACGATTTGTAATTATACGTAATAAAGTTAGTGTACTATTTCCTTAACTTTCGTTCTTTTCTTAACGTTTGATTCTTAACATGCAAATTGCCTAATACCTACGTATTTCTATCGTGTTACCCAGTAACTGGGTTGCGGACGGCGAGTAATAGGTAGCTCGCTGTCCGGTAAGGACCAAGCCCGGGTCGACGGTGCGTTGTGTTCCACGCGCGCCTCAAAGAGATGTCAGGACCAACTGGTGGGCTTCGCAAGGGCCGATGCTTGCCAGGGGTGCGGGTTGTTCGAAAGAGATACCTCTGCCCCTGGCACACAGGCAACTAAGGGAACATGGGTGGGTTTTAGTCAATAAAAGTCTGACACCTGCTCCACCCAGAGCGGGAGAAGTTATTTGATGATATCCCACCCAAAAAAAAAACTCAGTAACAGGGTTGTGGAGGTCAGATAGGCAGTCACTCCATGTAAAATACTGGTATTCAGCTGCATCCGGTTAGACTGGAAGCCGACCCCAACATCGTTGGGAAAAGGCTAGGCAGATGATGATGATCTCATCATCCGCCTTCTTCTTCTTCTGGTCGTAGGTAAATACCTACGACCAGAAGGCACGGTAGGTATTTAGATTTTTTGGTAGATAAGTAGTGCGTAATCCAAATCGAGGGTCTAGGTACTCTCTTAAGTACGTCAACGAAGATAAGTTCCCGTCTAAAAGGAGTTGATTCGTCAAAAATAGTGTCAAATTAAATTTTTCGGTCGGGCAAAAACACATTGGACGTATTACAACTGTCAAGTCGTGTTGTCATTCATTCTCAGTGTGGCCCCGAACTAATCATGTCCGTAAGTGAATCAGAGTAGGATATACCCGTAACTTCGGCCGAAAGTACGGGCTTTGTGCTTAGAGTGTAGACCCCAAAAACAAAAAACAACATCACAGCTTCAATGTTTCAATACGCACAAATGACCCAATTTTCAACGGTCATGGGGATAACCCTCATTAAACCATTCAAACGTCCAAACCCTATTAATATTTATATCCCTTCAGCAAACAGGTGTTAAAAACGACACAGTACAAAGCACTTCATTAGGCTACCGTCCTGTACAAACTTGTAAACGGAAGATGCAATTTACATTAAATAAACAAATTATCTGTACGTCCGAACTCCGGGCTTCAACAGGTGTGCTTAATTTAGAATCGAAATAAACTTTAATGTTGCTTGTACAGGCGACTAAAGTATTTGGTATACCGTACTGCCCAAAATTCTACAATTTCAGGCCACCTGAACTTAATTGCGTAAATCACTATCAATTTGAATCTGAATCATTTTGAATGACACAGTATATACCTACCTCATACCAATTCGTAAAGAACTACTTGCTGTGTTAACAACAGTGACAGGAAGTGGAAGTGGAAGTGGATTCGTTAAAAACGTATATATCGAAGCTGACGAAAAAACTGGCCAAGTAAAGTTAATTTTTGAGATAGAGTATATAATAGGTGCCAGGCGTACCCATTCATCCATCCATTAAAATAAGCATTTTCGAATGCGATGTACAATTGGCGGAGATATTGCGGAACGTACATATAAAAATAAATGTACAGATGAATTGAGGACCTCCTCCTTTTTGAATTTGGTGAAAACAAATTCGCAATTGTAGTTCAGAACTCAATAATTATAAGTGTGAAGGTGTTTATTTAATCAAAAGACGTTAAGGATTTTTTCGCACTTCACTCTCGCTCAAAGCAAATAAAGTTATGATAGCTGCCTGTGCCTACACTTATCTGTTTTGCTGACTGTACCTTTGCCAGAATGGCGGCCATTAGTAGCAATGCCGACGTTAATAATGGAAATGTTTCGTGTTTCATTGGATGGATGATCTGCAATTGTGAATGGGGTGTTTGGTTGATGGGAAAATCCGGAGGTTTTAGGACTGAAAGCAAAACAATAATTATGGACTTGAAGTGACCCTATCATCAACTGCCTAGCTTTTTCCCCACAATGTTGGGCTCGGCTTCCAATCGAACCGAATGCAACTGAATACCAGTATTTTTAATGAAGCGTCTGCCTATCTGACCTCCACAACCCATTTACTGGGTAATACGAAACCCCTTGGTAAGAGACTGGCTGTCAGACTTTCGGGCTTTTGACGACCCGTAACGCCTGTTAACCTTTTAACCGCCACGTCGAAAAAGCAAAACCCTCGGCGCCAAGCTAAGAATTCACCCTTAAAGTCTGTCATGTAGTTGTGACCGTGGCGTGCTGGGCACATTTTTGTTTGTCATCTATACTTGACTGTGGCGGTCAAAAGGTTAAAGAGCCACAAACGACACAGGTTAGCGTGTTTTCCGAGGCACGTAGGGGTTCCCTTGGTTTGTAAAGATGCTCACCCATCCACGTGTAAATATTTCACAGATTTGGATCTAATTGACACAAAGACAAACAGCATGAAAACGATTATGAATTATGAACGGAATTAATTCTACTTACTTAATTTTCAAATGGAACAAATGGAAGAAACTGGAGGAGGCCTTCACCCGAGGAGGGGCCCATATCCCGGAGAACATACTAACTTAGATTACAAGACAAATAAAACTACTAACAAAAAACCAAATATTGTATACATTTATAACGTAATTTTAAGGGTTAATGGGAAATAAAGGTTTTTTTTAAATAATTTTCAACACTAAGTTCACCATCTCCCTGTTTTCCTAACTATGTTGGAATCGACATCTTTTCTAACTGGGCAAAGCAATTATTTTTATTGAAAATGACATTTCACAGGTCAACCTAGGAGGTTGTCGGCTTAACCAGACTTGCCTGTGGCTGCCTCAATAAATTAAGGCCTCCAGCCAGGGCTTATAACTTAAAATTAAGTCACTACACACTAAGGGCACCTGTGGGGTACGGAAGAGGGCAGCATGGGACGAGCTGTATAGGAGTGATTATTATTTAGGGACGAATTTAAAGCTACAGGCGAGCTGCTGCGAGCTGGTTCGACAATGGATTGGAGTTGGGAAGGAAGAAATGTTGAATACCAGTATTTTAAACAGCGCAACTGTTTTTCTGACCTCCCCAACTCAGTTACTGGACAGCCTGATACGCCTTCGTAAGACTGGAAAGAGGAACACTTAAAGATAGAACACAGTGTAGCTGCACTACAGAAAAATACTTCGCAACAAATATATTGAAACACAAAAAATGATGTGGCGCCATCTACAACGCCACATGCGAACTACGCGTCTGGACGTCACAGAAATCCTACATCGCGCATTCAGAGTTTACAACGAAACTGACATATACATATACAACATCCAGACATCAACCGTCGGGCAGTTGCCCACCAGACACAACACCCGTCTGGTCGGAAGATCCTCCCTTTTTCAAAAGGTATGAGTGAACTTTGCACCCTGTTCCATATACCTCTATACTGGTGAGACCGACGTGAAATACGCTTAATACATAATGCTTTACTTAATACATTATTTGTACATTTTCCACACCACATAAATACATTTAAGGGACCTCGCTAAGTATAATATTTCGTAATAAAAAAAGACAATTCATTGTAAAGCTCGTTTTAAGTTGAGGCGGGTAAATCGCTAAACACATTTAGAGCCTTTTATAAAGCTTTATATAAGCTTCTATCTTTATCTTCTTGTTGTGAAAAGAAACGAAAAAATAAAGGAAGATGGTATGAAGATTCATTGTGTGGTTGTGGAGGTCAGACAGGCAGTGGGTCCTTTTGAATACTGTTATTTAGCTGCTCCCGGTTAGACTGGAAGCCGACCCCGAGAATTAGGAAAAGTCTGGGCAGATTGATTTATTTATTTTATTTATTTAACCATTCATGCACACACATACAGGGTGTAAGGGGAACGCTTCCGAAGCCAGAACGTAGGTTATATACAATCTAAATGCAAACGGATACCAATAACCTTTCGCCTTAAATTGGTTATTTTGCATCAATTTAAAACGTTGGACGCTTCTGTAATGGAAGTGTACTGTAGTGGAAGTCGGAAATTATCCCGCGGGAACGTACTACCGGGTTAAAAAGTATCTTATGTGTTAATCTAGGTAATAATCTATCTGTGTGCCACATTTCATCCAAATCCGTTCAGCCGTTTTTACGTGAAAGAGTAACAAACATCCATACATCCATCCATCCATCCATACTTACAAACTTTCGCGTTTATAATATTAGTAGGAAGTAGGAAATTAGGATACTTGAATTAGTAGGATTACACTACAGACTAGATGAATGAACGATGGTTCCCAAAATAAGATCAGTTACTTATACTGTGGACGAATACATTATCTACATCATATTTTACATGAAACTGCTCTTCGCCTATTTATGTCCCTAACATAAATAACTTCTGAGCAAACTACCCGTCTTGCTTATAATCCCAGTAAGTACCAAAGTTTCGACCACAATTTCAAGACAGAGTACCTTCACTAAGATACCAGAAGGTATCACGTACCACGTACGAAGATATTCTCCACACAGTGCCTTAGGTAATAATTTTCCTCATACTGTATGAAATTATGCTTACCCGTCAGAAATCCTGGTTTTCAAGGTGCAAGCTTTGATGGAATACGTAGACATAGGTAAGTAGAGTGAGTGCATCTAGTGTCGGTATAACCCCAGGCCCATGTTGCAAGACATGTCGCTCTAGTGATGAGAAGAAGCTGTTTATCGATATATTTCGATAAAGTTGAGTTGAATAAAATGTGAAAGTCGCGTTAGACCTATAGGGCTTATGTAATGACCTGTAATTATACAGGCTGGAAAAATAACTGAAAACTTCTGTAAATTCAAGTAGTAAAATGCTATGCAACTGAAAAATAAGGTGGCCACCACGGAATACCGGAATGTAGATGTGGGAAATCGAAATTGATGGTTAATGAAAGAATGTATAATTAAAGAAAATCAATAGAATATGAGAAAAATAAATACCTACATACATTTTTCTAATATGGCGGGTCACGACGGTATAAGAGAGCGTCATGCCGTTTGCCATTATGGCATACGAGTTGCTTTTACTCCTAAAGCTATCTATAGGCGCAGATATTTCTCATCAAAATTCACGTTAAAGATATCATATTTTTAATCATATTAATATTTGGCCTGCATTCTAACTGTATTGCAATAGTAACACTACCCACACAGTTAAGGAACAAAGATTAAAATGTTGTTCGGCTCTTTAATCGACCCATTAACATTTAACACTTGACGCAAACACCTTCTAAGATTTAACTATTTCTATAAACTGTTTACTTGAAAGTTACGAAACAGCTGAGAAAATGTCAGTAAAGTTAACTGCCTGAGAACTTACGCGTATTTTGTAAAATCACACAACATAAATTAATTGACTTTGATTGAAATTGAAATATGAGCATGAAAATCAACACACATATTTATGGATATCGCAATAAAATCAAAAATTACAATAACATATCGTATTGTCTAATTCTCCTGCTAAATTATTGATTCAATTTATGAACTTAGCGGCTGCCCACTGTTGTAAATGGGCTTCTCAAAAGTGGCACCATAATATTCCTTTCTGCGGCCATCCCAACCAGTTTATTCAACCCGCTTTTTAAAGTTTGACATTTCAGCTGACAAATTCTGTAACATATTTCTTTAATTATCTAAAGTATCGATATTGTTTAACACGTCATGTCCCATCCCTACTATTGATACACCGTACGAGACAGCGGTTCAAGCACGCGTGTTTCCTTAAGGCATTAATAACGTCTAAATACATAAGCTTCCGAGCTGAACGTAATACATAGATGCTATGTACTTGTTTAAGTTATTCCTGAGTAGCTATGTAAGGAAGTTAAGTCCCAGTCTTGATTTCATGTGAGATGAGATCTAACCACAAATGTAGTAGTTGACAGGTTATGTAAAGTTATGACGTGTTAAGTGTTTGTAACCACGACTAATGGAAACTAGTAAATTGAAAATTAATCGACTTGTTTTTAGGTCTTACCTTGCTAAGAAAACTGTCCATACAATACAATAATAATCCCACTAATATTATAAATGTGAAAGTTTTTATGTTTGGATATTTAGATGTTTGAATGTTTATTACTCAAACACGCAAAAAACAGCGGAACGGATTAGAATTAAATTTGGCATGCAGATGGATTATAACCTGGATCAACACATTGGCTACTTCATATCCCGTTAGTATGATCCCATGGGTTAATTTATTTAACCATTTATGCTTACACATATAAACAGACGAGAAGAAAGGAACACGAATTGATAATGTGTTTTATAATCTGAGATTTTTGAAAAAAAATTACGTTTGCATGCAGTTTATAACGTATTTTTATAAAATAGCATATCTGACATAGCAAGACTGTTGAGCATAAAAAAGTTTTGTTTAAAATAAGAACAAAAATGTAGGTACATAGTTATGCAATAAATATACAGGGTGAAATTGAAAACATGCGCCAAACCGTAATGGGAGATTGTACTCATCATTATGAACAACTTTTACTAAGGGACCAAAGATGCACTCGCAATAAAAAAAACTGCTGTTCCCTACATTTTGACGAGTCATGCGAACATAAATGTAGGGAACAGATGTTTTTTTTCGCGATTGCATCTTTGGTCCCTTAGTAAAAGTTGTTCATAATGATGAGTACAATCTCCCATTTCGGTTTGTCGCATGTTTTCAATTTCAACCTGTATCTTTATCTTTTTTCTTTTAATTAAAGAACTTGATGACCAAATAGATCATTTTCCTTTCAACTTCTTTGCTGCATTGATTGGCAATTAAATGTGACAGTTCACAAGGATTTTTAAACACCTTGGAGCATAATTACGCCAATCATATTAATCTGAAACACAAATTACAAAAATGAGCTCCTTATCGATAAAAAAGGGTGAATTTCGGAAAGATCCTTTAAGAATCCCTTTCATTCCATTAAGGACAAAATAATTCGGGATAGGCATCCATCGGCGTAAATTAACAAAGTTTAATGAAAACATTCTATGGGGATCGACTTCCCTTCAGAGGGTGCAAACAGGTGTAAAGACAAATAGACGAAGATTAAAGAATGCAGAGTTTTACGTACTTTCCTTTAGTGATGGGAATACTTTTATCGATATTGTTTTTGGTTATTTTTTCTTCTTTGCTTCCTTTTTATAAGAAGATGCAAGGATAAATTATTTTAAAATTGGTACGTTGCGAAATCTAGGTTTCTAACCAAAATAAAAGGAAAACATTATACGTACAGGGTCAAGTTAATTTAGCTGTGAATACTCTACGTACGTGTTGGGTATCGACAACAACCAACCAACGACACAAACGAAACAAAAAAAATCTTCTGTCGATGGCCGGAGGACAAGAATTGACCAGCTGGTTTTTTTTTTGAATTTTTCGTGGAATGTAGATATTTCTTACGAATTTCCAAAAACTGTGACAAATCAGCCGTTTGGTTGGCTTGATGTATATGTCAGTATCATTTAAAGTTGTAAATAAAGTTCAAATCATGAAAAATATTTTTTTTTGTCAATAGTTTTGTTGTTGATACCCAACACGTGAGTAAAGTATTGCCAGCTAATTTTATTTGACCCAGTATTGTTTCTTATGAATTTTCACATCTTTCAATTTTGTATCTCGCATTACTTGATTTTTTTTTTTTTAATAATACCTATAAAAGCCCACTGACATACCCACCCCAACGAAAGAATATCTAAAAGTGGATTATTATTTGTTTATTTTTAACCAGCCAAACAATTGGTTAGCTGAGATTTCATCCTCAATTGATCTAGTACCTCTAAATTAAACTCCTTTTGATTATATTTCCTCCACTTAAAAAATTTCTTCAAGAGAAACTTCTCAAGGAAAACCTGAAGCAACTAACTTCACACATACTTCACTACTAAGCAAAGAGTTTTCGAACTCAAAAGCTGTACAAAGAACTCTTCAGTATTTTTAATTTTAAAAGCTTGTAAATCTTTTGGCACACTGTTAATAGTTAAGATTCGAAATATAAATCTTAATAAATTGTTTTAACTTTTAAACAGTATAAAACATTTTTTTTTTTTAGCTTAGGTACATTTACAAATACATAAACTCACGCATTAACAGTATTCCAGTTTTTTTCTTTTTTTATAAAAATAATTTAAAAAAAAATCTGTATCATCTATCCCCCTTTCACTTTTTTTAAATATCCTAATTATGGACAAAATCAGCCAAGTTTTATGCCATATCATTAAAAAGATGCTGAAAATTATCACAAGCCATCAGTTATTTTAACCACAAGTCAAAAGTCTTTACCACCACTTAAGGACACCCATTTAAAGATATCTAGTTGTGATAAATAATTATATTTGAAGGGAAATCTTTCCATATTTAAAAAAATAAATGGATATACCCAATCAATCTGCCGAGACTATTCCCAACTACTTATATTTGAAGGGAAATCTTTCCATATTTAAAAAAATAAATGGATATACCCAATCAATCTGACGAGACTATTCCCAACTACTTATATTTGAAGGGAAATCTTTCCATATTTAAAAAAATAAATGGATATACCCAATCAATCTGACGAGACTATTCCCAACCACTTATGTTGGCGTCGGCTTCTGATCTAACCGGTTGCAGCTGAATACCAGTATTTTACATGGATCGACTGGCTATCTGACGTCACCCAGTTACTGGATAATTCGATACCCCTTGGTAAGACTGGTTGCCAGACTTTCGGGCTTCTGACCAACGGCTTAACGTGCTGTCCCAGGCACGGAGGAGTCACGGTATGTAAAGGTGGTCACCTATCCACAGACCGACCACGGTAAGCGTAGCTTAATTGATCGACCTATTTTTTTTTTTTTTAGCTCATAACGTCCCACTGCTGGGCAAAGGCCTCCCTAATCTCTTTCCACCTCTCTCTATCCAAAGCTGACAGGGACCAATCTTTATTAAAAGAGTCCAGCTCATCCCTATCGACCTATGCGGCTGTTATTATTTAGCTACGATATACCCATTGATATAAAAAAGATATAGATAGGTACGTAATATTTCCCTGAAAAACTCTTTCATAAGTCGCTCTACCCTCCGATCTAAAAGTATTGCTCATATTCATACAATCTACATAATATATTATGCGCTTTCGTATTGATATTTAAAGAGTCCCTGAAACGTGCTTGAAAACCTTTACGCATAAGATGTTGCGAGCGCTATGTAAAAAGGTTTGTAAAACTCAATATTTCATAGTCGCAATAATCTAGAAAGTTAAAGCAAGCTTTAGCGTTCAGTAAAAATGTAAACTGGTTTTTTAAACCGTTTTCTGTAACAAAAATCTTAGTGAAGAGAAATATATCAATCTGAGAGATCTGAAGAGAGACTGCCTATTAGTCTTGTGTAGTTCGTGAACGATGACCGAATAGGAACCGTTTCTTTGCACTGTACTAAAAGAAACGTTTCCAAATGCCGACTTGTAATCGGTCTATTAGTTCTAATAGCTCCTCGTACATTAACAAAGAGCCATACCGTATGTCCAAATGAAAACGAAAATGACAGCGACTGATTTGACTGATACGATTTCAATGAAACTTTTTTGCTCTATGATCTATGGAAGTACTGACTGAGAGCGAAGACCGATTAGAGCCAATAGAACTAATAATAGGTCTTTACCTATGAAATTGCCGTTTTGTATGAAAAAATTTAAACGAATTTTTTTCATGTATTTTTTATTTGTATTAATCGAAGTAATCACCCATGCAATCAATGCATCTTTACCATCGCAGTGGCAGTTTATTGATGCCCTTCTTAAAGAAATCAGCTGGACGGGAGGCAACAAATTCTTCAAAGGCATTTTGTACTGCCTCTCGGGTATTGAATTTTTTTCCCGCCAAGAAGTTATCCAAATTCTGGAAAAAGTAGTAGTCTGTAAGCGCAAGGTCTGGTGAGTAGGGCGGATGACGGAGAGCTTCCAACCCCAGTTCTTGCAACTTGGAGACCGTCTGCTGTGCAGTATGAGGTCGCGCGTTGTCGTGCAGGAGCAGCGGAGACGAGCGATTGACCAATGCTGGTTGGAGATGTGCCAGCTTCTCCATCATTGTGTTCAGTTCTTCACAGTACACATCTGCAGTAATGCTCACCCCGTTTGGTAAGAAGCTGTGATGAATCACACCGGCGCTAGACCACCAAACAGTGACCATCACTTTTCTAGGGGTAAGTTTTCGTTTAGGGCATTGTTTAGGTGCTGAACCAGGATCCAACCAACTTGCTGAGCGCTTGCGGTTATCAAACAGAATCCATTTTTCATCGCAGGTAACAATGCGGTTCAAAATTCCTTCATTTGTGTGTCTGTTGAGCAGTGCAAGGCACGTCTCGACGCGTACTTCGCGCTGACGATCATTGAGTTCGTGGGGCACCCATTTGTCAAGCTTTTTTACCTTGCCAATTTGACGCAAATGGACCAATATTGTTTTGACGCTAACGTCGAAAGCTGCTGCTAATTCAGCCGTAGATTGTGTATCATCAGCTTCCACAATCGCCTTTAATTCGTCATTGTCGACCAAAGTCTTCGGACGACCGCGAGGTTCATTTTTCAGGTCGAAATTTCCAGAACGGAAGTGAGCAAACCAATAACAGGTGGTGCGTTGGTGTGTAGTGTTAGCTCCGTAAACGTCGTTGATGTTGCGTGCCGCTTGTGCCGCGTTGCTGCCACGACGGTACTCATATTCCATAATTACTCGAATTTTTAACGTATCCATGATGACGGAAAAGATTGAAATGCGATGAAATGTAACACTAATCAATAAACAAATGACTACTTTTGGAAAAAAAAACCATGTTTTTAAAATAAAATTAATTTGAAATTAGAATTCTTACCCAAACAAAAATTATTTTGATTTGAAATGGCCAGTACTGCAAAACGGCAATTTCATAGGTAAAGACCTAATAGAATGAACTAGTTCACTGACCGAATGGTAAGACTGGCTGTCGGGGTTTCAGGCGTCTGACTGCCCGTAGCGACTGTCAAAGATGTACGAATGAGTACCGAGATCAACGGCTTAACATGATGTCCAAAAATACTCAAATACAATAAACACAATTGTACCTTTTCAAACATACTCAGGACCGCTTGCGCCACAAATCACTTTTAAAACGTCATTTTGTTTCAGTCTTCTTCAAACGATAGACTGAAATAGGAAGACGTTTAAAACATATTCAGCAATGAACGCATTTAGTGATTTCTGGTTTTAACCCACAAAAGTTAAATTTAAGAGCAGAGAATTCGATCGTGTAACCCTACCTACTTCTCTATTCTCCTGAACAAACTTCCATTACAAACATATTTACCTGAAACTAACTAGTTAACTAAAACCAGCTACACGCGACCTAATTTGCAAGCAATCTTCTATTTTTAACTTTAAAATTAAACCAGCTAATGAAAACACTTTTCTCAAAAGCCGGTTCCTGCATTAAACAAGACAAGAGCAAAACAATATTATAATCTGAAGCTTTCGTGAAAATTTCTATGCAAATAACAAAACGCTTTATTACACAAAATGGGTTCCTAAATGCAATTGTTGCGAGGGATAAGGGAGCTGTGTTCTTGATGAGTGGAGCGGGAGCGGGAGCGATTTTTGTACTCTCATACGTAACTTACAAACTTCCAAAATCTTACGCGATCTTGAGGGTAGGCAAAAACTACAGAATGCTTCCTGCTACGTCTCCTTTTGCGTCGTTTACGTTCATACATCGGTCATACATGCACTCCGGTTGCGAGTACCTGACCTTACTGATTAACATCCGACAGCAACACAACGATAAGGTCACTATACAATGTCCTTTATGGTGAACCTAGTCCACATTTTTTGCATACAAACTTCGGGAGTGTTTTACTCCACTGTCTGACATGGCACATCCAAAGTAAAATGTGATATCGTTTTGTCTCATTATTAATATAGTCTATACGGAAACAGAATACTAAAAAAATAAAAACCTATTAAAAAGTTAGGAGCCAACAAAGATTCGTTTTTCTTGCTAATTTTACTTTGGGCGTGTTTAAGTAATAAAAGATGTGTAAAATCTCCAAAACCAAGTGGGTACCGACAAAGTTCAATTATCGAAAAGTTCAATAAAGTTTATTGGTAATTAATTTATGCATTGGCTTTTTCATAAAACCCGATCTTCCAAGGACTTTGCTGAATTTTTTCGCGAATTTTTTACTATAAAAAAAAAACATTTATTTCAGGTACCACATAACCCATAATTGAAAGCATCTTTAAAATAAATTCATATATATCAAATATTCAATAATATATACAAAAACACACAAAAACACACAAAAATTAAATACAATATAAATACAACACTATAAATGATCCTGCATCTCACTCAATAACGTTGTGCGTGTAAACTAGCGTCTAACTGCTCATCACCGATATTATCTCTGTCCGTGACTAGGTGCCCCTTAAGGGCGCCCCCTCCCGGAGTTTCATACATAATTCGTAGCTATTCATTTTTCATGATTATCTTGAAATTCATTTTTCAAGTGCTTGGTTTCATTTTTTTTTTTTTAAAACAAGCTTCTGTGATTTAAAATTGATTTAAAAGTGATTTAAAACAAGCTTCTGTGATTCAAATCTCGTAAGGTCAACTAACCCTGTCTTTACTAGCGCGCAGTCGGTTACCTCATTTTGGTGTTGCTTACTTGTACAAAAGTACAAGTAAGTAAAACCTCACGATGCGAAAAAATCTAATAGATTCTACTAGAACTCATCATCATCACTTTAGCCGAAAGACGTCCACTGCTGGACATAGGTCTCGTTCAAGCTCCGCCACTTTAACCGGTTCTGTGCTTCCCACATCCAGCGTATTCCTGCGGCCTTCACAAGGTCGTCAGTCCAGCTTGTGGGAGGCTTTCCAACTCTACGTCTTCCGGTACTCGGTTACCACTCCAGAACCTTTCGGCCCCATCGGCCATCTGTTCTACGAGCAACGTGCCCTGCCTACTGCCACTTAAGTTTATTTCTAGAACTATTTCCGCAAAAAAATAAATAAACGGTGAATCAAAATTTTTGTAAATGCCAGTGGACAGGATATGATGCGGTCGCGATGACGTGCCGTTAATAACATTACGTATGCAACGTGAACGTGTCATTCACGATAATTAAGAGCTTTTAAATTAAGTTAAATTAATGGGAAACAGCTTGACATAAAATGCTGAAGCCAAATTTAATCAAAGGCATAGTTTGGTAATTGCTATATTACTGAAAATTAAATTTTTGCTGCAAAGGGAGGGGTGTTTGACGGTAAACAAGGAATGAGAAAAAGTGTCCCTTTCAGGACCTGTCATACAGGAGCTTATCAATCACCCATTTCACCTTTCAAGCCGTACTCATTATAATATTCGTCTTATCATGTGCCTAGTCTTTTGACAACATATTGGAGTCTACCTCCAGTCCGGTTCCAGTTCCAGATGCAGCTGAATACCAGTATTTTTCACGGAGCGATTGCCTGTCTGATTTTTATAACCGGGTAACTGGGCAAAACGAAACCCTCTAGTATTACTGGTTGTCAGACTTTTAGATATCTGACTTCTCGTTACTACTGTCAAAGATCAACGAATGACAGGACCGTAACATGCCTTCAAAGGCGCGGGGAGGTCGCGGTATAAAATGGTTAGTCACCCATCCTAGGACAGACCGGTTATAGGTACCTAGTAACATACAATACACTTCCTAAAAGATAAGGAAGGGTTGGCCTCACCCATCAAGCCCATCGATCCTTTACACACTTTGTCGCCTGACCACCAGCAACCCGCTAATCCTATGCTAACAAAACCTCTATTTAACCTCTTTGTTGTACTATGTCCGTCGAGTTACAGTTAATAGGGACGCTAAACTATGCTTTTATTAAGTTTTAAACTGACTTGCTCCACCCTGTTTGTGATAATGTTACGTATACGTATATGTTTTAAGTATTACAATGAGTGGGTAAGTGAAGATTAGGTTTTTATAGCATCGGTAGTAGTATTAGAGTAGGTATTACGTTCGGGTTTAGATGAAAACTTTGTAAAGATAAAGGTAAATTAACAACACACTTTCAATCACAATCTGATTTTGAAGGATATTAATTTACATATGTAATCTCTCCTATCGCTGGTGTGCTGGAAGAGATTTCTGTAGAAATAAGCATTACCTATGTACGTATTTTGCTGTTCCTTTCTTCTTGTCTGTTTATATGTGGGTGCATAAATGGTTAAATAAATTCATTTATTTATAGGTCATTAAATAAGTCCAGTTATGGGCTCATAGTATAATATATTATTGTGGGAGACTGGTCCCTGAGCTAAGCCGGCGCCTGTATTTCAGGCCATTGCCCATTAATTGCTTCATATTGACAAAATAACGACATCTGTATATTAATACGTGAAGCAAAAATGTTGTCCCCCTTTTTACGAAAAATACGCGGACGGAGTAACACGAAATTTGGCACAATTAAAGTCTATAATAATATGGAGAAGGAGTGCAATTAGCTAATATTTTTGATTATTGTGGATTTAAATGAATTATGGTCGAATTTTGACCACTCGGTGAACACTCATCATCTTCATCCTTTCAGCTGAAAGACGTCCACTGCTGGACATAGGCCTTCTCTAAGCTCCGCCACTTCGACCGGTTCTGTGCTTCCCGCACCCAGCGACCTCTAGTATAGATAAAATTGTAAATATATTTCTACTTGAATACGGGGCTTTTGGGTTCTTGTCTGTCTGCATTTTACGTATCTTTTTTTTTTTGTGCAGAGTACATTTTTTTTTATGTTCGAAAAATTTGCTAAACACCGTTATTAACGCAGTGAATATTTCTGAACTGTCAAAATGAAAGCCATTGCTACTGTTAGTGTGTTACGCAGTTACTCCTCTACCATCTGAAAATCTTAATGTGTGATGGTTCAACAAGCAGACATCTTTTTCATAGACCTTAGCAACACGTTATAGTTTTAATACAAGTCATAATATTTTTCTAGTCCAGTACATTCTTATGTAGAAGTAGTTGATAAGGGTCCAGGAGACCCGGGGCTCCAGTCATGTGCGAAAGACGCGCTTGTATGAAAAGATGCATGAGTGTGGAAGAAGGGATGTTATGTATAGATGGATGCTTGCATGAATCTACTATATTTATAGTTGATTCTTTTCTATTTTTGTTAGGGTGGAAATTGTGTGAATTAATTAATATTAAGGTGAATCATGTTGACATTTTTCCATACAAACTTCGGGAGTGTATTACCCCACTGTTCTTACATCAAAAATTCAATATGGTATGGTTTTGTCTCATTAATAATATTGTCTGTACGGAAACAGAATACTAAAATAAAAAGCCATTAAAAAGTTAGGAGCCAACAAAGATTAATTTTTCTTGCTGATTTAACCTAAATTTGGGCGTGTTTAAGTAACAAAAGAACGGTACCGACAAAGCTCAAATATCGAAAAGATCAATAAATTTTACTGGTCATTGATTTATGTAGTGGTTTTTTCATAAAACCCGATCTTCCGAAGGCCTTTTCTTAATTTTTTCATGTCTGTTTTACTAATAAAAAATATTTCTGTAAATAAACAAATTTTCATTTTCTCTTTTTTTCTATTACATGGGTCTACAACATAACTGACGAAATGTGTAGCCTAACCCTACAGGGTTTACAGGCGTCATGTATGTTATGTCTGATTTTATGAAATTACATTATAAACTTAAATCACCTACCTTATTCTACCTCTACCCACCCTGTAATGGCAAACCCGTGATGTCAGCCGGTGTTTCCAATAAGTCTGTACTTGTATAAATAATGCATCAGGCGTGTCGACGTGTTAGCCAACTTATTGGATTAGCTCCCTTATAAACTCTGAGAACAATGTTTATAGTTTGCAGGAAAATTGTATTTTTTTGTGGTAACGTTGTAGTGTACCTATTTGGAACTGCCGCTTTGTCCATTTCTTTAGGAAGCTACGTAGGCTAGGCACACACTTATACAGGCTGTAAGGGTAATACATCGTTAACCTTGAAACCAGTGGTTCGGTTTCGTTTTTATAACGTAAAATCATCGTTTAAAGAAAATCTGTTTTTTTTTTCCAACAAGAACATTTCACCCTACGCACAAGGGCAACAAACTTGCGTCTCAATACGGGAGGGGTCGTGCGACACGGGGACCACGCCGCGTGGCCCGACTCCGACGCACCGGTCGCGACCCCGGTCAGTCTCGCTAGCGGGCGCATGTAATGCCGCGTCGTCGTAGCGTTTTTTTTTTTTACTCGCTCTTTTATTTTTTATTTAAGTCAACTACCCATGGTTTTGATGGTTTAAGTGAAAATGGTGTTTACCCTTATATCTTGTATCTGATGATGGTAATGGTTAAACAGGGTGGCGACATCCACACGCAAACTTTAACCAATGAGTCCAGCATATGTTTCTAGGTTAATAATTATTTTGTCGGTTTAAAAAAAATCCTGCTTGTTTCATAGAAAAGTACAATACCTGTACGGCCAAATGTTGGAATAGCACCTTTTTTTTAATAACCAAATTAATCTTCAACGCAATGGGGTTTAGAATCATATACCGAATCCATACTGAGTCCATGGTAATAGGTTGCGCGTCGATGTTCTTACCACCCTGTTTTAAGACTTATCGTGATCAACTGTCATTACAGTCTCTCCATTATTTTAGAAATTTAATATATTAATGTTGAAAGACACTACGAAACCAAAGCTTTTTTTTTTTCATTACAGCCCACTCCCTCTAACCGAGAGGAGGCCTGTGTCCCAGCTGTGGGAACATTATAGGCCGATTATTATGCCTACGATAATCTTCCATACTAAATTCTTAAAGTCTAATACCCTTGCTGAAGAATTCTGCAGATGAATGAAATTGAATCCATGACGTGTCTGGTCAGTTCTCTCCACAATTATGACCAATTTTGTAGAGACAAAGAAAATTTTTTAGAAATGTAGAACACTTTAGAAACACATTAATCAAATGTAGAATGTAGGGACATTCTCTGAAACAGAAATAGAAAACGTAATCATATCCAGAGAGCGGCTCGATCTGATTTCTGCAACCTTAGGGAAATCAAGTGTTTCGCATATGACGATATGTCGTGCATGCGATGCTGGTAGCTATGTATATGTATCTTAAAAATATAAGTTGGTTAAAGAAGATGATGACCTATTTTTGGGTGATTTTTTTAAAGTGAAAAAGATATTTAACTTAACACAGGGAAAATGTATGTAACAAAATTAACGTAACACCTCGTACATACACCCCAATTAGAGTATTGCGTTAAAAGCCTATTAAATCTTAAACCTATTATTATTTGGAAAATAGTGTTTATTCATTTATTTATCAGGTTCACCAACAATTGTTTACACTGGTATTATGCTAAAGATAACATGTTATAACATAAAATGTCAAATACCAAACTGCATCCAGTGATGGATTATTTATTTTTAAATAGTTAACAGCAGATTTTAACCAGTATCGGATTGCAATAAGAACTATTAACGCTCATAGCGACAATATTTAAAGTTACCAGGGCCTTAAACAGCTCACGTACTGTAATATAGAATACACAATTGATGAAGAGTCTTCCTGAATACTTAGCACTATATTATTAGTTCCAAGTCAAAGCGCTAGGTGGCGCTGTGAGCGTACGAATTTATTATAAACGCGTGGGGTAGCCATGTTCTTATGTTAAGTGTTGGCCATGTTAAATATCGATAAAAATTGTTTTTTTTTTCTATTAACGAAAAATAAGGAAATGTGTTTAATCATGCCATGACATTGCATTAAAAGTAAAAATTTAACATTCGAATGTTTAATGTTAGTAGGTACCTTTTTGTGCAATTGTGCATGAGTTTTACGCCTTTAAGTTTAGTGATCCCTACAGAAAAAAGATAGTGATTTTGCTTGAAAATATTTCTCTAATTTCTTCCTGTCTTTATTCTACCACTAGCTTTTGCCAGGGGCTTCACCCGCGTGGTGGTAAAAAATCATCCCACGGGCGTTCCCGTGGGATGATTTTTCTCCACGTGTCCCGGTAGTACGTTTACTACCGGCTGTATGACAAATTCCATCCAAATAGTAGGATTGGTGATTGTAGCACTTCTACTAACAGACCAAAGAAACTACTGCTTACCCTCTAACTTGCCGAGGTTGAGCTGCATCATTGAGAGATTCCCAATGATGCAGCTCAACCTGCGCATAATTCAGTATTATACCTACAGAGGCTATAATCTCCGCGATATATTTACTAACTACTTACCTACACACCATTCCGATCGTTAAGCCAGCAGTATGCGCCAGTAGGTAATGCGTCTAGCGTAACTCCAAACTACCATTCAATGCAAATAGCCTGGAAAACTACTAATCTCCTGACGAAAGATCACAAAGAAAACACACTGATCATCCATTATTAAAATCCTCTCTCACTAAGAACATTTACGTTCTATTTTTAAAAACTTCACAACCTTGTCTGCTGATTCCAATTGCAAATTCGAAAAAGTTTTAAAATTCAAGAATTTTAAAAACGGATTACTTTTCCGTATCGTATACCTGAGAACTCACGAGCACTTTTATACCGTCGGCGTGCATCGAACGTCATTAAGAATACATTTGGTGCACTCTTGGGGTAAACATCGGACGTATAATGTAACGTTAGAAATATTACTGCACTATGTGGACATACCGAGTTGTGAAAGAAACGAGTACTCGATCCCGATTGTTGGGTAAGTGTATCGATATTATTTCGATGCCTCCACGTTCTACTTTCGAGGTGCTTTATGAAATGTGATAGTTTCAAAGAATTTTAGAACGCTGTCTGTGTGGGATGCTTGCTATGAATTTATTACGGGTGAGTACATACTGAATAAATGTACCTACATTTATTCTACTTTAAGTATTTTACGAATTGCTTCACATCTAGCGTTTATTCTGAAAGTTGGCAACGTTGCAAATAGCTGTCAACTATTTACCTGTTTTTATTAATTTGTTAATATTACTGTATGGAAGTATGAAATATCGCTAGCTAGTGACCTAAAATATGAATAATGATTTGCAATTATAACTCTAAATTTGATGTTGTAACCGTTTTAGGTGTAAAAAGGACATTTGGAATGTTTCCAAGTTCTTTTTTTACATCTAAAACTAAATATTCGGTGTTAAGATATTAATTATTGCATTTCATAATCAATATGTTAGGCCACTAGATAGCGATATTTCATATTTCCATACAGTAATATCGCCAAATTAATAAAAACAGTGAAATATTTGACAGCTATTTGCGACGTTGCCCCTTTTCAGAATAAACGCTCTTAATCGCGCAATGTTTGATTTTTTTTTTTTCTCAGCGCATTTGAATAATGCATTGGGTCAAATCAGATGGAAATACCTAACAACTAACTAGGGCCCTTTGGGTTCCAGGCCGTCCAATCTCAGTTTTCGGCTTTGTCACACCAGTATGGTATGAAAAACTGAGGACTCAAATCACCCAAAGCCCCAGAGACCCTGACTATACAGGAAAAGTTTTTATTCAGTGCGCAAACTGTAACCATGAATTCATCATATCATTCTAGACCCTATGATCTGACTAAACCTATGATCGCAGTATCTGTAAATGTATTTCGGTCTTATCACTTCACATGGGAACAGTTACCGCACCCGGCCTGGATTTGGGCTCATTTTTTGGCTATGTCTGTGTTCAAATCCCGGGCTTAGTTCTCATTGTAACAGTTATCTAGTGTCCCCAGCGCAGAAATTTTTCGTCAGTTATACATAAAAAAATCAGCTGTTTCATAGAAAAGTGCAAAACCTACGCGGTCAAAATGTATGCAACAGCTGATTTTTTTATGTATACCTACCTGACTACCTACGCTGATATGCTGAATACATGGTTACAGTATGCGCACTGAATAAAAACATTTCCTGTATGTGTTGACAGATCCTTAGCGTAATCCCAAACAACAAAAAAAATGTTACCGCGAAACTCCGAACGCTGACGGCATTCATACAGTGGTCTTCTACTTAATCACTTAACGACTGGAACTATCATGTAGTAACAATATTCTGCACTATAGTAATATGCATGTCGATATCAATGTCGATATAAAATGCATTATGAATATTAAAATATATTGTGTTGTACACGAGCATTACATCGACAAATGCGCCGCAACAGTGATGGGACACTATGGTACACACGGCTAAACATCAAGCTATACATACTGTACGAAAATCTTATTCAATGCGAGATCAGTTTTTACTGGAAATTTATAGCTTGATGTGTAGCCGTGTGTTCAGAAAACATCGATGTTTCTCTTCACATTTCAGAGTTTAAAAATATAAGTTGGTACCTACTGGGGCGGCTGTAATCACTGTGTGGGTTATTAGTGGGAAGAGGGTCAATAACGCTAACGCTATTTAAGAAGTGTTAACGGTCCAAGATAAAGGTAGCAATAAATAATAACATGTACTTTCGAAAATCAACGATGCTTAATTATATACCTACAATAATAGACATATTCATAGCACATCAAAATATGTTACCTTTTTTTTGTGAAGCTTATAAGTCAGTCTGCAGCAATAACAACCATAATACGTCTATATAGACACATTATCATTCACTAAATGACGAGTCTCTGATCTTTCTTATCGCAAATGGTTAGAAGTCTGGCCTTTTTAACCTTACAACCAGATGTTCGCAGTTTATTATTATCAACATTATCACTGAACCGAACAGTGTTGAGACTTGAGACCTATCTCTTGTATTTAGAAAATCACATCATTTGAGAACTACGTGACATAAATCAGACATATTTACGTTCTAAACTATAGAGTATCATTAGAATCAAAGTGATAAACAAATTGTATCGAGTTTGTCGAAAAACCCTTTTACTATTTAATTTGATATATTATCAAGGACTTGCGACTAAGTAATAACATGTTAGGCTTTAAGCTATGGACCATATTTAAATACCAAGACCCCTCCGTGCCTCGGAAAGCACCTAAAGCCGTTTGTAATGGCTGTCATTCGTGGATCTTTGACAGTCGTTACGGGTCGTCACTAGCCCGAAATCTGTTTGTCCGGTTTATTTACTAACTACTTACTGTTAGTTTTAAAAAAAATATTTTTGTTAGTTAGTTAGAGTTTCTGGGGAATATGACACCCTTTGGTAAGCCAAGGGTGTCATATTCCCCAGTACTAGGTTGTGGAGGTGAGATAGGCAGTCGCTCCATGTGAAATACTGGTATTCAGCTGCATTCAGATAGACTGAAAGCCGGCCCCAACATAGAATCAGGCTAGGCAAATGCAGATGTGATACATAGGGGATCTTCACAAACTGGTCCAGTTATAAGTCAATCACCCACTTAGCGTGATAATTATTTATCGAAAGTAAACATGACATTATTGCTAAGATAAGATTGTCTATAATAAATTCAATAATTTTGTTGTTCGGCCGTTGACTCCGCGATATGAATGATATCGATTTCGCACGTGGTGTGAACGTAATCTTAATTGAAAGATGTCTATTCTATTTTATCGGTGAGTAATACTCGATATGTAGGGCATCCCTACTCTAAAGTTGAGTGTTGTAACTGGCCACTAGAACTTAGTGAGTTGTAGATTGACATAATCTGAAAATTATCTTGCCTACCCGTATTTTACTGTATATTAGACCTTCCTGGTTTTGTTGTATAGTTGTGAAAGTTTTAACGGTAAATGTTTAAATTGGTAACAGTGTAGGGTTGGGTTTGTTTTGTTTTTAAATCGAGATGTCGGTTTGGATATCAAGTGCAAGTATTTCGAGAAATTTTATCGGGAAATAACACTAGGGATGTCTTCTATACTCGGATTTCAATAGTGGAAGTCTGTTCTAGAGAAACTTTTTCGAGGAATAACACTCCACGGAATTCAAGAGTTTGGGTAATATTGGTGAAGCGGATCTATCATACACAATTCGTAGCAATATCTTTACTACTACGGTCACTTAAATGTTATCGGGCTGGCAACGGCGCATATACAGCGGTTTTTCGTGATTATTTAATTAAATACAAACAACAACAACAACATTTTTTTCAGCCAAGCACTAGATCGTCGGTATTTACAAGTTTGTATGCAATTTTTTTACAGTTATTTGGTATTTACTTATAAAAATCGACATACTTACCGTCAATTATTTTCTATTTGCATTACTTAGTACGATTAAATGTTACGCTATTTAGAGCGTTCATTCCACGCGGACTGGCAACAACTCATTTATAGTAGCTTTTCGTAATTATTTCATTAAATACAAACAAAAGTACAATTTTTTTTTCAGCCAAGCACTTGATCGTTGGTATTTATAATTATTTTTTACATTTCCTCTTTAATAAAAACATTGGCTGCCTATGGGCTGTCAAGTCCGGTCTCCGATGTGGTCACGAAGCGGTTGGTTGTGTGTTGATTGGTGACGAAGCAAGCTCTTAATGGGAAACCGGAGTATTATCAAAATTGTTATTGTCAAAATTTTATTTTAATGTGCCAAATAAGACGCTTCGTTTTAATCCACTCATACGTGTACCTCATACATCTTCGAATTATAGGCAGAACAGTTATATTGTGCGCGCAAGCAGGAATCTCATTGATATATGCAAGGAATATAATTATGATCCATTCACAATTAGTGTGAATTCGGCCAAAAGTTGCATAAGCCTTAATCTTTTCAAGTAGCGGTAGGTTATTTGTTTTTTTATCATTTTGTTTTTTTTTTAGTCATATAATTGCAAACTTAGTATTTATATTACTTCTCTATTTATTAAGGCGATGTGTGTGTTTATTCAAAAATAAATATGCCCCCTAAACTATTATTATAATGCGTCTATACGTGAGGATTTTAAATTGGTTTTCTGTTGACTATAGTTTACTTTTTTTTGTCTGTTTTTATTAACTGTAGGTCCTCCATGTTCTTAAATAAATAAATAATATGGAACCAAACATTATAATTATAACACAGGTTTACTATGTTTTAATAGCGATGTAATAAAATAAAATTTTATGAAACCAAGACAACTGTTAATTATCGAACCTAGCCTTTCCCCGACTTTGTTAGAATTGGCTTCCAGTCTCACCGGATGCAGCTGAATACCAGTATTTTACATGAAGCAACTGCCTATCTGACCTCCACAACCCAGTTATTGGGTAATACGATACTTCTTGGTAAGACTGGTTGTCAGGCTTTCGGGCTTCTAGCGACCCTTAACGACTGTGAAAGATGACAAATAAGAATGACAGCAAGGAACAATGGGTTAACGTGCTTTCCGAGGCACGGAGGGGGGCTTGGTATGTAAAGATGGTCACCCATCCACGGACGGCGGTAAGCATAGCTTAACAGTGTGGGTATTATTACTTTGTTCAGATGAGGCGATCTACGCGCGAGTCCGCTCGCGCGTAGACACTCGCGCGTTCCCGAGATACTGGAGCTACATAATTATCCCGCCCAGATTCTGCCGCGCGTTTCCTCACTCGCGCGTAAAACGCGTTCAATGAGCGGGACTCTCGACTCGCTCGTTTTACGCGCGAGCGCCACGCTAGTTGAGATACTCGGGCGCCATTGTTGCGTCCTGTACTACGCGCGAGTCCGTGGCAAGTGGACGTATTTTTTGGTACTGGCAGGTAATCCTGTCTAGCGTAAAAACGCGCGTAAGACGCGGTATCTGGACGCAAAATAAATTGAAGCGCACGAGTGGACTCGCGCGCAGATCACCTCATCTGGACAAGGCCTTAGCCAAAATCAAAAAAACTATTATGTAATAATTTTTTTAACAAAACAATGAAACATTGTAGGTACCTATTGCGAACAAAAAGTCAAAGAACTCTATTTTTCTTCACCTACACATTATTTATAGACGCGCTATCACAAATTATTTTATCTCCATACGAGTTGACTTTTGATTTATGGCAGTGTGATGTGTTAGTATCTAATTAATCTTGAACTTGAACAATAACTCACTGCTAATGGAGCGACGAATAAAAATAAATGTAATAAAATGTACATAATATTTACGTTTTATTTATTATAATGTGCTTTTCAACAGTAAAGGGGAAAACTATGTCAATTATTTACGCAATACTTTTAAGATGAAAAAGCAAACTCCATACATACACATACACTCACAGATAAGCCAAAGTAACTCAGTGGGTCATCTTTAACAGTATACTTAAGGTAAAGAATTGTACACAAAATAAAACAACAAAAAAGTTGTAATAATTATCACGAGGAATTTACTGACTGTTAAATAAAAAGTCTCTATGATATCGTTACTCCTAATTTATCAGTTGCCAGGATAATTAGGTACGAGAGCTCTTTTTTCAGTTAAAGCAGTATCTGGTCGGTGATTACAAAAAAAAAAACATACCGAAATAATTTATAATATAAATATTCATGATTTGAAATAACGTAATATTGATTAAATGTCTATTTAAAAAACAATTTACTGATATAAATTAACATAATTAATGTAAGCATGCATAATAATATGCAATATTATGTAAAGCAAATGCAACTATAAATAAATATTAATTTAAAGTATTTTGTAACATTTAAACGATAATTTATTATGTCATCAGCATTCTTGCACGAACAAGACGCGGTAGTCTGTGATGTTTGCTAAATAATCCAGTTTATTTTTAGGAAACTAGGTTAATCGTCAGTATTAAAATCTCCATCTATGTATTTATGTTTTTTTTCATGTCTAAAATAAAATAAAAATATCTTACCTACCGTAATTTATTACTGTCTGATGTGATAAATTCTCATTTTCTCGAGTTCAGGGATTTTTGTAATAGAAAACGATTACTATAACCACCATTTATCCTTAAAAGATTGATTCATTAACATTTATTTGATTTGTTTTCTTTAAACTATTGTTACATTTATGTTTTGACGACATTTATAGAAAAAATTACAGCAATAAAACAAAACAGAAACATACCATACTTAAATAAATTACGTCATCGATATCGATAAGTGGGAAGGTGCGTCACTAGTCCTGCAATTTCTTATCGAAAACTAAACATGCGTATGACTCCCGATTTCACACCTACTGCTCTTTTACACA
Organism: Antitype chi; assembly: GCA_947359405.1. Classification (NCBI taxonomy): domain Eukaryota; kingdom Metazoa; phylum Arthropoda; class Insecta; order Lepidoptera; family Noctuidae; genus Antitype; species Antitype chi. The sequence goes on along the minus strand of OX375811.1, from coordinate 14,027,395 downwards.
ACTGTTGTTACCTATGCAACTTCTAGTAGGTGTAAAACACATAGTTACTAAGTACGCATTTTATTGGCCGCAGAAAACAAGTTATTTTTTAAAGGCACCTTCATACATTACGAGCTTGGAGTTATTTTTGTTTTAAGTCGGTGGTAAATAACGAAAATACATAACTAAAGAGCCCGGCTTCCGAAATCAAAGTTATTTTTCACTTGTTTCTCAGTTGATTTTTTTTTTGTAAAAAAAAGTTTTCTGTAATTATCGTAATTTCGAACAGGAAGAGATAATCGATTTTTAAATTTAATATGCCAAACTCCGATTTCAAAAATGATTGTCAAACTCCCTCACCTTTGTCACTTCACGAAGCAAGCAATTCAATGTTACAGCCCCCTAAAACACTTCATACTACAATGACGTTACTCAAATCCAAAGCGTGTATATTCTATAATTACCGCCTTGAAATTCCATTTAATTGAAAACGAGCATACCACAAAATATTTAAAATTGTTCTTCATGCAATTTTAACTACATCATAAAATTGCATCATCGATAAGCAAGCGTTCGCGTCACTGGCTCTGCAATCGGTTATCGCGACTCAGTATACGTACGACCCGAGCGCGACTTAGCACGAACTGTTTCGCGCGATACGTTTGATTTTCGAATTTCGAATAATCGAACGCTGTTTGTCAGCTGTTTTAAAGTGCCATATTGTTATTTTTTTCTGTGTTCGATGTTATTATACTGTTAAGTTTTTCTTTTTTGTTGGAATAGTGATGTGGTTGAGTTGAAAGTTCCAATTTTGAAGTACCTCATTGATTTATCTGCAACAAAAATTTAAGGTAAGGTTTTTGATACTGACTGCACCTTAAGTAGGTATATGATATTGTTTTAAAGTAGAGCAGTGTTAGCGAATATTTTTCTGCTAATGTTGTTTCAGATACCCCAAATAAAAATACGTGAAACACCAGAAATATTTAAGCTGTCTAAAATATCAGTAAGTATATACTCGTATTGTAAGTAAAGACATAAAAAAGACTATTTTTATGGGCCCACTACGATACGGTATAGTATATTAATAATATCGGCTTTAAATGCGTTTAAAAAAAATATTTGTGCAGTGAACTTTTTTTTAATGCTGTTATTAAGCGGTTAGCGCAAATATCGCGTAACGTACTTTAAAAATTACCCTGGAACGACACGTAATTAATAAGCCCGTTGTAGAACGTCCACCCTTTGTTTATAAATTTCAATCAGTTTGACACAGACTTGTACATGTCGTGTTTTATCTATGACACTGACAGAGACGAGCAAAACTAAACATTCCAAGCCATTTAGCCTCCTACGTAGAAATGCACAATTTAAACAGAGTGAGAGTGCAATTTGCTAGTATTAATGGTAATCTTCCAGAGCTGAATAATTTTCCTCACTTGACATTCCAAGTCCTAATTTTATTTGCTCTAGGAATTTATCAAATCTAACAATATCGATCATACTATGGAGAGCGAGTCATACCTCCGGATAATTCAAAATCGAGGTATACCAAAAACCTGTCCATGATTTTGGTCCAAATGATTATCTTCTACTAATAGGTAAGATATAATCAAGGCACACAAGTGGGAAAACGTATAATATTTATATACTAGGTGAACTAGTTGACACCACCCCTTCAATTCCTAACACTAGGGCTGCTCTTGCTGGATACTGTTGTAATTGTTTAGGCAGACGCACTGTCGGCTGCTGTTTACATGTGATATGTGTCGTGTGATTTTTATCTTGGGCGCGGCATCAAGGTGAGGTTGAGCGACCTGCATCTTTTATGGATGAAATACAGCTTTAAAGGTGATCCTAGTCGACATTTTTCCAAACAAACTTCGAGAGTATATTACTCAACTGTTCGATAATATACCTGTACCCCCGATTCATCCATAGGATGCAGACCTTACAGAACCGATTCCTCCGGCAAGCCACAGGCGCCCCTTGGTTCGTTCGGAACGAGATCCTCCATCTCGATCTGAAAATCCCCACGGTCAGTCAGTTCTTGAAACGCAACTCGAAGCGTTTCTTCGATAAAGCCGAAATTTACCGCAATCCCTTGATTGTGAAGGCCGCCACTTATGTCCCCAGTAGGATTAGCTCTGTCCGACGGCCGAGACATGTCCTCACCGACCCTGACGACCACATTACTATCCTTCAGGAAAGCAATAGGGCCACCAGTACAGTTCGCACACACCGCACAAAATCGTCCTTCCGACCTCGCCGCCGAGGTCCTCGCGCCCCGCGAAGACCCCTAGTAGTATCAGCGCCTAACGTCGAGACCCCCGACCGACCCTTGCTCGTCGAAGCGCCAGCCCGCGCCGCAGCTGAGCCAGTAGGTTTAAATTCCCCGATCAATAATAATGCCAATATTTTGATCCAGCCTGTCCCCAATAGTGATAGCTGTCCCCCTATCAGTGACGCCCTGAGCCGAGGTCCGTACCCCACAGGGGGTGCCCTCAGCGTGCAGTCGCTTAGTTTGTAAAATTTAGTTTGTAAGCCCTGGCTAGAGGCGTTAAGGTTAACTTCTTAATGGCAGCCCCAGGAAAGCCCGGTTGAGCAGTCACGGCCTCTCAAGGCCAACTGCGAGATGCCCAACAAAAAAAATAAAAAATATACCTGCATTTAAAATTAAACATGATATGGTTTTATCTCATTATTAATATTGTATGTTTGGAAACAGAATATTAAAATAAAAATCGATTAAAAACTTAGGAGCCAACAAAGATTCGTTTTTCTTGCTAATTTAACCTAACTTTGGGCGTGTTTAAGAAATCCCATCAAAAAACATAAATGTGAAATGAGGGCCAAGTTCAATAGCCAGTCCTGAAATCTATTTATGACAAAATTTATATTTTATTATTCCACCAATATTTTATAACAATATTGTATATTAGTTATTGTATATTGAAGCCTAAGGTCTAACTTGGCTAGTTGCCATATAGGTACAAATTATATTATAGCCTTCGCAAGTTCTAAAGCTGTAAGTTCTTATTTTATTCTTCCGAAAATTTGGCTTCCTGGTAGAAACTAGCCATCGAATATAGGGCTCTTCCATGACTGTTTTCGTTGGTACTTAATAATAATTCGTAAATTCGTTGTGCGTGTAGACGAGCGTCTGACTGCTCATCACTGATACTACCTCTGTCGGACACGATGCCTGGTGAGACCGCGTGCTTTTCAGCCAGGCCCACCAATTTCCCTTAAGAGATGACTTTGAATATGATGATGATTAACAGTAATAAATACTTCTTGTTACGTACCTAAAATGTGTTTTTTTTTTCTCCTTACACAACCAGCTTATAATATCAGCTTATTATTTTAAGTGTACACAGTCAATGGCCAGGAAAAGCCGCGCTATTTCGGAATGAATACATCTAATTCATTTTCATGAATCAGTCAATCAAATCGTGCAAATCACGTCAAAATCTGTTACGTAAATCAGACATGACTTTGTATCGACGGTCCCTACGTACAATCCCTTATGTGGTATCTTATGTGATTTGCATGTTTCGTTTTTGTGACCTTCAGGCCAGCCTATACTATCGTTTAGTTTTACAAAAATAAGTCTAAGATGGCAAAATGTACTTTAAATCCATCATGACGTTACATTAACTAGAACATGATGTACACGTGTTTGAAACTTTGAAGCGCTCTCCTGTTAATTTGTCATTTGTAGTTAGGGGATTATACGTAGGCACCGTCGGTATTATACTATTTAATATTGAAAAAAAAATTCCTTCAAATACCGATAAGACCTATCCACTCATTAGACAATCGCTCTTGTGAGATTTTAGGTTATTATGAGAGTCTTGTTCTGACGGTCGTATTTCATAGTATTCCGGTTGCAAAGCTTTCGCTAATATTACCTCTGTAATCTAGAGATTATAAGGAATAAACCAACATGCATTTTCATTACTATACGCCAAAATTTATGGTAACCCTATTCCCTAAACAAAAAAATTTGTCTCCTTTCTACCGGGAGCCCAGCTTAATAATAACTTTGTAAAACAAACTGTGAGGGTAAAAATCATTTTAATACCAATAGCATGATTTTAATACGAGACGGATCGGATCAAAGATCGAGAGCGGATGTCATTGTATTCTTGTGCGTTTAATAGTGCAGTCCCGTCCTTATTTGTCGCAATTAAAAACAGGAAACAGGCTTCTGATGTATATGGCGGCCAGAGTCATTGCACGATGTAAATGTGATATAGACAAATGTCAATCATCTTATACCTAGGGGTGCGGGTTGTTCGAAAGAGATACCGCGGCCCCTGGCACACAGGCAACTGAGGGAGCACGGGTGGGTTTTAGTCAGTAAAAGTCTCCACTCAGAGCGGGAGAAGTTATTTGATGATTTCCCAAACAAAAAAAAAACGGTGCTAAAATGCAATATAGTGGACACAGAGTTTTAATCCGCGGATTTTTTTGTTATATTTAAAAATTATATGAAGAAAAATTTTTTGTTGAATTTAGAAAATGATGTAGAAACAAAAATGTGTTATTTTATATGTACATACATACATATTCAGCCTATAACGTTCCCATTGCTGGGACACAGGCCCCCTCTCCGGGAGAGGGAGTGGGCCGTAATCCACCACGCGGGCCAAATGCGGGTTGGTAGATGTCACATGTCTTCGAATTTTTGGTTCTAGGACATTCCGGTTTCCTCAAGATGTTTTCCTTCACCGTTTGAGAACAGTGGTGATGAAATTATTTACACAAAGTAATGCGCCTGTCTGGGTTCGAACACACGACCTACAACTCGTAAGTCGCAGCCGTTACCTTTGGGCCACCACTGCTCTTATTTTATATGTGTTTTATACATTTTAATGGTAGTACAGTGGGCTGCGTCAATTGGGTACCCCAGTTGTATTAAGATTTTAATACAACAACCCAATTTATGCAGCCCACCGTACATAAAACTGCTGGGGATGCCCTAGGATGACATATAGTGACCTTATTGGTGATATTCTTCAGAAAGGTTAGGTGCGTAGTACTTGCAACTGGCCGCGGCATGCGTGTAAGGCCAGATCTATGAACGTAAAGGAGGCAAAAGGTGTAGTTACGTAAGGATCGTAGCTAGTAACGTTCTAAGCATGAAATAGAAAAAAAATCATAGAAAAGAGACCGAACTTAAGAGGAACATCAAACAATTATCTATCAATAAAATATATCTTATTAAGAACCATTATAACCACTTTCATCATCATCATTTCAGCCGAAAGATGTCCACTGCTGGACATAGCCCCCCCCCCTCAAAAGGGGTTTTGCCATAATTGCCACTCTTGGCAGCTGGGTTGGCGATCGCAGTATGGTGGTAAAATTCATAGAGAACGCTGCTGCCCATTCTCTAGTAAGTCTCTTATTCGCCTTCTACGACACCCACGGGAAGAATAGGATTGTGCTATTCTTTAAAGTCCGGCACCACATGGAACATAACCCTCTTGCAGTCGGATAAAAAGGCCAAATATGACGTGCACTACCAAAAAATTCAGCAAAAAAATGTCCTCATGCACCAAATTATGCAGCCAAAATGATTAAATGTACTGCAGGCAAACTTTTTAACTATTAACATTAGCATAACGTTTACGACAAATAACGTATAGCATAAGCAATAATTTGGTATAAATTTACATTTGATGTATTGTTGGACATTTGCGCCACCGAAATTACGATATATGCACAAAGCTCGCAATGTATAGAAAATTGCACAATGTCGTGATTGCCCTCAATTTTCTACCCTCTTTTATTTTTGCCGGTATAGCGGAAATGCAGAATTTCGGTCAAGTGTTTTTGATGATATGTGAAGAGCTTGTGGTTAAGTAATAAAAGCCGTGCAGGTCGATAGATCAGGTTAAGCTATGTTTCCTGCGGTTTATTCGTATATGGTTAACCCGTGCCTCGGAAAACACGTTTAGCCGTTGGTTCCAGCTGTCATTCGTGTATCTTTGACAGGCGTTACGGGTCGTCGGAAGCCCAAAAGTCTAACAAGCAGGTATAGGTGTGTACATACAGGATAATTTTTTATCCAGTGCGCAAACTATAACCATGAATTCAGCAACGTTTTATTATAAAAAAAAAAAAAATTGACCGCGTAGGTATTTCACTTTTCTATGAAAAAACTTTTTTTTATTGTATAACCCACGAAAAATTTCTACGCTCTAGAATGGGGTCGGGGTCTAGAATGATATGAGAATTATACACCTATAATTCCGCCAACCCTTTTTTAGTGTATTACTTCTTGAAAAATCTTTTATGTAAGTAAAGCCATCTTTCGCAATGTGTTCTAAGAGTGAAGTTGGTTGTGCTAAAGATGAAAAATGCATGTTTCTTGAATATTTTTCTTGAAGTTTTCTCCCAACGGGTTTTATGTTGATGACCTGAGTACAGTTTATTTTTGCTTGTATCCATAAAACAAAATAAAAACAAAGAATACGACGTATCTGAGATAGAGTAAGATAATGTGATTTTTTATCTCAAAAAGGACGTAAGTCCAGCTTTCTTTATCAAATTGCATTGTAATTTCCCAAACCACAAGGTCTTCTCAAATGCCTTTGGCATTAAGTCCGCCTCTGTACATTTCTGTGCGTGAAGTATTAAATAAATAAAGACGAAGCAAGCTAAAATAACCGCCCTTGTCTATGCACCCATCACATCGTATATTTATAGATATTTGTCAAAATTGTAGACGTTGCGGCAACACGACGTTAAGTTTGATATAAACATGTCTACATGACGCTAGCGTCTATGAGACATTACACCAGAGCACAAACTCTCTGAATCCGTCCACAAAGATACGGGCCCGTCCGAACGTAGTTTGATATTTCGGATTGAATCCTACTAAACTTTTTCAGACGGGTAAAAATATATCGGAAGCAAGGACAACTGAGCAGTGAACTTAACTTAACTTAGAGCAGTGGTGGCCCGCTGGTAACGGCCGCGACTTACAAAGCTTAAGGTAAGGACTGGCAGGTCATCGGTTCGACCCCAGACAGGCGCTTCACTATGTATAAATGATTTAATCACCAATACTCTCAAAAGGGTGAAGGAAAACATCGTGAGGAAACCGGCATGTCGTAGAACCTAGAATTCAATGACATGTGACATATACCTACCCGCACTGGGCCCGCGTGGTGGATTACGGCCCACTCCTTCTCACGAGAGGAGGTCTGCGTCCTAGGAGTTGGAACTTTATAGGTTGATTATGCTAAGGACAACTGTCAAATAGTTTCTTAGTTGGGGGCCCCAAACTAATCATGTCCGTAGTTCCGGAGAAGGAAATGTCCGTAAACTCTGCCGTAACTACAGATTTGATGAAATGAAATGTTTATACATGTAAGTAGATCTTTTATGACACTTTTATACGTCAATATTTTGTTGGTCGGTATCTCAAAAACTAGATGGCGCTGGCATTTCCTAGCTGACTGATCCCTGAGAAGAAATGCCGACACAAACTTAGACGTCATGGTATCTTTTGGCAGGTCCATGTCTGGAAGGGCCTTTTGAAGAAAGAGCCATATAGCTTTGAGCTGTTCTGTGCCAACAGACGGCATGTATGTATCAGTCATCATGTAGCTCAATCCTGCATGCAGGGTATCTTTACATCTGGTGTGACGTCTCATAGACTACTCCGTATTTCCAACACATTAAATTCCAAACCATCTGTGTTTATTCTGTGACGTAGCTCTGCAGTAACATTAAATATGTCTGAAATAAATTGAGACATATTCAAACATGAAGCGATGCATTCAAGCGCAATACACTTGGTATTAAATTAACAGACCGTGTTAGACATACTTTATAAAACACTGCACTTCACATACATAAATAAATGACTGTATTTCATATGATTGTGGATTTTTTTTTTTTGTTTGTCATCTCGTAGTTGACCTTGAGAGGCCGTGACTACTTAATCGGTCTTTCCTGGGGCTGCCATTAAGAATTAACTTGACGCTTCCAGCCAGGACTGTATTTCATATGATTGTGGTGATTTTTTTTTGTTGGGCATCTCGCAGTTGGCCTTGAGAGGCCGTGACTGCTCAACCGGGCTTTCCTGGGGCTGCCATTAAGAATTAAATTAACGCCTCCAGCCAGGGCTTACAAACTAAAATAAATTACAAACTAAGCGACTGCACGCTGAGGGCACCCCCTGTGGGGTACGGGCCTCGGCTCAGGGCGTCACTGATAGGAGGACAGCTATCATTGGGGACAGGCTGGATCAAAATATTGGCATTATTATTGATCGGGGAATTTAAAGCTACTGGCTCAGCTGCGGCGCGGGCTGGCGCTTCAACGAGCAAGGGTCGGTCGGGGATTGTGGTGACTCGAAATCCATCCTTATATACCAAGACCCCTCCGTGGTCTGTTAGTCCCGGCTATCATTTGTGGATCTTTGGCAGTCGTTACGGATCATCAGAAGCCTGAAAGTCTGACAACCAAAGGGTATCGTATTACCCAATAACTGGGTTGTGGAGGTCAGATAGGTAGTAGCTCCATGTAAAATACTGGTATTCAGCTGCATCCGGTAAGACTGGAAGCTGACCCCAACATAGTTGGGAAAAGGCTACGCAGATGATGATGTGGTGACTCAAAAAGCTGTCAAATTTGTTATTTAGAATGTCATCTTGTTTGTTGAACTGTATGTAAGTCAAAACTACGACGAAATTGAAGGCTTGTACAAAAATGTCATATAATTGTAATATATTAATAATTACACCTTAATATCGCAATATCAGCGTGATATGTTAACGTTATTTTATTGCTAACTATCTTCTGCTAGCGGCTTCGCCCGCTTGGATGACGTTAATTGTCCCGAGGGAACGTACTACCGGGATAAAAAGTGTCCTATGTGTTAATCCAGGTTATAATCTATCTGTGTTCCAAATTTCATTAAAATTGCGTTACAAACATCCAAACATCTAAATATCCAAGCATATAAAAATACAAACTTTCACATTTATAATATTTATTAGTGGGATAATTGTTCGGTTTTTACAATGAATTCCTTTTCCTTAGTTTGCAATATTGGCCTGATGCAGTGACCTTATTTTATTACTAACTAGCTGTTGCAAGCGTTTTTACCAACCTGGAGGTCGGAAATTTTGCTAGATTTAGTAACAAACATCCATACCTACATCTAAACATACAAACTTTTACATTTTATTAATAGGATTTCCCAAACAGGTGTCGGCAGACTTTCAGAGTTTGAAGATGTAACAGGTTCTTTGGGAAGTCAATTTCCCATAATAAGTATTTATCGGCAAAATGTATTCTTGAGTTAAAACCGTTATCAGAAAGTCGGCACTTGACATTTTTCCAGCATCATTTGAATTCAAGATCCCTCGAAATCGAAAATAAATACTCGTTCAGAATCGTGACTCGGTCCCATTTTCCCCGTTTCACTTCTGGAGCGATAATCTGATGCTATTTAATTTTCATTACCACAACATATTAAGCGAAATCTCTCGCGGAATCAAGAAAATAGGTTAAAATGTCGTAGATATCTGAATTCCATAATGTAAACGCATTTTGGGTATTTGGATGGTCACTTAATGTAAATTAAAAGGTAACAAGCATTCCTAGGGGAGGGTGGTACTATAACGACGTGTAGCCCGAGAGGTCGAGGCATGAATTAACTATAAATTGCGATTTAGAGCAGTGTTCCCGATCTAAATCTCCTCGAGTTTGGAAATATAGGGAATGAAGTTTGGGACGGTTACGATTATTAAACGGTGGACTTTTTTAACACCTGTATTCAATATTATAATCTATATCTTTACTATACTAATCATAAATATTTAAAAAAAAGGAGGTGTCCAATTCGTCTGTTTTTTTTTGTTTTCTGGAAGGATGTATTGTCCGCGATATCTCCGGAAATTATAAATCGATTTCCATTTTTTTTTTTTGTGGATTAGATTATGCCACGGGGTCCCATATAAATTTTACTAACTTTGCTTCCTAATAGGCAAAGCTAAGCTTCAGTCATTTGAATTAAATCAACTCTGTTTGCTTTGATGGTGTTCTAATATAATACTTCAGTAAGTATTATATTAGAACACCATCAAATCAAGTAAATAAGCCAAATCGACAAAATGTATCTTAAACAATGACAGTTCATTGTTTAAGATACATTTTGTCGATTTGGCTTATTTACTTGCTTTTAAATTTAAAAGTCGGCTCCTTCATTAGATCATTATTGAGATGATCCTTCGTATGGTGCATTAAAACTCATAGAAATACAGTATTATACCTCTAAAATCGCATATCTATAAAATCACGTAAATCAGCGAAATCGGAAAAATTTCGTATACGGCTTAAATATCAAGTACTGGTATAATATACTTTAGAGTGAGGGTCGGTACTATAACTAAAAAATTAAAGATAAACAATGTGTTTTTGAGTTACCAAAATGAATTGATAAAACTGCTTAAAAAAAGGACTTAAAGCAGTACCCAGTTATCAAGCATTTGCTAACCACCACACTGTTATCTAAGATAGATAAAATGCAACAGATTAATAAATGAGTTGGGGAACCCCATTATCAGTAGTTGACGTGATTACAAAAATAACTCTCCTTCACCAAATAAGTAGCGTTTCATGATCGTGCCCGCATCAATCGCCCAATATATGATTCTGTAAGTTTGGTAACTTAGTTTAATATATTTAACATCTGTCTTAACTATGCGGTTAAGTACACAGGAATTTATGTAGGTAACATGTACTTTACTCTAAATAATTAATAAGTTGAGGAGTGGCTTGAGAGACGGCATGGCGTCCTCACCTTCCGCCTGACGCAGGTCCTCACCGGACACGGTTGTTTCGGGAGGTTCCTGTTTCGTATAAGGCGGGAGGAAACGCCCGGGTGCTTCCATTGCGAAGATCGCCCTGAGGACACGGTGGAGCATACGGTGGCGGTCTGCTCGGCTTGGGCGGGGCACCGCCGTGTCCTCGTGGAGGCGATCGGCGGCGGCGATCTCTCGCGTCCGGCCCTGGTGCAGGCCATGGTACGGAGCGAGAGTGAATGGTTAGCCGTCACCTCCTTCTGCGAAGCAATAATGCTCGCGAAGAGGGAGGCGGCGCACGTGAGGGAGAGGCAGTATATGCGCCCTCACGGCCGTAGTCGCCGCGGGAGAAGCCCTGGGCGTCGGGAATCCCAGGCTGATTCCCGGCCACCGTAGGCGCGGGCTTGCGGACGGTGAGTAATGGGTAGCTCGCTGTCCGGTAAGGACCAAGCCCGGGTCGACGGCGCGTTGTGTTCCACGCGCGCCTCAAAGAGATGTCAGCACCAAAGGGTGGGGTCCGCAAGGGCCGATGCCTGCCAGGGGTGCGGGTTGTTCGAAAGAGATACCGTCGCCCCTAGCACACAGGCAACTGAGGGAACACGGGTGGGTTTTAGTCAGTAAAAGTCTGACACGCCCTCCTGCTCCACCGAGAGCGGGAGAAGTTATTTGATGATTTCCCATCCTCAAAAAAAAAAAAAAAAGGAATTTATGTAGGTAACATGTACTTTACTCTAAATAATTAATAAGTCAAAGGTATTGTCAAAGTCATTCGGATTGGCTAAAATCAGACAAATATGCGTCAATTTTTTTAAGAAAAGAAGTGTATTACTTGTTTTAAAATAAAATATGACGTAGCTATATGTACTACCAGTAATTTCCTTTTTGCTTCCATAACAGTGCTAGATTAATATATTACTAAAACAGTGCAATGCCGACCATCGTCATTTATTTACACTAATACCGAGCATTAAAAAGTGACGCAAGATCCATTCATCACTTATTCATATTATAGACACTAACATTTCAAATTGTAGGTATGATGATGATGATGATGATGATGGGACTCCCTTTTCCGCACATAGACTCCCATTCGGTCCGTTGTACGTGGGGATTCTGGCTAACAAAGCCAGCCTAGCTCCGCCCAAAAGCACAGAAGCTTCCTGGGAGCTTCACAGGCTTCGCGGAGCGACCTCACTGTTCCGAGGATTTCTTTACGTTGAGAAGCCACGGCCTCGCATTCCAGGATGACGTGGGCGGCTGATTCCTTGGCGTCAAGGCAGCCTCTGCAAAGCGGGCTGTCTGTGGCGCCTATATTATGAAGATGTTTGTTAAGGGGGTTATGGCCCGTAATTGTTCCTATGATTATTCTAAGGTTATTTCTACTCAGGCTGAGAAGCTTTTTGGTTAATCGCGGGTGTACAGTCGGCAAAGCCAATTTTTACTGTCTACAGTCTGTAGCCCGTGACCATCGGTTATTATGAAGTTCGGTTGATCTTTGGCGAATCCACGCACGAAATTGTGAGAAAGGCAGGGGAAGAAGTTGGTACGGGCCTAGAATTGTAGGTAAGTCCATAGCTTCAAATAGACACTGAAACAGATTTCAAAACAACTAGAACAAAACAATAACATCTCGCTTGTAATCTTCGAAGAGTTATACAGAGGTGTGTACCTTTAGTATACCCACATATCGCCAGTTATACAGGAAAAGTTTTTATTCAGTGCACAAACTGTAACCATGAATTCAGCATATAATTCTAGACGCCCCAGCGCAGAAATATTTCGTTGGTTAAACAAAAAAAATCAACTGATCGACTGACCAAGTTTACCGGCAGCGGCCCACCTGGCTTCTTAGTCGATTAAGAGATATAAACCAATAAATACATTCTTTATTGGCATAAACATAAGTGAAACCGTGAATCCAGAGCTAGGTTAGAGTACCTGTATTTCAGGAGCCAGTGACTTCTTCCATATTGGTTACAAACCAAGTTTTATGCAGCAAGATAATAAAATCAAAACAAACCCATTAAAAAATAAAGCAAAAACCATACAAACGCAAAACGAACCCAAGAGATTACCTTTGAAAGCTAACACTGAGAAACTAACGAACCGTTTTCTAGAGATTTAATACAACTTACATTCCCCGTGATCCAATAATAGCCGAGTAACTAGAAACTGAAGTAATTCCACGAATACCGGTGAATAATTTCAATTTAGAGGTAGATGAAGGAGAGAGGGAAATTAATATTTATGATCTAAAGTTAGATGTGGATGTCAGGATGTAGATAGACATAAAATCGAAATATATTTTTCACGTAAACTTACATAGCCACGTATGTAACGTCAGAAGCTAGGTGCACGGTTCAAATTGGTCGCTTCCTATGGAGAAGACCAGGCAAAAAACTACACGGTTACTCTTTAAATTAATTGGCTTTCACAGTGTTTTCAAATTAGTGATAATACTGATAATGTGAGGACTTAGTACACCACCAACTCGCCAGTTATATTTTATTTACATGCACTGTGGAGCAAGCCTATTGCCATCTATTGCTACTGGGAAATTCTAGAAAACCCAATAATACTGCCCGACTCGCAAATCGAACTCAAGATCTCATTTTCAACTGTACCTAAGTTTGTGACCACTAAACCAACGAGGCAGAATGTTATGTTTAAAATAACAAATGTACACAGTTAGGCAAAAAATGTATCGTTATCTTTATCTTTGTCGTACGATCTAGAATCTTAAGGTAATTCATTATAAACTAGGTGAGAAATGCAGGTTTAAATAATTTATCCGACATCTCTCGTCTCCTGGGTGTCGAATATGGTTTTTTTTTGTTTTTGGGTGGGAAATCATCAAATAACTGCTCACGCTCTGGGTGGAGCAGGAGGGCGTGTCAGACTTTTACTGACTAAAACCCACCCTTGTTCCCTCAGTTGCCTTTGTGCCAGGGGCCGCGGTATCTCTTTCGAACAACCCGCACCCCTGGTAGGCATCGGCCCTTGCGGACCCCACCCGTCCGGCGTTCCAGTACACATGGCACGCCGTGACCATCCCAGGAACCAAGTAGCACAAGGGCCCCAGACTACTCTGGCACCCTTGGCACCCTTAGTCCCACTGCGACGGGTCAGCGCAGTAGCCCCGCCACCTACCACTTCTCGGCCGCAGGGGATAGGGAGAGCGGCCAACGCTATACCGACACTCCTCTTCTCCTGCGGCCCCACCGCATCCGCCATCAAACGGTGGCGACCCCGTCCAGGCCACGAAAGGGAAGAGCGCTACTCAGAAGTACCGGCACTCCTCCTCCGCCGCAGCCTGTAACCCTCAGCCGCGATGCCTCCCATTCGATATCGCGGCCCGCCTCAGTTGCGGTGCACCTCACCGCAACCTACTTTTTGGCCGCTACGTCGTCGGCTTGGAGACAAAAGCCCTGACGCGTGGCCCCACCTTGGGGTTCCTCTTCGCTTCACCGTGGGAGCGGACTACGGCTACTGAGCCCCCCCACAACGACAATGCGAGAACCCACACTTGTCGAATATGGTGACTTTGGGTTATTTATACCCGTTGAAAATGGCACAAATATGTATTTACTTCTTGTCACAAGTGTTAAAGCAGTTACTAGGTAAGGACTAGGACTACGAGTATACATGCATCCTCTTGAGTATTATCACCATCGATAACAATCATTTGTTCTTTGTCGACTTTATATGCATTATCTTGAGTATGATCACAATTGATCACAGTTATTTCTTCATTGTCGATTATATATGCATCCTCTTGAGCATGCTCACCAGTGATCACAGTCATTACTTCTTTGTCGACTATACATGCATCCTGATCATGATCCATTATTTTGAGTATGATCACCGTTGTTCAAAGTCATTTCTTCTTTGTTAGCCTATCACTATCTCGAATTAAATAAAGTGGTAATTAATTGAAAGCTTTCAAAGATAAACAAAAACCAACTTTCTTGTAACACAACACTAAATAAAATGGCTTGAACGGCTTGTGCAAATATTGAAGCTTAATGGATTTGCGTCAAACGTGGTTAACAGCAGTTTGTATATTTCAAATAAAAATTACGTTAGAAAAAGTCATGGTCACTTGCTTTTGAATTCTAAATTCCAATTTGTATAACTGTCTCAACTGTTAAACATTTCATTCGCAACAACGCTTTCAACACGTTCAAAAGCTTCTATTTAAATTTCTCAAACTAACAGAGATACCACTGTAACGCGACTGAATAATTTCAATTCAGCGATAAAGTGTACATAGGACCACATAATAGACAGCTATAGAAGGCTAACACACGCACAAATAGACGTACGGCAACTACCAAACGACTGCATGTTCGTTCTATCACGTTCACCGATGGTCTATCCATACAAAACATAATATCTCGCCTTGTTTCCACGGAGGGTTGGGCAGAGATGTACCATTAGTACACACACATTTTGCCAGTTTTGTTTTATTCGCATGTAATAGGGACCAAGCATATGTCATATACCTGACACAAATCCAGACTCCGGGCTGCTACTGAGAAATATCAGATAGAAAAACCAATAACACTTTGCAAGACTTCATGCTCAGCACCACAAGACCAGCGAGGAAGACCTTATCAAAATGTCAATAATAGTAGGAGAAGAAAAAACGAACAATCTTGCTGTTCTACTGGTTCTAAGTTCATTTGGTCCAAACCTGCCTTCAAACAAGTGCCAGTCACGAGTGCGTTTGCACTTGGTGTACGCGAATCTTGTCCATGTGTACGTGCGTTTTCGTCTTTTGTTTGAATCTGAACTTCTGTACCTATCTATTCTGTGGTAGAACGTTCGTTACTGTAATGAACGTTGTGAATTACTTCTGTCCAACCGACTCGAATCTTAACGAGGATCCACAACAATGGATGGAGATTAAATCGAGATATATTTTCCGAAAATTTTGGATTTCTGTTCCTTTGTTCAAACTCTTTTCGTTAGAGGAAACTCCTTTGAAGCAACACTTCTGTTTGGGTCGGGAACCTGTGGGTGTTTTTGAGTCAGAAGAAATCATTCTACTGTTATTTTTAGACGAGCTTCTTGTTAAATCCAAACTTACGCTTCTAAGATTAATTTATCTTTGTTGTCTAGAACAATTTGTGCCATTGTAAGATTAATTGGCACACCACAATATATTTCCTTCATTCAAAATTGAATTGGCAACATCAGTTCAGTACCTCTGTGTTCTAAAATTAAAGATATTAATCATTCTCACAGGTTCGTCCCAAAAATATTCATCAGGAACAAAGGATTATTGAAACGAAGGGTCCCCTTTTTAGATTTGAAAAACGGTTCTTTTTGGAAGATTTTTATGAATTTTAATTGCCTAATAAAATTCGAGTCCCAATCAAATTTCCTCTTCGAGAATGAATGTTTGTTTCAGTTTCCTTTTGATCGTCGGATTGTGACGTTTCGTAGATATTTCCAATTTTTCGTCTTTTATTATATAGACCTTTTCAATTGTTCCGCGAAACAAATAAACAGGAATTGACTTCCGAAGTCTCTAAAGTAACGAATAATTGAGAGATTGAGTTTTTTGTGAAGAGCCAGTTTACTAAAGCGCGCTCGTGTAAGTATAAAATTGTTAAATTAAAAAAAATGTCGCTTGGTGAGTGTAAGTATGATAACAGACGCGTTGGAAAGAGATGGTTGCGCAAGTAAAACTTGACGTAGGTCTAACTTTGACAAGTGCTGGCGCACGACTAATTTTCTATCTGCATTTGCATCTATGTCATGTTTTGGTTATGAGTGTAGACTCGGAGACTATTAATAAATTCGTATTGATTCAAGGATTCTAACACACAGATAAAGTATCATCAACTTATCTAAATTATAAAGATGTATCTCCGTACAATTTAAAGATGGTTCAGATTCGTAGTCCAAAATACTTTTGATTTATTCATACATTCAAAGCAACCAATAATTTCCGTATCGTAGTACTGTTGCATATATGAACAATGGTAACGTATGTGGAATGCAAAGGAATAAAAATCGTATTCAGTCAAGCACATGGCGTTGCCAAAAACAACAGACAATATTAACATAATACATGTGCAACGCAAAGGAGTGACACGTGTTTTTATTGTGTGGATGAAAGAATTGAAGAAAAAATTGTATACATAGATAAAGTTAGTATAAGGCAACATGGTGCTTGTGGGTGGAAAGACGAAAATAATACTGTATTTAAAAGCCATGATGGTTGAATAGAATTTGTAAGGGAAGGACAAATTAAAAATAATGTTCCTACTTATAATGAAAACACCCGGGTCGGTGTGTTCTATAAATATAAGGCTAAAGTAAATCGATTTCTAACGACGAAAGCAAGAATATCAAATAAATACTACTTCAAAGTCAGTAAAACATAAAGTTGGAGAAATGAGTGCTTGCTTCCAATTGAATGCTTAGCAATTGGA
This sequence comes from Antitype chi, assembly GCA_947359405.1. NCBI lineage: Eukaryota > Metazoa > Arthropoda > Insecta > Lepidoptera > Noctuidae > Antitype > Antitype chi. The sequence continues at coordinate 14,010,138 of OX375811.1, read as the reverse complement.
AACAACTTGTCAATATTTGTGTACTCTTCCGATTTATGTTTTCATTGGAGTCGCTAATTCAGTGATATTTTACACGCTTTATATTAGCTTCACTTGTATGTTTGTTTGTATGTAACCGACTCCTTTGAGCGCGATTTTGACCCACTTTAAACGGTCAGATTTCATTGAAACTTATTTCATTGAAAATAAAAACACGTTTTTATAGTTAGCAGAACTAAAAAATAGAAAATAAATAATAGTTTATAAAACTAAAAAACACGCTTTAAAAACCAAACTAAAAAAGGAGAAAATAATTTAATTCAATTAAAAAGCGTGGGGTGCTTGACATTAATTGATTATAAAAATACCTCAAAAAGCACCCCACGCTTTTTAATTGAATTAAATTATTTTCTCCTTTTTTAGTTTGGTTTTTAAAGTGTGTTTTTTAGTTTTTTAAACTATTATTTATTTAGTATTAAAGCTCTAATCGTGGATGAATAAAAAGGAGAGTGCAGGGTTTACTTTAACTTTTACTTAAAATATTCCAAGTTATTTAAGTTTAGACCACCTTCTACGTCAAACTCACAGCTATCTTCTTCAGTCGACAGTCATCTGGTTTAAGTTTGGCAATGGCTACGTTGTATACCCGAATGGGGTGGAACAAATGATCCACCTCCTGAAAATCACCCACCTGGACATAAGTTGCCTTGGACTCCCGGAAGTTTTTAAATATACTCCGGACCCAGGACTGCCGAAGTAATAAACACCTATTCAGGAGGAAATCCTTAGAGGACTCTTCCTTGGAGAGTGAACGTGGTGCTGTTCCATATACAATGGGGCACATATCGTGTCCAGCGTGTCAGCTTGCCTGCACGTTAAGAGTAATGATGGAAGGTAATGAAGGTGCCAAGCTCGTATCCAAATTCTGGGCTGACAAATAAATCTAAAGCGTAATTTCCTATAACCACTTCTATGAAAATGAAACCATAATAATATTTGACATTTTCGAGGTAGCTAAGTACATCTTATAGCTTATATTATACAATTTATATGTTCCTAACTAACCTAATCTACCAATTAGAAACCAAAAGCTTCCTAGAATGTTATCTAAGTCATTTGAAGAGATCTTTCCGTTTTACGTGCACAGTTTTTCCCAAGCGGTTTTCAAACGGAATGTAATTAGTAATATGGATAGCGACGTAAAGTAAGCTGGGATGTCTGAGCCAGAAGATAAGTGGAAATAGTTATAAGCAATTTACGAGCAGAGGGAAAATTAAATTAGATTATGCTGAAAGGTAATAAATCTTTGCGAGTGCAAAAGAATAAGGTTGTTTTAGAAGATTTTTTTTTTCAACACACAAACACAGCACGCGAACGTAATAGATTTGATATCTAACTTGGTGGGGTTAACAATCCAATTACCAGTATCAAATATCTAATGATACACGAAATTGGAACAATTTGTACAACCACAACACAATTCAAAATCACTCAGCGCATTACATACATTCTAAAATCCCGTCTCCCTATTACGAAATCCATTTAGCCGAAATACCGACGCACTTAACACATTAAACAGGCGAATTCGGCGAAGCCTTTGCCTCTTGGCACAAGGGCTTGACATCAAAAGGGAATAATTGGAGCTGAACTTCGATAAACCTGAGGATGCTTAGCCAGCGTTTGAAGGGATAATTCTTTATGCGTTGGAAGTAATCGATTGCCTCTTAGTTCGAAAATAAACAGGAGTATAGGACGATGAATTTTCGCTGACTTCCTGTCTGTAGGTATACATTTTTGGCTTTCAACCCTCCATGCAAATGTTTATTTATCTTGTAGAGGTTGTGACCTTTCACAGGCTGTCTGTGATAAAATATAAGGAGATTGGTCTGCAAATCAGTGCCTAGGGTATAAAACATAGGTACTTCTTTATTGATTCAATCGTCTATTTCAAGTTCAATCTCGCAATAATAACAAGAAACTGGTCTAAAATCAAAATTGTATCATTTAATACCGAAGCAAAACCACTCATCTGCCAACACGGCTATATCTTCAACAAGTTCCCCTATTATCATTTCATCAATATCTTTAAACGTATCAATCGAATTGTAATGATGAAATATCATTCCCATTTCACCACCGTATTGGGAGCTAAAATCTAAAACAATCAGCGAACGATCAAAAGGTTCCACATTAATATTTACAGTGCTCTGTTATTCCTTTGAACGGTAATGTTCGTTTTCAATTAATTCCCGGGTAGTGCTGTCTGTTAGCGGGACTGGGGATCAGGATGTCGGGATGATGTAAGCACTTCCATATTCATGCTTATATTCCCTTTGTGAGGTTCAGCTACGCTTAATAGCATGTCAATTGTTTATGCTATGCAGGTCGTGGTGCAAGTAAGTTATTAACTAGTTTTCCTGTGAGCGTTCTTTCTTTTGTTTTCTCGTGTATTTGTTTTGCACATCGTTTGATGGTTTGTTTTGTTTGAAGATTAACTCTCATTAGCAGGGTTGTGATTTATTTTTCCGTCTGTGACTTTTTGATAAATAAGATCTCGTCTTAGAAAGAACTTGTATTCTATCATCTCTAGCGTATTTTCGATTGCTGGTTTCCAGAAAATCTATTATTGTATATCAAAATTTCATTTTTATGGCTGGTAATTAGGTACCGGTATGTAATTATGTACCAACCATGAAAATGCTTTCAAATTCAAAAGACAAGTCCGTCTCAAGTCTCTGTTTATGTTATTATTATATTATGAAACGCAATTGAGAAATAGGTTAGCATACATACCGTAGGGATAGTTAAACAAACTACAATATACATTCAAGTACAATCTAGAAATCAATTACCCACCACGTTAGTTTGTGGTCTGTAGTCGTAACAACATCTTGTATGCTATCACGTAGTTTACTCCGCGGTCCAAGTTTACACGCGTCCAAGGATACATGCGAACTAATTTAATTTGGCTTATTATTTTGGCACTTAGTGTAAACTATGATTGATTACTACTTCGGTTTCAATTTTGGTGAAGTTTGGGAGTAAAGTTTCAGGAACCTGTCGGTTAGTTAGGTTTATGGCGAAAAGTAGGCATATAGGGAATAAATACACAAGTTGATATCACACATACCAGCTTGAAAAATCGTTGCTTTACATTAAACTTATATGAACCTTATAAAGAGCACTGGTGGCTCAGTGGAGAGGGACGCGTCTTACGAGCTTGGAGGTCATAGGTTCGAAACTGGCAGGTACTTTACTTTGTGTAAATTATTTCATCATCACTGCTCTCAAAACGGTGAGAAAATATCTTGAGGAAATCGGCATGTCTTAAACCTACAAATGCGAAGACTTGTGAAATATAACAACCCGCACTGAGCCCACGTAGTGAATTTCGGGCCATTTCTCACAGAGAGGAGGTATGTGTCTCTGCAGTGGCATAATAATCAGCCTATAGGGTAGGGAACCTTCGACACTGCTAGGGAGCAGTGGCGAAGGGTTAATACAAACCGATTCCCATCGGTTTGCTTTAATAAATCCCACTTCTCACCGATCCACCATTCATTATTTAAAAGTACAATTATTTTTTATGTGTTTCTAAGTTTTATTGCAAAAACGCCTGACCGCTAAAAAAGAAGAATTATAACCGTACAAAATATTCTAATTTCAACTCAGAAAGAGTGAAAATGGGGCTTTATCCTTTGAGGAAACTAAGCTTTCATCACGCGGCGAGTGTTTTTTAAAGGAACTCCTCGCAACTGGTCCTTAGAGGCTGATTATGCTACATGAATCTTCAATTACATCTACAATACACAGTCGCAGGTGATTTTGCCAAAAAGACACTCAGCAAAGAAAAACACACATTTAAAAACCAATTCAATCTAAGGAATCGAACATAAACAAAACTAAATCACAGACTGATTGTCCCACGATACAGAAAAAGTCTTTCAAATCAGGGCATAAGATCAAAGACCGTAGTTCCACGAAATATCCTATATAAAGCTGTGGCAACACTGACGCGAATACCAAGCGGGTTGAAATTCGCTCGCGCCTATTGTGACAAAGGGAATCACGCAGCTATTCGCGGCAGTTCGAAAACACTCCATACAAGTTCACACAATATGCTCGCTTAAGTGTGGCCATAGCTTAATACCACGTTGTAGGTTCGAAACTTGACAGGGGATTTACTTAGTGTAATTTATTAAATCACCACTGCTCTCAAAACGGTGAAGGAAAACATCGTGAGGAAACCGGCATGTCTTAGAACCAAAAATTCGAAGACATGTGACATCTATCAACCCGGATTGGGATTGCGTGGTGGATTACGGCCCATTCCCTCTCACAGTGAGGAGGGCTATGTCCTAGCTGTGAGAACATTATAGGCTGATTATGCTTATGGTTATACCACGTTCTGACGGACGGGATTTTATCATCCACTGGATTTTCAACTCTCGGTATTGAACAGAGCATTGAGAATCCAACAGAGTGTATCCCAGCGTGTCGAAAAAACACACTATTCGAGTTTCAACCGTCGTTGTTGAAGATCCGAAAAATTCCCGCCCCGATATTTATACGTTTGTGCGAACGTGGACTAAAACCCGGGAAATCAGCCGATCTATTCTGTAAAAATCTGACCGTGAAAACTTAGATGAAATGAGCGTGAAGTGAGCTGTGAAGACTGTCAATACCTATAGCATCAGCTATGCTATTCTGTTACCGTCCCACCGTGAAGTGAGTTGGAAGTGAGCTATGATTCCACTTGACACTTGAGATTGGCACTATTAACCACTCACTTCACCTAAATTTTTACAGAATAGACCCGCAGAACCTACAATCGAGATCTTGAAGACGTCAAACGACACTATTACTGAAGTGTTTTGTCAAGCAAAGGGCTCAGATTTATCTCAGGATAAATTAACTTGGAGTGGTTTCGTCTCTCCAATAAGTACTTCAGTTTAATGTAATCTGTTCCCTGATAAGTTGCCAGCGATATTGAATCTTTGAGAAGGAGGAAAAGTATTATCGTTATTTGTATTTGTTATTGCTTCTGTAATTGTATTTTGATGATCGGGGTGGGGTTCGATTCACACGTGTAAGCAATGTTATGGGGATTTCAACTGTGGAGGATGTGTATTTCCTTTGCGTTCAAATGAAGATTTGGTTGGTAGGAAATAATAATGGACGAAATTTAGAATGCTTTGATGCGAAAGATGTTTTAGTAAGTACTTTAATTGCCAGACATATCATCCACCGTTTAGTGGCTGTTAAAATTCTGACTATTTTTTGTTTTTATCGTAACACAGCAGGGGTGATGAAATTAAATACACAAAGTAAGGTCCCTGCCTGTGTTCAAACTCAAACCCTAAAAATCGTAAATCGAGGCCGATACCACTACGACTTAAACTCAAAGTCAAAGCATATATTTCAAATAAACCTTATTACATGCACTTTTGAATTGTCAAAGAGTCGGAAAGATGAAGCTATTTGCCCATTCCAAAGCGTAGTAGGTACCTATGACTCCCCTGCAACCCTGTGAATGTTACGCTAAAATTTTAGTTTTTAAACATTTTCCTTGCCCATTTTTTCAGCCCTTCCACCCAAACCCTTATTAACCTCCTGATCACCTACAATAACACTTCACCTTTTCACCGCCATTATGACTACTCGAAAACGACTTCCAGAATCTTCCTCCCAATCGATAAGGCGGCTCACACACGAATGTAAAATAAAACACCAGTTAATAAAAGGCCCACATTTGGGAAACACTGTAATGGCACTCGAAAAGCAATCTTGTGGGTCCGAGTGTTCCTCTCTTACCTATGAGTATGGTCCAATACGTAAGAGGTAACGGGAATGGAAAAAAAACGCCCTTTGAAAAAAAAATACAAAATAGGGATACGTAATTTTAAACGCCGCCATCGCCATTAAAACGAAGCACAATAATATGAAGAAAAAAAACTTTACCCACCTTTTCGGACTCCGTCGCAGTCGGGTGAAAAAAAATATATTAACGAAACAAGGACTCACTCTTCAACGTCTCTGCTATCTGAAGAGTAAAACTACGGATTGAAAGCGTTTTTATAGAAACTAATGTCAAACCGCCTTTTATTCTTTAATAGCTGACCCGACAGATGTTGTCCTGACAAAATTTCAATTTATAGAAAAAAATCACTTTCAGGTTTTTTTCCGAATCATCTAATTTTCCCGGCAATATTTCAAGTTTATTTTTTTCACAACCTGCACCCTAGTTGCGTAACACACTATCAATCACAATCTGTTTCATTTTGACAGTTCAACAATATTCATTGCGTTATTTACGTTATTGAGCAGACACATTTTTCGAACATATGAAGCAATGGATAAGCAATCTGTTTCAATATGATTCAGATTATGATTGATCGTGCGTTACGCAATTAGGGTGCTGATTCAGACTATTTATTAGAAAAAAATTAAAACAAATTTTGTCAAAACGGTCTAGTCTTTCTGAAGTGATGCGCTTACTAACGAACAGCATTTATGTTGTTTATTAAATAGAGACATAAAGGCAGACTAGCGAACACTCGTAGAACAATTTCTATGAAAACTTCATGGAAATTGTTCTACAACGTCACCCGACTCATGTCACTTGGTTCAAATAGATTCATTTTATATAGGTAAATTCTTTTACATATTGTGAATGAGAGAACGTTGTAGGCCTTAGAGACTAGATTTGTAGACGTTTTTCTATTCTGTATTTTCATTCCTCTAAGTACCTGGTACTTATTGACTGGCCTGCACTGTCCTCCCATACCTATTATCACTGTAATTTAAAAACATTGTAAAAGCCAATTATTTTTAAAAGAGTAACCGTGGAGTTTCTTGCCGGCTCTTCTCCATAGGAAACGACAAATTGGAACCGTGCACCTAGCTTCTGACGTTTCATAAGTGCCCATGCAGGCTTATGTGAAATAAAATATTTTGATTTTGATTTTGACTGCGACGGTTGGAAAATCGAAGAAAATCGAAAGTAGTCTGGCTAATATCCGTGCTGCGGATTAATTTGTGTCTGTGTCTGAAATCGATTAAGTCTCGTCTCATCGTTTGAGGTACTCGTAGTTATGGGGGAGTTTATATGTCATCTCTTTATTTTATTGGCCTGCCTTTTGATATGAATAAGTGAAAAATGGATTCGAGGGTTAAAATACATAACAATATAATACCGACCAACGGTACCTTTAGATGCGTTAAAAGCGCTCAATATTAGCAAGATAAATGCAAGGTAATTGCCTGTCGTGTTATTAGTCACGTACCATCCAGTGACGCGGCGACACGTTAGCGACGTAACTAAATATATATTTTTATCTCTTTCTAACAAGAGGAATCGGTATGAGTCTGTCCTGTTCTTCGCACACTGTATGATTGTTTGTACTAGTAAGTAGCTACATTCATGGTTTACGCTGTTTTTTAGTGTTCTAATGTTCGTGTATGACGCGTCAATTTATAATACGCCATTGATACCGACGCCGTTTCACGAGTAAAACAGGACTTGGTTTTTCAAATCTTTAACTAACATGCTTTTTACACGCTTTATATTAGCTTCACTTGTATGTTTGTTTGTTTACATACAAATCACGCTCAAAGGAGTCGGTTACATACAACCGACTCCTTTGAGCGTGATTTTGACCCACTTTAAACGGTCAGATTTCATTGAAACTTTGTAAACTTGTCGAGGACCGATGACAATTCAATAATTTAAAAAAAAAATGAGAAAAAAAAAAGTATTTGTAGTTAGCAGAACTAAAAAATAGAAAATAAATAAAAGTTTAAAAAATTAAAAAACACGCTTTAAAAACCAAACTAAAAAAGGAGAAAATAATTTAATTCAATTAAAAAGCGTGGGGTGCTTTTTGAGGTATTTTTATAATCAATTAATGTCAAGCACCCCACGCTTTTTAATTGAATTAAATTATTTTCTCCTTTTTTAGTTTGGTTTTTAAAGCGTGTTTTTTAGTTTTTTTAAACTATTATTTATTCTTAGTAGAACCACAAAATTAATCACGTACTCTCTTACAATCTGTACCAACAACTATTTTCCGGGATTGACCACTCACGCCAATCGCTTTAGGGTTTTAGAGTGCGGACGTCATGTGTTAAGGATTTTTCCACTTAATTGATTAAAAAGGAATCCTTTATGTGTATATCTATATAGTTGGGCCATTGGATTCTCATTATATTTGCCAAAGGCTCCAGTTCAGTTTGCTTTGAGGTCTTTCAAATCGTGTGGAAGTTAATTTGGCTCGAAGTGTCCACTTGATCCCTTTTTTGGTCCTCATGGTTTCCTATCTATAGTTTTCCATAAAGAGCTTACGGCCAAATTGTTTGGGCGGAAATTAATCGATTTGTAAACACTGCGAAGTTTTCACTTTCCGTAACAACACGTTTAATATTTAATAGTAAAAACTCACAACTTTATAAGCCACTGGTAACACTACACGATATTAAATTCTATGTTTTGGATACGAGTTTATATACATGCATGTTTCGTATTGTTCTTGTTTCGAACTCGACTTATAACTATGTATGTAACTCACAAAACTGTAGCTGAAAAACTCCTACCCTAACTCGAATTCAATATGCACTTTAAACTCCTCGTTCATTCACTGATTCTCAAAACGAAGTTCTATTTCAAATGTCAGTATTTACGACAAAATTCCATCTCTATTCATTCACTCTTCGACATTTAAAAAACAGATAAATCTTCTTCCGTAGGTTTAGTGCTCGTACAATGATTCATTCATTATGAAATGTACTATGGTTAGGAGTGAATGAACGTGACTATTAGCGTCTGCTAACAGGTCGACACAACACGTTGTGTGGTTAAGGAATTAGAACCTTAAACGCTACTTCCTTGTGTGTTTTACTATTTGTTTCGTGTGAAGTCGCATTCGTTTGTGTTGTAATAGATACAGGTTCTGTTTTTCTTTTATCCTGTCGGCATGATCTTTAGGAGCTAATTGGTTTAAAGAAAAACGGGGGCTAGTTGTAAGCTACGCTTACCACGGTGGGGTGACCATCTTCAATATACATCAGTGCCTCGGAAAGCACGTTAAGCTGTTGATCCCGGCTGTCATTAATGGATCTTTGACAGTCGTTACGGGTCGTCAGAGGCCCGATAATCTGACAACCAGTCTTACCAAGGGGTATCGTATTACCCAGAAACTGGGTTATGGAGGTACCTACATGTAAAATATTCAGTATTCAGCTGCATCCAGATTAGACTGGAAGTCGATCTAACCTCTACAACCCAATTACGTTTTTTTTTTGTGTGGGAAATCATCAAATAACTTCTCCCGCTCTGGGTGGAGCGGGAGGGCCAGACTTTTACTGACTAAAACCCACCCGTGTTCCCTCAGTTGCCTGTGTGCCAAGGGCCGCGGTATCTCTTTCGAACAACCCGCACCCCTGGCAGGCATCGGCCCTTGCGGACCCCATCATTTGGTGCTGACATCTCTTTGAGGCGCGCGTGGAACACAACGCGCCGTCGACCCGGGCTTGGTCCTTACTGGACAGCGAGCTACCCATTACTCGCCGTCCGCAAGCCCGCGCCTGCGGTGGCCGGGAATCAGCCTGGGATTCCCGACGCCCAGGGCGTCTCCCGCGGCGACTACGGCCGTGAGGGCGCATATACTGCCTCTCCCTCACGAGCACCACCTCCCTCTTCGCGAGCATTACTGCTTCGCAGAAGGAGGTGACGGCTAACCATTCACACTCGCTCCGTACCATGGCCTGCACCAGGGCCGGACGCGAGAGATCGCCACCGCCGATCGCCTCCCCAACCCAATTACATTTGGCTGTGCTTTGTAAAGTAATTAATTTGAAAAAATTAAAAACAAAACAACAAATTATGTTAAGTTTCACTAGATAGTTCACTGTAGAATAAGGGCCTTATAAAGATAACTACAAGTAATTACGTGGAAGTTCGCATAACAATCACACCTGAACCACGTATTTTGTAAACTGCAGTCTCTACTGTTATGATGTTATGACACTTAGAAAAAATAGGTAAGGTAGGTTATTTTTAGTTTAACATATTGTGAATGAGAGAACGTTGTAGGCCTTACAGACTAGATTTGTAGACGATTTTCTATTCTTTATTGTAATTTCTCTAAGTACCTGATACTTATTAACAGGCCTGCACTGTCCTCCCATACCTATTATCACTGTAATTTGAAAACATTGTAAAATCGAATTATTTTTTAAAGAGTAACCGTGGAGTTTCTTGCCGGCTCTTCTCCATAGGAAGCGAAAAATTGGGACCGTGCACCTAGCTTCTGACGTTTCATAAGTTCCCATGCAGGTTTATGTGAAATAAAATATTTTGATTTTGATAAAACCAGTGCTAAAATTTCTTTCACCACAAATATTTCAACTAAAAAGCAATGAAGCAACCAATGAAGTTACACACCGAAAATAACAGACATTTTCAGCATTTCACCAACTTTTACTCAAACTGGTTTACCTCGATAAATTCTAGACTATCTACAACTGAACGTGGTAGGTATAAATCCTAGAATTTGAGAACTACGAGCGACATCGCAAATGTTAAATGTGTGCTATCGGATCGTCTAATTGCGAACAGTGTGGATCCAGTGAACGAACGTTCGCCTGTGCTCTCGTTGCTGACTTGAATTTCAACCTCTTTGGGTTTTATTCGTAGAATTTAAATTAAGTGCCTATGAGGCAAAGACTGAATGAAAATTCAGTCTATTTTCATGGAGAAACAAAATACTAATGGAAGATGGAAATATAAATCAAAACTACATGTACCTTTTTCCATAACATAAATTAAATCCCGTCCCTATAAATCCACGTATTCTCCTTTCATTTTCAGCGTCTAAAGCCTACTCATTCAGGATGATGTTCTTAGAAGTCTTCAAGAACATCAAACTCTTTTACATACACATAAACTCACGCCTTCTTCCCAGGGGGATAGGTAGGAGGTACAGAACACCATTTGCTACGATCCTTACATAATCTTTTTGCCTCGGTTACGTTCATACATCAGTGGCCCTAGTGTAAGTTTATTTTAACCATCTCGATCTAACACGTCGACCGCGTTCGGCGCTCCGATTGGCCCTGGATTGTTGTAGGACCAATCGGAGCGTCGTCGATGCGTTTGATCGAGATGGTTAAATGAAACTCACACTAGGGCCTCTGGTCATACACGCACACCGGCTGCAAGTACTACGCACTTAACCTTTCTGAAGAACTTCACCAATAAGGTCACTATATGCCTTCATAGAGGCGTCTCCACTCACATCAGGAGGCCTACTCTCTAACTCCGTCAAGGAAGACATAGGCACGTCCGAAAGTAGTTCGAAACTTCTTAGTGAATCCTACAGCCATTTAACTAACTTTATTGGACGGGGAAAAACATATCGGGAGTAGGGACAGCTGTCAAATCTTGTTGTCATTCATTCTAAGTTCGGGCTCCAAACTAATTTTCGTTCCGTAACTGACACGGAGTTGGAAACGCCCGTTACTTCGACCGAAACGACGGACTTCGTGCTTAGGGAGTAGGCCCCCTGGCTCGTAAATACCTTTGTCAGTCGCCTTTCATTCATTCTCACAACATGATCAAACCATCTAAGCATACTCTTTTCATTTTTTGTCACTACATCTTCTTTTAAAATCTTTTAAACAGGCAGGAAACTTAGATCCACCATCACCACCTACCGCCCGACCACCTAAAACCACAATGTGAAGTGTATTTAAGGCGGTGATTTCTTGAAAACGCTCAAAAAGGTGGATTTTTAAACCAGTGTATCTCTTTAACCGTAAATAATTTTGAAAGCAAAAATATAATGATAATTTCAAGTCTTTTTTGCATAGAGCGATGGAACTCAAAACATAATTAAACATACTTTAATGCATAAAAAAAATCATTAAAGTCACCTCTTAATTATTTTTTAAACCAGTTTATCCCTTCAATAACAATTATAATTATAATTAAAAATATACCATAAAATTCCAAATGCCAAACTGCATCCGATGATGGATTATTTATTATTAAATAGTTAATATCTAATTTTATACGATTTTATTTGCATTTTTACGACAATGCTTGCTCATTTATTATTCGAATTTATTACAACAGATTTTAACCCGTATCGGATTGCAATCAGAACTATTATCGTTCATAACGACAATATTTAAAGTTACCAGGGCCATACATATTGAGTATAGAGACTCATAGGTATCAAAACCTCGTTTATTACAGCGCACCCCCCAAGCGACAGACAATAGAATAAAACGAGCGGTCACGGCGAGATCTAAGATTGAGCCATTAATATGCAAACTGCATACACGTAGACGCATTGCATACTGACGGGCTATTGATTGTGAACACCGAGCTAGGAGCAGGGAAATGGAGGACGAAACTGGCTTTGGAGGAGTAGAATTGTCTATAAAACATTAATTATGACTAAGTTTGTTTCTAAGAATGGTTTTTTAAGGGACTAGCGTTATCACTGAGTTTGAGATTCGAAGAATTCGTTTTAGGAAAATTGTGGAGGTTTGTGTCAGTGGTTGGCGTGACAAATTCTGGTTAACAGCAATTTGTATAGCTGAGGCTGTTTGTTGTTTGGGTGTTCTTCGGAAGAAGATTTGGGACTTTGATTAAGGGTTGATCTCTCAATCTTCAGACAATTTTTATCGAAGGAATAAAAATTATGGTGGGACAGGTTTTGGAGAGAAAATATATGTTATACCGCCATATTTATTCTTCTGATAGAAAATATCTAACGAATAAACAATTGGCTGCAAAAAATAGGTGTACTCTTAGTCTGACTAAGATATTTAAAAGCACTTACTAAAATTAATACGCAATAAACATCGTACTTAGTAAAATTGAGGTGTTGAGGAAATAATCTGGAGATCTAACAAATAAACAAAAATTCATGATAAAAATCATAGAAAGTCTGTGCCTTAGTAGATCTTTGCGTTCGTCGGACGTCACCTCTTAATTAAAGGCGTCGAGGGTATATGTGACGTAGATACTTTGAGCACCTAACAGTACATCGCGCCTGTATACCTCGAAGGGCTCAGCAGAAGTGCACCTTTACCACACCCAGATTTTGCCCGTTATGTTTTAGTCCCATGTATTAGGGGACGACTCTATTGCCATCAACCTGACACTTATCGAAACGCCGGGCTACTACTCAAAAAATCCAGATAAAAAAAACAATAATACTTTGCTCGACCCAGGAATTGAACTCAGCACCTGCATGTACAGCAGTGCTTGCAACCACGACCAACCGAGCACCTAGCGCCGCCTCTTCACACAAAAATGTATTTACAAGCAAAATAGACCCTAGTTAAAATACTTACCCAATTTTTTCCAGAAAAGTTAATCTACCCACACATCCCAATGTCCAAATAAATCATCCAGCTACATCAATTTTAAAGTCAGAGGCTCGTTTATACAGCATTAACGATTTCCAACCTCATCTTGGGTGGCACGTATAAAATTCGCCCAGAACTTGGCACACCTCCAGCCCAAGTGAAACTTCAATGAACCATCAGTGGAACACCAAGCCAAAAGGATAAAGGAATTGTCGGGCTTGGCTAGCTTACAAATCATAATATTTGTTGGAATCATTCGGGATTTCATGACCTTGTGAGGGCCGCAGGAGTCCGCTGGATGCGGGAAGCACAGAACCGGTCGAAGTGGCGGAGCTTGGGGGAGGCCTATGTCCAGCAGTGGACGTCTTTCGGCTGAAATGATGATGATGATGATGATGATTCGGGATTTTTAAAAGAGTTTTCTGGGTATTCATGATTTGTGTTTTAACTTGATAAGGAAACGCAGAAATTCAGTTTTATTATAATAACTAAAGCCGGCCCAGTGTTTGAAATTCGACCACAACTTAAAATATTAGCTTTCTACAGTCCACCTTATGAACTTGCCAAACATTACTGCCATTGAAATTCATAATCAAAACTTTATTTATTTATTTAAACTTCTCGCACACAAAAAAACTTTTTCCAAAAAAAAAACAACCGACTTCCAAAAAAACACTACAAAGTGAAAAATAACTTCAATTTCGGAAGTCGGTGTCTTTGGAGCTGTATTTGAATTTTTTGTCACCGCCTTCCGAAATTGAAGTTATTTTTCACTTTGTAGTGTTTTTTTGGAAGTCGGTTGTTTTTTTTTTGGAAAAAGTTTTTATTTTTCACTTTTTAGTGGTTCACATGTGCTTACCCCTTCACAGCATATCGGCGTGATGTTATGTTATGAAGTGGTGTAAGCAATAGACAGACATGACATTTCAGCAATCCCAGTCCATTTGCTATCATTTATTGAGGAGTTCCGTTGCCTATCTCCAAAGTTCTTCATCAGATCTTCACCAAATTGAAATGAGACCACTCCGAGAGAGTACTCTTCCAAAAAATAGGTAAATCGCTTCGTGTGCCTATAAAAATTTGAAGAGTTCTCTCTATTTCTCCAGGTTCCCATCATCAGATCCTGACTTGATGATCATGGGACCACCTGGGAAGTATACCCTTTCAAACAAAAAAAACAAAATCCAAATCGGTCCAGCCATCTTCGAGTAATCGGGGAACATACATAAAAAAAAATAATAAAAAAAAAACAAAAAAAAAAAAAAAAGGTTCCGACGAATTGATAACCTCCTCCTTTTTGAAGTCGGTTAAAAAAGGTACAAAGGCGGACTTAATGCTTTAGGCATTCTCTACCAGTCAACCAAGGGTGGTGAAGAGATTAGATGGCAGGTGCTTTGGATGAGAGGAACAATGATGAAAAAAACCTATAAAATATATCATAATGAATTATAAATAATATTACATAAATAGGTTATTAACTAATAATACACATACGTGCATACATATCTACTATAATATATACTTAAAATATATATATATATACAAATTCAAGGGACAAACTTTCCGCACGACATTTTTTTCATTCCTCCACATCACATGCTCGTATCATGATAACCGATTCGGACAACTTAGCTTTAATTACTTCACCTAAAAACGTATACTGGGATTATCACATGCGCCCATTATAATAAAAATGAGGCCAGCCTCACATTATCATCTGTATCTATACTTCTTATTAATTAAAGTCGCTTTTCATGTCTGTCAACGCAACGGATTTTTATGATGTTGTTTTCAAAATCATTGAATTTATTCCGGAAGGTTTTTGCGTATGATAATTGATTTAAAAAAAAAAATATTTTACTAATTTTGGATCGTCTACTCTCTCAGTCTACTGAAAACTATAAGTACTGATTTTTTAGTAGAATCAAAGCACTAAATTAAGTGATCCATTTCTTCGTCCATTCAGAATATTTTATGTAACTGAGGACGTGTCGATATCAGGGCCATTTCGCACCCGTCTTTAGTTAACTTAAACCATTTCCTTTTTATAACTTTCATGAGATAATAAAATGCAGTTAATATTTTTCTTCTACTTACAAAACAGCGACGAAGTTTTCTCATCAAACTTTATTTTTGTTGGGGATGATATATAAACAGAAAAAGATTGTAGGTTAGACTATGACATAAGATAATTTTTTGTAACCACCTTCCGAAATTAAAGTTATTTTTCACTTTGTAGTGTTTTTCCGGAAGTCGTTGTTTTTTTTTTGGAAAAAGTTTTTCAGTTGGTAGTGTTTTTCCGGAAGTCGGTTGTTTTTTTTTTTAAAGGTTTTTATATTATAAGTACCTAAACCCAACTTAGTATTCTGTACGGGAATTTAGAAGTCCCTCGCTTCCAAGTTACCAACTCTTAAGGATAGGAAGACTTACTGAATCTTGTAGTTGCGTTTACAAAACAGGAGTTGACGGGAATAAATGTTAGATAAAGCGGTATAAATGTAGTTTTCTTATTTTAATAGATTAATGTTTGCAAAATGTCGTGAGGAAAGTTTTGAGTACCTACGAATGTCGATGGCTCTAAAATTAGGCGGACACCAAAGAAACTATAGATGTGGACTGTGTTAGTAATAATATGGTGAGAAAATTTGTGACTACGGAGATGACAACTGATAGAGAAAAGTGGAAAAAAAGACAAATGTTGTAAGTGAATGATGATGATGTTAGCATTGAATTTAAAAAAACTCAAAGACTCTTTGTATTTTGTTTGGAGATGAAAGACTAGTATTATTTATATTAAAAAGGGGAATTTATTATCTTAATAACCTTGCTTAACTATGTTTAGGCTTACTTTCAGTCTAACTAGAACTGTCTGAATATTTTAGTATTTTACGCGACCCGACTACCATACGTTTCTTTTTAGCCTCGAGAATACTACGGTATTTGGGAAGTCAGTATTATCCGACACCAAATTAACGAACAATACTGATTTACCAAATACCCTTGAAGATAAGCAAAGAAAGAGTGAGACACGATGAGTTTTTGTTTATTCAAAGTTCATTCAATGACTGACTACCTCAGCAACCAGTCCATGACATTTCTCCCATTTAAACCAACAACAACATCTGTCATCTCTGTTTACCCATTAGCTGATGCATTACGCTATAAAATCACTTTCGCGCTATTTACATACGTGCACCAGCTCGCGATGCGTCGCATGAGTAAGTACCGGCTGCCCTTGTCTGGCCGTTGTCATCTCGGAGTCATTCGCATCGCCTGGAATGCAATGTCGTGACATCACAGACACTTCTGCTTGACCCCCACAAGCTAAAACCAACCTTATCTTCCAAATGTAGAGTAGAATTTTGTGGCAGAGATCCAGCGCTGCTTGGGATGTTTCGAGTCGACGTAGAATAGGGGCAGTGAAGAAAAATGAACGGTATTCTAAAAGCAAATAGGTCGATTATGAAAAACTGTAACGACCGACAAAGGTCATTATCCAGGCCTCAAAGAACAGGAGTAAGATATCCCAAACGAATATCAACTCTATTTTTATCGATTTAAAATATAATTTTGTGCAATCCAATTGCTAAGTTACGCCGTGTGTTGTGCAGTGCGGACTTCAATGGTGATTGTCGTTTCTTTCTATAAAAGCATAACAAACGTTGGGTTATGCATTTGAAATGTGATTTATTTCAAGGGCATAAGGTTGAATATTGATTGTGTGTTTTTAAGGTCACAGAAGCTGTCGGGTGCGTCGACATTACAATTTTAGCCCGGATGGTTTCATGCAGTTTTTATTGTGGTAGGGTCATAGGCCTCGGTTATCCTTTTATTGCGTGCACAAAGGATTTCTGCGTAGGCAATCGTGTGTAAACGGGTTTTAATTAGGTAAATTGATATTTATTTTCACTCTTATTGCTATTGGCACGTTTCAAAAGCACTTGAAACATTAAAAGTGAACTAATTTCAGAGATTTATGACTAAATACATAGTTTTAAAGTTTACTGCAAGATTTATACTTAAAAGTTTTTATTGTCAAATAGAATCAGAGGAGCTTGTGGCTAAGTAAAAACAGCAATACGAGTCGATCGATCAGGTTAAGCTACCCTTGCCACGGTTGGTTTATAGATGGGTGAATCTTTACATACCAAGACCCCTCCGAGCCATGAAAGCATGTTAAGACCCGACTGTCATTATAGTTGACAGTTGTAACGGGTCGTCAGATGCCCGAAAGTCTAACCACTAGTCTTACCAAGACTTATCGTATTACCCAGTTACTAGGGTGTGGAGGTCAGATAGGCAGTCACCCTATGTAAAATACTGGAATTCAGGTTCATCCGGTTAGACTGGAAGCTGACTTCAACACACAGTTTAGAAAAGGCTAGGCAGATTGGACACTGTTTTACCCCCTTATTTATAAACGCTGCTTTAACTTAAGAGATATTTAAAGACCAAAAATCTATGGTTATAGAGACGCTAAACACAACTTAACTTTATGTAGCGTTTATAAATATGGGGGTTAAAGTTTACTGAAAGCTGTACTGATACTTAAAAGTTTTACTTTATTGTCAAGCTGGATCCGTAAAGTGGAGGTCTTTAACCTCAGAGTTGATCCCTAGTACTCAGAAAGATTACACTATTTTTATTCATTCTTTGTAATAACGAAAGCAGTTTTACTAAAGTTTTTCTCTAGACTTGTTTTATCTCAGTGTGAAAATATATTATTTTTTTTGGTATGAAGAGATACTCAGAGATTTTTATTAGAATGGATTTTGGCGTATTATTTGTGCACTGCAACAACAAATAATTATCTCAAATTAATTTATACTGTACTCTGTGCTAGAAAATTACTAAAATAAGAAATTGAATAAATAAAAAATAATAGTTTAAAAAACTAAAAAACACGCTTTAAAAACCAAACTAAAAAAGGAGAAAATAATTTAATTCAATTAAAAAGCGTGGGGTGCTTTTTGAGGTATTTTTAATCAATTAATGTCAAGCACCCCACGCTTTTTAATTGAATTAAATTATTTTCTCCTTTTTTAGTTTGGTTTTTAAATCGTGTTTTTTAGTTTTTTAAACTATTATTTATTTTCTATTTTTTAGTTCTGCTAACTACAAAAACGTGTTTTTTTTCTCATTTTTTTTTAATTGTTGAATTTTCATCGGTCCTCGACAAGTTTACAAAGTTTCAATGAAATCTGACCGTTTAAAGTGGGTCAAAATTGCGCTCAAAGGAGTCGGTTACATACAAACAAACATACAAGTGAAGCTAATATAAAGCGTGTAAAAATCATATAAATAATTGAATTAATTAAAAAATATTAAAATAAATACTTAATTGAATTAATTAAAAAATATTAAAATAAATACTTAATTGAATTAATTAAAAATATAACATAATATCCACTTTTGAAACAACACAATAATTACACTTCACATTACAATGGCATCTGCAAATGTCAATATCAATATGACATGAACAGTCTCTATCAATTGCTATCACGTATTTAACCCCGTCGTCGGCGCGTGCGTCTTGCGTTTATTTCGGTCGTTCAATTTGTTATTTCTTTTGACCATGAACTTGCTTACAAGCTCGTAAAGAGTATTGTTAGAAATGGCGGCTTGGTTTTTAATATGTTTACTTTGTATAGTTGCTTTTGTAAACATTTATTTCTACTGTTTGTTTAGATAACAGTTCTGTTTAAGCTTAGATAGACTCACCAAAAGAGATAACTAAGTTTAGTTAGAAACCGATGGATGTTTATGAATGAACCGTCACGGGCCTCATTAGAAAGCTAAAAGTCACCCAAAGGGCAATGGAGAGGGCTACGCTTGGAGTTTCCCTACGTGACTGAATCAGGAACGAAGAGATCCACAGGAGAACCAAGGAACGGTTACCTTAGTTCTCCTGCGGATCTCTTCGTTATCGTCCGTGCTATATCGGTACATAGCCAGGGCAGGACGCATTGCTCGCAGAACAGATGGCCAATGGGGCCGAAAGGTTCTGGAGTGGCGACCGTGTACCAGAAGACGTAGAGTTGGAAGGCCTCCTACAAAGTAGACCGGTGGTCCTAGAAGATGGCTTGGAAGGCTGCAGGAATCCGCTGGATACGGGAAGCACGGAACCAGTCGAAGTAGCGGAGCTTGGGAGAGCCCTGTGTCCAGCAGTGGACATTTATCGGATGAAATGGTGATGATTATCCGTCATGATCTCAAAATCTACCCTTACAAATAAACATTCCTTTTAAAAATCCTCGACCCAGATATAACCCGTAGGGATGTCCCACGAAGATAACTAAGTAACATGAGTGCCTAGGGATGTGCTGACCCGTAACGCAACCCCGACGCCGACGCTTCGCTCAAGGCAAGGGGTGACGTCACATGCCATTAACATCACTAATTATGACGCTGCACTGTACTTAGGACTAAGGTTGTGGTAATTGGATTTTTATTAGATTATTCGTTCGTTGAACGCTTTTCTGCTTGTTTAGGGTTAAAATTATGTTGTCTTTAAGTTAAAGCTAGCGTTTTCACATCAATGAGGGGCTCGTGGCTAAGTAATAGTAGCCGTACGAGTCGATCTATCGGGTTAAGCTACGCTTGCCACGGTTGGTCCGTGGATGGGTGACCATCTTTACTTACCAAGACCCCGCCGTGCCTAAGAAAGCTCGTTAAGCCGTTGGTCCCAGCTGTCATTCATGAATCTTTGACAGTCGTTGCGGGTCGTTAGAAGCCCGAAAGTCCGACAACCGGTAACTGGGTCGTGCGGGTCAGATATCAGTCGCTTCATGGAAAATACTGATATTCAGTTGCATCCGGATAGACTGGAAGCCGACCCCAACAAAGTTGGGAAAAAGATAGGCAGATGATGATGATGATGTTGGGGACGCGTTATTCAGACGTATTATTATTTGTCTTAAGATGGAAGCTCCAGGGTAACGATTAAATGACTAGGTATTAGATGAAAAAATCATTAAATAATAAATGATTTTATTTCTGTAAGTAGGTTTGAACAAACACTTTTACACGTCAAAATTTTTTTTAAACTAGTTTAGGTCGGCGTTGCCTATCTGACTTATCAGAGAAGAAAGGCCGAAACAAACTCAGGGGTCACAGTCTCTTTTAAAGTCCAGCAGGTTTCGCACAAGCATCGTGTCCTCGTGGAGGCGATCGGCGGCGGCGATCTCTCGCGTCCGGCCCTGGTGCAGGCCATGGTACGGAGCGAGAGTGAATGGTTAGCCGTCACCTCCTTCTGCGAAGCAGTAATGCTCGCAAAGAGGGAGGCGGCGCACGTCAGGGAGAGGCAGTATATGCGCCCTCACGGCCGTAGTCGCCGCGGGAGAAGCCCTGGGCGTCGGGAATCCCAGGCTGATTCCCGGCCACCGTAGGCGCGGGCTTGCGGACGGCGAGTAATGGGTAGCTCGCTGTCCGGTAAGGACCAAGCCCGGGTCGACGGCGCGTTGTGTTCCACGCGCGCCTCAAAGAGATGTCAGCACCAATAGGTGGGGTTCGCAAGGACCGATGCCTGCCAGGGGTGCGGGTTGTTCGAAAGAGATACCGCGGCCCCTGGCACACAGGCAACTGAGGGAACACGGGTGGGTTTTAGTCAGTAAAAGTCTGACACGCCCTCCCGCTCCACCCAGAGCGGGAGAAGTTATTTGATGATTTCCCACCCAAAAAAAAAAAAAAAAAAGCACCGATTTGTCGACGGAAGAATAGACATGACAATAATTAAATTATGTATAATAGGAGAAGATAGCTATGTTTTTTCTATTATTTATCACAGTTATGCATCCTAAACGAATCATGATTTTGTAGATAATCTTATATACTTTGTGGGCGTCGAGTAGAAAGATTGTTGTCAGTGTGATTTTGACAGTTTGGGAAGAAATATTCTTCTGAAATTGTCTAAATTTTTATGGACCTAGACAAAGATCGTTAGAAACGAAAGACAAAATGACAGATTGTAGAAGGATATCTACGGTGCGATGTCAAAAATGGAGAAACTAAATGTCACTTTGTATTGAAAAGCACTGTCTATTTTTCTTAGAAATAGAAAGCATCATGCTAAGCCTTCAGACATGATCTTGGCCAGATCATGTGGCCAAGATTATTCAATGAACATGAACTTAGATAATTTTTTATGCTTCATAATAATCTCATACAATTCGTATCGATGATTTATAGAAAATAATAAAGCTTCCGAAAAACAAATTAACTTCCTGCGATCTGTGGTTGACTGTAATACTATATATGCTGTGTTAAAATTAAATACCAAAAAAATACCAAACTACCGAAAAAAAATACTAAGTTTCCGACAGCATATGTTCTGCTAAAATAATCGTTTTCTTATGCTCTCTAAACCAGCTTAATATCTAATATTTGTTGAAGAATAACTTTTTTAACCCTCAATTTTGTGAAATAGGTTAGGTTAGGTTATAGGTTAGGCCGACGACGTAGCGGCCAACCAGTTGCGGTGCCGCGGGGCGGCATAGCAACTGGTGCTGGGGGTAGTGGGCCGCGGCGGGGGAGGAGTGGTGTATGGAGATCGCCACTTTCCTCACCTTCCGCGGTCTGGACGGAGCTGCCATCGTCAGATGGCGGACGCGGTGGGGCCGCAGGGGAGGAGGAGTGTTGGTATTGCGTAGGCCGCTCTCCCTATCCCCTGCGGCCGAAAAGTGGTAGGCGGCGGGGCCACTATCCCGACCCGCCGCAGGGGGACCAAGGGTGCCATACACGGGGTCGTTTGGCACCCATGCGCTGTCTGGTGCCCGGGGTGGTCCGGCGTGCCGTGTGTTCTGGTGCGCCGGTGATGGGGGTCATTCCCTTAAGAGGAGGGTCCGGTGACGGACAGCCGCGGCGGGTTCGCGGATGGCTTTCGCGTTCCCGTGTTCCCGCCATAAGCGGCACTGGAGGACACCGTGGAGTTTTAGTGGGTTAGAGTCCCACATAACTGCGCTATCTCCCCGTGGTAGCGCAGTATGCATGAGCATTTCTCCACGTAAAAAAAAAAAAAAAAGGTTAGGTTAGAACTGTGACCAAAAGCGCGCGAGCCGAGCGAGCGTAGCGAGCGGTGCCGCGGTAGCGGCCGGCGAGCGCTACTTCCAAGTTGCTCGCAGATTTTTTTTCACCATTTTCTAATCCGGGTTTTGGGATGAACATGCTTTAACTGTAGTTTTCGTTAAAATGCAATCTATGCTGCTGGAAAAATATTACGTCAGCAAATGCTGTTTTAATTTTTCGGAATTTTCAGCATTTTACTCGGTCGTTTTTTTTATTTGTATTCGCATACAAGTTGTCGGAAAATTAGTATTTAAAGCAGTAAATCTCATATTTTGAGTATGCTCAATATTTAAATTTTTTCGGAGCTTTTATTACTACCCATGATTTTAATGATGCCATAATTGTTACGGTTGCGATTCATATTTTGTTTAAAATATAAATAAATAAAATAAAAATGTTTATTGCATACATAACTTATTCTAGTTATAATGGCGAGAAAGTTTTCTTGTGTAAGGATGCTCCGCCCTTCCCCAGGTTATCTTATTTCTATTAAGTTATTAAGCCTGAACAAAATAATTCTATGAATATACTTAAACCAATAAAAAACAAAAGAATTAAAAGAAAAACATCAAAAAGCGCGCTGGAATATGTGGGTTATGTGTAGAGATGGTGTGGAGGTACCTACTGGTGGTGAATGTGTATGTGAGTAGTGGGTGTAAGTACATAAGTGTGGGAGTGAAATATACAGTCTGACACTGACCTACACATTGAAAAAACATAAGAAAAATTTCGCGTTCTACCCTAGAGAGCTTCCTCTTCTCTACAGGGTAATTTTACCAGTGCGCAAACTGTAACCATGAATTCAGCATTTCAATCTAGACCTCCCACCATACACATTCTTCGTCGGTTATACAAAAACTTACGCGGTCATATTGTATGGAACAGCTGATTTTTTTTTGTATAACCGACGAAAAATTTCTGCGCTAATCTAGAATGATACGCTGAATTCATGGTTACAGTTTACGCACTGGTAAGAAAATTACCCTGTACCTATAAAAGAAAAATTAACTTTAAAACTCTTCTTTAAAAGCTACAATTGGGAAGAAAACAAATTAGTATGTATTTACAATAATTTCAAACCAAATGCAGTATTTTTCTGCCTACCCTATCTGTTTCCTGCCAGGTGCGGGTTGTTCGAAAGAGATACCGTGGCCCCTGGCACACGGGCAACTCAGGGAACACGGGTGGGTTTTAGTCAGTAAAAGTCTGAACCGCCCTCCTGCTCCACCCAGAGCGGAAGAAATTATTTGATGATTTTCCACCCAAAAAAAAAAAAAAACAAAACCCTATCTGATTTTACCCTGTCACCAAAATTTACCAACCACTTCAAACCGTCTATCAAATTATAAGGTTACGCAGGTGACATTGAGTTTCCCTAACCGCTATCTAAAGTAATTTGCATAGTCGCGTCACCGCTGCGGGTTCCGCCGCAATGTCAGCGGGGCACGACATTGTCAACCGAAAGTCTTGCTGATCGGTTTTTAATACTTTTCCTGTCTGTTTATGTAGGTTTGTGTCTGTGTGTTAGTTTGTTTTAGTGTTGCCCAAATGCAAGAACAAAACGAGACTTAGCCAGTCTTGGTCTTGGTCTTGCGCCAATACACCTGGTCTTGGTCTTGGTCTTGGTCTTGCGCTCCCAGTCTTGGTCTTGGTCTTGGTCTTGCAGCAAGAGTCTTGCAAGTCTTGCAATTACCTATTAGTCTATTACTATTTATTAAAGTTTACTTTAAATCTTAGAAAAACGTATTAGAATTGGAACATTGTGAGCTTGAATTAACATAGCCATAGTAAAGATCAAGCAGATTAATAAATAACTGAAGATTTGATAAGAAATTCGAAAAATCAACTGACCTATATGTCGTTTTCCATGGAAGTAACTGTTTCTTAATAAACATTTATGATTTATAAGCTTACATTTGCTAAAACATGTAAAAAAACAAATTAATTACAATAACTTGACTGTATTTTAAAGAACAATACTTATCTGTCTAGAAAGAGATTGAACCCTCAACTTATAAGAAATTTAATAAAAGAGTTTTACGGTTTATCATTTATTTGACATATGACATTTAATATGACATCTACTACCTATCCTTACCATTTTATCCTAATCATAATACTACTTGCGTGATCAGTATAATGTATTCATTTTCATTCTAAGCACTCTGAAACTTATTTATTCTTTGGAACACCTGTAGGTACTCTTAAAAAAATTCGAAATTATTTTGCATGAGTATACCTACGCCCTATGGCGGCAATCAAATAGTGTCACAAATGTTATGATTTCGGCGTGGCGGCAACGATTGTTTTAGATTTCAAAAGAAGCCGCCGGCGCGTGTATCATAACCATGTACTTCCGAAAAGCGGCAAATTTCTTTGAGAAGTAAGTACAAAACCTTTGATGCCGCATTATCAAAGTGCCGATGGTTAAAACATAACTATGCATGCACTCAGTTTGATTTTAATAGATATTTTTTTATTCGCTATGTTTATGGTATTAGTCGTAATGCGCATAGGTCCAGTTTTTCATATTCTTTGATACAGTTTTTTGCGTCTCATAGAATTCCTAAGCGTACCTACCTATACACCGAACTGTTACACCTAACTACTCAGTGAAATAGCGCTAAGTCCTAGCTGCAAGACGCAAGAGTCTTGCAGGCTATGTCTTGTTCTTGCTCAAGTCTTGCACGGTCAGTCTTGGTCTTGGTCTTGCTAAAAATACGCGGTCTTGTTCTTGGTCTTGGTCTTGCAAAAACGCAAGAACAAGACCAAGACTGCAAGACCAAGACTGAATTTGGGCAACACTAGTTTGTTTGAAAATCACCAAATTACGGCAAAGCCAAAGTAGGGTTATGATTTTAGCAGGCTATGTTTGTTTGTTCATCTGTTCCCTAATCAAAACTCCTATATTGTCATATTTTGAATTTTGGCGATGTCGATTTTTTTCGGTTTTTGTATAACCGAAATCACACGTCATTAATAAATATGGTACAAATTACATGTCACTACGGTTATACGAAAACCGTCATCGATATCTTGTTTACACATTTTCAGTTGGTATTTTTGTCGTAGTTTTAGTATTGAACATTCTTTTTTAACCGACTTCAAAAAGGAGGAGGTTATTATTAAGGAAATTGTGTGGTACTCGTCTTGGCTGTGAGAGACTGTTATTTATTTACTGGGCAATGGATACACCTCGGAGCAGTGGTGGCCCTGTGGTAACGGCTGCAACTAACTAGTAGCTGATCGTAGACCCCAGACAGACGGCTTAACTTTGTGTAAATTATTTCATCACCACTGCTCTCAAGACGGGTAAGGAAAACATCGTGACGAAACCGACATGTTCGAGAACCAAAAATTCGAAGATATGTGACATCTACCAAACCGCACTGGGCTTGCGTAGTGGATTATGGCCCCATCGCTTTTAGAGAGGAGGCCTACGTCCCAGACATTACAGGCTGATTATATGGACAAACCTGTATGAAACATAGATTCTTAATGATTTTTTTATCGTTCAAGCTCTGCACTGTCTATCATATTATAAAGTGAAAAAACTGCCCCTAAAGACCCTTCAATAGCTACCACAAGCACGGAAATCAAACCTCCATTTATTTTTCACTTAAAAATAAATATATCACGGACAGAACCACGCGCACGGCTAGTTAATTAATTTTTACGTAACACGTCGTAACGAATCGATTTTTCAATTAGCGTGGCGACTGCCTGAATGGCGTAATCGAATGTTTTAGGTAATTTACCTGTATTTAAACAACTGTTTTAATTGTTGCTGAGGCTTGTATAGGTAGTTACCTACCTACGTAGAATGCCTAGAAAATTAAGCATCAAAGTAGTTTCGGCGGTAACATATATACATATACATAACATCACGCCTTGTATCCTCGAAGCACAAACACATAATTATTTCTCTAGGTATGTTTGAGTCCTATGTAATAGGGGGCGAACCTATTACCATTAACCAGGAACACAAATCCAGACTCCGGAATTCTACCTAGAAATTCGAGATACAAAAATCAAATAACACTTTGGCTGGCCTGAGAATGGCACCCAGGGTCAAAAGTAGTGCTTGCAACCAACGAGGCAACTTACTCAGAAAATAAATAAAAATTGATTTCTAGATGCTTTACAATTTAGTACATATGTCTTTTAATTGGCCTATAACAGTTAGGACTCCCGAAGACAGGCGCGACGTGATGGTACGACGCGATTCTGGTAAAATAATTTCCATGAAGTTTTATAGAAATTCTTTCACTAGAGTCGCGTCGACCGGACTACGGTCGGCCTTTATTATTTTACCAGTTCTTATCGTATGACGACTGTATGACAGTGTCTTTTTCGTGGTAGTCACTTGAAACATCAGTTTAATATTTTGTGTCTTTTTGTGTACCCAAACTTCACGGAAGAACGATATCTAAATACGATAAAATACAAGAAAACAGATTTTCTCCACTTATTCTTCAAGACTTCAAGTCACAATACTCCCAGCTGTCGTTGACAGTAAAAACACATTAAATCATTATCTGCCTTTTCCTAACTATGTTGGGGTCGGCTTCCAGTCTACCCGAATGCAGCTGAAAAATCAAATCTAAAAAAAAAAAAAAAAATTTTTATTTTATCGTGCTTAGATATCGATACTATTCACGTTTCGCTAGTTAATTTAATTTGACCCAGTAGATATAGATGACCATGTTTGCGTGTGTATGTGAGAGATAACTTTCCATAATTTGATAAGAAGTTACAAGAAAGTCCACACAGAAAACCCCGAAAACAAAACAACAATTTTTCAGCACTGAAACTAATCTTTTACTTTTTTTTTGTTACAGGTAACTTGATTTCTCTAGAGACGACGAAAACATGAGGTAACATCTAAAAAAATATTATATTATCTTAAGATTACTTACATTAGTCTTTTTTTTTATCTGTGCGCACTTAAAAACCGGAACCGATCGTTTTAGCAAAGTTTAATTTCACATTCAAATGTTAAGAAAAAAGACTGACAGTCGTGCAAAGGTCAAAGTCGTGGATATATTGGTCATACACATAAGAGTTGTGTATTAGAAAAACCATGACTGTTACGTCATATCCTTGAAATATGAGGGATAGGCGTATTATCGTTGCCGGTGGGCATACCAGCGCTGCGACACTTTTTAAATGTCGATGCATCATGCTGAGGTAGGAGCCTTTTGGCCTCGTGCAGGACTTTCTGTTTTGTTTTTATTTTTTCACTTCCAAGAAATTTGTTTTTTTTTTATTTGTACGATTGTGTGTTTAGTTTAGTATGTGATCTTCCTGTGCGAGTCACAATACGTCTTTTTATATCGTTCTCACATTGATAATTTTAACAAAATGATGCAACCAACTTTTTGTAACAATATCATGATTTTAAAAGAGTGTCCATTGAGTTTCTTGCCCGTTCTTCTCCATAGGTACCTACGCTTTGGAATAGGCAACTAGCTTCATCTTTCTAACTCACCAACCTTGACAATTCAAAAGTGCCTGTAATTGGTTTATTTGAAATAAATGCTTTCAATAATTACTTTTTCTTTCTTTCCTTTTATAGCATCATGCCTGT
Source organism: Antitype chi (assembly GCA_947359405.1). NCBI lineage: Eukaryota > Metazoa > Arthropoda > Insecta > Lepidoptera > Noctuidae > Antitype > Antitype chi. The sequence continues at coordinate 13,982,123 of OX375811.1, read as the reverse complement.
CATCATCATCATCATTTCAGCCGAAATACGTCCACTGCTGGACATAAGCCTCCTCATTTTAAGGAGTTCGCCATAATCGACACGCTTGGCAGGCGGGTTGGCGATCGCAGTATGGTCGTAAAATGCATAGAGAACGCTGCTGCCCATTCTCTAGTAAGTCCCTTAGTCGCCTTTTACGACACCCACGGGAAGAAACGGGATGGTGCTATTCTTTACGTCCGGCACCACACAGAAACATCATGCCAGTAACCATGCTGTAACCATATTATTATTATTTCGGAAGTTTTACTAAGTTGAGAGCATTGGTAGCCTAGTAGTAACGGCCGCCACTTACGAGTTATTAGTCGTAGGTTTGAACAACAAGCATTTTCTTTGTAACTATTTATGATTATTTCATCTGTATGGAATCCGCACGAAGTATAGTGAAAACTTCATCTAGAAAAAGTGCAAAAAGCATTCTTGCGTTTTCTTTACAGAAGAACTCTCGATTACTATCCCTACCAAATTCCTCTTAGGATGTCTAGGATATCATATGCTGGAGACCAGAAGAGCATGTGGCCAGGTAGGCGTTATGGTCAAAGTATGGAAGGGTATGACGGATGCGCCTGACATCCACAATGAGCTGATTCGACTCTACACACCGAACAATTATCTCTGTCGCAGAAAACATCGATTGCTAGCCGTGCTTTCGTGTCGGACAGCAGCCCGTGCTGCGTCTCCCGTACCGCGCGTGTTGACTGCACTAAACAAGCTCGTGGAGGCCAATCCGGACTGCGATCTGTTCGCTAATAAATTCGCCAATTTAATGGTTATGTCCCATTTTTGTGAGAATAACAGTATTTAATTTTAGTTATTCGTTTAGTTGTTAATGTTTGTACTTATTATACAGGCTGTAACAGAAACCCCATTACTATCCTTAAGCAGTAAGATAACAGCTGGTATAGTTTCAGCTCAAAATAAAATACTCTAAGAATTGATACTAAATTTCCGGTTTCATATTATGTTTCTTAAATTCAAATCAAAACAAACGTGTCACCGCACTACGTTGGTTAATAACTTTCCACGTTACTTGCCAATATCACGATAAATCTCTTCCGGTGATGTGTTTATTTCAATTTGAAAAGTTCGGTTTCTGGTATCAATGTATACAAAAATTCTCATAACTTCCGTACATGTAGAAATAGGATTAAAAACCCTTGCAATATCGTTTGATGTTTGATATCATCCAAAGAACCCGTGCCCTTGGTATGTATATACCCTTTCTGTTACACGTTGTATATATACTATGATCTATGTAATTGGTTTTTAAGCCGTGTGATTCTATTAAAAAAATTAAAAAAATAACCACTTCTCTCAAAACTGTGAAGGAAAATATGCCAAGGAAACCGGAATGTTCTAGAACCATAAATTCGAAGACTTGTAGCTTCTACCAACCCACACTAGACCCGCGTGGTGGTTTATGGCTGACTTTCTCTACTTGAGAGAAGGTCTGTGTCCCAGCAATGGGCACATTATAAACTGATTATGCTTAGTTCAGATAAAGGTTTAGCAAAATAAACGTAAGACCGGAAAGTAGCTTGTTCTGATACGGCTTCTCAATCGATTTCCATCATTATTTAAAAAACGGCAAAAAGATCATGTAAGTGGGAGCCCCACTTTAATATTTGTTTTATTTTAATGTAATTATTTATTTTTAAAGTGAATATGTAACTAAATATTCTGTGAATATTTCAAGCGTCTACCTATTGCCGTTATCAATATCAAGCAAAAAAATCAAGTTTTTTGTATGGGAGCCCCCTTAAAAAAAAATATTACTATATTTAAATAAACAAATAAATATTTCAGTATTTTTTGTTATAGCTGCAACAGAAATACATTATCTGTGGAAATTTCAACTGTGTAACTATCACGGTTCATGAGATACAGCCTGGTGACAGACGGACTAACAGTGGAGTCTTAGTAATAGGGTCCCGTTTTACCCTTTGGGTACGGAACCCTAATTACGTTATTTTTTCCCGGAAAATCTTACATTTATAACTTAACTTACATGAAAACCAACGCGTCATGCGTCATAACAAATTCATAAAGCTTTAATTTAAGTCTTATCTCAGAGCAATAAAGTCTATTTGAAAGGTAAATCGAAAACAATATTCACCATAGTAAATAAAAACTTATTTAAATTAAAATCATTTGTAGCTACTCCTTTGCTTAAGTCCCGTCTGGGACCCACGACTGTAACGAAACCAACCACGTGACACAGTCTTCAAACAAAACACACCCAAGTTTTAAACAAACAAAAACCCTTTTATCCAAATTGAAAGCCGAAAGTCGCCGACTTCAAAACTTCGATGTAGTTCAAGTGAGATGAATAAAATTTTCAAGTTTCGAAGTCGGTTCCCTCTGGTGCGGTTCGAGTATGTTGAATAAACATAGAAAAGTAATAAAGAGGTAGAACTGTGGTTTGGAAGTCAGTTGGTTTTGTAGTTCGTTCATTCGAATGAATGATTTGAATGAAGAAAAATATAGAGTTGACGCAATATTTTTGTTCGTGCAGAAAAACGTTAGTCTGATAATTTACTCCTCCATCCTGTATTAGGTTTTAAAGGACTTTTTTCTAAAGATTTTTAAATGTTCCATATAAAACGAAGTCCTCTAGAAAATTAATACATTAACATTAGCACCGGATAAACAACATATTGAATTATTCTGTGAAATGCCTCCATTTAAGTGTTCTCTAATAAATTTCAAACAGGCACATTAAAGGCGGTGATTTCTTGAAAACGCTTAAAAAGTTGGTTTTTTAAACCAGTGTATCTCTTTAACCGTTAATAATTTTGAAAGAAAAAAAAAATATATGAAATTTCCAGTCTTTTTTGCACAGAGTAATCGATCTCAAAACATAATTAAACATACTTTAATGCATCAAAAAAATCATCAAAGTCACCTCTTAATTATCTATAAAACCAGTTTAGTTCAATAACAATTATAATTAAAAATATACCATAAAATCCCAAATCCCAAACTGCATCCAGTGATGGATTATTTATTATTAAATAGTTAATATTTAATTATATACGATTTTATTTGCATTTTTACGACAGTGATTGCTCGTTTATTATTCGAATTTATTACAACAGATTTTAACCCATATCGGATTGCAATAAGAACTATTATCGCTCATAACGACAATATTTAAAGTTACCAGGGCCTTAAATGCACTTTTAAACGTCAAAACAAAAAAAAATCATTCTAGGTACAAAAGGTAGTTTGGTATAGAGAGGAATGGGCAAGAAAATTGACTTTATTCCTTTAAAATATTTCACAGTATTTTGTATACATTAATTATATCAATATAATGTGTGAAAAGCTAGAATAAAATTGCTACACCACAATTAGCTAGAAAGTTTGTATGTATGGATAAATGTTACTCTTTCACGCAAAAACTACTGAATGGATTTTGATAAAATTTGGCACACAGATAGATTATAACCTAGATTAACACATAGGATACTTTTTATCCCGGTAGAACGTTTCCGCGAGATAATTTCCGACTTCCACGCGGGCTAAGCCGCCGGCGGAACTAGTTTAAAATAAAGCAATGCCAGGGAAATTAATTATGTGATAGATATACATGGTGCTCACATATTTATAAATACTAGGGGCCGCGCAGTGGTCGAAACTCGACCATTATTATATATTTTTTTAAATAGCTGTGCAACAAGCTATTTAAAAAAATATATAATTCTTCTCCATATAAACTTCACCGCACGGTTGGCGCAATGGTTAAGCGATTGACTGCTGCGATGCATCTCGCGGGTTCGATTCCCGCACGGAACAAATATTTGTATGACCGATTTGTAGTTATTCCGGGTCTGGCTGTTTGTGTATGTGAGTTTAAATGTTTGTAAACGCACCCACAATTAAGGAGAAATTCCTAGTGTAGGGCAAAGTTTAAAAAAAGGAAAGAAAGAAAGAACTGTGCCTTTATGTGCGTAACTTTTGTAAAAAGTTTTATACAGGAAAAGTTTTTATCCAGTGCGCAAAAAAACAGCTGTTCCATACATTTTGACCGCGTAGGTATTGCATTTTTCTATGAAACAGCTGATTTTGTTTTGTATGACCGACGAATCATTTCTGCGTTGGGGGGTCTAGAATGTTAAGCTGAATTCATGGTTACAGTTTGCGCACTGGATAAAAAACTTTCCCTGTATAGATTATAAAAGTAGATGATTTTCCTAAATTTAACAAGTTTAGTGGTAATTATGTGTGAAACCCACAAACTCATTTCCCAAAACCAATCACGCCGTAACATTAACTGTGACTTTAATTACCTACAAGTAATCCATCATAATTATTCAGCAACCAACAGCAACCAAAACATTTTTCATTAAATATTAATGAACATGTAATCCTTAATTGCTATCCAATTAATCACCAATCATCAGAAAATTCAGTATGAATATGAAATATTCCAACCAATGATTACATTAATAGGGACGGACCACAGAATAATTAAATTATAAGGTTGAAGCCGAATTTTAACTAATATTATATCATAATTAATTTGTGCTTACAGCATCAATTGATTGAGTACCTATTTATACAGTATTTATTAGTAACTAGCTTTTGTTAGTGGCATCGCCCGTGTGGTCGTCGACAATTATGCCACGGGAACGTATTTCTGGAATAAAAAGTAGCCTATAATACGCCTTATAGCATCAGCTATCTGCCATTGAAAGTCTCGTCAAATTCGGTCTAGCCGTTTTGGAGATTAGCAGGAACAAACAAACAGACAGAGAGACGGACAAAACAATTAATAAATGTTTTTTTTTTTGTTGAAAGTTCCGCTTAAACATTTACATACATTTAGTAAAAAGCTTTTATTTTGACAGTAAAAACTGGCACTTCAATTTGATTTATTTGATATACGTATATCTATACGCATGTTTCTAGAAAAACCTATACCCCATTTGTAATAGCTTTAGAAAAAAGAGGCTCGTAGAAGCAGGAGTGCAAAACATTTTATTTCAAAGTTAAGTTCTAACTTTTTTAGGTAGATTTAAGACAGTACTAAATACTGAGATAAACGAAGTAAAAGTAATGTTTATTTTAGATAATGTTCTATTTACAATAACATCTTCATCACACATTACAAACCTACAACAAAACGAATGAATGAAACAAACAATCACATGATGATTTAAATCTAATTAAGGTTATAAGAAAATAAAATATATATTTTTTACAATACTTTATTTTAAATAACAACTTACGACCAACAATACGTTTGGTAAAACTTCGTCGTCATAAACTAATTTAGTTACTCGGTGTTGTTCACTCCTGCTTCTTTTAGGTTTTTAGCATTGACACTTTAATTTTTTTGGCATAAATCGTAACTGCAACACCTTTATTATAATTTTGTTACGAAGTGTACATTAAAAAGAACCTTTTTTAATTTCTGTCTAATGCTATTGTAAATGGAGTATAGTTTAACCGAACTGAAATCTATTTATACTCCCGACCTTTTGAAACTTATTATTTACCAATCAAAGTGCCACACGCCATTACTGAAATACCAACATCACATACTCACCTACTACCACCCAATTCTATTATATCGCCGACATAACGATCAACAGACAACAGCTCATCACCCCCCCTTTCCCGCCCCCCTTCAAGTAATAACCAACAAGCTCACAAGGGCCGCTTATCACCAAATTACAACAGATACCTCGGCTCGTATAAAGAAAATAATTTACGCCGCAAATCCTTTGAGCATGGTCCAAAGTACACGAGGAAGCGGTGGTAAAAATACACGACTATATTTTCCAGTAGGGCAGAATAAATGAACTAGCCGCTGGCTAGCCGCGGAAGGGTGATCTGAAATAAAGGTTTACATATAAACTTACCTCAAGCACCAGTCTCTCACAAAGTTTGCTCCTTTTTCGTGCACCACTGTCAAAGTTTAGCAAAAAGTTCATTGAATAAAAACTTTCGTTGGAGCTTCGAAAAATCGCATATAAAATCAGCCTCAAGACTTGGCATCTGCGCTACAATCGTTGTGATTGACTCTACAGCAGGGGTCTAAATAATGTCAAAGGATTTGGTAATATTCTGGCAAGGGTAGTCTTGACTTGCATCATCATACCACTGTTTGGCAAAGATCTCCGCCATAACATTTCTCCAGATTTTTCAGTCCATAACTTTGATGACCATTGCTTGTTGGTTTTGTCCAGCTCGTAGGAGTATCTTGTATATGGTAAAGGAAAGCCTTTATTATTGTGACCCTTTGGACTTCACATCGTAATTTAGTTTTTTTTTCTTAGGAATATACTGTTTAAGATTGAAGCCCTGGGGTATTCTATCTATACATCTTCTATATATACAGATAAATAAAATTGGAGTGTCTGTTTGTAATATTAAAATAACCGCTTTTTACTAAATGCATATGGATGTATACACGGTACATATACTAAAATGATTTTTTTTTTTTTAAATTGTCTGTCTGTCTTTTTGTTCCGGCTAATCTCTGAATCGGCTGGCCTGATTTTGACGGGACTTTCACTGGCAGATAGCTGATGTAATAAGGAGTAACTAAGGCTACTTTTATATTATAAATTTTATAAATATATATATAATAAATAATAAATAATTAAAAAAATAACTATTCCCTGCGGACGAAGTTGCGGGCACAGCTAGTAACATATAAAACCATATTTTTTATGGTCGCGAATTATATTTTTATCACTATACAACCTGACACTGATCTGCAAATTGAAAAAAACGTAAGAAAATAAGATTTTCGCTGGCTACCTTAGAGCATCCACCTTAAAATATACGTATTTTTAATCATCATATCGTAACAATCGTGGTTAGGTTTTTGAAGTGAAAACTTCTTTAGTCACGTTGAACACGTTTTGGGTGAACAGAAATCATGGAACTCGCGTCATCGTCACCAAACACTTGAGCACACGGATGAGTCGCGCATTGATGTTTTTTGGAAAAGTCTCTTTCTTACATTAGGAAATTCTAATTATTTTATCCCTTTCTTTCCTTTTGTATTTTTATCGTAAAAATCTGTGATGTTACCTTTAATGGCTGCAGTCGATCGCTCGTTTATCATTTTTTACCGAGAAAAATCAGGACCCAAGGACCCAATGTGAAATACTGTATTGGCGATTTAAAAAATTAACACGTAATTGTTCAAGTTTTCACATCTGTCAGCACTCCTGGAGTGCCACTGATTTTTTTGGTATGACATTGTCGTTACATCTTGTAACTTAAACCATCAACCCAAGCTAGTATATTCATAGACCTAATCTAGCCCCATCACGTCACTGACGCATTAATACTACGGCCCTCCAGGGCTATATAACTGAAGGTACAACAACAATGGCTGACCATTCACTTTATATGGAATGTGATTGAGTAGAATAAAGTGGTCACTCTCCAAAATAATTTGAGAGCTAGAGGTGGCGCTGCTTGTCAAGGGAAACGTCAACTCTATGTCATTATTCAGTACATTTTGAATTTAGTTCACTATTTTGCCGCATGCAGAGATTTCGTGATTGTGTATTTCTTGATGTGTGTTTGAATTTATATAACATCACGACTGTTTTCTCCGAAGAGTTTGGCAGAGGTGTAACTATAGTCATCCAAGGACCGCCAGTTATGTTTAAGTCCCAATAGGGGGTGAACCTATTGCTATCAACTGGTATCCAGAATCCAGACTCCAAACTGCGACTAACAAATTCCTGATGGAATAACCTTATAAGACCTTGTCTGACCTGAAAATCGAACCAGCCCCAGTTTGAAATTACGGATGAGCTGTAAATGTAAGGAGTGGCTAGATACTGCTACTGAAATCTTTATTTTTACTAGCTTATATTGCTGGGCCTCCCTAATTTCCTTCCAAACCTCTGTGTCTTGTGCGTTCTCTGGCCATGTTGACCTTATCAGATCGTCACACCACCTTCGCCGTGGCCTACCTCGAAGTCCATGTTCTTCCTCAGGCATCCAGTGAGTGACGATCTTTGCCCATCTCTTCGGGTGCATTTGTATAACGTGTCCAGCCCACTCCCGTTTCAGCCTAGCTGTTATTTCTCCAACATCCGCCACTTGAGTTATGGAGCGCAAGGTAGTGTTTCTTACTCGGTCTGAAATCTAAATGAAATATGAAAATCATAAAAATTCTAAACTTGGACCTCCTACGCTTTACCATAACCCTCTCGATTGGTAAATGGATTGATAATTAGCTTGAGAAAATAAATGAATCTTGAATCACTTTATGGTAAGGCAATTTTAAAGAGTGCAAGCAATGAGTTTTCTCTTTGGTAGATCAAAAATTTTACCCCGCTTTATGTCGTCACGACAACGAGCAACCGGTTAGTAGCTAGGACGATCGCTGAGCGGAATTTCTAGATTCGGGTAATAATATTCTCTGTAGCGACTCGGTAGTCTGGATTTGTGTTCGATGTATGGCTAGATTAAACAAATATACGTAACATTAACTCACGCCTTCTTGCAATGGCTGTCGAAAGAAACAACAAAACGCAATCTGCTACGATTCTTAGACACTCCTTTTGTTTCGTTTTCGTTCATAAATTTGGTCATACACGCACACCGGTTGCACCACTGCGAGCACTGCGTATCGGACCCTTCTTGAGAACATCACCAATAATACGTCACTATGTATGTCCTCCTAGAGCGCCCCTCCAGGCGTTTCCAGCGTTTCCTTTTTGTTAGTCGCCCTTCATTGATCCTTTCAACATGACCAAACCATCTAAGCAAACTATTTTCAATTTTTGTCACTACTTCTTCTTTTAAACTGGATTTACTTCTATGGAATAGGGTATTACACCCATTTTTGAAAAGTGTCCTATTTAGATTCTAAAGTGCTAATAAAAAAAAACACTTTTTTTTATTCAATCGGTTAGTGCCGTAAAAATGCATTTCAATTTTACATTTTCAAATTTCGCGCGTAATTTAACAAAAACGCTGGAAACTGACGTCAGTTTGCTTAAGGTGGAAGCGCCAAGGTAGCCCGCGAAATTCAAATTTTGTTACGTTTTTTGCAATTTCCAGGTCACTGTCAGGTTGTATGGTGATCTAAATATGATTCGCGATCGTATCAAATATGGTTTTACAGAATCATAATCATTAGAATCAGCAATACATCTCTATAAGTGCATATTACTCTAAAGAATGACTATTTCATGAAATTATGACATTTGAGGGCAATTCTAACTTATGGAGTTGTATTGCTGATTCTAATGATTATAATTCTGAAAAGCCTTATTTGATACGGTCGCGAATCATATTTAAATCACCATACAACCTGATACTGACCTGCAAATTGCAAAAAACGTAACAAAATTTGAATTTCGCCGGCTACCCTGGCGCTTCCACCTTAAAGACAAATGCGCTGATATTTTATATGATAATTGTTTATAATTAAAAAAAAAAAATGTTATTAATAATAAAAGTACAAAGTTGTTCAACTGACATGCCGTATGACGTAATAACATGGCGGCTACTTACTATTTCATGGTGTTCAAAAACAGATTAAATAAACTGAAATCTTTGAATAGAATTTTAAACTTTATTTTGTTATTTCATGAACCAAAACTAACATTTTCCGACTGCATTTTGCCTAAGCTATCTCAATAATATATTTTTAGATTTTTTCTCATATAGAGTAACATACCCAATTAACAAAACGTGGGTGTGTGGGTACCTATCAACTGTACATTTTTGCCGATACCCTTGAACTTTCTTCTTCTTCTTAACATGTCAATAGCAATCCATATACAGTCAGCCCAGAATTTGGCTACGAGCTTGGCACTAAATACTTAATAATACTTTAATGTATTGTTAATAGGTAGTACAGTAAATAAAAGCAAGAGTCTGAAAGTGACAGCGGTGACTTAAAAGTTGACCCGAAATCGGTTGTCACGATATGGACATGTGACGATGCGGAATGAGAAAAAGGTCTTCAGTAAAGTTAGGAGTATGATTGTGGATGGTTATACAAGTAAGGGAAGACAAAAGAAACTATGGATAGACTGTAAAAAGGTGACATATCATCTTTCACACAGTCCATCCATTTTTTTTTTTAGGTTTTTGTTTCTTTTTTTTATAAAAGAGAAGTATAGAAGAAAATATACATTGCGCCGACCCTAAACAAATTGAGATATTGGCAGGAGAATATTTTTTTTATTTCTTTATTTATTTAAGGGGTTTATGTACCTACACATATTATGTGACAATGTCAATCCCATCGTGCTTTTACAAATGATCACTTACTCTTATACTAAATAAACTAACCTGAATCACACAAAACGTAACCTAATCTTATTTATTATTTAATAAAAAAAGTCAATAATATTTTTGCTGCTTCAGAAGTTGGATCAGCTAAGTTGCCATGAACATTCCAACATCCATTACCGACAATTTCAAAGAATTCAACAGTGCGTTTCTTTTGTTAGTATGCCGGACACATTCAACCAACACATGCAGTATCTCTTCTATTTTACCACACACCTCAGGAGAATGATGATAAGTAAATAAAAGGAAATGCAATGAAAAACACAGCAGACATTTATGATGAAGGTGATTTTCCTCATACATAAGCAAATGTCAACAATCAGGTCAGTGTAACACAAGCCCACACAGTTAATTGTTATTGCCTATTGTTGGTAAGTAATGTAAACCATGCATATTCAGATTTTAAGGCTGTTGCTTCATTTGTTTGTTTGTGATATCATGTCAAGGGTAATGAGATCGAATTTATTGCAAGGGTAAGCAACTTCCTTTATCTACGCCACATACCAACTACGCATTAAGGCGATGTTTTCTTGAAAACGCTCAAAAAGGTGGTTTTTTAAACCAGTGAATCTCTTTATCCGTAAGTAATTTTGAAAGCAAAAAAATATATGATATTTTCAAGTCTTTTTTGCAAAAATGAGGGAACTCAAAACATAATTAAAGATACTTTAATGCATCAGAAATATCATCAAAGTCACCTCTTAATTATCTTTAAAACCAGTTTATCCCTTATATAACAATTATAATTATAATTAAAAATATACCATAAAATTCCAAACGCCAAACTGCATCCAGTGATTGATTATTTATTTTTTGCATTTTGACGACAATGCTTGCTCATTTATTATTCGAATTTATTACAACAGATTTTAACCCGTTTTGGATTGCAATAAGAACTATTATCGCTCATAACGACAATATCTAAAGTTACCAGGGCCTTAAACTAATGTCACGAAAATCCTGCATCGCTCAAGCAGAGTTTACTGCATAACTAGCATATATACGTCCCGACATCAATCGCAACAACACCTGCACGTAAGGGAGGAGCAATATATGCGCCCTCACGGCCCTAGTTGGAGCAGGAGACGCCCCGGGCGTCGGAAATCCCAGGCTGCTTCCCGACCACCGAAGGCGCGGGCTTGCGGATGGCGAGTAATGAGTAGCTCGCTGTCCGGTAAGGACCAAGCCCGGGTCGACGGCGCGTTGTGTTCCACGCGCGCCTCAAAGAGATGTCAGCACCAACTGGTGGGGTCTACTGGGCCTTTGCCTCCCAGGGTTGCGGGTTATTCGAAAGAGATACCGTGGCCCCTGGCACACAGGCAACTGAAGGAACACGGGTGGATTTTAGTCAGTAAAAGTCTGACACGCCCTCCTGCCACACCCAGAGCGGGATAAGTTATGATATGATTTCCCAAACTAAAAAAAAAAGTCTTGTCGTTGAATCCTCCCTTTTTCTATGGAGGTTGAGCGAAATTAACACCCTGTTCCTCATACCTCTAAAAAGTAATGGTGTCGTAAGCGTAAATAACAAGCAAAAACTGCAAGATTGAATCTACCTATCAAATTCTGAATAACAAACAGCGTAAAACACTTTCCATTACAATTCGAAGGATTTTGAGGGAAAATCATAATATATTCCATTGCTACATACGAGTATGTTTGAAAAATTCGTCTGCTCGACATTGTAAATAAAGCAATGAATATTATTGAACTGTCAAAATGAATGGTATTGGGATTGTCAGTGTGTTACGCAATCACTCCGGTGGTACTGTGTGGGCCTGGGGTCACCCTGTTCCAGGATTTAACAATAAAACAATTTTATATGGTATTAACAAATTATTGAGTTTATTCCACGCTTACGTGTTAGCAGTCTCGCGCCTATCATCTAAGCATTTTTTTCCGAAACAAAAAACCTATGCTAAAATATTTGAAGGGTTATTCTAAATCCCCATGACAGTTCGAATGTGATTCAAGTTATTTTATTGTCTGCCAGTATGACATACGATCGCACTTGATAAACAACCAATACAGTACTTAGTTCTCGTCTTGTCGACAAATTCAATGTATCGGTCATTGGTACTCCCATGCTTAGTTGTAGAGAATGAAGAAGATGTAGTCATTTCTGTGATGACAGCTGTTATTGGTCGTTCCTCACACCTAGAACATAAAAAAAAACCTATGAAAATCTGATTCATGTTCAAATGACGGCGCCAAAATAAGCAAAATGTAAACAAGTTTTCTACACTACATACTACTATGTGTCACATAGTAGTAAAGGAAATAAACTAGTGGACAAACTATTACGATAGATAACTTGGCACGGCGTCAAACCCGCAGCCGTTCATTGACAAACGTAATTGACGCAAGTGACCCGTTCAGTTGATTTTTGTAAACACTTCGGAATACATCCCACGATTCGTAAATAGTTTTTAAACTAGCGAATTATTTGCCCTCATAATCCATTTCTTTTTTTAAAAGTACCTACGTCATCTTCTCTTTTTGACATATTTGACTTGAATGAAGATCAGATGGCTATAAGAGTATAGCCAAAGAAACGATAGATGGGTCTGTGTGACAGATGATATGGCGAAAGCGGGTACATAATTCGCACCTTTAGAAGTATAGAGACCTAATGCGAAATTAGCCGCAAGCAAAATTATTTAGAATTATTAGAATTATAGAGACCTATTTTGGTTGCGGCTAATTTCGCATTAGGTCTCTATACTTCTAAAGGTGCGATATCAGTGCTGCCAACTTAGCGCTTTCAGCGCCAGATCTAGCGCTTTTTTTGTTCAATAGCGCGTTTTAGCGCCTAGCGCTTAATCTAGCGCTTTTTGAAATCATGTTATGATATGCACATCTACTATTATTTATTCTGTGATGTGCTTAACACGGGACGATTCGCATTTTGTTTTTAACTAGCAGCACTTAAATGCTGATAAGTTTCATACGCTGGTATCTTAGTCTATGAGTTGAGGATTCCTCGCTAACTATTTTGTAATTTGTAGCTAACTTCGTTTCATATTCTAATTGTTCTACAGTAATTTATAACTTTCCGTCTGATAATCTAAGTCAGTTTTACGAGTTGTGCAGTGAGACTATAATAAAAATGGATCTCCCCTTATAAAAAAAACCAACTACAAACAAAATTACAAGAGTGAGTGGGACAGCAACCATTTAGCGCTTTCTAGCGCTTTTTTAAAGAGCTAACAGCGCGTTTTTGCTTAGACGAGTTGGCAGCACTGGTACATATACTGAGTTGACAGCGGTATACGGTACGTTACTGGGTAACATGTAAACAAATAAATAAATAATACGATACCCCTTGGTATGACTGATTGTCAGACTTTCAGGCTTCTGACGACCCGTAGCGAATGTCAAAGATCCACGAATGACAGCCGGTACCAACGATTTAACGTGCTTCAACGGTTTAACGTGCTTTCCGAGGCACGAAGGGGCCTTGGTATGTAAAGATGGTCTCCCGTCCACGGACGAACCGCGGCAAGCGTAACATAACCTGATCGATTGAACCGTGCGGCTGTTATTCCTTAGCCACAAACCTCTGAAATAATTTTAGATTACCCCTTAAAAATCCAATTGAACAGATGGTTTATTTAATAAAAATAATAGGTCTAGATGCTCTCTATTCCTAGATTCCATGTGTCAACATAAATAAAGTAGGTAATCTAGTTGACAATCCGTAACAGAAGATTGCTTGGCTCTGTTTCAAATCCACGCTCAATGAGATAAGCAATTGGCATGTGGATATAGTGGGAGCTACCTCAACGAAATATTTCTTCACTGAAAATTACTGTGGAAGATATTTTTATGCGATCTTGTATCTTTAGAATAGAAACACTGTGATGACGTCAGCTTGGTTTACGTAGGACTTACTAAAAGTGAATCTAACATCATTCAGGTTGGTTTGAAGAAATCTGTTGGTAGGTTAGTTTTGAGAAGCTAATAGATCATCATCACCCCCAGCCCGACTTCAACCAATGCTGGGCATATGCTTCTCTTTTCTTGTGCCAATCCCGACACTCCTGTGCCAGCCTCATCCACGGTTTGCACGCGATGGCAACAATGTCGCACATCGCGCCACGGGATGACCGACGCGAGTTCTTGGACACCACTCGGTCACTGCTTTACTCCATCTGTCAACACTGCGCCTTTACAGGTGTCCTGCCCAACTCAATTTGACTTCCTTATTAAGCTTTCTGATTTTTTTAATAAAATATCAATAGTTACTATTATTTTCCTGTTATTCCAAATGTCCTTCCTTTAGTCAAAATCTTGTTTATTAATTTCATTTTTACACACATTCAGGAGTAAAATAGTCTTCGAAAAGTTAAGTTAAAGACCTTCAATAATATTTATTTAAACTTCTTGCAGCCAAAAACATAGATAGATCCCAGATGGAAGCCTTTGATTTGCATCCTCCAGCCCTAAATGTAATAATAACAAGATGAATGGACAATCGATTCCCTACACCATAGGTCAGGGCTTACACCACAAATAAATAAACCTAATCTGTTCGACAGGTCGCTAGACAAATTGTTTGGCACTTGTTCAAACTCATTCATCCAGATACCGATTGACATTAGGACCTACCTCAACAAAGTATTTAGGAGATAGAAAAACAAATAAAACTTGTTTATGTTTTGTTATTTTGTCACTTTATAATGCTACTGAAGCGAATGAATGAAGATTAAGGGTCAGAGACGCGACGCGACGCGCACTTTTTAAGATAGCAACAGAATATCTAACTTATTTACAACACGAAAAGGTATAATTTCTCTACGACCGCGAAAGCGTATTGAAGAACGCTGAGATGTACCGTGTTGTGCAGCCCGTATACCTTATTGTGAAGTAAATAAGATCTATTTTGTATCGTGATCTTAAAAAGTGCGCGCAGCTTCACGTCGCGTCGCGTCTCGGTGTGAACTGATCCTAAGGCGGAATTTCATGAAAATGTTTTTAGTGGGAGAAAAGTATTTTGCCTGAGCTGAGATAAGCATATAAGCGTAGTCGTACTATTATAAATGTTCTGTGACATTAGAAACAATGTATTTATCATATAATTATTTTAGCTGTCATTGTTTTATTTTTAACTAGTTTTTACCGGCCGTTTCGCCTGCGTGGTGTCGGATATTATCCCACGGGTACGTACTACCGAGATAAATAGTATTATACGTGCTAATCCAGGTTATAAACTATCTGTGGGCCAAATTTCATGCAAGTCCGTTCAGCTGTTTCTGCGTGAATGAGTAACAAACATCTAAACATACAAACTCTTACATTTATAGTACACTCGAGAGCAATGAATCCGGGTCACTTAAAGAATGTTAAAAATCTCGGAAACTAAAAATGATAGGTTAATGCAATAAATTGTATTTAATAGACAATGTAATACTCCTTAAATGAAAGTAAAAAAAATATGAGTCACCATACATTTTATTAACACAAAATTACATAAAGAAAAAAACTGCTGATCTCTCCTTAAAACAAAAATAGGAAACATGAAATTTTTGAACTTTATTACGATTTTCTTGAATTTTAATACTTCGTATTGCCTCCTCGTGCTTCCTTACTGCGTTTACGCGGTTTGGCATGCTGTACACCAAGTTCCTTGTACGATTTTGGGGAATATTCTCCCATTCCTCTGTGAGAGCAATTTTGAGCTCACGAAGCGTGATTGGGGGAGGGTTTCGTTGTTTTACGCATCTGCCTAGCTCGTCCCAAGCATGCTCGATCGGGTTGATATCCGGGCTGCGCGCTGGCCACTCCATACGAGTAATGTTCATCTCTTGAAGGTAGTCATTCACAATCCTACCTGTATGAGGTCGGACATTGTCATGCATAAATATAGCATCCTCACCTAAATTGACCATAAATGGACCAACGTGATCATTGAGGATTTCTTCCACATATCTTACGCTAGTTAAAGAGCCGTTTTCTATGATCACCAGCTCTGTGCGACTTTCAGAAGAAATTCCGGCCCACACAAGTACAGACCCACCACCGTAGGCTACTTTTTCTTCGATGCATGCTTGCTTGAATCTTTCCCCTGGTCTTCGATACACTCTGTGTCTTCCATCGTGCTTGTAGAGCATAAATTTTGATTCGTCGGAGAACATAACTTTTGACCAATCTTCAATACTCCAATTTACGTGGCTCTGGGCATATCTTAGTCTTGAAATACGATGCCCACGCTCCAGTTTAGGGCCGTTTGCAGGTCTAAGGGGTTTTAAGTTAGATTCAGCAAGCCGACGTCTTACTGTCCATGCACTTGGGTTACTTCCTCCGAGGCGTCGAAACTGATTTGTGAGTTCAGTTCCTGTGAGAAAGCGATTTCGAAGCATGGTGTTCACCAAGTATCGGTCTTCTCGTGCTGTGGTACACCTGGTTCTGCCCGTTCCTGGTCTGCGTAGGTTAGAACCAGTTTCTTCGTAACGTCGGAGAACTCTTTGTACTGTTGACAGCGACACACCGACAGTCCTGGCTGTATCGCGCTGACTCCGGCCGGTTTCCAGCATTGTAAGTATTCTGGTGCATTCTTCAGGCGTAAGCGACATAATTTCAGCTTGAATAATGAATATAGAGCACTATCAACATGGTTTATGTACCCACATAAATGACAGATTACAAACAAAAGCAAAACCAAATGCTGTAATTTCGTAGTTCCATCTTCGAAAGTGGCCCTTTTTCAAATTAGATTTTTTTATGATATAACTTTACAATAACTATGAAGTTTTAGTTTTAATACATTACATTGTCTATTAAATACAATTTATTGCATTAACCTAGCATTTTTAGTTTCCGAGATTTTTAGGATTCTTTAAGTGACCCGGATTCATTGCTCTCGAGTGTATTAGTAGGATATAGTAGGACAGTAGGATTCATCTTATGAGTAGGTAAATATGGTTTCAGTAAGGCCTTAAAAAGTAGAAAGTGTTTTTTGAAATTCAGACTATTTCAAGCTTTTAAAGGGTTTTCACATCGTGAAATAAAACTTACCATGATTTAATTAAAGCAACCAGCGGGGTAATTGTGTTACATACCAACAGTAGGAATGGCTTTCATTGAGACAGTTCAACAATATTCATTGCGGTTTTTACGTTGCTAAGCAGACAAATTTTTCGAACAAATGTAGCAATGGATTAGCAGTATCCTTCAAAATTATTCAACTTCTGTTCGATTTGTTACGCAATTTTATTTAATGTTTTTCAAACTATGAAAGTTTAATAGTAATTTTATTTATGGATCATAATTAATTCCAAACATTAACAAGTTAACCATCCATGCGCGCCAACAAAAAGAAACGAATCTGGTTGTCAAACCGTAATGCAGATTACTTGGCGCGAGTTCAAACCTAGTTCATTGAGACAAGTAATTGAGTCGCTCAACAAAGTGTTGTGTTTGTAAACAAACTATTTTGGGTGTGATAACACTGTGATAGCCAGGAGAGGGGATTTTGCTTACTTACTAATTATAATCGCACCATTTGACGTAGAGAGTGCGATTGTCGCAATCCAGTGCTGGGCACGCCACTATTGCGGCGGTAAGTCCCCTCTTTGAGGAGTGGCTTGAGAAGCGGCACGGCGTCCTCACCTTCCGCCTGACGCAGGTCCTCACCGGACACGGTTGTTTCAGGAGGTGCCTGTTTCGAATAAAGTGGGAGGAAACGCCCGGGTGTTTCCACTGTGAAGATCGCTCTGAGGACACGGTTGAGCATACGGTGGAGGTCTGCCCGGCTTGGAAGGAACACCGACGTGTCCTCGTGGAGGCGATCGGCGGCGGCGATCTCTCTCATCCGGCCCTGGTCCGAGAATGCATGGGTAGCCGTCACCTCCTTCTGCGAAGCAGTAATGCTCGCGAAAAGGGAGGCGGCGCACGTGAGGGAGACGCAGTACATGCACCCTCACGGCCTTAGCCGCCGCAGGAGACGCCCTGGGCGTCGGGAATCCCGGGCTGATTCCCGGCCACCGTAGGCACGGGCTTTCGGACGGCGAGTAATGGGTAGCTCGCTGTCCGGTAAGGACCAAGCCCGGATCGACAGCGTGTCGCACCATCGGTGCGTTGTGTTCCACGCGTGCCTCAAAGAGATGTCAGCATCAACTGACGGGGCCCGCAAGGGCCAGTGCTTGCCAGGGGTGCGGGTTGTTCGAAAGAGATACTGTGGCCCCTGGCACACAGGCAACTGAGGGAACACGCGTGGCTTTTAGTCAGTAAAAGTCTGACACGCCCCCCTGCTCCACCATTTCACGCAATTTATTATGACCAAAGTTTTAATTATACATATTTGTTTTTATATTCGATTATTTGTAATCGACTAATTGTGCTGGCAACCCCGCAACTATTCAATTCGTTTTAGTCTCTTTGGCAACACTGTCAGTAAAAAGTAATGACTGGCGAGCGCATGTGAGAACGTCTCTCGTTCGTTGGCCGTCGTCAAGGTCGGACCCACAATTGGTCTTTTACGTTTCTGCACACTAATTGCGTAACTCACGATTAATCATAATCTGTTTCGTTTTTAAACAGAGTGCTAAACCAATGCTTCATATGTTCGAAAAATGTGTCTGCTCAACAACGTAAATAACGCAATGAATATTGTTGAACTGTCAAAATGAAACCGATTATGATTAATCGCGTGTTACGCAATTAGGGTGCTGGTCTCCATCTGCTACAGTTTTATTACACTATTAGTCAGCATCTGAATCATTTTGATGGTTATTGCGAATCCATTATTTCATATGCTCGAAAAAATTGTCTGCTCAACAACGTAAACAACGCCATGAATTTTGTGGAGCTGTTAAAATGTAAGGGTAGTCTTACAGGAAAATCAGTTTTGTTAATTCAATTTGTATTCCATACTCCAAATATGTAGGTACATAATTAAGGAGAAGTCTTTGTCCTATCGACCCAACTGCGCATGCGAAGCCAACGGAAATATCATTAAGATTCACTACGTCCTATAAACGTCTTTGTTATTATAATTAATTTGAATTTTATCATTACGTCCGGTCAGCTGACGAGTGTTTACGTCAATATATTTATGTAGGTATAGGTAGTATTCTAGACGGACATACATTGTGTGGCAATGTGTCTAGTCTGCGGTTTTCTATTAGTGTGATCTATGACGTAAGACGATTCGAAACTTACTGGCAACGCTTTGTATTCCGGTACGCGGTCGCCACTCCAGAACCTTTAGGCTCCATCTATCATCTGTTTTGCGAGCAATGTGCCCTGCCCACTTCCACTTAAGTTTGCTATTTCTTCGGGCTATATCAGTTACCTTAGTTCTCCTACGGATTTCTTCATTTCTGATTCGATCACGTAGTGAATCTCCAAGCATAGCCCCAGTGGCCCTTGGGTGACTTTCAGCTTTATTATGAGGCCCACTGTACCATCTATAAATCAATATATCTATATTCTATACGCGTAATATTTGGGCCTCCTACCATACAATTGTTTGGCAACCATTAAAAATGCTTGATATCAAAGCTAAATGTAATTACCAGATACGACATAAAATGTTTTTTTTTTTGGGTGGGAAATCATCAAATAACTTCTCCCGCTCTGGTTGGAGTGAGAGGGCGTGTCAGACTTTTACTGATTATAACCCACCCGTTTTCCCTCAGTTGCCTGTGTGCCAGGGGCCGCGGTATCTCTTTCGAACAACCCGCACCCCTGGCAGGAACAACCCGCACCCCTGGCAGGGACATAAAATGGTTGTGTATGTAACGTTGTGGAATTAATTTTACAAGCCTCTTTAATTTAATATAATACATATTCATTGTTTTACAGGTTTTTTGCGAAGAGATTAACAATGTTAAGTTTTCAAATTGTTTAGTTGTTGATTAGATTTTTTTTTTAAATAGCGAATAATGTTCCCACTGCTGGGACGCAGGCCTCCTCTTAGTGAGAGGGAGTGGGCCTTAATTCACCACGCGGGCCCAGTGCGGGTTGATAAATGTCACATGTCTTCGACATGCTGGTTTTCTAACGATGCTTGTAGATTTTGTAATACCTAACATGATTAAAAAGAGTGTCCTTGGAGTTTCTTGCCCGTTCTCCTCCATAGAGATCTACGTTTTGGAATGGCCAACTAGCTTCAACTTTCCAACTGGTCGACTTTTTGACAGTTCAAAAGTGCCTGTAAATGGTTTCATTGAAATAAATGCTTTGAGTTTGAGTTTGAGCTTTCCTTCTCCGTTGAGCAGTGGTGATGAAATAATTTATACAACGTAAAGGGCCTGCCTGGATTCAAACCTTCGACCTACAACTCGTAAGCTGCGGACGTTACCGCTGGGATGTCACTGTTGTAAAATAATTAGAAAGGTTTACAATTTTCATCTTCAGCTGGTTTTTCATGCTGTGCAACGTAATTATATGTCACCTAAACTTACATACTTTTTGAAACATTTATACCAACTGTTGTAATATTAATTGTTCTTTTTTTAAATTCAAATGACGTTAATCTAGATGTAGGTAGGTGGTTAGAGAATATTGGCATTCAACCTTGACAGTACAACCTTACATAGACAAAAAACTGTATTAACTAGAATAATAAAAAAACAGTCTAGAAAACATAGTGCTAAAATGTTACACTGCGTATGTGGGCAATGTTTTAATTAGACTGTGGGTCAAACCGTGGTGTAACATTATGGTTTGAAAACATCCAGTGCTGTACCTACCTAATAACCTTATAAAGGAAGACAAATAAATCGGAAATCAAGGCAATTGATTATAAAATCATGACCAAATGCACAGATTGTTAAGCTTAATGTTTGTAGTGGAAAATTGGGGGAATCCTGTTAGAAAATGGCTAGCGTCGCACCGTCTATGCAATGTCAAGGGGTTTTCAAAATCTTATGATGTTTTAGTAGGATTTTAAAATAAACCATTACGCTCAAAGCGCAACACAACACCTGCGCGCAGTGCAAGTATACCCTGGGGCGAGGTTTTCCTAAATAACTATACTGTTAATATTTCTAGTAAATTAGGAAATAATTAATAGGATGTCCATGCAACCTGCCCCCAATAACAACCCAATTAATAACTTGCACGGTTATTTAACAGCGAGTAAACAAACATCCCTAATTACACAAAAGATTATATTTTATTTACTACTACAGAAGCCGTATGCTACGCTCCGGTGTGAAGCGCGGCCGTTCGTCCTTGAGACGCTCCGAACAACGAACTTAGCGATTAATATAATACCCTTACGTAGACTGTGCCTAGTTTAGTGCTAAAAATGTTTTATTTTAAGCAAAAAGTTGCTAAATTGCATGTAAAGGTCGTGCAGGTCAGTTTTTAGGTCAAGTTCCAGACAAATTGTCTGGGAATAAAACATACATACATGTATCTGAGAAACATTTATCTTTTTTATTGTGCTGGGCTAAGTATTTCGTTAAATTATTCTTCTATGATTCAATTACCCTCTGCAGGTCTTTGAAAAACTTTTCAGTCTAAAAAGTGGCCAAATCGTATGCCGATTTAACTTTGCCAGTTTTATTTTGATCAGCCAATCATAAAAAGCAATAACTAAAACCATATTGATCAGATCTGAGATTGTATATTATTTCATAAATAGCAACACTCTTTTTTATTTAAACTAACTTAATTTTATCAACATTGAACTTCAATTCTACTATCCAACTTATAACATGATAAATGTGAAAGTTTGGATGTTTATACTCAATTACGTAAAAACTTTTGGATAAAATTTGGCAAACAGATAATTTATAACCTGGATTAACACAACTTTTCATCCCGGTAGCGCGTTCCCGTTGGATAAATTCCGGGCATAACGAAGTCAAAAACCAATAAAACAAAAACAAACAATTCCTATAAGTATACCCTTTCTGCACTCAATACTCAATACTCAAATTTTATTTACATTCCACAATGTGTACTTAGGTGGTAAATTAAAAAAAAAAATTGTGATCAATATGGACCCTGTCGGGCACAGCAAAAAATAGTAGGAGAGAGGAAGCTTTAAATATGTAGCTAAACTTACATCTAAACTAAATCCAATAATACCACTGTATTGGTTCTTTATACCTACAAGCTATATGATGTAGAAGAACTGTAACTAGCTTCAACTTTCTGACAATTCAAAAGTGCCTGAAAATGGTTTAATTGAAATAAATGCTTTGAGTTTGAGTTTGAGTTTTTTGAGTTTGTAATTTTATTGAGATAATCATGAGCTGTTAATTTTGAATGTTAAATGATTTAAATTATAATTTTATTTTGTTAATTCTAATTTATTAATCTAACTATACATTTCGTATTATTATATAAAAGTAATGATATCAATCTAAAGCTAATTTTATTATTTTATTGTTATTATTTTTAATTTTAGGGTATTAACCATGACTTTATGTTAGTTTAAGTTATTTGCCTTCCTTTCCTGCCTCCAGAACATTTTGTAGGCATCCCCAGAAAATAAACAAAGCATAATTCCATATAAATATTAAAGCAACGTAACGCTCGCCACATGTCTGGAACAATACATATGTATGTCCTTAAAATATTCCTTTCTCCTAAATCCCCGGACAAAAAGTCGCAAGATCTCATCGAACTGTAAACAACTTACTTTATCTCACCTTTGTACTACTTAAGGGGGAATGGGGGATCGGAGCCTCCCCAACACATCAAAGATTGAACACTCTAAGGTGCTGGAGTAAGGATACGCCGCGTTGGAAGATGAGCGAGAAATGAGCGAAGTTATAGCAAACTTACACGGTGTAACCGAAGTCCTGAAAGTAGATGGTTAAAATTGACTACTGAATCGAATTGAATTTCAGTGACTTTTAACATATATTTTGTTTAAAAACAAATATGTATTTTGCCATACCGCCGATCGAGCCAAAGAAAATTCAATCTTATTGCAAGGCAATAAGACTCAATTTTAAATGCATAAAGTAATGCAAGGGTCAACTCAATTTTCTTAATAAGGTGTATGAGGTCTTGCGTTAATTATGTTACCCGTTGTATTGTCAATCACAATTAGGTTCTCTTTATCGTTTCAGATGCAATCACTGGAAAGACAAAAAGTGTTGTCACTTATTAAACAGTTATCCTTAACGTACCCATTTCCCATCTTACCACAATACCCTAAGTAACCACAACGAAGAAACTTATAAAGGTTCTGAGTCTGAGTACAGAATCCTTAAAAGGTATCTTATTTTATCGCTACCGCTAAAACTATCATTGTTCCCATCAGTTCCAATTATATCCAAAACGGGCCTCAAGATGATGATAAGACCAATTTATAGACCAATTTTAAAACAGTAGTTGGTCCTTCGGCCATAGAGGGGCTGAAGACCTTTTGCACTTTGCTACCTAAGTGCATCGAGTATTTCGCTCGTAAAGTTTTGACGAGATAGGCAGATAGGCTTAACGTTGGGGCAAACTGTTTTCGGTTTAAACACCAACTTTATTGGACAAGGTGATCCTAGTTAAGTGATAGTACTTTTACTCCATCGTTGGCAAAGTTAAGTAAAAAGATGGGGTTAGGGGTGGCCCAGAGGTAGTGGCCGCGATTAATGTAGTTCGTAGGTTTTAACTTTGACAGACCCTTTTTGTAAATTCTTCCATCACCATTCCTCTAAAAACGGTTAAGGAAAACATCGTCAGGAAACCGGCATGTTCATGAACCAAAAATTCGAAGTCATGTGACATCTACCAACCCGCACTGGGCCCGCTTGGTGGACCTCTCATACAGAGAAGAGGCCTGTGTCCCAGCTGTGGGAACATTATTGGCTGATGAATGATTATGAATATTTATGTATGTAATGTATGGGCCTATAAACTTTAGCATGCAAAAGTAGGTATATCTTCGTCAATTTTATTATTTTCATTTTAGAAGACTCCTTCTTCGCCGTTCGCTGTAATAGTCACTTCCCATGACAATGGCAAATATTCGGATGACGAAGAATAAATCATTAAAGAGTACAAAGGAAATATCTTAAGACCTCTAGTGCTATTATGTGACCTAACTTTAGCAGACAGTTTACGATGATATCTTGACGACGGTCAGCCGCTAAATGGGAGCCATATTTCTCCGCCTGAATAAGTCCCCAACACTAGCTTATCCCATCTCGCAGTGCGACCTAACCTTTTCCCAGAACATTTACATGAAAATAGAAGCGTCGTTTGACCCTTTTTCGTTCTACCTATTTGTTTTATTTATCTCCTTCTGTCTTGTCAATTTACTTGTGAATGTTTCAGGCCGACTCTAGTTTGCACAGTGAATATTTATAAGGTAAAATGGAAAGAATTCCAGCTTCCGAGTATAGTCTAATTTTTGCCCGGATTAAGCGTATTTAAAGCCGGAATTATTCTCGTAGTGCTTGAATGAGAAATATTTGGTCGGTGAATAGCGTATTTTTGTATTGACGATCTCTCAATGGCCGGGTTTTACGGCTGTTTTGTTTCATTAATGCAGTTTTATCACGCGGTAAATGCGTTAAACTGATGTTAATTGGGTGAGAGTTGGGACTATGGTCGATTATATTATTTCAATTTAAATAAGTTTTCAAAATATGTCTTAAAATTGAGTTCATTTAACTAATTGACCTTCACAACAAGAGTAAATAGGCATCTTCTGGGCACACTCGTTCCACCATAGACCTCATCAATCGCTTTTCATCAGGCGTGTTCGAGGTCAAGAGCAAGCCGAAAAAGCAAAAAAAAAAATTACTATCTTAGTTCCGTTCCAAGCATTACGCACAATTTCAGCATCTACAAAATTATCAATCAATTTATCTTTTCGCCACCAACTGAACGTGAGCCAAAACTATCGATTCAATGAACATCAAAAACTTTTATTTAACGCCAAACAATTTTATTTAGTATATGGTTACCCTTCAACTGAAAAGATGTAACTTGTCATGACTTCAGTACGAAGGAAATAATGTAATTAAATCTGTGGGATGTTATATTTGAATAGGAGACCCTATAGGTAAGCGTTTCCATAGGAATCGGTACAAATGCTCGCTTTCAGTTAGGAGAAATGTATAAAAGGAATATATAAGGATGGGACATTGATAAGTGATAAAAATCTTGCAGTTAACATGGATAATAATTGGTGCACGGAAATTCTCTCTCACTTTTCACCTTCTACTACCTGACAATATTCAATACTTTTATTGCATTCCACATGTAGGTATTCTAAGATGGTAAACTTATAATTAGATCATAAGGACCCTGTCGGGCACAGCATAATAAGTGAGTTAAGAGAGAGGAAGCATTTATTTTATATAACACTAGCTGTGCCCGCGACTTTGTACGCGTGGAATAGTTTCTTTGGGTCTTTGTCTCTTGTCGCAAACTTATAAAACATTCACATGAACCTAACATATTTCCATACAAACTTTCATCCCCTATTCCCTATTGTTATTTTACACCCTTGAGGATAAAGCTTTTACAAACTTTGAATGTTATATTTATTTATATCAAATCAACAGCTTAAAAAATTAGTTTCAAGCTTCTAGCTCTAAAAATTATGATACTTCCATATAACTTTCATCCCCCCCCCCTTTCAACCCGTTACAACCCCTTTTTCGCATTAAAAAGTAGCCTATGTCCTTTCTCAGGCTCCAGACTATATGTGTACCAAATTTCATTTAAATCGGTTCAGTAGTTTTGGCGTGAAAGCGCGACAGACAGACAGACAGAGTTACTTTCGCATTTATAATATTAGTAAGGATTATTTAACAAAACTTCTATATTATAATAATTACTTATGTAGGTATTATCTGAGACAAGCTTTAATTAAAGCTTGTCTCAGATAATACCTACATAAGTATAAAAAATATAAACAGGTATCTATTGGCAAGGACCTCCAATAATAACCAAATCCACGAAATAAATAAATAAAAATCTTCTTGCCTCGTGTTAGTACTTAAAAAGATAAGCTAGTCACCTCAAGGTGCTCCTTCACCCAGCATTTACCTGTATTGTAACCATCGAAGATTGCACTGTAACGGCTTAGGCTTTGAGCAGTGGTGGCCTAATCGTGTGGGCCCCGACTTATGATTTTGTAGGTCGTGAGTTCAAAACTTCCAACCCAGGTTGTCACTTTACTTTTTGTATTTAATTTCATCATCACTGCTTTCAAAACGGTGAAGGAAAACATCGTGAGGAAACCAGCATGTCATAAAACCAAAAATTCGAAGACATGACTGTGAGATTTTTATACGGACTGGGCCTGCGTGGTGGATTACGGCCCATTCCTGTGTTCCAGCAGTGGAAACATTATAGGCTGATAAGGCTCAATTATTATTATTATTATTATTTCTTTATTATCGGACAACAATGATCCAAATAATAATAATAATAATAACCCCATCGCAGTATCTCTACGTTGACGTCGTGGTGGGGCTTGCGTGGTCCAATGACCCCTAGGTCTGTGTCGGTACAGTTTACTTTATCGAGACAGATCTAGAGTGAGGATCCAGACCAAAAGGGATACAATACAATCCAAGCCAAGGTCGCACATGCCGAGGGCTGCATGGCTAAGGGAAAGCATTAGTCATTAGTGTGCCAACTCTGGATACTAGGGGACCTCCAGTTTTATTCACCCTTGCCACAGTGAATGCAGGGCTCTGCTGTGGTCGACTTTTAAGTCCCTAGCTACTCGTGGGAACAACATGAATACTAGATCTAAAACGAAAAAACAATTTCAGGCAAATTTGCCTCAGATAGATGACGTAAGTTCACAAATCTCTTCGTCATCTCCCTCATCTCTTTTTCCATCTATCCCATCAACATCACAATCTTTTTGCGTCACGCCGACGCCATCAACATCATCAATCAGTATACATTCAGCGGATGTTGTACAGGAGACAAATTTTGTCGACGATACTGTACCCACTGCTAGAACTGCAAAAACTCGTAGGAAATGGAGCACTGAAATGAATAAATTTATCCTACGTACTTACCTTCACCTTACTAACATGGACACAGACAAAAACGCGTACCTTCCATCGCTTCACACTAAGTTTCTAGAAAAATACCCAGCTATGCAAATAAGTCGACAAAGAATAGGTGACCAGCGTAGAGCCATAGTGCAAAAGAAATTATTACCACAGGACACAATAGATCAGATTCATGAGGAAGTCAGAGCCGAACTAAAAATAGTTCATACCCAAATACAGCAACACTCTACACAATCTAAGATAGGTATTAACAGTCAATGCGGCCAGCGCATGAGATGGACGAACGAATATAATGAAACAATCATGAGAATATATTATACTGTCACACAATTAGAAACGAATAAAACAGCCTATAGAAAACAACTACACGAGAAATTTATTAATATATATCCAGAATTAGCACATGTAACAGAGCAAAGATTATCTGATCAAGTAAGAGCCATTATTAACAACCAATATATACGCACCAACAGATTAGAAGACATTAAAAACCAGGTAGCTTCTGATTTGATCAACACACATAATATTGATAACGATAATTTAAACACACAACTGCAGAACGAATTAGAACAACCAGATGAATACATTAATGCAATAAATACTCAACATACAAATGCGGTAATTTCTGACACACCTGCGAGCATCGTCACAGCAAATATATTACAAAATGATAGCATAGATACCGACATCATATCTCACACACGCATTAATGCAGGCGCAGACTGCAATCTCTTTAACAATATAGATATTGGTCAATTTGCACTTACACAAACTAACTGTGATGCTGCCCCGGAAACCAACACAGAAATAGAAGCCATGTTTCAACAAGCTCAACAATTGTTTTCTGATACAAACCCCACTAATAGGCCATACATTCCCAAGCAGAAGACATCTAGAAAGTTTTCCGCAATAGTTACTTATATTAATAATGTCATTCTCCCTAAGTCTGTAAGTAAGGAAACTGAATTTAAAGAATTGCAGACAATAATTTACTGTGCAGCATGGACGGCAGCTAAATGCAACGGAGCAAAAATATCAGACTCTACACAAAACGAACGCCGCACATATAAACAGAGGAAACCAAAATGGGAAATTAGATTAACAACAAAAATCAAAAATCTAAGAGCAAGCATAGGTCGGCTCACACATTTTATTAATGGTAGTAGAAGTCAAAAATTAATAGCTGCAGTAGAAGAAATAAAAATAAAATACCAACTACACGCGCAACACGAAAATTCAAACACACAGTTAGTACACTTTTTGGACACTTTAAAACAAAAATTAAACGCAGCATCGAGTAGACTCAAAAGATATCTCACATGCACGAACCGCAAAGTCCAAAATACTAAATTTATCAACAACGAAAAAATATTTTATAGGAACCTTGCATCCAACAACAGAGACACCGCGAACCAAACTCTAGACACACCTCCTCCCGAAGCGTTACGAGAATTTTGGGCAAACATTTGGGAAAATCCAGTATTCCATAATAATCACGCAGACTGGATTAATGATGCAACACCAGAAATCCCCGAAATGGAGTTTGAAGTTATTCCAATAAACACATTTAAGGATGTCATCAAACGCACACACAACTGGAAATCTCCAGGCTCAGACAATATTCACAACTACTGGTATAAGAAATTCACAAGCATCCACCCATTCATATATAATTACCTAAACACATTCATTCAATCACCTCATTTGCTTCCAACATACATAACACATGGAGTAACATACATGATACCTAAGGACATGAATAACACCACAGATCCAGCCAAATATCGACCAATCACTTGCTTACAAACTCTTTATAAAATCTTGACAGCCTGTGTAAGTGAAATAGTATACGGACACTTAACCAAACATAACATACTCGCAGAACAACAAAAAGGTTGTCGTAAGAATAGCCAGGGATGTAAGGAACAACTTACTATTGACGCGGTTGCTATGAACAGCGCAGTAAAACGCAAAAAAGATATTCATACCATGTTCATCGATTACCAAAAGGCCTATGATTCAGTCCCGCACAGCTGGTTGCTACGCGTCCTAGATATCTATAACATCCACCCCACACTTAGAGTTTTCTTAGAATCTACCATGAAAAATTGGCAAACGGTACTTAAAATAAATCAAGCCTCCACGAGTCTGACCACTGAACCAATTTTCATAAAACGTGGCATTTTTCAAGGAGACTCTCTAAGCCCTTTATGGTTTTGCATGGCACTCAATCCACTCTCCCACCTACTAGATAAAACTAACACAGGATTCACATTGACAAACGATAACACACAATTCACATTGACACACCTAATGTATATGGATGATATAAAGTTGTACGCAGCAGATAAGAAATCACTTTTTCATTTAGCAGACACCACACAAGCATTTTCTAACGATATTATTATGCAATTCGGAGTAGACAAATGCAAAATTTTGTCAATTGTCAAAGGAAAAACACAAAACAACAGTTACACACTTGGATCAGGTAAATCTATTGAGCCAATGGATGAACACAGTACTTACAAATACCTAGGTTTCAAACAATCGAGACAGATAGAACAAAAGATGACAAAACAAGAACTGCTCAAAAAATTTACACATCGTCTTAACCTAATCTTTAAAACCAACCTTAACTCTAGAAACACAATAAAAGCTATCAACACGTTCGCAATACCCATTCTTACATACTCTTTCGGAATTATTCGATGGTCAAAAACCGATATCAGAAAACTACAGCGCACTATCAATACACTCCTTACCAAACACAGGAAACATCACCCTAAATCATGCATACAGCGACTTACACTACCACGCCAAGAAGGAGGAAGAGGATTAATAGATATACACAACTTGCACAACAAACAGATACTTTCACTCAGATCTTACTTCCATAACAAATCAGAACATTCGTCATTACACAAACATGTAATCGAAACAGATAAGAAACTTACACCACTCAACTTACAAAATAGAAACACTCAAATTAATGAAAGTCTCATAACGACTCAACAAAAAATTGCAGCATGGTCTGGGAAAGCCTTACATGGAAGACACCGAGCCTACTTGTGCCAACCACACGTCGATAGAATTAAGTCGAACGAATGGCTCAAACGAGGTGAATTGTTTCCTGAAACTGAAGGTTTCATGCTTGCGATCCAAGATCAAATAATAGTAACTCGTAACTACAGAAAGTACATTATGAAAGACACCAATCAGCCGTCTGACACATGCCGACATTGCAACAGTGCCTCTGAGACCATTCAACACATAACAGGGGCCTGTAAATCCCTCGCCCAGACAGATTATAAACACCGACATGACCAGGTTGCCGCAATTATACACCAACACTTAGCGCACAAATACAAACTTGTAGGTGAGATGATTCCCTATTATAAATACAAACCTGAAACCATATTAGAAAACAGGAACCAGAAAATCTATTGGGACCGAACTATAATTACAGACAAAACTATACACTACAATAGACCTGATATCACCGTTCACGACAAAATAAATAAAACAGTTTACTTGATAGATATAGCTATACCTAACTCACACAACGTTCAAACTACAATATCCGAAAAACTTAGTAAGTACCAAGACCTCGCCATAGAAATAAAAACCCAATGGAAAGCACAAACCGTCCATATAGTCCCTATCGTACTCTCTTCTACTGGTGTAGTACCGAAGGCTCTCACACAAAGTCTTGAGACTCTACACATGCCATCTCACACACTTTACATGCTCCAAAAAGCCACCATTCTCAACACCTGTCGTATCACACGAAAGTTCCTGACTTCTTCTACACTATCATCCACCTTTTCAATTTAATTTCCCTTTTCCCCTTACACACTTGGTTCCGGCCCGTGTGTAAGATCGTAAACTCTCATAAAAGAGAAGAAAAGTAAAGAACACAAAATAATAATAATAATAACCGGAGCATGCACAACCCTCACACAGACAGACTACACTCACAGACACAACCAGGTTGCAAACATTATTCACCAAAAACTAGCTCTCAAACATAATCTCATAAAAAATACTAACACTCCCTATTATAAGTACGCGCCACAAACTATCCTAGAAAACGACACACATAAACTGTATTACGATCGTGCCATACTTACAGATAGGACCATCCACTACAATAGACCAGACATAACCCTTCAGGATAAAATTAGAAAAACTACTTACCTCATAGACATTGCAGTTCCGAACACCCATAACTTACAAAAAACAATTACTGAAAAAATAAGCAAATATGCTGAACTTAAGGAAGAAGTAACACGAATTTGGAGACAAGATAAAGTTTATGTTGTTCCTGTAGTTCTCTCCACGACAGGTGTTATTCCCAACCATCTCCTCCGTAGCTTGAAAGTAATAGACCTAGAAGAATCCCTCTACATCAATCTGCAGAAAGCAGCCATCCTAAACACATGCAGAATCGTTAGGAAATTTATGCAGTTGGACGAAAACACACTCTCAACATAAAGTTCACCACTCGCTACATTTACTTGGTTTTGGCCCGTAAATGTAGCTTAAACCAGCCTAGAGCTGAGAAAAAGAACACTCCCAATAATAATAATAATAATGATTAATATAATCATTAAAATCTCATTGAAATACTATTTCATGAAAAAGTAACAAAGTCTTAATTTCTTTGTCTATCTTAGCACTTCCCCTTTAAGAGTGTGACAATCTTTGCATCCTACATTCTAACAATATTGTCTTCCATTCAGTATTTGGAGCAACTGCCTATCTGACCTCCACAACCCAGTTACTGAGTAATACGATACCCCTTGGTAAGACTGGCTTTCAGACTTTCGGGCTTCTAACTACCCGTAACGACTGTCAAAGATCCACAATATCGTCTTCCATTCATCAGCAAATAAATCCGATTCTGGGCAGTTTAAATCCAAAACCAAAAATTACACTTACCTACTTACGCTAGGCCATTTATTACCTTGTTGTATAAATAACATCACACCATTTTCATCGCATAATAGCATAATCAGCGTATAAGGTTCCCATTGCTGGGGCACAGGCCTCCTCTGAGAGAGGAAGTGGGCCATAATCCACCACGCCGGTCCAGTGCGGGTTGGAAGACGTCATATGTCTTTGATTTTTTTAAAGAAATGTCGGTTTCCTCACAATATTTTCCTTCACCGTTTTGAGAGCAGTGGTGATGAAATCAAATAGGTAAAAGTAAAAGTGCCTTCCTGGGTTCGAACTCACGATCTATTTAATCGTAATCGGAACCACTGGGCCACCAGTCCAACACTGCTTTCAACATATACAGGGTGATTGGAAGATGGGTGCAAAGCTTTAAGGCGAAGATAGTACAGACAATTTAGAACCATTTAAGCCATGGTTGTCTTAGACGAAGTCTTACCAAATATTTTTAACCAAATTTTTAAGTTTTTTTTCGGAAATTCTCAAAATTTAATGTAAACTGCATAATTATGGCCAAATTGAATGATAAATGAATTCATTTTTTATTTATTTAAT
This sequence comes from Antitype chi, assembly GCA_947359405.1. NCBI lineage: Eukaryota > Metazoa > Arthropoda > Insecta > Lepidoptera > Noctuidae > Antitype > Antitype chi. The sequence continues at coordinate 13,949,337 of OX375811.1, read as the reverse complement.
TAAAGTAATGTGTAAGCAATCAAGCAAAACATGTTTTAGGCTTCTGTGTCATTAGACATTTTTTTTACAGACATTTAAAGCTCAGAAAAAATTAAAAATTTGTACAATACGTCTTTTAAACGTTATTAAAAAAATAATAATTTTGTAAGACTTCGTCTAAGACAACCATGGCTTAAATGGTTCTAAATTGTCTATACTATCTTCACCTTAAAGCTTTGCACCCATCTTCCAATCACCCTGTATAACTACCACCAAATATCATAACTAGATTATGTATGCCATACAGTACGAGCAGATAGGTATGTGCAAGCGTATCTATCTGCCTATGACGTAAACACACTAATTTGATTGACAACTAATATTGATTAACGTAATGAGATTTATTGACGGGTAATATAATTAGAGTATCAATAGATATTGAAGTGCTGTTATTATTGCTATTAATAAATAAATAAATATTGTGTCATTATTTTTCCTTTTTTTTCTTCATTCATTCTATTAATTGATTGGAGTATAGATGGGTCTGCAGAGCAATATGGGGATTTCACAGGAATGCTCGAGACGTTATCGTTGTTGTATACAGTAATCATTACTATCATCTGCCTCTTCTTAGATTGGAAGCTGGGGGATGGAAGAGTCTGGATGGTGATTACGTCAGCAGTATTTTTTTTTTACTTTTTGGATTTTCTACAAAATTTCGACGATTTTGGTTTGAACACAATGCCAACCCTATTTGTCTATGAATGGCTCGAAGAAAACGATGTCAATATTCCAAAATCACACGAAAGTGAGCAGACACACAACATTGAGCAGTAAACATCCAATGTCATCGTTGTCATGGACTGAAGACTATTAATTTGAACGAATATACCAAAATTTTAAAAGAAGTTTGCCTTGTTCGTAAATATATAAAGATTATAATTATTGATTACCACCGCAATAAAATGTGCTTAAATAAAAATGTTATGCGTTTAAGTCCTCTATTCCAAGCCTATTCCTTATTTCTAGACTTATAACTGCTGCTCTTGAATCAATAAATAAACCAGAACACATTGAAAAATGCATGTAGGTACCGATGTTTACAGCATGGGAAAAAAACAAAAAATCTGCTTAAGGTGAATGCGCAGTGGTAGAGCGCGAAATTCAAATTTTGTTACGTTTTTTGCAATTTTCAGGTGTGTGTCAGCTTGTTACTTGATCAAAATATGATTTGCGACTATAACATGTAAGTATTTACAGATTTATAATCATTAGAATCAATAATACATCTTTCTAAGTTAGATTTGTTCCATAAGAACAAATTTCTTATGGAAAAGTGCTTGTGGAAGAAATCTAACTTATAAGAGATATATTAGACATTCTAATGACTATAATTCTGTAAACACGTACCTGTTATATTCGCAAATCACATTTTGATCAGGATACAACCTGATACTGACCTGAAAATTGCAAAAACGTAAGAAAATTTGAATTTCGCGATCTACCACTGCGCATTCACCTTAAGCAGATTTTTTGTTTTTTTCCCATGCTCACGTACATCGGTACATGCATTTTTCAATGTGTTCTGGTTTATTTATTGATTCAAGAGCAGCAGTTATAAAGTCTATAAATAAAGAATAGGCTTGGAATAGAGGACTTAAACGCATAACATTTTTATTTAAGCATATGTTATTGCGGTGGTATTCAATTATTATAATATTTTTATATTTACGAACAAGACAAACTTCTTTTAAAATATTGGCATCTATATTCATTCAAATTAATACCTAGTCTTCAGTCCATGACACACGAACCAATGTCTTCGATGACACTGGATGTTTACTGCTCAATGTTGTGTGTCTGCTCACTTTCGTGTGATTTTGGAATATTGACATCGTTTTCTTCGAGCCATTCATAGACAAATAGGGTTGGCTTATGTGTTCAAACCAAAATCGACGAAATTTTGTAGAAAATCCAAAAAGTAAAAAAAAAATACTGCTGACGTAATCACCCCTGGAATGGCCCCTTACCAAGTATGTTGGTGTGGTCTTCAGGTCTAACTGGGGTCAGCTCCATATCAGTATTTTACATGGAGCGACTGCCTATCTGACGCCAGAACCCTGTTATTGGAAAACACAATACCCCTTCGTAAGACAGCTTGTCAGACTGCTGACCATCTAACAACCAGTCTCAGTCACCGTCGTTAAGGGTAGTCAGAAGCCAAAGATGAGCCAGTAACGACTGTTAAAGATGACATCATTATAATTATCTGCCTAGCCTTTCCTAACCGTATTTATTTTTTATTTTTATTTATAATGGGATAAAAAACAGCTACATTAAACATCTTAATACTAAAAAACTTTTTCCAAAAAAAAAAACAACCGACTTCCAAAAAAACACTACAAAGTGAAAAATAACTTTAATTTCGGAAGTCGGTGTCTTTGGAGCTGTATTTGAATTTTTTGTCACCGCCTTCCGAAATTAAAGTTATTTTTCACTTTGTAGTGTTTTTTTGGAAGTCGGTTGTTTTTTTTTTTGGAAAAAGTTTTTATTTTTCACTTTTTAGTGGTCCACATGTGCTTACCCCTTCACAGCATACCGGCGTGATGTTATGTTATGAACTGGTGTAAGCAATAGACAGACATGAGATTTCAGCAATCCCAGTCCATTTGCTATCATTTATTGAGGAGTTCCGTTGCCTATCTCCAAAGTTCTTCATCAGATCTTCACCAAATTGAAATGAGACCACTCCGAGAAAGTACTCTTCCAAAAAATAGCTAAATCGCTTCGTGTGCCTATAAAATTTGAAGAGTTCTCTCTATTTCTCCAGGTTCCCATCATCAGATCCTGACTTGATGATCATGGGACCACCTGGGAAGTATACCCTTTCAAACAAAAAAAAACAAAATCCAAATCGGTCCAGCCATCTTCGAGTAATCGGGGAACATACATAAAAAAAAAAAAAAAAAAAGGTTCCGACGAATTGATAACCTCCTCCTTTTTGAAGTCGGTTAAAAAGTCTTATAATAATAAGTGTTGGACAATATTGCAGCCCACTGCATTATCCACATATTAACATGCAATATTCAAAAAGATAGATGTCACTAGGTGTCGCTATACATTATTAAATAATTCATGTTCAAAAGTAAACCTCAATGGTATATTACAATTACTGAAACATTACCTAAACTAAATACATAATTAGAAATTTATTCCTACTCATGCACTTAAGTGGCTCAGAGAATAATAAAGAAATATAATCAATCACGTACATATCCGTATTTGTGTCGGTTTCCAGACTAATTCATTCTTAGTTCGGGCTTCGAACTAATCTTATGTCCGTAGGTGATACGGAGTAGGACACGCCCTTGACTTTGGCCGAAACAACGCATTTCGTGCTTGGTAAGTAAAATCCCAGACGACTGGAACTCACCATATCTACAATTTGGTTGAACGTTGTACCTTTTCTATAGGTACAAATATGTTTTGTAACAAACTGTATTGTGTAGAATATACTCAATCCGTATTTCATAACAAGGACGCGTTATTAGGTAAACATATTATTGAAATTCGATACGACAACAAATTATATAAATTTTCAACAAACATCTGTTACGTACAATGTGTTGACTTTGTATTATAACTAAATACTAGCTTCTTCCTGAAATTTCTTATTCTCCTGACCTACCTCGTGGCATCGCATCGCCGGACCTCGCTTTTATTTCGTTTCCGCTTAGCATTCTGTCCTAATTTTTTTATCTTCTTCTCAGGGTTCTAGCGTGATGTAAAATACCATATAGCCTTCCTCAGGTATTGTGTTATCAAATAAATAAAAAACAAATCCGACTGGTAGTTCTAGAGATTATCGCGTACAAACAAACAAATAAACTTTCAGCTTTATTATTAGTATAGAAAAACTTCTAATAATTTAGGTGGCTGGCTGGAGCCCTTATTTATAAGGCATCCCTAAGATAGCCCAGTTAAGCAGCCAAAAATCTACTAGGTTGACCTACCAGATACCATACAAAATTTTAAAAAAAAATGTAGGTGATCTGAGTTCTGATATTTCATTAGTGTTCTAGAAAACACTTCTCACACAAAACAAATGACAGTTCAAAATGTTAAGGTACATTCTAACCCCACTTGCACTACTGCCGATTTTAAAGTACTTATAGCACTGTTCCCAACTTTGCTGGCTAATCTACCAAGAGCTATTCACAAGACTCGACACGAAACAAGAAGTTAAAGTTTCTAGCATATACTTAGGTGAATACTCAAAGTAACTTAGCATCGTTTGACCTCGACTTAACCACACGCCAACTCATATGAAGAACCCAATTCTAATGTTCTCTTTTTAAATTTTTCTGTCCCATTTGTATCAGTCATGACATATACAACCTTTTGCATTCCAAATCTTTGACACATCACGAAACCATAAATCATTAACTTTGTACACATTATAGCATCATATACGCCATTTTTATTTCCAGATCAGTTCAGTATTGTACATAAAACAGTTGAAGTTCTAGCCATCTGTACGCTAAGTTGGCGTATGATTAATGTTTGTTGGCAACTTCCATGTAAAATATGTACCATACAAAACACGTGCGATGCCTCGGTACAGCTTGAACGAGTCTGTAGTGTGGCCCAAGTGTTGGCGTGTTACTTGGGTTAGTTTTTGGACGTCTGTATTTTGGTTGCGAAGCATTAGTGGGTACTGGAACTATTGTTATTGAAATGACGTCTGTCTTATATTATACTGTGTTGGACGTTTTAAAAACAGAAAAATAAAAAACACAATTCTAACTGAATATTAAGTGGATTTTTCTAATTTTTTTTACATGGTGTCCTCTATACAGGGTGTTAAAGAAATTGCGTGCCATAGCTTCAGGATGAGTTCAGTATCGATAAAGGAACCCGTAAAAATTATAAAAAAATACCTTTAATTTTTATTTTTAAACGAAAATTATCAAAAGATGAACCTAAGCCTACTAATTAAATAGCAATCGTTTAGAATTGATTAAAAAATTGCTCAAAATAAGTTTTTATTTTGTTTAAATGCTAATTAATAATTTCCTACAGTTACCTACCTACTATCGAACGCAATGAAATACCTACGCCCGAACACTTCGATAACGCCGGGTGAAGGATAGGTAACTTGGTACTAGTTAGTCAGTACGTACTAAATTAGGTGGATCTTGCAATTTTTTTTTATATTTTTTTTATTTTTCCTGGGTTCCTTTATCGATACTGAACCTACCTCTAAGCTATGGCACGCAACTTCTTTAACACCCTGTATAAACTCAACATCAAGCGGGTACTGAGCGAGAGGCCCACCCATACCTGTTCTTCCCTACTTGTTCTTGGTATCTTCATGTAGACATGTTAAGGATAAGGTCAAGAAAATGATGATATTGGTAGTAAATGCTCGAAATTGGCAGTAAGTACCTACTCGGAATTGGTAGTAAATACTCCAGATTGGTACTTAGTACTCGAAGTTGGTAGTAAATACTCGAGATTGGTAGTAAGCGCTCACAGTGGAACCTTAAACCAAAGCTTAATAAAACATGGAACAACATTTGCTAGGTCTTTACATCAAAACAACGCGACTTGTTTATTATGAAGACATATCGTGATACCTGTCAAAACTTTACTTAATATTAATATTTACTTACGCTTAAAGTTATTATTGTAATAATAGGTATATTTAAATTATATTTATACCTTTAATAGGTATATCTTTATATTTAAATAAATAAATGTTTATTCCTCAATTTTTATTTATAGCTACTTCCACTGTTTGTGTCTGCATCACCCAAAGGTTGACAATGGATTAGTCTAGTATCACTTATGCTGATTGCATGAGTACAGTTCGCGCATAAGTTAAAATTATATCCTGTGTAAAAAGTTGCAATGTAATAGTTGTAAAAGGTGAAATTGGGCTTGTTGAGACTGCAATAATGTGCTTTCAATATGGAAAACTTATTTACCAATGGACAACAAATCCTCTGAATTGATATTGCTAGGTTGGTAGCTTAACATTTAAGCAGAAGCTCGAATAAGTTCCAAACATATCCAGAAATTGATTCCATCTTCACTTAGACTGTTTTACCGAAAACATTAATGGTCCAACACTCAAAACTAGCTACAGAACTGCTAATCTATTTATATAACGGCTTTCCACTTAAGAAACATATAACATGTAGCACCATGTTTTACAACAGCGCAGGCGCCATTCTTAATGCCCCGTGAAATCAGAAGTTAACGTTTGAAGAGTAATGTGTTGCCGATCAAAGTGGAGGGTAATTATTAAGGGACTGTTTTAGCTGGACTTTTAATGAGTAGGTACCAATGTTGCTCTATGAAATGCCATTATTAAAAAAAGACAACACGTTTACCATATATACAGGAAAAGTTTTTATTCAGTGCGCAAACTTTAACCATGAATTCAGCATATCATTCTAGACCCCCCAGCAAAAACATTTTTCGTCAGTTTTACAAAAAAAATCAGCCATTTCATAGAAAAGTGCAATACCTACGCGGTCAAAATGAATGGAACAGCTGATTTTTGTTTGTATAACCGATGAAAAATTTCTGCGCTGGGGGGTCTAGAATGATATGCTGAATTCATGGTTAAAGTTTGCGCACTGGATAAAAACTTTTCCTGTATGTTTATACTAGTTTCTTCTGCACACGACTTCTTCCGCTATTATAGAAATTGTTCTATTGGAGTCGCGTAGCGTCTGTGTGCGGGAGCATTAATACACAGTCTTGAGTTTCTGTCTCATCACAACATGGCCTAGTCAACTTCCAATAAAAACAGAATGGAGATACAATTACAAGAACTGATTCCATGAAAGACCTGGGTGTCATATTCGACCCTAAGCTCACTTTTACGACCACATCACATCCACTGCTAAGGAGTCGTTCAGGCGCCTTGTCTTTATTTGAAGAAACTGTCGTGATTTCCACAACCTCCACGTTATCGAGCTTGTTTTTGGGGCATTGATCCGTAGTAAGCTTGAGTCTAGTGCGCGCGTATGGAATCCTTTTGAGAAGCAGTATGCGTTAGCTTTAGAAAAACTTCAAAAAGCATTCCTTAGATACCTCTACAAGCACTTGTATGGGTTCTATCCTTTCTTGTATCCCACTAAATTCCTCTTGAGTTGCATAGGTTTCAATTTTCTAGAAGTTCGACGGTCGCTCGATCAGATGACTGTAATATTAAAAATTCTTAGGGGGATTATTGATGTTCCTGATCTACATTACGCAATCTGCAATCTATTTGTCCCAGACAATTACTGTCGTGGCAGAAAACTCCGCTTACTGGCTGTTCTAACTTGCCGTACTGTTGCACACTCCAAGTCACCTATTCCTCGGACATTATCCGCTATTAACGCTCTCCTGAACTCGAATACAGATCTCGATATGTTTGCGAATGAATGGAAGATGATGATGTCAGAATTTTTGTATTTTTGTGAGAAGAATGCATGACTGTGTTAAATAGATTATAATGTGTATTTTGATATGTTTAAATAGTGTAATTGGCTTCGGCCGTTCTATTTAAAATAAATAAATGGCCTGAAAATCGTTTAACGTTGACGATTGGTAATGTATGCCATTTTTTTTTATGGCTTATCCTTCTATTGGTAACAATCTTAGATCGTGTGGTAGTCCAATAACAGCTAGTACTTTGTCTAATACCAATATTTATTTTTAAACATTATAATTTTTAACGCATAGGTACTTGTAAGCACAGACACACAGTCAATTTTACTGCACAACACGTCATGCAGTTCATCGAACTTCACAAGCGACATACAATACAATACAACCGACATCGAGCGCGCATCGCTCTATTATTATAATCATTTCGTGATCCGCCGCCAATAACGCGCATAATCACGATATAATTGACTATCGGGGCGCGCGTGTGTCACGAATCATATTTATTTATTTAAAAATTATTATATTTCTGTTTATTGTTAACGTGTATTGTGTTTAGTGAATCATTGCTTTGTGTAAAGGTTGAGCTCTAAAATTAGATCGTGAATAAATCGATAATGTGCCTATGCGTTGAATTGCTTCAATGATATAAAGATGCTCTTACACGGGCAAGTTTTGAGCAATTATTGCTCGGCAACACTAAGGGATCAATCTGTATAAATGAAGTGGAGCAATCTGGAGCAACAACAATAAATTGCGGATATGTTTCGGGAATATTGCTTCTGATTGCTCCATATATTTCATGAGTTGCCGAATATCTAATTAGTTTGTAAATTTTAAGTCAATTTTCTTTCTATGTCGTTTGTACGTATAGGAACCGGCCGGCGGCGGAGGCGGAGGGGGGGGGGCGTATTGCCTAGTTTTTTAAGTTGCTCCATATTGCATGATATTGTGTGGCCGTATGGCAGGCAACAAGTCGCTACATGTTGCCATTGCCCTAAATTGCTAGATGTAGCCGTGACGCAATAGTTGACGAGAATTGAGAGGGACAAAACGTGCCCCACGGAGTAGAAACATTAACTTATTGCAGTTAATTTGAATAAAAAAATAAAGAATTTTGAGTAACTTTCTATGCCTTATAGCAGAAGTGGAGAAATAATCTTAGTTAAAAGTTTTCTGTTTGGTTTTGCTCTAAAAATACTTAAATAATATTATTATATTAATATTTCAAACTAACAAAAATCAGAACAAAGAAAAATGATAACGCATAAGAAGAAAGAAATATATGCATAGCAGGTCTAAAATCTACTCGTAAATAATAATTTACGAGTAGATTTTATACCTGCCATGCAACATACAACAACATACAAAAAATTTGTTATATTTATTTAGGTTAAGAATGTTTAACCTAAATAAATATAACAATTTTTTTGTATGTTTTCTTATGACTATATAAATTGAACCATCTATGATTAATTTTATCTATTTTAGTGCGGTTACGGATAGGATTTTTTCCATTTACTTCTGGCAGCACCGCCGACAAAAAATAAAAATTATCAAGATATAAACACGAGAAACAACATAAAATACCCTAAAGTAAAAATCATCTTTATTAAACCTTCATATCTTATGTTTACTGCTGAGCAATATACACCTTTATAATTTTGTTTATAGAAGATCAGTACTATTGAATGACATAGATTTTATATCTGTACATTCTGGGGTACAAGCCCATACAATTTTTGGCCATGTCCTTTGGCACACAGATAGTTTGTAACCTGGAATAACACATATGATACTTTTATCTTGATAATACGCTCCCATGGTATAATTTTTGACCTCCACGCGGGTGAAGCCGCTGGAAATAACAAGAAAGCAATTTTTTTTTTTTACATTTATACATTATCCATAGCCATTCGCAGTTCCCTGATAGATTCAGCATCTTCCAAAAATATCATTATTTATCATTATCCTCACGAAAAACATTCCTCTTGACAATATTAATATGAAGTATTATATCTATTTAAACTATCATATAAAACCGAATGTTAGCCGACAAACATCTAAAGACTTATTTATTGAGTTTAACACTTCACATCAAGTGGTTGGCAAGTGTGAGTGAGAAGCCTTGCACATTGTTCCGTGGTTAGCTAAAATCATTCGTGTTAGTTTGAAAAGTCCAGAAGTTAATTTAGCTTGAGTTAATTCGCGTTTTATTCAAATGGAAAAAGATAAAAAAAAATAACAAAGCTTCCAGAAAATTACACTACAATCATGTCAAATTTTATGGTCTTAATCTGCTCTCAATCTTCGCCACTGTTTTGATTTCGAAATCTGTTTCGGAATCAAAACAGTGGCGAAGAATATCATAAAAGAAGAAAATGAATGCTAATAGCTAAAGAGACTTTTAAAATTATGTCATGTATGAAGAAAAGAAACCAAAGTGATAAATACCTTTCGCCAGTGTCTCAATTTAAAAGAAAGACGTTGTTTGAAGATATGATAGGACTAGCTGTCCCCGCGGTTACCCACGTGGTGTCGAAAACAGTGCTACTTCTTATAACATTAACTATCTGACAGTGAAAGTCCCGTCAAAATCGGTCCAGCCGTTTAAGAGATTAGCCGGAACAAACAGACAGACACACAGACAACAAAACTTACTAAATTCATAGGAAGTTTTAAAACCTTTGTTTTAAAACCTTCCTATGCATTTAATAAAAAGCTGATAAATTGACATTATTATTTTTTGTACTGACAAAAAAAAAACAATTTTAAAACAAATGACAGTCTACCAACACTGACCGTCCAACGAACTATTGTATAAGCATCTTAAACCCATATGTTTAGTAAATCAAATGTGTACTATTCATAGCAATTGGGAGTGGAAAAACAAGCGACGGCGCGTGCGCACAGAAATAGAATTCGTTAGTAATAAGTACTTCACTATTATAGTAGGTACTTGATCATAAGTATATGTGAATGACTTTGAAGACCTTGAATTATTGTTGGTATAAATAGATTAAATGGCTTTATAATGTCATTACTGGGTTTTAGTAAAAAATATAGGCCTCTTTGGTTTTTTGGGTCGGTTTAGTAAATTATAATGGTCAGTGTTGAAGACAGAATCAGCTCACTGAAGTGGTAACGTGGAAATAAGGCTGTTATTAAAGGCTTATAAGTCACCTCACACGAAACGTCACTTTAAATATACTTATTATTTTTTGTAGGCTATTCGCACGAACTTAATTTATTTGTTTGTGAATCGACAATTTAAAATAAATAATAGTTTAAAAAACTAAAAAACACGCTTTAGAAACCAAACTAAAAAAGGAGAAAATAATTTAATTTAATTAAAAAGCGTGGGGTGCTTTGTGAGGTATTTTTATAATCAATTAATGTCAAGCACCCCACGCTTTTTAATTGAATTATCTCCTTTTTTAGTTTGGTTTCTAAAGCGTGTTTTTTTAGTTTTTTAAACTATTATTTATTTTCTATTTTTTAGTTCTGCTAACTACAAAACGTGTTTTTTTTTGTTTTTTTTCTCATTTTTTTTTAAATTATTAAATTGTTATCGGTCCTCGACAAGTTTACAAAGTTTCATTGAAATCTGACCATTTAAAGTGGGTCAAAATCGCGCTCTAAAGAGTCGGTTACATACAAACATACAAACAAACAAACAAACCAACAAACAAACATACAAGTGAAGCTAATATAAAGCGTGTAAAAATACGTATCAGGCAACTGGCTTGTTTTAAAGAAAAAGTACACTAACTTAATTGCATAAAATCTAAAACGTGCCAGTTGCCTAATACGTGTGTCTAGAATTGTAGATTCGCCCATAAATAAAATATATTCGTGCGAGTTGCTTAAAGAAAATATTTAATTATTCAAAAGTGACGATTCGCTCGATACGTGCGAGTTTTTTCATGCGAGTTGACTAATAAGTAGAGGTCGGAATTAGGTAGAGTTATTTATATACTTGCATCGAAATGTTGATATTAATATGGATCTTCCCGGGATTTCTAATAGACAATTTCGTGTGACCAACAATATTACAAATAAATAATAATAAAAACCTCAGAGATAGAAATTTGGTAACGTCACGCGTGCAGTGGTTTAAATTGTGTAAAAGTAAATAACTTTTTATTTACCCCATCGCGCATCTAATTAGCAGTCACAATAGAAATTCTATTGTTATCGGAACACCTGGTGTACACTTGACATACGAGTGGTTAATAGATCACGGGATTTGGGACATATCTACTTTATTCTTTCGTTGTATGAAATCAGTGTAAGTACATAAATAACTCTACCTAATTCCGACCTCTGGTAATATGCCTTATTTTAGTAGGTATATTGTTATTTTATTGGAATGAAGATGCAGACAGCAGCTACTCTGGTAATAAAATCTGTGATCCGATTACAGGATTCTCAGAACCAAAGGCTCCTCGTTTCCGGAGCACGGATTATTAATAGTTGGAATGCTTTTGAGATTCCTGTTCTAGGTTCCTTTACTAGGAATTTACCTTACTACTACTAACTACGTAACAGGATCTTCCTATAATTGGATTCATATTAACCTGCTATTGTTGGTTGGCGAGAACCACAGAACCGGTCGAGGTACCGGAGCTTGGGGACGCCTATGTTAAGCAATGGACGTCTTACGACTGAAATGATGTTGATGATGATCAGAGATCGGATATTCGGATGCATATTCACCTAAAGTTGAGATTTTGGCTAGCATGGAATGCGCTTTTGTATCGAAAAAGTCTTAATTTAGGTAAGTAATTTGTTTATTTTTTGTTTTAACTAATACAAACCACCCTCCTCCAGTACATATACCTATTTATATCGGGTTAAACATTAATTTTAAATTAATACACATCTGAATAGTTATGCAATCAAGAATCCCGGGGTTTTTAATAAATATTACAAATAATTTATAAAGCCGCTACCATACTTTCATAGCTAAAAATTATCTTTAAGTAAATATGCATCCGAATATCTGATCTCTGATGATGATGATTTTTGGTTGATAAGCTAAGAATCCTAACCGTAACTGTACATTATATATAAATGAATTAATGCCAAAGTGTAACTATGAAGTAACTATGAACAGATTGAAATGACATTACTTAAAAAGCGTAAAATACTCGTTACTAACCCCTTTATTCATAACCGTTGCTTAAACTTAAGTAATGAATATCGATTGTTTAATCATACATTTCTGAGGTTTAATCGTCTCTTAAATTTACGCAACGCTTATAAATGAGAGGGTAAGTGTCCAGTTGAAAATCAGTGTCGGGCACTATAGTTGTCTTTTATGCTAAACTGGGCCTATTTGGCGCAATCGTGAGGCACACAATACATTTTTTTTTGCTGTGGTTATTATGTGCTTACTTGACCTGGGTGAAGTAAATTTATTTTCTTTATTTCTTTCTAAAAACCAAGTATTTATAATCTGTTTTAAAACTAGCTAGCTTCAGCCCGCGACTATATCTGCGAGTAAGCCAACTAAAAAAAAAAACAAACACAAAAGGAGAAAATAATTTAATTCAATTAAAAAGCGTGAGGTGCTTTTTGAGGTATTTTTAATAATCAATTAATGCCAAGCACCCCACGCTTTTTAATTGAATTAAATTATTTTCTCCTTTTTAAGTTTGGTTTTTAAAGCGTGTTTTTTAGTTTTTTAAACTATTATTTATTTTATATTTTTTAGTTCTGTTAACTACAAAAACGTGTTTTTTTTTAAATACTTTTTTGGCCTTTTTTTTCAGTTTTCTAATTTTTTTTTATATTATTCAATCGTCATCGGTCCTCGATAAGTTTACAAAGTTTCAATGAAATCTGACCGTTTAAAGTGGGTCAAAATCGCGCTTTAAGGAGTCGGTTACATACAAACATACAAGTGAAGCTAATATAAAGCGTGTAATAAAACAGACAATGGCACTAGCCAACAGTGTAGGTTTCTATCAGAGAAAGATTTTTTGTAATTGGGTCAGTAGATATAAAAGTCATTGTATTTATGGATGATGAGCTAAAGTACCCCGAAATTCAAATTTTCTTACGTTTAACCTGGCAATGACCTGCAAATTCCATAAAAATGGAAGATAATTGGAATTTGGCGGGACACCTTAACGATCCACCTTAAGGCATAATTTTGTTAATTTTTGGTGTTGTCTATGGTTTATTCTTTTCGGTTCGTGGATAGCTAACCTTCCATTACATGTCGAGACCCAACCTCGGAAATCACGTAAAGCCGTTGGTCTTGGCTGTCATTTGTAGATCTTTGACAGTCATTATAAGTACTCAGAAGCACAAAAGTCTGACAACCAGTCCTACTAAGGGATTTCGTGATACTCAGTAATTTGGTTATGTAGGTCAGATAGGCAGCCGGTCCATGTAAAATACTGGTATTCAGCTGCATCCGGTTAGACTGGAAGCTGACCCCAAAATTCTTGAGTACAGGCTAGGGAAATTGTTTATGAAAATAAAATTCCATCAATTTACTAGGTACTTACAACGTAGGTACTACTTAAACTTTATATATTTGACATTATGACCGCATTATTTTGTCAACTGAAAAACTATACAATAATAAATTAATTTAACTTCACCTACAGACATTAAACAAATAACATTACAATGACAATAACAATTTACATAACATTTGTTACATACAAAACGAGTTCATTGAACGTCACAAAATGGATGACAGTATGAATTACGCACATTAAATTCTGAACTCTATTTTTGTCATGTTATAGTTGATATTCTCATGATTGTGTGCAGTAATTTGTCTCATGTCTCTCTAATTTGCTTAACAAAGATGTACGATACTAAACATTATGTGTGATTTTTTAATGAAAATTAACAGTAAGCCGGCTTTGTTTACGAGTGCCGTTATGTATTGACTTAATATATGAGAGGCATTTGTGTAGTACATAGAGTCATTTTCGTACCATTAATTTGTAATCAATGACTAATACTGCTGGCTGCTGCCTATCTGACTGACGGAATATTCTCGCCATTGGTATAGATATACCTCCACATATAGCCTAACTGACTACGTAACTCGATACGCAAATTACCGCTGTTTCTTTAATACACCAATTTGTACAAAACCACATTTCTATTTATGTACTAATAATGTTAATTTATTTGTCCCCAGGTATGGCGATAACACAGAGGTGTTAATGAATTCAAATATAAACAGGTACACCAACTATTAGCATAAAACTGTAGTTTGTTTTGGGAAGTTTCAATTAGTTATAAATAAAACAAATCTTTATTAATTAGTTTTTAATGGTGATCATAAGCGATGGGACAGCAGTTTGTCATTTGGATGCTGTTCACACTTATATACTTGTGAGTTTTATATGTTACTAGATTTTGCCAGCGGTTTTGCCCGCGTAGAGGTCGAATATTATCCCGCGGGAACGTAAAAGTACCCTGTGTGTTAATCCAGGCTTTAAACTACCTGTTTGCCAAATTTCATCTCGTTCAGCCGTTCAGCCTGTTCAGCCGATTTTGCGTGATTCAGTACCAAACATCTAAATTAGAGATGGGCCGACTATGACTTTGGCCGACTAGCCGACTAGTCGGTTGCAGAATGGCCGACTAGTCGGCCAAGCTGATCATTGCTTTCGGTTGAGTTCTAGTGACATCGGTAATGTTCATGACTACGCTTTCGTCTCGTACGTGCCGGGTGCGCGGTGCCCGGCGACCAGGAGGAATTTTCAGGACATGTTTTTATTTACTTTGCATCTATTCTATAATTGTTTACATGCGAGCCGCGTTTTCCCTATCCTATTCTAGATTGCACTGAAAGTAAACTGTAAAACTGATTATATTATAAAAATTATAACCGTAAAGATTTCAATTCCATTTCAATCAACGTCTTTTACATTTTTAAGCATATTAATAGGAGTAAAAATAGGCCGACTAGTAATAATAATAATTTATCATTTATAATTTATTCTCTCTTCACAAAGCTGACTTAAATTAAAAGTGTACAAAGAATGTCCGAGCTGTATGCCATCCTTGTGAGAAACTGGTGCCTGATATAGGTTTTTAGAAAAAAAACCTGTGTTTCAGGTCACCAAGCCCCGCGGGACCGGCGGTTTTAGCCGACTAGTCGCCGACTAATCGCCGACTACAAATATGGCCGTCGGCTTTCCCAACTAGTCGGTGACTAGTCGGTACATCACTAATCTAAATATACAAACATACAAACTTTCACATTTATAACATTATAGTAGGATACTATAGAATAGGAAGTAGTAGGATTATAACGAGTACTTCGTCGCATAGGTGTCCTTTTGTTTATGTTTATACCTAGTTATAATTTATAATTTGATACCTAGTGTTAATAGTTAGTTTCCTTAAATATTTTACATTTTATGTAGGTAAATCAATAACAATAAAAAATGTAGTTACTCTGCAATAATGGCTCGCAGCCTCCTTGCAGCTTTCGTAAGTGTGTGTTGTTGGTAAGACCTTTTTTTTATCTGTGATAACAACGTACAATGCCTCATAGTATTAAAAATGCGTCATCAGCTTGTTTGCCACCTAAAAAAGACCATTTTATCTTGGTTTCTAAGATGCAGTAAATACCTACCTAAAGTCAGAAAACTCATTTGATAATAATTAGCGATAACCACTTACCATAGGGTAGTCCTCTGGCTTATTGTAATACTAGCTTTTGAACGCGGCTCCGCCCGCGTGGATGTTGGTTATCGCGTAAAAAAGTAGCCTATATCCTTCTCCATATCCCAGGCTATATCTCTGCCAAATTTCATGACGATCGGTTCAGCGGTTTAGACGTGAAAGCGTAAGAGACAGACAGAGTTATTTTAGCATTTATAATATTAATAGGGATAAAAAAAAATCTATATAAATATAAAAATGTCACAATACTAAGTATAACTTTCTCCTCGACATACCCTACTTACCGTGACCTCTAAAATTACGAATTACACAATACCCACACATGTTCGCACTGCCCAAGGTCAGGGACATTTGGTCCCTAAGGGTCACTGGTAAGCCAGCTTTCACACGAGGTCACATCACTTACGTCAGCATATAGAAGGTATTAATTAAATAAGTAGTACTAATGTTTAAAGTTTCGAGTAATTGGGTTTGTTGGAAAGTTATTATCTTTACCTGTGTAATTGTGTATGCTTGCTTGCGTGGTATTGTCGATGAGGTTTAGTTACGCTTGCCGCGGTTTGAGTGTGGATAGGTGGCAATGATAGCATATCGAGCACGTAAAAGTAATAACTAGGTAGGCACACTTTGCATAATTTTTAGGGTTCTGTACACAAAGGGTGCCTCAGCTATCAGTCCATCCGTGCGTGGACGTCCATCTGTCTGTCAGCGGACTGTATCTCATGAACCGTTATTGGGAAGCAGTTGCAAAAAAGTAAGGCTAAAAATAAAATAAAAACAAGTTTTAACACACAATACCTAGGCAAGTTCGCATACCAATGAAATAAATTCACAAAAATTATGAACCCTTCTCGATTACGCAACATTAAAAAGGAGTTACCAAAGACAATAACGAAAGGTTACGAAGCGGAACCGAATTTAACCGAAAACCTTGGATTTCCCCTCACACGTAACGTAAACTCTTGAGGTTAATACACTGAGGAAATCTTCGAAGCATTTCCGAAACGATTACCGAAAATCACAACTTTAATAACGCACTTCTAATCGTCTTTATACCCTGGCAATAAAGATCAATGTAGCGTAGATTAGCTGTAGATGTAAAGTTGTAAGATTAATGAGAATTCTCTTGATCCTTGAACCGAAATCGTTCAAAATTTTCGGTCGGTGTCAATGGTCGTAGAAGTATAGCAAAGTCTTGGTGGTTAAATATTGTAATTCAAGGCTGGTATAATTTTTAATAACTCGTGAAGCGGTGGATTTGTTACCGGATGCAAAAATCACATGAGTTTGATTAAGTTTCTACGATTTGGTAGATGAATATTCCGTTTGACTTGTTCCGCGTTCGCCCACGATTGCGCCCTACTTTCCGAAAAATTGCGTAAAAATTCCGTTAGCCAAAATTACCAAATAAAAAACATCACAACTTAACCTTTTTACTGGCTTGTACAAAGTTGTCTTTGTCCTCATGCATACGTTTTTAATTCTAAGGATGAACTTCGAAACAGCGATAAAATAAATCATAAAAAAATTAGAGAAACGAAAAATTCCAAAGTTCTCCCTTAATAAACTGCTCCATTTATCATCCACACCGGTCGAATTTGTCCATAAACCCGCCATTTTTATTTCACAAGCAACCCATTAATCTGATAAACATTAAATTAACAGTACAAAAAACGTTCGTACATAACTTTTTGTCTCAATAAAGGAACGATAATAACAATTCGCTAACGACTTATAAATTTTGCACGAATGAGAGGAAACAATACAGAAATGGAATACGGAACCCCATTAGAGGACAATACCGGTCGCCATTTTGAAAACATGAGCTGTGTCAATAACTCTTTGGTCGTTGCTTTTTTTGCACAATGTATTTTTTCATAATGCCTTGTTTTTGCGCTCTGGCAATTATTTACGAGTTTATGTCGGTGCTTAGATTTTATACAGTGATAACCTATTCGGTAATATTCTAAAAATATATTTGTTAATTTTTGCTTCACATTTTTGGTGATGATTTGACATCTTCGAATAAAATAAAATAGAGCGATGTACAGATGCCCACTGATGATCATTGACCTCTAAAATAATTTTTGAAACTGTTGATTCTCTTTTTTTCAATACCTATGAGGAACCTAGCCAACCAAAATTCTCGAGCTTTTAGTCATAGAGATCGCTATATCAGGCTTAAAATTACAGGATAATACTATCAATAAATAACCAAACACTATCAACAGCATAATAGAGGCCTTAGTGTGAGTTTCATTTAACCATCTCGATCAAACGCATCGAGCGCGTTCGGTGCTCCGTTTGGTCCGTCACCAATCCAGGGCCTATAGGAGTGCCAAACGCGCTCGATGCGTTTGATAGAGATGGTTAAATAAAACTCACACTAGGGCTACTGTACACTGATGAACAGGCTGAACTATTTACGCCACTGAGTTCAGTCATCAGCTACATAAGACTATCTGCTGCCCGCGGCTCCGCCCGCGTCAATGTTGATTTTCTTTCATACAAACTTCCACCCCCTGTTTTACCTCTTTACGGAGGGAGTTTCCTAATATCCTTACTTACCTGATGTTTCCTACTCATAATCTACCTCTTTGCCAAGTTTCATCTTCGTAGGTCCAGTAGTTTTTGAGATTTCCTGTCATCGGTGAGTGAATTAATGAGTGACCTTTCGCTTTTGTATACACACTTTTACATTGGGATCAACCCTAAAATCGTGAAATAAAAATGAGCTGATCCATACATTCTGTCGTGTTATGCGAACATAAATGTATGGATCAGCTCATTTTTATTTCACAATTTCAGGGTTGATCCCAATGTATAAGTTGTTCATAGTGATGAGTACATTGACCCTTTTATAGGATTTAATTAAACTATCAAAATGTAACGGTGTATAAAGATAAACTACCAATTACTGTCACCAGCTCATCAGTCAACTGCTGAACATGCTGAACTAGCCACGCCACTGAGTTCAATCACCAGCTACTCTCATCTATTGCCTTTTCAAAGCAATCAGTTGCACACAGTATATTGTTACCAGTATCGTGAAGAAACCAACTATGTGTAGGTTGTGGGACATTAAGAAATCCTTACCTCTCTATTACCAAGCGTTTCATCATTGATCGAAATTATTGCAGTTAGCTTATCGTATCGCACGATTTACCATCGTGGTTAGATATACGTGACTTTGTTTGTAAATTACTTGTGTGTGGGTAATTGTGTTACTGCATGTATTAGGGAACCCCCCCAATGGGTTCCCGCATTGTCGTTGCGGGGGGGCTCAGTAGCCGTGGTCCGCTCCCACGGTGAAGCGAAGCGGAACCCCAAGGTGGGGCCGCTCGTCAGGGCTTTTGTCTCCAAGCCGACGACGTAGCGGCCAAAAAGTAGGTTGCGGTGAGGTGCACCGCAACTGAGGCGGGCCGCGATGTCGAATGGGAGGCATCGCGGCTGAGGGTTACAGGCTGCGGCGGAGGAGGAGTGCCGGTACTTCTGAGTAGCGCTCTTCCCTTCCGTGGCCTGGACGGGGCCGCCACCGTTTGATGGCAGACGCGGTGGGGCCGCAGGGGAAGAGGAGTGTCGGTATAGCGTTGGCCGCTCTCCCTATCCCCTGCGGCCGAAATGTGGTAGGCGGCGGGGCCACTGCGCTGACCCGTCGCAGGGGGACCAAGGGTGCCAGACACGGGTTCGTCTGGGGCCCTTATATTACTTGGTTCCTGGGGTGGTCACGGCGTGCCATGTGTCCTGGTGCGCCGAACTGGTGGGGTCCGCAAGGGCCGATGCCTGCCAGGGGTGCGGGTTGTTCGAAAGAGATACCGTCGCCCCTGGCACACAGGCAACTGAGGGAACACGGGTGGGTTTTAGTCAGTAAAAGTCTGACACGCCCTCCTGCTCCACCCAGAGCGGGAGAAGTTATTTGATGATTTCCCATCCTCAAAAAAAAAAAAAAAAATGTATTAGGGAACAGTAGTAGTAACGGTCTCGACTTACAAGTTGCAGGTTAATAAAAGCCTGCCTGGAAGACTCGTGTTTTCGAACCTTAACTATTATTCATCATCATCATTTCAGCCGAAAGACGTCCACTGCTGGTCATAGGCCTCCCCCAGGCTCCTCCACTTCGACCGGTCTTGTGCTTCCCACATCCAGCGGATTCCCGCGGCCTTCACAAGGTCAACGGTCCACCTTGTGGGAGGCCTTCCCACTCTACGTCTTCTGGTACGCGGTCGCCTTTCCAGAACCTTTCGACCCCATCGGCCATCTGTTCTGCGAGTAATGTGCCCTGCCCACTGCCACTTAAGTTTGGCAATTATTCGGGCTATGTCGGTTACCTTGGTTCTCCTGCGGTTCACTTCATTCCTGAATCGATCACGCAGAGAAACTCCAAGCATAGCCCTCTCCACTGCCCTTTGAGTGACTTTAAGCCTTCTGATAAGGCCCAATAACTAACCATTAATAATAATGACTATTATTAGCTAACTTATTTATTATTAGCCATTAATATCACACTGCTAGGTGCCTACTCTCTTTCCACCTCTCTCTGCCCAAAGCTGCCAAAGACCAATATTTATAAGAAGAATCCAGGAGGCAGGCGCTTTCCTTTGTGTAAATATTGCATCACCACTGCTCTCAAAACGGTGAAGGAAAACATCGTGAGGACACCGGTATGTCTTAGAACCAAACATTCGAAGACATGTGACATCTACCAACCCGCACTGGGCTCGCATGGTAGATTTCAGCCCACTCCTTCTCAAAGACAGGAGGCCTGTGTCCCAACAGTGGGAACATTATAAACCGCTTGTGAGTTATTTCCGAGGAAGTAATAAATAAATAAAATCCATTTATTTCAGGTTCTCCCATAATACAATCGCAACTTACGAAACACAAAATAAATACAAATCACAATATAAAATTAAATACAATGTCATCAAATCATAAATACAATGTGAAATAAAAATATACAAGTCAATGTCAAATAAAAATAAAAATTTAAAATTAATCGGAAATTAGTAAAATAAAATACAAATAAAAAAAATAAAAAAAAAAGTTTAGGCAAATTTTGGATAAAAATATTAACAAACTAATAAAACACAGCAAATATCACGTCGCTCGTTAACATGCCCTGGTTATATGCCTACTGCAACACTTCCTAACATAATAAAATTAAAATCATCATCATGGTGGTCATGGTAATTATCGTATGCTTAGTCTTTGCCAAACAGTGTTCTAGTCGACTTCCAATCTAACCGGAGGCAGGTGAATACTGAAAAGCAAGATACCCCTTGGTATTCGCCACGCCTGGCTCACCGTATTGTTGGTAATTGCAATAACCGTACTTAATCAGCGCAAGCGAGAATCCTAGTAGGTATATCCCAGGGGAAGATTAAGGCCCTGTTAACTTTAAATATTGTCGTTATGAGCGATAATAGTTCTTATTGAATAGAATAGAGAATACGGGTTAAAATCGTTGTAATAAAAATAAAAAAAAATAAAAAATATTCTCAGGCATCAGGGCCCATAGGGTGTTAGTATTACATCTTAAAACAACTATGTTAGTAACATGTTAGAACACTAAAAAAAAACCGAAAAATAATAATGATAAAAAATTCACAATATCTGGAAGGTTTAACCAGCCATGTTGCCTACATGTAGCTTGGTAAACCTGCCCATTGTAGGCCCATCCAGCCTGTCTGCAAACACCCTCAGAATGCTGTTGCTGCTTCCCCTCACTCGGGCTACTACTGAGGCAACTTTCTTCCGCATGATCGCAAAGTAGTCGTAGTAATAAATGAGCAAGCTTTGTCGTAAAAATGCAAATAAAATTAGATATTAACGATTTAATAATAAATAATCCATCACTGGATGCAGTTTGGCATTTGGAATTTTATGGTATATTTTTATTTAAAATAATAATTGTTATTGAAGGGATAAACTGGTTTTAAAGATTATTAAGAGGTTACTTTGATGAATTTTTTGATGCATTGAAGTATGTTTAATAATATTTTGAGTTCAATCACTCTATGCAAAAAAGACTTGAAAAATATCTTATTTTTTTTTGCTTTCAAAATTATTCACGGTTAAAGAGATACCCTGGAGAAACCACCTTTTTGAGCGTTTTCAAGAAATCACCGCCTTAAGCCGCCTTCACACATATTCTTACCAGTGAAACTATACTAAACGGTTACCTAACTATACTCCATTCACAACTGAGAAAGCATAAATTCATTCAAGCAGTTTATTGAAATTATAAACAACTTTGTTATTCAATAATACTCGGAAATTATGTTTCCTGTTACACAACTTCCCAATTTAGAACAAACGTTATCAAATTCAATGGAAATTTATTCACTAACGGCTTTCTAAGCAAGAAGTGGACCACCCTTTATGAGGATTCAGTTATTGCCCGATTCGTCACCACATTCACAATATCATCATAATTGGATATCAGTCGCGAAATATCCGCTACAGGACGTAGACCTCTCCTAAAAACTCCCATATAAAATGGTTTATTAGCCACCTACTTTTAATAGCCCCCACGACCTTCACTAGGTCATTCGTCTATCTACAAGGCCCACCCACGCATCATTTCGCGGTACACAACACAAGAATTCCCCGAATACTCAATAACTGGGCCAAACTCCATTTTTTATTGACAACACCCGAAAAGTTTTTTATCTGTGGTCGAACTTGATATCGGCCAGTGTCAACCCACAACGTGACATCATTGGCGATTTGAAAAAAGAACGTGTTGACCGCGATGGCTAGTGGCATGCAGCGGCAGTTTTAAGGAAAACTGGACCTTATTTTTTGGGAACTAGAGTTCTTTCTTGAGAGGTGTTGGATGTAGGTGATACTTTCACTAAGTAGTACCAATGTCAGTGGTTATTTTCTTCGCATTATGCAACCAGTGCTTACGCAACCGTGGCGGATTTGCACGTGCCTACAACGCTAATTTGAAACGATCACTATCGGATTTTAATTTTTTATGTTTTTTATTAGTAAGTTATATTCAAGTTGTAGCACGAGTAGAGTTCAATTGTTTTTTTTTTTGACAACCGAAGCACGTGTACCTGTCCAATAAAGCATGACTGTAAGCCGACATAAAACGTCTGGTACCTATTAATTAGGAACGTTTAGGAAACTTCTCATAAGTCTGAGCCTGGACTTCTTCAAAATGAGTTCTGATTATTTCTTAAGAGTTCGGATGATCTAGCAGTAGTTATTGGGTGGGTCACAATTTTTCTTAAGTATGTCAGTATTCTAATTTTGGGCCTACGTTTGCAGACCTTGATCTTTCTAACAAAAATATAATATTTATATGTCTAACGACCCTTTAAATGGACAGATATAAATGGCAACATCAATAACAAATATCAAAATCAAGAATACAATAATCTGCACGATTTAACTATCAACACTTATGATCCAATATAACTAGGACTGCGGAAGAAATAGGACCTAAATTCAACTGTCCCGATTTTGACAGAAAATTGACATTAATCACAATCAGCGCCACTTTGAGAGATCAAATTATGATTGATAACATAGAAATATGGAATAAATAAGGATCACTATTAATCAAATACTGTATAAGATAAAACATATCTATTAAAGTGGGATATAAAAATAAATGCTCATCTGGGCCAAAGGGTCGTGTAAACAAATACCGATCACGATTCTCTTGCGCAAAAGATTTTATTTTTGTGGGAATGTACAGAAGCAATAACCTTAGAACTATACTGTGTGTATATATAGTGAAGGTCGAGTATTCAATGGACACGATTTACACTACATGATTGATAGCTATTAATTTTACGTGGTTGTGGTGGGTGGTATGATCCTACTCATTGCATTAGTATTACTTTTTTGAACTATGAAAACTTGAAAACCCAAAAAATCTGAAAACAATTAGTTTTTGTTCTCTCTAAAAATTACCTCTTCACTCCTATAGCCAAAGTATCCATAGTTTGCTTACTTTTTAATTTCACGTAGTTTGAATTGAATTTCGTGGATCCTTTAAATCGATCGGTTTTCCCACGGCCTGACACGGCCACGGGCTGACAGACGCCAAGCACATCGAGCTACCTCAATGTGTCAAATTTCTTTGATAGATTTTCAACTTTATTCATAAGTTTATGGGTCATGTTCAATTGGGAAACTGATTTTTGACTGTAATGGGTGGCCCAGTGGTATCGCCCCCAACTTAGAAGTGAGTTTGAATCCAGACCACCATTGCTCTCAAAAACGTGAAGGAAAACACCGTGAGGAAACCGACAAGTCCTAGAAACAAAAATTCGAAGACATGTGACATGCACCAACCCACACTGGGCCCGCGTGGTGGATTATGGGCCACTCTCTCTCATAGAGAGGAGGCCTATTTGGGAACATTACCTATAGGTTAATAATTAGCAAATTATTATGCTATGATTAGGATTTTACTGGCAGTTATACTCAAGAAAGTCTATACTGAACTCTTTCGTGCAAGCACGCCTATAATAAAATAAACTAACTACTCATTTCTGTAAGTAAGTATTTAACCTCAAAAGACCCGGAACAAAGACCCGGCGTGATAAGGCTTATTAAACCTCTTAGCTAAACATTCTTCAACAAATAATTTAAGCGGAAAGGAATATTTCAGTGAGATAAGCTAGGAAAAAAAACTTAACGGCACGCGATAGTTTAAAATATGTTCTGAAGTATAGACTTTTTTTGTTACTAGGGGCTTTTTATCGCTTTAGTACTTGCTACGGTCAGGTCATTGATGGATCACCATTTTCTGCCTATGCACGTGTCAATCTCGTCTCGAAGAACATCGATCCAGATATCATACAAACTTTCACTGGCGTTAAGAGTAATCAGAAATCCGAATTGATATCAAAATTGCTTATTGGTGCGGAGGTGAGACGGTAGTCTAATTGCATCCGGATACCTGCTTCACCTCTTAGGCTTCTTCTTGTGGAAAAGAACTGGAGTTACCAACATGGCTTGCAGAGTAAGCAAGCTGAAGTGGCAGTGGGCTGGCCATGTTTGTCGAAGGGCCAATGGCCGGTGGAGCAGACGAGTCAGTGAAGACCGCGTGTCGGCATGCGTAGTGTGGAACGCCGACCAGCTAGATGGCCCGACGGCCTTAAAAAGGTGGCTGGGACATACTGGATGCGGAAGGCGGAGGACAGAGTTTTGTGGCGCAGCCTGGTAGAGGCCTATGTCCAACAGTGGACTGCGATAAGCTGAGTTGATTGTTGATTGATTGATCTGATTCATTCCCTTCTTAATTGTTACCAAAGTTAGAAGTCTTCGAACTAGTGTTTGACCAATAAAAAAATCCATTGAAAAGTACCGGCAGTGCCTAAGGGTGTGTCCAGACCTGGCAAATGCGCCGCGAATGTGCCGCTCGCGAGCCGTTTGCGAGCTACGCGCGTGTTGCTCGCGTGCGGTTACAGCCTATGTTTGGTGCGCCGCTCTAGTGCAAGTCCGGCAAGGGTCGAGAGGGGCGCGCGTGCGGCGCATGCGCAGCTCGTTTCGCGTTTGAACTAAATATGAGCCTCAGTTGTGAATTTGCTTCCGAAGATGTCGAACCATACGACTGCCGTTAGCATAATTGTTTCAGCGTCGGCTATTTTATTACTGATAAACAGAAGGCGTTGGTGGCAGGTTCCGTTTTTTTTTAAATAAGACAGGATATAGTAGGTTCCAGAGTTGAAAAACCATGAATTAAGCGGCCACTATGCAAACCGCGGGCGGCACGCGCGCACCTCCTGCTCCGCTCGAGTATGGCGCGTAGTTTGCGCGTCAGTGGCGCGCGGACGGCGTAGGGGCTGCGTACGAACATGAAATGCACGCACGCAGTTCGCAAGCAGCTCGCGAGTGGCGCATTCACCAGGTCTGGACACACCCTTACATGTCATTCAAAAACATCGATAAACACTTTCATAGACCTTGAATTACCGTGATATCCCTACATAACTGTAACGTAACCACATTAAAAACTTCCCAAGGCGCATGCGTAGGATTACATAGGACTATCGCACCAACTTCACAGCTAACAACCATCTAATTAATTATCTATTGCGTCACACAGCTCAGAATCACCCCCATGGGCTATGGGGCAGGGAATCGGGGTGGAAGTTGTAAAGTCTTATTTACAACTTTACCTACACGTGGAGCCCACTGTTCAAAATTTTACGGCCTAATGCCTCAATGGGTAAGGTTAATGGAAGTGGCTTGAGTGTAGTTGAAGCGGGGCTTGGAACCGGTACCAAAGGTACAGTTTCTGTATCGGTATTTAGCTGTTCTTCCCATTTTGGTACCTGGGTACCGGTTCCAAAGGTACCCAGCGTATGCCACAAATCTCATATTTGTACACGGAACCTCGTACAGTTGGCAATTTTGAAGTTATTTTTCTAATACCTATTAACTATCCGTTTTACTAGCTATACTTATCTGTTTTCTCACTCTAACTTACGGATATATTTGTATGGCACCGGTACAGTACCGATACTGATTAGAAATACTTATAGTACTGCACGACCGTATTATTCTTCTAAACTCCGCAATCGAGGTTTTCACCATCGTTTTGAGAGTTTATTACGCAAGATTAATACGTATAAAACATTCATAATAAACCAACAGAATTATGAAGAAATATAAACCTTGCAAAGCAGGGGTAGATCGCTAGTTTAACTATACATTAAACTAGACGTCCCTTCTACTTGGATACCATTGCACCATCCAGTTTCAAATCTCACAGGCCTCTCACTTGCTTCCCGGTTTTATTTATTTCCTTCTCCGGGCTGTATTTGCACCGAATATTTGCGCAAGCACCTATTTGTGTTGGCGTAATGTTCTGGTTTTCTTGTTTGCCGAATAAGGCGCGGATAAGTCGTGCAAACGACATATTTCACTCCTGGATAACTAGAGGAGTGGAAGTCGGTTTTATTATTTATAATAATAAATAAAGAAGGATCGGAGTGGAGACGCGCGTGCGGTGCGTGCGAAATTGGGAAGTATCTGCAATATGGGGTTTTGTTTGCTGAGTTCAGAGGGTTTGATTTTTGTCAGGAAAATAGTGACAAATAGTTTGTATTTCTGGTTTTTATTATAGTGTAGAGTCATCGTCACCATCTGTCTCCGCGGCCTTATATAAATTTATTTGAGGATAGCGCATCATCCTTCGCAGTGTTCTGCGCGAGATGACCCCAAATAAATTAAAAAAGGTAATTTTTATCGGAATATCCTGTAGGGTATGACTACTATTTATAAATAATTAGACAAGTAATTTTCGACATCTGTACTAAGCCAAAGTCAAGTCACTTTTGAACGTCAAAAGTTAACAAGATATAAATGATTCTGGTTGCCCCTTCCAAAAGATGAAGAGTGGGCAAGCCACTCTACTCTACCTTTTTACTCTTTTCAAATGTTTAATAATTAAATTAAAATATTTTGTTTACATTTATTATTTAATAACCATTTATGCAGACACTTAGAAACAGACAAGAAAAAAGGAACAGAAAAATTCGTACAAAGGCAATGCTAATTAATGGTAATGTTAATCATATGATTAGAGTAATACGAGTACTATACCGCAGTAGGTAAAAATAATTAAAAATAAAGCAGACGTATAACATTTTTTTTTTATTCCCGGTATCAACATTATGATAATTCTCTTCTGGTATCAAGCTAAACTTCCTGCTCTGTGACACATCTAGTACAAATTTTATCGAAAACTCTTCAGTAGGTTAGCAGTGTTTGGCGAACAAAATACACACACTCGCTTTTATCTTTGTTCAGTTTTAAGTTTCATTATATTCAAAAGTATGAATTTCATGAACATTATCTTGCCCATTAAAAAAAAAAGTTTAAAAACGTCTAAATTTATAAAATGTTTTTATATTTAAAAAAAAATATTGTGATTTTTCTTGCCTAAATGGTAACACGTGACATGGGTCGATCGAACGTTAAACCACGCTTGTCATGGTTGGTTCGTAGATGGGTGAGCATCCATTACTTATCAAGACCTCTCCATGCCTCGGAAAGCACACTAAGGCGTTGATTCCGGCTGTCATTCGTAGATCTTTGACAGTCGTTATGGTCAAAAACCCATAAGTCTGACAACCAGCCTTACCAAGTGATATCGTGTTACCCAGTAACTGGGTTGTGGAGGTCAGATAGGCAGTCGCTCCATATAAAATTCTTGCAGTCAGCTGCGTCCGGTAAGACTGGAAACATACCCCAACTAGTTTGGAAAAGGCTAGGCATATAATATTGATTTTGTAAATTAATAATTCTAAAACCTTTCAACAAGCAATTAAATTCCTTTGAATAAAAACAGAAACAGATAAACATCATTAACTATAAAAATAACTATATATAACCTTTTGTTCCGGGTTAGCAACAGTTAACAATATTACAATAAAAATGTGTTAATGTAACTTAACACGCTATTTTAACTAACCATACTGTAGTTAATGTGTTTTCTAAATAACTTTTATCGGTCCCTTTGAGGTGCGCTGTTCAAACTAATTGTAGTTACAAAATAAATTTATAAATACGTTAATTCTATGGACTTCTAGAGTAAAACATGCTACTTGTGATCTTGGAAAGAAATAAGAGTGGGTAAAATAGTTACCTTTGTTTAACCTACTTTTTAAAAGTTGTGTTAGTTATTAGTACTTACCTGGAGCTCTCGTAAACGGCTGCTATGATATATATTTTTTTAAACGTGGCCCCACACTAGGATTTTCTCCTGTATTGTGGGTGCGTTTACAAACATTTAAACTCACATACACAAACAGCCAGACCCGGAACAAGTACTTGTAGGTCATACAAATATTTGTACCGTGCGGGAATCGAACCCGCAACACGCAGCGCAGCAGTCAATCGCTTAACCACTGCGCCAACCGTGCCATCAATTCTGGACGCAAGACCCTCCTAGGTTCAATCTCCAGGTTTTACTAAAAGGAATCTCCCAGTAGTCTTGACTGTTGCCCCTCATGGCAAAAAGGTTGTGGCTCATTAAATGAGACTAAACTTTTTATTTTTTATTATAAGCCTGTGTTGACCCACTGCAGGACTATTTTCACTTTTTCTGGTCTACTTCTATTGGGGGCCATTCATTCCTTTTAGAAGGATTCCAGCTCATCCCGCCTTCTCTTTCCGGGCCTACGTGTATTCGTTTGCTGAGATTTGGGATCCACTGAGTGGTGGTTTCTGCGTATTGCTGCTCCGACATGCGACAGATGTAGCCAGCCCAGTTCAACTTTACTCCAGCAGCTGTGTGGCCAGCGTCCGATATTTGTGTTTTGGAACGAAGTATAGAGTTTCTAAAGATATCTGTGAATTTAACACCGAGTTTATTCGTACCATAGCCCGTCGGCAGAATCTAAGTTCGGACTTTTAACGCTTAAGGCGGTGATTTCTTGAGAACGCGCAAAAAGGTGTTTTTTTTTAAACAAATGTATCTCTTTAAACGTAAATAATTTTGAAAGCAAAAAAATACATGATATTTTCAAATCTTTTTTGCGTAAAGTGATGGAACTCAAAACATAATTAAACATACTTTAATGCATGAAAAAAAAATCAAAGGCACCTCTTAATTATCTTTAAAACCAGTTTATCCCTTCAATAACAATTATTATTTTAATTAAAAATATACCATAAAATTTCAAATGCCAAACTGCATCCAGTGATGGATTATTTATTATTAAATAGTTAAAAAATAATTTTATACGATTTTATTTGCATTTTTACGACAATGCTTGCTCATTTATTATTCGAATTTATTACAACAGATTTTAACCCGTATCAGATTACAATATGAACTATTATCGCTCATAACGATAATATTAAGTTAACAGAGCCTTATAAAAGACCGTGTTTGCGCTCCGACTTAAAATAATAGCTGAATAACGGTCATAGCGTCACATATCAGCCAAAGCTAGCCATCGACATCGTACGAAACTATGGTGCACATAAGACTCTTTCCTCACCCTCATAGTCCGTCCGGACTAAGAACTAAACTGTTACAAGAATAACAGTTTATCCACACATGACAAAAACCTAATTACCGAACAGCAAACAGGAATCATTCAACATGGCGCACATTAACGATTGTTACTAAGACGTCATTAAGTCGCTAAGACTAGTCGCGTCATTAAAACGACTTCCCGTCAGTTATTGCTGACGCCGTCGTAAACTGGTACAGACTGTCGCAGATCGTAAACTTGGTGTCGTAAAGTGTGCACTTGCGTTTTCGTAGCCGGTTGCATTTAGTTCGGATTTGGGTGACTATGTTAGTATTCGAGAGGTTTTGTTAGCTTAGAAACTGCCATTCCAACAGGGAGACGTAAGACCAGATGTATGTCATCTGCTTTATCTATCTATACAGCGTGTAACAGAATCCCTATTGCTATCGTTAAGCATTAAAGATAACAGCTCGTATAGAATCACTACACATAGTTTCAGCTCAAGAATTGATACCAAATTTTCGGTTTCATATGTTTCTTAAATTCAAATCATAACAAACGTGTCACCGCACTACGTAGGTCAATAATTTTCCACGTTACTTGTCAATATCACGACAAATCTCTTCAGAGTGATGTGTATAATTCAATTTGAATAGTTCGGTTTCTGGTATCAATGTATTAAAAATTGTCATAACTTCCGAACATGTAGAGATAGGATTAAAAAGCCCTTCCAATATCGTTTGATATCTTCCAAAGAAGCCGTGCCCTTGGTATGTATATACCCTTTCCGTTACACGTTGTATATAATATTAATACGTAATGTATACGCAAAAACTTTGTACTCCTTTTTACGAAAATTACGCGGATGGAGCAGTATTAAATTTGGCAGAAGGATTGCAGAAAGCCAATATTTTTTAATTGTTTTCGATTAAAATTTTAATGAATCATGGTCAAATGTCGACCTCCGGGTGACCACTAGTACATATTTAAAACATGGATAACGTCTCGACTTAGATCAGTGGTGGCCCAGCGGTATTATTCGCGACTTACCGACTTGTAGATCGTAGGTTCGAATCTACATATACTCAATACTCAATCATTTATTGCATTCCACAATGTATATGCTTAGGTGGTAAGTAAACATTTGTTGTAACAATCGTGGACCCTGTCGGGCACAGCAACAGAAAAATTTGAAGGAAGAGGACTTATATGTATACATGCAAGTAACTTATTCTAAATATAGTCTAAGGTAACATTTTCCTGCCAGGGGTGCGGGTTGTTCGAAAGATATACCGCGGCCCCTGGCACACAGGCAACTGAGGGAACACGGGTGGGTTTTAGTCAGTAACAGTCTGATACGCCCTCCCAGAGCGGAAGCAGTTATTTGATGATTTCACACCCAAAAAAAGTAACATTTTATTCATTGTTAATTTAATCTAAAATTTTATTATTAATTTATATAATCAAATGTCAGTTCTATAGATTTACTTATTAAATATTCATTTATGCTATAAAACATCTATTTAGTAGTAACGTTTTTTTATTTATTTGTAAAAACAGCAATCTTTTTCTCATTTCTGAGTACCTCGGGTAGTTTGTTTTACATTTTTATTGACATAACAACGTCTAGCCTGTCTCGCTGAAGGCATATATATAGAGGACTATCGTACACCCACATTTTGGCAGTTATTCGTTTATTTACCATATGCAAAATTGCGCTGGACAGAGCATTTCAATCTTTCTGCTTTATCTTTAAGCCTAATCAAATCTCCAATCAGTAAAGCTGTCAAAATCTCATGTTAGCATTTTGATTGATTGGCAAAGTCTAACAGGGTCGCGTTGACATTCGATTTTAAACCCTCCAATATGAGGTTATTCACTTTTTCGACAGAAATGAATAGGTAATTATGTGCTTCTATTTTAGAAAGAGCGACACTTGCAACTGATCCGATACATCCTCTTTCTCAGGAAAGTTTAGCAAGTTCCGTGGGAACTTAGCAGCTGATGCAGACAACTTACTAGTCATACTAATGCGAATATGAAATAAGGATAATGTCGTGCGTTTTATTTGAACACTACCTATTAATAGCTATACTATATTCTAATAATAGCGTTATTTTAGTCCATAGTACCGCATTAGATAGGCTTGTGGCTCAGTAATAACAGCTGCACAGGTTGATCGATCAGGTTAAGCTAAGCTTGCTGCTGTTGGTCCATGGATGGGTTACCATCCCTACATACCAAAACCCCGCCGTGCCTACTGATATAATATACTTATAATTTACTATATAATTTTACATAGAACTACTGCCTATCTGACCTCCACATCCCTGTTATTGCGTAATACTATTGTATAACCTTTGTTAAGACTGGTTGTCAGGCTTTCGGGTTTCTGACGACCGGTAACGACTTTCAGATAAACACGAATAACAACCGGGACCAAAAGCTTAACGTGGGTTCCGGGGCACTGAGGGTCTTGGTAAATATAGATGGTCATCCATCCACGGACCAATTGCAGCAACTGCTATCCAATCGGACAAAAAAACACTATTCATAATGGAATTGGCATATGACATGAGTGGATGTAGAAAGTTATAAACACGGCAGAAGAAGTGTTGATAACCCAGCAGTCAAATGGATGAATTACTATCAAAGAACCGCGGGTAAGCACTAGATGAGACTCACACATACTATGTAGGTACCAGAGAAGCATGACTCAAAAGAAAGGAGGACTTAGGAGTCAACGATGATGATGAAGCAAGATGCAACTCATAAAATACCTAAGCTACACATCAGCTTCCATAAAACACCTTTCAAACATGAATGAAAACAACAACAAAAGACCAAAGTATCATCAATAATGTTGCCATATTTACGATGCTCATAAACACATACACGTGAGCCTCTGTGAGGCTGTTCTGCTGTAGGTAAGCTGTGTACTTAACTTTATGTGTCCTATCTGATCGGGCTGTAAAGATTCTATTGAATTGTAATATGTGTTAGAATGTATTAAAGTGATATTGTATGACAGCCTGGGTGGTCACCATCGTATAGGGATAACTGCGAGGCTTCGTCGGTGTATTTTCCCTTTGGAGACAACGCTAAAATGGCTCATCATCTTCATCTACCTGTACCAACTATGTTAGGGTCGGCTTCCAGTCTACCGACTACCAATATTTTCATGGAGCCACGGCCTATCTGACCTCCACAACCCAGTTACTGAGTAACACGATACCCCTTAGTAAGACTGTGTGTCACACTTTCGGGCTTCTGACGACTCGTAACGACTGTCAAAGATCCACGAATGACAGCCAAGACTAACGTGCTTTCTGAGGCACGCAGTGGTCTTGGTATGTAAAGATGGTCACCCATCCACGGAACAACTACAGCAAGCGCAGCTTAACCTATTCGATCGACCCGTGCGGTTGATATTACTTATCCACATGCTCATCATATGCCTGTATGGTTTTCAACAATGAAGACACCAACGCTGATCTTATTACACGCTTTATATTAGCTTTACTTGTATGTTTGTATGTAACCGACTCCTTTGAGCGCGATTTTGACTCACATTAAACGGTCAGATTTCATTGAAACTTTGTAAACTTGTGGAGGACCGATGACAATTCAATAATAATAAAAAAAATTGAGAAAACAAAAAATCACGTTTTTGTAGTTAGCAGAACCAAAAAATAGAAAATAAATAATAGTTTAAAAAACTAAAAAACACGCTTCAAAAACCAAACTAAAAAAGGAGAAAATAATTTAATTCAATTAAAAAGCGTGGGGTGCTTGACATTAATTGATTATGAAAATACCTCAAAAAGCACCCCACGCTTTTTGATTGAATTAAATTATTTTCTCCTTTTTTAGTTTTGTTTTTAAAGCGTGTTTTTTAGTTTTTTAAACTTTTATTTTTTGATGTAGTACAACCGTTCCTGTCGCAGTATAGCTGTCTTCTGAAAGATATGAGTGGCTGTATTTTTTTTTTCATCTAGTATGTTCCAGTAGAAGCCCGGAGTCTCGCTTTGAGCCCGGTGGATGGCAATAGGCTCGCCCCCTATTACATGGGAGTAAACATAACTGGTGAAATGTGAGTATACTATTGGTAGAACTCTGCCTAATCCTTCGGGGATTACAAGCGTGATATGTTTTATATTGCAGACATCTAAAAACTAGTCATTATCAGTCTTGCGGCTTGTATCCCAATCTATACCTTCTATAAAAAAAAAAATTAAAACAAAAACCTTTTCCAAAAAAAAAAACAACCGACTTCCGAAAAAAACACTAGAATGTGAAAAATAACTTTAATTTCCGAAGTTGGTGACTTTATACATGTATTTGAATTTTTTGTCACCGCCTTCCGAAATTAAAGTTATTTTTCACATTGTAATGTTTTAGTTTTTTCGGAAGTCGGTTGTTTTCTTTTTGGAAAAAGTTTTTATTTTTCACTTTTGTAGTACCTACCCCACACCAATTCAAAATTTCATCATCCTTGGGGTCAAAACAAAGCATATTTATGCGATAGCAGCAATCGCGGTTGATTTGCTGTAATTTTTTGCAGAGTTCCGTTGTCTGTCTCCGAAACTCATCATCAGATCTATATGTAATTTAAATGGTACCCTTTCGA
This sequence comes from Antitype chi, assembly GCA_947359405.1. Classification (NCBI taxonomy): domain Eukaryota; kingdom Metazoa; phylum Arthropoda; class Insecta; order Lepidoptera; family Noctuidae; genus Antitype; species Antitype chi. The sequence goes on along the minus strand of OX375811.1, from coordinate 13,914,654 downwards.
ACAAAAACACAATTTTGCAAGTCAGTCTCTATGACGGAGTTATGCCATGCAAAAACGGACTAAGGTAATTCCGCTTTTACCATTTATTAATTCCGTAATCAGATGAATTTTACAACCGTCCCTCCGCAATCAGGACATCTAACAAACGTGCCTCAAAATAGGAGAAACCAATACATTTTTCCTCTCACCCCCACTTAGAGGGGAGGGAGGGGCAGAATTTACGAGTGTCATAAAAGTGGATAATATACTTAGTCTGAGGGCAGGGTCGTGATCGAAATACGCCAGTATCGACTATTTATTTTGTACGAGCGCAAATGAAAAGGATGAAATTAAGGTCGGCTTGGTGGAATTAGAAATGGGGCTGCAATTAATCTGATGCGTTTCTGACCTTTGAGGTAAAGTTATATAAACTCCTGTCTTCCATCCTCCCATCTTAACATAATTTATTTATACTCCCATGTGTGTCTGTAGACCCCTCCGTGCCTCGGAAAGCACGCTAAGCCGTTCGTCCTGGCTGTCATTTGTGGATCTTTGACAGTCGTTACAGGTCGTCAGAAGCCCGAAAGTCTGACAACCAGTCTTACCAAGGGTATCGTATTACCCAGTAACTGGGTTGTGGAGTTCAGATAGGCAGTCGCTCCGTGTAAAATACAGGTATTCAGCTGCATCCGAAAAGACTGGAAGACGACCCCAACATAGTTGTGAAAAGGCTGAGCAGATGATGATGATGATGTGTGTCTGTAATTTAATGAGTAATGCAATTATGGTTGAGATGCATGAAGAAGCCTCCTTGTGTAGCGCAATTTGTTCCACTAGTAACTCGAATGAACCGAGCACTCGGCGCATCCTGGACAGTCACACCCAATACCTTGATGACTGGCCAATTCTTCCCTTGCGGTGGTAGGGCTAACGCCCGCCTGGTTCGCGACCACCCTCCCACCGGAGTCCGGCGTCAAGAAGCTTGCTGTGTTTCGTCGATGTGAGGGAGTACCAGTGCCTTGAACAAGAGTGAACAGGCATTTTCTGGGCACGCTCAATCCATCATAGACCTCATCATTCGCTTTCCATCAGGCATGATCGAGGTCAAGAACGGGACCATATAGTATTTTTTTTTATGGTTGTAGAAATAATTATGATGTTAATCTGCCTCAACTAAGTAACATTTTTAGAGTGCTTCTAGTACTATTTGGTAAGACCAGGTATAATTGCGTAGTACACTTACAGTAGGAATGGCTTTCATTTTGACAGTTCAACAACATTCATTGCGTTATTTACGTTGTTGAGCAGACGAATTTATCAATCATATGAAGCAATGGATAAGGAATATCCTTCAAAATGATTCAGATTCTGATTGATAGTAGTTACGTATTTAGTGTCAGCATTGTCCAGATGTCTTACGATACTAATGTCTGGTTTTTGAAGGCCTCGATAAAGTATACAACAGGTTGTATGATGCGTAAATTTTCTTATGTTTTTGGCAATCAGCAGGGTGGTTTCAAGACACTGCCTTGCTAATTGCAAAAAATATTAAAAAAAAATGAATTTCGGGAGCTATCCTGGCGCACCCCCATTAACTGAGCTTTCAGAAATAAAATTCTGAGGCGATAACACTATCTAATAAATAAACTTCGTTTTAAAACCTCAAAAACCTTGGGCAATCAGTCCCGCTATCAATCTTCGTATTTCTCTCGTGTCGACATGAGCTATACAAGAATACCCCATGGCTACACAAGAGGTCTATAATTCGCTTTGTCTACGTCTAATCTAATAATTACAATACAATGAACGCATTTACTTACCACCTACTAATTATTCCACACACTCTGTAGACGTCAACCATGGATAATGAATTATAGTCAATGATTAACCAACATTGTATAACAATGCAATTATGTAATACAATTATTAATCTTTACATCACATAACGGGTCACGCTACTGTAGAACACAATGAGATTCTGATATACACAACAAAACAATAATAAAGATTTATCCACGGCTTGTATAATCCGAGTATGTTTTTTTTTTTTTTAATTTACTAAGGCCATGGTTAGCGACTGTGATAGCAACAAGCAGTCGTGTTAAATCGATACCTACGAGAAAATATTCCCTCATCATTAAAATCAAAAGTCATCTCCACCACTTCCCAGTGCTTAGCTGAGAAGAAAAACCGGCGCAACAAATTCCCCAGTAGCACAGTATTATTATTGGCAGCCTTATTCCCGCTTTTGTGACATGCTTTCCTGGTCTGAGCGAGTCTCATCCAGGTCTTTCCCGAGATAGACTGACTGAACTCAAAACGATAAACGAGAATTTTGGCTCGTGACTATGGCAATTTAGGATGTATTAATAGGCAAAAAAAATGATAGCATACGCTCCGTAAAATGATTTTGTTTTTCCTATGGGGCAATTAGTTTATCCTAGTTCTTTTCTTAGATTTCAGTAGGTTCAAAACGTAGACTAATTCTACTACAGCTAACACATAAAATAACGAAACGCACAATAACCTCACTCACCACTATTTCAAACTATTGAAACGTTCAACCCGTCGACAGCAGAAGTCACAAAGGACCCGCCCACACAATCGTGGGGGTCAAAAAGACCCGAAGCACCCCGAAGTAAGATTGCCCAATTCATCCCATGAATGGCAAAATCAGGACTGCCATATCCTTTATTTATTTACCGAGGCGACGGAATTAAATTACCTATGTACGTAGGAACGTAGGTCCCAGTTGCTGCTTTCGGCGCATTAGGAATAAATAAATAGAAGGAGTCGCTGTGACTCGATAGTAAATACGGCTTGATATTAAATGGTATTTCGGTTTAATTGATATTTAGAATATAATTATGATACGCCGGTTTACTCACTTCTAGGTAAAAGTCTCGACGCTTCCTTTTGTATAGCCGTTTCTGAATGTTTCCAAGTAACCCCACCAGCGTTTCCTAGTATTAATAAAATTGTAACTTCTCTCTTATGTTACCTACCATCGTAACTCGTGTTCCGTCTCAAATATATTAGATTACTCCTGAGTTACGTCGTAATTAGTTTACGCTAACGTTTTTATTGTACGCGTAATTTTCTTTTGTTCCCCTAATTGTCCTTTTCGTTGATGTTTTATCTTTTATTGGATGAGATTTTTATGAAATATTCATGAGTGTTATGAATTTTCTATGGTTTTAAATGGATTATTGTAATTTATGATGATTGGGGGGCTTTTTATTGAAATAGAAATTTATTCGTTTATAGTAAAGTGGAATAATTTATGAGAAATACTTGACACATGACGCACAAAAAACTTTTAGTCATTCCCAAACTGGTAATTTAGTACTAAGTATAAGGTAAAAAATAAGTGTATGATTATATTACTACTAAACTCATGAAAGAGGGTAAAATGTAGTTTAATAATAGACTTGCTGTTAGTATAAGACCTTGCTACTATTTAACAAGTAACACATTTTATTTTTACAGCCTGTTACCTAAATACCAGCTTTAATTCCAAAACCACTACTGCCAGCTTTCAAAAAGACCTTAAATATCCAATAATATATTCTAAAACCAATCTCTTGTACAATCACCTAATAATTTGGCCAAAATCTATACAAAATATAACCCTATGAAAATTTCCTTCTATAAACTAGTTTTTCTAACATAATATTCCCAAGACAAACCCGTACAATGATTAAATATCCCAATTTAAACCCTAGAACGTGCTGTTAAGCAAAACCAGCTGAATAACAAAGTTAAAAAGTTGATTTACCCGCCGTGGAGGCACTCTGATTTGATTATTGATATAGATTGATATTGAAAGTGGAAGGGTGCTGGTGGAAGAAGTGGAGCGTGGTATAAAGGGAAGCGGTAGCGATTTTGCAAGGGTAAATAATCAATTTGATAATTGGCAGTGTCAGTGATCAGGGTCTTGTTTAGCAAAGTTACTGCGGTCAGTTCTTGGATGGCAATTTTACACATATTGACCGTGGAATTCATAAATTGTTGAACATTTTGTTGGAAAATAATTTATGTGTCATAACATGCTTGTTGCTAAGTAATAACAGCCGCAGGGGTTGCTCTACGCTTGTAGCGGTTGTTCCGTGGATGACTGCCCACATTTAAATACCAAGACCCCTCTATGCTTCGGAAAGCACGTTAAGCCCCAGCCGTCATTCGTGGATCTTTGACAGTCGTTACGGTTCGTCAAAAGCCCGACAAAGTCTGACAGCCACACAGCATCAATGCTTATCGTATTGCCCAGTTCCTAGGTGGTGGAGGTCAGAAATGCAGTCGCTCCATCAAAAATATTGGTATTCAGCCGTAGCCAGTAAGACTGACCAAACCAAACATATTTGGGAAAAGGTTTGGCAGAACGATTGATCGACAAGTTCTGCCCCTCATATTAAGTCCTGATTAACTCTTCGCTTCCGTAGTTAATTACTAATCTCAGATATAATAAAAACGCTACTCCACTACATCCAAACGCTGAAAATCTTACTATCGACATCTCCTATTCTTTAAAGGTAAAAACAAAAAACTAAAATAAAGGACGTCTTTTATAAAACTTCAAGAAAACCTTCAAGTAAAGGAAAACTAATCATGCTAGATAATTATTTAAAAAATAACTGTTGCGTAAGAAAAAGAAAGAACAGCGCACTTTACAAAAGGTTTTCGTAGAAAAAAGCTTTCAAGTTAACTGCCGGTGTATTTCTGTGACAATATCACCATGATGGTAGGTGAAGTAAGTTTGAAGTGAGCTTGAAGTGAGTTGTCATTTCACCTAATACTAGGCATTGCGACAGTTGACAGCTTAGTTCAAACTCACTTCGTCTTCGTTTTCGCGATGACATTTAAACATAATAGACCGTCTGTTCAAATAAACCAATGCAGTAAATACAATTGTTTTATTTTCAAGAATTTTATTTTCCTAATTGGGAATGGAGATCGTTAAGGTCACTTTGTGCTTCTAGAGCGGCGTTTTCATACACATATGCCGAAAATACCTTTTGTTAATCGCGAATAACAAACCTCTCAACATGACCAAACCATCTAAGCATACTCTTACCAAATTTTGTTACTTTATCTTCTTTAAATCATTGCCTTATCACATCATTCCTCAGCCTACATTATAGATAGTGTATATAAAATCTGCCCCGAACTTGGGCTCAACCCTAAAAAGCACAGCTTTATTAAACGCGATAGGGCACGTCATAATCTATCGTACAACCTGTCTGCGATGGGTATTTTCGTCGAAAGCCCGTCGATATTGTCTTGTTACTTATGTTCGGCTTTTCTTTTATTCGTGTCGACAGTAAACTGGTTGTGATACTACGAAAAATAGCCGATAACTCGCTTTTGGCATGATTAATGCTAGCATAGTGAATTGTTGGAGTTTTCATTTTATTAAATGCAAGTTTGTTGAAAGCGAATATGTTTGCTGAAGTGGATTAATATTGGTGAATATGCTAGACATTTTGCTGAAGATAAAATTGCTTTAAACATGTTTTGGGTTTACAGAGTTGCACTTTGCACTTTACGACGAGACAGCGTTCCGTTTGGTACACAAAGTGGGTTTAAAGTTTATTAAAATGCATTATACAGGTTATCGTAAAACATAATTTAGTCTGTAGCTTTAAAGCTTTAATATTTCTCTTATATAACCTTTCTTACCCGGTTTTAGGGTCATTAGCTTTACTTAATAAACGTATGTACATAGTTACTTATTAATACAGTTGGAAAAATCATACGTCACAGGTGCCGAGAACTCCTAATTATACCCGATTCAATACCAAAATCACATTAGTAACCACAAAGAAAACAACGAAAAAGCAATTTACGAAGCAAAAATATGACAAGAATAAAAATAAGAGTAATCAGATCATCATTAATTCTTATTTTTGCGGGCGAATAACGTATTTTATATGCGAATGGACAATAAATGGGAAATTAGCGTGGCTTGTTAAAATATATGGGGCGAGTGTGCTGACAGCGGCATCTATCTGGTTAATGAGTGGTCGGAATGACCCCCGTCGCTTTTGGGGGGTTGGGGGCCTGACAGGAAAAATGAGCTTGGTTTTTTTGGTGTTGCGTTGAATCGTAAATGTTTTTCTACGAATTTGTGGCCGGGGTATAAATTAGGATGGAAGATTTTTAATTGTGGATTGTGTTTGTTTCCTGTTTGTTTGGGCAATTATAAAAGATTGTGTCCTTCTTTTTAAATAACAAGACATTGAAATTACCAGTCCGCTTGCTAAATGTGATAATTAATGGTAATATTTATCTAGCTATATACATCGTCTATAGAGGGTAGTGAGGTGACAAAAAATACAACCCTATGCGATGCCATAACTATACAAGGTGAATTTTTAGTCACCGTTTGAATTCAGATCTCCCATACAAAATCAACAGTCAGCTGATTGATTTTGTATGGGAGGTCTGATCTTTTTTTTTCATATTTCGACGAAAGTTGGTCAATTTCACAGGTACCTACTATCACCCTGAAAAATTGAAACGGTGACTAAAAATTCACCTTGTATCTATTCAAGTTGTAACAGAATAAACGCAAGTATTGAAAGTAGTTTATTCAGAATTGACTACTGAATCGATTTCAGTAACTTTTAATATGAGATTTTTTTCAAAAATGATATAATTTGCTATGCTAGCCACCGGTTGAGCCAACGGAAATTAAATCGTATTTAAAAGGCAATAAGAACAATTTTAAATGCATAAAGTAATGCTAGGGTCAACATGGTTTTTCTATAAAAACAGATAGCTTGAAAAAAATAGTTTTGGTAATTGTATTACGCTTTTAACTTGATACTCAAATTGAGGTGTATGAGGTCTTGCGTTAACCCTTAAAAACTGCCCGGGAGTCCAGCAAACCCCAGAGGTTGAATATTTGTAGATATTTTTTAAATAACGAAACGCACTATTGTGCCGCTCGAGTAATCTTTAATTACGTCGGCGGCCATCTTTTCACTAGTCTAACGTCAACGTTTACACAGTGTAGACGGATTTATAGCTATTTATGGGTTTGTCAGACCCCAGGGTACGTAATAACGTAGTATTTTGTCATTTCTTTTTGTCGATATATTAGTGAATGCTGTTATTTTTTTTGGCCTTAAAATGTCCTGCTAAAAATGGCCACAAAAAGAGCTACAAAAAGATGTAATTTCTTGAAAAAAATTGCCATAGATCTGATCACCCCTCAAATGGAAGAACGATTTACATGGCCCTCTTTGCCGATGAATCTTCAAGTTCACCTAGGTGGAATCTTGCAAAAGAAGCGGCCATTGCAAGAACCAAGTTCTGCTCCCACTGCTAAAAAAAGATGTGCCATGTGCCCAAGAGCCTTAACCCTTATCGAAAACCCAAGGTCACCTGTGGCATGTGCCAAAAATGTGTAACCAAAAACAATTCTTTATTTTTTGTGTTGTCAAATAAGCAGTCTATAACAAAAAATAATAATTGTAATTAAATTGTTTTTTTATTTTATATGTATGAATTGGGAGGGGGGAGCCTCATTTTTTATATTGGCATATTGGAGTGCTTAAAACCCCTGGTTAGTAATAGCGTTTCTCCAGGAATGGGTAAGTTTTAAGGGTTAATTATGTTAACCATTGTATATAGAATAAAGCATGCTCGATAAAAAAGGCCTAAGCGCACTCAGTTGGTTTTCAATACCAGGAAACGTAAATAAATATTAACTTATTGGAATAACAATAAAGTTAAGCAAAACGTCGAAGGCGAACTTAACCCTGCTGAAATGGATCCTTCGTGTCAGGGATCAAATAGACCGCAACCGGCAGTGCAGGGTTATTAATAGAGGTGATATTATATTGGTTTATTGTTTAGTATTCTATTGTTGACGCCGGATGGGTATTGTAGTGTTAAATGTTATGCTACTTTAGTAAACAAATCAATTATCAAACTATTTGTGTTTATTTTTAGCCGACTTCAATAAAAGGAGGAGGATCTGAATTCGGTTTTTTTTCCTCAGAACGCCGTCATTAATAAATCGCTTAAAAAACATCTCCTTTGGTTCGAAAGTGGCCCCAAATAAATTTGGTAAAGTTCTGACTGGTGGTTTTTCAGTTAGCTTCAATATAATATATGTATTTATTCCTCCTAGTTTATGTTGATGAAGTTATATTTATTTCCAGTCAATGTTATTCACTTGGCAGGTGAAGGTATATGAATGTGTGCGGGGTAGGTTACACAACTAGCGCACAAAAATCTAAAACTAAAAAGTTTATTAAAAAAAGAACCGACTTCCAAAAAAAAACGCTACAAAGTTAAAAATAATTTTAATTTCGAAAGCCGGTGCCTTTCGTTCTGTATTTTCGTTTTTTGGCCACCAACTTCCGAAATCAAAGTTATTTTTACCCGACTGCGCCAAAGGAAGTCTCATGCAGTCGGAGGCAATAAAGGTGGTTATTGTTAAATTTAAGAAGATGCCTCCGACTGCATATGATTGCTTATAGTATTCAGTCTAATAGTCATTCTTTTAAAACAAGTTTCTAGTTTCCATCTTTTTTTAATTAAAATTCACTTTTTACGCAGTCGGGTTTTTAATTTTGTAAATAGTTTTTTTCACTCTGATTTTAAGTCTCTGTCACAATCAAATTGATCAATGTTCTAGTAACGTAGGTATTATTGAAGCTAACCCAAAAACCACTAATCAGAACTTGAACCAAATTTATATGGAACCACTCGGTAAGCATAACATTTCAAACCAAAGAATATTTTTTTCAAATCGCTTTGTAAATGACTGAGTTCTGAGGTAACAAACATTTAAAAAAATACAACCGAATTGAGCACCTCCTCTGTTTTTAGCAGTCAGTTAAGAAAAGTATTCATGTTTATTTGATAGAACTTGAGAGATCACAGGTATGTGCTATGAAGATAATAGGTAGTTAATAAACTATGTCAACAATGCAACGCCTGCGACACAAATTCATGGAATGCTATGAGGCATGCATAGGCATAAGCACTCATGAATATGTAGTTTAAGGAGTCATTTAGACATTGGCTATTTAAACACAAGCAATAGTCTTGAAGATTTGAATTCTCCTCATTTTAACCTCACTTTACCGTACTCTTTGACGTGGAATTGCGGACACCAGCCCGTTTTACCTATGACCTAATCTCGTTTTATATTTCCAAAAAAGAACACTGCGAAATAAAAAAATACTTTAATTTCGGACGTCGGTGTCTCTGATTCAGATTTTCGTTTTTTTGCCACAGACTTCCGAAATTAAAGTAATTTTTTACTTGGGAGTATTTTTTTTTGGAAGTTGGTATTTTTTTTTTTAAATAAGTAAGTAATCTTTTAATTTTTCCTATTTAGTTATGGTACCTACCCCACACAAATGCGTATACCTTCTCTTGCTCATTAAACAACTGTGACTAGAATTTATTTTAACATCATCAACAAAAATTAGTGGAAAAAAAACAACACCCTCCTTTTTTGAAGTCGATGTTAAAAAGGAGGAGGTTTGGTTTTCGTGATACTTACCGTTTGAGCATGTTTTTCGTTTTTGTTAAGGCGGAGAAAACGCTAAAAAAGGTAGATTATTAAAGCAGTGTATCTCTTTAACCGTAAATAATTTTGAGAGCAAAAAACAATATGATATTTTCAAGTATTTTTTGCATACAGTGATGGAACTCAAAACATAATGAAACATGCTTTTATGCATAAAAAAACAAAGTCACCTCTTAATTATCTTCAATAACAATAATTATAATAATAATTATAATTATAAAATTATAATATAATTATATTATAATTATAAGAATAATAAGCGGCACTACAGAAAAATACTTCGCAACAATATCTAAAAATACAAAAAGAAAAGCGGCGCCATCTACAATGCCACAGGCGAACTACGCAAGACGCATGTCATAGAAATCCTAGATCGCGCAGTTAATGTTTACCGCGCGATTTGCATAGGTACAACATCCCGACATCAACCGTCGGGCAGTTCACACCCGTCTGGTCGCAGGATCCTCCCTTTTCCATAGAGTCTATGTGGACTTTACACCCTGTTCCTCATACCTCTATATCCGGTTAGACTGGAAGCCAACCCCAACATATTTGGGAAAAGGCTAGGCAGATGATGATGATTTGGGATGTAATAAAATTGGCATTTTCCTCCACTTATCAAAACATTTTACTAAGCATCGCTTTTCTTAACATTTCATTTGTTTCTTCTAGTATTCTTTATACAATCTGTATTTTCTCACAAGATTATACGGAGTAACAAAGGCTAAAGAGCAATTTGCCAAAAGAATAAACTCCCAATTTGGCTGAACAAATCGACTCAGGCTTCAAGATTGATAGCTAGCCATAATGTAAGGCAGCCATCTTAGAAATGATAGATGTACTGATTTACGTGTTATCTTGTAAATATGTTGTCGAAAACGGAGATCAGATTTTGAAGAGGGTACGGCCGCAATCAACATTTTTGGAAACCGCCTTGATCTCCACTAGTATAGCATAACATTTTTTTTATTACTTCTCGCAGGTCAACTTAGAGGTTGCGTGCTGCTTAACCGGACTTGCCTGTTGCTGCTTCAATAAATGAAGGCATCCAGCCAGGGCTTAAGAACTTAAAACTAAGCGACTATATCCTAAATCTTAATAATATCAATTGCCATCGCCCTTTTTCGTTCCAAATCTTCCCCCGTTTTCAGTGAGATTGTTACATCAGACGCCCAATTTAAAACAAACGGCTCATGTGCCATAAGATAGATTGTATCGCTATTATGACCTTTTTTCACGCGATATAGATAATGGTGATTTTACACCAATCTGTTCAGTATGTTATATTAGATGTTTATTTAAAGAGGGCTCAATATTTGAGTGATGATGATCTACGAAAAGGTACATAGTTGTGTCCAAAAATAAAATTATAGACGACGTACTATACTAGCTTTCTTATACAAACTCAAATAGATGCGGAGATTCATATGTTGATTTAACAGTGGGTGAGTGCTTCTTCAAAATCTTACCCTATCCCCAACTATGTTGACGTTTTCAAATATAATAGTTGAGTTACCCATCCGCAAACTAACCGCAATACAAGACAATATAAACAATATAATGTTCTCAGTAACTAGTAACCACAACGAAAAACCATTTTCCAACATACAACAAAATCTTGTTACCCAACAATCACACACGATAACCAGATCTCTCGAAGTCGTTTGCGATAAAATCCGCTAAAGCGCTGTATCCTTACATCGAGCAATAACAGTTAACTGAAAAAAATCGCATCATTCGTCCGCTTTAAACTCACAGGCGAATGAAAATTCAGTACATTAGCGCTGAGGGTGTGGGATGTAGGGTGACCAGGGAGCGAACGAGAAAAAAAACTTTTTTCATTTTCTTTTCGTTATCTTGTAAGTTTATGTCACTGGTTATCACGATTGCTAATACTGCCTGTTTCAGCATTTCTGGACATGAATACGTAGTTAGTTACAATGTTGCTTTAAAAAGGTAAAATAATAATTGTGCCACGTAAACTTTGTGAAAACTTAAAAGGATGCCTTTATGGAGCACGGCATTGGTTCAAGAATGACAGCTCAAAGGGCGTGTAGGGCATACGATACGATATATATTTTTATTTAAATAATAATATAGGTCTAGCAACAGCTTTTGTATTCGATATAAAGAGAAAATAATATAAAGTTTATTTCCATAGCAATTTGACAATGTAATCTAATAAAACTACCAATTTTCATACTAATTCAGCACAGTAGTAATAACTCTGCAAATAAAACATGAACTCATAATTTTTTTTTTTTATAGTATTCACATTCGCAACTCAGACTAAACACAATTTCTTCATGTTTTTATAGTTCTGTTTACTAAAACTTATACATTCTGTACAATTACTATTACAGACAGCTGTTTGTAAAATCTACATATTCTACAAATGCATAGAAACATTTTCAGATAAAAGGTTATTCTATTACTTTTCTATTGTAATTTCTTGCCAATTTATTTAGTATATTTTAAGACGTCATATAAATGCGAAATGCCACATTTTAGCGTACATTTTTGATAATATTACGTCCCTGGCAGAATTCCAATTCCAAAACTGCACTTACCTAAAAAACCGAATTCCTGTTTCTCCTAGAAAACAAACCCATGACTAACCTCACTCTACATCTTACCACACCATCGGGGCTGCAATTACAAAAAAAAAAACAGTAAAAATAATCTTCTCACAAAAATACCCCTTATATTATCCCACCCATAAATGCAGCATATTCACCCTTCCGAGCCTATCTCACAGAATTGGGGCCTCAAATGTGACGTCATGATTAAAATCAGGTCCTTCACCGTCGTTTGTGGGTATACAAAGATAATACCCGTTTGGACTTGTATAATGACTTATTAAACGAATTGGGGATAGTGATACGTCGTAGTGATGTTGTGTGGTGATTAGAAATGTCAATGTTTTTGTTCGGAAAATCGGAATTTATTTGGGAAGAGCTATCATTAAAAATCAAAATAGGCTGAGGCACAGTTGGCGCAGTGGACTGCTGCGCTGCGTGTCGCGGGTTCAATTCCCGCACGGATCAAATATTTGTATGACCTACAACTAGTTGTTCCGGGTCTGGCTGTTTGTGTGTGTGAGTTTAAATGTTTGTAAACGCACCCACAATACAGGAGAAATTGCTAGTGTGGGGCAAAGTTTAAAAAAAAAAAATTAAGCGTCAAAATACATAAGTCAAAACGCGTGCTCTCCTTTTGCCAGGGTTCTGAATTGAGACTCTCACGATGGATGATATTTCCCAGACAGTGCAGAAATTCTCAAGATGTTAGCGGAGTTGAATGTGAAGGCATTTATTTGCGTTCTCTCTTCTTCTTCTTCAACCCTTGGCTACCCAATGCTGAGTGTAGGTCTCTTCCAAATCTCTCCACTTTTGGCGGTTTTGTGTCGTAGCTATCCAGTTTCTTCCGGCCACTTTAATGAGATCGTCTGTCCACCTAGTCGGATGTCTTCCCACATTTCTCCGTTATTTGCATTAGTAATATAGTTTTGCTGAAATTTTCATTCTTCACAGCATTATGAAAAGGTACTATTAATGCATATTGATAATCATTTCTTTTGTGTTTTGTTTCAGGTAAACATTCATTTAATTTGGTTCTGAGAACCCACATATTTAATGTAAAGGGAACTAAGTCTGCCCTCAAGTACCTGTAATCAGACTGTAAGCGCTGTGTATCAATTTCATATATATTTTTGCTGTCTTCTAATTTGATTTGGTAATTGTATAATTTACTGATTAGATCAACACGTTCTTTCCTCAGTAGAATATATTTGGAAAAGTGTTTTTGTTGTTTCTTAAATTGGTTACATTTTTTAATTTCTTCCTCAAATCTGATAAGCAAAATCGGCCGGATAAGTAAGACCATTGGATTTTAGCAAAGATTGTACAAGTATGGGGTGCGTAAACTTCTATCTTTTATTTATTTTAAACGATTAAAAAAATGTGGAGAAAACAAAACAGTACCTACAAAGTGAAAAAAAACTTTTGTGTCGGAAGTTGGTGGCAAGACAAAAAAATTCAAAACCAAAGACAGCGACTTCCGATATTAAGGTAATTTTTAGTTTAATTATATCTTCTGTTTTTGAAGGCTTGTATTTGGCATTAAGTATGGTATACCATATCATTTAAATGACTATCACGACTTTGTATGGTAGCGTAAATATGAGAGGTTTAATTTTCCATCACGTTTTGACATTATGACATGATTTCATTGATGACGCGTAGGATGTTACTCTTTAGCTCTTTGACAGTTGTTGGCTTGTTCCCACACACCAGTGATTTCACATAACCCCCACAAAACATTACCAAAGGGCGTTAAATCATATGATCTTGGAGGCCATGACATGGCCCCGAATCTTGAGATCAGGAAACCGTTGAATTTATTTTAAAATAAATTTACTGTTTCTCTGGCGGTATGACAGAAAGCTCCGTCCTGTTGAAACCAGAAGGCCAATTTTCGTAACTAAAAACGTTCAAATTTCAAAAACTTGTCAAAAATTTATGGAAACTTGAGGTATTTTTGACAGATTGAGACTGAGATCAGACTGTGTACGTTCTTAAAATTACGAGAATTGCCCCTTAGCTGTATGTCAGATCTCATCTTGCTATATGCCGAACATTGAATTACTCAATTGTGAAAAATCCGCGTCAATAGATAATCTAATATGGCCGCCATCAGCTATCAACAATACCTTGTCCCTATTGAAAACCCCTTTGTATGACAAAAAATATAGAAATTCAATTCAACAATGTGACCAACACAGGAGATATCTTATGTCAGTCGAGATCAAATCAAACCAATATGACAATCGGGCCGGTCACTCTGTATGTCTATAAACATCAGTAACATGTCCAATGCACGTCTTGCTAACTGCATTTTCCATTAAATACTGTGGCAAGCCGCATTGGATTTGGTTATGTGGCAGAATCATACAGACAGGTAATACAAACATGTTAAATATTTTGTGATGAAAAATGTGACAGGTATCATATCAGAATTTTTCTTCTACGTTGCTCGGATCATAATGACTGATAATAGCCCATGTTATTGTAAAACTACTAAACGACTAACCAATCAGCAGGTTGGTAGCGAGACTAACTGTTCAAGGAGCAGTGGATGTTCTTAATAGGTCGGTAGACATTTTAGGTAGATTTTATTGCACCTTGCACCTCTAAGCTTTGAAAGGTCACTTGCCTCAAAAAGTGCCTTTATTAAAATGATTGAATGTAGCTTAGGATAAGCTCATTTTGATCTTTGTTGCGATGTTAAATAAAGATATAATTAATTAATGCATCTCAAACATTGCTGCTGGGACACAGACCTCTTTTCTGTACGAGCGGGCCATAATCCACCACGAGATTATGGTAAATGTTTTTTATTTAACAAAATCTAAACATTGAACAAATAGTTTTATTCAATGTGTTTCGAGAATCCAAGCCCCATTCTTACACATGAAGCTGTATTTGCTATTTTGCTTTTGTATGTGCTAATTTTTGTGAAGGAATTCAACCCAAAACCCATAACGCAGATCTGGGAATTAATCTAGTTCAAAATATCAGCTCAGACAGTTTAATTTATGGCGATAACCGATACTTTAAGGTAACTCCAGTGGGCAGGCATTTTCTGGGTTTTCCAAACATTTACCAGTATTTTCGCTAAAATTGAACTTAATTTTTTTTTAAACCCCTTGCTCATCATCACCATCATAACAGCCGAAAGAGGTCCATTGCCGGACATAGGCCTCCCCCATCTCTACACACTGTCATAAAATATCCTTCATGGCTTCTTGACTCAGGTACATCATCATCTGCCTAGACTTTTCCAAATATGTTGGGGTTGGATTCCAGTCTAACCTGATCCAGCTTAATACCAGTACATTACATGGAGCTACTGACTATCTGACCTTCACAACCAGTTACTTGACAACACGATAATAGGAACGGTATTTATAACTCGTTTCTATGTCCACCCAGCGTTGTCTATTTGAACGTAAAAATGTTCAAAAATCCTACCCCTATATTGTAACAACCGACCCTACACGTCCACTAGATTCTTCCAAGTATACGAACAGTAACTAGTTTCCATGTCCTTCCTGCTTAGTTACAGTTTCCGGTACCATTAAAAGTTTCTACGTAAGACAGGAAGACAAGTCTTTGTCTTCTGCGCTTGTTTGGGAAGGAATCGATTGGCTGGGACGGTGATATTTATATTACAAAGTAAAAACTTATTGGTTTACGTAGTCATGTCTTGGACCAAAAGGTAATTTGTTTTACATGACATTGTTTTTTTAAGCCTGGCCCAACGTGTCACATGTTTATTTACCGCCAAATCTCACATGAACCAACATTAGGCCTAGTACAAAATTCTGTAGGGCTAACAAATATTTGTTCTGCACGGAAATCAAATCCGCAATGCGTAGCACATAAGCTAACCAATTTTACGGCACGGTTGGCGCAGTGGTTAAGCGATTGACTGCTGCGCTGCGTGTCGCAGTTTCTTTTCCCGCATGGAACAAATATTTTTTTGACCTACAAGTAGTTGTTCCGGGTCTGGCTGTTTGTGTATGTGAGTTTAATTTTTTTTAAACCACCCACAATATAAGAGAAATTCCTAGTGTGGGGCAACGTTAAAAAAAATTGGCTAATGGGCCAAATGGGTTAATTCCTATATATGAGTCGAATCCGGGCACATGGGATTCTGATCAGACATACTTTGTGACAAATATAGTGTCAGACATACAGGAGTGGCCCCAGAATCGGGATACGAGCAAACGAGAGAAATAGATCCTTTAACTTCTACACAGATTATTGTTACAGAGTCAATTACTAATAATGCTGGACTAATTATTACTGTGAACTTAATAGGAAACACTGACCAGTTCCTAGGCCAGTATGTGTCAGTACCATTAAACCCCATACGTCCCTATCGGATACCACACCCAATCCTAGACTCCGCACAACGATAAAAAAGCCGCTTTGTGTCTCAGTTTAAGTGCGTACTCATGAAAGACCCGACTACAAATGTTAAGTAATCCCATTTATCAATAATGTAAGTAATTCAAAGACCGTAATCTCCACCGGAATAGCCGTAACTTTCGGTACCGTATTTATAATTCTTTTAATCCGTGTCATATAAAATTGCTATTCCTTATGGAACTTACAAGTAAATGGCTAAATGATTCAAAATATTAATACAATTAAACATTAACCCCTTTATTTAAAAACTTAAAGCTTGAAGAGATTAACGTTTTTTTAACCATCCTTTTTTAACTACGTTTAAACGTCTCTTTAACTTTAAAAAACGTTTATAAATAAAAGGGTAAATGTATTATTATTTCCAAAACCATTTTCGATTCCAATAATAATTGCACCCTAGCCACTGAAGCCCTGAAGCATAGTTAATTTAATCAAATACTCGTAAAACACTCTCCATTACGATCCTATCGCAACTACGATTTATTATCTGTTCCAATATTTAACTATCGCACTTTGTTTAAGTAATAACTGAGGTTTATTTTAGTAGTCTAATTGGTCGTCAACGGTTTTAATTGATATCAATATTTTTTTATTTAAAAAAATCTTACTCAAATTCTTTATTAAGTCTAAAACTATCTACAGATTAAGTAGTAGCTAAGGGAAAGTCTTCCTCTCTCCATTTTAACAATGTTTTTATAGCTAGGCAATTATATTTGTAGCGTCATCTATTAACGGTACATGCAAACTACGCATCAAATTGACGTCACGTAAAAACTATTATATAGGTACAAGGTCTCGATATTAAATGTGGGGCAGTAGCCCATCAGACAAAACACCCGTCTGGTCGGAGGATCCTCTCTTTTCTTTAGAGGTTGAGTGAACTTTACACCCTTTTCCTCATACCTATTTATAGCTAAAGCTTCAAAAAACGAACCTCTACATTAAGTCAACCAATTCAAAGTGTATAGCAGTTTAAGGTTGGATATAGGCCTCTCCCAATATTTTCATCACAAGACCAGCATCCAATTGCGTAACTCACGATTAATCATAATCTGTTTCGTTTTGAAACAGATAGCTAAACCATTGCTTCATATGTTCGAATAATGTGTCTGCTCAACAACGTAAATAACGCAATGAATATTGTTGAACTGTCAAAATGAAACCGATTATGATTAATCGCGTGTTACGCAATTAGGGTGCCGGTTCACCCTCACCTTCTGGATCCAGTCTGTCCCAGCATCCAGATCAGATCAACCGGTTTATTCTGGTTTATTTCAGAAACTTGTACAACTTTTACATTTAATCTTACAATGGGACCTCCTTTTAAGTAAAATATATACCTGTGCTAGGAGATTCCGCTCTCCAATAACAAAATTATGAAAGGTAAAAGTGTTGTACAAAAATAAAATAAGATTTAGGGCAAAACACATCTCACCGTTAAAACTTAAGTGAAGTGATCTGTCACCGCACCTGACGCTAGGGATTGAGACTATTATTGTCAGCACACTTCAATCTTACTTCGCCTTCGTTTTTACGTGAAGATTTTTACAGAATAGGTCGGTGGTTCATTGGTTTGTATTTAGCCAGGTTCACACTGGGCTTGCTTATTTGTGAAGAGGAGTACTTGAGTACTCCTCTTTTAAAGTCCAGACATAATCTTGGTCAGATCATGTGATATTTAATATTAGTATAGATTTTATCCTTTAAGGACTCGCATTATCTAAATTGTTTACAGTGGTTTTCACTGAACTGAAATTTACCTAAAACCGAATATCTGTTTCAGCTTTACTGCATAAAATATTTCAGGGTCCATTTATTTATGTTTGCGTCAATATTATTTAATCGCAGCATCAAATTGGTCCAGAATTATCTTATTATTAATGCAAATTGGTAACCCCTAATGAGATTAATAGATTTAGCAGCTATTTGAATTGATAGTTTATACTGAATTTGATTTATCGAGAGTATGCAGGGGGATTATGGGGGTGGAACAATGTGTGTAATTTTCGGGTACATTTAGGTTCAAATGTACGGTAATTATTAATCTATGTTTTGGCCAATAATAACCCTACTCTTCATCCCTCATGGGGACTTCTGTAACATAGATAAACCGCGGTGCCGTCTTTTCTGCAAATAATCAAGAGAGATCACTAATTTGTCATACAACCATGGTGATTTTAGCAATGAAAATCTTCTTCATGGTTTTTTTAGTGGTCATTCACCAGTGGGTAGTATGATTTAGCTATATTTTTTTGGGTCGTTAAGCTCCGTAAAATAGGTTGAGCTACATGATGACTGTTGCATGCATGCCGTCTGTTAGGACTCTTTTTTAAAAAGGCCCTTCCAGACATGGCCCTACATTATTAGACACACACAAAAACATGGATCAGTCAGCTAGGAAAAACCAGCGCCGTATAATTTTAAAATATTTACTGACAAAATTGTGACGTGTATTAACTAACAAAAATTTACATTTTATTTTATTAGCAGTGGCTAAATCAATGGGCAAGTGTTTTCAGACATAGGTACCTACTATCCTACTAAGTTTTTTTTTCTTTAGAAGTCCGCATATTAGAAAATAGGGCATTATCTCCAGTCCCCAGAAGACAATTAAGGTCCTATACAAAGGCCCTACCGCAATTCAAATCCCAAAGTAACAAAGTCCGTTATCAATTAAACCATAACTACCCTGAAACAACAGTCGACGCTAAAGCCTTATCAATTATTTCTGTTTCCACTATCTCTATTTGCATTTACGTAATTTCAGCTCTGATCCAAACTAAATTGATATTGTAAACCGACCGAATTTCGGAGTCCCTCAGCAAACGAGTTTCGGAACACAATGCGTACAATTCAATTTGGCTGTGCTATACTATTAATCCTTCAGGGTGAAAGGGTCGCTGTGCGAGTTTCAGAGATAAATTATTAATTAATAATATGTATGTAAATTATTTATTGTTAACTACAACGGTATTATGTGTAATTAATATTTGGAGATTATGCGCTGATACGCTCGAAGGAATATTGTCGTGGGGATCGTATTTATAGTTAGTGTTGCTGTTACCACGGATACAGAACATGATTCTGAACCTGAAACTGAACCCTGAACCTGAAACTAAACCCTCAACCTAAAACTGAACCCTAAAATGTTACGACGGTTATTAAAAAAATTGAAAAACCCACGCGGTCAAAATGATACATTAATTTCGACCGCGTAGGTATTGCACATTTCTATAAATGAGCTGTTCTTTTTTTAATACCTAACTAATATCATAAATACGAAAGTAAGTGTGTTTATTTGTTACACTTTCATTCTATAACGGCTGAACGTATTTTGGTGAAATTTGGCACACAGATAGACTGGATTGCAGACGAAGTCGCTGACAGCAGCTAGTCGATGAAATACATCTAAGCTAAGTCTTAAATCACGTACTAAATCGAAGGTAACAGATTACGCGTCGATGTCCTGTCCACCCTTTATAGTTGTTTAGGAGTAAAGAGCACGACGACCGCCTAAAAACATAGGTAAACGTGGTTTAGAGAGCTTTAGTTCCCATTTAAACAATGCATGAGCTGTTAACTAGTGGTTAGTAAGCCAGATGAGTGCCTAAATCTCATTAGCTGTTGTGATTGGAATTGGTTATCCGAACAAACAATCATCCAATCCAATCACTTGATATGAGATGAAGCACCAGACAATTAAAATACACAACTGACAGAGATCATTTTCAAATACGTAGGCGAACTTTCAAATGATAAGTGCCTTCAAGATACGTGTCCGGTATGACCTACACTGAGCAGATATCATCTGCCTAGTTTTTTCCCAACTATTTTAGGGTCGGCTTCCAGTCTAATCAGATGCAACTCAATCAACCAATTCAGCCTATCATAGTCCATTGCTGGACATAAGCCTCTCCCAGGCTGCGCCCCAACACTATCCAGCGCCTTCCGCATCCAGTCTGTCCCAACCACCTTTTTAAGGTCGTTGGTCCATCTAGCTGGGGAACGTCCCACTCTACGCTTGCAGATACGCTTCTAGATGTCGTCTGCTCCGCTGACCATCGGTCCTTCGACAAACATGGCCAGCCCACGGCCATTTCAGCTTGCTTACTCTGCATTCTATGTCGGTAACTCCGGTTCCTTTCCGGATAATCTCATTCCTGATTTTATCCTTCAAAGAAACTCCGAGCATAGCCCGCTTCAAGGCGCGCTATGTGACCTTAAATTTTTTTAACCAGCTTAGTTGTCAGTGTCAT
The DNA here is from genome assembly GCA_947359405.1 of Antitype chi. Lineage (NCBI taxonomy): Eukaryota > Metazoa > Arthropoda > Insecta > Lepidoptera > Noctuidae > Antitype > Antitype chi. The sequence goes on along the minus strand of OX375811.1, from coordinate 13,893,871 downwards.
GGTTGCAACTGAGTACCACTATTTTTATGGAGAGGCTGTCTATCTGACCTACACAACCCAGTTAATACACGCACACTGAGCAATTTGCACTCGGACAGTTGCTGACTGTTTTTACACGCTTTATATTAGCTGCACTTGTATGTTTGTTTGTATGTATGTATGTTTGTATGTAACCGACTCCATAGAGCGCGATTTTGACCCACTTTAAACGGTCAGATTTCATTGAAACTTTGTAAACTTATCGAGGACCGATGACAATTTAATAATAAAAAAAAAAAGAAAAATGAAAAAAAAGGATTTTTTTTTAAATCACGTTTTTGTAGTTAGCAGAACTAAAAAATAGGAAATAAATAATAGTTTAAAAAACTAAAAACCAAACTAAAAAAGGAGAAAATGACGGTTGTCAGACTTTCGGGGTTCTAACGACCCGTAACGACTGTCAAAAATCCACGAATGACAGTCGGGACCAACGGTTTAACGTGCTTTCCGAGGCACGGAGGGGTATGTAGGTAAAGATGTTCACTTAGCCACCGACGCAACCTGATCGATCGAACCATACGGCTGTTATTACGTAGCCTAGAGCCCCTTTACTCTATATGAAGCACTAGCTTCCGCCCGCGGCTTCGCCTGCGTGAATGTCGGAAATTATCCCGCGGGAACGTACTACCGGGATAAAAATTATCCTATGTGTTAATCTAGGTTATAATCTATATGTGTACCTGCCAGGGGTGCGGGTTGTTCGAAAGAGATACCGCGGCCCCTGGCACACAGGCAACTGAGGGAACACGGGTGGGTTTTAGTCAGTAAAAGTCTGACACGCCCTCCCACTCCACCCAGAGCGGGAGAAGTTATTTAATGATATCCCACCCAAAAAAATAAAATCTATATGTGATTGTGTACCAAATTTTATCCAAATCCGTTTAGCCGTTTTTGCGTGAAAGAGTAACAAACATCCATACATACAAACTTTCGCGTTTATAATATAATAAGGATTATTTGACCTAGTCAATTATAAATGAATAGCGAATCAATTAACACTACAAGATGACCAATTAGGTGGTGACTATCTGACAGTCTATTGTTAATGCAACGATGACAATGACGGTAATCCATTAAGTACTGGACATTACATTCAATTGTTTATGCATAAGTAGTATTATGTGTGGAGATGCTAATTGATTCGATTATTTATTTATGATATACTAGCTTTGGTCGGTCTAAAATTATCCCACGGGGAATGTACTACCGGGATAAAGTACCGTAATGTTTAACCAGGTTATAAACTATACCTGTGCCAAATTTCATCCTAATTCGTTCAGCTGTTTCTGCGTGACAAACATAAAAACATCTAAATATCCAAACATGACAAACTTTCACGTTTATAATATTGTATTATAAATATTATAAAGCGACCCGCCCTTGCTTTGCACTTTAGGACATGACAAAGCATCAAGATTGATTACTCTAAGCATGTTTAATACTAGGACTGCATTGTCCTCCAATACCTATTTACACAGTAAATTGAAATCATTGTAAAAGCCAATTATTTTTAAAGCGCTACCGTAGAGTTTCTGTTCAGCTCTTCTTCATAGGAAACGACCAATCAACCGTACACCTAGCTTCTGATGTTTCATAAGTGCCCATGTAGGTTCATGTGAAATAAAATATTATGATTTTGGATATTTATTATTAAAAGCCGGTTATTGGGTATGTTTGTGTGATCGCGTTGTTCGTCTAAACTACGCAACGGATTTTGATGCGGCTTTCACCATTATTTAAAGAGTTTATTAGTAGTTAATATTACATTATTTTAAAAGTCATACTAGCTTCATTTTCTGGCTCGTTGCTAAGTAATAACAGCGATACTGGTCGATCCATCAGGTTAAGCTATGCTTGCCACGGTTGGTCCGTGGATGGGTGACCATCTTTACATACCAAGACTCCTCCGTGCCTCGGAAAGCACGTTAAACCGTTCGTCCCGGCTGTCATTCGTGGATCTTTGACGATACGCTACGTATACCCAGGGCAAGCTTCTATCGGGTCGTCAGAAGCCCGAAAGTCTGACAACAAGTCTTACCAATGTGTATCGTGTTATCGAGTAACTGGGTTATTGAGGTCAGATAGTCAAATCATTTACATTACTGGTATTCAACTGAATCCGGTTAGACTGGAAGCCGACCCTCACATAATTGAAAAAGGCTAGGCAGATTGATAATCGCCATTTTCTCTTCAACACCAATAAACTCAAACTACTAACGTTCAAACTTTATGGACGAACATTAAAGTATTCATAAAAAATGCATTAGCACCAGATTAGGTATTATTAAAGTGCAGTTTTATCGTGAATATTAACTAGATTGGTTGGTCCGTCAGTAAAGTAACGTAGACAAATAATATTTATTTGTAAAAAAAAAATGCAATAAAAATATGTTACTTGCTGTTAACATGACGCAGTGAAAGAATATAAACGCAAAAAAGAACAAGTTGACCGTCGCTCAGCATAATGCTACAACCCTATACGAAACAGAGACCGAGTAAATTGTTAAAAAAACACTTTTCCACGTCAAAAATAACTTAAGTTTTAAAACTTGACGAGTTTGGTGTTCCCTATCTGACTACTTTGAAAAGAAAGACCGAATCAAACTTAGAGGTACGCATTCCTTAATTCCAATAAAGCCCGTCTCTAAAACGACAGAATGGATTTTGATGACATTTGGCAATCAGACAGACTATAACCTGGGTAAGGGCAAACGTTTTTAATTTTCAGCCTGGATCACAAACGAAGTCGCGGGCAACAGCTAGTATACCTATCATAATAATATTATAAAAGTGAAAGTTTGTGTGTTTGGGACTTAACCACGCAAAACGGCTGAAAGGATCCTTATGAAATTTGACAAATAGGTAACCTGGGATTTGGAGAAGAACATTGACTATTTTTCATCCTGGATCGAAGACGAAGTCCCGAGGAATAGTTAATAACATAATATTTTGTTGACCTGACATTAGTAAATCGTAATAGTGCTTAATGTGATTAAATATTACATTGCCCCGGATAAATAAAAGATTATTGTCATATATTTCATTTAATAAACCCTCAACAATATATACCAATTACATTTTCATTATCAATAACTTACGACTTTGAACTTTATGTGCCGGTAATAAAGGTCATAAAATTATGGCGTAATATTTTTATATGCGTGCCGTGTGGCTTGACTTAATATATTTGCTGTTGTGAAAATTAAATTCCGAGCAATTTTGGATGTTATGTCCATTGTAACAACGTTTGTTTTTCCGTGTAAATATTATGGAATATAAATATGTCGGAAAATAGGGAAAACAGATGACATAACTTCAATTTCAATTTGTTGTGAAACAAATGAAATGAAATACTGAGAATTTAAAACCGATTTCCCTGGAAATGTTCGTAGTTTGTACTTTTACTTTGTAATTTAGAGTACAAACACACAGCATAGCGTAACATTAGTGTTTAAATTACTACCCACATACTTGCTCCGAGTAAGCTTACAAACAGCAATATATTTATTATGAGCGATGAATTAAATTAAAATGATCATTTAATACAAAAAACCTTGTTTTCACCACCTATTTCAATTTTGAAATACCAAAACTATTTAATTACATACATAAACTGGCTTTTGCCCACGACTTTGCCCGCGAAGGGTACGAAATTATCCCACAGAAACGTCCTAATCCAGGGCATGGTCTACCTATGTGGCAAACCGCTTTTGTTAAACCGATAACGCGTGAAAAGTAACGTCCGACAGAAAATGAATTTTCAGCCGAAAACGAAAAAGAAGCTTCGGCCTGAGTCTTATTTTTGGCTATAAACGAAATTGATTTAGACATTAAAAAGATGAATAGTTCCACTGTACACTGAAATCTTGTAAGTCTTTTTTAAACATAGGGAGAGAAAGTACAATTAAAATAGGTTTTAAAACAAAAAAACACGATAAATTAAAGAAAACGTTAACGAAGCAAGCTTCGTTCGATCGGTAGTTAAAAGGTACATACCATCAGAGTTACTTTCGCATTTATGATAATAGTTATTAATAAATCAATAAAAACAAATAAAACAGCAGGGGGCCGAAATTGCGGCACTACCAATCTACCCCGGTATTACGGGTACGTAACTGACATAACCGGAGTTAGGTAACCACGCTAGATTACCGGCAATGACCGCTTACGTAACCTTTGATAAGGTACAAAGCTACATACAGCTTTGTAGGACGGAGGATTCCACGGTAATGAATTATTTTACTTAGGACTAATTTTACCAACGTCATGTCGTATATATATACAAGGTGTAACAGAATGGACGCAAGACCTGAAAGTTGTTTTTCCTAATTGACTACTGAATCGATTTCAGTAACTTTTGATATAAGTTTTTTTTTTATAAATTATGTATTTTGCCATACCTACCTCTGATTGAGCCAAAGAAAATTCAATCTTATTTCAGAAGAAATAAGACTCAATTTTAAATGCATAAAGTAATGCTTGGGTCGACATGTTTTTCTTAATAACATCGGTTAGCTTTAAAAAAAATCGTTTTGGTCATCGTATTATGCTTTTAAGTCAATACTCTAATTGGGGTGTATGAGGTCTTGCGTTAATTATGTTACTCGTTGTATATCCGAGACAGAATTTTTATGTTTCGATACAAAAACTGTCAGACGATTTTATTCTATGCAGAAAATGGGATCTGCCGTTACTAAATCACCCTTTTTTAACTGTATAGAGACATGAAAAACTTTTTCCAAAAAAAAAAAACAGCCGACTTCCGGAAAAACAATACGAAGTGAAAAATAACTTTAATTTCGGAAGGCGGTTTTTTTTATTGTTTTTTTTTTTAGTTTTCAGTTTTTAGTTATAGTACCTACCCCACACCAATTCAAAATTTCATCATCCTTGGGGTCAAAACAATGCATAAATATGCGATAGCAGCAATCGCAGTTGGTTTTCTGTCATTTTTTGAAGAGTTCCGTTGTCATTCTCGCGAAACGCATCATCGGATCTACATGAAATTTAAATGGGACCATTTCGAAATAAACCCCTTTCGAACAAAAAATATATTTGCAAATCCGTCTATATATGTAGGAGTTATGCCCGAACATCCATAAAAAAAATACATAAACATGTCGAATTGATAACCTCCTTCTTTTTGAAGTCGGTTAAAAATAGGGTTGTATACAGCAGAAAAAAAAAGTGTAAAGTGCGGTGTCAGAAACTAGCAGTAAAGCCCAGTTCAGCAAAAATGTCAGACAACTAGTGCCTAACGCTGGCTTGACCTATCTAAGATGCAAGCCCAAATATTTGTTGGCGTACTATACAACCCATATGTACAGTCCTTAGGTACGATAAGCTTTACATAAGCCGGTTACACAATATACGCCCACCCTTGTCCGTTACCACGGAATTGCTGTGTATATGTAAATGAGTCGGACACGCCTTTTCTGCTTCGATGAAGGATTATATCGGAAAGGATATACCTATAAACGTACACGGACTACCTCATGCCTAAGGCTAGAACACACATAACAACATCAAGCTTGCATTTCAAGAAGAGGAAAGCAGTGCCTACCTACAGCTACCCGTTTGAGAAAAACAATCGTTGATAGACAAGATAAAGCTGGAAGCTGTTGTTAAGCACCAGGGGCTTGTGGAACAAACGCACGTGTTGATCGTTAAGATTAAGCTTCACTTGTCGCGGTTCTGTGGATTGGTTAGACCATCTTTACATACCAAGACCCCTCCGTGCCTCGGAAAGCACGTTAAGCCGTTGGTCCCAGTTGCCATTCGTGGATATTTGACAATCGTTGCGGGTCATCGGAAGCCCGAAAATCTGACAACCAGTCTTATCAAGAGGTATCGTATTACCCAGTAGTCGCTCTATGTAAAATACTCAGCTACACTAATAGGTACTCAGCTACATCTGGTTACGCTGGAAGCCGACTCCAAAATTGGTGGAAAATGACTAAGCACATGAGTGTTTCTTAAGAATTTCAAGCGAAAGAAGTCGCTGATAGAAGCGATCATGAATAAACAGGCAAATTCGCTGTCGTACACATAGCATCAGCATGTACTAACCCCTTAAGTTTTAAAATGTTACACTGCTACAACATTGGGTTCGTTACGAATAATCTAAATACTTCAAAAAGAGTTAATTGTTTTGACTTGGATACGAACCATCGCATCATCGAATATCGCCATACTCGTATGAGTTTGACGAACTAGCCAGCGAGCCCAAATGAATTGCGATGAAATTGACACAAACGGGTCCCTAAACAAGTCACATCCTCATAATAACTTGTCCCGCTCTGGGTATAGCAGGAGGGCGTGTCAGACTTTTACTGACTAAAACCCACCCGTGTTCCCTCAGTTGCCTGTGAGCCAGGGGCCAGGGTATATCTTTCGAATAACCCGCACCCCTGGCAGGAGTGCACCCTAAAATAACTTATCATCTTCTTCTTCTTGGTCGCGTACTTTGTTACTGAAGGTCGTGTCCCGGGAAATATAACATTCTTAACATCTGTATTTTTGAAGGTAGGCAAGGCTGTAATGGGGGCACAGATACTGGTCGGGCTGCCACTAAAAACTTCCCTGGGGAAAAATTCAATCTCTTACATTCTTTGGACCGAGGTTATAATCACCACTCTTTGCTATCGGATTGGTAGTAGACAGAAGGATTCTAATAAAGGTAACCGCATTTTGGAAGGAATAAATTTACTTCTTGTAAATTTTGACGTTCAACGTGCCTTTTTTGTGCTTATTTGAAATAAATTATTTAATTTTGACTTTGTTCCTAACTGAGCTTTGTTCTGAACTTCCCTTTTCTATTTCTCGGCACAATTACACAGTTTAGAAAAATGGTCTTCTCTCAGATCTAGCACAGTTCTGCAAATAAAAGCTTGTTTAATTAAATTAACATACTGTGTTCTGTTGTTGTCCGATACAACTGATTGCTGTGTGTTTATGGAAATCAGGCTGTTCCCGCCTTTTCTTGTTTCATATACATATATGTATCTGCGTAGAATCGTGTCAAAAGGAAAGTGATAATGTAACTGCGTTTGTGAGACACAAGTTGCGAGCACATTTTGAACTTATATTTTATTTGAAACAGTATTCGCAGCAGTCACATAGAAAATAGGGGCAGTTTTATAGGTGGCGGACTCCCTAAAAGTTTACATACACAAAATGTATACTCCGTGGTTTCATGGATATTTTTTGCCCAGCCTACTTTTGTTTTATATTTCTAAAAAATCCACATTCCTCACCATATTCCACGAAAACCACTACAACCATCAAACACACCCACATAATTTTCCTAGAATTCGCGACGCCAACAAAAGTACGAAGAATAGACTCACCTGAAACAATTAGTGTACAAATACCGCTTCATTGCCAAAGTGAAGCTAAATTTTAATTAAGACGCTCCCCGGTACTGCTGGCCTGACAAAAGTAGCCTATCGAACTTGGTCGGCTAATTAAGACCTTACTTAGTCAACTTTGATGCACATCGGAGACAGTTTGCACTTGTGTCCCCCGTGTGTAACAAATTGGTGTTAGTTCCAGGTCAAGTGGGGGTAGGGGAACACAAGTTTCGTTGCATGTTCTTCGCGTGGTTGGGCATTTAGAAGGTGTTATTAGTAGGCAGAGTTGTGGTAGGTGTTACATGTTGGTTCTGAAATTAAAATAACTTTTTTTTTCAGCTGAATGCATAATACTGGCGACTGTTAATTGACTGCCTCGTTGGTCTAGTAGTTGCAAGCGTTAAGGTCCTGGGCCCGATTCACAGGTCAGGCACATTGTTATTAGGTTTTTTTTATCTGGAATTTCTTAGTAGCAGCCCAGAGTCTAGATTTGTGCCCGGTTGATGGCAATAGGTTCGCCTCCTATTACATGGGACTTTAACTTTACCGTTGAAATGAGGGTGTACTATAAATTCATCTCTGTTTAGCCCTTTGGGGAAACATGTAGCCGTAGGTAAAATAACGCTTTATTTATAAGATGCCTTTTTATTGGGTGGGGAATCATCAAATAACTTCTCCCGCTGTGGGTGGAGCAGGAGCCCGTGTCAGACTTTTACTGACTAAAACCCACCCGTGATCCCTCAGTTGCCTGTGTGCCAGGGGCCGCGGTATCTCTTTCAAACAACCCACACCCCTGGCAGGCATCGGCCCTTGCGGACCCCACCAGTTGGTGCTGACATCTCTTTGAGGCGTGCGTGGAACACAACGCGTCGTCGACCCGGGCTTGGTCCTTACCGGATAGCGAGTTACCCATTACTCGCCGTCCGCAAGCCCGCGCCTACGGTGGCCGGGAATCAGTCTGGGATTCCCAACGCCCAGGGCGTCTCCTGTGGAGGCTAGGGCCGTAAGGGCACATATTCTGCCTTGCCTTCACGTGCGCCGCCTCTCTCTTCGCGAGCATCACTGCTTCGCATGAAGGAGGCGACGGCTACCCATGCACTCTAACTCCGTACCATGGGCTAGATTACGGCCGGACGCAACAGATCGCCACCGCCGATCGCCTCCACAAGGACACGGTGGTGCTCCGCCCAAGCCGGGCAGACCTCCACCGTATGCTCCACCGTGTTCTCAAGACGATCTTCGAAGTGGAAACACCCGGGCATTTCCTCCCGCCTTATCCGAAACAGGAACCTCCCGAAACAACTGTGTCTGGTGAGGACCTGCGTCAGGCGGAAGTGAGGACGCCGTGCCGCCTCTCAAGCCACTCCTCAAAGAGGGGACTTACCGCCGCTATCGTGGCGCCATTTATAAGATGCTGAGACACAAAATCATGAGTTTCCCCAAAACGATGGTCATATCTGTTTGGTTTGGCAAAGAATAAGTTACCCTCACTGCACCTATGGCAATTATTATGAGATCTGCAGATGCTTATCTGGTACATGCTTACCTACTAAAAAATAAAAATGTGCGGTGTCCCTTATAATTTCACCTAGAAATTGGTTGCAACACACAGCCAGAAAAAATACCTTAATTTTTCCTCTGCACGACATCATGTCTTGTCAACTTATCTGACAAGGAACATTATTACTGCTCATAATTCACTACACAAACCAATCAAAGCGAAATAAATAGAACACGATTACTTACACTAAAATCCAATTACACACGCATACACCCACACACCCCACTACCTTCACACCCACACACACATCACCAATATCTGTTATTAGTGCACACAAGCTCAAAAACATGTGTTGTGTGTGTATGCACACAAACTTACGTGTCTCAGTGTTGGTTAACAGCATATCTGTGTAACTAAAGGCTTATAGGTGATCAGTGATCCCTGTAATCCCTTTCAGGGCTGCCACACACTGAAAGCCGATTTGTAAACTCGATTCTACCAAATTATCATTATTTACTTGAGTCCGTTGTACGGAAAATCCTGTAAGGTGGAAGTTTTGTGAATGTTGTTTTAGTTTTTGATGTTGAAAACATATTGAACTTTACTTTGACATAGAGAATATCTCATTGTAAATATTCAATGTCAAATGTTCCGTGTGGTGTCAGACGTAAAGAATAACACCATCCCATTTCTTCTCGTGGGTGTCGTAAAAGGCAACTAAGGGACTTAATAGAGAATGCGCAGCAGCGTTCTCTATGCATTTTACCACTATACTGCGATCGCCAACCCGCCTGCCAAGCGTGATGATTATGGCAAACCCCTCCTTGGGAGAGGCTTATGTCAAGCAAAGGACGTCTTTCGTCTGAAATGATGATGATGTTGATGATGATGAAATATTCACGATGAGATAGAATGAATGAATGAGAATAGAGTACAGTATTGAAGTTATGGTTAAGTCCAATCGATTATATTACAAGTAAAATGGTTAGAAAGAGAGAAACTTAAAGACAAAACGCCAGGGTAACTCGTGAAATAAAAAAAATCTTACGTTTTTTTAAATATGCAGGTCAGTGTCAAGTGACTATTTCATGCAAAAGTCATGCAACAGGCTTAAATGAAGTTAGGGGTGTTGTATTAATAATTTTAATAAGATTTTCATGAATGTTCAAGCCACCAATTGGCGCCACTTTGACAAGAGGTCTTCCAGTTCGACAATGAACTTAATATATTTTATGTCATTCGTTTCATTCTTTCGTTCACCATTCAGTCCGTAGGCGCTTTGACACTTTTGACAGGTGCCCGGACCTGACGTCTCAGTGCGGCCACCTAGTGAATGTCATTTTAGAAATCCTCATTATTATAATTCTGTAAATATGTGTTACAGTCGCGAATCATATAAAAAAACAGCCTGGCCTGCAAATTGCTAAAAACGTAATAAAATTTAAAATTTCCCTTATGACATGATGGCTAATAGAAATGTATGGAAGAACAAGACATGCTGCGCTAACCCCAAACAAATCGAGATAAGGACAGGAGCACAGGTGGCAGCACTGAGACTTCAGGTCTGGGCACCTGACAAAAATGTCAAAGCGCCTATATTTTCTTTAGTCGTGACTGAATGATGAATAATGAAAGAAACGCATGATGAACGATTAATGATGATATTTTATATCTACTGTCGAAAAAGAAGGCGAAAGTGGCGACAACTATTGGCATGAGTTTTCATGAAAATCCTCATTCAAGTTATGGTTCTAAATCAAACTAGTGTCTAAAGCTCGAGCTTCCGAAGAATTTGGTAAAAAACACAAGCCACGTTCACAAGTATTTAATTCTGAGGGGGGCTTGTAGCTAAGTTATTACAGCCGCATTGTTCGCTCGATGTGGTTAAGCTACGCTTGCCGCGGTTGGTTTGTGGATGGGGGACCATCTTTACATACCAAGACTTCCGTGCCTCGGAAAGCACGTTAAGCTGGTGGTACCGGCTGTTATTCGTAGATCTTTGACAGTCGTTACGGATCGACAGAAGCCCAAAAGTCCGACAGACAGTCTTACCAAGTGGTATCGTATTACCCAGTTACTGAGTTGTAGAGGTCAGATGTAAAATATATCCGGTTAGACTGGAAGGCAACCCAAACATAGTTCCTGCCAGGGGTGCGGGTTGTTCGAAAGAGATACCGCGGCCCCTGGCACACAGGCAACTGAGGGAACACGGGTGGGTTTTAGTCAGTAAAAGTCTGACACGGCCTCCCGCTCCACCCAGAGCGGGAGAAGTTATTTGATGATTTCTCACCCAAAAAAAAAAAAAAACCCAAACATAGTTGCGAAAAGGCTAACCAGATGATGTTCACAAGTATTCAATTATTCAAGCCACATTTTTATCAATGTTTTACAAAACTATAAAACCCATTAACATTTCATATTCAACACTCAACATGAATTTGAACAATATACAAAAGGATTTACTTAAAATTCATTCGGGAATAATACTCGTTCGGCCATAATGGAAGCATCCATTTAGTGGTGTTTCAGTGTCAAAAAAACAAAAATAAAATTATTTTGAACAATAATTTATGCATGGAAAAATATTGTTGTAAAAATAGTAGTGTTTTATTTTAAAAGGCGATTAATCGTAGTGCTTTTAGTCATCTTTTATATTATAACGGCCTGGTTACAATTTGAGGTTGGGCCAGAACTTAGATGTCATGCTATAATCACCAGCGGGGTATTGCGTACCACAAATGTTCTTTCTTTGGTATTGTTCGTCTAATCGTTGAACTCCGTATGGTCTGAGTTGAGCTGCACGGTCTAATCTGTGTGGTTCTTTTCTCTAAAGACCATTTTAGACACCAATCTACATGGTCTTCACATGATCTGACCAAGATTATGTACTTTATAGACTCTGACCTCTGAGGTTGTTTCGGCCTTTCTTCTCAGAGTAGTTAGATAGGAAGCGTCGACCTCATCTTTGCCGTCCACAAGCTATAATGCCGTTAGCCAACAAAATCATATGTCGAGTTTTGAACAAAAAAACTTTTTCCCAAAAAAAAAACCGACTTCCAAAAAAACACTACAAAGTGAAAAATAACTTTCATTTCGGAAGTTGGTGACTTTGGATATGTATTTTAATTTTCATGTCACCAGTCATCGACTTCCGAAACGAAAGTTATTTTTCACTTTGTAGTGTTTTTTTGGAAGTCGGTTGTTTTTTTTTGGAAAACGTTTTTATTTTTCACTCTCTAGTTATGGAACCTACCCCACACCAATTCCAAATGTCATCATCTTTGGGGCAAAAACAATGCATAATAGTGCTTAGACAGAAGAAAAAATCTCTATTTTTCTGATTATGGTGGCATCAAAAAACTAAAATCTACCATAATAATCCGAGTTAACGGCCATTATAGCTTGTGGACGTCAGATCTAGTTTTTAAAATATGATTGACGTGTAAATGTGTTGGACAAAACCTACTAACAGAAATACAATCATTTAGCATTTAACACAAGCAAAAACTTTCATTTTGACAGTTCAACAAAATTCATTGCATTATTTTTCGAATAACTATGCGAAGCAATGTAGTATGCTAGTAGCAAAATTGTTCAAAATTATTCAGAGTGTGACTGAAAGTGTGATACGAAATAAGGGTTCTGGTTTGGCAGACGCATCGGTGATCCTACTAATTATGAACGGATTGAAGAAAGCATTATGTTAAAAATATACATTTAATATCACTAATTATATTTACAAGTCCCATTTATAGTCAGAGAAATTCATTATTCAGTAAATGAGTACCAACTTAAATGTTCCGTATATTCAAATCACAACTGTCATTCTTTGATAGTTCTACGGTATTGTTATAGCATGGCAAAAATACGTAGTAACCCGCTTTCATGGTAGTGACAACAGCATTCTGCAAACGATCGCTGCTAGAGAGGACTGTCCTTTGGAAGACTGGGTGGATTCAGTCATAAGACTAAATAAATAATTTTATTAACTAATTGTAATATGAATGCTCAATCTAAAATAACAATATTAGAATTATGAACAAGTATATAAAGTAAAAAGGGAAAAGCTCACTGGGCATCAAAGAATTCGTCCGCATCGCTGTCAGTGGGAAAAGTACCCAAAAGGCTGACAGATTTGCCACGTTGGATGGCAATGCTGATTCTTTGAGCTAAGAATTGGCCAGCCTTTTGGCCACGTGAAGATTCGACTAACCGCTTGGTGATGATGTCTCGAAATACTCGATGAGCACTCGGAACCCACGGCCCTAGTGTTTCAACCCCAAACGGCTCAAACATATAGCTCCCAATAATGTTGTTATATTTGCACCGTTTGAGGCTTTGTGCACCTGCAGCAGCCGCATCAGCACAGCGAGGTCTTGTTTGTTTGTTTTCACAAATTAATAAATAATTAATTTCTGAAAACTAACAATATAAACCTATATTCTAAGCACTATTGTTACTAACACCAAAATACTAACAAAAATATGGACCGTAGTCTGAAATAAGGTATAATTTATTAATTTGCTTAACAATTATGGTTCTGACTGTACCTACTAATAGTAGGCGAGCACAAATCCGGACTACGAGCACTTTATTAATCTCTAAACTACCAGAATCAACACCTATTTCTTTCACCTCACACGTTAATTTGACAGTGTATCACCAGCTTTATTTCCCCCTATTTTCACTAGCACACTAACTAGAAGGCTAGCTACACACGATCCTGCACTCGCGTTGAGCTTTAAGCTCTAATTACGTAAGCAAATAGGACTGGGAACTGTGTCGCAGTAAAACTTTCATTATTAATGTACAATGGGCCGACTACCGGGTTTGCTTGGCGGTTGCTGGCAGTCTCGGGAATCAGAGTTTCTGGGATATTACTAGAACATGGCAGCGTATGAAGTTAAAAATTTTGGCTGGTGGTGGTGTGTAAAATAATATTAGTACTATTTACAAGTGCTCTTTTTCTGCAATATTTTAATTTGAACTCGCTAATGCCCGCGGTTTCGCCTGTGTTGATGTAGGAAATTATCCCACGGGATCGTGCTACTGGGACTAAATATACCCTATAATACTCCTTATAATATCAGCTATCTGCTAGTTTAAGTCCCATCAAAATCCATCCAGCCGTTACGGAGATTAGCCAGAACAACCAGATAGACAGTTTTTTTTCCTTTATCTTTTCTGTTTTTCTCTATTTTTTTTTTAATTATTGAATTATCATCGATTCTCGATAAGTTTACAAAGTTTAAATGAAATCTGACCGATTAAAGTGGGTCAAAATCGCGCCCTAAGGAGTCGGTTACAAACATACAAACAAACATACAAGTGAAGCTAATATAAAGCGTGTAAAAAACATGAAACAAGATATCCAACATTGCAATCAAAAACATATTCTCACCCACATTAACACACCACAAGCAAATAACATTAAAACATGGTAAAACTTGCATTAATAGTCTGCAATACTACCCCTACGTTACTTGCGAACACAGACATCTAATAAAACGACTAAGTAAGAGATGTAACATTTAGTTTTAGTGCAAATTTTAGTATTACGCCTTAGCGAATCTTGAGTTTTAGTTCTAAATGTTATTGCTGTCAGTGATTTAAACCGAACTGCATAGTTGAGAGATTTGTGCATGAATGGGATATTTTTGGAATGGAGATTGAAGACGCTTGGAGTGTATTAAAGTAGTGATAAATTAACAGTAGGTATGGCTTTCATTTTGACAGTTCAACAACATTCATTGCGTTATTTGCGTTGTTGAGCAGGTTTTGTTTTCGAACATTTGAAGCAATGGATTAGCAATATCCTTCAGATTCTGATTGACAGTGTGTTACGCAATAGAAAGAAACGAAGAAAATATATATTTTATTTAGGACATGCACAGGAAATACAAATAATAGATCTAAGAAAATAAAAATAAAAAAGACCAAAAAAATAACACCTGAACGCTGCCAAAAAGGCTCCTATCTCAACATGATGCTTCCATATTTTCAACAAAAACTGAACTGCGAACCACAACCAATAATAAAACTGTAACAACTATTCTCAACTACCTAAGACATCGCAAACGTTGTTATCGGTTCCCTCTCGCTACGTGCACTAATTGTTGAAGTTCCACATAATTAGGAAGTTCCTCAATGCACCGAGCTCGAACATTTTCTGCGACATAGACATTTGTTGTAAAGTTTACGTAGCGACACATGTGAGGACGAAGTTTATTAAATGCCACAGGCCGAGTTTCGTTTGTTTCAGTGACTTAATATTTCGCGTATTTTATAGGATTTTTAACCGACTTCAAAAGGGAGGAGGTTATCAATTCGTCGGAACCTTTTTTTTATGTATATTCCCCGATTACTCGAAGATGGCTGGACCGATTTGGATTTTTTTTTTGTTTGAATGGGTATACTTCCCAGGTGGTCCCATGATCATCAAGTCAGGATCTGATGATGGGATCCTGGAGAAATAGAGAGAACTCTTCAAATTTTATAGGCACACAAAGTGATTTAAGTATTTTTGGGAAGAGTACTTTCTCGGAGATTTCAATTTGGTGAAGATCTGATAAAGAACTTTGGAGATAGGCAACGGAACTCCTCAATAAATGATAGCAAATGGACTGGGATTGCTGAAATCTCATGTCTGTCTATTGCTTACACCAGTTCATAACATAACATCACGCCGGTATGCTGTGAAGGGGTAAGCACATGTGAACCACGAAAAAGTGAAAAAATAAAGTTTTTCCAAAAAAAAAACAACCGACTTCTTAAAAAACACTACAAAGTGAAAAATTACTTTAATTTCGGAAGTCGAAAAACTTTTTTATAACAAGCGATTTGCACATACAGACTTTTATTTAAATAAAAACCTATTTTACCCCTATTTAGAAATCCTTCTTTAGTCTCACTTTCGGTATACAGGTAGCAATCGCTATCCACGCGTAACCTATTAACATGGATTCAATCGTTACAAGAATCTGGAAAAATCTGCTATATTATTAAATCCATTCCATATTGTAAAAAAGATGTTACAACGGCCTTAAAGCTAAGCACAGAAATATAGACCCTGTGAGGGCACAGCAAAACGATAAAATTTAGATTACTAAAAATAAAATTAAAGCTTACTTACTAATCAAAATAGAAAATCCAGGTTATTAAATTAATTTTAAAATAAAATAAGAACATTTATTGCAAACTTTTCCTTTAAAACATGTATGTTGATATTTTTGTTTGCTACTACATTACTGACGTAACGAGGTACGTATCGTAGGTGTATATAAAAAGTTGTTCCATTAAATTTGACCGCGTAGGTATTGCACTTTTCTATGTAACAGCAAATTATTTATGGTGGGTGTGTTCGGGCCCTAGTACAAAAAAAAAACCATTCTATTTGCAATCTCCAGGCCTGCTCAAAGAAGCAATATCTCCCCTTTTAGCTGACGAGACCTAACAGAATGCCTTCAAACTAGTACCGCACAAGAGCTCATTTCAACGCCGGGCGGCGGTACCGAAACTGCTATAGACAACAATATCCCGTAATTTAATAAGTTCGGAAGACGTCGACATAGCTGCAATAAGCTACCGTCAATGAGTGCTACGCCTGGCCCTAACGACCAAATAAAGGTACGTCTTAGTGCAAGCGGGAAGCGGGGTGGAATCCATAATAGTCTTGTGCCTGCTCGGTAATTTTTAAGATCACTCCGTACTAGTTCATTTCGGTCAGTGAACTAGTTCCTTCTATTAGTTCTATTGGCTCTATTCTGTCTTCGCTCTCAGTCAGTACCTACTTCCATAGATCACGGAGCAAAAAAGTCTCATTGAAATCGTATCAGTCAAATCAGTCGCTGTCATTCTCGTTCTCGTTCAGACATACGGTATGGCTCTTTGTAAATGTACGAGGAGCTATTAATAGACCGATTACAGGTCGGCATTCAGAAACGTTTCTCTTAGTTCAGTGCAAAGAAAGGGTTCCTATTCGTTCATCGTTCACGAACTACGCAAGACTAATCCATACAAAAATGTATAGGACTGTTTTTTTTTATATGCACGTGTGCCAATCTGCCTAGCCTTATTATATCCTAGAGTTTATGTTGTAAATAGTTAAAGCCATGTCTCAAAAGCTTTGAAATGCGAATCGCTAGCCTCATAAGGTGCCTCAATTACATTTGTTAATACAGCTTAGGTTAAGTGCATTTTGTTGTGTTCTTATGGTTAAACAATGATATTATAAAATTTAAAATAAATAATAATTGGCCAAAGAATTAGCATTGCTATTCAACGTGGCAATGCTGCCAGTCTTCTGGGCACGTTTCCTGATGACATTGATGCGGACGAATACTTCGACGCCAAACTGTCCTTTTGTTTTTGTATTTATTTGTTTAGTTAGTTAGTTATTTTTTTTATTCTTATTGAAATAATTAAAAACTTTATTCCATTCAAGCCTTAGGTGCTAGATGTTTATAAATACCCTGGACCCCACACTAGGATTCCCTGTGTTGTGAGGTCCAGTTTCTTCCCAAGTAATGCAAACAAAATGAAATTAGTACTTATTTTACATGGAGCGACTGTCTATGTGATTTCCACAATCCAGTTACTGAGTAACATGGTACTCCTTTTGGTCTTCTGACTTCCCGTAACGACTGACAAAGATCTACAAATGACAGCTGGGGCCAACGTCTTAACCTGTTTTCCGAGGTATGGAGGGGTCATATCCACCAGCCGACCGCAGCCAGGTACTGTTCATAAAGAAACCATACTAATAAGCGTTTATTTAAAAAAGTTTGTTATCAAGCTCGATAGATGGCGTTGTCGCAAAATCTACATCACGCTATGGTTTCGTTACAATGATTTGGTTGGGTTCGTGTGAATTTTTTAAATATTTTACCAGCTATAGAACAGTAAACAATTTGATTGTTTTATTTCAACCCTTTATGTATACACAAAATCACAAAAGGTCAAAATTACAATACTGCGTGCCTCTCTCGGTGTTCAGTATTAACAGGTACCTTAACCTTCAATCGACCCGTGCGGCTGGTATTATTTAGCCACGAGCCCCCAATATGTATATGCGTGTGTTTCTTACAGCCTAACCGGGATTACAGGCTGGTGTTACAAATGCCAGATTGGACTAGAATAAGTAGTTACAAACGAAATACTCAAAATAAAAACGCTCCGAGCTGAAAATCTGAGTGAAGAAACACGTTTGGCAAGAACTGGTCGCCCACGGCCGAAATACTGAAACTTATTATATTAAACATTGTTAAATTCACATAAACCTTTAATTAAAACTAGTTCCAGATATTTAATAAATACCGTAAAACTGTCGGGCGTCAACCGTTTCACGATATCCTCTTAACTAAGTTCGTAAGCTCTTGCAACTTTACTTAAAATACTTAACTGAGGGTGCATTTTCATCTTGGAAATTGAGGAGAGCAAAATTGGTAGTATCATATAGCTTGTTACACTACTTGACGTTCAAAAACAGGAATAAATAATAAAAGTCACTATTTGTGTCTGTCTATGTGGGCGCTTAGTTCTTCTAATCTATGCAATGGATTTATATAGATATGAGGAACAGGCTGTAAACTTCATCCAACCTCCATAGAAAAGGGAGGATCCTCCGACCAGACGGGTGTTGTATCTGGTGAGCCATTGCCCAACGAATGATGTCGGTACGATGTGTATATGCTAATTGCGCGGCATACTCTGCCTGCGCAATGCAGGATTTTGCGTGTCTTGACCGTGTTGTATGGTTTGCATGTGGCAGTGTAGATGCCGCCACAAATTTTGATGAATATTTCACCATCACTTAGACAATTTATCCCGGATGGTCAGTGGGTATAAATAATACTTTGATATTTAACTAAGATTTAGGACAGAAATCTCGATCGTTTGACATGTCGCTATTGCACCCGTGCAAAGCACGGACTTCGTAAAATAAATATTAAGTACTTTCACGGGTTCCCAATGCATTATAGGAAAATTCTTAAAAAGGTCTCATTTGTGTTCAATCCCAGATGGCCGATGGGGTCGAAAGGATCTGGAGTGGCGCCCGCGTACCGGAAGACGTAAAGTTGGAAAGCCTCGCACAAGGTGGACCGATGACCTTGTGAAGGCTGCAGGAAACCGCTGGATGCGGGAAGCACAGAACTGGTCGAAGTGGCGGAGCTTGGGGGAGGCCTATGTCCAGCAGTGGTCGTTTTTCGGCTGAAATGATGATTATACCCTTCAAACCGAACAGCAGCGGATAGTCCCTGTTCGTCCCGATATAATTCCGCCCGCTGTCACTCGTACCCGACCCTCAGCGCTTCAATATTCCGACAAGATGCAAGCAGCCGTAAAAGAGAAATTCCTTTATGCGCCTGTAAAGTGCTTCGCTAATATTTAACGGAAAGGTTTTTTGGTAACCAATCTTTTTACAATTTTCAGCTTTAACATCTAAAGTGCAGGCTTTTAGCGTTTCACTGTCGTTTTTTCTGCGTAGTGTCGAGCTTGTGTTACCTACATGTTAGGGAATTGGTTGTGAGAAAATGCTTAAATTGAGGATAAGTACTAAGATGTTCCTCCGCAGGAGATGAGGTTAAGCATAATTGAATCGCAAGCGATGGGTAGGTAAAATGCCAGGCTAGTATGGCTATTGATAGCAGCGTATTTTTAACCGACTTCAAAAAGGAGGAGGTTATCAATTCGTCGGAACCTTTTTTTTATGTATGTTCCCCGATTACTCGAAGATAGCTGGACCGATTTGGATTTTGTTTTTTTTTGTTTGAAAGGGTATACTTCCCAGGTGGTCCCATGATCATCAAGTCAGGATCTGATGATGGGATCCTGGAGAAATAGAGAGAACTCTTCATATTTTACAGGCACACAAAGCGATTTAGGTATATTTTGGAAGAGTATATATTTTGGAAGAGTACTTTTTCGTAGTGTTCTCATTTCAATTTTGCAGTTTAATTTTAACATAACATCACGCCTTTTTCGCTGAAGGGTTACGCAGAGATTTACGTATTGTACACACACATGTAGTCTCTTGAACATGCAATGCCAACACCAAATTGTGAAATGCGTTCTTTGCTCATTATTCTTTGTTCATTATTATGTTCCATCTCTGTATTTAAGCTTCATGGTGAGGACCTGGTATCCTCCCCGACCGACCCTTGCTCGTTGAAGCGCCAGCCCGCGCCGCAGCTGAGCCAGTAGCTTTAAATTCCCCGACTAATAATAATAATGCCAATATTTTGATCCAGCCTGTCCCCAATGATAGCTGTCCCCCTATCAGAGACGCCCCGAGCCGAGGCCCGTACCCCACAGGGGTGCAATCAGCGTGCAGTCGCCTAATTTGTAATTTATTTTAGTTTGTAAGCCCTGGCTGGAGGCGTTAAGATTAAATTCTTAATGGCAGCCCCAGGAAAGCCCGGTTGAGCAGTCACGGCCTCTCAAGGCCAACTGCGAGCTGCCCAATAAAAATAAATAAAAAATAAACCTGGTATCCTAAAATACAGGCTTTGGCTTAGTTTAGACGCCAGTCTCCCACAAGTAAAATATTTTTGCCTATATGTTAAATTACTAAAAATGATTATGTCCTAAGTCCAAGTTCAGTTCCTTATAACTGTATACTCCGAGAAATTTTAATGGTTCTTTTCCCGTGGCAGAACAACTTGCCACAAGGAGTACTTTCGAAGCATCGAGGTAAAAAATAAAGATGTTTTTGTTTTAAAATAATTCAAAAAATATTCATCAACTCGTAACACTAGAGGTAACTCGTAGGTACTACTCGAATCGCACGCGCCACCGACAAAGGGAAAAGCGATGCATGAATGTTCAAAGCAAAATAAACCCTGGAACAATTCACTTGTCAAATCACATTTAATATATCTCATAGAAATCTGGGGTAGCGCTGGTAAAACAAAGCTACAGGAACTGCAAAGAATGCAGAACAGGATCATAAAGACACTGTTTCGCTATCCGTACTTGACACCAACGAACGAAATTTTTAAAGCAACAAAACTGATGAATATCAAACAACTTTATATGTATAACACCTGCATCTTAATTAGAAAAGTAATGGATGGAACTATTCACACCAATGTAACATTTACCAAAAAATGTCAAATCAGTAAACGCAGTCTTCGACGACCCAGCTTACTTGTCCTGCCAAGGACACATACGAACTATGCTAAAAAGAATATCACCTATGAAGGAGCACAATTTTATAATAATTTACCATCCTACGTAAAAAATGTAAGCTCTTTCAGTGGTTTTAAATCAAAACTATCACATTACATATTGGAAACCAGTCACTAATAATGTTATAGTTAAGTTGAGAATGAAACCGCTGAAGGTGTAACCCAACCAAAATAAACCCAAAATAAATGTTATTACTATTGTATTGTATCAGTGACCGTTACCTAGAATAAGCTTATTACAATATGTTATCTTGTGTTCTCATGTAAGTGGCTCTTTTGTCTTTTTTGAGAATAAAGTATTTAAACCTAAAACCTAACTTGGTGATTTTTCACAATCCGCCATTTTTTTTTTCTAATATTTTATTTGTTTATAAAACGATTGTTTTACCAAAACAAAACCATTTCGCTGCGGGAAAACAACCATTAAATTTTTTCGGTGTATATACTTGTTTTATTTGTGGAAGAAAAAATAATTTATGTTTCGTCACTTATGTTTAAGGCTCATGTAATAGAGGGCGAGCCTATTACCATCAACCGAGCACAAATCCTGACTCCGGGCTGCTACTGAGAAATCCCAGATAGAAAACCCACACTTGCCCGACCTGGGAATTGAACCCGGGACTTTTATGCTCAGCATTAGTGCTTGCGTCCTCTAGACCAACGAGGCAGTTGAAACATATTCATTAATTTTAGATTTTTTATGAAATTATAATAAGATGAAACCAACTGTGCTGCAAGATTTAGAGATCTTAATCATTGCTGGGTGACTGGCAGCAACTGGATGAGAACTTTTTTTTTTCATTATTACTAAATGGGCTCGCTTTTGACCTCGATCACGCCTGATGGAAAGCGATTGATGAGATCTATGATGGATCGAGCGTGCCCAGAAAATACCTGTTCACTCATGTTCAAGGCACTGGTACTCCCAAGCAACGACGAAACACAGCAAGCTTCTTGACGCCGGACTCCGGTGGGAGTGTGGTCACGAACCAGGCGGGCGTTAGCCCTAGCACCGCAAAGGAAGAATTGGCCAGTCATCAAGGTATTGGGTGTGACTGTCCAGGACGCGCCGAGCGCTCGGTTCATTCGAGTTACTCGTGGAACAAATTGCGCTACACGAGGAGGCTTCTTCATGCATCTCAAAGCTGCAGAGAATCGAGCTTAATGGCGTGCAATTGTAAAGGCCTATGTCCAGTAGTGGACTGCTGTAGGTTGACGATGAATCATTGATTCTACTGTTCTTGACTCGCTTTGAACTTTTGTTATATATAGGTACGCTAAAGTTGATTAAAACCATCATCAAAATAAAATTCAAAGCCAAAACAAATCAAATCAAAAATTTATTACATTCCCTTTTGATGGCCTTTCAGCTGTTATTAAACACGCCATGTTTACTGAACTCAAAACTTCGTGTCTATTACCATATTAATAACAAATCCTCACCACATTCGGAAGTACGTGGTTTTATCTCATCTAAGTTCCAAACATAATTTAATATTACGACGTTTTCCAAAGTTTTAGTATACATTGCTGCGGCTTCCAGACCTGAGTACGCGCAAGCCGTATTTACCTATCTGTGTATACATAGGTCGAATTAATTTCCGTGTCGCGGTTTGTATCGTACCACATCGACGGAACCATTACGATGTAGACAACATCAAACAAGATGTCGGCTAAACTTGGCCGGAGTTGCCCGAAGTTTCCCGAACTTGGCCGAAGTTTGAACAACTTGCGGCCGATTGCATAAAACTTTGATCGAGCGTTAGGTTTAACCGGGATTATTGTAATTCAACGGATTAATTAACGTGCAAACGTTATTCTGAAGTGGGTGCTAGAGATTAGGGGGGTCGCGTTTCATAAAGGCCGTGGGCTAATAGACGCTTTTAATAAGAATAGTCATCAAGGCTCTCTTGCACTGCTGTAACCAATTTGGCGGTACTAATCCTTATCAGACATACATAAACAAATAAATAAAATTGAAGTGTCTGTTTGTAATATAAAATAATAGTTTAAAAAACTAAAAAACACGCTTTAAAAACCAAACTAAAAAAGGAGAAAATAATTTAATTCAATTAAAAAGCGTGGGGTGCTTGACATTAAGTGATTATAAAAATACCTCAAAAAGCACCCCGCGCTTTTTAATTGAATTAAATTATTTTCTCCTTTTTTAGTTTGGTTTTTAAAGCGTGTTTTTTAGTTTTTTAAACTATTATTTATTTTCTATTTTTTAGTTCTGCTAACTACAAAAACGTGTTATTTTTTTTCATTTTTCTCAATTTTTTTTAAATTATTGAATAGTCATCGGTCTTCGATAAGTTTACAAAGTTTCAATGAAATCTGACCGTTTAAAGTGGGTCAAAATAGCGTTCAAAGGAGTCGGTTACAAACAAACAAACATACAAGTGAAGCTAATATAAAGCGTGTAAAAATAACCGATTTTGTACGGTAGATCTTATAACAAAAAACATTTTTTTTTGCCTGACTGTCAGTCCGTTTGTTCCGGATAATCTACAAAACGGCTGGACGGATTTGGTCGGGACTTACACTGGCAAATAGCTGATGTTATAAGGAGTAAAATTGGCTTTAGACTTTTTTTCCCAATAGCACGTTCCCGTGGGAAAATTTCGGATCGGGCGAAGCCAGGTGGTAGCAGTGACACCAATGTCCTCTCACGAGACGAAATTACCATGGTCGCCACGAATACTAGCGGTCAATGGTCAATCACATGATCTGACCAAGATTATGTCTGGACTTTATAAGAGACTGTGACCTCTGAGTTTGTTTCGGCCTTTCTTCTCAGAGTAGTCAGATAGGAAACGCCGACCTCATCTAGTTTAAAAAAATATGATTGACGTCTAAAAGTGTTTGTACAAAACTACTTACAGAAATAAAATTATTTATCATTTAATGACAGTAGTTTGGACCATAACCAGACAGGAAAATATTACAACCTATCATCTCGACCTTTACCGTTTCGCTCCTTTTCAACAACATAATATATCGCCCACTTTTTGCCAGGAAACCGAAAACATACAACCTCATAAGGTGCCCCATATAGTTCGCAAATCCTCCATAACTAGCCCAAAATACATAAATAACAGTTTTCAGGCAAAATATGGTCAGTAAGAGACATGGTAAAAAGGGATAAGTCGGTACTTACCAAACATCTGGCAGCAGGATCGATAGGAATTCAATAAAATTAAACATTCAGGAAACGTGCCTTGGGAGAACTTGAGGAGTTGGTGGTGCAAGTTATGAGAGGATAGCGGGTTGTCTGAGATAAGTATTTCGTTGTAAGGGAAAGCATTATCTGCCTAGCTTTTTTCTCAACTATGTTGGAATCGGCTTCCAGTTTAATCGAGTGCAGGTGAATAATAGTATTTTGCATGTAGCGATTACCTATCTGACCTCCACAACCCTGTTACTGCAGCAGGCTTAGTACGAGCACCGATTTGTCGACGGAAGAATAGACATGACTATTAACTAAATGATGTACAATAGGAGAAGATAGCTATGTTTTACCATTAATTATCTCAGTTATGCGTTCTAAACGAATCATGATTTTGTAGATATAATCGTATATACTTTGTGGCCGTCGAGTGGAAAGTTTGTTGTCAGTGTGATTTTGACAGTTTGGCAAGAAATATTCTTCTAAAATAGTTAAAATTTATACGGATCTAGACAAAGATCGTTTGAAACGAAAGACAAAATGACAGATTGTAGAAGGATATCTATAGTGAGATGTCAAAAATGGAGAAACGAAATGTCACTTTGTATTGAAAAAGCACTGTCTATTCTTCGTAGAAATAGAAAGCGTCATGCTAAGCTTGCTGGGTAATACGATACCTCTTGATAAGACTGGTTGTCAGACTTTCAGGCTTCTGACGACTCGTAACGAGAGAGATATTAATGTAAAATTTTTGTAGCTACCCGAAGGACGAAATACAGTGATTGTCGTTGCCATGCATACATGTCTCATCATGATATTTAATGGATTTGGAGAAGCATTAATTTGTAAATAAACAACATGTTCATATTACTACTTTTATTATTAGTTTCTTAATTAATTAATTCACAAAAACTACAGCCGATCTATTCTATATCAATCTTACCTTGATATCTTTGGCGAAGTGTAAGCTTCAATTGAGCTGTCAATTGTGTCAATCTATAGCATAAGGTGAAATGACAGCTCATTTCACCTAAGTTTCACGGTGAGGTTGGCAGAACGCCACTTACACCCCACTTGCACTTGCGGCCTTTGAACCTTAAATGGTCCTTAGATTTTATTAAAGTTTAATTTATCAATATTTTTCAACAATAATCCTGTATTTGACTTACGAGTTGAAGGGCCTGGATTCGCACTTAGGCAGGCGCTTTACTTTGTGAAAATAATTTCATCACCACTGCTCTCAAAACGGGGAAGTAAAACATCGTTAAGGAACCGGCATGCCCGCAATTAAAAAAGTCGAGGACATATTGTAACATCTACCAACCCGCACTGTGGTGAATTATTGCCCACTCCCTCTCAAAGAGAGGAAGCCTGTGTCCCAGCAGTGGGAACATTATAGGCTGATGATGCTTAATATACTATTCCTATATAATATTTGCCAAATCGCCTCATCTCAAGCCTTGCCCCCACACAATTTCAGCGGCCCAGCGGCCGGGCCCCCACTTAAGGTTAATATGTTTATTTACCGAAGCCCGCTATGTGTGATGCCCGTCTGAATGTACCCTGAAGGGTGATTTGTGTGTTCAGGAAAGATACTTCTTTTATTGTCGGAGTTAGGCGGTTGTGGTAGGTATATTATGTACGTAGTCTTGTATTTGTGTACTTTGAGGAGCTGAGAGTTACAAGGAGTTGGTTTTTGTTAGTATTGTTTGAGGCTTCGATTTGTTAATGATATTCTTGTTTTGCGTTGCGTTGTTAAGCTTGTATATCAATGGAACGTTTGTGGTTTTATTCATAAAAAAAAGCTTATCGAAGGTAAAAGTATAACACAACAATTGAAATAACATAAAACCGAATATGCTAATACAATGTCTCCAACACCCTAGAGGTAACTAATATAACTAACTTAGCGAGTACTTATCTCATTATGACTATAACAACTGTTTTTTTTAAAGTTCTTATGAGAAATAAAGTTCATTAAACCCATAAGACATCCATTAGTTAAATTCGAAGGTTCGATAATATTTTGTATTCATAAACGTTCTACAAACGTTCTATAATTAAAATGTCGTTTATAAAATCAAAATGTTGCTATTATCATGACGTAGGTACCGAAAAAAGAAGGTGATTCCTTTTTCGGTACTGTCCACCCCCACCGAAACAGAGTTCGCAAAAATATGTGCTACACAGTTCAAGTTTCTAAAATATTACTATGCATTTATAAAGGTACGGCATTGCACACTTATTTTCTTAAAATAAACAATTTTAAATTACAAATATACTCAAATACTCTGCCTAGCCTTGTCAGGGTCGGCTACCAGTGTTTCACGTGGAGCGACGACCTATCTGACCTCCACAACCCAGTAACTGGTAAGACTATACCCCTTGGTAAGACTTTCTTTTTTCAGACTTTATACTACTCGTAACGACTGTGAAAGATCTCCCGTAATAACTGCCAAAGATCTAGGAATGTCAGCAGGGACCAACGGGTTAACGTGCTTTCCGATGTAAAGGGGTCTCGATATTTAGTGGATGGGCACCCATTCTCGAACCGACCGCGGCAATCGTAGCTTAACCTTTGACCGACCCGCGCTGCTATTAATAATTAGCCACGACCCCCTATTCATCGAAAAGCCTAGCTAGTATTTTATAAGTATAATTATCTAACATTAAAAACAGACAACTATTCAAATTACTACACAAATGAGACCAGCAATAAATTAAAATTATACACAAATGTCAATAAAATATTTTAAAGTACGTCGAATTTGTAAAATCAATCAAAATTAAAATATCAGAGACAGGTCTCGGTCTTGACATACAAGCTAAAATGTCAGATGTATTATTTACTGAGTATTTACAGTGAAAAATATTGCGTAACACACTAGCAATCAGAATCTAAATAATTTTGAAGGATATTGCTAATTCATTGCTTCATATGTTCGAAAAACATGTCTGCTCAACAACGAAATAACGCAATGAATGTTGTAGAACTGTCAAAATGAAAGTTATTCCTTCTTATTGTGTGTCCTCTCAGTTCTACATGAAATGACTGTAACTGCAATATATTTAAAAGTGAAAGGTAAGAAATGAACCTCTATGAAACAAAATTGTCTCCGAAATTCGTAGCAAGCTTCTCCTTATTCCTAGCAAAATCAAGCATACATTCAAACAGACGAACTACACAACATGCAGCGCAAAATTTACATATCTTACTATTCCCGAAACACGAAGCAGTGACTAAATCTAGTCACACATAATTTGTACCACTCTCAGGCGATGCGAGAATTCATTTCCGCTATGAAATGGGAATTTGATTGCTCTACCGTTTATCACTGAACAATTTACTTTTATTTATTGGATCGTGGTTAATTTTACTTCGTGAGTGTTGTCTTTGTTGGGCGGTCATGTGAAAGGTCTGGTGACCTGGCTTCAGGCTTTATTTCAATGGTAATGACATTGTTTTGTGTCTGATCATTTAAAAGACTGGTTGACTGGCAGACATAATTGTTGGTTTATACATTTCGGGTCTAGGTGTCTATGTATGTCATGTTTGTGAGAAACGCTTAAGGTATGCTCAAAATAACTTTTCGCGCCACCTGCTCGCATATGTCAAATTAAATATCATGCAAAAAGTCAAGTCAAAGCATTTATTTCAAATAGGCACATAATAGGCAAACGTACCTAAAGAAAGTCACTGGTTTAATGAAACCAGTATCAAAGTATTAAGTAGTAGAAGTAAAAATAAGAGTATTCTCCTCGTAAATAAAGGTGTCTTCGTCTTAGGCGAGCTTCAATTCCTCGCTGCACTCAGGAGTCTAGTCTCACTGAAAACAGAGCACCTTCGCTTTGCTCGGGAGCCCTAGAATCGTTTGTTGCCTTCAGTATTGAAAATAGCATCCGTGACATTAAGAAACTGCTTTATCTCACCCCTAGTGAATAGTCTACTATTCTTTTTCTAAGTTACCAAGAGAATTGTCACCCATCCTTACATTGCCAATGCAAAACCAACTTAACGTTACTCTCTTAAAAGTATAAGCGTAACTGTTATACAGAGTCAAATTAAACTAGGTAGCGACACTCCGCAGACTTGATAGTTATCGATATCTAAACATGGTAAGACAAAAAAAAATGTTTAATGTTTTTTTGGGGGTCAGCGATCTTATGTAGTTTTGCTAACAAATTTAATTTGACCATATACCGCATGGTGGCAGGGAAATCAACACGCAAACTGAAATAATGAATTCAGCCCATGGTTCCTACCTCCAAGCATTATTTTATTTTATTTTATTTCCGACGAAAAACAACCCAGGTGAGTTCAAAATCATGTACTGAATCCATAGTAATAGGTTGTGCGTCAATATCTCTGCTACCCTGTATAATCCATGACCCCTTCCATCTACTGCGTAGATCACCCTGAGGACACGTTAGAGCATACGGTGGAGGTCTGCCCGGCGTGGGCGTAGCACCGCATTGACACTTGGAGGCGATCGGCGGCGGCGATCTCTCGCGTCCGGCCCTGGTCCAGGCCATGGTACGGAGCGAGAGTGCATGGGAAGCAGTCACCTCCTTCTGCGAAGCAGTAATTCTCGTGAAGAGGGAGACGGGGCACGTAAGGGAGAGGCAATCTATGCGCCCTCACGGCTCTAGTCGCCGCAGGAGAAGCCCTGGACGTCGGGAATCCCAGTCTGATTCCCGGCCACCGTAGGCACGGGCTTGCGGACGGCGAGTCATGGCTAGCTCGCTATCCGGTAAGGACCAAGCCCGGGTCGACGATGCGTTGTGTCCCACGCGCGCCTCAAAGAGATGTCAGCACCAACTGGTGGGGCCCGCAAGAGTCGATGCCTGCCAGGGGTGCGAGTTGTTCGGAAAAGATACGGACTCTTGCACACAGGCAACTGAAAGAACACGGGTGGGTTTTTACTCAGTAAAATTCAGACACGCCACTCCCGCTCCACCTGGAGCAGGAGAAGTTATTTGATAATTACCCAGCCTCAAAAAAAAACCCCTTCCATCTTTGTATTACCCACAATACCTAGTTTTTATCGCCTAGAAACAAGATCAACAAATAAAGTATTGATTCCCACCAAATTTTAACCAATTCCCTTTTTTTTACTTTCAGGTAATTGCCGTTTTTATTCAGCAGAATTTTCTGATCGTAAGTAAATCTTTTTTTTATATGGAGGGCGATTCATTAAAATTTCGTGCGTCACTGGTTAGCAGAATAACCTGGTTTCGTCTTGGTTCGAGAATATTTTTATGCTGAATGTTCCTTTCAATGGTTTTGCATTCATTATTTTCCAATAGTCGTCCAATATCTTGATAGCTTCAGAAATGCAGGTTAAGAGACGATATTAATTGCTCTGAATACCGTTTCGCCGGAGTTTTCATCGGATCTTAGAGAAAAGATGAAATAAAGTAAGAAATACCTTTGGTTTGCTTGCTGCTAAATGAGACAAATCAGCAGTTTAAATATTGATACGTAATACTGCAAAATTGATAGTTGAAGGAAGTATTAAAAGACTTTTAATGTACGATACAAGGTAATACGCTGAAGATTTTATTAAATAGATTGAATAGGGCAATTTGAACTTAGAGCGTCATGTTACAAAACGCCATCTAACTTTAATTCTAGCCCTACAGCACTTGTAACTATTTTTGGTATAAAAAAATCCTGTATGGAAAATTACCGAAAACGATCCGATGCCTGCCAGGGGTGCGGGTTGTTCGAAAGAGATCCCGCGGCCTCTGGCACACAGGCAACTGAGGGAACACGGGTGGGTTTTAGTCAGTAAAAGTCTGACACGCCCTCCTGTTCCACCAAGAGCGACAGAAGTTATTTGATGATTCCCCACCCAAAAAAAAAACACAATACATTCTTAAAATCTTTATGGGCATTAATTTAGTCACACATTGTATAAGCTACGGTTGCGAATCATATTTGGATCCACATACGACCTTATACAGGGTGTCAGGTAATTAATGGATAACCTTGAAATGGTTCATGGTAGAACTAATGGCCACTCAGAAAAAACAATTTTTTTTGATATTAATCCTGTAAAAAAAAACCACTTCAAGAACCATTTCAAGGTTATCCATTAATTATCGGAAACCCTGTATAGAGAGAAAGTTGAAGTATAAGGAACATGAAGTAGATTGGCCCATTAGTTCAAGCATTCTTAACTTTTTTTTAAATATATGTTTGTCGAACTTTACCCATCCGTTTCTACTATTCTCAATTGCGAACATGACCACCAAATACCTTTTCAAAACTACCCACATTATAATTAACTTTACATTTAATAGCGATATAAACTATTTTACACTATGTTACGGCACCTTTCACAGCCACTCTGCGGTAACCATATGGCCCTGCAACTTAGAACCCACGCACACCATTCCAACTTTATGTCTTATGACTCAAAGCTTAAGGCGTAAATTAGAATGGCAGTGATTTTCGTAATCGTAAACTTAGCTTAGAACTTTAGAGCTATAGAAATAAGGTAAATTTTTGTTTGATAAAATACAGTGTTGTATGCCTCATAAAGTGCATCATAAGTTATGTTTTCAAAGTAATTATTTTGTTTTGTGGTTTCCGGCAAGGTGAAATAACTTCACCCTATTATGGAATGTGAGTGACGACAGACTCAAATATCAAACAGAACGTCGTTTAGGAAGATAATTAAGAACAAATACACAAAGATGCTGAAAAAGAAAAGTCACACCCGCTCGTTCGGAGTCTGCCCGAACAGCTTCGGACTCATTCGTAGTCGAAAGTACGACTCTTCATCCGAATGCAAATCTAACTTCGAAAGCCTAAAACAGCATAAAAAATGGATTAGTCGAACGATTGATTGGCTTTCAGAGCCCTGTTCTTGAAAACAGTTTCAATCTGGGAACTTTTCTAGAACTGAATCATCTTTACAAGATTTTAAGTAGATATTGATCCCTATTAAACCCTAAATTCCACGTCATCAACATAGTCTATTCAAAAGACGTCAAGCCTCAATTCGTATCACAAATTCGTCTCTTGAAAATGCATCTATTTCCTCCATTTACCAAGAACTTGAAAGCATCATCGAACTGGATTGCAGGCGTACATAAAACTGGTATACGATCGAAGAAAATACGTTTCCGTCAAGAATACGTAAACGATTTGCACAAATATATCTAAGTTATTGACTTCTTTGGGCAGCGTATAAATCTCTTGGCAGTCTCTGGCGCACTGTACTTAAGAGGCGGTATTATACTAAATTTTGTGATTTAAGATTTTTTTTTTTACTTGGTCTGATTTTAGAGAAAATGCCTTTTTTCGGCTACTGAGAACTCTTGTTCATAAAATTAAAACAACACAAATAAACTTCAGTTCAAAGTAGACTTTTTTTTTCCCGAAAAAAAAAGTTTTTTCAACAAAATGGCATTAAAATCTTGCATAGTAAAAAAAGTTAAGAAAAAGTAGCTTATTCATTTTGACATAATTGAAAATTGCTCTTTCATGTTGTGCATTAAAACTAGAAAGACAGTATTTTAACTGTGATATCACGTCTGTAAAATCACGTGAATATGAATTGTAAAATATAATTGGCAATCGCGATCACTTCGTATAGTATAAATACTTTAGGTATCTACCTAATAGTACTGACATAACTTAACGTCAGGTGGGCCATTGGCTTGTTTGCTATTTAATGACATAAAAAACCGACCTGAATAAATCATCATCATTTTAGCCGAAAAACATATACTGCTAGACATAGACCTCCTCCAACCGCCGTCACTTTGACCGGTTCTGTCCTTCTCGCATTTAGCGGATTCCTGCGGCCTTCACCAGATCATCAGTCCGCCTTGTGGGAAGCCGTCCAACGCTCCGCTTTCCGGAACGCGATCGCCACTCCAGAACCCTTCAGCCCCATCGGCCATCTGTTCTGCGAGCAATGTGCCCAGCCCACTGCCACTTAAGTTTGGCAATTCTTCGGGCTATGTCAGTTACCTTGGTTTTTCTACGGGTCTGTTTATTGCTGATCTCGTAGGGAAACTCCAAGCATAGCCCTCTCCATTGCCCTTTGGGTGACTTTCAGCCATCTAAAGGTCCATTGTGAGCGACCACGTTTCAGTGCCATAGGTCATCACTAGCAATACGCACTGGTCAAAGACTTTCGTCTTGAGTCACTGTGAGACACTGCGGTATGTGGGACGAGAACATACTGCGATAAGAATCACCGAAAACTAAAGCAGAATAAATAAATATCTGAAAGAAGATAGAAACTTACCAATCTAAAAAGTAAAGCATCCATATTATCTTCGTTTACTTGTTATCAGATCATCTCGTACTTATTAATAACAGCGAAATTGAATACACCCAACCCTCAATATTTTTTAATTAAAGTTTCTTCTCAGAAACGAAAAATAACAACATTTTTTTTCATAGAATAAACAAAGTCTTCTTAGTAACTAAAATCAAATCATGAACATTAAGCCGAAAATATCAATTTCATAGAACTTTTGATTAGTTTTAAGTGTTCCTTAGAAGTATAAATATGGTTCGTTCTTTAGTCTTGTTAGCGATTTGGTTCGTTTACATTGATGGATACGATACGAGCAAGAAAAAACATCTACTAATGTCAACATAATAGCTTTTAACTAAATATTTGTGCTAACAAAAAAAACCAATTTGAAAATATTTGTCACTGCTCTCACAACTACAATATTATAACTAAAAACGTTTCCATTGTATTTTTATCATGAGTTTGACTTATTTTATTTCATGACTCTTTACGATTTTTTGGATTTTTATTTTCAGTGTTGAATGGGCCTGCTCTTGACATTTTTGAGTAGCTCACTCAATTAACCTATTAAATATAGGCACCAACTGTAGCAAATAAATTCAATTTATCTTAGTTTGCCATTGGATTTTAAATTCTGGTTAATTCTTTTGTATATTTTTTTTGTAACTCGTCTCAACTAAACGTTTAGTACCTACTTAATGAAGAGATATAAAATGAAATGGCGTTTCCAGATTACAGTTTTCGATGCAATCATTTTCCTAGCCTTTTCATAACTATTTTTGGGGTCAGCTTCGAGTCTTACCGAAAGCACTGGAAACTGATCTACAGTACTAAGTACCCGGCGAAGTCTATTGAACTTATACTTAAATAGCAAAACAAACATCATGCCTTGTTTCCCCGAAGCGTTGGGCAGAGTAGGTACCTATAGATAGATAGTAGTATCATGGTACACATTTCGCCAGTTATGTTTAAGTCCTCTAATAGGGGGCGAGTCTATTGCCATCAACTGGGCAGAAATCCAGACTCCGGGCTGCTACAGAGAAATTCTAAATGGAACAAACCAATAACACTTTGCCCGACCTGGGAATCGAACCCAGGACCTCATGCTTAGCAGTAGCGCTTGCGACCACTAGACCAAAGAGGCAGTCAGTTTTCCATATAATTAGTCAAGAATAATCAAAAGCTTGGCAGGGCGTGGTGTTCCGTCGCTTCCACGGATAAATACCGCAGGACAGCACAAAGTCAAGTGCAAAGTAAAGTGCTACTAACATTTATATATTTTTTTTTTTTGGGTGGGAAATCATCAAAAACTTCACCAGCTCTTGGTGGAGCGGGAGAGTGTTTCAGACTTTTACTGACTAAAACCCACCCGTGTTCCTTCAGTTGCCTGGGTGCCAGGGGCCGCGGTATCTCTTTCGAACAACCCGTATCCCTGGCAGGCATCGGCCCTTGCGGACCCCACCGGTTGGTGCTGACATCTCTTTGAGGCGCGCGTGGAACACAACGTGCCGTCGACCCGGGCTTGGTCCTTACCGGACAGCGAGCTACCCATTACTCGCCGTCCGCAAGCCCGCGCCTACGGTGGCCGGGAATCAGCCTGGTTATTTATTGAAACAATTTTTTTATTTGTATGATTACGTTAAGGTATTTATCTATGGGCTTATGTGGCCTGAAATAAATGGATTATTATTATTTAATCAGACCAGTTAGTAACTAAACTACAATACTATAGTACAACTAGTTTCACACGGGTACGTCTATAGTAACCCGATCCATTACACCATATGGCATAGGAATTTCGCACCGCTGACTCAGTGTGGTGCATTACGTAATTAACTATGTACTTGAATATGTTCACGGTGACTGGTTTGCGGCGGTTGGTATGCAGAATTGTACCTCAGATCGACATATAGGGTTCCTGGAATAATGGATAATTACTGTCTTCCTTTGGGGGTTGTTCAATGAAACTTGGGTAGAAATTTTTAGAACAATTCTAAATATAGGTGAGTTGTTACTTATAATGATTGTTTCCTGGTACATTTTACCATATGGCATGCAATAATTTCTCATTTTGTCGATGTTCCTATTTCTGGGATGCAAGCCTCCTCTCTGTGAGAGGGAAGGGGGAGTAATCCACCATGAGGGCCCAGGACGAGTTGATGGATGCCCCATGTCTTAGATTTTTTCTTGATATATGACATACCGGTTTCCTCACAATGTTTTCCTTCACCGTTTCGAAAGCAGTGGTGATGAAATAATTTCCACAAAGTACAGCACCTACTTGGTCTCGAACATACGACCTACAACACGTGTGTCGCAGTCATTACCACTGGGACACCACTGTTCTGCTCTCTCTGGTACTAAGAGTTGTTTTAAATTCCTTACTTCTTCCATTTTCTGCATCTATTTTTAAATACATACCCAATAAGGCTACTACACAAATACAGGTAAACATGCTATAAAGATGACCATTAAGGGGGAATACTCACCCGAGTTAAGTGCTAGTCTCACCGCTAACTGCTGAGAGTCGGAGAGCACTACACCAGGCATCCGGTCTGTCAGTAGGTACACCTCTTAAGCTAAATGTTTCTTTTTTTATAAGTCACCTTTACGGCTTTTAGTTTTAATTATGGACTTGTTAGTTTGTAGTTTTTCATGTACATGAATAAGCAGTTCTTTTGTTTAAGGACTGCTTTTTCAATCGTCAGACAACTATTATCTGAGGAATAAATTTATTTATTTTATTTATTTATTTAATACTTCACGCACAGAAATGTACAGAGGCGGACTTAATGCCAAAGGCATTTTCTACCAGTCGACCTTTGGGTGATGCAGAGACAAACAGTGGTAGGTGCAATTACTCGTGTTTTGAATATTTATTCAAATATAAGTAAATATAGGTACTAATATTATTATACTCATACATATGATATACATACTTAATTAAATATAACCAAAAATAAACATACTTCTCATAAATTCAAAAATTTGTCATAATTGTTGTGTTTTTTTCATAATCTCATAAATTTGTCGGATTGACAGAATTTGTAGCTATAGAAAATATTCCAAACTGTCAGATTTTTTCTTCATTATTATCATTTATTTATTTATGCTGGTGCCGCTGCTGCGGCTGCTGAGACCCTCAAGCGGCGTAAATACAGTAACCTTATGGGTAACTACGGTTTTGAGCCATTTGGGGTCGAGACGCTCGGATCATGGGACCCGAGTGCACGTCTCTTCTTTAAGGAAATTTCTCGCCGGCTGGTCGACACTTCATGTGACCAGAGGGCTGGGTCATTCTTTGGCCAAAGAATTAGCATTGCCATTCAACGTGGCAATGCTGCCAGTCTTCTGGGCACGTTTCCTGATGACAGCGATGCGAACGAATACTTCGACGCCTAAGTGTCCTTTTGTTTTTGTATTTATTTAGTTAGTTAGTTAAAAAAAAAATACTTCAGATAAAAGATATCTGACTATTGAAAAATCAGCCCTCAGACAATGATAAGTTACTAGCTTTTGCTACCGGCTTTGCCCGCGTGCAGTTCTGAAATTATCCTACAGGAACGTACTACCGGGAAGAAAAGTATCATATACAGGTTGAAATTGAAAACATGCGACAAACCGAAATGGGAGATTGTACTCATCATTATGAACAACTTTTACTAAGGGACCAATGATGCAATCGCGAAAAAAAAAACATCTGTTCCCTACATTTATGTTCGCATAACTCGTCAAAATGTAGGGAACAGCTGTTTTTTTTTTGCGATTGCATCATTGGTCCCTTAGTAAAAGTTGTTCATAATGATGAATACAATCTCCCATTACGGTTTGTCGCATGTTTTCAATTTCACCCTGTATAATATTATAGGTTATAAACAGAGATCGGATATTCAGATGCATATTTACCTAAAGATAATTTTTAGCTATGAAAGTATGGAAGCGGCTTTATAAATTATTTGTAATATTTATTAAAAACGCCGGGATTATTGGATTGCATAACTATTTAGATGCGTATTAATTTTAAATTAATGTTTAACCCGATGCAAATATGTGTATGTACTGGAGGAGGGGTGGTTGGTATTAGTTAAAACAAAAAATAAACAAATTACTTACCTAAATTAAGACTTTAAGATTTTTTCGATACAAAAGCGCATTCCATGTTAGCCAACATCTCAACTTTTGGTGAATATGCATCCGAGTATCTGATCTCTGGTTATAAACTATCTGTGTATCAAATTTCATCCAAATCCGTTTGGCCGTTTTTGCGTGATTGAGTAATAAACATCCAAACTTTCATATTTATAATATTAGAAGGATTATTTTATAAAAATCTTAATGCTCATCTTTTCTCTCGTATTTGAATTCTTCTCTATATAGATGATGTATCATTTAACACGTTTTTACGACATAAGAAAAATTCTTTATTACCTATTGGTTTAATAATAAAGTATGAATTATACACATAAATCTTCCGGAATATAACTGCCCCATATGATGTTGAAAACCGCATCAAAATCCGTTGCGTAGTTTAGCAGAACAACGTAATCATATAAATAAACATGAAAAGCGGCTTTAATTTCAAATGTATGTGTGTGTGTGTGTGTGTGTGTGTTTTTTCTGTCCATTATTGGTTTTGCATAAAAAGAGCAAGTACGTAAGTTTCAAGAAAAATGTTCTAATACCTACTAAAAAATCACTAATTGTCACATTTTCTCGACAAGTGCTATAATGCGGTTTAATAAACCAGAAAATGAATGAAAGAAACTTGAACAATTGTCAGCTTATCGCCTGTCACCTGTCCCCTTTCGGTTTTATTAAATAGACCCCTGGCGGAAACGTATGCCCATCCTGTTGACACATGCCCCGACGTCTCCTTTCTGTCTGGCCAACATTTGGACATTGTATGCCAACCAGGTGTGACCAGCCTTGTAAAAGATCAAAGCCATTTTAAACGTAAACGGCCATAACGAAATCCGCCACAATTGTTCCAAATAATGACTTGCAAATACTAGAAGTTTTTCTAGAGTTTTTTCAACTACATCTGAATGACCTCGACGGCCGTTGACCTGTGACGTCATTCGCAAGTTTCCGCAACCATGTTTGTGATGGAATTATTTAGAGGTAACCAATTTATCTTGATTGCCCATAGAGGCGCTGGTTGTTAAGGAAAATGACAACTTTTATGCTGAATCTAGTATATTTTGAATGTAGTTCCTAATTTTGCCACGGGTCTTGATATACTGGATTATGTAGTGAAATAGTTATAATTATACTTACACGTGCTGTGTATGTGTACATTGTTAGGTACTTATCTGTTCCAATGTCCAAAAACGGTTCGTGGTAGACAGTAATTGTAGGTGTCTGGTTACTGTGATCCAAATTGCTAAACTGTTTATAAAATAAAATTAGGTCAGTTTTACCAGAAGGCTACGTGTGGATTTGATTACGATAGGATACCGGTTACATACTTTAAAACACCATATTTCAATAATACGGAGCACGAAGTCAATATAGGCAAAATCGCAAAAGTTGTTGCGTGGACACAGTTGTCCAAGCACGATGCCAGAAATCCCTGTGAGGTCCGTAGCCTCCCGTCCAGCTTTCCCTAGGCCTCTGCTAGCAATCTTTCTGATAGTTAAGCTGTCTTCATTGACACCTCTTTGTTGCGTATACTTCCTGTCACGTTTTCTCCTCGTCACTTTGATTGGTTAACAAGGTATCCAAAATCTATCTAGTTAAGGACCACAGGCCAAGGAATATGGTTGTTCACTTGATAGTCATCATCATTTGCCTCGCCATTTCCCAACTACGTTGAGTTGGGGTTGACTTCTTGTCCACCCAGGTGCAGCCGAGTATCAGTATTACTCATGGAGCAACTGCCTATCTCACATCCACAACCCAGTTACTGCGTGACACGATACCCCTTGACAAGACTGCGGGGTACTTTCGCAACACATAAAATGAAAATGTTATCGTAATTTCTTTCATTTTGTCAGTTCAGCCACGTTCATTGCAGTATTGCATAGTATTGCATACGTTGCTGAGCAGACAAATTTATTAAACCTATGAAACAATGGATTAGAAACATCCCACAAAAGTCTCGGTTTGTGATTGAAACTGTTTGTGTTTTCAGTCGTCCACGCAATTTAAGAATACCGTCCTCATCCGGCTCGAAGGCCCAAAAAATAAATCTAAGGGATCCCTACTCTTAGTGATATGATAACGGGGTGATTCTGTTGGGTTAATTAAAATAAAACCTACCGGCGTTAATACACACACACACACACACACACACACCGATTTATTGAAATACATATATTTTAACATATTATTTGCAATAATAATAAGTAGGTACTAATGCTGTGTGTTAAGAAAACACAGCGCATAAGTCGGTAAAGTAATGTACGGTTCCGTATAGTACTGGTTGTCTGCCTTTGAGTTTCTACCCGTAACGACTGCCAAAGATCCATGAAGATTTATAAATAGAGACATGATATCTATTGTCATACCATTTATACTATCAACTGACTCACGAAATGTGACCTCTAATTTAGTGTATTTTAAAACAATATTAATTGTGCTAATATTTGCAGTGCATTGAACTGTCGAATTTTAATAGTAGACCTGGGTGAGGTCATGAGACAATATTATAGTAATTTTGAATTGGGTATGACGATGAGGTCATCGTCATACCGTCGTACCGTCGAAAATTTCACATTTATAATAATATATTAGAAGGATCAGCTGAAAGAAAGACTTCTACTGCTGGAAATGGCCTCCCTCAAGTATTTCTACAAAGACCGACCTTGTGCTGACAGCAGAAAAATCTTGAAAAGTCTCTTATGCCTGTAAATTTACCAGCAACCTTTTAACAGAAACTCTACCAGGTAGAAATAGGTGTTATACTTTCTGGACCAAATATTATTCATAAGAAGTTTGCTTTTACGTTTCGTTATAAGACTTTGTGTGACAGGGGTCCCGTTTTACCCAGTGATTGGGTTGTGGAGGTCAGATAGGCAGTCGCTCCATGTAAAATACTGGTATTCAGATGCATCTGGTTAAACTGGAAGCTGACCTCAATGTAGTCAGGAAATGGCTACGCAGATGATAGTGATGACTATTTAGTAAAGAACATATCAGCAACCAAGCGGTGACAAATTTGAAAATCTAATCTAGGAAAGCTTGACAAGTGGCTCTCGTTCTCACATGATTTTTTGACAACGTGCTGTGATAAGTTTTTTTTTCATTGCTTTCACAGTTGGTCCTATATTTATATATCTATACTCTTTTTTTTATTATTCTATTCAAACTTTTTGCTCCAAATCTATTGAAATATGGTTGTTTTTTTTTTGGGTGGGCAATCATCAAATAACTTTTCCCGCTCTGGGTGGAGTGGGAGGGCGTGTCAGACTTTTACTGACTAAAACCCACCCGTGTTCCCTCAGTTGCCTGTGTGCGAGGGGCCGCGGTATCTCTTTCGAATAACCCGCACTCGTGGCAGGCATCGGCCCTTGCGGACCCCACCAGTTGGTACTGACATCTCTTTGAGGCGCGCGTGGAATACAACGCGCCGTCGACCCGGACTTGGTCCTTACCGGACAGCGAGCTACCCATTACTGGCCGTTCGCAAGCCCGCGCCTACGGTGGCCGGGAATCAACCTGGAATTAGTCTTATTTATTAACACAAGTTTTTATTTAACTATATATGATTAGTCTGCATGTAAAATACTGGTATTCAACTGCATGTTTTTAGACAGGAAGCCGATCCCAAACATAGCTGGGGTAAGACTTAGCCGATGATGATGATCATAAAACACGAATTACTTCTATCCTGACCTCAGATTGCGCAATTTGCGCGACAGCAATTAAGCCGCGACCTCTTCAAAAACGTCTTCTAAAATTAAATTAAATTATCCAATTATATTATTTGCAGTGCGATGACCTCTTGAATTTAATAGAAGACCTTGATGAGGTCACCGGCGTGTTATGCGATAGTTACCTATATGTATTGTTAGGCTTTTTTGGAGGTCGTGGTGGCGTGGTATGTACACTTTTTTTAACTTATATTCTTCCAATGCTGGGCAAAAGCAAAGACAGTCTTACCAAGGGGTATCGTGTTACACAGTTACTGGGTTGTGGAGGTCAGATAGGTAGAGTCACCACATTTAAACATTTAAAACACAAGACAAGAAGAGATTAGAATATTTTATTTTTCACAAAATAATGTACCTAAGTACTGAAAAGGCATAAAATATTAATACTTATTGTACTTAAAATATTCCAATTTTATTAAGAGTTATATACAGGAAAAGTTTTCATTCAATGCGCAAACTGCAACCATCCGCAACCAGCGCAGAAATTTTTCGTGGGTTATACAAAAATAAAACAGCTGTTCCATACATTTTGACCGCGTAGGTATTGCACTTTTCTACGAAACAGCTGATTTTTTTTTGTATCACCGATGAAAAATTTCTGCGCTGGGGGGTCTAGAATGATATGCTGAATTCATGGTTACAGTTTGCGCACTGGGTAAAAACTTTTCCTGTATTCGAGCCGTCTGGGGTTGGAATACTTGGGCCATGGGGTCCGAGTGCCCACTTGGTTTTCTGAGACATCGTCAAACGGTTTTTTTTTTGGATGGGAAATCATCAAATAACTTCTCACGCTCTGGGTGGAGCGGGAGGGCGTGTCAGACTTTTACTGACTAAAACCCACCCGTGTTCCCTCAGTTGCCTCGGTGCCAGGGGCCGCGGTATCTCTTTCGAACAACCCGCACCTTCGTCAAACGGTTCGTCGACTCTTCACGTGACCAAAGAGCTGGCCTATTCTTTGGCCAAAGAATCAGCATGGCCATACGACATGGCAATGCCGCCACCCTTTTGGTCACTTTTCCCATTGACAGCGATGCGGACGTATTTTTTAATCCCCTGTGATTCCTTTCTCTCTGTTTTTTGTTATATACATGTACATATCGTATATATTACTATTATTAAAAGTCTTAAATATATTTGGTTCCCCTTGTGCTTACTTACTTCAGCATCTATTAATAAAAAAGACGCTTTAAAAACCAAACTAAAAAAGGAGAAAATAATTTAATTCAATTAAAAAGCGTGGGGTGCTTTTTGAGGTATTTTTATAATCAATTAATGTCAAGCACCTCACGCTTTTTAATTGAATTAAATTATTTTCTCCTTTTTTAGTTTTGTTTTTAAAGCGTGTTTTTTAGTTTTTTTAAACTATTATTTATTTTCTATTTTATAGTTCTATTTTATTACAAAAACGTGTTTGTTTTTCCTTTTTTTTACAATTTTCTAATTATTATTTTTTGAGTTATTGAATTGTCATCGGTCCTCGATAAGTTTACAAAGTTTCAATGAAATCTGACCGTTTAAAGTGGGTCAAAATCGCGCTCTAAGGAGTCGGTTACATACAAACATACAGACAAACAAACATACAAGTGAAGCTAATATAAAGCGTGTAAAAAACACCTTGAAATGCACGTGGTTATGCTCCTTCCTTGTAAAAACGAGAAGAAGATTTGGACCTATAGCGGGATATTACACAGCCTGGCAATTGGCCAGGAATTATTTTATCTAAGTTTGTTGAGTAAAACACTTGAGAATAAGAAGCTACCTAATTGTTCGCGTAACATTAGCTTGACCCCTCTCTTACCTGGACCAGAGCCAATCTTAAAGCCGGGTTATGCTCACAATCACTATTGTCTGTGTAGGAAAATTTATTATGTTAGGACTAATCTTGCAGTTGTTGTACTCGTGGACTGAAGCCTCTTCTTATTCAGAGAAGGAACCAGCACCGTGTTGCTTAGTGAGAGTTAGTGATGCCAGAATATTACACAACATTAACTTCTTCAAAGGT
Organism: Antitype chi; assembly: GCA_947359405.1. Classification (NCBI taxonomy): domain Eukaryota; kingdom Metazoa; phylum Arthropoda; class Insecta; order Lepidoptera; family Noctuidae; genus Antitype; species Antitype chi. Next base: position 13,851,464 of record OX375811.1, on the reverse strand, counting down.
AAACAAAATAGTAATCACAAGAAAAGTATGGTGGGTTTGTGGCTAAGTAACATTAGCTGCACGGGTTGATCGATCAGGTTAAGCTACGCTTGCCGCGGTTGGTCCGTGGATGGGTGACCATCTTAACATACCAAGATCCCTCCGTGTTTCGGAAAACACGTTAAGCCGTTGGTCCCGGTTGTCATTTGTGGATCTTTGACAGTCGTTACGGGTCGTCAGAAAGCCCGAATGTCTGTCAACCTGTCATACCACGGGGTATCGTATTACCCAGTCACTGCAGTCGCTCCATATAAAATACTGGTATTCAGCTACATCCGGTCAGACTGGAAGCCGACCCCAACATAGTTGGGAAAAGGCCAGGCAGATGATGATGAATCACAAGAAAAGAAAGAAAGAATCCATTTTTATTTCTTCTAGCGTCGCACGCCTGGATTTTGGAAATTATCTTACGGGAACGTGCTACCAGGACAAACCTATGTTACTTATTATAATATCAGCTAGCTGCCAGTAAAAGTCCCGGCAAAATCGGTCCGGCTGATTCGGAGATAAGCTGGAACAAACAGACAGACAAAAATAAAATAAGAAAGGTTTTTTTTATTTATAAGTGCCGTAAAGTGGGTACCGTATATTAAGAAATCATAAAAATATATTTCAATTTTATTTATTTGTACACAATAAAAAAAAACTTCAATTCGTTCATCATACATTTTTCCTGAAATTTCCCCGAAAGCTTCCGTTCATACTAAAGTTATTACATCACTAATTACTTTCCCCGCAGCTGTCTAGTATATAATGAATCTTTATGTCGCATGTCGTCGGTAGAATTGTTATTTGTTTCATCTCGCACTCTGTCACCCTCTAACAATGGGGAAAACTATAATAACCTACACGAAATGGGGGTATGGTTGCAGTTTTAGCGATTTTGGCGTTCTAACTTGCAAAATGTAAAGGAAACGGAACACATACATCCTTGTATGTACGAAAAAGCTCCAGAATGTCTGTAGACTTGCGGGGTATCAAAAGTAATTTATTCAAACTAGGCTGAGAGTCAGCGCTTTTTGAACGTCAAAATTACATAAAACAGTCCCCCAAAACGCCCGCCCTTCACTACTTCCTAGTGCTTTAGCTGGGAAGAAGAAGTGGCGTAACGAACTCCCCAGACCGTGGGTAATTACGTAACACACATAAAATGACAATTGTTCGCAATGCATTTCATTTTGACAGTTCAGCCAAGCCAAGCCAAAAAAATCATCTGCTGAATAGTTCAACAAACGATTTTTTTAAATATATGAAGTAATGTATTAGGAATTTCCTTCAAAAATCCTCGGATTGTGATTGAAAATGTGTCACGCAATTAGGGAATGGTCTATAAATTCACGTGTTATGACATTTCGAGATACGTGGCTATATGTAAAGCTCCTTAGAAACACGACTATCAATCAAAATGTTTCACCAGGTAGACCAAAAACGTGTTCCCCACTAGATAAAATAATTGTTTGGACAGTGGTGACACAAAATTAGTACAATCCTGTACTAAAAGACACCAGATGGGCAATTCTCGTAGTTTTAAGAACGTTCACTCACAGTCTGATCTCAGTCTCAATCTGTCAAAAATTCCTCAGGTTTCCATACATTTTTTACAAGTTTTTGACATTTTATGGTCGCCGAGATGAGACTAGGACAAAATTTTGAACGTTTTAATTACGGATAATTAGCCTTTTACTGAAAATAACAAATAAAATGGCTGTATGAAATATACGGCCTGTAAGACGGACACGACGAAATTATATGTGTTCCAAAATAAAAACCAATTTATTTCAGTCCACTATTTCACTTTTTACTCACTTTGCACCGCTATCTTTCGCACTCCCAAGCTTCAATGTCAGACTTAATATAAATACCTATTCCCTTATCGCCGTCATTCACACCGTAGTAAATAAAAGTAAGAAAAATAACCCGGGACTTACCTCTGGGGTCTTATCTTCGTCCGGACTGTCACGCAGCGCAGTTCTTATGATTTGTGGTGTTACGAAACAGAGCGAAGAAGTTGGAAGAATTTTTATTATTTTATTAATAAGTGAAAAGTTGGTTGAAGTTTTGTATTTGGTTGGGGGATCAGAGTTATGTTACTGGCAGGACAATTGTTGCGCTTTTTTTTTCTTTTACGGTAACGACCGTCAGAAGTTTGAAAGTTTGACAACCACACTTACCAAGGGGTATTGTATTACCCTGTAACTGAGTTGTGGAGATCAGATAGGCAGTCGCTTCATGTAAATTACTGGGATTCAGCTGTATTCGGTTAGACTGGATGTCGACTGTAAATTACTGGGATTCAGCTGCATTCGGTTAGACTGGATGCCGACTGTAAATTACTGGGATTCACCTGCATTCGGTTAGACTGGAAGCCGACTGTAAATTACTGGGATTCAGCTGCATTCGGTTAGACTGGAAGCCGACTGTAAATTACTGGGATTCAGCTGCATTCGGTTAAACTGGAAGCCGACTGTAAATTACTGGGATTCAGCTGCATTCGGTTAAACTGGAAGCCGACTGTAAATTACTGGGATTCAGCTGCATTCGGTTAGACTGGAAGCCGACTGTAAATTACTGGGATTCAGCTGCATTCGGTTAAACTGGAAGCCGACTGTAAATTACTGGGATTCAGCTGCATTCGGTTAGACTGGATGCCGACTGTAAATTACTGGGATTCAGCTGCATTCGGTTAAACTGGAAGCCGACTGTAAATTACTGGGATTCAGCTGCATTCGGTTAAACTGGAAGCCGACTGTAAATTACTGGGATTCAGCTGCATTCGGTTAGACTGGATGCCGACTGTAAATTACTGGGATTCAGCTGCATTCGGTTAAACTGGAAGCCGACTGTAAATTACTGGGATTCAGCTGCATTCGGTTAGACTGGATGCCGACTGTAAATTACTGGGATTCAGCTGCATTCGGTTAAACTGGAAGCCGACTGTAAATTACTGGGATTCAGCTGCATTCGGTTAGACTGGAAGCCGACCCCAACATCGTTGGACAAAGGCTACGCAGCTGATGATGATGACAACTGTTACACTTTTTCAGATTGAACTAAATCAATATGCAAAGAATGAATCTTCAAAAAATATCCAGTACTGGATAGTACCTATTCTAACAAACTGTTAATGTAAATAATGACAGTCGCACATGCATCGCATCGCTAAGTTTCAGTTTGAAGATATCGTTTCATATACTTTATAAATCTCAGAGTAGTCAGATAGGAAACGCCGACCTCATCAAGTTTAAAAAATGATTGACGTGTAAAAGATGTTTGTGAAAACCTACTTACAGAAACAAAAACCTTTATCATTTATTAGCTTACATAGAAATACGCTCTAAAAAGCCACGCAAACATTACCAAAACACCGTCCAAATAAACCAACCTGCCTCTCATGATAAATATACCTCCATTCCCCTCAAAAAGACAGCACGTATCCACCGTTGAGCCGAGCTCAACCCTCCGCTGCCCGTATTATACATTCAGCCTGCATCGGGCTCTGAATACCCCCGCATGCAATGTCAAGGCGACACTGTCGGTAGTGGAGGGTTAGAAATTTATGGGAATGCCAGTTTTGAGATAGTTACCGGTTTTTTAAAGATTTTGATGTATTTTTGAAAACTACGAGTAGAAGAGGATTATCGGTTTTTGTGAGAGTTAATCCTTACTTCCTTACTTAATATTATAAATGCGAAAGTAACTCAGTTTGTCTGTCTATCGCGCTTTCACGCCAAAACTACTGAACCGATTTCAACGAAATTTGGTACACAGATATTTTAGAGCCTGAGAAAGGACATAGGCTACTTTTTTATGCGAAAAAAGGGTTGTAAGGTGTTGAAAGGGGGGGATGAAAAGTTGTATGGAAGTATCGTCATTTTTAGAGCTAGAAGCTTGAAATTTATTTTCTAGGCTGTTGATTCGATATAAATAAATATGACATTCAAAGTTTGTAAAAGTTTTAACATCAAGGGTGTAAAATAACAATAGAGAATAGGGGATGAAAGTTTATGTGAGTAAATATGTAAGGTTTATGACAATGTGAATATTTTGTAAGTTTGCGACAAGAGACAAAGACCCAAAGACACTATTCCACGCGGACGAAGTCCACAGTCGCGGGCACAGCTAGTGTGATTATATATTTTTTTTATGATTGATAAGAAGGTTATAACATAGTTTATGATCATGTCAGGCAGGTATGTATCATCATCAAAACCCTGCCCATATTTCAATTTATTCGAGGTCAGTGCAGAATGTCATCTTCTACAGATAGTGTGACGATACATAAATTCCCACCATCTTGCAAAAACCTATATTCTATCAAATATAGACATAATTTAAACTACACGTATCTACCTGCCGTCAACTCAGCTTTCACCCGCTTTCTTGCCACATCATCTTTGACACAATCCATCTATCGTGTTCCTCAGTGTACGGTCACCAAAGGAAATAAGTAACTAGGGTCGTCGGATGTAGTTTTTAAGTTTAGTAAGAATTCCTCAGTGTACGGTCACCAAAAGAAATAAGTAACTAGTGTCGTCGGATATAGTTTATGTTTACTAAGAAATCGATTGATAGTTTCGAATAAAATAAAATTAAATTAATAGAAAACAAACAGTAAATTGATCAAATTCTATATCTAACTATATACGACAACCTTGGATGCGGGAAGCACAGAACCGGTCAAAGTGGCGGACCTTGGGGAGGCCTATGTCCAGCAGAGGACGTCTTTCGGCTGAAATGATGATGATGATGATACGACAACCCTGATTACTTCTCTCTTTGGATGACTGTACCTCTAATCTCATAACCATCGACATTCATACTCATACGTTTTTCAGGACAAGCACCTCAATTTCTGCTCACCCTACCTCAACAGCTTGAATATACATATTCACACATCATAAACAATAAGTAATTTTCCATCGAACCTTCAAACGCTCTAATACATTTTAATAGACACCCCTATCGTAATCGAAGGTACTTATTCGGCAAATGCGAAACGGTATTTAATACCATGAACGATATTAAATATCGTAAAACGATTTTCGTTGCGTTATCGTAACGTTAACGTCTTTTGTACGTTTTTTTTCGTGAGGGTGCTTAAGAACGGGCGCTGACATTAATATAGGGGTGGTAATCATTTTTTTGTTGGTAATGACTGATCTTGGAGATTTATCCGGTTATTTTACACAACGGCCACAATGTTCACGTACATTCAATGTTGTTCGTTCGTGTTGTCAGTGGTGTCGGTAACAGTGTCGCGAGTTCAACTGTTTTTTCCCATCTCAAAAAATGCATGTTTGAGTGAGAGCTTCCTCAAAGCTCGATAGATGGCGTTGTTAAGTTTTCTGAATCTCACAGTTAAGATTTTCTATAAATGTGATGAGTTGAAACTTTGTCTCATTTGGAGTTATTGGGCAGTTGCCAGTTATAGGGTGCATTAACAATGCCCAACGCGCCTAAAGAAGTTTTCATTTCAAAAACTTGCTTTTTCGAGTCCCACACACCCCTCCGGTGTCCGTCCGTCTATCGGTCAGCGGGCTGCTATTCATGAGCCGTAATAGGTATACAGCTGAAATGTTCACAGTGTATTGCCGCTATAATAATAAAAAATAAATAAATTCTAAGACCCTCGTACAGTAAAGTACCCCCTTTATTTTTTTATTTAATTTTATTATTATTTCCTTTATTTCAATACATACATATAAATTATATTTTTAAATATTAGAATACAAAATATATAAAACATTTAAAAGTATAAAAAATAGTACCCCACCGGTATCGGGAACAGGGTCCAAGCTACCGGCGGTCAGGGCTCCAGAGAGAGGAACCTCCTAACAATGCGAGCAGTGTCCAGGAGTACCGCTTTCTGGATCAAGCCCTTGACCCAGCGGCCCAACGAGAGCCTCCTCAGATGTTGGTCGAGGTTCTTGGCTATCAAGGCAGTGGCTGTAATTTTAATTTAATAATAATAATTATAAACATTTATTTCAGACCAGGTCCATAAATTTTGTTAGTAACAATATACTTACTTAAAAACTAAGGTTAGTACTTATTCAAAAAACAAATCAAATTAAACAACGACATGAAGCCGACGACGTGATATATTTTATTAACCTCATACAAGAAACGTCTTTTTTAATACGAGTATGTTGTGTTAAATATTGTACGGTGGTACGGAACCCTTCGTATGCAAGTGCGACTCGCATACCTTAATTTTTTAATGTACTTATTATTTTTAAATTTTTTATTGGATCATGTGGCCTGCAATATTTTTTTAATTTATTTATTCGTATTTTCTACCTAAAAAGCCAATGGCATTGATCTTACGTAGGTACATAAAAAACAATATTAAAAGACACTAACACAGGATTGCATAGAAATAAAGCACAATGATTCCTATCAACTCAAATGTCAACGAACTTTTATTCACACCTCAATTAAAACGAAATAATAATAACCTAAATAGAATAACACTATCCAATCAGAATATTTTTGTATAATTAGACACAGTTGGAATATAAATTAACATTCCTCAAAAATTATAAATAAAAGAATATTTTAAGTTGATTTGCATAGAAGCAAGATAACCGTCATGGCCAAAACAATAACTAAATATAAGCAAAATAAAATGAATGTACCTATAAAAACTTTTTCCAAAAAAAAACAACTGACTTCCGAAAAAACACTACAACTGCATGTACATTATTTCAAGTTCAATTTCGTTCATTTTTACACCACCTCACTATCTTTTTTCTGTCAAAATCTGAACCCTTTAAATGTCAAGCTACTGAATACGATTAAAAGTCGAATTATAGTAAATAAATTAACTGGTTTCAATTTTTTTTCTATTTACAATCTTAAGACATCGTTTACGTACTACGCACTACGTCTGCTGGATTTTAATGTAACGATAATAAGTGCGCATCGTTTTCATTCGGGTCACGTTCGCTCGCGATCGTAATACCGACGCTGACGAACACGAAAATTGTGTGTTACAATAACATTTTACTGTATTACAACATGTTACAGGAGCGTGTTGCTGTTATTGCTTTCCTTCGAATACTAGATAGGGACACAGTTTTTGTCGATCCAATCCTGGTGTCCGAGCTACCTTAAAGCCGCTAGAAAAAGCCAGGGAATCATATACCTAATTACCACGGTATTTTTATTTTTTTGGGTGGGAAATCAAATAACTTCACCCGCTCTGGGTGGAGCGGGAGGGCGTGTCAGACTTTTACTGACTAAAACCCACCCGTGTTCCCTCAGTTGCCTTGGTGCCAGGGGCCGCGGTATCTCTTTCGAACAACCCGCACCCCTAGCAGGCATCGGCCCTTGCGGACCCCCCCTGTTGGTGCTAACATCTCTTTGAGGAGCGTGTGGAACACAACGCGCCGTCGACCCGGGCTTGGTCCTTACCGGACAGCGAGCTACCCATTACTTGCCGTCCGCAAGCCCGCGCCTGCGGTGGCCGGGAATCAGCCTGGGATTCCCGACGCCCAGGGCGTCTCCCGCGGCGACTACGGCCGTGAGGGCGCATATACTGCCTCTACCTCACGTGCGCCGCCTCCCTCTTCGCGAGCATTACTGCTTCGCAGAATTACCACGGTTTAAAACACATTTTTAACAGTAATTTTCCAACATTAGACAGCGGCACATAATTTTTATGTTAATCGTTAAGTTGCCTGTATAATTTGAATGGTGTCCATAGTGAAGAGTATTCTATAAAAAAGGACAAACTATAAAACACCGGTCAATTGGGAGTCGAACTCACACAAATGATTGTGTACCACAAGGAAAAAAGACGTTTTTTTTTGTATGGTACCCTTTTAATTTTTACTAACCTTATTTTATTTTTATTATTATTTGTTATAGCGGCAATAGAAATACACACTCTGTGAAAATTCAACTGTCGACTTATTATGGTTCTACGTATAGAATATACGGACATACAGCGGGGGCTTAGTAATAGGGTTCCGTAACTTTGGGTACGGAATACCTAAAAAGACTTCTAAAGCCAACATAGTCACTTTTTACGAAAACGAGGTTCTATTTTTTTTTATTATTTAAATACCTCCTTTTCCTAGAGTACAACCTGTAAACAAGCCTAAAATAATGTCCCCCCTCCTAGAGTTCTTAGAATATCTACACTAAGTAACAGGTTTCAGTATCTAAACTATGCCAAGCTCCACAATTTAATACTACCCTCGTTTAAGCAACAGGTTCGGACATAGCCGTTTTTGGAACGCTCTCCTAAGCTCACCTTATTTAGAATTAGGTAGTATCAGAGGCAGAATAGTACAGAAGTTCCATAATCAGCCTATGATTAGGTCATAATCAGAGATCGGATATCCGGATGCATATTTACCTAAAAATAATTTTTAGCTATGAAAGTATGGAAGCGGCTTCAGAAATTATTTGTAATATTTATTAAAAACGCCGGGATTCTTGGATTGCATAACTATTCAGATGTGTATTAATTTAAAAGTAATGTTTAACCCGATACAAATATGTATGTGTACTGGAGGAGAGGTGGTTTGTATTAGTTAAAACAAAAAATAAACAAATTACTTACCTAAGTGCAGACATTTTCGATACAAAAAAGCCATCACCAACCCGCATTGGTGGATGGTGGCAAGTTATAGGCTAATTATGATCCACAGGTAGGTACGTTTTCTGCTCCATTTGTTTACATTGTTGTCTGATATTTTTGCAACAGACTATACATATATCACAAACGAATGCCAATCGCGAGTACACTTGCACTCACTGTACGTGAATCGTGTCTATGTGTGCGTTACGTCTTCGCTGATTGTATGGAGCCGCCCTTCTGCGCTATTCTGTTGTAGTATGTTAACTCGCCTAAATTAGATCGGAGTTTCTAGGTCTTAGCTTTATAACCTGAGTTCTAGGTCTTTATGGCATTTTGGCGACCCTTTCGTAAGTCTATAGGCACCTAGTGTCAAATGAGATCTGCTTTATTTTATGTTACAATAAAGGTATAATAACGGAGGAGAGTGTGTTGTGGCGCAGCCTGGGAGAGGCTTATGTCCAGCAGTGGACTGCAATAAATTGGCATAATTGATTGATTGGAATGCATAATAATGCTTGGGTTCTAAAGAAGTTCCCACTCCAAAGGTGTCCGTAAAATGAAACTAATGATCATTCACTCTCTTACTTTCTTTTTAAAATTACAGGCACATTTAATTTTAAACGATTCTGAAATTTTTATAAGTTTTTGACAATTTTTATTATATTTTTTCGAATATTTTAAATTTATTTATTCACAATTTTATTTTTATCTGTTTTATATTTTAAAATAGTATATAATTTAATTGTATGAGTTTTGAAACTATGGACTAATGTTATGTCTGAAATAAATAAATAAATTAAAAATTTAATTAAATTAAAATTATATTTAAAAATTAGATATTTCACTTAAGTCCTAAAGGTTCACTCCACTTCCAAAGAAAATTCATCAACCATTCTGTCCTTCTTACCCCAATTTATTTGTGGTTGACGTCATGTCTTCTTTAGAATCTATCTCTATTAGTTGTTATCTCAAAAGTAACCCCATTTCAAGCCTTATAGTAATCTTTCCATCATTTGTCTAGTCCCTTAAAAAAAACAACGAATTCTGAAGTAACAATGTTTTTTTTTTCGTTTTTTTTTTGTCGTAGGCATCTCGCAGTTGGCCTTGAGAGGCCGTGAATGCTTAACCGGTCTTTTCCTGGGGCTGCCATTAAGACGCCTCCAGCCAGGGCTTAAAAACTACTTAAATACTAGGCGACTGCATGCTGAGGGCACCCCCTGCAGGGTACGGGCCTCGGCTCAGGGCGTCATTGTTAGGGGGGACAGCAAGTGGGGACAGCCTGAATCAAAATATTAGCATTATTATTATTAAACAGGGAATTTAACTCTACTGGCTCAGCTGCGGCGCAGGCTGGCGCTTCAACGAGCAAGGGACGTTCGGGTGAAGTAACAATTGTTTAACGAAATTTATTTATTTCACTTTCCCTTATTGCAACAACAAACCTACCTTGAACCAAATCCAAAGAAGACGAAACAAAAACTTCTGTCTAGTTTTCCCCCCAAACTTGTAACCGAAGCCAGGGGTAAAAACTAGCAAGTAATACGAGCCTGTCCTTATTACCGGACCACCTAATATGACCAACTTGATTATGAAGTTAAGCTACAATGCCATACGTGAGCAGGGTTGGGGCCCAATTTAATAACGAAGAACATTACGGTATCAACGTTAACGCGAAAGTTTACGTTTGCGTTTTCTTAGGTTACACGTGGAAATGCGTTTTGGTGGTGACGTTGTTTGTAACTAATACCTATTACATTCATCGTTTTCATAATAGCAGTCAAAATACTTCTGATTGACAGAAGTCGGCCTCAAATTGAGTAATGGAGTTACACAAAAATATCATGTTTGGTGTATGGGAGCCCCCGTAAATATTTATTTTATTCTGTTTTTTAGTATTTATTTATTGTTATAGCGGCAACAGAAATAAATCATCTGTGAAAATTTCAACTGTCGAACTATCACGGTTCATGAGATACAGCCTGGTGACAGACGGACAGCGGAATCTTAGTAATAGTACGGAACCCTAAAAAGTAGGTAAGTTTTGTGGCATGACTACACAAACTTCGTTAGACCTACACAAAACACGTTAATGATCAAACATATTCAAGTAACCAGCCAAAATCTGGTAAATGTCTCACGAATGCCTTTAATAGCCGATAAAGGTCGCTTCATTAGTTTTTATTGTAACTACCCGCACCCATATAATTATGGACGTGTGTGGCTTGTCAAATGTCCTGACTGAGCTGATGTTCTCTTGTTATTTGAGGTCTATGTTAGTCGTTAGTTAGGTCTTTAGCTGAATCTAGATTATTGCGTGGCCTTGTAAAATTATTCGGAGAACTTTTTGCCGGAGGCTGTTTCGTTTTTTCTGTATTTTTTTTTTGTTGGGAATGGCATCTTGCAGGTCAACCTAGCAGGTTTTCGGGCGCTTAATCGGGCTTGTCTGAGGGTGCCTCAATAAATTAAGGTGAACCTAATCCACATTTTTTGCATACAAACTTCGGGAGTGTTTTACTCCAATGTCTGACATGGCATATCTAAGTAAAATATGATATCGCTTTGTCTTATTATTAATATTGTCTGTACGGAAACAGAATACTAAAATAAAAACCCATTAAAAAGTTAGGAGCTAACAAAGATTCGTTTTTCTTGCTAATTTTACTTAACTTTGGGCGTGTTTAAGTAATAAAAACTTTTTCCAAAAAAAAAACAACCGACTTCCAAAAAAACACTACAAAGTGAAAAATTACTTTAATTTCGGAAGTCGGTGTCTTTGGTGCTGTATTTGAATTTTTTGCCACCGCCTTCCGAAATTAAAGTTATTTTTCACTTTGTAGTGTTTTTTTGGAAGTCGGTTGTTTTTTTTTTGGAAAAAGTTTTTATTTTTCACTTTTTAGTGGTTCACATGTGCTTACCCCTTCACAGCATACCGGCGTGATGTTATGTTATGAACTGGTGTAAGCAATAGACAGAGATGAGATTTCAGCAATCCCAGTCCATTTGTTGAGGAGTTCCGTTGCCTATTTCCAAATTTCTTCATCAAATCTTCACCAAATTGAAATGAAATCACTACGAGAAAGTACCCTCTCAAAAAATACCTAAATCGCTTTGGGTGCCTATAAAATTTGAAGAGTTCTCTCTATTTCTCCAGGATCCCATCATCAGATCCTGACTTGATGATCATGGGACCACCTGGGAAGTATACCCTTTCAAACAAACAAAAAACAAAATCCAAATCGGTCCAGCCATCTTCGAGTAATCGGGGAACATACATAAAAAAAAAGAAAAAAAAAAAAAAAAGGTTCCGACGAATTGATAACCTCCTCCTTTTTGAAGTCGGTTAAAAAGAAGTGTAAAATCTCCAAAATCAAGTCGGTACCGACAAAGTTCAATAATCGAAAAGTTCAATAAACTTTATTGGTCATTGATATATGCATGGGCTTTTTCATAAAATCCGAACTTTCAAAGGACTTTTCTTATTTTTTTCGCGATTTTTTATATAAATGATCCTGCATCTCACTCAATAACGTTGTGCTTGTAGACTAGCGTCTAACTGCTCATCACTGATACTATATCTGTCGGACACGAAGCCTGGTGAGACAGCGTGATTTTTAGCCAGCCCCACCAGTGAGTTCGAGCCCGCGACTAGGTTCCCCTTAAGGCCTCTAGCCAGGGCTTAACAACTACGCGACTACACGCTAAGGGCACCCCCTGTGGGGTATGGCCTCAGCTTAGCGCTCCATCGCTGTAGGGAGCAGCAAGGGACGGGCTATATCGGAAATTTCTTCTTTGTGTCGAGTTTGTCTTGGTCTTACATAGGTAGATATTAATGGCACAAACAATGACGCTTTTCAAGCAATTACAGACCCTAAAATCAAAACCTACAATGAAAAACTTATATTTTTATCATGTCCCTAGTTAGGTTTAAGAAAACATCGTACCAAACACACAACAGCATAGCAATTGAGCTTGCTCTTTCCGTGTATAAAAAGAGGTCGTTACCCTGTTTTAGTCTAGTGGTAACGGCTCCGACTTTTGAGTTTTAGGTCGTGGGTTCGAATCCAGGCGGGCACTTTACTTTGGGTAAATTATTTCATCACTACTGCACTCAGTACGGTGATGGAAAACATCGTGATGTATGCATGTGCTAGAATCAAAACTTCAAAGACATGTGACATCTTGGTAGATGCTCCCTCTCAATGAGAAGGAGGCCTGTGTCCCAGCAGTGGGAACATATTATACTATTATCATAATCACAGAACTACCCAACACTGTCATCATCAAACAAACAGAGAACACTACTCAAAGTACACTAATTTAATCACAGACATGGTCAGATGGACAATGACGAATGCATACACGTTCGGAGTGGCTTGAGACCACGGAGCCTGAGACCAAGTTCGGGATGCTAGCTTGTCGCAACAAGGTCACGTTGTGCCGCATGTAAGTTAGGGTGTACATGTCACACGTAACTTTCGGACAGAGGGGCTATTCTCGCGTTTTTTTAAACGTTCTCAATCTGTCAAAAATACAATCGATTAATTAATTACTTAAATTTTTAACAAGTTTTTGACATTGATTATCGCTGAGATGAGATTGTGACTTGAATTTGTATAGTTTCCAAGTATGAGAAGTGGCTTTCAGGTCTGTCACATAAAACGGAAAAATACTACTGAACTAAACGTTAGCTCTCTAAACGATGGCCTTAAATTAATATTATTGATTGATTTATCCAACATTTTAAGACATAGGCGTTCAGAAACTATATGATAAATTGGGTTGTAAAAAGGTCCTATCTTGTCACAAAACTATGAATTGTAATAATAAAATTGTAAATTGCCTGAAACACATTAGGTGTTCTATTTTTGAAGTTGTATTTCATCATAATCGATATTGCAGTTTAATCAATTTGAGTTCGAGCGTTTATTACTACAATACTACAAATCAATTGATAAGCGATAAACGATGTCATGTCATTGTTTCATGTCATTTGCTTAGCATGTGGCAAATGAATCGTCTACTACAAAATTGAGGCTAAATGTACGGCCTGAGTTCACCTTCCAAATGATGTTATTCACACAGAAATTGAATTGATAAATGATCTCAGAACCATCTATCATGATATCAGTATTGTTTTATTAATAAACGAACTTGCAATGGGATATTGAAGGACCGATAGTTTCTCAATTCATTAAAAAAAGTGAACTGAACCAAGAGACTATTGAACTATTTGTAGAAATTCGATACTAGAAGCTATGAAATTCCTACCATTATCTTAGTTCACTGTGACTTAAGACTCCTCTAACAACTTCCACTGATTCCTATCTCTCACAACTGCACCCTAATTGCGTAACTCACGATTAATCATAATCTGTTTCGTTTTGAAACAAATGGCTAAACCTTTGCTTCATATGTTCGAAAAATGTGTCTGCTCAACAACTTAAATAACGCAATGAATATTGTTGAACTGTCAAAATTAAACCGATTATGATTAATCGCGTGTTATACAATTAGGGTGCTCTTTTCCAATTCCGACTCGCTTTGAGTTTTAATTCGTCTTCCCATCTTTTGGCTTCCCCTGTTCCTTTTGCCATCTCTAGGGTAACATTCTGTCACAACTTTACTCCACTTATCTTGCCTCTTCACACGTGGCCTGCCCACCATTTATTTGTATATTTTAGTTAAAAACATCAATAACTTTTGTCTTTTTTCTAACCAGAGTATTTCGTATCGTGTCTTGTTACACGCTTTATATTAGCCTCACTTGTATGTTTGTTTGTATGTTTGTATTGTATGTAGCCGACTCCTTAGAGCGCGATTTTGACCCACTTTAAACAGTCAGATTTCATTGAAACTTTGTCAACTTATCGATAACCGATGACAATTTAATAATTTAAAAAAAAATGGAAAAAAGCACGTTTTTGTAGTTAGCAGAACTAAAAAATACCAGTCATAGTCAGGATGTTACTAATTCCCACGAAACAGGTGACAAATAAACACACATTGTATCGAAATTCAACATCGGCATTGCACCCAAACACAAAACCGTCAATAAACAATTTGTCCTACATTTCCTTCCAACATTGCCCCCCTACTAAGCTACCCTTGGGATGTACACGCCACAGTCGCATAACGTTTAAGTTTTCATTGTAGCACAACTGACACTCGGTATTTTGTCCTTGCATGTTGACAAATTCTTAACAAATGTGTCTTCGGAATTGTTCGGGCTGAGTTCGGAAAATTTAAAGCTTAAAATGTTTCTTGTAAGTTTTTTTACGGTTGAATTGAATTTTTACTGTGTTCATGTTTTTTTTAAGGATATCTTTCTTTAAAGTAAATAATAAGTGAGCCTTTTGTCCTTATGAGTACTTTAAGGATAACTTTGGGACTATTTTAAGATGCTGCATAGCAGTAGACTAGTTTTGTAAAACTGCCATTCTTTCTACAAAAAGATAGAATTATGTAAACTTTTTCAAGCGAATTTCATCATCATTATTTCAGCAGAAAAACGTCCACCCCAGGACATAGGCCTCCTGCCAGGGGTGCGGGTTGTTCGAAAGAGATACCGTGGCCCCTGGCACACTGGCAACTGAGGGAACACGGGTGGGTTTTAGTCAGTAAAAGTCTGACACTGCTCCACCCAGAGCGGGAGAAGTTATTTGATGATTTCCGACCCTCAAAAAAAAACGGACATGGGCATCTTCCAAGCTCCACTATTTCGACCAGTTCTGTGCTTCCCGCAACCTGTGGAGTCCTGGTCATCGGTTCACCTGGTAGGAGGTTTTCGAACGTCTTCCGATACGCGGTCGCCATTCTATAACCATTCGACCCCATCGGCCAACTGCTCTGCGACCAATGTGCCCTGCCCATTGCTACTTAAGTTTGGCAATTCTTCAAGCTATGTCGGATACTTTGGTTCTATTATGGACCTCTTCATTTCTCAAAATGGGAAACTCCAAGCATAGTCCTCTCCATTGCCCGTTGGGTAACTTTTAGCTTTCTGATAAGGCTCATTTTGAGCTAATTTATTTGGTGTCATTTAATTATTTCACTACAATGTGGTCGCTGTGTCGTCACAGTCAATTAGATACCCGAAACAAACAATTACCTCCCAATTATTTGACGTGCATCACAGTACAATAAAGGTCAGATTTGAACAAAGTTAAAACAAAATACATTTTAACATCACAAAATGGTACATATACCACAAACCAGAGGGCCAATTCTCGTAATTTTAAGAAACGTTCACAGTCTGATCTCAGTCTCAATCTGTCAACAATACCTCTAATTTCCATACATTTTTGACAAGTTTTTGACATTTCATTGTCGCCGAGATGACACTGCGACTAGATTTTGAACATTTTTAATTACGAGAATAAGGCATCTGAAAACTTTGTTAAAATACGATAACAAATAATAATACAAAATATAGTAATTATTTACCTACACAACATAGGTACATTAATTCGCACATCAGTCGTAACAAACTGATATGGACGGCGCTTTTATGCCGTCGCAGTTAAGGCGATTTTCGTAGTGCAAGCGGGATAACTATGTGCGGTTGGCTGTACGTACATAACGGGTGTCAAAATATGCTTGACGAAACAGAGAACTTCTCCCGCTCTGGTTGGAGCAAGGTCTGCAAAGGATCTGGTAGAGCGTGTCAGACTTTTACTAAATAAACCCACCCGTGTTTCCGTCAGTTGCCTGTGTGTCAGGGGCCACGGTATCTTTTTCAAACAAACCGCACCCCTGGCAGCGCGCCTGTCATTGCGGGCTGCCTTAAACAGAAATATTTCACAAACAAAAATAACAGCTGTTTCCCAGCAATAACGATAGCTCAATGTTACTTAGTTTGATGAACAATAGAAGTAGATAATGACGAGACTTTTAACACCAAACAAATACAGTTGTTTAAGCAACAAAGCCACTACTATATTCTATCAACAGTCACCTAACAAAGCCTGAGCGATACTGAGCTTTAAAACTGACGTTTGACAAAGCACCGCCAACTTTTGATGCGCAATACAAATCACTTGAACACCTTCGCCTTAATTGATAGCGTCAATTAAATTAACGGCAGTACTTACATGGAATTTACTTGAACATTTGGGAGGCAAAGTCTTCATTACGGGGATATTGTAAATCATTAGTTATAGGGAGTCGTAAGTGAGATGTTTGAGTCAAAGTGTTTGGAATTAAGTGGTTCAGTTTTGGGATTGTTTTTAGGAAATGATTAATCATTTTCAAATATAAGGTGACAAGGATGTCGACGCACAAACTGTAACCATGAATTCAGCACAAATTTTTGTAGTTAATTTGTGTTAAAATAAAATCTGTTTCGTACAGAAGGGCAATACGAGTACCTACGAAGTCAAAGGTAGTAGTTTCAGGATCATGTACCGAAACCATGGTTTTATTACAGGTCGATGTCCCTGTCAAAAAACCTGTATAATTAATATCACTATTAAATTAATTTAAACGTGGAATCTCGGTCTTCTTGGGATTGAAGTTAATCTATCAGGTCCTAGAGTCGTTATGTAGTTAGAGGCTTGAAAGTCTAATAAACTAGCTATATCTCATCAAAAGTCCATACTCAAGGTTTACCAACGTGTAATTGTGCGTGGTTCTAGGCGTCAAATTGACAGACCATATTCGCAACACCACACTGCGCTTGAAAACACAGATTACCTATTGACGTTGCTCAAAAACCTGCCGTATGCCCAATGAGCTGTGGGCCAAAGTAACCACCACGTGGAGCCCTGATATAGCCAGAAGGCGTCGAGGTAGACCCTCACGACCAGCGGTTTTAACCCTGCATCAAAATAGCTGAAAGTTTATGACCTTTGTCCAGCAGTGGGATGATGTCATCAAGTCAACATCATCACATCCGATGTCCCCAGGGTCCTATAGAATCAAACATGCGGGAAGACTGTCTGGTAGCGAACGTGTTCGTTCCTGACACCACTGTGACCAATCTTCCTGTTCTGGTATTCGTCCACGGCGGGGCGTTTCAGTATAGACACGGATTATCTGGACAATACAGAAGTCTAGTACAAACAAATAAATTAATAGCTGTGTCCTTTAACTACAGACTAGGTGTGCATGGTTTTTTTTTGTCTTGGAACTGAAGGGGCTCCTGGGAATGCAGGAATAAAAGATCAGGTAGCGTCCCTACGTTGGGTAAAGAAAAACATAGCCAGTTTTGGAGGTCCTATTACTTGTTATTATTATGTGATATTACTCATATTGACTACATTACTGATATATTCAGCCAAATGTTTTGAATTTAACCTAACCTTAGCAAATGTCAGGAAAAGCCTGCTAAGAAATTATTCAAACAATTTTGATCTAGCTAAATATTCATCAAGAAGCGAGTTCGCTAGGCCATTCACCTGACCAAATTTCATATTAAAAAAGCAGTTTTTTCAAGAATTACCATAAATATCATACGCAAGAAGATTATCAACACTTACGTTACTTACGTATGTATATGCGAAATAAAATTACCATACGCAAGCATGGTGCGACCGTTAACCCTAAAATGCGGCGTTTACTTTAAAACAAGAGTGTTACAATAAAGTGGGCCGTTAATTATAGTCAGTTTACAGGTTAAGCTCACCTTAATTTGTAATGGAACAAGCTTTTACGGGAGGGGCTGTATCTTTGCGTGTTTTTGGCTTTTAAAGCAGGGTAGGAACATTTTGAAATGGTTGCTTAAAAAAATCATCATCTGTCAAACTTTTTTACAAATAATAGTTCTTTGTTGTTACCTATACATAAACGAGTTGGCGAGATGACCTGGACGCTTACCGCGAGAGCTGGTTTGAAGTGGCGCGAGAAATGAATTTCTCCGAAGGGCTTGGGGCCCTTTCCCCAACAGTGGGACAGTATAGGCTACGTAAAAATCAAGTTGGAGTTGGATTTCAGGCGCACAAGTTCCCATAAACCCGGCCCAAATACGGAGAGAACACCAGGGTGGTTTTTAGTCAGTGAGAGTCTGACAGACTCCTTCGCCCGCCCCAGGGGGAAGACATCTTAAAGGATTTTCCACCCCGGACAAAAAAATATGGATTTCAGTGTAACATGATATTTTACTCAGAGCAACTGCGTCAACTGCTGACCTCAATAATACTTTTTGGTAGTTACTAGGAAATACCGATATTCTAAGGTTAGAACAACAACAACAACTTGCTAGGGTCGGCTTCCAGTCTAACTTGATGCAGCTGAATATCAGTATTTAACATGGAGGCACTGCCTACCTGACCTACACAACCCAGTTACTGGGTAATATGATACAACTTAGTAAGACTGGTTGTTAGTCGTTCGGCTACGACTCAAAGATCCACGAATGGCCAGGGCCAACGGCTTAACACGCTTTTCGAGGCACTGAAGGGCATGTAACAATGGTCACCCATCCACGGACCAACCGGGACAAATGTAACTTAATCTGATCAATCGACCCGTCTGTAATTAATTAGCCACAAGGCCGTCACTACAGTATTAACAGGTAAAGAAGAAGAAAAGTTAACCACATCCAATAGAAGGAAAAGTGATCTAGACTTCAGATTGCTTCATTACTGATTCAACAAAACACTGAAAACTACTGAAAACTTTTCCACTCCTGACTCAAACACAAGCAGTTGATTGATAAGGGTGCTGCCCCATAAAAATAACAATTTGCACCACATACCCCAAGACAACCCATCACAACAGGTGAAGTAACATAACACCATAAAGATAGTTCAGCCCACCAAGTAAATACGATCACATAAAACCAAATGGGGCCCGAAATGTCCCACATTAGGGCCCGACAAGGGGTCAATAGGGACTATTTAGGGCCCCAAACATGGTAATGTCTTGGTAATGGCTTCATTATCATGTAGGCACTTGAGAATTGAGCTCGCCAAAAGTTTTTATGGAAATATTTTCATTGTAACTGCATTCATGTTGGGTCATTTATGGGATTGTAGATAGAGCGAAGTAAAAAAATAACAAAACAGATCACTACCCTTAATACCTATTGGTATTGACATCTTTAAAAAAGAGGCCATGTTAGTTTTCTTTTCACGAAATGTTTTCGGTGGACTAAATGGTCCACAAGAAAATCAATCCGCCGATAAGAATAAATATTTGAGCATTCACAATTTACAGTTCGGTCGAAAATCTCTACATAGTATAAATCAAAGTCGCTTTTCGTGTCTGTACGCTTAAATCTTTTAAACTACGCAACGGCTTTTAAGAGGGGACGGGGCCTGCGAGGAATTTGAAAAATAGGTATTTGAAGAAACTATTGCCGTCGCGCTGTCAGTAATTCTGCCCCCGTAATGTGTGATAGGGACAGATGCAGCTCAAACCGAAGTTATCACAAAAAAAATTACGAAATCGACGTTTCGTATTCCCCTTTTTTCTCCTCGAAAACTGAGCCGATTCAATTATTTTTTACATTCTTTACGAAAGGGTATGTTTCGGTTCCTATCATTTTTTTTAATGTTAAAACCTTTTCTAATTTGTCTGGTAGTCAGTCCTCTAATCACGGCGGTAAAAATAGGACATATTTTGTAATTTTTAAAGGGTCATATTTTCTTTAATAATTAGTTGCTGAAAAAAAGAAAATGACAGGGACGTGTTTACGGCAGACCAAGATTTTATGAAAAAAAGAAAAAGGGGAATACATTTGTATGGAGAATCGGACGCCCTGTTCCCTCTTAATGCGGTTTTCATCAATAGACAGAGTGATTGAAGAAGAAGGTTTATATGTATACCGACCTCTACGTGGGCGAAGCCACTGGCATAAGCTAGTTAGATATAAATATTGAAAACTTAAGGGTTATAAATAAACAACAACGTGAACATTTCAGGACTCAAACAGAACCATAATTAAATTCTGAATTCGCTGTGTAGTTGAGTCAAAGTCCGTTAACTCATCATCTCCCTAGCTTTACACAACTGAATACCTAAACATAATATGGAGCGATCTGACCTTCACAACCCAGTTACTGGATAATATGATACCTTGGTAAGACTAGTTGTCAGACTTTCAGCCTCTTACCTCCCCGTAACGACTGCCAAATATCTAGAAATGTCAGTCGGGACCAACGGTTTAACGTGCTTTCCGAGGGGATCTCGAAATGTAATAGATGGTCACGCATCTACGGACCAACCTCGGCAAGTGTAGCTTAACCTGATCGAACGAACCGTGCGTCTGTTATTATTTAGCCACACTACAACGCTTTAAAAACCTCATCGCATGATCAAAACAACCACCAGGTTTCCATAAAACCTAGATACACATAGAAGCTGTTTCGGAGCCTAAGTGATGCTTAAGTAAGCGCAGTTAGGGGTCCCAGGCATCATTAGCACAACGATCGCTATTCCAATTTATTAGATTCGATAAGCGCTGCTATAATCTAGATATCGGGCGACGTAAGTGTTTTAGGCTGGTTGCACAAGGCTCTAGTGATTAGTTAAGTGAATAAAGGTCGACTTAACGAGGCTCCTAGTTGTGAGCTGCCGCGATGCGTCTGTCACATGTTTTTTTATTATTGATTTGGTTTGGAGTATATCAGATCTTTTTTTGAAAGTACAGGAATTCATTTGTTTTTTCAATAAGACTACTTATGCATTCCCGGTGTTCCTGGTATATTTATTTATATTTATACAAAAAAAAAAATAAGAAGCCGCTTCCATACTTTCATAACTAAAAATTAACTTTAGGTTAATATGCATCCGATTATCCGATCTCTTATTAAAAGTATTATGATAGTTACGTAACAACAGATTCATTCAAGCGTATTCGATCGCAGATACTAATCGCGAACACATAGACAACCTAACTCTTAAATGGCGGAACTATAAGCCAAAGAGGCTAATATTAAATAGAAACTTGGTACATTATTGTCACCCAAACTTGAACTGTCTTCATAACAAGTAAGCCTCAACTACGCTATATAAACTTGACTAAGTTATGTGCCTCAAGTTGAGGTGGTATCGCGTCAGGCAAGCGGCCATTTTGATGTAAATGACAGAAATAAGATGGCGGAAGATAATGCAAAGTTTTTGGTGGAGTGCAGTTTTATTTGAGTTTGCGTAACAAGTTATAATTGTTATTGTGTTATTTCTTTGTTACAATCGTCATGATAACGTGTAGTTAGTTTTTATACATTCTTTATAAATCACAGATATCATCTTATATTTGCCTTAAAATTGAGGCAAATACAGTGTTGCATCAATATTTTGGATAAAACTGCATCCAATTTTACTGAAAAAACTACAGTTTAAAGAGCAACGTTTTCCATAATTTCTTTTGCCTTGAAAAGCCTTGCCTTGTTCTTCCTCTTTAATTTAGTTATTGTTTTCACTATTTTGTTATTTTATTGTTTGTATTTCACCAGTAGGTATGTTCTTTATTATTAGTATTTCCTGCACGTGTCTCAAATAAAATATTTTTCTTTCTTTCTTTAAAATATAATTCTAGCGTTATTTACCTTGATTGCAGTAAAAATGGGAAACTTTATATTTTTACCCATAATTTCTCAGTAAATATATAATAAGAAGATTAATCTATCGTCTTACTATCATATACACCCTGAAATACTCACCTGTCATATTAAATACCTCTATAATTGCATTGCCTCCTCTACCTACCCTTCAAGAACATACCCTCAAAGATACGTACCCTGTCGGAAGTGCCCCAAAACTAAGCAGTACATGTCGTTAGTAAGATAGTATCTAATGAGTTAAGTTGTACAACACAACAGATTATCTATACCTATGTTTGTATGTTTGTAACATAAGTTTGTTTGACTCGCGGTTTGACTTTACGTAGTACCTACTGGTATGTAGCCTACCGCGTAGTAGAAGTGATGTAGGTGCTACATGACGGTCAGAAATCGTAAAGGTTATATGACAAAATTGTAGTCTCTAGATAGATAGTCTAGTCTCCCACAGTAAACCAAACCATATCATGTACCGTAACTGTAATAATGTTTGCAATGTTTATTGTGGTGAGAAAAAAAAATAAAAAAAAAAAAATAGATAGATAAATATAGATGTAGCGGCATAAACGAACCACAGCCACACTGACGTCACGTAAAAATCCTGCATCGCGCAAGTAGATTTTACAGCGCAACTAGCCTATGTACAACGTTCCGAAATCAATCGTCGGGTAGTTGCTCACCAAATACAACACCCGCCTAGACGGAGTATGCTATCTTTTCTATAGAGGATGAGTGAACCCGCCCTGTTCATCATGCCTCTAAATAGGTATAGAATACACAATGGACGGTGTATTTCCTAAAATTTATGTTTTAAAGACAACCTTTGAATAGATTAAGGGAAAACGAGTGACAAATAGCCTCTCTAGCTCGCAAATATCAAACAAAAACCGTCTTCGAGTTTGTATAGAAATTTTGTTGATTTATGTCGATTGCTACTGTCGCTGGATATGTTACATCTTGACGATCATTGAGATCGTTTAGCTTCTGACAGATTAGCTCGATTTTATCGATCGCTAAGTATCGCCACTGTACCACCAACTGCACTAACCAGCACTGGGCCCGCGTGGCAGATGTATCCCTCTCGAAGAGAGGACGCTGATTATGCTATCGCTACTGGTGCCTGTTTTAATGAATAAATATCCAGGTTGAAATGGATCTATAGTGGTGATCACCAAAATTCAATGTCAATCTACTGTTGCTTAGACATACACTGTATTTTGTTTTTTTTGATCATATGGGTCGATCGTCAAAAATCGGGAATATCTGTAAGCACCTTTAAAACGGCTATCTTGCCAAATTCGAGTTTTTAACTCAAATTTATTTTGAATACTGTCTAATAATACTGCAAAAAATATAAAAGGAATGTTAAGTTAGTGTAATTACAACCCACATACACTTTTGTGACGTAATAACATTTTATATATAACCAGACTGTTTCACGTCACAGGCTAAAAATAAAAGTAAAATTTACGACACATTAAAAGAAATAAAAAAATGATAGATGATCTATTTTCACATTACAGACTTTCATATAATATAGAGGGTTACATAAGAATTCGTATGACGTAATAATTTAATGTGCTATCTTTAAATATATTAACGTCAATTTTGACTTTTAAAGATAAAGTAAGAATTATGGAAGTGCCGATCACAGAGGGTGCGGGAATGTGACTTCTACACAGAATTATTCAAAGTGTATTTTTAATGTCGATAAATTTGAGCCTTTTAATAGGCATAAATGTCCCTTAGGATCTTTGAAAGATATTATTGATAAAATTACTAAGAATCTCCAATAAACAAAAGATATAGGTACAAAATACATAAATAATTTTAAATGCAACATCAGGTATTATGTCCTGTACTTTTTCACCTCTAAGATACCACAGCATCCTAACTAAAATTATAAATACGAAAGTAAGTTTCTTTGTAACGCTTTCACGCAAAAACGGCTTTACGGATTTGAATGAAATTTATCACACAGATAGACCATGACTTGGTTAAGGACATAGGTTACTATTTATCTTGGATTGCAGACGAAGTCGCGGGCAACAGCTGTGCATACTACAGTAAAAACTGAAAATAGTATGTGTAAAAGCGTGCATTATCGCTAAACATCATGAGATAATCTTCGAATGCGAGAATAAGAACCGAAAATAAACGTGCATGTATGTTCAAACTCTTAAATCATCAGAGGGGCAATTCTCGTCATTTTAAGAAGATTCACAGTCTGATCTCAGTCTCAATCTGTCAAAAATACCTCTAGTTTCCATACATTTTTGACAAGTTTTTGACATTTGATTGTCGCTGAGATGAGACTGCGACTAGACTGTGAACGTTTTTAATTACGAGAATTGGCCTTCTGATAATTTACTCAAAATAAAAATAGAAATACAATGTAAACTACTTATACTTAATTAACCAAATATTTAACTGTTTCATCATCATCTGCGTAGCCTTTTCTTAACTATTTTCGGGATCGGTTTCCTGTCTAACCGGATGCAGCTGCGGATGGCAAGTAATGGGTAGCTCGCTGTCCGGTAAGGACCAAGCTCGGGTCAACGGCGCGTTGTGTTCCACGCGCGCCTCAAAGAGATGTCAGCACCAACTAGTGGGGTCCGCAAGGGCCGATGCCTGCCAGGGGTGCGGGTTGTTCGAAAGAGATACCGCGGCCCCTGGCACACAGGCAACTGAGGGAACACGGGTGGGTTTTAGTCAGGAAAAGTCAGACACGCCCTCCAGCTCCACCCAGAGCGGGAGAAGTTATTTGATTATTTCCCACCCAAAAAAAAACCGGGTGCAGCTGAATATGTGTTTTTTTCTTGAAGCGACTAACTATCTGACCTTCACAACCCAGTTACTAGGTAAAACTATACAACTTCGTAACTATTTGTACTTAAATAAAAAAAATATCCTAATAATAAATTTGGACCGTTTTCCAGTGATTAAATATCCTTTTTAATTATTAGACACACCACGCTACGCTCACATCATTCATCCCTATTGGCTCTCTACTTTCAAATCATTAAAAAGGACCAATAAACTGGTCCTAAATAGCTCAACCCTCAAATCCTATCATTGCAACTCTCGACTAAAGACAATCAATATGCGCTCACCAATCACTCAAGTACGAAACGATTTTAAGTGTCACCCTAAGAAATATCGAGACGGCACAAAGGAAAATAAAAAGAAAATGGCGCTAAAACAGTAACGAGACTGAATGGAAAATAATGGTGGGGAAGCGAGAAATAATTAGTTTTTCTTTAGAAAAAATGCGGTGAAGTGACGGTTGTTTTTATTGAGAACTGTTCCGCAGTTAAAGGTTTAGTTGTGTTGTTTCTTTAAGTGTTTTTTAGTGGGTTTCTGTTTACTAGTTAAAGTGGTATTGAGATTAGCAAACCAGGACGTTAAAGCCATAGTTGTAAGGGGGTTTTATCAATAGTAATGCAGATTCCTAACAAACTAAACTAATTCAAGTTTCCTAAACTAATTTATTGGAGAGAAAAGATTTGATTTGTTGTATATTTGATTCTAATGGTTTCACTCTAAAACTGCTAAACAGATTTCAATGAAATTTGGCACATGGGTAGACCATAACCTGGATTAGAACATAGAATACAATAAATTCTGATATTCCCACGGGATCGAGACTTATGCGAGTGAAACCGCGAAGCTTAGCTAGTAGTGTTACCTTCTTCTGTGTTTAGTTTTATGGACTTTTAGTTCACATAGATAAATTACTTGTAATTTTTTAAGTTAAAAACTGTCTATACTGGAATGTAAGAATTAGTAAAATAGATGTCCACTGTAAGAAAATCTATCTGTCTAGCCTTCTCTCTACTATGTTGGAGCTGGCCTCCAGTCGAACTAAATTCAGCCGAATACACTGGTCTTCGGCTGAATTTTACATGGAGCGATTGCCCTCTGACCTCCACAACCAGTTACTGGGTAGCATCCCTTAATAAGACTGCCTGCGGGACTTTTAACCTCGCTCGACCCTGAGCCTGACGTCCCACGAGAAGAAATTGATCAACAAATAATCATTACATCCAACGAACTCTCAAATGGGTCGACCCATTGAAGACAATTCTCAAATAAAGGCCTATCTGGATAATGTTCTTGCGTCAATAAAAAATAAAATTGTACTGTGAGAAGAAACAATTCCCTTCCTTTAAATAAATATTATCTTTGCCGACGACGGTATTAAAAATGTGTGCTAAGTCTATGGACGCTCGACGGTGAAATTCAAATAAGGAAAGTAATGTTTGAATTTTAAATTTGGATTTGAAAAATTTTCGCATAAATTATCAGTATTTTAGTCGATTTATGTTCCCGTGTGCCTCTCGATCGTTAATTTGTTTTTTTTTTTTGGTTGGGAAATCTTCAAATAAATTCTTCCGCGCTGGGTGGAGCAGGAGGGAGTCAGACTTTTACTGACTTAAACCCACCCGTGTTCCTTCAGTTTCCTGTGTGCCAGGGGGACACGGTATCTCTTTCGAAAAACCCGCACCCCTGGTAGATCTTTAATTTGGGTCATAAGGGTCATAATGTCATCATCATTGACAGCTTTGATTCGCCTACTGCTAAGTATTAGGCCTTCACCTTTTTTGTGTCATGCTGCCCTGGTATGTATTTGGGTTACACTCAGCAAATGAAGACCGAAACTACCGGTTTTTTCGTTTCGAGGTAAACGAAAAACATTTTAAATATATTTTTTGCGTCATGTTCGTCGACATATTACTACAGCCTAAATAGACTCTTCTCACTCTTACTTACAAATGAAGTCCCTTAAAGCAGTACTAGAACGCTCATACATGTCTTAGAACCAAAAAATGGAAGACATGTGACATCTACCAACCCTCACTGGGCCCGCGTGGTAGATTTACAGCCCACTCCCTCTTGAAGAGAAGAGGCCTGAATTTCAACAGTGTGAACATTATAGGCTGATATGATGAAAGCAGTACTACAGAAACCGTTAAAATACCACTAGGCTACACGCAACTACAAGTTTTTACAACGCAGCCCTAGGCAACACGCAAACGCAGAATCGACAAAAGAACAGCAAAGTGTGACGTCACACCTCGCAAAAAGTACTCAACCAGCAATTATTACAGCAGTGATAGGTTCCGTATGCGATCGGAACAGACTCAAGGTCAAAACAATGAGGTCGCCGAAGTAAGAGTGTAACGAGGTCACAAGAAAACAAGCTAAGGTCGCGAGTACAAGGTGCTTAAGACAACACGTTTTCTGTTTTTTTTTTTTTATGTTTGTTATTTTGACGTTTTGAGTGTGATTGTGTTTGTGACACTTAGTCAGCTGTTTTGTCTTGGCTATTATTATTCACTAGATGTTTTCGCGACTTTGTTCTCGTGACGTGACATATGAGATGTCAAGATTGACTGCTTAGCTCCAATTTTTTTATTTTTTCATTTAATTAATGTTCGCAGTAAACTGTTGAGGATTACGGACATAATGCAATATTTCTAATCCCCCCTTAAAAATAGCGTCATATACATAATAGCCTATTCGATTATCAGATCTTTAAGGAATATTATAATATACTAGCTGACCCGACAGACGTTGTCCTGTCTCTATGAATATTGCATTCGCATTTTCTATATGTTACGCGCAATTTCCAATTTTTTTTTCTTTCATAAGAACCTTCTCCTGACACAAACAACAAAAAAATAATTAGCAAAATTGGTCCAGCCGATCACGTGTGATGCCGTGACCAAGGGAAATAGAGATTCACCAGGGACCAAGGGAATAGTAGATTGCAATATTTGAACAGAATCCATTAAGTAGTTTTTGCGCCAATTCTGAACGGAACAATAAAGTCTATATTTTCGGCATCAGAATCTTTCCCACAACTTTTCATGGGTGCTACTGGCGAATTCAAGATGGAAAAACCGAGTAACTCTTTGCCTGTCCTGGGAGTAGGACCCAGGACATACTCAGCAGTAGCGCTTGAGATCACTAGACCAACGAGGTGAAATGTGGGTGTGCTATGGTTCACCTCTGCCTGGCCATTAGGAGATTACAGGCATGGGGGCGTCCATTAATTACGTGAGTAAATTTTGGCGATTTTTCGACCCCCACCCCCGCTCTTGTGAGATATCGTGAGATTTGGCTCGACCCTCCCCCCCTCCCCATAATCTCACGTGAGATATTTCAAAAACGTGGTTTTAGTGTAAAAACGTTAATCTGTGCTTATTTGCGTTGGATTTATGCGTTGCATTTGGCTGACATGGCTGGGCGGTGGCGGTTTAACCACCGAGGAAGTACTGTGCTACTTTATGGTGTTCGCATAACTGCGATAAATATTATTTTGTAAGATTTTGCCATATGGGTGGAAAAACATGTTTCACATAATTTAACCCGGTTATCTCGTAATGTTACATTGTTTCTTTGCGGGAAAAAATATAAATTACGTGATATTTACCAAGACCCCCCTCTCCCCCACGTGAGATTGGGTGAGATTCGACTCGACCCCCTCCCACCCCTAAACGCCTCACGTAATTAATGGACGCCCCCCATGATATTGATGCTGGCATTTTTTTTTTGGGTGGGAAATCATCAAATAACTTCTCCCGCTCTGGATGGAGCAGGAGGGCGTGTCAGACATCTACTGACTAAAACCCACCCGTGTTCCCTCAGTTGCCTGTGTGCCAGGGGCCGTTGTATTTCTTTCGAACAACCCGCACCCCAACAACCCTACAAAATCATTTTCGGCCTCTCATCGGGCGTTTTACCCTAAAAATTGTACACTCTCTCTTAGTGCCTGCGCCCACATCGACATCGTAGGTTAGTAATCTAATATCGATGTCGCCCGAAGCTCAGTCAGGTCAGCGGCCTATTAATTTAACCTATGCTGGCCTCTAGATACATTTTATTGAATAACTCGATTCTATTAGTTGAGTTAGTTTGTTTAGAGTGAGTTGGTGTGCTCGATGCGGTTTACTTATATGAACTTTTTAGGGAATTTATGCCTATACCTGGCTTTTTTCCAACTATTTTAGGGGTCAGCTTCCAGTCTAACCGGATGAAACTGACTACCAGTATTTTGAGTGGAGCGACTACCTATCTGACCTCCACAACACAGATACTGCGTAACACTTTACCTCTGGGTAAGACTTTCGTGTTTCTGACGACTCGTAACAACTGTCAAAGATCACGAATCACGGGATCAACGGCTTAACGTGGATTCGAGGCACGGAAAGGTCTTGGTATGTAAAGATGGAACACCCATCGACCATACCAAGCGTAGCTTAACCTGACCGATTGATCCATGCGGCTGTTTTTACTTAGCTTCGAGACCCTCATTTTAGGCAATTTCTGTTAGTTTTCTTTTGCGTTCTTTACGACTAAACATGGATTGTGTGAAAGATGATACGGCTTGATAGGGAGTGACGACTAATAGAGATTTATGGAAGAAAAAGAAGTGCTACGGCAACCCCAAAATAACTGGATAAAGGCACGAGAATGGTGGTTTCTCCACGACTAAACATGTACCTCGCATTAGAAGAAAAAAGGCAAAAACTCCCATAATTGCCACGCTTGAAATAAGTGTGATCGCATTTTTTATCGCTAACAAAGAATGGAAAACCTATCCTCTTGACGCAATTTTTAGTCACCTTCTAGATAATGCCATAAACATAGAGAGGAGAACAGAAAGCCAATTCTTGTAATTAAAAACGTTCAAAATCTAGTCGCAATCTCATCTCAGCGAGAATCAATGTCCAAATTTGCCAAAAATGTATGACAATTACAGCTATTTTTGACAGATCATGTTCTTAAAAATACGGGAACCACCCCTCAAATCATAATTCTTGATATGGATAACCAAGATGTATATATATACGTCATGTTAATCAACAGAAGTTCGCAGGCTGAAATGCAATAAAACCTCTGCCAAAAAAAAACTTTTAGAAATCTATGAAACGCGTATTAAACAGTAATGTGTTCAACGTTCTTGTTCACAAATAAATTGCCCACCTCTCAAAATGAAACTCAATGTTCACAGTTCGTTAATAATACAAATGGCGACACAATAAAAGGTACGTAATTGTAATTAAAGTAGCCGAACTCCCATTAATGTGGCCAAATGTCACACCGAGTGGCGTTTAGAGGTTATAAATGAAATGGTTGATGTTTACTTGTTATATTGTGGTTATTTATTGTCTATTTTGTATTTATTGTGTGGTGTGCCCGATGTTTCATGGAATAAAACTTTGGGAACGGACACACACTAAGTCGATATTCAAGGATGTAACAAAAACGCGTCGGGATTTTTCCGCGCATTGGATTTTGAACGCTCCGCTTAGCGCCGAGAGTAAAAAATCTGAAAATTAGATTTTTCGACGGGCTGTGATGCGCTCTGTTGGATTCTCAATGCTCGGTTCACTACTGAGAGTTGAAAGTCCAGTGCCAGATAAAATCCTGCCGCGATATCTTTACTTTCGTGTGGACGTCGACTAACGGCTGTCTACATACAGAGCGTTGTTTACAGCAGAACTTGTCAAATACTAGTGAAAATGATAGATTTTCATGACGTCCGTTAAAATCCGTTCGCTCAAAATCATAGGGAGTGTGACGAACTTATTCTGTTGTTCTCTAAGTGAATTCACAAGAAATGCGTTCTTTATAATTAGTTATAATTGTAACTTTATATTAAGTAAGTATAACCGCATTTATCGCATTGGGTAATTCGCTTTTTCTTCAAATCCGAATGTAACGTCCTTTAGTCTATCTTTAAAATACTCAAACTTTATTCCGACCTCACATTGGCTTTAGCACCCACGAAAACCATAAAAACGACACCCATTATGGGAAATTTGTAATTTTCGCAGTCGCCATCTTGGATTTTCATTTTCACCTCAGCATCGGCTTCGGCACCCTCGAAAACCATGAAAACTATCTCACTCACTCTCTCTGTCTCGATCTATTCTAAACAATAAAAAGTCGAGTATTGACGATTTCTCCAATTTTACTCCTACCTGCGTTAAACAACTTCGTTCCAATAATAAGACGAAACCGCCCTTCTAGGAAATCGTAGCTTAAGGACATATTCGGCTAAGTTCGGTTGACTTTACTCACATCAATCCAGTTGACCCCGAAGGGTTTGAACTTTACCTAAAGAACACCCACATTTCGCTAGTTATACATATTTAATTCCTATGTTATAAGAGGCGAGCCTCTCCGAGCTGTTACTAATGAATTCCACATAGACTTTGGTATAGTAAAATGACATGACTTGGTTTTGAACAAAGAAAAAGAATGCCAAGTTAAGATGAAAAGATCTCAATATCAACATGAATTGAATTCTCGATCATCAGAATACATATATATTACCACACACCAAGATAAGGTTTCCAAGCTTAAGTTTAAGTGGGCAGGGCACATTGCTCGCAGAACAGATGGCCGATGGGGCCAAAAGGTTCTGGAGTGGCGACCGCGTACTAGAAGACGTAGCGTTGGAAGACCTCAAAAGTCCTGTGACCTGTTTTCAAAAGTGAAGTTAAGGGTTGGAAGGCCTCCCAAAAGGTGGATCGATGGCCTTGTGAAGGCCGCAGGAATCCGCTGGATGCAAGAAGCATAGAACCTATTGAAGTGGTGGTGCTTGGGAAAGGCCTATGTCCAGCAGTGGTCGTAATTCGGCTGAAATTATGAAAATGATGTCACCAAGACATTATCCGTAGGCACAGTGGATATTAGGACGCGGGTTGATCTCACACCAACTGTTTCAACCAACGTAAATTAATGAATTTGTTACAATTCCGTGTGGCACAACCGTTTAACAAACGGGAAGAACTGTTTGTAATTATGAAAGGACCGACCGTTTAAGACAACTCTTTACGTTCTCTTTGTATCTTCAATTATACATTCGACTACCCTTAATTTCTCTCTAAGCTACAAAATGGCTACAAACGGACTAAAAGTCCAATTTAAAAGTGTAAATTCTCCTTAATTATTAAGCTCTTTTTGTTAACTAACATAGGAAACTAAGAAAGGTTTGTGGAAAACCCAGCCACCGAAAGCTTCTCTAAAATTGTAAAGCTACATTTGGCTACTTTGTATATTTGACGACGAATTTAAAACTGCAGGCTCAGCGGCACGGGCTGGCTCGAGCAAGTGTCGGACTGCTTCAAGCAAGTGTCGGGCTGACTCTAGCAAGAATGGGGGCGGACGGTTGCAGCTAGATAAAAAGCAATGCACTATATATTTAATACACTATTGAGACACCTACCCGATAAGTGTCTCGCCAAGCTAAAAAGCTACATTTGGCTACTTTGTATATTTGACGACGAATTTAAAACTGCAGGCTCAGCGGCACGGGCTGGCTCGAGCAAGGGTCGGACTGCTTCAAGCAAGTGTCGGGCTGACTCTAGCAAGAATGGGGGCGGACGGTTGCAGCTAGATAAAAAGCAATGCACTATATATTTAATACACTATTGAGACACCTACCCGATAAGTGTCTCGCCAAGCTAAAAAGCCTAAACAGATACACTCGTATCAGACAAAGCAGTGTATCAGACTTATTGTTGGGTCCAACAGATTGCCGCGGAGAAGGAAAGAGAGAAAAAAAAAAACTATAGGTATATTTAATATACTCAATAGTCTTGCGGTTCATTTACATTTCTCATGTCTTAAGTTGTTATCAAACTGTATATTTTCCCGGTTTTAGCATCAAAAATCGTGTGGTCCCTAAAATCGTATAAATGAAATCTATGTCAAACTTTAGGATAAACGAAGAAAATCGTTAAAAGATTTCATAATTCTGTTTATTGTTATAAAGTTTAATATCCTTTCCGCACTTGGCAGCGTTCTTATTGCCATATTAAAACGTTCTTATAGCTCTAAGCAAACTTTAAGTACGCTTTTATTCCTCTCTTTTATTATTTACGATACCCTATAGGTACCTACTTATACCTAAGTGTGTTTTGCCAGGCGCGATGATTTTGCTAAAATTGGGTGCCTTTGGAAATCTATATGGAAGACGCGTACTTAAGGGCCTACGTCCCGTTTGGTAGCGTAACACGGTCACTTTATGAACCCTACTGCTCATTAACGGCTTGTCTTGAAGATTTGAAAAATATATGATTTTGCTATAGATTCATATAGATCATTTTGCCCGAAGTACTTTTTTTTATGGTTAATACTATTGCTGTAAAAAAATATTTTCCAACACGCAATATTTTGGCTTCTATTCCATACTCCTACTAAACGGCTTCGCTATTTGGAAAAAAAAATACGCCGAAAAATAGATAGTTAGAGGTACCACAGAATCGCCGAAGCACAATTGTAAATTAATCAAAGGAATATCCCCATTTTGAGATAAAGGCTCAGAGGTGCCCTGCGCGGGCGCGGGCGGCAGTCGTGCTTTAGCATACAAACGGGAGATGAGGATACTATGGGCCTTAATAAAAATCTTAAATACTTAATTCACTGACAGAAAACGCGTAACTCAAACCGCTAGGTTTGGATCGTGAAAATTTGCACAAAAGTTCCTTTTGTAACGAAGGTGATGACTGGCGAAGATTTTTTAAAATTCATCCCCTAACGGTGTTATATATGTTACCGGCCAAACCCAATTTCAGTCCAAACTAGTTTGTCCTAGGCCAAACAGACTTATCCTACGCGTGATATGTCGCAGCCAACTAGCTTAATTAGCCATTTCGTTAACAGCCTTTGGAAGTAACGCCCGCCGGTCGCTGCCGCGGCGCCGCTCGCTTCGCTCGCTCGGCTCGCGCGCTTTTGGTCACAGTTCTAACCTAAGCTAACCTAACCCATTTAATCGGCATGCTGAAATCTGAAATCCTGAAATCGGGTTTGGCCGGTAACATATATAACCCGAAACTATTCTCAACCACTTCCGCCACAATCCACGCAAACGCTTTTCATTCCCGCTCAGCCAATAGGGGAGAATAGAAAATTCTAGAAGCTTCTTTAAAAACAGACGATGCACATCGTACTTTTTGACATTAGGCGTCTGACGTATGTCATAATTTTATCTTTGCCCAGAACCCTATTGTTTTGATATATATTTATGTTACTGAAAATAAAACATAGAATGCGTAGGTATGTGTGTATGTTAAAGGTTTAAATAGGGGATGAAAGTTTATATACCTGTGTATCAATTAACTGGTTCATTTGTTACAAAAATAATTTGTTATGGCCTGTTATTTCATTTATTTCAGCTTCTGCCCGCAATTTCCATCCGCATGGAAGTCAACTAATAATTTTAAAAATATTATTCTACATTTTACAATTTTAGATATGGTTTTTAAACTAATAAATTCTTTCTTTTTTATTTCCAGGTACAGTTCCCATCAAAATTATTAAAGAAAAAAAAACACAAACTAAAAAAGCACCTCCACAAATGTAAGTAGTCAAATCACAGCATTCACCATTTGTTAGCGAGACATGAAACCTGAGTTCATTTGCTAATTACATGGCGTGGTTAATAAAGTCAGGCGGACGAACTCATTAAAAAATACTGCTGGATAGTAAAACATCTGTCGTTGATAGAACTCTGCTGGAAGGGATGATGTAATTCGATACGTACCTTATTTTTATCCCCGAGTTGAAGCTAAGTTTGTGAGGTGTAGAAATTGCATGTAAAAACTTCTAGGCATATCTAGCAGTCAGTATAAAAGTGTTGAAGATGCAAGAGATTAGTTTTACTTGCCATTAGGCAATCGTTTGTCGGGTATTTGTACTTATTTTTCGGACTATTAGCAGCTGAGTAGGAAAAATTATACCAAAGATGAAAAGCGCTTTCGAATCGTGTTTGGGTACTCTCGTATTATATCTATTTGGGCATGCAGGTAAAGTACACGCATAAAACGTATTACTAAAAACTATTTAAGAAAGCGCCAATAAAGTCCACCCAGATGTTAGAAAATAAAGAAATTCAATCATAAACAGCGAAAATCGATTATTGTGTTATGCAATTATCTTATAATTGCATAACACACATTATAAAAGCAATTTATTCCAATGTCTTTCATTTTGACAGTTCAGCCACGTTCATTGCGTCACTTTGTTGAGCAGACAAATTTGCGTACCGAAGACGAAAAATAGGTACACTTAATTTTTGGCTTTCAATTAGAAAATTCGGCTTATGGTTGAAAGCGTTTTACGCAATTAGGTAGCAGGTCTTCACAGCTAGCAGCTGCTGGCTAATCATTGCATGCAAAACATGCTGCACCAACCACAGTTTTTTGACGAGAGCGCAGGTGAGCTCTTATCATTTCTGCGCATAACACATCTAGTACAACCTTACATCTCTGCGAATTATAACCCCAGGTACGTACTAGATAGTTGACCGAGTGCTCGTAATAGCTAATAGTGCCATGCGCACTGATACCACTTATGACATTATGACGATGTAGCACTAGGGAAATTACATACGCGACACTTTTAATTTGTCAAACTGTTTGCTGGAACTCGTATCAGCTTTTAAAAGGTGATACCATTGCTATTACATAATTTGTAGCTGGAAAATTCTATTTGTGAACTGATACCAGCATGTAGGCACCACGTACTAACCACTGTTGACAAAAAGTCCCAGTAATTTGACACTTCACTCTTCACTAAATGTTGATTTCGCCGTCCGCGATAATTTCAGCACTCTTAATTGAAGTGGCGTGATCTTACCATCATCATAATCACCCTAAAATGTTCCCACTGCTGGGACACAGGCATCCTCTCGGTGAGTGGGAGTGGGCCGTAATCCACCACGCGGGCCTAGTGCGGGTTGGTAGATGTCTCATGTCTTCAAATTTTTGGTTCTAGGACTTGTCGGTTTCCTCACGATGTTTACCTCCACCGTTTTTGAGAGCAGTGGTGATGAAATAATTTACACAAAGTAATATGCCTGTGCTGAACCTACGATGTAAAGCTCGTGAGTAGCATCCGTTACCGCTGGTCCACCACTGCGCGCCCATGATCTTCTAATCAACTAAAACTCATTGATGATTGTGTCATTGTTTCCGTCATCGATATATAGTTGTCATTAAAAAAGAAAAAATCATCACTTAGCATATCTCTAGAACATATCACATTTTTAATTCACCACCTCGTTCCGTAACACAACTTTTAATAGAACGTATTTATTCGTCGACCGCCCAAAACATATAGATACACTCAAACAACAAACAAGCATTGTTTACAAAAAACTATCCTCCATTTTTCACCGAAATGCACTCGGGAAGGGAGAGAAGAAAAAAGAAAAACAATGGCTACACAGGGTTGCCAACATTCAGTTATGATTGATTATGATTGAGTGTGCCAACCGGTGCGCCGTTCATTCTACTGGAGGATTTTCAATGGAAGCCTCATTTACTTAGGTGATGGCTGGTTATTTTTAGAAAGGTTGCTCTAAAAGACTTTTTTGTTAGTTGAATTACTTTCGCGTTTTCGGATAGCAGTTTTGCTATCGGTGTCTTGACAGCCATCCACCATTTTAATTGTCAAATACAACGAAGCAACCCTTCTGAGCTTATCGTCGACTATGATGGAATCGTCTTGCAGCCTAACTGGATGTAGCTATACATTAAATTTTCACATGAAACAATTGCCTACCTGACCTTCACAATGCAGTCACTGGCTTACACTATACCTCGTGCTAAGACTGGTTAGGCTTTCGAGTGTCCATGGAGTTTCTTGCCCGTTCTTCTCCATAGAGATCTACGTTTTGGAATGGGCAACTAGCTTCAACTTTCCAACTGGTCGACTTTTGACAATTCAAAAGTGCCTGTAAATGGTTTAATTGAAATAAATGCTTTGAGTTTGAGTTTGACCTTCTGACTACTCGTAAAGACTGAAGCAATCCTTTATCATAATCAGCCTATAATTTTCCCACTGCTGGGACACAGGCCTCCTCCAGGTGAGAGGGAGTGGGCCATAAACCACCACGCGGGCCCAGTGCGGGTTGGTAGATGTCACATGTCTTCGAATTTTTCACCACTGCTTTTGGACCACCACAGCTCTCAGCAATCCTTCTAGCTTTCCCAAATTATAAAAATACAGGGAGGCAGGGACATTGACACTGTAACCATGAATTCAGCACAGCCTACAAAAATCTGCTGCTACATACAAAAGGACAACACTGGTCGAAATGTATGGAACAGCAAATTCTTTTTTTAATAACCGAAGACGATTTTTTAGGGTCAAAAATCATGTATCCATGGTAACAGTTTACGTATTAATGTCCCTGCCATCCTGTAGGGCAAGGACACATGTATATGTCATCTATGTCAAATTAATATTACCTGTTTTCTTCGAGATAAGTAATTCGGCAAGGGCAACACGATACCATTTTATATACGTTCGTGCGATGAGTACTAAAACTGGTCAAGTAGGAGACCAACATTTTTAGGCTTGATTAACATTATTTTTATGGCGACTATAGAGGTATTTTTTTTGTGGGGGGGAAATCATCAAATAACTTCTCCCGCTCTGAGTGGAGCGGGAGGGCGTGTCAGACTTTTACTGACTAAAACCCACCCGTGTTCCTTCAGTTGCCTGTGTGCCAGGGGCCACGGTATCTCTTTAGAACAACTCGCACCCCTGGCAGGTATCGGCCGTTGCGGAACCCACCAGTTGGTGCTGACATTTCTTTGAGGCGCGCGTGGAACACAACGCGCCGTCGATCCGGGCTTGGTCCTTACCGGACAGCAAGCTACCCATTACTTGCCATCCGCAAACCCGCGCCAACTGACTCGGTATTTCGGCACCTTTTGAGTACGGAACCCTAAAAAGTAGAGTGGCACATTTAATACCTTCTGTGGATATAACCCGTAGTAATAAACGAGTACATACACAGTACAATCACACATAGTTACCCCCATTCTCTACCCTTTTACACGGTAAATGTAAAAAAATATGTTTGTATGGAGCCTCCATTAGGCTAACATCTTTTTACTTCATTAGAAGCGAGCTACATTAAAAGGTTGAGCTAAAACAGACTATACACTGTTAACATTGTTTTATAGTGTTGGAATGGTACGATTATTATTTTCGGCAAAGTATTTGATCCATCTATATATATATAAATGGATTGCTGTTCGTTAGTCTCGCTAAAACTCGAGAACGGCTGGACCATTTTGGCTAATTTTGGTTTTAAAATATTTGTGGCAGTCCAGGGAAGGTTTAAACGGTGAAAAAATATAAAGAAAATCTGTATATATGAATAAATTGATTGACGTTTGTTAATCTCACAAAAATTTCAGAAATCTTTTATCGGCGGTACGAAGTTTGCCGGGTCAGCTAGTTTCTAATAAAAATATTATGTCATAGCAACAAGAAATATAAAAAAAAGATTTATAAAAGGAGTAAGTCAGTAGGAACATAATAATAATATGTATTTATACGGGGCTTTTGTCCACATTATATGTGTGCATTTCATGTTTCTTAGTTTATTTTATTTTTTGTAATGTGCGTTTTGTTTGTGCAGCATAAACATTTTTTCTTTCTTTCTTTATTTTTAATAATATGTATTTATTCATCAAAAATTAAAGATAGTTACAGCAACAATCAGTGGGTAGTGAGTTACTCAGTTAAATAGGTTTGTTATTAAATCTGTATAATTTTTTTTAAACCCTGTCTCTCAAACTAGGTTAGTGTAGATAGTGTATAAGAATTTTGTGGCCGTACACACCAGTGTACGGCCACAAAATTCTTATACACTATTACAAATAATAAACTTATTGGGGAAATTAAATTTATTTCAACATAGCAAAGTTTTGGACAGAGGTATACCTATAGAACACACATATTTCTCCAATCGCCAGTTATGTTTAGGCCCCATGTAAAAGGGGGCGAGCCTATTACCATCAACCGTGCACAAATCCAGACTCCGGACTGCTACTGAGAAATTCCAGTTAGAAAAAGCCAATAACACTTTGCCCGACCTGGGAATCAAACCCAGGACCTCATGCTCAGCAGTAGCACTTACGACACAAAACCAACGATGGAGACAATTTTTGAATAAATATTGTCAAAATATTTTTCGTTGTTTCACTGTTGCATTTTTTCACTATAAAAAGTCAAAAGTCATTTATTCAAACTAGGCTGAAAGTCAGCACTTTTTGAACGTCAAAATTACATAAGACAACCCTTCACCACTTCCTAGTGCTTTAGCTGGGAAGAAGAAGTGGCGCAACAAACTCCCCAGCAGCACAGCTGTCTGTTAAAGTAGAAAATGAAAGTGCAAATGAAATTCTTGACTCCCGATTATAGTGTCCACTTTTTCAGTAACTGCCTCCTTGTAACGTAATAAAAGAACAAAAATATTTCACAATGATGTACGAAACACATAAAAGTATCTACGGCTTATCCATTCAGTCGTTTGCCTAAGTGGAGTACGAATACGAGGCAATAAAACCGAACAGTCCAATCAACCGTACTAAATTAAGTCCAAAAACAAACCGGTATTCGAATAAAACCCAGTATTTGAATAAAAACCGGTATTCACATCCCTAAACCCTCACTAACAAGTATCTTCATTACATCATTTCGCATTCATGAAAC
This sequence comes from Antitype chi, assembly GCA_947359405.1. NCBI lineage: Eukaryota > Metazoa > Arthropoda > Insecta > Lepidoptera > Noctuidae > Antitype > Antitype chi. The sequence continues at coordinate 13,811,804 of OX375811.1, read as the reverse complement.
ACTCCCCCATTTTTTACTCACATTTCACCTTTAATACACGATCCAATTCACAGCTCTTTTGAAGCTGAAAAAATAAAAACTACCCGAGTATAGCCCAAAAAAGTCTGTAATGGAAGAGGATTAAAAGCTTGCACAATTCAAACTAACTGCCAACGGGAATTTTAAGAGGCGGTCGTAGCACAACACTAGTTCCTAGGGTGGGGCTACATCGGTAGATGTGAAGATATTTGAATTTTTTGCACTAAAAATGATTTATTCATAATTTTAAGTAAAGTGACTACTAAAAAGATGGGTAGGTTTTTAGCAGTGAAGGTAGAAAAGAATTTGTCAAGAGAATACGGAGTAGGTACCTAAATGTCAACGCTTTTTCAAGTTTTTTTTTTTGGAGTTTACTCATAGCCAACCAACATATTATCTACAATAGCCCAAAGTGCAGTCCAAACTTCCAAAAATATTACTCCAAACCTCAGACAGAACCTGAATCTTACCTAATAAATTGATCATAATAAAATTATACTCTAAATATTAAAAACTACCCAAGTCATGTTTCTGAAATCCTTCTTTCCTACTCACATATATGTCCAGTAGACAAGTTAATTACAAAATTAAATCACGAAAAAGGTTTTCATACTGTTTTATACCGCGGCCGTTGCGTCCAGAGCGTTTTCCATTTTTGAATTTGAAATGCAAATTAGATTTGAAAAGCGAAGCAAAGAAAATCGCTTGCACTGGAATTTATGTACATGATTTTTAAAATGCTGGGATTTTGATTTCAGAATAAAAATATTCTGTAAAAGTTATTTTCAAATTGACACGGATTTAACGTCATTTTTTGTTGGGATTTTTTTTTATACGTAACGTCGCGGTTGCCTGTTGGAAATCCAATTCATTTTACGTCGTGTATCTAAATTATTTATTCGTTTTAAGTGTTTTTTTTTTTGCCTTAACAATAATTATATTTTTCGGTAACACTTTATTACAAATTCCCAATTGTTATCCTTCTACAAAACAGTTAAACATTTTATAGCTCGTTAGCCAGACTTAGCTAACTTGCCAGTAAAAACCACGCGGTTTTAAATGTATGAGAATAGTACAAACTCGGTTTAATTTTGAAAAATCCTGCGCTAGGTGAAGTATTGAACAATTATTTTATTTCTGCATGGGCCTCGTATCTAAATAATAACAGCTGCACGTGTCGATACATCAGGTTAAGCTACGCTTGCCGCGGTTGGTCTGTGTATGGGTGACCATCTTTACATACCGAGACTCTTCCGTGCTTCTGAAAGCACGTTCAATCAAAATCAAAATATTTTATTTCACATAAGCCTGCATGGGCACTTATGAAACTTCAGAAGCTAGGTGCACGGTTCCAATTTGTCGTTTCCTATGGAGAAGAGCCGGCAAGAAACTCCACGGTTACTCTTTTAAAAATAATTGGCTTTTACAATGTTTTTAAATTACAGTGATAATAGGTATGGGAGGACAGTGCAGGCCAGTCAATAAGTACCAGGTACTTAGAGGAATTAAAATACTGAATAGAAAAACGTCTACAAATCTAGTCTCTAAGGCCTACAACGTTCTCTCATTCACAATATGTAAAAGAATCTACCTATATAAAATAAATCAAATATAAAATAAGTTAAGCCGTTGGTCCCAGCTGTCATTCGTGGATTTTTTACAGTTGTTATGGTTCGTCAGACCCAACAACCTGAGCACCAGTCTTACCAAGAGGTATCGTGTTACCCAGTAACTGGGTTGTGGAGGTCAGATAGGCAGTCGCTCCATGTAAAATACTGGTATTCAGCTGCATCCGGTTAGACTGGAAGCCGAACCTAACATAGTTGAGAAAAAGGCTGAGCAGATTTTTACTGCATGGGCCTGCTCTTAAACTCGATCACGCCTGATGGAAAGCGACTAATGAGGTCTATGGTGGAACTAGCGTGCCCAGAAGATGATTTAAAAGTTGTAATGGTATGATAAAATTAGCATTGATAAAAGCTTGTGGTTTTCATCATGACCGATATCACAGCGATTTATTTCCATTAAAACTGTTTAGTCACAGTTTGCGCAAAAAAATAAAAATATCCACAAAAGAGAGAATATAATACAAAATATTAAGACAAAGTAAAAACTTAACAACACTTTCATAAATCCCTCTCACAGGACTTCTGAAATGCTGAGAAAATCTTCGTCCATTCGACCGCAGATCGTTTGTTGGGTTAGTGTCCAAGATCATTAAGAGCGGCCAGAATACGTGGCACTGGGGACTTAGTACGCGCAACGGTGTGACATGGAGGCACAGCAAACAGCCTGTATCTTACAGACAACCTTTGCCTTTCCAGGTATTCTCTTCTACCTAGCTCCTTAGGACCAGTGGTGGCTTAGTAGTAACAGCCGCAACTTACGTCGTTGGTTTGAACCCAGACGCGCTTTACTTTGCGTAAATTATTTCATCATCACTGCTCCAACGGTGAAGGAAAATATCGTGAGGAAACCGGCACGTCCTAGAATCAAAACTCGTGGAATCTGCAAGGGCCGATGCCTGCCAGTGGTGCGGGCTGTTCACGGGTTGGTTTTAGTCAGTAAAAGTCTGACGCACCCTCCTGCTCCACCCAGAGCGGGAGAAGTTATTTGATGATTTCCCACCCAAAAAAAAAACTACTTTCTTCATGTCTTTATGGGCATTCATTTAGTCACAGATTGTATAAGCTACGGTTGCGTATCATATTTGGATCCACATATGACCTTATATAGAGAGGAAGTTGAAGTGTAAGGAAAATTAAAAAAAAAAGGAAATCTATCAACTCGCACTGGGCCTGCCCGGTAGATTACAGCCCACTCTATCGGCAAGAGAAAGAGATTATGTATGTTATGTAAGTACCCACGTATTGCCTCCAGCTTTCTTTTAAACTTTTTGATTATGAAGAACACCCTTCCCGTCTTTTGTTTTTGTTTTTCATATACCTAGCAAACTTCTTAAAAAGATTCGGTGCACACTTTGATCAACATTCAGTTTTACTGAAATAAAGATCAACAGTCATCTCATGAACAAACCTTAATTAACTCTATGGCCTTACCTAGAATTCTGCCCACCCCATCCGCTCTAAAGGTCGTGGAAATTAAATTAGTAGTCTGGTGTACATTAAATGTGAATAGAAGCACTCAAACTACGTAACTCGGTTAAGTTCCCCCAAGCTTTTAACAATATAAACACTGGATTTAACCAAATTTCAGGAAACTGCAGTAATAAATCAAACGCAAAAAAAATACAACAGACGAACATTTTAAGACGCATTTTCACTTGGCTTGGAATAAGCAAATCCACTTAAAGCCAGTATGCACCTAATAATCCAGTGCTTACCGACGCGTGCCGGTTGCAACCGCTTTAAACCGGATTCTTCCGCTTATTTGAACACAAACATTACCTTATTTTTTTACACATTTCGACGCTACAATTTATATAGATAGCAATATCGGCTAGATACATAACAGGCAATTTTCAACCTTAATGCTTTTGCCATTAGCGTAAAATCTCTGTGAAAGCGGGTATCGATTCCCGAGACGTGTAAAATGACGTCACATTACTCCATGTTATCGTACAACGTCCTGTATTTCGTAATACGATACTAAATGTCATTTTTCATATGACCAGAAAGTGCTGACCTTTATAAAACTAAACGTTGTTCCCAAATTGCTTAAGGACTGAGGTCTACGTTGAATGGCTGTTATAACGGACAGAAATGGACGTTTTGACCGATTGCGACCCGGTTTTCGGCTTGAACCGGGTCTTATTTGTCATTTGATTGCAGTGAACAGCCTACTTCGTCGTTTAGCTTGCCAATAGAATCGATTGACAGGGTTCCTGATATATTTCCAACTTTATAACATAAGATGGAGTATAATTATTTACTGTCAAAGATCCTGGATGGTAATGTATTTTCTTCGAAATTGGAGATAGAAATCTCGTCTGTGAATGGGTAGAAAAAGTCTAGAAAAACTAAGGTAAATAAATAGATCCTGCGATGCGACGTAAGATTGATACTGGACTTTTTTAGAAAAGCTAAATACATTGAATGAATAATTAGTTTTCAGATTTGCCATTCGAGAAAATCAATGTCGTTCGAAAGCAATATAAAATTAAGATATTGTTCTTGTTTACCCCGAAGATAAATTTTATGTAATTAAATTAACTTTTCAGCCTGAAAAACACTATTGTAAACAGTGAACCTTCCTATAACCTGTAGATGTGATATACGCAATTGCCATACGCCATAAGCATACGCAATTGCCTTAATCACTATACTTGTTAGACCCATTGTTGATTAAAATATACATTACTTTTATTACACTCCACTTCATAGCAATACACCAGGGTCCACTGTGAAATGAACTTTTAGACCTCATTAACTTCGCATAAACTCAAAAACTATACTTAAACTTCGCTTAAAACGAGTGACCTAATTAAAATTACTTAGTCTAAATAATCCGGTCGAAATAAAAAGCACATGAAATTTAACTTAGTTTAAACTTAAATGCAAGTCGGGCGGACGTGTGGAAATCCCCGGATTATAGAGGGAGCGGAGGCTAAGCTAAGTGACTGCAATAATCCTAGTGAAGCTAATAAAATGGTACAGTGTGTCGATGTTGAAGTTGGGAAGTTTGTGCCTAAAGTTTGTTTGAATATGATATGAAAAGAGACTTTTGGTTGCGCTGTAAACAGGGTCGAATTCATTTATTCATTCAATAAATTGGGAAACAAATGGAACAAAAAAAACATAAATCGCCTCATTCGATGGGCGATGGTCAATGCCCGTAATCAATCAGCTGTTTCTGTAATTTTTCGTAGAACATAGATATTTTTTTATTAAATTTCCAAAAACCAAAACATAACAGTCGTTTGGTTGCCATAATGAACATGTCAGTATTATTAAAAGTTTTTAATAAAGTTGGAATGGTGAAAAATCGATATCGATACACAACACGTGGGTAAAGTTTTGCCAGCTAATTTACTTTGAACCTGTATAGTCTACAGAATACTCCTTACGGTAGGTCAACGCGTCGGGTAAGGAAACGAACTAGCTATGACATTGACTTAACCATATGATGTAAAATATGAACAACAATGGTACAGTGATTTTCACTAAGTAGATTGTCAGATAGGCTAACGTTGCATGTAAAAGAACTGGTATTTAGCTGTATCTGGTTAGACTGGAAGCTGACCCAAGAGGCTAGGCAGAATGATGATGGTACAGTGATCTTAAGCTGGTGAGGTCGATGCCGGATAGCAACACTTTAATTTTCCGACAGGAAAATTCTTTGTTGTAAGAACTTAACGTAGTGTTAAGCTAGCTATGTTTAAAGTGTGTCCGCTTTCATATAGGGTGTTTCGCTAATTGGATACATTGACACGTCCCAATTTGCAAGTCAGAGTCTCACATTTCTTATATTTCGGAAACAAAACAATCTAATTTAGTTTATATAAAGCAACGTTCTCTTATGCAAAGGAACACTAAGTTAAGTGACAGTTAAGTTAATGCAGCCTGTCAGCCAATTTACATCAGCTACACAGTGTTACAAAGTCAAACATATTTTATACTTTCGGAAGCTCCTTTGAATATTGAACAGTTATTCTCGCGTTTTAGTATCAATAGATATTTTAGGGCCCATCTTCACGGAAGATTGTCTCGTGAGAAATCCGTTGTCAGGATGAAATTACCGTATGACGAGATTGACTTGCAACTTACTTAGTAGACTATTTTCATTAGCCACTGGAAAATGGTGTATAGTCTCATAGCCATGATGATTTGATTCGTTCGTGAATATGCTACGGTGATTTTGTATCAGCTTAAAGTTTGGAATTGTATCCTAAATATCGTAAGTCCCTAGCTAGTGACGCAACCTATCTGTGAACAAGATTAATCAACCAGATTTTATACATCATTGAATCCTACAATTATGCCACAAATATTCAACCTTTTCCAAAAAAAAAAAACAATCGACTTCCAAAAAAACACTACAAAGTGAAAAATAACTTTAATCTCGTAAGTAGGTGACTTTGTATGAATATGTATTTTCATTTTCATGTCACTAGTCACCGACTTCCGAAATTAAAGTTATTTTTCACTTTGTAGTGTTTTTTTGGAAGTCGGTTGTTTTTTTTTTTTGGAAAAAGTTTTTATTTTTCACCAATTCGAAATCATCCTTGGGGTAAAAATAATGCATATTTATGCGATAGCAGCAAACGCGGTTGATTTGCTGTCATTTTTTGAGGAGCTCCGTTGTCTGTTTCCGAAACGCATCATCAGATCTATATGAATTTTAAATGAGACCACACGGGAAGCACCAGCTTTCAAATAAAAAAGAATCATCAAAATCGATTCTCCCAGTCGAAAGTTCTGAGCTAACAAACATAAAAAAATAATACAATCGAATTGAGAACCTCCTCCTTTATTGCAGTCGGTTAAAAATGTGAAATTTTGTGAAGATGGATGGATGTTTGTTACTCAATCACGAAAAAACAGCCAAACGGATTTGGATATAATTTGGCACATAGGTAGTATTTAACTTGGATTAACACATAAAATACTTTTTATCCTGGCAGTACATTCCAACGGACAGCTGAAGAGCTAGCTACAAATAAGATGTAAAAGTGGTTGTTGATCAGGATTTTTTAGCTAATACTAAAAAGCACCTCAATCATACAATACTTTTTTAGCTAATACTAAAAAGCACCTCCATCATACAATACTTTTTTAGCTAATACTAAAAAGCACCTCAATCATACAATACTTTTTTAGCTAATACTAAAAAGCACCTCCATCATACAATACTTTTTTAGCTTATACTAAAAAGCACTTCCATCATACAAAACTTTTTGAAGAGAGGGCAAACACATGAGGCCGCTTGCAGAACCTGTGACAGAACATTTCGCCCTAAGAACATTTTTTTCAACTAGGGTCAAAATCAGAAACATTACGTTCACAAATATTCTGGGAAAAACAAAATAAAAAAGTACAAAAACTACATTATATTCCAAGAAACCAAAGTTATGTAAGTTAACCTTTATTATCCGTCAAAAGATTTCTTTATTTCACCTTTTTCTCTTACGCATCGAAAAGGCACAAGTTTCTAACAAAAAGGACTTGGAAGTTAATTCCTTTACCTTTGTGAGACAAAAGAAATATAGAGAATTGTGAATGTAAGTTGAATGTCGGCAAGTTGTTTGTTTGGAGGGTAGTTTAAGCTGAAATACTCGTTCTGATTTAGTTGCTTCAAATAGTTTGATTGTGAATATTTTTCGTCCGACCCTGGTCCAGGCCATGGTATGGAGCGAGAGTGCATGGATAGCCGTCACCTCCTTCTGCGAAGCAGTAATGCTCGCGACAAGGGAGGTGGCGCACGTGAGGGAGTGGCAGTATATGCGCCCTCACGGCCTTAGTCACCGCAGGAGACGCCCTGGGCGTCGGGAATCCCAGGCTGGTTCCGGGCCAACATAGGCGCGGGCTTGCGGACGGCGAGTAATGGGTAGCTCGCTGTCAGGTAAGGACCCAGCCCGGGTCGACAGTGCGTTTTGTTCCACGCGCGCCTCAAAAAGATGTCAGCACCAACTGGTGGGGTTCGCAAGGGCCGATGCCTGCCAGGGATGCGGGTTGTTCGAAAGAGATACCGCGGACCGTGGCACATCCATCAACTGGAACAGGGGTAGGTTTTAGTCAATAAAAGTCTGACACGCCCTCCTGCTCCACCCAGAGTGGGAGAAGTAATTTGATGATTTCCCACCCCAAAAAAAAATGTACCACTAGTCACATGAATTCACTCTATCTAATAAGGGTAAAAAACTGCAAGTTCATAAGAAGAAGTTAATAGTAATTGCGACTTTTATAAGTGTCTAAGGGGACCCGCACACCAGGGCGACGCGACTATAGTAGATCAATTTCCATTAAGTTTTCATAGAAATTAAAGTCGTGTGATGCCTGTCCGCGGGAGCCTTAAAGGTCTAGTTCAAGTTATCTTTTTTCCTAATCACTGTTACAATTACTTCAGAAAACGACGTTTTCTACTTTACGAGAGTGCCGAAATCATTTGATCTATATTTTTATTTTAAAAAGTTATATCAAGAATATTGGCTTAAAAGCATAACGTGATTCTATGACATTAGTGCGCAATAATTATAGTATTCGTATAGGTATATGAAGACTGTAATTATTGAAACTTGTTAAAATGATTAATAAATTAAAATAATTACCTCCATCGAAAATTAAACCATTACAAGTAGAAATACGATAAATGACATGCCAGAGTTAATTGTACATGTCTGGAACTATACAGGGTGTAAGGGAAACGCTTCTGAAAACGAAGACAGGTGATAGGGCTTGTGATTCTCGATACAGTACCATAAAAAAATCTAGTTTTTTTTAAAATTTTTTTAGCATTTTTTGTACACTACGCTGTGAGTTGATGAAAATTGATGAACCATTATAATTATTTGAGATTAAACACATAAAAAAAAATACTACAAGCAATGAATTAAAAATAAAAATCCGCTGATAGCCTCACACATAACCGCGCTCGAGCCCAAATCCAGGCGGCGACTTAGGCGGACTTTAGGTTTAGGCAACCTTTGTAAAGCGCCGCCAAAATAAAATAAGTAGAAACATTACAGAAGCGTCAAACGTTTTAAATTAATGCAAAATAACCAATTTAAGGCGAAAGGATCCGTTTGCATTTAGGTTGTATATTACCTACGTTCTGGCTTCGGAAGCGTTCCGCTTACACCCTGTATAGTAACTATATACTGGATAAATTATAGAAACATGCGACGCATATAGAATACGTTAATAATATCATTAACATTTTGGGTTTAATAAGGATAATCTCTCATGATCCCTCGAGTGGTATTACAGAATTGATTTTAATAATGTATTTTGAGATTATTGTTCGAAATTGATATGCAGTGCGGCATGAAATGTTGACAATGCTAATTGAAATTTGAAATTAAATAATTATTTTTTATATTAATTCATGTCTCATTAAAAACTGTTTATTAATGAGAAATGCTGCCTTTTTTTACGTAGCAACACAACCAAAGTTAAACCCTAAAGCTAGATCGTCGGTCCTTGAAACCAATAAATGTAACGTTTACCAGAAGTGGTCATCGTATTAGTGGTTCAGCAGCTTTAATATCATAAGGATTACGCCGGAATATAGCAGTTCGTCGTGGACGTGGTACAGCAGCGGCTCAGAAGATAGCCACCATAATGGACGCTGAGGAAACCGATGCGCATGTGCTCTTTCAATACACAAGCGTCACCCAGATTACGACAGAAACCATCGGAGCACTTAGATCTTACGCAACTGTTCTTAGTAGACGAGGAGATATAATTAACTTCTGGAGGGAGGTGGGTTGGTTGGAATAACCACCGACGGCTGCCGTGACCGCGCACAATGGTCCACCTGAAGGACTATGTGCAGAAATTAAACCCTCTAACGTAGAACAAAGACAATACATCCGCCACACAATCATCGATGCGATGCTCTGCTAGAGTGACTGTCACCACCCAGTGTTACTCTTATCCAACCTTTTCGGTGATTTCAGTAACTTTGTAACAAAACGAGGCGGCGCCACTTGCTGCGCCGTCAAATGCATACCAAACCTAAATGCATTAAGTATTTAACAATTGTGTCAAATTTTCATGAAATTTCTGTCAACTTTCATTTATTTTAAGACTAGTTTGGTGAGTCATATTAAGAATATTCCTAGCACCACCTGTTTTGTAATAACGAAGATGTGGGCTACTGGAAGGAGTCGGGCGTAGTTTGATCACGCATTAATAAAAATTATGCCAAATATTATTACCAATTCGCCGATTGGTGTCATTTACCAAAGTTCATCCACATTTCCCCAATTATGTCATAAGTCAGATGTTACAAGGTATCTGCTTGTTTTTATATACGATAAATGACTTCCTGAACTGTCTTTCAGGAGGCCAATTACCAATGTAAAAACGTTTAAAATCTAGTCGCAATCTCATCTCAAGGACTTTTGCTCTGCTGACAGGGTCCATAATTGTTTCTATTTATTATTATTTACCAGCTGTATGTGCATATTATGGATTTCAAAAAGATTATTTGAATTGAATTGTGCTGAACGACAATCAATGCAAAAACATGTCAAAAATGTAGGTAAATCAGATGTGTTTCTGACGGATTGAGACTGATATAAGAATCCTAACGTTCTGACGGATATTTATAATAATTTTCTAGAAGAAAAAAAAAACAATCACACTGTTTGACTAATCGAATCCAGAACTTAAGTCTCAAAAGTAGCTTTCGGGACCAGCAGACTTATGAGACAGAATAGATATACGAATCGCGGCTCCTAAAACCCAATATTAATCTATTGCCAACAGACATGATTGGTAATTGTTATTTTAACCAACCAATCACACAAGCTAACATGAGGTTCGGCAGCAGTTTACTAATTTGAGCTTCAATCAGAAACGGGTACCTATTGTTGTTCTAGATTACATAAAACTACGCCTGTTTCCGATCAACCAAATTTTCTGAGTTATATGAGCTCCAGGGCGAGCCTTTTGCCATTTCATGGGTATAAGTCTAGACTCTATGTGGTTAAGTAATAACAGCCGTACGGGTTGATCGATCAGATTTTTTTTTTTTTTGGGTGGGAAATCATCAAATAACTTCTCCCGCTCTGGGTGGAGTGGGAGGGCGTGTCAGACTTTTACTGACTAAAACCCACCCGTGTTCCCTCAGTTGCCTGTGTGCCAGGGGCCGCGGTATCTCTTTCGAACAAGGTTAAGCTACGCTGGTCGCGGTTGATTCGTGGATAGGTGATCATCTTTACATACCAAGACAATCCCGTGCCTCGGAAAGCACGTTAAGCCGTTGGTCCCGGCTGTCATTCGTGGATCTTTGACAGTCGTTACGGGTCCTCAGAAGCCCGAAACTCTGACAAACAGTTTTATTAAGGGATATCGTGCAACTGGGTTGTGGAGATTGAATAAGCAGTCGCACCATGTCATCATCATCATCAACATAATTTCAGCCAAAAGACGTCCACTGCTGCACATAGGCCTCCCCCAAAAGGGGGTTTTTGCCATAATCGTCACGCCTAGCAGGCGGGTTGGCGATCGCAGTATGGTTGTAAAATGCATAGAGAACGCTGCTGCCCATTCTCTAGTAAGTCCCTTAGTCGCCTTCTACGACACCCACGGGAAGAAATAGGATGGTGCTATTCTTTTACGTCCGGCACCACACGGTGGCTCCATGTAAAATAATGGTATTTAGCATCAGGGTACACTGGAAACCGACCTCAACATTTTTAAGAAAAGGCGAGGCAGATGATGAATTCGATTATTAAAAAGAAAAAAAAAAAAAACATGTTACCCGACTTGGTCTGCAGTCACGCTTACGACCAAGACACACAAGAGCCAGTCAGAATGATTTATTTATAGATCCTAACTTACATTTTTCCGGGCTAAATGACAACCTAGCCTCTCCAGCTGTCAGTTTGCGAAAGTAAAAACACTTAGCAGGAATAAGTATTATAAATTATCTTGCTAGACATTTAACGTCTCTAAAAGGGTATTAAAAGACGCAGCATCCAGTCCAGAACCTTCTAAATAAATGGGTATATCATGCTTTATTATTAACGGGATCTAGGTCACTTTAAATTTGTAGTTGAGCTTATAAATAACTTTAACTAAGTAAGTAGGTACTAAATAATTATTCTACACTTGATTTATGCCAAATCTATCTATAATTATTATTCTATTTATAATTATATAAAACATTGATTTAGGTTGAAGAGAAATATATAGGGGGTTCAGTCACAATTAAAAAAAACCTATGCACAGTCTAATTTCTATCATCTAGATATTGACCTATTTACCAACATACAGCAAACAAAAATTACTTTAGGTTTTTTCCAATTCGTATTTTAAGTTAAGTTAGAGCAAAGTTTTTAGTGTGTTTTTTTTTTCAATTGACATTAGCTCGATTAAGGTCGATCGATCGATAGGAACTTTATATGTGCAACCGGTAAGATCAAATAAACAATCAAAGGAAATTATAGATGACCTTAAAAAAAATCAAAGCTATGGGTATAGCCGATCTTTGCTTTTTTATTAACCATTTACAGTACATATTTACAAATCAATATATTTTATTTCACTTCTTCATCATCATCATCATCATTTTAGCCGAAAGACGTCCACTGCTGGACATAGGCCTCCCCCAAAAGGGGGGTTTTGCCATAATCATCACGCTTGGCAGGCGGGTTGGCGATCCCAGTATGGTGGTAAAATGCTTAGAGAATGCTGCTGCCTATTTTCTAGTAAGTCCCTTAGTTCTACAACACCCATGGGAAGAAATGGGATGGTGCTATTCTTTTACGTCCGGCACCACACGGTACAACACTTATGAAACGTTAAAGGCTGGTCTAATTGGTCTTTTCCTGGGTAGAAGACACTGAGAGAAGTTTTTTAACTTTTCAAGGAGTAACCGCGGAGTTCCACTTTTAAATGTTACTCTTTTAAAAGCTATTTCATTCTCATAAAAATCTGTTATTACACCAGTTCCAGCGAACCTTCCTCTTTGTAATTAGCATGCAGCTGGAAATATTACCAGCGTGAGTTACAGCGTGCACTTAATTGATTCTCCGCGAACCCATTTGTGCCTCACTTTATGAGCTGTCGGCTAAAAAGTGGCTTTCGAGAAACTGTTTTTCAATTAGCCGATTTAATCTACTTTTATATGTACAGTCGTGGATGCCTTTTTCTCTTGTGTCGGTCCTAGTTCCACGGGAACGTAAAATATAAATAAAAATATTTTATTTTACATACACCTACATGGCCACTTATGAAAAGTCAGTAGGTAGGTGCGTGGTTCCCATTGGTTATTTCCTATAGAGAAGAGCCGGGAAGAAAATTCACGGTTACTCTTTTTAGAATAATTTGGCTTTTACAGTGTATTCAAGTTACATGTTCCTAGCACGGAGGGCTGTGCTGGCGCAGTGCTGGCTACAGTTTAGAGCCGTTTAGAGTCGAAACGGTCGGTTCATGGGGCCAGAGGACACGCCCCCTCTTTACGGACATTTTTGCCAGCTGGTCAACACCTCACGTGACCAGAGGGCTGGGTTGTTCTTTGGCCAAAGAATTAGTATGGGCATTCAACTTGACAATGCTGCCAGTCTTCTGGGCACGTTTCCTGATGACAGCGATGCGGACGAATACTTCGACGCTAAAGTGTCCTTTTGTTTTTGTAATTATTTGTACAGTTAGTCAGTAATTTTATTTTATATTAAATCCCATTATTAATTACAAAATGGAGTTTACCCAATCTTGCTAGACAGGTTATTCAGCAATCAACTCAAACAACGTGTCAGTCATTTATGATTTTAATCCTGAATAGAGAATATATTAACGTTATTTTAATCTTTTATGCGATACTATCTTTTTCTAAGCTACAAATTACACAGAATGAGCTCTAAAGATTCTTCTCCGCTTAACATGTTCGCCTAATGAAGTCTGTGTACTGATAAACGTACTTTGTTTAAAATAGCCTGTTGGAAGTGTTGTTAATTTAAATTCATGTGAGAGTAGGTTAGTTGATGGTTTGAACTGAACTGGAACGCAGAAAGTACCAATTTTTTTTTTATGACAAAAAGGCAAGAATAATAGTGCTTAACAATGGCAGAATTTTATTAAGTTGAATATTTTCGCCATAACAGCGTCATGTCATTAACAATTTAATAAAACATACGAGTAAGTGATTTAGTCTCCAGTGGTGGTTTGAACACTGTTGGCCCAGTGGAAATAGCGGCGACTATCGAATTGTAGGTAGGTTTGAACCCAAACAGGCACTATACTTTGTGTAAATTATTTCATCACCACTGCTCTCAAAACGGTGAAGGAAAACATCATGAGGAAACCGGCATGTCCTAGAACCAAAAAATCTAAGACATCTACCCGCACTGGGACCGCGTGATAGACCTATAGTCTCTCCCTCTCACAGAGAGGAGGCCTGTGTTCCAGCAGTAGAAACATTATAGGCTGATGATGATGATCTAATGATGACTTGGTCTCCATATAAACCAAGATTATGCTAGGCCCTTCAGAACACAGCCCAGCCCAGCACAAATATAACCACTGAAAATCATATTAACATTTCACGTCTCAACGTATAAAATATCTTCATTCTGCAAACACAACTAGAAAATCTGGTTACCCCTTATCTCGTACCTGAAGAAAAAAGTCGTATAAACCTAAGCATAATATCAAATAGAGCCATAATTCTTATTGGCACCGAGTTTTCCTAAACGACGCCTACGCGGCTACGGCGTAGCGTGCCGTAGCACCGCTACGAAGCGCGTAGACACCGCTTCAGTTATCTTTTATGATGGGAATGATTTATTTGTGTCGTTTCAGTATATGAGGGCTACACGTGCGTTTAGCTGAAAGGTTTTTAAACACATTTCTGATATACATAGATAAGTTAAACCTACATGGTTATGTGAATACATACTTTGTTATCTACTGTTGTTAACTACGCTTAGATAGTAGATTTTATTAATACTTATAAAGTAGGTTTTCATTTTAACCATCGTCAAAATATGCAAATAGGTTAAATTATTTTGTTTTAAATAGATTTAGATGTTTATAAATACATTTAGTATTAGTAATTCTAAAATTACCCCAACTTCTTATTTCATATAGTCTGATATAATGAATGACAAATAATATTTGTAAGTAGAAAGACGTAGAGTTGAAAGGCCTTCTACAAAGTGGACTGATGACCTTGTGAAGGCCGTAGGAATCCGCTGGTTGCGGGAAGCACAGAACCGGTCGAAGTGGCGGAGCTTGGGTGATGCCTATGTCCAGCAAATGATGATGATGATGATTATTTAAAAAATAATAATAATTATACTATTAATAATAATTTCTAATAATGTATAAATGTATTAACCTAATCTAATTTAATCTATAATTTGTAATACCTACCTAAAATACCTACTTAATATAACTTAGTAATAACAATAATTATATCTGCTTATTTATGACATGTAGTCACTATGGGTGAAATGTATTTGTGTGTACTTACTTATACAGTGCCTGAAATATTTTTTTTTTAAAAGACTTTAATAACGAAACCTTTTAAAAATATATTATATATAATCTACCAAAATATAGAGGTAATCAAACTCAATCCTCATTTATTACCCATCTCCGATACGGCAGATCAAATATTAAACTACCCACGCAGGCAATACCTTTAAAATCCCTCGTTACGCCTTATTTCGTTAGTACCTACACTAATAACATAAATGTTATGAACATATTTACCAATAAAAATAAATTGACTTGCCGACATTTTCACCTTGACCCTGGGAATGCCCAAGGTCACAGGTCTTCAATATGTTTTTAGATACACGTTTGCACGAATAATTCCAATATCTAGACGTTAAGCGGTTTCTTAAAGGGTAACGGTAAATTGAATTCGGTATTTCGATGTTTTCTTTCAGTGATATATTTTAGATAAATATATAATGTTAGACGACGGTAAAATATACGGATTTTTTTTAACTCTCTAAAGATCATTATTTCAGCTGAAAGACGTCCACTGCTGGACATAGGCCTCCCCCAAGCTCCGCTCTTTTTCGTTTTTGGGAGTGGTTTGACCGTAAACGCCACGGTTGGCATGCAGGTTGGCGATCAAACTATGGTCATTAAATTCATAGAGAACGCTGCTGCCCATTCTCTGGTAAGTGACTTAGTCGCCTTCTACGACACCCACGGGAAGAAATGAGATGGTATTATTCTTTTACGTCCGGCACCAAGCGCTTTAAAAATAAATGTGTTTAAAAAGAACATGATTCATCGCGACGGTGCAAATGTTTCTTTAGTTGTTCGGACGACTTTTCGAAAAATAGATTATAAAATAAATAATGATTAATTATATAATTGC
Organism: Antitype chi; assembly: GCA_947359405.1. NCBI lineage: Eukaryota > Metazoa > Arthropoda > Insecta > Lepidoptera > Noctuidae > Antitype > Antitype chi. Next base: position 13,795,820 of record OX375811.1, on the reverse strand, counting down.
TAAACGAATATCTTAGCTTCTTATATGTGATTAAAACGGTTTATTGCAAACTGTTGTAATAGTAAACACGCGAAAACATTTTCAGACAGACCACCTATGAAGCACTGACTAATAGGATTATAATCCCATGAAATCCGTTAGATAGGGTTAATATTTCAGGCCCACTTAACAACATGACCTTAGTTTCAAAGTCAACCGGTACTTAGTCTAAAACCATCTTCAGAAACCGCTTATTGATTCTGATAAATTGTTACATAGGGATGGCGCAGTTGTTGATACAAGATACGTTTAGTAAGCTGGCATGTTTTTAATAACTAACGAAAAATATCAACCGAAGAAAGAAAGAAAAGTATTTATTAAGCTCACACAGGAATATACAAACTTATGTACACAATATGCTTAACAAAATATAAACTAATTTTTTTTTATTCCTGAACGAGGCCAAAAGGCTTCTATCACAGCGGGATGATGCAACATTTAAAAAAGTGTCGCAGCGCTGGTATTCTGGTAGGGCGCACTGTGATGTCATGGACAGATACAGAAATAAAAAAATAAATAAAAATACTCACTAATATTATAAAGGCGAAAGTTTGTATGTATGGATGTTTGTTACTCTTTCATGCAAAAACGGCTGAACAGATTTGGATGAAATTTGGCACACAGATAGATTATAACCTAGATTAACACAAAGAATACTTTTTATCTCGGTAGTACGTTCCCGCGGGATAATTTCCGAATTCCACGCGAGTGAAGCCGCGGGCGGAAGCTAGTAAGGTAATATGGTGTAAAATTACTAAAAAATAATGTACATAAATAGTTTTTTTTTTTTTTTGTTATCCGCTTGTCTCAGTCAGGAGGATCAGAATCAAGTACTGTATCCACAGTAACATATCATGCGTCGATGTCCCTGCCACCCTATAGAATACAGAATTATTTTTTAGTCACCGTCCAAATTTTTCAGGGTGATAGTACCCGTGAAATTGAACAACTTTCTCCAAGGAACATGGGTCGAAATATGAAAAAAAAAAATCGGACCTCCCATACAAAATCGACCAGCTAACTATTGATTTTGCATGGGAGGTCGATTTTTTTTTTCATATTTCGACCCATGTTCCTTGGAGAAAGTTGTTCAATTTCACGGGTACTATATATCACCCTGAAAAATTTGGACGGTTACTAAAAAATCAGCCTGTATAACATCACGTCTGCATTCGCCGACAGGTTAGGCAGAGGTGTACCTACCAATATTACACCAACATTTCTCCAAATATGTCTAAGTCCCATGTAATAGGGAGAGACCCAACTGCCATCAACCGGGGTACACAAATCCGGAGTCCGGGCTGCTACTGAGACGTCCTTGATAGAATAACCCTATAACAGTTTGCCCGACCTGGGCATCGAACCCAGGACCTCACGCTCAGCAGTGGCGCTTGTGACCACTAGACCAACGAGGCAGTCAGTCATCATAATCAGCTAATAATGTTCCCACTGCTGGGACACAGGCCTCCTCTCGGTGAGAGGGAATGGGCCGTAATCCACCACGCGGGCCTACTGCGGGTTGGTAGATGTCACAAGTCTTCGAATTTTTGGTTCTAAGACATGCCGGTTACCTCACGATGTTTTCCTTCACTAAAACTATCGGGGTTCGAACCTACAAGGCAGTCAGTAAAATAAGTTTATTATAGAGCAAATGTGGAACTTTATTTGTTTATCGGAAATTCTTTTATGATAGATTAAATGTGGAACTTTATTTGTTTATCGAAATTTCTTGCTTCTTTTCATTGCTACCCTGTGATCATCATGATTACCTTTTTTAACCCAATGCCTCAGGCTTCGCCCTTTACCCTATTCTTTCTTTTGTGCCAATACTTTCAAAGAATTTCCGACTAGCTTAATATTTCGTCGATTTTATTATGATACCAATAGAAGGAAAAATCTGTAAACGGACCAAAAGGAAGTATGGAGATAAACGTAAAATATACAAGCGACCTTAGCGTGTCGATAAATTAATATGGCAAAACAACGAAAATACAAAACCACAGACACCGACTTCCGAAATTAAAGTTATTTTTCACTTCGTAGTGAATTTTTTTTTTTTGGGAGTCAGTTGTAGTTTTATTGTAAAAATATTTTTATTTTTCACTTTTTATTTGTGTTACCTATACCCACACAAATTCGTATACGACTTCTTGCTATGTTAATAAACTGACAAGTAATTAACACAATTACTTTTTGATTGTTATCAAATTCAATGAGTTAACCTAAATTACGAGGGGTTAACAGTGACAGTATCGTGAAGTTATTATGACATCATCAATATACACGAAATGCAAAAGAATCTATGGAAACTAACTAAAAAAACTACCCAAGCAAAGTCAATAAAAATCATACAGACCCCCAGGCATACTATATCCATTAAACAAAGAATATTCGAAATCGATCCACAACTTCGGAGAAATATGGTAACTTATTTACAAAAAAAATACAGACGTATTGAGAACCTCCTCCTTTTTTGAAGTCGGATAAAAAGACTTCATTTTAATTAATCTGTCAATGACATGAAAATACAATTCTATTTCTTTCTCTGATAGTTTGTAAACGAAAGCTCTATTATTTAAATTTCCATTGCAAAATTGTACGGTTGACAGCCCTATGTATGTTTGTGTACTAGATTGATACTCGTTATAAAATGATTGATAGTTTGATTGAAGATTTCAATCTACGGTACAATCATTTAAACACGATTATTGATCAAATAACAACATTAATACATTTTCTTGATTGCATTTGCACATTCGATGAAATACGTAGAGGTATCTTAAGGCGTCGGTTATCATCACTGTGAGACTTTGCAGATGGAGGAGTGGCCCAGTGGTAACGGTAGAAACTTACGTGTTGTAGGTTTTGGGTTCGTACCAGGCACTTTACTTTGTAAAATTATTTTCATCACTGCTCTCAAAACGGTGAAGGAAAACATTGTGAGGAAACCGGCTTGTGAAACCAAACAAAAATTCGAAGGCATGTGAAAAATAGTTTAAAAAACTAAAAAACACGCTTTAAAAACCAAACTAAAAAAGGAGAAAATAATTTAATTCAATTAAAAAGCGTGGGGTGCTTTTTGAGGTATTTTTATAATCAATTAATGTCAAGCACCCCACGCTTTTTAATTGAATTAAATTATTTTCTCCTTTTTAGTTTGGTTTTTAAAGCGTGTTTTTTAGTTTTTTAAACTATTATTTAATTTCTATTTTTTAGTTCTGCTAACTACAAAAACGTGTTTTTTTTTCTCAATTTTTTTTTAAATTATTGAATTGTCATTGGTCCTCGACAAGTTTACAAAGTTTCAATGAAATCTGCTCGTTTAAAGTGGGTCAAAATCGCGCTCAAAGGAGTCGGTTACATACAAACAAACAAACAAACCAACAAACAAACAAACATACAAGTGAAGCTAATATAAAGCATGTAAAAATCATTCCAATTTACCTAAATTGACACGTTTTCGTCATTGACTCACTTAAAAGAGATGCGACTTTGTTTTGATCGCTTTTAATTACAGAAACTGGCTTTTTAGTACATTTCATATCGTTGATTGTCCCCGCTAACCTGTTAATTACTTACAAATAGACTCAACGTTAGCAAACCAAACAAAACAAAAAAAAATCTATGTTTCCGTTCGCCCAATTTGCGTGTCACGTGATTCACATTTTTTTTCTTTGTTTTGATTTACGTCTCTTTTTACCCTTTAATCAATGTGTACGTCTGTATTTTGTATTCAAACAAAAACAGCGAGTGTACGCATTGTAACGAAATGTTATTCTACGCGCCGTTTTTGCGCGAAACATTTATTTTTCGCCGTTTTCCATGCAAAATCGCGAGTTCGGTAATGGTTTAATATTTGTTTTTTAACAATGGATTTAAGGTCTATGTATTTTTGGTAAATATTTTTGTATTATCAGGGAATGCCTTTATTATTATTGAATGGGCTTGCTTTAAAAGCAATATATCTAACCACTGGGCCATCACGACACATCATTTTACTATGGTATGGTATTAAATGCAACCACATAGGTAGCTATCTATACTTTTAATAAGTGGTCATGAATATTAAAATGCGTGCAGGCGCGTAAAAATTGCTCCAGCTTCCATACACATTTATGCACAACGATATTGTTTAACTGTGCATTTCTCAAACATAGCTTTGAAATACATAATAATTGTGTAGGTACGTATATATATAAAGTACCAAAACTCCATCCATAAAGGAATCGTTCGTCTACCTACACATTTACATTACATAACATACCTAACAAACTTACATAAAAATTACATAACATTTTCACTGTTCGGCATTACGGGTGGAATGCCCAACAGTAATAATGTTATGTAATAGGTATAAAACAGAAATTGTTAAAAGCCTCAGGACTTAAATTGTTAAACGTTAAGATAAATGGAACAAGTGAACAACGTAGGAAATATGTATACAATGTTGGAAAAATAAATGCTGTTACCAGCTTTTTGACCAGTAGATTATAAAGTTTCACACTTGAAGGCTCCCGCAGACGAGCGCGATGCGACAGCGCGACGCGACTCTAGTAGAACAACTTATATGAAAACTACAAGGAAATTGTTCTACCAGAATCGCGATGCACCGTCGCGAGGCTCCGCGATACTTATAGGTGTACATATTCAGCCAAAAACCAGAACGTTTACAAATCATAATAAATAAATAAAATCGTGGGGCGCGTGAAATATATATTAACTTAAGTTACGCTACGCCCCACGATTTTATTTTACCGAATTATTTGTTTAGCTTTTTGTTAAAACCGTTTAAGGTGAATGCGCAGTGGTAGACCGCGAAATTCAAATTTTCTTACGTTTTTGCAATTTTCAGGTCAGTATCAAGTTGTATCCTGATCAAAATGTGATTTGCGAATATATAAGGTACGTGTTTACAGAATAAAGTCATTAGAATGTCTAATATATTTCTTATAAGTTAGATTTCTTCCACAAGCACTTTTCCATAAGAAATTTGTTCTTATGGAACAAATCTAACTTAGAAAGATGTATTATTGATTCTAATGATTATAAATCTGTAAATACGTACATGTTATAGTCGCAAATCATATTTTGATCAAGTAACAAGTTGACAGTCACCTGAAAATTGCAAAAAACGTAACTAAATTTGAATTTCGCGCTCTACCACTGCGCATTCACCTTAACTGAAAAAATTTTTTTGCTTATTTTATTTTCAAGTTTTTAATTTTTATTTCTTTACTTAATATTTCTCGTATTATTTAGATTTTTTTCTTTTTGAATTTTTCATAGTCAAGCCCCTTCATTTGATACCCTTAATGAGGGGATTGTGAATAAATATGTAATCCGCCATTTTGTAGCGGCGGCCATCTTGGTTCACAATGATACTGATTCAATTAAATTGTATTGTTATCAAAACTAAAGGTGTGTACCATATATCAGATCAATCTGCCAACAGGAAAGGGGTAAAATTTCAAGTACTAAATTTGAACCAAACAAAAAACTGTAACAATAAACAGGGCAAGCTAAATAAAACCGTTTAATAAATCAGCATGTTGTCCCACTGCTGGGCTTGCCTTTCCTTTTTCCACTCAACAAATCCTGTGCCAGTATGGACTAAACCACAACCAATCCATAAGCGTCCAGCTCGTCCCGCCATTTACGCCTAGGTTTGCTGTAATGCTGTTGTTGTAGTGGTCTTAGCCCGCAATGAATTCGACACGCGGCAATCTACCTATCGCAATATACCTATTAACACTATCCTGTCATGAAGCGCTTGACTGCCTTTTGTTGGTCTAGTGGTCACAAGCACTACCACTAAGCACGAGGTCCCTGTGTTCTATTCCCAGGTCGGGCAAAGTGTTATTGAGTTATTTATCTGAGATTTCTCAGTAAAAGCCTGAAGTCTGGATTTGTACCCGATTAATGGCAATAGGCTCGCCCCCCTATTACATGGGATTTAGACATAACTGGCAAAATGTGGGCACACCTCTGGCCTACCCTTCGGGGAAACATGTCGTGATGTTATGTCATGAAACATTATCATTACGTAACACAAACACTGACAGGAGTTCTTAATTAAAATAATTACGAACTATCGCTCGCAGTTCAGATACTTATACTTTGTGGCAACTTTATTGAGCTGGGAAAAATATTTTAGTTTTAATAGAAATGAGTTGGTTACTGTACTGAATACACAACCTGACTTTCGCAGCCACGCTTGCGGCAGTTGGATTTTTTTAAATGAAATAAAATATAAACTGAAGCATAACGTCCATTTTCTCTCATAAAACTATCTCAGGCAGTCAAACTCAGCTAAAACTCAAAGCATTTATTTCAAACTAGCTTTTGCTAGCGGCTTCGCCCGCGCGGAACTTTCATCAATTTCGAAAAAACCTTCCTTATTCCTTGTATACATTATAAAGGAAAACTTTGTGCAAAATTTCAGCTTTCTAGGTCCAAGGGTTTGGGCTGGGCGTTGATAAGTCAGTCAGTTAAGCGCTTTTCTTTTTATTTATATAGATAAACCAATTACAGGTACATTAGAGTTGTCAAAGGGTTGGTCAGATAGATGAAAGCAGTTGCCTATTCCAAACCGTAGTAGGTACCCATGGAGAAGACAGGACAAGAAACTCTATGAACAGTCTTTTAAATCAAAAATTGTTACAAAAATTGGTTACATCACTCATGCTGAAATTATACATGTGAAACAGATGTAAAAAGACGTTAAAAGAACACAAATGTAATAAAAAACAAAACAATTCAGAAATAAAAATAAGCCGCGGCAGCTTAGAGATGACCAGTCCCTACTGACGGCGCCCTTTCACAAATGACGATGGATGAGCATCATTCCAGCGGGCCACCAACTGCCATGGATCACCTGGAAATCTCTTAATCGACTAAGAAGCCAGGTGGACCGCTGCTGGTACAACTGGGTCAGGTGGGGGTACTCTGATGAGATGCAGTGCGACTGTGGAGCCACATCGCAAACTATGCCCCACCTCTTGTTCTGCTCTCTTTCCAATAACACCAGCACCGTGGACGACCTTGGCGAGGCTAACGATAACGCTGTCGAAGTGCACAATTCTGGTCGAAGCTTGTTTAAAACCAATAATTCCACGACCACGACGACGAAGAAGAATCATCATTCAGCTAAGCAGTATCTGTATGATCGTCATATGATATGGCCTTGATAGACTTTCGAAGAGACTAACCGCTGAGTGTGTTTCGGTGTTTTTGGAACGAATTTCCTTAACTTGACTTGCGGTGCAAGTTGACTGGTAGAAATCGTCACATAAGGAACAAGCGTTAAGCACCCTCCATGCCACTTTCTTTCTCTATCAGTCTCTTTTTATTATATACGACTGTGTGTGTGAGTGTGAGTGTCACATACGTAACTTCGTTCTTGATAGGGCTCCCCTGACTGCACAGGTATTTTTCTTGTCAGAGTAATCGGATGGGAAAAACAAACCACTAAAGAATAAAACACTTTTCACATCATTTATCATGTTACCTATGAACACACATACCTAGTTATAGGTAGTTATATAAAATCTACAAAAGTTAAGATCCATACAAAATCCAGATGCTTTTTCCACATTCATGCATTTCTAAACTCAAACGAGTCAAATACTACGAAATATTTATTTCCAACTGCCAATAAGCTTTGTAAATAAATTCTATTTCTGTAAAACGAAATTCTCTCAAAGTCACAAATATTTGAACTAAGTTCACAGTTACGAGCACAAACTGGGAAATGGACGAAAAAAAATTTCACTTAAGTTAAAAATTAAGCGGTGAGGAAACTTAATGAGTTCTCGACAACCAAATGAGGTCGGTGCCTCACACCCCGACAACCTCCGACCCTCCACAGGGTTGCTAGTCGTCATGTATATCCGGTACATTGACATTTTTAATCTTACTTAAAAGTTACTTAGCTTTGCGACACCGGAAATCCTACTAATATCATAAATGTAAAAGATTTTATGTTTAGATTTTTGGATATTTAGATGTTTGAATGTTTGTTACTCATTCACGCAAAAACGACTAAAGAGATTTGGATGAAATTGGGAACACAGATAGCTTATAACCTGGACTAACATATAGGATACTTTTCATCTCGGTAGTACGTTCCTGTGGGTTAATTTCCGACCTCAACGCGGGCGAAACCGCTGGCAAAAACTAGTAATTTCATAAATTAACTTTCTTAACTTTAATTAAATTCAAGAACCATCCGTAAGTAAATAAAACAGCCGATAATGCGCATGACCCGTGTGATAAATTTTATAGTTTGTATTGTCATTTACGAAGTAAGATTCTTGTACGGATATTGTCCTAATTTATAAAAAAGTAATAATGGTTTTATGAAAAGACTACGTTGAAGACGGGGAAGTTTGGCTTTAATTCCTTCTGCACATGTGGCTTCCCTGATACCTCATTAACAGCATAACTATGTGATAGTCTATTAACTGCTCCCAAATTACAATGTTAATTTTGATTATTTTTATTTTTTACAATATCTGACATTTTCTCGTCACCTCATGCAGTCGGAAGCAATAAAGGTGGTTATTGTTAAATTTAAGAAGATGCCTCCGACTGCATGTGATTGCTTATAGTATTCAGTCTAATAGTCATCCTTTTAAAACAAGTTGCTTGTTTCCATCTTTTTTTAATTAAAATTCACTTTTTACGCAGTCGGGTTTTTGATTTTGTAATTTTTTTTTACACGCTTTATATTAGCTCGGGTTGTATGTATGTATGTAACGGAATCTTTGAGCGCGATTTTGACCCACTTTAAACGGTCAGATTTCATTGAAACTTTGTAAACTTGTCGAGGACCGATGACAATTTAATAATTTAAAAAAACATTGAGAAAAAAAAACACGTTTTGTAGTTAGCAGAACTAAAAAATAGAAAATAAATAATAGTTTAAAAAACTAAAAAACACGCTTTAAAAACCAAACTAAAAAGGAGAAAATAAACTATTATTTATTAATAATCTAATACCCAACCAATTCATCATCTGCGTTGCCCTTTCCGAACAATGTTGGGGACGGCTTCCAGTCTAACCGTATGCAGCTGAATACCAGTATTTCACATGAAGCGACCGCTTATCTGACCTCTACTTCTCAGTTACTGGATAACACGATACTACTTGATACTAGTTGTCAGACTGACGGATAACCAACCAAATGCACTTATAGAAAGCTTAAAGTTAAAAACACATTCTCGAAATAAAACTGCTATATCATTGCAAAACCAAAACATTTTCTATTTACTACTTCACACCTACGAACAGACGGATACATCTGTTTATTTAATACCCTACTATTGTGTGAAACATCTCTAATCCTTCGAATAATGAAGTTGAATAAGAACATTTTGTACTGAAAGGTGTTTCAGTACAAAATGCTCTTATTCAACAACACTGAATAAAACTAGACTTGCTATAAAAAACACACAATACAACAATTTTGACGTAATATGTGGCTTTTTGAGGTATTTTTATAATCAATTAATGTCAAGCACCCCACGCTTTTTAATTTAATTAAATTATTTTCTTCTTTTTTAGTTTGATTTTTAAAGCGTGTTTTATAGTTTTATAAACTATAATTTATTTTCAATTTTTTATTTCTGCTAACTACAAAAACGTGATTTTTTTTTCTTTTTTTTTCTAATTTTTTTTTAATTATTGAATTTTCATCGGTCTTCGATAAGTTTACAAAGTTTCAATGAAATCTGACCGTTTAAAGTGGGTCAAAATCGCGCTCTAAGTAGTCGTTTACAAACATACAAGTGAACCTAATATATCAGTATCCTGCAGATGGTTGTATCTCGTGCAGATTGCCCTATCCTAAACAAATGGATGCATATTGTGATGGGAATTGACTAACATAGTGTATAAGATTTAACTAACACAATATTTAATTAATTTAATTTATTTCTCTATTTTATAATTTGTATGGATTAATTTTTATAATCTGAAATAAACTGATTAATAATAATAATAAAGCGTGTAAAAAACAGGTAATTGTGCATTTGGCGCAGTTTTTTCATTCATGATTTTTCATAAACTTTTTGGGATTTCTGAAAGAAATAAAGACAAAACAAACCATTTGACTTATGTTTACAAAGGAGATTTATGACCTTAACGGTCTTCGAATAAAGTGCTTATAAACGAAAAATAGAAACACTTACACAACCAACTTTGAAAATACATTTCGGAAATACGATGGTAATATGAGAAAAGAACCTTTGTCATTCGCATCACCTCCTTCATTGTTGAAGTAAGCTTAAATAGTTTAGTCATCTAGTCAGTCATATACTAGATAGTCATCTAGTTTTAAAAATATGATTGACGTGTAAAAGTGTTTGTAAAAACCTACTTAGAGAAAGCGCTTGGCCGACTCTTTACGTGACCAGACGGCAGTCCTATTTTTTGGCCAAAGAATCAGCATTGTCATACAACGTGGTAATGCTGCCAGCCTTTTGAGCAGCTTTCCTGTTGACAACAATGCAGACGAATTTTATTACTTCTTGTGAAACTTTTCTTTTACATATGCCACTTAGAAAAAATTCAATGATTTATCAATAAAAATAATTGTTACGGAATTCGAAACATAAAATAAAACTTAAGCCACTATGAACTTATGTCAAGCCTGGCAACTGCCCTCTGTATAAAACTTGATCAGCTCTGTGGGAAACAATTTGGTAGTAATTTTGTAGTAGATTTCGCTTTGAAATATTAAATACACCGCCGAACCTTATATTATGGATGACGAACGTCTATTTGGGATTTTAATGATGTTAAGTTCACAGCAGTATCTTTGTTCTCTCAAGATTAGATTAAATTCAAAGGACGTTGTAATACACACTTATGTATGTACGCTGTCCTTAGTCCAATTTATTTGGAGTTACGCTCCGAGCTTTGCAGCTTTTCTTCCATACATTTAAACCGTCTTTCCAGAGACAAATAAGGCGAGAGAGAATCGTATCCAACATGGTGAAGATAAAAGAGTAACAGGAGTAGGTAACCTAAAAATATTCTAGACTTTATCATTAAATAATAAAGTCTAGAATATTTTGGTCTATAATTTTATAGTTCATACAGAAAAAGCCAGTCATGGGGACTACCGACAGAAGAGAAAACTTAAAACTTACGCAAAAAAAAACAACATTGTATATGCGCCCTCACGGTCCTAGCCTCCGCAGGAGACGCCCTGGGCGTCGGGAATCCCAGGCTGATTCTCGGCCACCATAGGCGCGGGCTTGCGGACGGCGAGTAATGGGTAGCTCGCTGTCCGGTAATGACCAAGCCTGGGTCGACGGCGCGTTGTGTTCCACGCGCACCTCAAAGAGATGTGAGCACCAACTGAAGGGCCGATGCCTGCCCGGGGTGCGTTTTGTTCGAAAGAGATACCGTGGCCCCTGGCGCACAGGCAACTGAGGGAACACGGGTGGGTTATAGTCAGTAAAAGTCTGACACGCCCTGCGGCTCCACCCAGAGCGGGAGAAGTTATTTAATGACTTCCCAACATCAAAAAAAAAAACTTGTTGGTGACGCGAAACCATTAGCTTTGCCCCTACTAATCGCTCCGCTTTGAGCGATTTATTAAGGAAGTTTTGACTTCAAAATAAGAAAAAATGGTACTAACGAAATGAAGGTCTTGAATATGGTAAAGTAAACGATTTATAAACGGCAAATAACTAATTAATATGTTTATTTGTTTCAGGTATGTGAAGACAACTTTTTTCAATTTTACTTAAAAACGGTAGGTAATTTTCTTTAGAGATTACCACTGAACCTTCCCCAAAAATAAGACAAGAAGGACAAGGACTTTGTAAGCCAAACAGATCACCATAATAAATAAACTTAGAACCGTTCATCGCAGCTAAGTAGTGTAGATTCTGATCAAACTTACAACCGCCTTCGAGACTCCTCAGTCGTTAGACCCCATCATTTACACATTAGCACATTTCTTTCAAAAGAACTCGACAATTCACGACACTCGTTGAATCCAAACGACTTCAAAATTACCAAAATCGTTTAACCCAAAAAAGTTTTAAAACTTCTGTAATTTTCTGCAGTGCTTCGGATTTTTCTTTCCCGAAGTGCACTTATTTAAAACAATAGTGCATGATTATAATTCAAGATGGCGTCTTGCAGATAAGCTTTATCCTGCAGCAGAGAGCTGCATGAAGTGATGGTCCATACAATTATGTATATCGTGCTAAAACGATACAACGTCAGCGGTTCGGAGTTGAAAATTATTTAAATATTGGCGCTGACCTTAGAAAGAAACACAATAATGGTAGCAAATGCTTATATTTTATAGAAGTAATTTCGATTCTAAGTTAGAAGCTTTCATCGAGATTAAGATATCCTTGAATTTTTAAACAACTTTTGTCAATTCGATTAACTTGAAGCACGTCCCTGAAAAGCAGTTCTGAATTTAGATGTCAATAGTAATGACATTTCTAATATCTCTGAATTATACATACATTGGTATTAAGGTCAATGCCTACATAGAGCAGTGGTGACTCCGGGGTAATGACCGTGAAATACGAGTTGTGGGTTCAAATCCAGGTAGGCGCATTACTTCATGTAAATTATATCATCTCCACTTCTCTCAAAACGGTGAAGGAAAACATCATGAAGAAATCATGTATTAGATCCAAAAATTCAAAGACATGTTACATCCATTAATAGGTGTGAGAGGGGCCATAATTCTAGGGCCAGAGAGGATGCCTGGGTCTCAGCAGTGAGAATATTATAACCTAAGCATGCTATACCTGCTTATTTATAAATGTTATTTTACAATTTGAACTTCAGCTAAAAGAAAATTTAATGAGAATTGCCACAATATCTCTCGCCATTTCAATAAAGCTCAATGAAAGAAGGTGTCATGAAAAAGTTTGAATTTCAATGAATCATCCAATTCTTAAGAAATGTGTAGTAATATTTAACAAAACAAATTCATCTAGTCCTTAATTCTACCTAGAAAGTTCACGAAACATGAAACTCGCCGCATGAAATGATTATTTACATTTTCAGGTATCTGAGTTGAAACAAAAGTTTTAACGTCGAGTGTTTTTATAAGCGCGAAATTTTACTTAAGTGGAAATGTTTTCATGTAAGGATTAAGATTTCGTGTCTGTTAAACGTGACTTTTGTTTTATTTTTGTTTTTGCATTTGATTTGTAGGAGAACATTTGAAATACGTTGTTATGTAATATTCATGCTGGTTATGGTACATATAAAGCTGCCTTGCTGTTTTTTTAGATAGAAAGGTATTCTAACTAGTAACTATGCATTTAAAACGATCAATCTTCTACGACTAATTAATACTAAGACTTCGCTCTGGGCATCATCCAGCAGCAAAGTTTGCATTCCTTATGAAAAAAGCTGATTCGCCGAATTGCAGAGTTTGTAATCAGATTGAGGACGTGCAACATTTGCTGATGGATTGTGTCTGGAACCAGCGCGAAAGGGAGACATTTTTGAGGGAATTTGACTTAAACAAACTAAACATGGGATTAATTCAATCAATTTTATCTCAACCAACGTCAGAAGGTGCCAAAAAGTTAAGTCGTTTGATAACAGTCCTTGATCTGTGATCCTTGTTTAATATGTTGATTGTTTAGATGTAATAAGTATATATATGTTATTATATACTTAATATAGTATATATGTGTTAATTTTAATTTTAGTGTTAATTTTATTATGTAATGTTAAAAGGCACGATGGGGTTGGCGTATCTGTTTAGATAAAAACCCCTAAGCAAATAAAGAGGAAAAAAATAATAATAATACATGAAACAAAAAAAATTGTACCCTGTTTTTGGAAAATCCCGCGGACGGAGGAGTATAAAATTTGGCACTCTTAAAGTTTAAAAAGTGCAGAAAACTTATATTTTTATACATTAATACATTAGAAATACATTAAGTTTTAAACTAATTATGATCGAGTTTTGACTACTAGGCAACCACTAATTCTTATAAATATTTAAAATAAAAATCACCAGAATACACCTACCTTCTTTGAGCTTCTTTACAATAAAAAAAAAACATTATAAAAACTATAAACTCTTCAAACAAGGCTAACCTTCTCATCTCCTGGCATTTTAAATAAATCTCGCTGACGGCACGCTAGCTAATGTCCTCAAGATCCCAGGCCACAAAGCCGAACTCAATCTAGACGCAGTCTGCCGCATTTCCTAGGTCAAAACAAATTTCATCCGGTGCGCATAGCGGCTTTCATCAAATATACTGAAATAGGTAAGGAACCTTTGTGGCAAATGGTTTGCGTGCAGACGGTGAGATGGGCGCAGTTGCAGCGGGGATTTGATTAGAAAGAATTTATGATAAGAGCTTGTTAAGACTAGATTAAGTTTGTGTGCTAAAGCAGCGGGATTGGTTTCTTGGGTTGTAAATTGAAGCAAAACTTGATGTTGGTTACAGTACTTCAGTTCAAGTATTAAGACTACACATTCTAGATTATGATGAAGGTTTGAATTATATTCGTGAATAACGTAAAGCTTTAGTTTCTCTCGTGTACTTAGTTTATACTTGTACTGATCATCAACCGTATTGTATTGTATAACGGGTTGGTACCCGCAACTCCACGTCAAAGTGCGTATTTTGTAATTTCTCATTTCTATTTTAAAGGACATAGGAAGCCACAGTTAAAGGCTCTCGGAATTTAATTTTATCTCTTTATGACATGACAGGGAGCAATGCGCTACGCTACTAGATATTTATGCTTCCAATGGGATGTCATATTTTTGCAATATGAGCAGACTTCATTGCTAAGTACATATATAGAAGAAAACGACTCGGTATGGCACATTTTTTTTTATATGAGCGGCACATTACTTTCAAGAAGAAATCTCGATACATTACACTGTCCGGTTTTTATGCTACAAAAGTGATGTCAGATATTTTTGTTCACAACGAAGTATCACATTCTCCTTCTGGCAGACGTTTATAATGCAAGACATGTCCGATATTATTACAATCTAAGAGGTGACACATCTTTTTGAAGTCTATGCAGCATCCAGCGTTTTGGCGTCGCTTGTCTCGTCAGATAGTTTTGATGTTCCTTCGATGTCACATATTTGTACTGTCACTGATATTTATTTATTTCTGTTAATAAAAAACAAATATAATACTAACTTAACTAACTACTTCACAAATTGAAAAAATGGCGTCGAAAAATTCGTCCGCATCGCTGTCGACTGGTAATGTAAAGAGACTGGCAGCATTACCACGACGTATGACAATGCTTAACCGCTGGCCAAGATAGAAACCAGCCCTTGTGTCACGGGAAGTGTCAACGAGCCTTTTCAAGATTTCATTGAAGAGACCATGAGCACTCGGACCCCACGGCCCGGGGCTTCAACCCCAAACGGCTCGAAAATATAATTACCAATTAGGTTATACTGTCACTTGTTTATGCCATCCATAAATTATCACATTTATTTGCCGTCATCTTGACGACAGATATTATTGCATGAATCTATTATTTAAATTTCGTAGTATAAAATAACAATATTAGAATTATGAACAAGTATATAAAGTAAAAAGGGAAAACCTCACTGGGCATCAAAGAATTCGTCCGCATCGCTGTCAGTGGGAAAAGTGCCCAAAAGGCTGGCAGCGTTGCCACGTTGGATGGCAATGCTGATTCTTTGAGCTAAGAATTGGCCAGCCCTTTGGTCACGTGAAGATTCGACCAACCGCTTGGCGATGTCTCGAAATAGTCGATGAGCAAATGATGAAAAGCATGAATCTTGAAGTCAGATATTATTGTTGTCCATAATAATCTATTGATCATCAACTTTATACTTCCCGCTGCAACTGCGACCAGACTTCAAAGCCTGCAATCTCTTTGGTCGGTAAGGCTCACGCTCCACTGCAGCAAGATTTAACTTTTCAAAACACCGAGGTTCAGTTCACTTTGTAATTCTGCAAGCCATAACTAACGTTGAAACAGAGAACCGAATAATTGTCTTGTGAATTTTGAGTTCACTTGCTTTGTTGTGATAGTATATCATGCAGTGGTTAGGAAATATGGTGGTATTTTAATTATCGTGAACATCGACAATAATAATAACAAATTAAAATATTAGTGCTATCATTTATTTTTGCAAAAATGTATGTAACAACCATCTCATCAGACTCGTAGTTGCTCTTATACCAATCCATTTTTTTTTACTTTCAATCAAATTATAGACTTATAAACACCAGACTAATGTAGGATCGATCAATCTTGTTCCAAAGTTAATAAAAACCAATTTCAGTTATGACATTACCACAAAAACTCCGATTCAATAACACATTAAGCCGTACCGTTTGGTGGAGCAAAATATCAGAAATTAACTTTTTCCTTTTGATAAAGCATAAAAGAAACAGCGATTCTCTTATTACGTATAGCTCGCATAGAACGAAATTGCTTTGTACAACTTTCCAAATGGACATCCTCCTCTGTTCTCTCCAAAGAGGTTGTACGTCTAAGTTAGAATCTGTTAAGTAATTGAACTTGCCTTTGTATCGATAAGCACACGATTAGCCGCCTTAAGCCCCTTGAAATTAGGTCTTCGTTCCGTCGTCTGTAGGTACATTTCTTTAGATAGATATTGATGATTAGGAGATTTATCTTTGATGATGATGAGCATGTACGGCACGTTAATGAATGTGGATGGAATAAAGAGGTTCAATAATTGAGTGAATGGTATTACGTTTTGTTCGAAGATGTTATTAACCTACAATTTTATTTTTAATACTGATTGATTCCTATCAATCAGTATTAAAAATAAAATTGTGGTCTAGATTTCCTAATCTAGACCACATTTCCACCTTCTTTTGAACAGGACTTCTTGGATATAACAGACTGAAAAGACTGGCTAGATCTGGCGTAAGCACAGAGAACAGAATCTCCGCACTAGCAGCGGCGTCATCATTTCAGCCAAAAGTAGTCCACTGCTGGACATAGGCCTCCCCCAAGCTCCGCAACTTCGACCGGTTCTGTGCTTTCCGAATCCAGTGGATTCCTGAGGCCTTCCCAAGGTCATCGATCCACCTTATGGGAGGCCTTCGAACTCTGTATCTTCCGGTACGTGGTAGCCACTCCACTTCATTGGCCAACTATTCTACAAGCAATAGGCCCCAGATGACTGCCGCTTAATTTTAGCAATTCTTCGGACTATGTCGGTTACCTTGGTTCTCCTGCGGATTTCTTTATTTCTGATTGGATCAAGTAGGAAAACTCCAAGCATAGCTCTCTCTTTGCCCTTTGGGTGACTTTTAGCCTTGTAATAAGGCCCTTAGAGACGGTAGTACTAATAAAATTCATGGCACTGAAAATACGTGAGCGCACAACTTATGTTACGGACCGCCTTCAAAGCCGTCACTTTTATACCTCATTTCCAAAGTAGTGCAAGTAATCGATGATCCTCAGTTTTCATGGAAAGTGTTGACAATGCCGCCATGAACAGCTACCGCCGAGGTGTCTCATGCTTTCTGTCCATACAATTAATAGGTTTTCAAACAGACGAATTCCCGGAGACTCTATTCAGCGAGATGTCTTAGATATCAGAAAGACCCGTCATCTTGTTATACCAAATTTCCACGAAATCGAATACTTATGATATTAATCCAAACTAAATATTTGAGACTTAATCGATTCCGAGACAGAACCACTTCCAAGAACAGACTAAACAGTTCAACATTGATTAAATGCTCTTGTTTTTAATATTGTCTCCGAATCAATTACTAGATACACTTTCATTATTACAAAAAGCGTAATAAAGCCTCGAGAGTCATCATCAAGGCTTCAACATTGTCTCCATAAAAAATATTCCCATTTTATTAAAGCTTATCTCTTTTGTGACTTCATAAATAAATTACTCAGTCTCTCGGTTGGATTCCCTCACTCGTTTTCCAATTGCGAACAGAGATTTCCCGTGCTCACTTAGTCGCTTAGAAATTGACAAAGGAATGAGAGCACAGTGCTTTAAATAGTTCTCTGTGTCGTATTTTAAAACGGTTGTATAGATAACTTTGAAAATTATTACGGTGTGAATGGCGTTTGCGAAGGGGTGCCGTTCTTTTTTTATTGCAGTATTTTCACGTATTTCTGCTACGTATTTCTCCTTACGTTTTCAAACGGATAATTAATGAGGTATTTTTTGGGTGCGAGACTTTCTTTCTTTGTTTTTTTGGAAGGTTCTTTACGAAACGTTTTGCATCCATTTTCCTTTGCTTTGTGTCCGCACGTACGTTTCTTATTGCCGTGTCTTTCCCTGCAAATGTTTGTGATATTTATTTTCGCTTATGTAAGTACCCAGCAGACGAATTATGGGCCACATAAAAACGATCGCACTTAATTTGTCGCATAACTAATGCCAGTTAAATCGAAACCAGTTATTTAAAAGGTAGGTAGTCTTACATTGAATTACATTGCATTTACTTGTTAAACATCTGTGTTGATATAATTGTGTATTGATCTAGAGACAAAACTTCGCGCCTGCCAGCTGTTCTATGAGATGAATATATAGTAGTTAATGATAATATCAGCTGACTATGCTGCCATTCAACAGTTTTCCTACTTCATTTTTTTGTTAATGCAAAAAATAATCAGCATCACGCCTGCCATATGGGTCGGAAATATAAATAGACTAGCATCTTGTCCCGTGAGAAGAACGAAAGCGGTGGATTTGATTAAAGACAAGAACAGACTAAGTGACTACTTTTAAGCATTAATTATGTATGTATGTTTTAATATCTTCACGGATTTTTATCACAACATATATTCGTCGTAACGTTCGAGAATACTTTTATTCTTAGTATAAGGGTTAACCTTGTTATGCTGCGAGTAATTTTTTGACATCTGACAGCTTCTGAGAAAACTGACAAAAAATCAATGGCAGTATAAGAATTATATAAGGTATACAATTTTGGTCAGATTCACCTCAAGCGTCTTAACATTGCCATAATAACTATGTTAGAATCAATATACAGGGTAGCAAGGATATCGACGCACAACTTGTTACTAGATTGTGATTCTGAACCTGCATTGAAATTTTACTTCGGTTTTCCTACTTCATATCTATAGGAACTAATATTATAAATGTGAAAGTTTGTGAGTATGGATGTACGTATGGATGTTTGTTACTCTTTCACGCAAAACCGGCTGAACGGATTTGGATGAAATTTGGCACACATATAGTTTATAACCTGGATTAACATATAGGATACTTTTACAAATAAATGTCTTATCTTATCTTATCCCGGTAATACGTACCCGTGGGATGATACTCGACATCCACGCGGGCGTAGCCACGGGCAAAAGGTAGTTAAGAATAAATCAGTTGTTGCCTACAAAATTGCAATACCTACGCGACCAAAATGTATGGAACAGCTAATTCTTTTTAGGGTTCCGTACCCAAAGGCTAAAACGGGACCCTATTACTAAGACTCTGCTGTCCGTCCGTCTGTTTGTCTGTCCGTCTGTCACCAGGCTGTATCTCATGAACCGTGTTAATTAGACAGTTGAAATTTTCACAGATGATGTATTTTTGTTGACGCTATAACAAACCATACTAAAAACAGAATAAAATAAATATTTAAGAGGGCTCCCATACAACAAACGTGATTTTTTTGCTCGTTTTCCTCGGTATTGATAACGGCAACAGGTATACGCTTGAAATATTCACAGAATATTTAATATTTATATATTCACTTTAAAAATAAATAATTAAATTAAAATAAAACAAATATCTAGGTGGGGCTCCCATACAATAGACATGATTTTTTTGCCGTTTTTATAGATAATGGTACAAAACCCTTCGTGCGCTAGTCAGACTCGCACTTGGCCGGTTTTTTTTAAATAACTGACGAAAAATTTCAACGCAGGAGTGTCCAGAATCGTGTACTGAATGCATGGTAATAGATTGCACTTCGACGTCCCCGGCCGCCACATAGTACAGACGCCACCACATCAAGCTATCCTAAACTGTCAAATTTTCCCAATTGAACATGAACCTTATTCGTTAGTAATAAGGTTGAAAAACTATCAAAGAAATTTGACAGATTGTGGTAGCTTGATGTGCTGGCTTCTGTACATGATCGATACCGCCATGAAGGATACCAAATGTCATCCTCTTGATTTCCTTTTAAAAAGTCAAGTTAAAAAAGGGGTTGTCGCTTGTGTGTCCGTCTAATTCAAAATGCTCTTAGATATTCTATGGGATAACAATTGACGGTCGAGTCACTGGCACGAGTCGCATCCTTCAAACGCTAATGAACATTGAACTTGAACTGAGAACGTTCCAGTTAAGTCGGGGACGTTAGCGGAGTGTGGATAAGACTTGTGACTTGTATGTTTAGCTGGTTAATAGTATGTACATCCAAGTGAACGTTTAGTAGTTATACTTTTGGTCGATCGAACATTCCTCAAGAATTGCGCAAAAAAATTAAACAACATTCTTTTTAAATCCGACTAGTAGTTCCAGAGATTACCGCCTGCATACAAACTTACAAGCAAACTAATTTTACCTCTATAAAATATTAAGTGCGCACCGAGCTTCTGGCGTTAATTGAAACATGGTGGTTCGGGCTACAATAGGCGGTGCGCACGCTAATAATAGGTATTTCGTCCGTGTTATTAAAACAAATACGCATTTTGAAAATATATGCACACATTAGATACAAAGGGCTTATTTAGTTTTTTAGAAATTTTGTACGATTTATTTTTATGGACAGGACTACAAGTAATCGTGTTTCTAAAATGTACGAATTATAGAGTGATTCCTTAAATATCTTACATATTAATTGCATAACTAAAGTTAAAGTAATAACGAACGCAAATCCCTTGGTGCGCTCTTAAGCCTAGATATGTCCAGGTTTCATCAAAATATTTTCCTATCCATAACCACCACAATAACTTAAATTTGTAAGTTTTTACACGCTTTATATTAGCTTCACTTGTATGTTTGTTTGTATGTTTGTTTGTATGTAACCGACTCCTTTGAGCGCGATTTTGACCCACTTTAAACGGTCAGATTTCATTGAAACTTTGTAAACTTGTCGAGGACCGATGACAATTCAATAATTTAAAAAAAAATTGAGAAAAAAAAATACGTTTTTGTAGTTAGCAGAACAAAAAAAAAATAGTTTAAAAAACTAAAAAACACGCTTTAAAAACCAAACTAAAAAAGGAGAAAATAATTTAATTCAATTAAAAAGCGTGGGGTGCTTTTTGAGGTATTTTTATAATTAGTTAATGTCAAGCACCCCAGGCTTTTTAATTGAATTAAATTATTTTCTCCTTTTTTAGTTTGGTTTTTAAAGCGTGTTTTTTAGTTTTTTAAACTATTATTTTTGTAACCGCATCCACTCTATTCCAATCAAATGTCGCCGTCCATTACGTGAACCAACCCGAGCGCGTCACCCTACCAGTAACTTCTCACGCACTCGCCTGGAACAACTGGCACCGGCTACTGGCTAGCCCTTACTACATTGAAACTCATCGTTATTAGAAAAATTCTTTTGTTGTAGCAGGATGTTTGAGGCAGGTCGTGGGCATGTACTCGTATGATTAATATTTGTAGGGTTTCTGTTGTAGATGTACATGGGATACCAATAAGATTGTTTTTTTTTTATGTATTCAGTGAACGAAACTGTAAGGGGTAGTTGCAAGAGTTTGTCCAAAAAGTCACAAGTTAAAGTCAATTTGTTTATTTCAATTAAGCACTTATAGGCACGTTTTACGGTCAAAACTTACAAAAAAAGAAAGAAACTTGTTGAAACCCCTTACAAAAGGTAGTTTCGTATGGAGAAGAGTGGGCAAGAAACTCCTCTGTTATGCTTTTAAAATATTTTACAATATTTTGTATGCATTAATTGTATCATTATTATGTGAAGACAACGCGCCTAGACTAAAATTACTAAACCTCAGGCCGTGACTTTTGTATGTCTTTATAATGTAGTTTTAAAATGAATCCGGAAAACTTTAACGGTAAACGTTGTAAGAAAACTAATTATAAGTAGTGCTGGAACTAACTGAGCGTAAGACTTCAGAAATAGCCTCCTTGAATGAACCATTTATAGAGCTTTTGGCGCGAGCATAGACAATCAATGCTTTGATTTAGGTCACAATATACCCTTTCATTTTTCGCTTTCAAGCTACACAATCAATCCCTCATATAATTGCAAAACATAAAAATATATTATCCATTACACGTGTCTCAGTGTCCAAGAAACCGCTTTTCTTTATTAAATTGACCATTACGAAAGTAATCACAAGTCATTCTTGGCTAACATCTCGAAACAAAACTAACAATAACATTGCCCATAATGCATGTCTTTTCAAATGTCTCCTGCATACAATACACAATATACGCCCATATTTCTTGTTCACATGCACTCGCATGGAACGCACCTTTAAAAATCTACGGAACGCATCTTTATGTTACACTTAATTATCTGTGGAACTTGATATAGACAAAAACGATTTTCTTTTTTACGCCTAATGACGCAGCTTTCTGAGTGTCAGCAAAAAGGTCGATTAAGTAAAGTTTTTATTTATTTACTGTTTTTCTAGTAAGGAAAAAGTAGTTTGTAGTGTCTAAAAGATTCCATCTCATTTCCTTTGAAATGAATGGTGTTATTACAAGTTTGGCTTGTCATCTGATGTTTTTGTAAATTGATTATTGAATTGTTGTTTCTTTTAAATCAATCAAAGGTCCATCACAGTTTTCTTGTATTTTATCCCAAAAAACACTAACGGAAATAGATTTAATATGTAGTTTTATTTGATAGATTAAATATCAAACTTTCTATGTTAATAAGAAATACTCGTAGTACCGCCGTATTGTCATACTCATAAATGCGCAGCATTTAGTCCAGAATTATTTGTCATACGCGTAGTTTAACTATCTTAAACGATTTACCACTTCTCATTAGAAACATCTGGCATCTTTCGATCCAAAAATAGACTTTTACAACGATCTAAAACCGTCCGGCATTTTGTTCGTCATGGCACGGTCTCCTAGACCTTTACAAAGAGGTTTTACAATAAATCACGTTATGAAAGTTGCGATAGGTCAGGCACGGCCACATTAGGTGCTCGATATTCAGTTAATTACGTCATGAATTTAAACGTATACCAGTGTAAGTCGCCACTAACGTTTGGTTTACGTGTACCGTACTAATGTTTTGTTTCGATGAATAATAATTAATCGATTTGATTAAAGGGAAATGTTTGTACAAAAGCGTGCCAAACAAGCACACTTCTTCGGTTTTTTGTTACATTTTAATTAAACTCGACAAAAAATAACCTCAATATATTTTCGTTTTGCCTCGATTTTTTTGTTTATTTTTCAAACAAGCTTCTGAATTTTCACGATATATCTTTTATGCAAAAATGTGCCATCAAATTACGTGTGCGTTGCAATCCAAATATGTACAGAACCCGTTGAGTCGTATGCGATCATAGCTCGATGCACTCGCATCGTCGCTCGCCGGGCCGGAACGCGCCGTCCGGCCCAGCTGGCGGCCATTGTTGTTTTTTTTTTTTCTTGTTTTAATTTAAATTTCGAACGTGTATTCCATGGCCGAAATTTTAAAATAGATGTCATTGTGATGGAAAGAATAGTGGAATTAGTGAATTGACAAAAATGCGAATCCTGTTTGGGATAGTCGAGTTCTTTTGTTTTAAATAAAATTGACATTTTATTGTGCTGTTTTTCCATACAGTGTTGAAGGTTTATCACTGAATTTCCACTAGCAATATAAATAAAATAGCAACTGCATTTTTACAGCTAAGAATAAGCTTTTAATCGTCCTCTTGTTTTTCTTTGTCCAGTGGATCTAACAAAGAGATAATTGCATTAGATAAGAAAGAACTTTTAATACTTAATTCAGTATTAAAATCTTCTTTTATACGTTCTAGAGTTTTAACAATACAAATGTATATTTAAGATTCACTATTCCCATGTGTGGAAAAAGAGAGAAGCTTTTGATTTTCGGTGGAATATTTCGCAATTCCTAAAAGTCGCCCTCATACTAAACCCCTATGATGTCATCAATGCACAGATGTGTACTATTTATTCACCTGATTTAATCCAATAGGTGTATGTACGCTTATTGCTCTCACGTTGGCCCATTCTTCACCTTTTCTGCACCTACTTAGTTCAGATTTCTAGTGGTACAAGCCGTTCTGCCCTATAGGATTTTCCATCGGCACAAATGACGAACTTCTCATTGTATGAATTAAAAAAAAAATCCTACCATAGTGCTCACTTTCATTATAAAAGGAAGTCTTGTGCAAAAGTTCATGCAACGCTTTAGGTTATGCGGTGTCTGCCATTGAATGAACAAATACGTTTTAAAATAAAAATTGATTAGATGACTGTTTTCTAGATTTTGTTGAATATGTAGTAAGCCGGACTCGTCGAGCGATCAGGTTAAACTACGATCGCGCGAGTGACAAACTTTACCACCACGACCTCTCCGTTTAAGCCGTTTAGTCCCGGCCGTCATTCGTGTATCTTTGACAGTCGTTCTAGGTCGTCAGAAGCCCGAAAATCTGACAACCAAGCGGTTTATCGTATTACCCAGTTGGTAGATTTCAGAAAGGCAGTCGCTCCATGTAAAATACTGGTATTCAGCTGCATTCGGCTAGCCTGGAAGCTGACCCCATCATACTTAGGAAAAGGCTTGGGAGGTACAATTTTTTTCTAGAATAGATGCTAAAAAGGTAACGTCACTGGATCATTCGGTCCTACTAGAACGCTACTACCACATATGTTGATGATGTCGACTAAGGCTAAAGCTGACCCATTCGCTCATGACATCAAAACTTCCTGGTTACCTACCTGACCGGAAACAGGTATTCCCATAGTTTAACATGAAAACATAGCAGCTGAAACTCATTTCCCACCTGATCCTGGCACTGTTGCCACCATAATTGTCTTTGTTCAAGCACATACTTCCTGCCATGGGGGTTGTAAATATTGTATTTTATGCGGGTCTTATAATGACGGTATTGTTTAGTTTCCGAACTAAGGGCAAAGTGTA
Source organism: Antitype chi (assembly GCA_947359405.1). NCBI lineage: Eukaryota > Metazoa > Arthropoda > Insecta > Lepidoptera > Noctuidae > Antitype > Antitype chi. The sequence continues at coordinate 13,770,707 of OX375811.1, read as the reverse complement.
TGGGGTTGCATGTTACAAGTTAACAGCACTTGGTACTGGACAAATTATTTGAGCAATATATTGGTTTTGTTTGGGGAAGTTTGACCATTCTGTTTGAATGTACTGCTGGTTCTCGATATGGGGCTTCTAATTCGTGCTGCACCATTTTTCTGTTGGAGCTTTTTTAAGATGGGGTCCGTCTGTATTTGGATTAAAACTCAAACCCAACACATTAGAATTAAACAAAGAAAGAAAGAATAACTGTTAACATTTACAGTCCCTCCCAGTTTTGAATTGTCAAGGAGGCGATCGGTTAAGGCTCCCGCAGCCAGTCTGCTACGAGAGCTAGCTAGCTGAGACGCGATTCTGGTGGAACAATTTCCTTGATGTTTTCTAGAAAAAATGTTCTACATACTAGAGTTGCGGCGCACTGTCGCCTTGCGCTTGCCTGCGGGAACCTTTAGTTAGTCAGAACACTAGTTGCTTGTCCCTTAGCGTAGATTCTTAGAAGGATTGCCTCGAAACGTCATAATAAAACGTTGTACAAAACGCTTGAAACTCCCGGAAATTCGCTCGATAGGTCACGAAATTATAGAAACAGTATCAGTAGGAGTACGTACCACTTTTTTCCGATATCCGTATTTTTCGTTTTTTTTTTTTATGCATTTCGTACAACTCTGTTTTACCCTCCAGCTAGTGTGAACTGATGACATCTTATTCAAGAAGTATTTCACAATAAAAAAAACTCCTCAGACACTTTACAAGACCAACAGCTGATCGACCCACCATGTTTACCTAGACAAGTGTTTGTCGTTATAATTATTTTTATGCGGGTACATCAAGTACTTATTTAGCCTGAATGGGGGAGTTGATAGCCTTTAATAGGATAGTGATGGGCTAATATCGATGATACCAATTTCTATTACCAAACTTTAAATTAAGCCGCACGTTGTTTTAATTAAACTGTGTAGGATCGGATCATTTGGGGACGAATTGATATTTTCAATCAGATTATTTGGTTTATTAGGCGGTTCGGACCGGTTCCGTGATAATATTAATGTTGAACGTGTATCGATAAAATTATGGCTCATTGTAATATTGTTTTATCTTTATCGAGTACATTTTGCGGATTAATTATACGGATAGTAGAACATTATCATGTCATAACAATGTGAAAATATCATTATTTTTACGGTGACAGTCACTTTGCATAATTTGTCGCTTTTAGGCGGACGATGGAAGTAATCGTTTCAGAGTTTCACTGTTCAATGTTGTCTTTTTCAATTAGTAATTTACTCACATTTTCTTCGATCTCAAAATCTGTCATTATGAGTAGTGCTTTTACACTAATTACGCTAAGAAACTTTTCAAAGAACATATTCCTACATTAATCGTCAACCATAATAAATCTCCAAAACGTAATCAAATCAAAAGTTTCTCACAGAACTAAAACTTAATTTAACATCTCCAACTAACGAAAACTAATGCCATTAATACTAAATGTCTATTTCTTAATTCATCGGCCTACACCTGAGTTTTAACCTTTTAGCTACAACAGGTATTAAAAGCTTCCACAGTTCAGAATCTTAATGAAGAAAATGTCAATGGCACGCTGCTCGAACTCTCAATATAAAATAAAACAAGTGAACAGCCAATAATCGATACAAAATAAACTAGAGCCTTAATTACTCTTTCCATATTGGCGATCAATTTTCCTGGCATAAAGAACTCTTCGACTTTTAAGCATGTTTTTCATTGTCATCTAACATTGGCTAGTTTTTTGAAACGTTTTTATATCATTTTATGTTGCCCCAGGGACTTTATGCGACGTTATTGCAATTTTCAAGAGATTAGGAGCTTGTTGCCAAGTGATAACAACCGCATGGGTTGATCGATTAGGTTAAGCTACGCTTGCAGGGGTTTGTCCATGGATGGACTAGACCCGTCCGTGCCTCGGAAATCTCGGTCCTAGCTGTCATTCATGGATCTTTGACAGTCCTTACGGGTCGTTAGAAGCCCGATATTCTGACAACCATACGTTACCAAGGGGTATCGTATTATTCAGTAAGTTATGAAGGGCAGATAGGCTGTCGCTCTCTGTAAAATGCTAGTATTCCAATTAGACTGAAAACCAACGCCAACATAGCTGGGAGGAAGATGATGGGACTAACCTAAACAGACTGCTGTTATCTTTTCATTGTGTTAGTGTCGGAACATGAAATAAAAAGGTGGAGTTTTACAGTATGTATAATGCTATCCCTTTTTACACGCTTTATATTAGCTTCACTTTTATGTTTGTTTGTTTGTATGTTTGTAACCGACTCCGTAGGGCGCGATTTTGACCCACTTTAAACGGTCAGATTTCATTTAAACTTTGTAAACTTATCGAGGACCGATGACAATTCAATAATTTAAAAAAAGAGAAATATAGAAAAAAAAAACTGAAAAAATCACGCTTTTGCAGTTAGCAGAACTAAAACATAGAAAATAAATAATAGTTTAAAAAAACTAAAAAACACGCTTTAAAAACCAAACTAAAAAAGTAGAAAATAAATTAATTCGATTAAAAAGCGTGGGGTGCTTGACATTAATTGATTATAAAAATACCTCAAAAAGCACCCCACGCTTTTTAATTGAATTAAATTATTTTCTACTTTTTTAGTTTGGTTTAAGCGTGTTTTTTAAACTATTATTTATTCACAATTGAACCCTATACGGCCCCAGTAACATACAACGTATAATGAACGGCCTAAATGATGACAATGACCCTAAATACCAATAGCTACCAAAAATGCCCGCTAAAAAGGCATACCTGTCAAAAAATAAAACCAAATGATCAAACTCAACTCAACGCTGTTGACGGCCCACGTCTTCACTTTATTTCGATCGTCTTCAGTATTTTGGACATAAACCTGGCACGAGAGCCTAATGACCCAGGTTTGGTACAGTTGAATACCTTTTTATGTTACAGCCTATAACATAAAACTCACCTGATGGATTCTTTTACGGTTTTTCCAAAAGCTGGTATGATTTGATAGGACAGATGTTTCGTCATTTGCGAATGGATGTAAATACGTTTGAAGGTAGGTGGAAAACGTATTTCAAGTATTGTTGAGTATTTTGAAACCAACTCAAAATTATTGCCTGATGTTACCGTCATCATCTGCCTAGCCTTTTCCCAATTATGTTGGGGTCGGCTTCCAGTCTAACCGGATGCAGCAGAATATCAATATTTATATGAAGCGACTGCCTATCTGACCTCCACAACCCAGTTACTAGGTAATACCCCTTGGTAAGACTGGTTTGACAGATTGAATATCACACTATCGCAAGACCTGGAAAGTAAGAATTGGGAAATAAACACATTCACGGCGAACCTGGAAATAATTATTTTCCCTAACTACGATAAAAAAACCGGAAAAAAATTAATAAAGTGGGTATATAAGGATTTATTAAATACTTAATGACATAAGAATCACCGAGGCATTTCAATGAAATAAAATCCATTAGCAGCCAACAACAAATTCATTTAAACACAATACAATTCGTAAATTCTTACATAATCCCACTCCCGGCATTAATTATTCCAATTCATTTGCTCCCTTTAATGTATTCCTCTTTACATGAAAAGGTAATTCACATTAAAGGCCAACAAAATGAGACTCTTATTGAAATTTACTTCGGCTTTATCTTTGCACCATTTTATAAACGACAATGAAAATTAAAACCTATAAAACGATCGATCATTATAATCGACATTTCCCCCTTCACTATTCCAAGGGGATAACTTCAAACGATTTCCCATATGGCACATCAAATAAAAAATTATAAGTATTTCGATAAAAAAAATCGATACTTTTGAACATGTCCCATCACTATAACTATCACTTATGACGTAAATTAAGTTCGGGATATTTGACAGATGTGCTTGTTTACAAACTCAATTGTTATTGACATGTGCACCCTCTATTTATAATTGGGTGGACAGACTTTTATGTTAGGGTTAAAAATAATAAAAGCCCTCTTAGGCACACTTGTACATATTTTGTCTGAATAAGAGTATTTATAAGTAGACCTATAAAATAAATATAGATGAGAGATGACAGATAGATCTAGAGAGCAGTGGTGGTGTGGGATGCAACTTACGAGTTGTTGGTAGGTTCGAACCCAGACAGACGCTATAATAATAATAATAATCGTTTATTTCGGAAATCAGGTTCCATTTTGTTAGTATTACAGTCTTAAAAATAATGTTAGTACGCAAAATATTAAACTAAACGGGCATGAAAGGAGAACCACTCATCTCCTGTTGCGAAGAGAGTGCCACCCCATCCACGCCTGCAGCATTGGTGAATCCCACCCTTCAGACAAGATCTTCAGGAGAACGTTAGAGGTGATCCGCATCCGACTCAACAATGAAGCGCAGCGCGTGCGCATCACAGCGAAGAAATCCTGTGTGCGCGCTTCTGCGAACATGGCAGATGCGCTGCACCACCGCGGCAGCCCCAGCATTCCCCTGAAGGTGTTGTTATATTGGACGCGAAGGGCACTATACGTGCGATGCGTATAATTCACCCACAGCCCGCATGTGTTCAGTGTCTGGCAGTACGACTTGAATAAAGTAAATATATAAGTAGCTATACTTTGTGTAAATTATTTAATCAAATCAGAGCCTGAATTCACTATGACCACTTGCCCTGGGCACCCGGAATCCCAGGCTGATTCTCGGCCACCGTAGGCGCGGGCTTGCGGACGACGGTGGGTAGCTCGCTGTCCGGTAAGGACCAAGCCCGGGTCGACGGCGCGTTGTGTTCCACGCGCGCCTCAAAGAGATGTCAGCATCAACTGATGGGGCCCGCAAGGCCGATGCCTGTCAGGGGTGCGGGTTGTTTGAAAGAGATACCGCGGTCCCTGGCACACAGGCAACTGAGGGAACACGGATGGGTTTTAGTCAGTAAAAGTCTGACACGCCCTCCTGCTCCACCTAGAGCGGGAGAAGTTATTTCATGATTTCCCACACAAAAAAAAACCATGACCACTTAACGATTCTTTACTTCGAAACCAAGTCAATTCCTTAGATCACACACGAATTCTGCTAATATGGTATTAATAATATCGACAAATTGTCTTGGAACATACAGAATATGTCATTTCGATTCCTTACCGTTACATTAGTTTCAACCAATCATTATAACTATACAGAATTGGGGCCCAGCTCATAAAAACGTTGAAGGAAAACGTCGTGAGGAAACTGGCATGTCCTAGAATAATTCGAAGACATGTGACATCTACGAACCTGCACTGGACGCGCGTAGTGGATTATGGCCCAGCAGTGGGAAAATTATAGGCTGATTTTGATTTGTCTACCTCAGTTAGTGATGTCGAATCAAGCTTAAACGTGTGTCGATGGTTCAGAATTTGCGTCTGGTGCGCGCTGAGCAGTAAGCTTTTCTACCAAATTATTAAAAAATATTAAGAAAAGTAACTTCTGCTAGTCATTAAGAGCGTTCTCCCCGCGCGGGCTGGCATCGGCGCATTTATGGCGATTTTTCGTGATGATTTAATTAAAAGAGAATTAAACCACATTTTATTAAATACAAACAAAAAATATTTTTTTTCAGACATGCACTAGATCATTGGTAATTTCAAGTTCGTATGCTATTTTTTTTACAGATATGTACTTATAAAAATCGACATACCGTCAAATTATTTTCTATTTCCATTACTAAGTACGATTAAATGTTTATAATAAAGAGTAAATGTTAAAAATAATTATAAATACCAGCGATCTAAGGCTTGGCTGAAAAAAAAAATGTACTTTTGTTTGTATATACTGAAATAATCACGAAAAACGACTATAAGAAAGGAAAGACAAAACGTTTATTTGCGGTGAACATGACGCAAAAAAGAACAGGAACACATTTAAAAAAAAAAGTTGCGGGAAATATGCGTCACATCCACGCAAAAAGGCTATCGCTTAGCATTATGCTGCGACCCTATGCAAGACAGAGCCCCAGCGCTGATTTTCAGCGACAGCCGGCTTTGACGTAATGACGTCGCCCGGTGTATCAAACAAATTATTAGGACACTGTACTGGTACAGCGAACTTATAGAAAAATGTGTATGGTCCCGTACCACAAAATGTCAACGACTCATCATTCTATTGCCGCTATCCTAATTTATTTGAAGTCGACGCAACATGTTTTCTTATACCATACTTCTCTATTGGTCATCAATCAAATCAAATCAAAATATTTTATTTAACATAAGCCTGCATGGGCACTTATGAAACGTCAGAAGCTAGGTGCACGGTTCCAATTTGTCGTTTCCTATGGAGAAGAGCCGGCAAGAAACTCCACGGTTACTCTTTTAAAAATAATTGGCTTTTACAATGTTTTCAAATTACAGTGATAATAGGTATGGGAGGACAGTGCAGGCCAGTCAATAAGTACCAGGTACTTAGAGGAATTAAAATACAATAGAAAAACGTCTACAAATCTAGTCTCTAAGGCCTACAACGTTCTCTCATTCACAATATGTAAAAGAATCTACCTATATAAAATGAATCTATTTGAACCAAGTAACATGATTTCGATGACAGCATCTCTATAGTCTAGTTACACCCTTTCTGGTCGTTTCTTCTTTCACACATTCATACGCGAAATTGCCCCTATCTACCAATTTTATGATTCCACAACCGCTAACAACAATAGCCATACCTATAACTATTTAACTCAATACAAAGTAAAACCACTAAAATTTATGCAAAGTATCGCTTACAGTCCAGTTTTCAGATGCCAAACACGACGCATTAAACAGGGGCAAAATGCTAGAGCGGTTGCACGATTTCAGGCTGAATGACGTGCCAGACAAACCTGCCTGGCTTCAACGCAACAAGCCTTTGTAATATGACGAGCGATTATGTAACCGACACGGCGATATTGGTAACCGTGGCACAAACGTTCGTGCTTCATTATTTTGAACTTTGAGAGCGTAGATTTTGGTATAGTCTGTCGATTACATGTCTGTCTGGTATAGACCGGCGGGATAATTGCGTACAAACTCACAATTCCAATGCCATTCAATTTTGACAATTTAACAAAATTCATTGCGTTATTTACGTTGCTGTGCAGCAGTGGCGAAAGCACCATATAATACGATTCCTAGCGGCTTCCCTTTGGGGATTCGCATCGGCAACTCTATCGCTATTAAAATATGGTACTTCAATAGTTGCTATTATTGTCAAAAAATATAGTTACACTACGGGTATTTAATTCACAATTAATAATAATTTAGTTCTTTACCTTCCTATATTACTTTTAGAATGGTAGTAAGTATTCTTTATTGATAAGTCAGTCAGTTAAAACTGACTTCGCTTCGGCTTCTGTCTTAGAAAAAATGACACCGCGCCGCTGCTGTGTAGGTGGATACTTCAAATATATGAAGCAATGTTCTAAAAATTCTCCTTGTGTGAAGTGTGTTACGCCAGTGGGGTTCAAGCTGGTCGGTGACGGCCAATAAGGTTGGGTTATTGCTCTTTACCAGGCACAATAATAAAACTAACCAGTGCAAGGACTTGGGTTCAAAAAGGTTCTAATCTAACAAGGTATCAAACTCAGAACTATGTTAATAAGCTCCGTTGTCGATGTTGTCCAAAAAGCAGTGTTTTCATAGTTCAAATTACATGAAACTTACCTAATTCATCATCCACTAGCAATCCACTGCTGGACATAGGCCTCTCTAATCACACGCCATAAGTGAAAGTAATATCATTCATTATTCAAGTAAAAATAAATAATTTGACTATGACTAACCCATTAAAAGCCACTTGAACGTCAAATTTTACAAGGAAAAAAATCATTCTATGCCTCTTCCACAAGGTAGTTTCGTATCGAGAAGAATGGGCAAGAAACTGTTTTAGAATATTTGTAGACATTAATTATAATCAGAGATCGGATATTCGGATGCATATTTACCTAAACATCATTTTTAGCTATGAAAGTATTGAAGCGGCTTTATAAATTATTTATAATATTTATTAAAAACCCCGGGAATCTTGATTGCATAACTATTCAGATGTGTATTAATTTCAAATTAATGTTTAACCCGATACAAATATGTACTGGAGGAGGGGTGGTTAGTATTAGTTAAAACAAAAAATAAACAAATTACTTACCTAAATTAAGACTTTTTCGATACAAAAGCGCATTGCATGTTAGCCAACATCTCAACTTTAGGTGAATATGCATCCGAATATACGATCTCTGATTATAATTATAGGTATGTGAAACGATGTACCTGGAATAAAATTACATTACTTAATACGTAAAAAGGTAACCATTGAACGCAACCGTCATCCAGTTTCATCCAGCTGCTACCAGTTATAACTGCTTAACTAAAAGTTACTTAGGTACTAACAATAGTCAAATTAATCTTACGTTCGCTTCTCAAGTAGGACAGTATTGCAATTCAAAATAGGTTTAATTGCCGTCCAAACTCGGCGTTTGTCTAAAGTTGTCTAATATGGTACAAATGTTGTATTTGTTGCTTCGTCGTTGTTTCAAGTTAGCCATGTTTAGTTGTTGGACTGTTAAACGAGTTTAAGTAGACATTTCATTGTGTAACTCACCCTTTTTGCCATAACTAGTTTAAGAGACTAATTAAGACTTGAGACGTTTTGTTGTTTTTCTGCCAGTAAAATTGATCTGGTGTGGGCTCGCACACATGCTTAGGTACCTATACCTGACAGTTGTCTTGTGCTTAGGGCTTACACTTAGCTTGGTGCTTACTTCTAGACAGGCCCGGATCTAGGGGGTGCAGAGGGTGCACTTGCACCGGGTGGCAAAGAGTGGAGCACGGCCAGCGACCCTCCAGTTTTACCTCAAAATATATGAATCATAGCAAACAATCTCGATAATGACATTGTAATTGACGATTTCGCTGAAAAAAACAGATTTTTTTAATCACGTACATTATTTGTTGAAAAATGTTGCCTAGAGGGCGGCAATTTTTTACTCTGCGCCCTCTTGTAAAAATGTAAATCCGGGGTACCTAGTAGGTAAAGGTAGCTCAAGTAGCTATAATCGGGAACCTGCCTGTACAGCTATGAAGTCAATAGCAATAGCGAATCTAAAAGTAAACTGACTATGGGCCTTCGAAAACGTTCTATTTGCATACGCATTTAGTGTTTTTACTGAATACCTACCAAAAAAACGAGTAGACCCTAACAAACCCTTTGTTCGTATTTTTCTGTTCCTTTCTACTTGTTTTTTTATATGAATTTTAAACTAATATTACAAATGCGAAAGTAAGTTCGTTTGTTTGTTATGCTTTTGCGTTTGTTTGTTTACGGAAAAACGGCTAAACGGATTGGGATGAAATTCAGCATACATATAGACTACGACCTGTGTAAGGACATAGACTTTTCATCCTGGATCGCAGACAAATACATTTTTTTTATAAAACATATGACCACCACCTAAATACGTCCATTCATTTATAATAATTACCTCTCCATCAATCCTTTACCTCAGCCCTGTTTAAGAGAAATAAATCAAAGAGTTAAAAAAAAGTATCGACACAGTACGCATCGTGATCATAGTCTGACACCTCGAACTAATGGTCGCATACCTGTCTCAAATTAACATAATTGGGATCGGTCACCGTGGTTTATCTTTAATAATAACTCACAGGAAACATTCTATAGGGAGAATTGTAACACACACATGTAACATTAAAATATTAAAGCTAGGTTTTTGAAAGAATTCGGAACAGCACCCTAATTGCGTAACACGCGATTAATCATAATCGGTTTCATTTTGACAGTTCAACAATATTCATTGCGTTATTTATGTTGTTATGCAGACACATTTTTCGAACATATGAAGCAATGGTTTAGCCATCTGTTTCAAAACGAAACACATTATGATTAATCGTGAGTTACGCAATGCGGGTGCTGGTGTCTAATTCTAATCTGTAAAGGAGTCTTTTTGATTATGGTTTTTCTTATTTTTTTACTAGCCTACGCTATCTCACTCCTGGGCCCTAATTCACTATGACCACTTAACCATTCCTTACTTCGATACCACGTCAATTCCTTGATCTAATCACGACATCTGCTAGCAATGTAAAATGAAACCGCCTATGTATAAAAATTAGTCTGTGGTTAGTTTTTACAAAACACGATATTGACGTGGTTTGCTCGTGGAGGAAGGAAACGAGCGAGGAACCATACATAACCCCATGGCCCTGGACAAAGACTTCTGAATTATGGTATGGTAGTAAAAAAAAGAATTTCTGGAGTGTAATCACAGATGTGATGTAACCATAATCTGGTCCAAAGGACAGCCAAATTTGCAAAAACAACTAAGTATTACAATTGCTTTAATTTTAAGAAAACGTTCGTCTATGCCAGGACAAGACCTGCAAATTACTTTTTCTTTACTTATTGTTAATATGTAGGTACTAGGTCCCTCGACATGCCGTTGCGTATAAACGCATACCTGATTCACTCAAATAAGAAATGCATAATGAGTCACACGACGCGACGTCGGGCTCGTCATTGGGTACCAAATCTCGCTTCATGTACCGTCTAAAATTCGAACACATTTTTCAAAACGCGCCACAAATTCGGATCGTGCCTCGTGTGGGTACGGTCCACACATTCCTTGAATACATTAACACAGAACCAAATTATTTAAAATAACAGACTGATGCATCTGTGGTGCATCGGAGACTTAACACGACATAATTTCTTTCTTAGAAGATTAATTTGTTGGAGCTAACGGGAAGACTACATTACAATTCATAGAAAATGCCTTAAGTTTAACATAATTTGGGAATGTTCTGTTCGTAAGAGATGAATAAGAAAGCCGTTTGTAATTATAATTGTGTTACAATTATTATGTTCGGATGTGATTTCTAATCTACCTATATAACGAAGCGGGAAAGGTAATTAAAGTGCTTAAATATTTTTTGCACTTGTACGTTCGTACCCTCTCATGTTCTGTCTCACTCACACATACTCACGCTTAAGCAATAAGCACCCTCAAACTCACCATTACATAATCACACACTTATACTCGCACTCATTTTTATTAATGTTATTATTTTCTTTTTATTCTCGATTTGATTGTTGTTTTCTTTCATTTTGATTTTGATTTAGTTTTTTTGTAGATAAGTTTTTGAAATAAATATTTTAATGGTAAACCGTCGATATTGGTGCCCAAGAAACAGGCTTGCCTAGTTTGGGGCCAATGTAAAAATCCTTATAATATTTTCAACAGAAATTTTTTAACTGTATTTATTATAATTATTTAATACACCATTTTTAGAAATTAAACATACTTTTTTTTACTTCCCGCGATTGATATCCCGGCAGTACTTAACCAGGTACTAAACACATATTATGATAGTCAGTACTACAAAAACACTAGTTCTATGTATATTTATTAATGAAGAGACAATGATAACTGTGCAAGTTTATATAGGCATCCAATTAAGGTTTACACACACGGCTACCAACGAGAGGGAGGCTCTGGTCAGCCATGCATCGCGTCCGATTCGAACCAAGTTTGCTAATGCATTTACCGCCTAAAGGGTGCAAAGGGGTGGTAAAACCATACGTGTAATATACATATATGACGAGTCAATCAATAAAGTAGCCAGAGGGGATGCAACATCGGAGTATAAAGGGCGATATGTGTACAAAATACTAGGCCCCAAATTTAGTTCTGGATGGAGTAAACTGAAGTCTTCCACTTCACTACGTGAGGAAGAACCAAATAGCTTATTTCTATCGCCAAGAAACGTTGCTGTGATATAGTTTGATGGGTATTTATGATTGCCAAACCCAAAGCATTTATTTCAATCAAACCATTTACAAGCATTTTTGATTTGTCAAAAAGTCGGTCAGTTAGTTAAAAAGTTGAACCTAGTTCTAAAACGTAGATCTCTATGGAGAAGAATGGGCAAGGAACTCTGAGCACACTCTTTTGATTCTGATTGAAGTAGTTACAAAATCCTGGGTACATTATTCTTGAAGCTTCTCTATGTGAGAACAATGGAAAAAAGAAAGAAACAATTCCAAATTAAAGATTAAGAATAAGTCCTGGAAGTTAGGAGATTACCAGTCGCAACCGACGGCGCCCGTTCACGATCATGACGCGTGTGAGTCAGCACCATTCAGCTCAACCGTTTTGTAGGGACCATTTTGCTGTCCGATTTTCAACTCTCGGCGCTAGGCAGTGCGTTGAAAATCCAGTGCGTGAAAAAATCCCGCCGCGACTTTATTACGTTTGTTAGGTTTTTAAATAATATGTATATCGAATTGTCTTAGTCGATCATTGGGATATTTTATTTATTATACTAGCAAAACTATGATCGAATGATTTTTTCGGTCATGAGTTCATGACGGTTGCACGCGGGGTGCATTCGACCTATTTGCTCGGGGCCATCATCGATTATGGACGTGTTAAGAGTGGCTATCAATATACCCATCAATAATTTATGTAAGTGATAATTGCATATATAATGATAATAAGAAATATAAATTTTAGTCAAAATATCTTAGTGTTACATATTATTTTCCTTATCCTGAAATATCGTAAATAGTTTTCTATCTATAATAGACTTTCGAGTAACGATAATTTGATCCATTGGGAATTAGTATTTATTTTGAGGTTAAATATATTGGGGATAAAATAAGTTGTTTTAGAGCCAGGGTAGGATAAACTATACGATCGTAGTACTTCGTAGTTACGTGGGCTTAGCAATGATAAAAGCGCACATTCACTGACAGCCAACGCACAGGCTTTGCACAATAATTCCTTATGTAACGAAAGTGAGCACTTAGGAAGGATTTTTTAAGCTCATCCCCTAAAATTAGTATAAGGAATTATTTATTTATAACAATTGCTTGTTGCACTGTTTACAGTAAGCACCAAAGCGCACAGCAAGCCAACAACAAACTTCACACAGACATTGAACATAGATTGTCTGCTATACACAATATATCCGTGTGGTGCCGGACGTAAAGAATAGCATCATCCCATCTCTTCCCATGGTTGTCGTAGAAGGCGACTAAGAGACTTACTAGAGAATGGGCAGCAGCGTTCTCTATGCATTTTACCACCATACTGCGATCGCCAACCCGCCTGCCAAGCGTGCGATTATGGAAAACCCTCCCCAAATTGGGGAGGTCTATAGTCCTATAGCAGTAGTATATTGGGGAGTCCAGTAGTGGACGTCTTTCGGCTGAAATGATGATGATGATGATGAGGACACAACATTTATCAACATCTGGCCTCTGAGCAATCAGGGCGTTCAGCAGATTGATGGCCTGGGTTGTGGGAGCATATCGAGCAGTTACAGTGCGCACTGGTGGAGCTGCGAACAGGCACCTCGAGGCACAGGCGCGCGACCGCTGCAGCCGGTCTGGAGCAAACAATGAACAGCGAGCTAGGGCAAAGCAAGGCTGGGGGAGGCCTAAGTCCAGCAGTGGACGTCTATCGGCTGAAACGATGATGATGATGACATAATATTTATCAACATCTGGCCTCTGAGCAATCCGGACGTTCAGCAGATTGATCGCCTGGGTTGTGGGAGCATATCGAGCAGTATGAGTGCGCACTGACGGAGCAACGAACAGGCACCTCGAGGCAAAGGCGCGCGACAGCTGCAGCCGGTCTGGAGCAAACAATCAACAGCGAGCTAGGGCAAAGCAAGGCTGTGCAAAGCCTGTGCGTTGTCCGTCAGTGAATGTGCGCTTTAAACGGCGTAAAAATTTCTATGGAAGTTTATGACAATTTTGTCGATGGGAAATCCCATCGCGCACACGGCTTGTATTTCCCATAGAAAACCAGGAACCACGTCATCGTTTTCATAATTTATAGGTAGGAAAGTACCCTCTTATATGCCGCTATAATTAAAATTGTAACATCAGGAACTCTTGCATATTATTATCGCCTCTGCCCACGTAGTGTGGAGCTGATAAATATTGTTTGCTCAGCCGCCGCCGCTGTTCAAAGCCTTTGTCTAGGTGTGATGTCGTATACCCACATTACCCACGTGATACAGAGGCTGGATTAAAAACACTACTTACCTATATTTTAAAAGAAAAACATTCATTTTGTTTAATGTTCGGAAAAGAAAAATAAATATCTCATTTTCTCACATTTACCTAAATAACATCACGCCTTCTTTTCAAGAAGACAGAGGTGTATCTATAGTAGTACTCCGACATTTCGCCAGTCATGTTTAAGTCCCAAGTAAAAGGGGCCGACCACATTGCCATCAACCGGGACCAAATCCAGAGTTCAAGCTGCTTCTGAGAAATTCTAGATTAACCCAGTAATAATTTGCACGTGGTCAGCTCAAAGCTGCAATGACACTTTGTTCAAAAGGTCCATCCAGACATGGCCCTGCATTGCTAGACTCACAAAAAATTCCAATAATATAATTATGTTGCTGTTTGGACTTTAAAAGACATCATGACCTCTGAGTTTATTTTGGCATTCCTTCTCAGGGAACAGTCCACTAGGAAATGCCGGCGCCATCATGTTTTTAAAGTACCTATTGACCAACATAAAAATTAAAAAAAACTCATACAAAAACTCTAAAAAGTAAAAAAATAGTATAAATACGCCAAACAGAGGAGGCCTGGCATTGACATTAGCCGTCCCCCGACTTGACAATGCCTTGATCAACATATTACCTACAACTTAAAAAGCCAATTTTTTTATCTTTTTAGAGTTTTTGTATGGGTCAGAGGTTTTTAAAGTTTTAATTTAACTTTTATTTCTTGCTTTTTAAACTTAATGTCTCGCTTAAATCTGTGCAGCGTTGCGTAGGTTTCCCACAGTGAAGTTTGTTACTAATTTATCCTCATTCCTCGTCATGATCACCATTTATCCATAACCATAACATATTCATTGAGACCTTTTCAATGAGCCCAAACACGATACTTCTGCTGTTTATTAGTGAGTGACTTGGGTATCCTGGACATTCCAGGTGTTGCTCCAGCATCAGTTCAAGGTTACTTTGCTCGTCTAATATCATTGAAGTAATAGAATACCAAATTTCGACTTGATCAGACCCGTGGAAGATACACAAATCCCTTCATCAACCAGAAAAGAGCTGATAATTTTCAAACGGCTGAACCGATTTTGATGAAACGTGTCTAAAAACACTTCCGACTAATTCACCTTTCAAACACAAAGAAACAAAATCAAAATCGGTTCATCCGTTCGGGAGCTACGATGCCTCAGACAGACACACACACAGACCCGTCAAACTTGTAACTCCCCGTCATTTTTGCGTCGGGGGTTATAAAATATTGACATGTAAAAGTCTTATTATTAAAGTCCTATTATAAGATCTTTGTACTTATGTTAACATTTCATTTCTCGACCCGGGAATTGCACCTAAGACATGCTGAGCAGTAGCGTTTGCGACCACAATAGCAACGAGGCAGATACATTTAAAACATTCAAGCTGACCAATGAATAGCTCAACGACATTCACATAAATTCAAGCTAAGCATATTTGCCACATTAAACTTACATTTTAAAAACAAAAAACAAAAATCTGTTTCTATCTAAATAGGTATGTACATTACACAACATTTCGTAAAAGCCATAATAAAAATTCACAATATTTAAACATGACTAATTTAATTGAACATTATTGAAATCAGAATTGAACGTGATACAATTAAATTCATTCAATTAATGTAATTCAAAATAACAGTACAACGAATGCTTGGTTTTCAGTGAATTAGTTTCATAATTAAAGTACAGGCTATGTTTTTAAGCTTGTTCACATTCGATTGTCGTGGTTGTTCAAATTATTTTCTTTCAATTATACAATACAATGTCATGTTTTTGTTAATTAATTGTTAATGCTCTGAGTATGTAAATGTGTTTTATAACTTGCTCGTTACCGATACCGTTTCTCATACGAAGCTACAAAAATCTATACTTATATAAATAAAATGCTGTTCTTTGGTCGCATCACTTGAGAACAGTAATACCGATTTGGTTATCTTTTGTTTTAAAATGATCGTAATTTAAAGTCCGAATTAGATTTTTATGGAAAGAAAAATTCGGAAAATAAAAGCTTTTAAAAAGAGGAGACGCCCAGCGGTAGAGCACAATATAGGCTAACAAAAAAAAGGGTCTGGGGCTAGTTGCTTTCTGCATCTTCTTATCTACTCTACTATCATACAAAAGGCATCCTTTCTCCTCCTTGTTGATAAAATTGACCACGAAACTACATCATAAATCATCGTCTCAAAATAAATGTGTTTTTTCCACTGGTCTCAGCATAATCAGCATATATAACGCAGTGGCGAGATGTCAAGTTTTCTAAGAGAGGAGCCGAAGCGAGGCCGGCTTTAACTTACTGGCTTACCAAATATTAATACTTACTATCATTCTAAAATTAATTATCATTTAAAAAAGAATTCAATACAAACATATCGAACAGCTGAGAACTGAATAAAATGTGCAATATTCCTCCATCTCGTTCTTGCTGACGCATTTTTCTACATCTATCTCTGTCATTACCCGTTTTTTTTTTTTTTTGGGCATCTCGCAGTTGGCCTTGAGAGGCCGTGACTGCTCAACCGGGCTTTCCTGGGGCTGCCATTAAGAAATTAATCTTAACGCCTCCAGCCAGGGCTTACAAACTAAAATTTAAAAACTAAGCGACTGCACGCTGAGGGCACCCCCTGTGGGGTACGAACCTCGGCTCAGGGCGTCACTGATAGGGGGACAGCTATCTCTATTGGGGACAGGCTGGATCGAAAAATTGGCATTATTATTATTAGGTGGGGAATTTAAAGCTACTGGCTCAGCTGCGGCGCGGGCTGGCGCTTCAACGAGCAAGGGTCGGTCGGGGGTCTCGACGTTAGGCGCCGATACTACTAGGGGTCTTCGGGGGGCGCGAGGACCTCGGCGGCGAGGTCGGAAGGACGATTTTGATCGGTGTGTGTCATTACCCGTTGTAAGCGGCTTGCTCTTGTACAACATACCAAACGGTGCCACGTGACCTAAAGTAACATCATTACGGGATCGCTGTTGTATGAACTTTTAGTTCCCGATTACGACGTTTTGGCGCCGGGTTAGACTTCGTTTTTTTTTGTTGTGTTACAAAGCTAAAATAACTGATTTTGTTGTTTGAATGTTATGGAGAACTAAATATCCGTAGTGGTATATTTTTTGACAAAAGTAGCCACTATTGACGTACCATTTTTAATACCGAGTTACCGATTGGAATCCCCGAAGGGAAGCCGGTAGGAAGCGTGTTATATAGTGCTTTCGCCACTGCTATAACGTTCCCACTTCTGAGACACAGGCCTCTTCTCGATGAGAGGGAGTTAGCCGAAATCCACCAGGCGGGAACAGCGCGGCTTGGTAGATGTCACATGTCTTCGAATTTTTGGTTCTAGGACAGGCCACCGCACCGGTCTTGCAAAAAGGGGAAATTAATACATAACATGCCATAATCAGCATATTATAAAGCTGGGACACCGGCCACTCTGTGAAAGGGTAGTGTAAACAGTTAATCAAAGCTAGCCCTAATAAATAAAAACCAGTTTCTCTTTAAATACGCATCTATCTCTTCGATCTGAACGTTTTCGACCTTATCGACGAGGTCACTAGAGACTAAACTAGGACGATACATTACCATCACTCGAGTGCACTGCATCTGAAATTGACAGTAACGTCGACCTCTTACAAACATGGCTTCAATTTATCTGGAATATTCTAGAAAATGAAAACACAGTTCACTTGAGGTTTACAGTACACGTCACTATCACGAGGGAGAAAAATAAATCTTTCTATTTATTTTATGAGCGTGTGTTTTTTTTTTTAATAATATTCATATTGTACTCATCTTCTGCAAAGTTGTAAAGTGTTTTTGCAATTCGCATTTAATTTAATTATTTTGTTTTTCTTACATTATATAACATGACGCCTGTATTCCCGGATGGGTTAAGCAGACGTGTACCACACATAACCTTACTTTACCCAGTAACACACTTCGCCAGCTATGTTTAAGTTCCATGTCATAGGGGGCGAGCCTAATGCCATCAACCGGGAGCAAATCCAGACTCCAGGCTGCTACTGAGAGCTGCTGCTTTGTTGTTTTTTCTTTTACGAACAAAAAATACATAGCATACCATCACGCCTGTTTTGAGGTTAAACCTTATGGTGGATAAGTACGATCCATGCCTACTAAATAAATAATAATTATTAACTTCAATTGAAGTGACGTTGATCTTATACTCAACCAAATATCATACCAAATATCCAATAACCAAATATCCCTGAGGACACGGTGGAGCATACGGTTGAGGTCTGCCTGGCTTGGGCGGAGCACCGCCGTGTCCTCGTGGAGGCGATTCACGGCGGTGATCTCTCGCGTCCGGCCTTGGTCCAGGCCATGGTACGGAGCGAGAGTGCATGAGTAGCCGTCACCTCCTTCTGCGAAGCAGTAATGCTCGCGAAGAGGGAGGCGGCGCACGTGAGGGAGAGGTAGTATATGCGTCCTCACGGCCGTAGTCGCCGCGGGAGACGCTCTGGGGGTCGGGAATCCCAGGCTGATTCCCGGCCACTGTAGGCGCGGGCTTGCGGACGGCGAGTAATGGGTAGCTCGTTGTCCGGTAAGGACAAACAAAGCCCGGGTCGACGGCGCGTTGTGTTCCACGCGCGCCTCAAAGAGTTGTTAGCACAGACTGATGGGATCCGCATGGGCCGATGCCTGCCAGGGGTGCGGGTTGTTAGAAAGAGATACCGCGGACACGGGCGGGTTTTAGTTAGTAAAAGTCTGACACGCCCTCCTGTTCCACCCAGAGCGGGAGAAGTTATTTGATGATTTCCCACAAAATAAAAAAGGTATCCATGCCTACTAAATAAATAATAATAATTAACTTCAATTGAAGTGACGTTGATCTTATACTCAACCAAATATCATTGATGAGTTTGTCATTGTTTCCGTCATTGATACTTTTTGTTATTGTCATGCAATCATTGATACAGAAAAATGTTCACTCATCCCATCTCTAGCCAATAGGCGCTTGCATAAAGACGCGAAGTCCCGGTAAAATAGCCAATAATTTGTAAATAATTTGTTTCTATATGTGTGATTGCAAAAGCTATGGACGGCCATAGCTTTTGCAATCACACATATAGAAACAAATTAAAACATTGAAACTGATTCTTTCGGTAGAGTTTTGATCAACTTGCAGCAATCTGGGGATCTATCTAAGACCGTCAACGAAGATACGGCCAGTACAAAAGTAGTTGATCCCTCAAAACAAGTGTCAACTTATTATTTTCGGACGGGCAAATCCATTTCGGGAGTAGGGATAACTGTTCAATCGTGGGTGTCATTCATTCTTTGGTCGGACCCAACCTAATCGTATATCCGTAGACGATACGAAGTAGGAAACGCCCGAAATTTCGGCTGCAACTACGGATTTCGTGCTTAGGGAATAGACCACCTGTAGGTACTGGAATACACGCTACTGACCAAAGAATAGCTGGCGAAATAATCACACCTAACTGCCTGTGCCTTACCCCTTCGCAGAATAGAGACACGGTGTTGTATCGTAACATTAATCTTTAGAATGAAATTATAGACTACTTAGAAAAACATTACCGATCACATTTACCCGACCTTCGTATCGAACCCGTAATTACAAAGTTCACAGCCGTGTCACTAATCCAAGGCGGCTCTTTCATCATAAAAACATATGTGTTTTTTTATATTCTTAATAAAAACATAGACCTGTAGATATTATTACATTACGTATTAGTCTTGGAACAACCTACCCTCTCACTAGGAGTCGGGCGTTGGTAGCTGAGCCTCAGTTTTAACTTTTGCAGCTATCATCGTTTAACATTGTTTGTCTTCGTATGTTTGTTTTTTGTTCCCAATAAACGATTATTATAACATTGACGTCACCAATAAATCTTGAATCAGTAGAATGTACGAATTTGTACTTGTAAAAGAGACAATGGAATAACGAAGTTGAGCAGTGGTTGCCCAGTGGTAACTGACGCGACTTACGAGATGTAGGTCGTAGGTTCGAATCCAGACAGGCGTTTTAATTTGTGTAAAATATTGCAACACCACTGCTCTTAAAAATGGTGAAGGAAAACACCGTGGGGAAACCGGCATGGCCTAGAACCAAAAAATCTAAGATATATTATGTGACATCTACCAACCCGCACTGGGCCCGCGTGGTGGATTACGGCCCACTCCCTCTCACAGAGAAGAGGCCTGTGTCATAGGCTGATTATGAATCTTTTATTTGAAAGAAAAAAAAACTAAGATGGTACATTACTAACATAAAACCTATTTACTCATGTCCAAATATTTGAACTGCTAGTAACTTGAAAAAAAAAATTAAAATGTCAAATTTTAAATAAAGAACATAAACACCTATATTTACGACCATCATCTGCTTAGCCATTTTCTCACTACTAACTATGTTGAACCCCAACATAGTTGCGAAGAGTTTAACCGGATGCAGCTGAATGCTAGTATTTTACGTGAAGCGATTACTGCCTATCTGACCCTTACAACCCATTTACTGGGTAAAACGATACCCCTTGGTAAGACTCGGGCTTCTGACTACCCGTTACGACTGACTAAGATCTATAAATGACAGCCGGGACCAACGGCATAACGTACTTCCGAGGTAACCCATCCACTGACCGACCTCGGCAAGTTTAGCTTAACCTTGAATATGTTGTGCTGCTGTTTTAATTTAGCTACACACCCCTAGACTATTTACGACCGTTGGCAGTAAATCTCTTGTTGAGACGTCTGCACTTTGCACTTGATCTATGCGTCTGGAAAGGTAGGTATTAGATCTTTGTTACTGAGTAAATAGAAATTAAGTCTTCTTTAGTTCGCAAAAGCTTTTTGTGGCATGTAATTGAATAGATCTCAAACAGATTAATTATTGGAGTGGAACTCAAATAAATTCTAGGTTTCAGTGAGTCACTAATGTATAAGGTTACAGTGACCTTTCTCAAAACATTAGTCTTTATGAATTCAAACCATTCAAAAAACTTATCACACACGTGTAAACTAAGGGCATTATTATCAGTCTTTTACACTTATTATTTTCCCGCCAATTCCGCAAACTGTCAAAATCACGAAATACTTTTTTTTTCCACGCACACGTATTTCAACAAACTGCCAGCGGCAGTGGCCAGTATCAAAACGTTATTATTCATATTTAATCAAAAGCCATATACAAATATCGACACGGATACACGGAACATCCCCTCACCCACCATGCCGCCATTCCCTAGCAACTAGCCTCCCCTGTATATGTTGCCAGACGGCTAGACGTCGAGACAGGGGGTGCAGCGCTTAATGAAATCACCAATGTACCTAGCTATAGTGACAATGAGTTTCGGCCGCCATTTTTGAGCCGCGTACAGGAAGTTTTGGTTTTGTCGATTTTTGTTGACGGTACGTACAGAAGGATTTTTGGCAGAGTTTAATAAACTGGGATCTATCTCGATTTTGTGCAGTTTCGTTGCAGAATAAAAAATTTAAGTACTTTAACGCGCTGGTAAATTAAGCTTTTGCTTACAAGTATTTTATTTTGAGTAAATATTAAAGATTAATTGATGAACGATCAAAGGTAAAAAGTGTGCCCCATTGTGCCCCAGGTAAAAGCTGTCAAGTGTGCCCCATTTTTGATAACAACACAAAAAATACTACAGCCACAAAAAGGTCAGTTGATGTAAATATATGTTTTATCTTTTAAATCTACTGTATTCATGTACCTGCTGAGCAATCAGTGTGCAATTGCCATATATTGTCATTACTGAACGAACCAATGGACTCCTGATTGCAACAAAGCAGCTGCTGTGGAATAATGACATATCGTTTTCGAAAAAGAAAAGGTAGTTACTGTTTCCATTAAAATGTATTTTTCTTTTTTCGAAAAAAATCTCTTTTCAAAATCTATCTTGGTTAATTGACAGTGAAAATCATTGAAGAAATTTTGGAATCGAATATACCTATACCTAGGTTTTTTTTCTGCATTATCATTATTTGTGGTCTACATTTAATTATGGCAATGATACGCAAAGTGTCTGTCGCCCATAGTTGCGTAATATACTACTAATTATACGTATTACAAATCTACCCGAAATAGCCCAAAATAGTTCAAAAATACGTCATTTTATTAGGAACGACACGCATTGACACTTGAATTCAGTGAATCTCACACAGGAATACTTGCGTGTTCCTTATACTATGCTAATGTAAATAAATGAAGCATGAAGCGTGTCGTGTTAGCATTCAACTGATGAACACATTCATTTTCGTTCGGTCATACATTAAACCTACTTGGATACAATTTCTGTGTCGTCTTTGATTTTGGATAGGTATTATTCTGTATAAATACGGTAAGGTATTAATTAAAATATAGGTTATAGTGTGATTTTAAATTACGCAATTATCCTATTTAAGTTGTGTGAATTTAACAGCACAGAATTTAACAGTTTAGCAAAATATGATTCTAAACCATAGAGTATAAACTTTTCGTCGGTTATCTAAAAAACGTAGTATCATGTTAATTAATTAAAGAAAAAGATTCCATACCTATAATAAATTCCAGATACTACAAAATTGACTTTTAGAACTTTACTTCTTTTGCTCGAAAAATCAGACAATCTGTCTCGTGAAAGTCGGTAATCAATCATTAAAAATCAGATTTAAAATATACATTCCCAAAGTTTTACTTGCTAATTAATTTAGCAAAGAAATGTAATTAAGAATTTGGCAGATTTCATTACTTTTCACGAGCGATTATAGTCATAATTTTTCCTTTAATATTTAAGACTTCCGCAGACTGTCTTATTTCGGACTTAAAAAGGCGGCCATGTATGAATCAGACTTGCACACCACGGGTTCCGTGCCACCAAAACCATAATGATTGTGTTCCTTCTTGTTAGTAGGTATTTACTACCATCATGTTAAAGTTACACATATTCTATGAAAATTTGATGTGGCTACTTATTACAGCTCTAAAGATGTGAAAGACAGACGGACGAATAAACCCCGTAGGATTGTCTGCCCGTCTGTCTTCCACAGGGCAGCACAGACGGCGTAGGCGTAGGCAATAATAGTGTCTCGTTGACACCATTTTGGGTTCATAACTGTAAAAAAAGGTTTCGATGTCACCCCTTTTTATCCATTGACCATCGATCTCTCCATCTATCGTTTAAACTCAGAAGTATCCATCGTCATCAATCATTAAAGAAAAATTCCGTGTCTTTTGATAATACTTTTTCATAGATCGCGCCTTAAATTGTGAAATAACACCAAAGAGGTGATTATAACTTATTATAGCCAATTTTAAAAAGCAAATTTTACCTAGGCTTCGTTTCAACATGATAATTCCATTAGGGTTGATAATTATATTTGGACATTAAATGTTTTTGAATGTAAGTACTTACTTTAATTAGAAGGGGTTGTACATAATTATGGTTTCAGAGATACGGTCTCTCGCGTTTTATGTAATAATAGCGTAAATTATCTTTAGCAGTTTCACGGGTTTTTGTGAACCTATAATATGTATATTCAATGTTTAAAAAGAGAGAGAGCAACCGTATTTTCAAAATCTAGCTTATGTACAGTATTTTTATCTCACGAAGCGACGCGCGCTTTACTTGTGGTTACCAAGTGCACAGACACGTTGTGAATGTGTGAGTAATGTAAGCGCAGTAGCTCTCGGTATCGTTCGAGACAATGGCGAAGTCGGAAGTGTGTGTTTGTGTGTTATGTGCTGATGTTACTCGTCTTCACGCACATATTCACAACCTGTTTGTACACTTGGTTACCACAAGCAAAGCGCGAGTCGCTTCGTAAGATTGAAATATTATTACATTTCGTACAAGAATAATATGTAGTTTTGATGGCAAGATTCCTTTTTGTCGTCTCCAGTCTCAAAAGGCTTTCAGATATAGGCTAGATTGGCTAACAAGTTTGACTCAACACAATTCTTCCTTAATGCAGAGAAAGTATTTTTATTATCAGAAAATACTTAATGCAATTAAATCCGCATCCTTCCAAAATCATTTTTCGTTTCCTTGACTTCGTCTTCTACCTATGTAAAAATGTAAAATTACTTACCAAACACACACACACACACACACACATAAAAGCTCAGTCCACCTCGCTAAGATTTTCTTAATTCCAGTAAAATTTCTCAATGAATACACTCGCCGGGTTTTAGAAGAAGTCTATTTCTGTATGTTTATTTGAGTTGCTCGGCGAACTAATCAAAGTTTACCAACGAAGCGAGTAGTTCGAACGATTCCTATCTGATTGATTGAGTAGGTATCTAATATTTTTTCAAATTATCTTGCTGAATATTCTGTTTGCCATCTTCCATCTTTGGTGTTTGTTTTAAGCCTATATAATTATTTTATACTAGCAGCGCTCCGCGGTTTCACCCGCGTAGTTCCCGTTCCCGTGGGAATACGGAGATAAAATATAGCCTATGTCACCCGGGGATAGTGTAGCTTCCCAACAGTGAAATAATTTTTCAAATCGGTTCAGTAATTTAGGAGACTATTCAATGCAAACAAACAATCAAATCTTTCCTGTTTATAATATTAGTATAGATTAGTTATTTAGCTTGAACGGCTTGTACCTGAGTAATAACAGCCGTACAGGTCGATCGACCAGGTTAAACTACTCATGCCGCGGTTGGTCCGTGGAAGCACGTTAAATCATTGGTCCCGGCTGTCATTCGTGGATCTTTGACAGTCTGAACGGGTAGTCAGAAGCCCGAAGGTCTGACTACCAGTCTTACCAAGGGGTATCGTATTACACAGTAACTGAGTTGTGGAGATCAGATAGGCAGTCGCTCCATGTAATATACTGGTATTCAGCTGCATTCGGTTGGACTGCGAGCTGACCACAACGTAGTTGGGAAAAGGCTAGGCAGATGATGATGTTTAGTTTTTTACATTAGTCCCTCTTTCCGTCTTATAACAAAACGCGATGTAAGTTTAGTTCTAACCTAAGGCTCGGAGCCAGTTTTTGCAATTCCAACTTTATTTCGATCTGGGTAAAGTTCATAACACAAAAATGAGAACTTAGGGAATATATTTGATTTTTTTTATTTTGTTCAGTTCGAAATGTAAAATATTATCTAGTATTATACTCATTCAGACAAAGGATTTCCACCTAACTAAGTACTAGTTTCACCATCAAAATAAGCACGTATAATAAATAATTTAAGGAAAAAATCACCGATCATCGATAAAGTATTTTTATATGTAATCGATAAATCGATTCTATTGTTTCGTAATCGATGAAAAACGCTGAGTAATGATTCTGTACGCGATACCGAAGAGTAGATGTATGATTGTTAATAATAAATTAACTAACATTTTCTAATTTTATATTGTATTGGAAGGTGGTTAAATAATAACAGCCGCACGGGTTGATTGAAGGTTAAGCAACGCTTGCCGAGGTCGGTCCTTGGATGGGTGACCATCTTTAAATGTCCTTCCGTGCCGCGGAAAGCACGGCCATTTATGGATCTTTGACAGTCGTTAC
This sequence comes from Antitype chi, assembly GCA_947359405.1. Classification (NCBI taxonomy): domain Eukaryota; kingdom Metazoa; phylum Arthropoda; class Insecta; order Lepidoptera; family Noctuidae; genus Antitype; species Antitype chi. Next base: position 13,745,120 of record OX375811.1, on the reverse strand, counting down.
GGATAATCCGAAGCCCAAGTCTGTCAAACAGTCTTCCCAATGTTTTGTGGGTTGTGGTGCGGAGGTCTGATAGGCAATCGCTCCATGTAAAATACCTGTACCTATTTAGCTTCATCCGGTTAGACTGGAAGCCGACATGTAGTTGCGAAAAGACTAGACAGATGATAACATAAATCCAGGGGTGCGGGTTGTTCGAAAAAGTTACCGCGGCCCCTGGCACACAGGCAACTGAGGGAACACGGGTGGGTTTTAGTCAGTAAAAGTCTGACACGTCCTCCTGCTCCACCCAGAGCGGGAGAAGTCATTTGATGATTTTAGTCAGTAAAAGTCTGACACGCCCTCCTGCTCCACCCAGAGCGGGAGAAGTGATTTGATAATTTCCCACCTAAAAAAAAAAAAATTATAACATAAATTAATAATTAATTATGTATCTAAATATCTAATTGAATGAATTGAATATTGTAGAAGTAGAATGTTTCCACTTTAGCCATATTGGACGAAAATAAACTCGTCCCCAAGGTATGTTGGTACTACATCATATTATACCTATATTTACGTAAAATAATTAATTTGTCAAAGGTATAAAGTAGGTCATGTTAGTGTTACGAGCAAATAAGCAGACTACAAATATTCCCAATGCTGGGATACACAGGCCTCCTGTCTAATAGAGGGAGTGGGCTGTGTACCACCACGCGGGCCCTGTCCGTAGATGTCACATGTCTTCTAATTTTTGGTACTAGGATATGCCGGTTTCCTCACGATGTTACCTACGGCCACATCAAAAGAATGCAATAAATTAAACTGCCACACATAATCGGATTTTAAGATTTGCTTAGGTTCGTCATTTCATTGGTTAGGAATAATCATTTATTTCAAACCTAAATATAAAAGGACTAAAATTAAACAACATGTCTGAGTATTGTATCATGTAGGTACCTATGTGCCCATTTCATTTATTTTAATCCGTCGCCGAACGAAAAAGGATCAAAGGATCTAAATCTACTAAGCTACCTAAAACGTGTTGCCAGTTGTATCCGGACAATTTAATAACAATTAGATAATAGAATAATATAAAACAATAAAAAACACACACCGCGTTATTGTGACGTGAATATTTTTATATTGACGCCTGTGGCAATGACCGCGGCTGATGTTCGGTTCACGGCCGTTTAAAAAAAGACGTTTTATGTTTTAAAAACGCTTTTATCCTTGTACGCTTGTAATTGGCCGAGCTGGATCTTCGGTGCGTTCGTATTCGTATGATGAATGCACCATTTTTGTACACTGAACACCCCACACTCGGAAATAAATAAACGACCGGAGCGACACGGGGCGCTGAGGGCGGCACCCCTACAGCCGCACACACACCCACACACACACGCGCGCGCGACGCAGGGCGACGGAGAGGGCGCTACCGTCGCTCAGTCTCGCGCCGGCCCCCGCTGAGGTCGGACGTTTGTCGCTCTCTGTGATGCGATCGGAAAAATAAACTAGTTTTGTTCCGGTACGACATACTGCCTCCTGTGCGCTGTTAAATTTTACGTGTGTGTGGACATTTTGTGAACGTGATTTTTATCTAACGTGAACGGTTAGTATCCCCTTTTGAAGTTGGGATTTTTGTAGCCGCCCGTCTTGTCTACACATGTTCATTGTTTACATCTGTAGTTATAGGCATGTGTTTCGTTTTTTTCTACTATCCCTCGTAATGTAGGGATTTTATTAATAAACGGGTAGTTCAACGCGTTGGATGAATCATAAAGCGGAGTACCCACATTGAATAAGTCGTTTCTATTTCCAGATAAACTGTTGGGATTGATTGGGAGCCGTTGACTTGTGTTGAAACAAAGGTTTACATTGTCGGAAGGTGAACGATCTTCATTCGACTCGCTACAGGTATGTTTGAACAAGAAATTCATTCACTGGTACACACTCACACGCCTACGGGTCATACTTTTTTCGAATTTTGAATGTATTTGATAACACATGTTTTTACGAACGGTCGTAATTTCGAATTTTTTCTAAGTGTCAAATAGAATGAAGTTTTAAAACGTTGAAACGTCAGATTCTAAGTCCATAGATTAAACGGGCGTCTGCATGACTAATTACAATTTGAAATGCCTACAACGTATCTGTCGCACGGAAACGAAGCGTAATCCGTTTTTGTGTCATTGACCTCATTGTCTATGCTTAAGTAGGTAAGAATGAAGTTGATTTTTTGCGCAAATTGCGTATATCTTACGTAACGTTTGATCCGTGTACTCGCATGTAATTAAACTATTGTGTTGCATGTCAAACCAAGCCATCGTTGCTGTGCACACCTTATATAATGTATAACCTTTTGTATGACATTTGATGTCGAAGCCTTTCAAATCGTCTGAATAAATCGGTTACTTGTTGCTCTTATTCGTTGGCAAACCTAGTGTTGTTGTAGTACCTAGCATATTTTCGCCGGTCTGTTTTCAAACAAACTATTTTAGGGACGCTGTAGTCCATAGATCAGAAATAATCCTACAGACGCACCACAGTAGGTTATTTGTTGATAAATTAGGGTGAACGGCCCAGTAGACGACCGTTCAAGGTTATATCCCGAGTCTGATAATCCAGTGTTTTTATCTACGTAAATGATTTATTGTTATGTTTTGTTAATGAATTTGTCGGTTGAGTTTATTATTAGATGCGTTATTTTTTCATTTATATTTTTTAATTTTTTGTAGGTAGGTACAGACGCCAGCACATCAAGCTAGGTACCCCAATCTGTCAAATTTCTTTGATAGATTTTCAACTTTATTTATTTGTAATAAAGTTGAAAATCTATCAAAGAAATTTGACAGATTGGGGTAGCTTGATGTGCTGGCGTCTATATTTTATCATAACTTACTTACTAAAGAGTCAATTACTTCCTTCCCCGTTTTCTGTACTAGCTATTGCCCGCGACTTCGTTCGCTTGAAATTTCTTGTTAAAATACCTATACCTATAGCACCCGTCCGCGATATTAATTCGTTTTCGTTTAGCATTCTTTTTGATTTTTTGCTTACCTACTAAGGGAGCTAGCGTGATGTTAAATAACCTATAACCATCTTCGAGTATTGGGCTATCAAATATAAAAATATTTACCCAAATCCGACTGGTAGGTACTTCCGGAGATCAGTGCGTTCAAACAAACTCTTCACCTTTATTAATAGTACCTATAAATTAATCGTAATACCTACCTACCATAGTTTTATGTTCTCATGGCCCACGTTATCACCCACGCTTGGCGGTATGGTGTCTTTTTTAATAACATGCCTTTATATAGTTTTATTATTTACTTATGTAATTTTATAGTCGATCTACTATCAAGTTCTAAAAACAAGTTATTCATTACCTTTATTACATGACTATCTATTATGACTAGATTTTGTCGGGTCCATTGCTTTCGTAATGAAGTAGGTAGGTGCAGAAATAGGAAATAAAGTGGGCCTAACTAAATATATGTACCTAGATTAATACCCACAAATAAAATTATTATCACACAACACAACTCACGCTTGCCCGTCTCTTTCTTTGACATGGAAATTTCATGAACAAATTCAAGTAAGGATAAGCATTCAAACGAGACAATCCGATTTATCCAGACTATTTATTACCAAATGTAATCAAAAATCTAAGTACAGACAGCAGCAAATCAAGCTACCCCAACCAGTCAAATTACTTTGATAGATTTTCAACTTTATTCCATACGCATAAGCTTCATGTTCAATTGGGAAAAATTGACAGTTTGGGGTAGCTTCATGTGCTGGCGTCTGTACCTATGACCGTATACACTAATTAATTAATATTCCCCACAGATTAAAAAATCAATCCTTTCGTTGTGTATTAAATTTTCAGTTTAGTCTATTGAACTCATCAATTTGCTGTTGTTAAAATAATCGGCATACCTACTTATATAATCCTGTTCCCACAACTGGGACACAGGCCTCTCGGTGAGGGCTGTAATCCACCACGCGGGTTGTTAGATGTCACATCTCTTAGAATTTTTGGTTCTAGGACATGTTGGTTTCGCCTTACCGTTTTAAGAGCAGTGGTCATGATATAATTTACACAAAGTAAAACGTCTGTCTGGGTTAAAACTTACGACCTACAACTTGTAAGCCGCGGCCGTAGCCTGAAATTTTGGAGGGGGTCACTCACTACACTAAAAAAATAATAAAAAAAACATATAATATTTGAGATGTCTGGTACTATTTCCGGGTGAATGTTTAGAAGAGCTAAACCTGTTAACAACAAGAATCAGAATTCACAACTGAGTAGACAGCCTTTATATTGAATCTTTACAATAAACCAACAAATTACATCATTAGAATATTGATATACAATCTTTATCATAACGACGCAAATCGATTTTGCTAGGATTACCAAAACTACTTAGTTCGGTTCCTTGTTTCTAAACTAGATGTCATTTCCAAGTTCTTTTGGCCATCGTACGTAGTTCATAAAAACACCACTAGATAGGTATCAGCAAATTATAAATCTATCGCTGTTAGGGGATAGCTAGTTTCCTTTTATTTATTTTTTATTATTATTGAGATTTTTCAATTTGACCTTAGATTTTGGGGGGTCGTGTCCCCTGTGACCCCCCACTTCGGACCGCGCCTGCTTGTAAGTCGCGGCCTTAACCACTGGGTCACCACAGCTCAACACGTCATTAAAATAGTCTCTCTCAAAAGACATTTAAAAAATCTTGCTTCTGACATTACTTTATACATATAAGTACCTGTACTTACCTAGGTAGTCATAATGACAGTCAAGTCACCTACCGCCTACAAGCTGTTGAATAACCCGATTTCCTTGACACAAAGGAAGCAGCTGATGCATTCTACTTTCATTATGTTTTTTTTTTTTTAATGCTTATCAAAATGCTAAGTAGGTAGCTTGAATATGAACTAGTGATGTACGGACTAGTCGGCTAAAACCGCCGACTAGTCGGCCTATTTTTTACTCGTATTAATATGGTTAAAAATTTAAAAGACTGTGATTGAAATTAAATTGAAATCTTTACTGTTATTATTTTTATTATAGAATCAGTTTTACAGTTTACTTTCAGTGCAATCTAGAAAAGGATAGGAAGAAGCGCACTCACACGTAAACAATGATTTAGTAAATGCAAAGTAAACAAAAACATTTCCCGATAATTCCGTTTGGTCGCCGGGCGTTGCGCACTGGCACCTCCGAGCCTAAAGCGTAGTCACGAACATTACCGATGTCACTGGAACCCAACCGAAAGCAATGAAGGGCTTGGCCGACTAGTCGGTAATTTTGAAGCCGACTAGTCGGCTAGTCGGTCATAGTCACAGTCGGCCCATCTCTAATATGAACCCAACTGTCATGGACTCGGCTCCCAGTCTAACCGCCTGCAGCTGAATATTAGTATTTTAGTAGTTCCTAACTTCCTAAATAATACTAGATAAGTTATTTAGATGAAAATCATACTTATTATACAGGAAAAGTTTAATTCAGTGCGCAAACTTTAACCATGAATTCAGCATACGATTCTAGACCCCCGCGAAGAAATTTTTTGTCGGTTTTAGAAAAAGAAATCTGCTGTTTCATAGAAAAGTGCAATACCTACGCGGTCAAAATGTATGGAACAGCTGGTTTTTTTGATCAATCAACCTTATAAAAAATATATATAAGTATCTATACCTACTAAATGTAATGAAATTGTTTATTCTGTAAATAGAATATCGGAATCACTTTTACACGTCATAAAAATAAAATATGGATTCGACATTTCGTTTCTGACTACCGCCGAGAAGAAAATACGAAACAAAATCAGCCAGAGTAAGTCTCTTTTAAACTCCAGACATAATCTTGGTCAGATCATGTGACTACAATCACCATGTAGAGAGATATGGTCTTTTGAGGATATAACCACTCAAATTTTAGAGGACCTCTGCAGTACGTGCAAGCATTAAACTTATGTACAAACGTCCGGCGCCCCCAAGAGGCAGTTAGCCAAGCTGACTATCTAGTATTTTACCACTACACAAACTATTCTTCGCTACATACGAGAGAAAAAATATTTTGCCATAATGTACTACTTGATTAACTTGCAGCAAAAAAAAACGGAAACAAATGCCTGTTCCATATTCTCAACTGATACCAAGGAGCCCTTGAAATAACATTGCAAGTGTCAACATACATTCTCAGAACACCACACACGAGACATAGATTATAAAAGTATTCAGAACGCAGATATACCACGGTACGAGCTATTATCATTGTAACATACGAGCGAAAAAGCATGTAGACATTATGTACTACTTGATAAACGCGCAGAAAAAACCGGAAGCAAATGCCTGTTCCATATTCTCCGCCGATACCTAGGAGCACTTGAAATAACATTATAAGGGTCATCCATCATAGATTCTCAGAACCCCACAAACGAGTCGTCTGCCTAACTTTTTTTATTGGTCTGGGCCTTTTCCCTACTATTTTACGGTCGGCTTTCAGTCTAACCAGATGCTGCAGAATAACAGAATTTTACATAGAACAACTGCTTATCTGACCTCCACAACCCAGCTACTGGGTAATACGATCCACTTGTTAAGACTGGTTGTCCGACTTTCAAGCTTGATGACCCATCAAACATTTACAAATGACCGCTGGGACCAACGACTTAACGTGCTTTTTGAGGCATGGAGGGTCTTGGCATGTAATGATAGTCACCCATCCACGAACCAACAGCTGCAAGCGTAGCTTAACCTGATCGATCGCGCCGTTCGACTGTTATTACTTAGCCACAACCACCCTCTCCACACCACACACGAGACACAGACTATAAAAAGATTCAGTACGCAGATATACGGCACTTGTTATTCATAGCCCCACTTAATGAAATGCAAACCTCTTCATTGTTGATTGATTGTCTTGTAGTTCATGAGAGGGGAAGCTTCTTATATCTAAAGTTCAAAGAGTTTCCGTAGTACATTTCATAACTCAAATATCTCTCACCCTATTTGTCACTACCGTTATTAATACCCGCACTTAGTAATTGGGACCCTTTTGTGGGCATTCATTTGGTTTTAGTGGGTTCATGTGAAATTGGTTCGTAAATTATAGGGAAGTTCTTTGTATCATGTGAGCACGTAAAATGAGTAGAGAATTTGTCTTTGTAATGATAACATGTTACTTCAAAATTTACACGGCCTAAGCCGATGTCCGGTACCCCACAGGGGGTGCCCTTACCACGTAGTCGCTTAGTTAGTTGCCTTTAGGTCTTAATTTATTAAAACACCCACAAGGGAGTCCAGTTAAGCAGCCGACGAACCACCGAGGCTGACCAGCGCGTAGATTAAAAAAAAAAACTTCAAATCACTAGTTAATCATTCAAAATTGGAACGACATAGATAAAAAAAATCGTCGTTTAAAGATAGGTCGTTTAGTTTGAATACTGGCCAGTGACTGACTGACATCTAATAGACAACGCACTGCCATGCCACCGAAGATTCCAAAGTTGAATTTATAAGATACGTTCTTTTGACGGGTGTACAGTGTTCTAAGAAAGGATTTTTCAAAACTGCACTCTGCTCTAGACTCGTGGCTAGGTGGTCTAGTCACTAAGTAGTAACAGCCTCACGGGTCGATAAAAGATTTATCTTTCACAGTCGTTACGCATAGTCAAATGCCCGGAAGTTTGACAAACTGTTTTTCTAAGGTGTATCGTATTACCCAATAACGGGGTCTAATAAATAAAATGTCTTCATTCTGCAGGTAAATTAGTTGTGTCACTGAAAATATGAGACCAGTGGAAAAGTTTTTAGAAATTATATCTAGGTAGTAGTAATAGTATCTAAGAGCTACGTTCAATCCTCATTGCCTATGCGACGCTGACAAGCGGTCTTGACCATAGACAGTAATTAATTAAATTATATCTAGTATTATTTCGCTATTATAGTGTCGTGCGTAAGTCATACATAAATAGTAAACAATATTATTATTGTAATAGGAAGACCAGAGGGTAATAAAATGTTACTGTTTGTTTGTGCGTCCTGTAATGGCTACGTAGGTACGATAATCAAGTAGGTACTTACGTTCGTGGTTCCTTGTTGATTGGCAATTTTTGGTCACATTATGACATGAAGGAAAAAAATGGCTGATATTGCTATATCTTGGTCTTTTACCGTTTAATAATAGTTAATTGCACAATTGACGAAATTATTACACGTATATTTAAATATATTATGAATTCCTGGAGGCTATATACATATTAATTTAATTTAGTAGTTTTATTAATTTATAATAGTTGGCCACTTAGTTGGTTACGTACTTAATAAAAACTAACGAAATATATTGGTTGGTTGGTATTGGTTGGTTTATATTGGTTTAATATATTTTTTCAATACGTTTTATGTATAAAACTATATCATACTAGCTTCCGCCCGCGGCTTCGCCCGCGTGAAGTCGGAAATTATCCCGCGGGAACGTACTACCGGGATAAAAAGTATCCTATGTGTTTATCTAGGTTATTATATATCTGTGTGCCAAATTTCATCCAAATCCATTCAGTAGTTTTTGCGTGAAAGAGGAACAAACATACAAACTTTCGTGTTTATAATGTTTACTTAGGATACTTGACTGTTGGTCTTGACTTCATTTTTCAAAACTCAAATCGTGAGTGTCTCAACGTGGCTGCTGAAGTTTACACGCCATCCAAGTCGCGGGGTAGCCACAAATGCAAAATTAAGTTTCTTACAGACAGCCGAGACGCAACAGCGCGTCGCGACTTTAACAGAACAATTTCCATGAAAACTTCATGGAAATTTACTAAATCACACAGTTGCGTCGCGCCTGTCTGCTGAGCCTTAAATAGTTTCCTCTAAAAACCAAATTCTTGATTAATGCTATGTCTTATTTATTAGTTACTTTACTGAAGTTCTATGCATATTCATGACTTACCTAGACCAATGTCAATGCTGCATGAATAATGTCACGTACTTATAAACTTCTTCCAAAATAACCGGTTTTCCTAATCAATACCTTCAACTGTTTACGTCTACAACGATGACACATACGGTTTTTCCCGACTTTGCTCCTAGTGTAACTGACCTAGCCTAACGTTCCGAAACAATCGAATCGTCCCCCACTAGACCGGCCATTTTATTTCTGTCTGTCTAGCAATATAATTTTCCCTTTCAAATTGCTTCATGTGGCCGTTAAACCGCAAACTCGGTACTTTAACAAAAGGGCTGGAACATACAATTACAAGCAATCATTCAATTAGCCAGTACGTTAGGGCGACGTTATTATTACTGTTGTCATGGTAACCGTTTTTTTTTTTCTGCACCGTGTGCACCAATTCGGTTTAATGACAGTTGATAAAAATTCAAATGATTAGTTTTACTCGTATTTGAGCTGTAAAGGCAATACTGGGAACTAAAATAAAATATCAAACTATTCTAGAACGTCTGTATTAAATGATGTAACAAAATACTTAATGCACATTAGATTGTATTAGAACAAATTACTCTTATGTAAGTATGTAGGTGAATAGAAAAACGAATATGACAAAGCAAAAAATAAACAACCAAATGGCCAAATAGCGTCCATTACTTTTGTAAATCCTGCAACGGACGTCTAAAATGACGCACGTAATACGTTATGTGAACATTATTCCACCTCCTTACTGATAGAAAGCAACAATCCATAAAATTGGTTACTTGAAAAAGCACTCGGTTCTCAACAATTTATTTCCTGAGCTCCCGAAAAAATCCGATAAAAACAGTGCGATCGCTCCAGTTCAACTGGCGGGCAATTACCAACTAATCGCTTTTAACAGACATGGGAATCGACGTCATCAGTCACCAACGCAGCTCTTTTTCTAACACACCTTCCCCTTTTGATTTGTCAATACCGACCAAGCTAAGAAGACCTCCGACCTACTGTCTTGTTACCTATCCTCCTGTCACTTAGATGTGTCACACGGGAGGAAGGGCGTGTCTCATTATACTAGCCAGACACTAATTCTCAGAGGTTTATAGTATAGTCATTGGCTGTGTTCTAACATCCCCTTTTTTCTTTGTTCAAGAAGCGTAACGCCACGCAAGTTTGTTCTCAGGCCTGTGCCTCGTTCGTGCTGATTTAGTACTAACACGTTGAGTCATATGTAGCGAGTAAAATTAGTCATACATCTCTTTGTTGATTCCGTTGCCCTCTTGTTGTAATGCCTATGTTTACAACAAAGTGTTTTGTGATTTATGAACTAATTGCTCAACTTAGAATCTAATTCAGATTGTTTGTTTGAAGCCGGTCAATATTTTGGTACAGAATTGATAGTAATGTTTCCACGAACACATGACTTGCGATAACAAAGGCATTCAAATATGATTGGCGAGTTCGTTCCTAAAATTAATTTGTTTCCTTAAATAACTTCGCTTGGAAACGTGAATGAAATATTGTGTTGTTCTTGAACTGTATTTTATCCAGAAACGATGCCAATTTTTTAGCCCGCCAAGTGCGTAAACACTCCGTATGTACTATTTAAATTGAACGAGATATACTCCTGAACTGACGTGATGATCATTTTATATACAAAATTCCAGACACGTACGCATTTCTTTCTAGAATCTTCCGAACAAAGATACAATCTTTAAAGAGCGTTGACTCCGTTTGTGACCTCACGAAACAATTGTTTTGGGCCTAGCGTGACGGATTTTGGTCGAGTCATATTGTCACGTCGTCATCATATAAATCACACGCTTTTGTTCAAGCAACTGAACACTTAAAGTTAGTCAACTTTATCTTTAAGACAATTTAAATGGCGATGGCGTAGAGAAATGTTTCTCAACTATCTAACCAAACCACCTTCGCTGCTAACCTTGTTGATATAGCACAGACAGCTTTGCGTTTCCTTGTAAATAGTTCCGCAAACATTTTGCTGCCTTTCTTGGTATCTATCTAAAAGGCATATTGTTAGTCGCAGACGATTTGCAACCGCTCCACACTTTGTAGTTAATTCCGTTGTTAATGGTCTATTCGAACCAACAGTTAATGTTGCTTGTGTGTGGTCGAAGTTTAGTGAAGTCATTAATAATATTGTTTGGAACATGGATCTACTATGTGATTAATTTGTATTTTCAGTTTCGTAACGAAGGTTAGGTCACAAAAAATGATCTCGATTGAAATAATTGTACTTACCGAAACCAGCAAATAGCCGTACTGAAACTTAGTTCTTTTGTTAAAAGTTTTTTACGTAATGAATACAATTTTAGACTGAAATTGCGCACTTAATAGGATTCTTTTTGACCCATAAGTAATGAACAAAGTTTTGATAAAAAGAGAAAAGAAAATAAATACTTAAGTAACAGCCTACATTCTCTCGTAGTTTTAAAAATAAATCGTAAAGATTCGCTTCAGTAACATGCCTATTCAAAGGACATTACACTTGGTGGAGGTTTTTTAGTCAAACTAATTACTTCCATTGTTTTAAAAACTAAAACGATTTTTTTGTTCGCTATTATCGTAGATCTGATAGATTTACATCAAGTACCGGTCATTTCCTGCTTCAAAATTCCATTCCCCATGACAAACCAACCGAATTATTCACAATAATGATTTCTTAAGTATACCTTACACAGTTGCTTTAAACCACATGGCAACGACCATTACTATTTTAAGCTATTTTACATGGTATGAGCAACGTTTTTTACTTTTTACGCTTAGAGGAACAAACGAACGCTCTTTATCTCGATGCCCATGTTTACACAAGTGTGAGCGAGAGGCAACACGCGCGCCTAGTGAAAACGCAGCGTAAGGTGAGGTACCGACTCACATGCGGAGTTGATGACCGCGAGCGAAGGCCGTGCAATCGGTCAGACTACCAAATGTCACGGTCGTACGCAGCGGGCGACAGGAAAAACTGCGTCACAGACGAAAAAACGTGACTCACAAACCCGTCGTACCAGCCGAATTTGCATGTGCTGCCATCTTGTTAGCGCGCCCCTAACGACACCTTGTTTAGTCCAATCTCTTCAATTAGAAGTTTTCGCAACTGACGGATTTAGAATACGCACCGTAACGATAACCTTGCTAAGAGAATGGCAATGACATTGGCTCGCAGTCAACGCGGAAAACGGAAGACGGCGCCGGCGTCGCCCAGTGGCACAAATCACACTCACTCGGGCATAAACATTTTAAATATTTTCAGCATCGAGTTTCAGATGCGCCCTAATTCAAAATTCTCGCTTTATCCCTAGGACGTATTGTGATATTTCGACTCGTAAACTGAAATAATAACTTCGGATCGACGTTGCTTTACGACTGTCAAAATCGTATTTCTAATAATAAAATGTCTCAATTTAGAATGACCAATGTTTTTTTTAATGCTTTTTTATGCTTTTTTCGTGTATCGTAGTACGATGGGGTGTCTCGATTGTGTTGGACGCTCGGAATATATTTTTTTTACATGTTTTACGTGGAAACGTGAGCGTGTAATAACAATAATTCACTTTATCTAACCGGGAGGCGCGTCGGACGTGGACGTCAAGACGGCTCGCGACGCGACCATCGTTTTATGCGCATAATATAATATTTTTTTAATTTTGTCCACGACGCAGTCTGTGTGGACGCACTGTGTGGCAGGATAACTAATAAACAATTTTAATGTATTCAATAATGTCTCCTTGGTGAAGTTACAGAATCAGTAGTTTAGTTTATGATTGTTTTAAGTAGAAGTACCGACAAGTAATTGTAAATTGTATTCATGCAGTTATTACTATGATATTATATTACCAACCATACAACAAAACAACATATCAGCTTGTACGTCCGTTGATAAGCACAGAACTACTGACTGCTCACCAACACATTAAAATATACCTATTTATTTCATGTAGATATTTCCACAATGTCCCGATATTTTTTATTCAAATCGGCTTTATAATAAAAACTTTTCTATGTTTTTAACCGACTTCAAAAAGGAAGAGGTTCTCAATTCTGCTGTATTTTTTTGTATGTCATACAAGATAAGTTTTTTATCAGTGCGCAAACTGTAAGCATGAATTCAGCATATTATTCTAGACCGCCCAGCTCAGAAATTTTTCGTCGGTTATACAAAAAAAAACAGCTGTTTCATACATTTTGACCGCGTATGTACTTTTCTATGAAAAGTTACAGTTTGCGCACTTTTAAAAAAATGTATCTTGTATATATATCCGCCATAACTCCAGCAATTATGGTTCGATTTTGGTTTTTTTATTTTATTGAATATGGTATGCTTCAGGGATGGTCCTATTTTAATTTGATTAACTTTGCTTGTGTAGTTTTTGCGTTAGTTTCAATAATACGCAATGAATCCACTTTGTGTATCTTGATGATGTTCTAATTCTTCTTGTCACTGTTGTTAACATAGCAAGTAGTACTATATGAAATTGGTGTAAGGTTGGTACAATTAAAAAAAAAGTATTTTTCACTTTGCAGTGTTTTTTTTTAATCGGTTGATTTTTTAGGCATTTTTTTAGGTAAGTCGTAAATTTGTGAAGTGTCGGCCGAACTTACGTTCGTACCTAGTCTAGTTTATAATTTTTTATTTCACTGCTTAGAAACGACGTATTATAATAGGGAAATCCTTCTGTGTACATTTATGTTAGGTCAACATTGCCGGGTTGCCTTTTATGTAAAAAAAATCCTAATAGCTGTATAAATTAGTGAGATAAAAATAGAAATGTCTGTGACTCATCTTATTTATTATTCGCACCTTGTGTTGACATAATAGGGGCATTTTATTACTGTTGTTATGTACAAAAAGCCTTCGGAATATAGTAAAAGTACCTCCATACTTTCACTTTTGCAGTTCTTGTAGGTGTGACCTTTTTTGCCTCAAGTTCAAAATAATTTTATGCTAATCTTATGCACACGTGACCCATGTAATCACTTATTTACTTGGTAATATCGGCAAAGTTATGTGAATTCGGGAAATTCCTCAAAAACGCTTTACGAAAAAGGCAATTCAAAGATAAAATTTATCAGTTGCTATCCATTTCCGAATTGTTTCTTTTTTAAACAGCTGATAAATTGAATGCAATAAGTGTAGTATCTATCTAACAAAGTCTGATACCACGGTTGCTATGTAAATAATTACAAGGAACTATTACGAATCAGCGCAGCTACGTGACCCTAATCGCGTGTTGCATACAATGATACAATCGTGACCTTTCTGAAGTTTCCCGTAAAAAAAAATGAAATATCTAGGTAAGTATTTCCTGTTTTCCTCTTGCATATCCTCCTGTTGTTATTGTGAGGTATGTAAAAATAAATAATTATTAATGTAGCGTAAAATATTTTTTGTTATTGAATTGAACATTACTGTTTTGTAAAAAAAAACAATGAGACTGTCAAAAACTTGGTATTTCCCAGTTTGATGACATTGCTTGCCACTATCACACTTTTATAAATATTTTATCCCCGTTTTTTTTTTGCAAATATGTATTTATCATTCACGTCTGTTTGAATTCCGCGTTCTTATCGCTTGCGATTGCATATCAATTAACAAAATACTAGAACATTGATTTATACTTCGCAACGAATTTTTTTATTATACATCAGTATCTGCTTTTGGAAGTGTAAACAAGCCTTACTTCCGTTTGACACTGCTAAGCGGGTCATACATTTTGAAGCCGGGTGCAGTGTTTATTATTGCATTTGATACGTGTTATATGCATTTGTGCAAGCAACACGCGACTGCTGTCAAGAATCTATTATTAAAGCATTATCTAAATCAGATTACCGGCTTATCATAAAGAATATTGCAATAGATTACACAATTACAACAAAATATTTATCAGTGCGTCGTGATTCATAATAAAAAAGATAGTGGGACGGAAAACTGACTAACGTAAAGTAAATAGACATATTCCAAGAAAGTCGTCGTTAAAGATTAGGTCGCGGCTCTTTGAATCTTCGTTGTCTTAGTTTTAAGTTTCAAGTTTTTTTTTCTAAAACGTTATTAAGTTTATTCTCGTCAGTAAGCTTTGTTTCTACGAAGGATTTAGTTAAATCGTGTCGTTGCTGTTACTTGTTAACTGTTTAATCTAGATTGATTTTATGAGGGCTTCGGCTGCATTTCTAAGCCTAAGTAACAGATTAAACAAGAATGAGTAACGTTGTGAAAACTTGCTTCAAGTTGCGAAATAATGCTTATCTTTCAAG
The DNA here is from genome assembly GCA_947359405.1 of Antitype chi. Classification (NCBI taxonomy): domain Eukaryota; kingdom Metazoa; phylum Arthropoda; class Insecta; order Lepidoptera; family Noctuidae; genus Antitype; species Antitype chi. The sequence goes on along the minus strand of OX375811.1, from coordinate 13,729,936 downwards.
GACTAAAAGCGTAGGCATTGGTCAGTGAGATACCTATTAACGTGAAGGTCATGATTACACATAAAAGCAAAAAAAGATATGAATCACAGTTTTTTTGCAGACATTGATTTTCCAAAGTACTTACACCTACTTTTTATTAAATTATTGTACAATTTATGCTAATACACGAAAAGGAAAAATTCTATCTAATCTGATAAACGCACGTGTAGGTCGTGGGAGAAAAAAATACAATTTCTACGGATAAATTGAATGAGAGTCATGATTGCTCGCTCGGGAGTCCCCTGGCGCTGATCTAAGATCGAAGAATTTCGTTACGTGCTAACAAATATGTATTGCGTGGTTTTAGCAAGAAATGGAAACACAACATGAATAACTCGTGCTACCAACTTCGAGAAAAACAACTTACTCTGGGAGAAAACTAAAATAAATAAAAATCCGCGTTCCAATTTTGGCTCGAAAACACGTGACCTTGCTTAAGTACTTACCCTAAGTATTATTACCTATGTAGGTGTATTGACATGAGAAATAACAAGCATGCTCTCAAGACGTTTTATTGCCACTTACCAGAGTTTTATATAATATTATAAGTCGGCGAGATCATGTTTTTAAAGGAAAACATACATAATTTTATTTTATTTATTTTCTATAATAAAAACAAAAACTAAAGTACATTAGGAAGGCAAATCATAACGCCTTGTTTCCCCGAAGGGTTGGACCTCGATCCACCCACATTTCGCCAGTAATGTTTAAGTCCCATGCAGGCTAAAATATTTTTTAAGAATTTAAAAATCTAGTCAAAATCAACTTCACCCGATTGTGCAAAAACCCGCAACACAGTGTTGCCACTGCAGAAAAATTAATAACACCATATTTTGACACTGGCAACATTAATGCACAATTTCACGGTCGGTCATCATTGTCAATAATTCACACTTGGAGTAAACAGGTAGATTGAAAACGGTCAATAAACTTGTACCTACGTCTTATACTATAACAAAGAGGCGCGGTTGGGGGCTACGTAGGTCATTCACACCGTATGTTTAGCACGGATATTGTTTATGGAAACCCATCATATACGTTACGCGATGGTAGTTTTAGTAAAATTATTATTGACTGGCGTTTTTCTTGCGTCAACCGTCAACGCTGTCATTTAAACAACAGACTGTTGGACTTTGAAAGTTCGTTCCTTATTCAAATTACTATTCTACTTCAAATGTTTTTTTTTGCGCATTTTTTTTTGTATATAATTTTCTTTTTAATAAAGGCTTGTAATAAGGAGTTTTTAATGTTACTGCTTTATTTTTCTCTTGATCGAATCTTTTTATGGGCAATATTTAAAATTACAATGTAAATGTTATAGAACTTCTAAATTGAAATAAGTATCTTTTTTTTGCTTCTTTTCAACGATGACTTGCACCGACTTGGACGGTTGTTACGTTTTTTTTAATAAACAGTGGCGCAATACTCAAGACAGATCATATGATACAAAAGTTGTACAAATAACCAAGACTGAACATATTTATAAACAGAAACAGAAAAACTTGGCCTATTAGATATTCATAGACTACGGCTGGTGGTGCTACATCCTAATTTACAAGGGTGCGACCGGGAGAGATGTATCTTCCATCTCTTTCTCTACCTGTTCCTTTTTTATGCGGTCTACCGCTACCTGCGTAGCATAGCATCCCTGTGCCAGGGTTGAGTCATTGTCGGTCGCCCGTACAGTCAGGAACGCAAGTCTTACGAATTTATTAAACCGTTCAACAGGTTGGCACATTGTTAGGCATCGATGTTTTGTCGGTGTTTAATTTCAAAGGGTTTTGGCTTTATTTCTTTGAAGTTTGAACAGAATAGGGGCTGTGAATTGGTGAAATTCGTGCTAAGTCATGTTTTCTTGCGATTAGTAGTGTTGTATCGCGATCTCTGTTATATGTAGGTACAAAAAGAAGACCAAAATCAAGCTGAAAAACCGGCCAAGTGCGAATCGGACTCGCACACGAAGGGTTCCGTACTGTAAGACCAAAAACGCCGAAAACACAACGTTTCTTGTATGGTGACAACAGAAAATTTCAATTGTCTACCTATTACGGATCGTGAGGTACAGCCCGCTGACAGACAGAGGGACGAACAGCGGAGGCTTAATAGGTAATAGGGGGGCCCGTTCGTGTGCGAAACCCTAAAAAATATACTGCTGCAGTTGGCAACAGTATTAAAAAGTGATTTAAATAATACCCAAAAACCTTCACAAGACCATATTAATCTCGTGACCTTGATCGAAGGTCACATTTCTGCGACAATCGTGATCGGGTGTCACTAATTTGAGTTATGACAGTGACCTCACTTCGCTGAATGTTCTTAATTCAAAATTTTTCCTCAATTCCTAATTTGAATTTATTAAGATCACGATGATCGTTTGACGTCAAATCAGGGCTATTCAACCTTTTTTAGATTGTGACGGTATTAGGTTTCGTGGTTCAGTTTTTTTTTTGCTTTAATTGAAGTGAAAGTGATAGCGTAGCGATGGATATGGTTCTTTTTGAAATACCTAATCTAAGCTTCCATTAGCTTCATACAATATTTAGGTAATATTTCGGAAAATCCTTTAGGTTTAAGCGGTATCAACTCTTCAATCGTCTTGGTACCTTTACATTACTAGGCACTCTTTTGCCATTGAACCTAAACACTGAACCTATTGCCATTCAAGGAATGAGGGGTCCGTAGCCTCCTTAGAAGCCTAGGTCACTGCGACCTACACAAATAACACTTGAACTTTTTATATTTTTATAGATTATTTTTGGTGTCTAATCTGCACCCTAATTGTAATGTACGCGCACAATAGTAGTAGTACGTACATAGATCAAAACAGAATTATGTCGATCATTCGTACCTACCGGGAAATAACGCAATGAATGTTGTTGAACTATCAAAATTAAAGCCATTCCTACCGTTAGTGTAATACGCAATTACCCCACTGCTTCATAAGTTCAAATATTTCGCGAATATTCTACGCCATATTTTGCGAAATCCACTTAACCACCACTTAGAATGCGAGTAAATCCTCCTCTCACTTTACCTCACGACAGTACATTAATAAGGTAATGTTAAATGTGGATATTTTGACCTCTCACGGCGTCTGAGCGGATAAATTATGCGGTATCGATACGCAAAACCTTTGCTAAAAACAAAACAAAAACTAAAAAAAAAGAAGCCAGGACTTGGGTGATTGACCGGAAAAAAATTCTTTATGCCTAAACAAAATAACATCACGCCTGAAATCCCCGAAAGGTTATGCAGGTATACGATTATACAGGGTGATTGGAAGATGGGTGCAAAGCTTTAAGGCGAAGATAGTACAGACAATTTAGAACCATTTAAGCCATGGTTGTCTTAGACGAAGTCTTACCTAATATTTTTAACCAAATTTTTAAGTTTTTTTTCGGAAATTCTCAAAATTTAATGTAAACTGCATAATTATGGCCAAATTGAATGATAAATGAATTCATTTTTTATTTATTTAATTAAAGTAATGTGTAAGCAATCAAGCAAAACATGTTTTAGGCTTCTGTGTCATTAGACATTTTTTTTACAGACATTTAAAGCTCAGAAAAAAATAAAAAAATTGTACAATACGTCTTTTAAACCTTATTAAAAAAAAAAAAATTGGTAAGACTTCTTCTAAGACAACCATGGCTTAAATGGTTCTAAATTGTCTATACTATCTTCACCTTAAAGCTTTGCACCCATCTTCCAATCACCCTGTATAGTACACTCAAATTTCGATAGTTATGTTTTTTAAGTCCCATATAATAAGGCGAGCCTACTGCTATCCACCGGGCACTAAACCAGGCTCCGGGCTGCCACTCAGAAATTCTAGATTATTTATTTATTTCCACTTCAAGTATTACATACGTGATTTAAGCCACACAACGAAAACCTCTCAAGGGTTTATCTGTTGATGGCGAACCACTCATTTCAATAAACAAAAAAATTTACAATTCAACACGAGAGTTTGAAAAACAATATGACACTAAATATAAGACAATATTGAAAAAAAAAATTAACAACAAGCAATATTAACTAATACAAAAAAGAAATCTACAATTGGTACAATGATATTTAACACACTTACATGTTTTTACTTATTTTTATACCACTTATTTATATCATGCTTATTTCAAATTCCGATCCCTTCATACATTAAGAGAAATGTTGTGCAAGAAAACATTTTGATTTATACTTATAACTTTTCGAACTAGTTTTGTAAAACGTTTGCAAGTCTTCTGGAAGATGGAAAACCCCAATAACACCACATGGGAACCGAAATCCAGGACCTCATGCTTGCGATTGCAACCACTAGACCAAACTTACCCCCTGTATAAACCATTTTACACGCTTTTATTAGACCAAACTTACCCCCTGTATAAACCATTTTACACGCTTTTATTAGCTTCACCTGTATGTTTGTAAGCATGTTTGTTTGTAACCGACTCCTTTGAACTTGATTTTGACCCACTACAAACGGTCAGATTTCATTTAAACTTTGCAGACTTATCGAGGAACGACAACAATTCAATAGTAAAAAAAAACATTAAAAAATCACGCTTTTGTAGTTGGCAGAACTAAAAAAATAAAAATAAATAATAGATTAAGAATCTAAAAAATACGCTTAATTTCAAAAAAGTTTAAGATTCAAACGATTGAGGTATTTTTATAATCAATTAATATCAAGCACCACACGCTTTTTTGAAATTATTTTCTGCTTTTTTAGTTTAGTTTATAAAGCGTGTTTTTTAAATGTTTAATCTATCATTATTCCTTTATTCCATTAAATACATATAAATTACATTTAAAAATATTAAAATATATCAAAACATTTAAAAATAGAAAAAATATTATTATATTTATATTAAATATTATTTTCATTTTATTTTACTTGCCTACGCTGTCCAACTCCTGGGCAAAGGCCTCCTTCAACTCCTTTCATTATTTTCGAGCCCCCGTGTCCTCCTATAAACCGATTAGGTTGTAAAAACTGCTCGTGTATTAATCATCCGGTATTTTTCCGTGATTGTATTGTTATGCTGACTTGTTTATTTTCCTTGAGGGCCGTTAACTGGTTAACGATATGCGGCAACCTGTTAACTACAAAATGGTTGATTAACGATAACCTGTGGCTACTTTCTAAGTGTGCAGTAGATTGGGATCTTCGCATTTCGTGATCTTTGTTACTGCTGCTGACCGACTGCTAAAGACTTCTCGACTTCGGCTTACAAAACCGATTTAGTTTGTTTACACGTAATTCAGAAATGGTGGCCCATTGGTAACGGCCTCGACTATAGCTGCGGTCGTGGATTCGAACCCGGGCAGGCACTTCACAACGGTGAAGGAAAATATCGTGAAGAAACGGCATAGCTTGAAACCAAAGATTTGAAGACATGATGTGACATCTACGAACCAGGGGCGGGCCATGGTCTAATGGCGCGCACCCTGTGTCTCGCAAACATTGGGGGCCTGTGTCCCAGCTGTGGGAATATTACAGGCTAACTATGGATGCGCATTGCAGCATTTGGTTTCAGTGCACAGGAAAACATTTTTTTTTTTTTTTACATTACCCTATTGTTATAATAAATTCCATGCCTTTAATACATTTTGACCAGACTCCTTTGGGCATTGGATTTCCTTTAATTCTGGTACTTCGAAGGCATAAAGCGTTTCTGACATACCTAATGTTAGGATAGCTCGTACTAAGTTATGACAACCTGGTACTTCGATGGCATAATTATAGCGTTTTCTGGCTGACACACCTATGTTAGGTTAGCTCCTACCAAGTTATGAGAACCTGGTACTTCGAAAGCATAAAGCGTTTTCTAGCTGACACACGTAGGTGGCTCTTACTAAGTTATGACAACCTGGTAATTCGAAGGCATACAGCGTCTTCTAGCTGACACATCTATGTTAGGTGAGCTCTTACTAAGTTATGACAACCTGGTAATTCGAAGGCGTACAGCGTCTTCTACCAGACATATTTTTTTGTATCAATAGAAAAAATAGAAAAAAAATTAAGTATTAAGTTAACCGCTCGTAGTCCACAGTTAAATAAATGTACGTCCCTAAATAGCGCTGTTTGCTTACATTTACCATCATCATCAGTCTTCAGAAGGCCACTGCTGGACATAGGTCTCTCCAATTGCACGCCATCCAGTTGCTACCAGCCACCCTGCGAAGATTGTAGCCCCACCTAGCCTGAGGGAGTCCTATCTTACGTTTGCTGTAGATTTACCATAAAATAAAGAAAAATTAAAGATTGAGTGAACACGAAACACGTTCCAAATTCATTGCACTCAGTGGCTGAGAATCGCCTGAAAATTAATTAAAACGAAACTTGCGAGTGAACAAGCCAAATTGACTAAACGTATCAACGAGAAGCACCCGTGATAACAATGAATATCTGTGCACCGAACCGAAATTTCATCCACAACAAAAACAGTTCAGCCATAATGAAATTAAATTGAAAATTACCCCGTATTTCGCGATGTTATATTAAGGTAATATAATATCCGGGGCAATCCGGTGTTCCGGCCAATTTATTCGCTTAGCAGGTGTCCGGGTATCGCGGTACCGTCTGCAGGGGCACTAAATCAAACAGCATGCACTTAACGGCTCTCTGGAAAAGTATTTTAAAGTTTATCTACCACAGTGTGTTATAGTTTTGCAGTAATTTTGAAACTTGGGGCATAAAAGTTCAAATTTGTGGTGGGACTTGTAAAAGGCTTTCAGAATGTGATTTAGAAAGTTCGGAAATTTAAGTTTTAGGCATGTTGCTTAATCATAAGTTTAGGTTAGGGAAAGCCTTTTTTAAGCATACTTACTAAAACAATTACTTACGTTAAAAATGCTACATTAAATTAATGTGCAACCTTTTGCATTCACGCAATGATGCCACACGAAAAACAAAAAATAAACTATACTATAATGAATACACACAGAGGAGGCCTGTGTGGCCTAGCTGTGGGACCGTTTTAGGCTAATTTTGCTGGCTTGCATAATGAATACTAATACAATAAAGCACAGAACCGGTCGAAGTGGAGGAGCTTGGGGGAGGCCTATGTCCAGTAGTGGACGTCTTTCGGCTGAAATGACGATGATGATGAAGGCTGAAGACTTTGTTTGTTTGAACGCGCTGAACTGGAACTTCCGGAATTAATTGTGGAAGTAATAGACCGGGCAGGCGATGCGATGCGACGCGGTGGGTCGGGGGCCAAAAATTCATGCGGGCAGAAGCTACTTTTCTAATAAAATTCATGCGGGCAGAAGCTACTTTTCTAATAAAATTCATGCGGGCAGAAGCTACTTTTCTAATAAAATTCATGCGGGCAGAAGCTACTTTTCTAATAAAATTCATGCGGACAGAAGCTACTTTTCTAATAAAATTCATGCGGGCAGAAGCTACTTTTCTAATAAAATTCATGCGGGCAGAAGCTACTTTTCTAATAAAATTCATGCGGACAGAAGCTACTTTACTAATAAAGTTCATGCGGGCAGAAGCTACTTTACTAATAAAATTCATGCGGGCAGAAGCTACTTTTCTAATAAAATTCATGCGGGCAGAAGCTACTTTTCTAATAAAATTCATGCGGGCAGAAGCTACTTTTCTAATAAAATTCATGCGGGCAGAAGCTACTTTACTAATAAAATTCATGCGGGCAGAAGCTACTTTTCTTATAAAATTCATGCGGGCAGAAGCTACTTTTCTAATAAAATTCATGCGGGCAGAAGCTACTTTTCTTATAAAATTCATGCGGGCAGAAGCTACTTTTCTTATAAAATTCATGCGGGCAGAAGCTACTTTTCTTATAAAATTCATGCGGGCAGAAGCTACTTTTCTAATAAAATTCATGCGGGCAGAAGCTACTTTTCTTATAAAATTCATGCGGGCAGAAGCTACTTTTCTAATAAAATTCATGCGGGCAGAAGCTACTTTTCTTATAAAATTCATGCGGGCAGAAGCTACTTTTCTTATAAAATTCATGCGGGCAGAAACTACTTTTCTAATAAAATTCATGCGGCCAGAAGCTACTTTACTAATAAAGTTCATGCGGGCAGAAGCTACTTTACTAATAAAATGAACACATAAAAAAATTTACACTACCACTAACAAACTTTTCTTGAATGCTATATTAACAACAAAAATACAATAATTCCGATCAAAGGGAACTCAAACGTCGCAAGCAAACGGAAAAGGTAATAAAATGTGTGGGCGAGTAAACTTGGGCCGTTCAATTTATTTTAACTAACTGAAATAGCTGCAGTTTCCGCTGCTGCTGAGCTTCGCCTGGGGTTAAGGGCAGTGTGTTTACAACGATGTTATATAGATAAAATAATTACCTACATTTAAAAATAACGAATCCACAACTGTAGATACCTACATTGAATATTTTTGAAAAAAAATACCTAATTGCCACGAGATGTGGGACGAGTCTGATACCGAAACTATCTTTTTTAGAATTTTTGTCCGTTTGTCTGGATGTAGGCTCTGGTTTTGCGCAAAAATGGCTGAAACAAATTGTATGAAGGTTGGTATACAGCTGGGCACAGCTGGCACGGGTCTTTTTCTCCATGACGTTAAGTCTAGTATACAAACAATATTAAGGTAACCGAAAAAGACCTAAGATGTAGGTAGATACTACAAAAAATAAAATAGAAACTAAAACAATACCTAGGCCGTCATCTTGTGCATCGCTGCAGTTGTGTAAAAACACCAGAACATTTGGATGTATTAGAAAGAGTATCTCTCAGCTAGTTTTATATTATTTTCATATCTCGGCCTTCACAAACTAATTTAATATCATATGCACTCGCGTCTTTACCTTCCAGAGAATGGAAATATCCAATTACTATTATGAATATTCTGATATGTTACAGAAGAATATTCGATCAAATGAAAGAAACTAGAATATATGAGAGTGTATATTCGTTTTCCAATAATTGAAAACAAGATATTACATTTTGTAATAGAGATAATGTCTTGATGAAAATGCATTTTCGCAAGGCCTTTCTCAAAAACAAAATGTAGAAGTATTTTTTTTAAGAATCACATTATCTTTGAGATCTTAGATGTACTTAGAAAGATAAGATACATAATTATGTTAGTTCCAGACAGAAAACTATCCTACTAATATTATAAACGCGAAAGTTTGTAAGTATGGATGGATGTTTGTTACTCTTTCACGCAAAAACTACTGAATGGAATTGGATGAAATTTGGCACACAGATAGATCATAACCTAGATTAACACATAGGATACTTTTTATCCCGGTAGTACGTTCCCGCGGGATCATTTCCGACTTTAATGCGGGCGGAAGCTAGTAATACATATAAATAATTTTGTTGACATGGCCCTGGGTAAACAAACCTGCCCAATACGGTGCCAAAATTGGTCGAAACTTAGCCACCCCTTTCCTTATTTCTACTAAAAATCTCGCATGTCATTGCATTCTAAAACAGTATTAGATTTAAACATTTAACAACAGATACACGGCAAGTAAAACCTCGCCAAGGAACACGTCTAAATATGGATTATGATTGGTTGCCGACACCGACCGTCGCGGGACATCGATCTTGAAAATACATTAGCAGTTTAATACTTTGTCTCGAGCGCACTCCGGTTACCTACCTGCATCTGAAGCGAGAAAAGGATGCAGCACCGTATTGAACGGGTTTTAAAGATTCTTTAAGTTGAAAGAAATTGGATTTTTTACCCGATTGCGCCAGAAGGAGGGTTGTTTTTCGAGTGTATGTATTATCTAAGTATGTATGTATGTATATTTTTTTGGCACGCTCTGTAGCCTAAACGGCTTGATCAATTTCAGCTTGAGAGGTGCCGTTAGATTTGTCTTAATTATGAGAGTAACACTGGGTATATCAAAATTGAAAAAAAAAATGGCAAATTTTTCCTTTTAGACGTTTTGAGTGGGCTATCAAAATAAAGGGTTTCATAAATAGGTCTCAAATAATAAAATAATAAGTAAAAAAGATGGCCGATTTTTGGCACCATATTGTGTCTTCTATAATTTTTGTTTTCTAAAAACCTATTTTAATGTAAAGTTCCTTTTAATTCAAGGGGTTTTTTTTTCAGTGGAGAAATCTAAAAAGTATTTTTGTTGGGTCTAGATCGGTATTGAGGATTACTTAGTGAATTTGACGACGTTTTTTCAACGAAATGAATAACAGTGAGTTTTTATCGCTTCAGCTTTATTTACACCTAATCTATATCTATCTGAATATACATATAATTATCAAGTAGCTTTTCTTGTCCGTCTGCGTGACCACGTTGTTCTTCTAAACTACAATACGGATTTTAAAACGGTTTTCACCATCATTTAAAGAATTTATTCTGGGACGTGTTTGTGTATATAACAATAATATTACACTTACACAGTAAAAAAAAATAAGTAATGCATTTGTTCCATCTGTTTTGTCACTTTATTATACCTTTTCCCTCCTTGTTGTATAAGGCTCATGAAATAATATTTAATTTAAAAATCTCGATATTTAATCAGGACGTATATAATAAACCACGATAAGCAGGGGCTGCTCGCTAGTTTATTTATAAAAGCAATTAATTCAGTTACGGGTTCTAGGAAATCTTGGAAAAAATTAAACGGTAAATGTTTGCCAAAAAGCTAAACTTTAACTAAGGAAAGTTAATTTATTTCTCCAATAAAAAATAGAAATAATAAGCTAATAAGAAATAGTTTCTTGTATCAGTACCTAATGAATGATAACAGAGCATTTACTTACTAACATTATTTAGTAAATAAAATTGAGAATAATTTCTTCATTATTTACATGTATTATCTTTTCCATGTTTTAAAATAAACTTGTAACTTAAAATATTTATTCTGTCTTGCGTCTACGGATTTGTAATGAATATTTATACATATTTGGATTATAATCTAAAGCTTGTCAAAAAACTACAAGACCACAAGTAATTAAAATCGAAAATTGTTAGTGTCGAGCAGTTTTGCTTAAATATGAACAAAAAAAGTGTACCAGAATGTCAGCGTACCGTCGCGTGGCGCCTGTCTGCGGGAGCCTTAAGTTTTATAAACTATTCACCATTAGCCAGGTAATTAATAAACACCACTTTAAGTGATAAAAATGGCTTCATATCATTATCAACTCTTAGTGCAAATGAGCGGCGAATATTTCACCAGAATTTTGGCTGCATAATAAAATACCTGCATTTTATAAAACCAGCCAGGTTTTAGACGCTAATATAACCCCGTTATCGTGGCTCGTAGCTTTAAATTACTTTGGGCCGGAATATTTCAGGAGTAAACTCTACTAAATTCATATAATGTATGTTAACTGAAAATTAAGGCTGTATTATTTAAACTGATTCTTAACAACGCGAATAATGCAAGTTGTAGCAGAAGCAGAATAAACGCGAGTCCTGAAAATAGTTTGTTCCTAATTGACTACTGAATCGATATCTGTAGCTTTTAGAATGGGTATTAAAAAAAATAGTATTTTGCCATACCTACGGCCGACTGAGCCAACGAAAATTCACTCTTAAAACTACACAATAAGGCACAATTTTAAATGCATAAAGCAATACTAGGTTAGCTATTTAAAAAAAAAAATGTTTTGGTCATTGCATAATATTATGTTATGTTCTATGTTATTGGGTTTGGTTTCCGCAATTAGTCCTTTATGTGGACCATTGTGCGTGAGCCATGGCGGCCGTCAGTGATTATTCCAACCAGCCCACCTCCATCCAGAAGTTAGCTATATCTCCTGGTCTGATGAGAACATCTGTGTATGATTTGGGTGCCCCGAGGGTATCTGTTCTAATCTTGGCTACGGCTGTGCATTCGAAAAGCACATGCGCAACGGCTTCCTCAGCCTCCATGCAGGCCCTGCACAGGGGGCTGTCCGTCATGCCTATTGTGTAGAAGTGTTTGTTTAGAGGGCAGTGTCCCGTGATGGTCCCAGTCACCAGACGCAGATCCTTTCTGTCCAGGCATAACAGACGTCTGGTCAACCTGCCATGAAAATATAGCATCGCTTCCCTAGACTACCTGCAGCTTGGTGTCGAGGTCCACCAGCTCTCTGCTTGTGTGTGTGGGTGTAGTCCTGAAGCCACCTGCGTATCTGGTTGAGTGGAATGGGCACAATGGGCTCGGGTCCACAAACTGACGCGCTGGATGCCCTTCTAGCCAGTTCGTCAGCAGCATCGTTGCCTAGTGATCCGCTGTATTATGCTTTTAACTCAATACTCTAATTGGGGTGTATGAGGTCTTGCGTTAATTATGTTACACGTTGTATAGTGAGTCACCATATAAACGTTTTAAAGTCTGTCTTGTTTAAGCCTTTGTCTGTCGTGTGTTTTCAAACACTGCACTTTCAAGTGAATGATTAATTAAAACTTTATACAAGCGGTTTATTAATAATTATTTACTTACAAAAAAATAAACTGCACGTGTCAACTTCTGTCAAAATATACAATCTGTGGCGAAACAATGGAAGGGGCTGCACAGTTGTTGCTGCTGTCCAGGTAAAGAAAAATCTACTTTACATTAACGTCAATAAGAGCGAGAGGAAGTGAAGGGTTCAGTTTCATTGCATGAGTCGGTCGCCAGTTGAGGATTACTATTTGCTTTTATTGCAATTAGTGATGTGAAATGTAGCGTCGATAAATGCTTAATGAATCTTTTGTTGACTCTATTTTCTGTTTAAACACAGCCGAAGCGGTTTTAAACGACCCTTGAATTTCAGGCCTTTTCAGAATACCTGGTGAGAGTAGTTATGTGGGATTCAGGACTTCGTCATTTAATATTTTTCCGTTTCGTGCATCACAATTCATCACTGAGTGGAAATCTTAACAAAACACCTATGAAAATATCAAAACTTGGCTAAGCCGAACATTTTCAACATCTTACTTTGAACTGAAAATCCAATTTCTTATCTTTAAAACTCCAATATTACTAAAAGACCTTTATTACACCGAATTGGACTAAAAAATACTTAACACATCGAAGTAAGCAATAAAAGTATTCACGTTATAATGCCCGTCAGTAACATGCCGCGTCAGATTTCGAAAAAAAAAAAAAACAGTAAAAGAAAATAAGTCTGGAGCCAGACTGAGCCGTCTGCGACGGAATATTTAAATAACGTCTGGTTCAAACAATGGCTGATGACAACCAGCCTTCTTTTTTGTTATGGTAAAATTAGGGATGGGATCTTTCGGTTATTTAGTAAGTATCGATGATTTTGATTTGTTCAGCTTTAGGTACTTAATTAATTATGGTGCTATATTTAGATTATTTAAAAGGGCTCGTTCACGGTTCATTAGACAGTGTCGGATTACCGAGGGTAATACGACATACTTCTTGAAAAAGGATTTTACTTGAAATTCCCTATGTTTCTGCTTACTAACAATCGATAAACTTTCTATCCCATGAAATGGTACAGAAAGAAGCATCACTAGTCCATGAAATAACTAAGAATATAGATTCAAGATAATGTGAAAACAAAAGTGTTGTATTTTTTTTTAGCCTTTGTCGTGTTCTTCTGTTGGGCAAAGGCCTATCCTTTTTCTTGCCCAGCCTCCCTGTCTTGTGCGGTCCTGTCTTCTCTGACCATGTTTACTGATCTGATAAGGTTTCCAGTTTACGCTGATCTCGCACTGTACGGAAATCCTATACAATGCGAGATCAGCTTTTATGGAAATGTATAGCTTGATGTGTAGCCGTGTGTACCTGCTCTAAAGCGGAAAGAAGCAAATATACCAACCCTTGTGTCGCATGTAAAGATTATAACATGGTAAGATAATCATTAAACATGATCTTTCAACATTTCTCTAAAGATGACTCCATAACTCGACAAACCCTTAATTATTTATTAACGAACGACGAGTTTCCAAAGACTTCTCCGCTCCTAAATTATTACTTATGTAAGTATCTCAATTTCCTTCAGTTAATACGAATGTAAAGGAATTCTTGTGAAGTAATTAATCAATTCGCTAATAATTAATATTCCTGAAGGTACACATAATGGCGTATGAGTAACTTAAAGGGCTTTGTGTGTAGAAGACAAGTGCAGAAAGCACACTTTGTATTTTCAACAGATTTAGCTCCAAAAGGTTCAATATTAGTATAAAAAACTTATGATATGATGATACAATATGCATACATTTCCCAAAAAAAAATATTGGTGCTTCCCAAAAAGTCTTCTTTTAATTTTCTACGCTTATAATTTTCACTAAAGGTCGTACTTAAAGTCTAGCTTAATAGCTCAGTTATCAAAGACTTCTCACAATCCACATCTGGGACTCTGGCCTGCTCTAAGTGAGAGGGTCGTGATCCACCACGAAGGCCCAGTGCGGGGTGATAGATGTCTTCGAATTTTTGGTTCTAGGACATGCCGGTTTCCTCACGATGTTCACCATTATGGGAGCAGTTTTGATGTATTTTTTTAAGTAAAGCGTCTGCCTGAGCCCACGACCTACAACTCGTAAGTCGGGACCCTGGCACCACTAAGCCACCACAGGTCGCAATCCACATAAACAAAATAAATAAAAATAGCCTTTATTTTCTCTGATCTTTTCTGTAAGTATACACAAGATCTTATAAACGAATAACACTTAATTTAAATCTATTCTTAAACCTAATTTTAGCAGATCAGCTATATTTAATCAGCTTCCAGGTCAGGCTGTCTTGATACATATGCCTCCTCCATTTACTCCTGTCTAGAGCTGTTCTCCGCCAACCTTTTGGCAGATCCTCCTCCTACCTTTTCATATGTCTTCCTCTACGTCTTTTTCCGTTCCTTGGATACCATTCAGTGACCTTTTTGGTCCATTTTTTCATCTTAGCTCTCATCATATGACCTGTCCATTTCCATTTAAGGGTTCTAGTTTTTACTTTTATGTCTGCCACGTAGTATTAAATTAATAAATATCGCAATCCACATAGTATTAAATAAATAAATATCGCCGAACTCAAAATGGTTCTGCTTCCTTCTATCTATTACAGAATCTTTGGCCTTAATACCGTGTTTATACAACCAGGCCTTCTGCCGATCTGTTTTCTGATGTAACTTAAACCTCTTGGTCGTAATTAATTTGTGAGCTATTGTTATATTAGAATTCCGTGTATGTCTATACTGTCGAAGTTTGTCTTTAGCACCGTTTACAGTATTATTGTGAACTATTTACAATAGTCAATACCTGTTAGGTGAAAATTCCACTGCGCAACGGAATTATCAACTCAACCTTGCTCAAAATTTTGTAACTATACTACATTATCCTCATTTGAAGCTGTCCTCCAATCCTCAAGCCAGTCGTATTTCTTCTTTCTGTGCAATTCAGGTTCCCAAAGCTTTTGGACCCTTTGCTTTTTTAAAAACACAAAATACACAGAACTTTTCCTAAACATTTCCACCTACATAGCAACACATTCTTGTTACGCTCACCTAACTATCCCTATATAAATCTTTATAAAAATAAGGCAAAGGTCTCCGGTGTGATAATCCTGCTCCATCGTGTTATATCTTTGTAAGCCACGGTACGAGCGGTTGGTCGAATTTCTTGTACTAAAACATAAACATAGTGTGCTTATAGTATGAGCTCAGGATTAGGGGCCCGTGTGGCTTTGAAAGGAGCGAGGTGTGGAACGGAAGAGAGGAGGGGACTGGCTTTAGTTGCAATGTGTTTGAAATGGGGTTTAAAGTCCACTATACGAGGTTGTCCTTATGAATATTGCCACTTTTCGGGGGCCAACCTACAATTTAAGCTTTTCTGCATCTCTGCAAAAGGTCTTTGCTTTTCTGCATATTCTCTTATTTCTAGCAGTCACTCATATAAAGGCCAGGTGTTGCTGACCACGACCATGGTAACTATAATCACATCATCATTTTCTATAATCTTAACATACAGCCAGATCTTTTGGATCTGTAACTGTTTTGCTGCAATTTTTTTATGGATTTTTTTTTTTTACATTCATTTGTATTTACAATATACTTCGTCGCTTCAGCGTGTGTAACATTTTATACCGCTGTTCTTCCAGCCTCAGTCAAGGCGGTAGGTAGATAGGTACACGAAAGGACTGTGTGTTTAGGCCTTCACTGACTTGTTAATCTTTGTGATCACCGTTTTTGTTCCAGTGACGAAATACGGGCCGCTCGTGTGCGGTCTGCTTTATATGTTTGCTCTGTTTTTGTCTGGATAAGATGGAGCTTTCTGTAATGAGATTTAAATTATAAGAAATCAGTATTTGGAAACCTTTTAGTTTGGCTTTGATTGCGGCTGGTGATATTGTTTACTGGCTTACTCGTACTTATTTATTTTGGTTTTGGTCTTCCTATCCTGACTTAGTTTTTGATCAGTGAATCTGCTTTTTAATCTTCGAAGGACTTGTAAATTGTAAGTTGGTTGTAAGTGACTAGCAACAGTAGCAGCTAATAAGCTGACTGACAAGAATCGCGTGATTGGCAATGGCAGGTGGAGCTGCTCAAAACAGTGAAGGAAAACATCTTAGAACCAAAAATTCGAAGATATGTGGCAGATCTACCAACCCGCACTTGGCCAGTGTGGAAGATTACCGCCCACTCGCTCACAGAGAAGAAATATTTGTCCCAGCAGTGAGAAAATTATAGACTGGTTATGCTAAAGCCTGGACTACCACGTTGGTCAGTGGTCGCCAGCGCTACAGATGAGCATGAGAATTTTTGTCCGGTTGATGGCAATAGATTTCCACCCTATTATCTACATGGGACTTAAACATAGCTGGTGAAATTTGGGTGTACTATATACACCTCTGCCTAATCCTTCGGGATTACAGGCGTGTTGTAATGTTAAAGATGGCTTTCATAAACTGGAGCTCATCAAATTAAAACTTCGACAAATACTTTTTTATCTACCTACGTAAGAAGATAAAAACTAAATATATGTTTTCTAATAAATTCTTGTATTCTTGTTACAGGTAATTTCCGGCTTTTCATCTATAAAAATAAATTTTATCAACAGCACCAAGGACTTTATAAGAGGTAAATGATGTACCTAGTTGTGCCACGGTTTCCGCGTTCTCAAGGATTTCAACCACGTCCGTCGTCATCGACGTATTGGATGGCATCCGGCCATTTTTTTGTGATAGTTAGTTTGATACAAACAAACGAAAGTCGAGGGCTTTGTGGCTAAGTAATAACAGCCGTATGGGTCGATCTATCAGCTTAAACTACGCTAGCCGTGGTTGGTCCGTGGATAGCTGACCATCTTTACATACCAAGACCCCTTCGTGCCTCGGAAAGCACCTCGGAGATCCGTTCGTGCCGGCTCTCACTCGTGGGTCTTTGCTCGTTGTTACGGGTCGTCAAAGGCCCGAAACTCTGATAACCAGTCTTACCAAGTAACTGGGTTGTGGAGGTCAGATAGGCCGTCGTTCCATGTAAAACCCTGGTATGCAGCCGCATCCAGTTAAACTGGAAGGCGACCCCAGAATAGTGGGGAAAAGGCTGAGCAGATTTTTTTTTATTTTCTGGGCTATTTGACCTCATAATTGCTTATAGAAAAAGATACAGTTAGAAAAGCAAAAATACAGCAGATCACTTTTCCAAGGGTGATAACTTGATGTAATCATTGAAGGTAAAATTATGATCATTCGCATGATGATGTTGCGATTACAAAAATGTGGAGTAGGTCAGCTGATTGTCATCTAGTTTGCGCAAGTTGCAATAATGAACGTTGGTAGGTATGTCAGTGCTTCGAGTAGCAATGCCTTTGTCTTTATTGGTTTGGTCTCACATAGCATACCAAAAGCGCCAACTCGTCGGGATCCCATCGTTTTTCTAAGTTTCGTTTACTGAATCGTCTCTAGTGGCCTTTTTGGCCTCGCGCTGGTCCTCTTTTATTTTTAACTAGCTTTTGCCCGGGCCTCCGCGCGCGTGGATTTAGGTTATCGCGTAAAAAGTAGCCTATGTCCTTCTCCATATCCCAGGCTATATCTTTGTCAAATTTCATGACGATCGGTTCAGCGGTTTTGGTGTGAAAGTGTTACAGACAGACAGAGTTACTTTCGCATTTTTATAAATGCGAAAAATAATATTCGTATTATTTTTTTTGTTATATTATTGTTTGTATTTTACCATTACGTTCTTCATGTTAGTTTGTATAAATAAAATCTTTTTCTTTCTTTCTTTAATCTTCATCAGCCAGTTGAGTAAAAAGTGTAAGTGGTTGAACCGCTCTGCTTACACTTCTAAGAATACCAGTAAAAACCAGACTACCAACAGTATCTATAAAACCAATAGCTGACACCAGTCTACTTTCAAGCGGTCATATCGGATGACGTCACCCGCCACCATTGTGCTACGTTTCCTCCATGTCACGTGTGTGGTTGCGTAAACTTGTTATAGAAACATTGGTTACGTGTGTAAACGAGGTGGCAGGTGCGTCGACCAATGGGCCAGGTTATAGTGGACTAGATTTGAGTTCATAGGATGTGTTAGGTTAGGGCATGTTGAGTTGATTGACATTAGAAATGCGTTTGGTGAGTTGGATAGGTATGTTTGGATTCACCAAGATACTGCAATTATGGTAAAAGTGTTGTCATAATGTGTCCCGCAGCAGTGTTGGCCTACTGATATCGACCCTGAGTCCCCGTCTAACGAGTTGTACTCGTAGATTGTGCGTGAGTTCGCTTTCTATGATCTGAGGTTCGAACCTAGTCAGGCACTTTTCTTTGTGTATTTAATTTCATCACCAGTACTCAAAAAATAGTGGAGGACGTTACTCATATTAATTTATATCTAAGTGTTAACAATTTAATGAAAAAAACAAATTTAAGATAGGCAAATTTTGGTTTATACCCGCTCTTAAACATCTTTAGAAACATCGTGTCCTAGAACCAAAAATTTGAAGACATGTGACATCATCCAACACGCACTGGGCCTGCGTGGTGGGTGCCTGCTGGACAAAACAATCTGATAGTCAGCCAGTCTTGAAGAATCCTAATTTTACCTAAAAGATGTCAGGTTTATTAACTATTGCATTACAAATCGCCATTATTCTAAAAATCTCCTTGTAAAATGAGTGGCTACCAATACTATGTTTGACATTATCTTGTCACAAAACCGTAAAGATATGTAGATGGACTACCAGTGGCCAGTAATCGATACGGTTCCATCCAACCATATTGTTAAACTTCTAGATGTTTCGAAGCCTATTGCCCCAGCCATTATGACGATGTCCTTCAAACATCAGGACAGGACTCAATTGGAGAGCAAAACAACATTTACACAAAATTACAGGAAACGGTATACATGTGCAAGCAGTGCCTTGACAATGTGCATACAGGATTATAGATCTACGGGAGACCTTGCTTGCTATTGGATACTGCGGAATCAAAGGTGATTGTAGTAGATCATATATTTAACTTATCTACATCCTACCTGGGATGTTGATGTCCTACGTAACTATAATTGGGTTGTGGAAATCAGTTTGCTTCGTTGAATCTGTATTTGATGGTAAAGGGTAGGCTTATAATTAGATGCAGTATTGATACTACCTAATAGATATGTCAGATAGGCAGTAGCTCCATCTTAAATATTGGTATTAAACTGGCTTCCGTTTGACTGGAAGCCGACTCCAACATTTTTGGGAAAAGGCTTGGAAGGTGATGATGTTTGATACGACCTGAAAGTAATTATCTCGCATGATATGTAAAGACGCCAGCACATTATGCTACCCCAAACTGTCAAATTTTCCCAATTGAACATGAACCTTATGTTTAAATGATAAAATTGAAAATCTATCAAAGAAATTTGACATTTTGGGGTAGCTTGATGTGCTGGCGTCTGTACCTTGGTCTATACTGGACAAGTAGCTCTAGTATCTTTGTTTTCCGCTCTTTTGAAGTCAACAGACTGACCAAGTAGACGAATATGAGCCAATGAGGTAGATTTTGGATCTCTTCCTCATCTGAGGTTTATTATATCGATAGTTGTAGGAAAACTCAAACTCAAAGCATTTATTTCAATTAAACCATGTGCAGGCACTTGAAATTGTCATGGAGTCGGTCAGTCAGAAATATGAAGCTAGTTGCCCATTCCAAAATGTAGGAGAAGAAGACCGGACAAGAAACTCCATGGACACTCTTTTGTATGTAATATTTTAATAAGCTCTTGTTTTCGGAAAACTCTCAGCTAGCTATATACAATGATCATCAACTCATCATCATCTTCCTGCCCATGTGTCATCTTACTTGGAGTCAACCGTCACGCTTGTATTCAGCTGACATAATACAACGTATCTCCTTAACTTAACCTACGAACCTACGTCATAGGTATTACAAATAAGATTCTTAACTTTAGATATTGAAAGACTAATATATTCTTTCTAAGTTCAGAGATGTAATTATTCTGACAAGTGAGTCATGAGTGGTTGGTTCTAATAACAGTTTTCATAGATTTATCAATACTGTTCAAAGACGAATTCTGCTCTCAAAACGGTGTAGGAAAACATCGTGAGGAAACCGGCATGTCCTAGAGCCAGAAATTCGAAGACATGTGACATCTACCAAACCGTACTGGGCCCGCGTGGTGTATAGCCACGCAGCCCACGCCCTCTCACGGAGAGGAGGCCTGTGTCCCAGCAGTGGGAACGATATAGGCTGAGTATGTTCAAAGACGCGTAACATCTATACTAGTTTAGAGGTAAAATGTGTTTCTTTGTAGGGCGTAATCTCTGAAACTACCAGTCAGATTAGAAAAAATCTTTTTGCATTTGGTAGCTCATTTCTTGACGAAGGTTATAGGATATTTAACATCATGCTGTGACCCTTAGGAGCTGATCAAAAAGAAAAAAAGTCGGAAAGAACCTTAAGTGAAAACGAGGAAATAGCGCGGCGTTGCGATGCGGGATCGGGGGCAAAATTTCACGTGATCAGTGCTAGTTTGTTATATTTCTCATGCTTATATCTACCAGTTTCTCTATAAACATTAAAATGCATTTATCAATGGAAACTCGATAGCCCTGACTCATTTACCGTGTACATGTTATAGTTCCGGTTGATATTATTATAGTCGTGTATTTACTCTTCATACGTCATGTTGGAAATAATTTGTGGCTTATGAACTACTCCGATGTAAGTAGGTTTTCACCGTATGTCAACAAGTGGGTTTTGGTTCTAAGATGTAATGATTTCCGCTGTTTATAATAGTCTTATCATTGTTATCGTCATGGGCATCCCCATTCACATTTAGTATACCACCGGGGCTTTCCAAATTTCCAATAAACGTTTTTTGTTAGAATTTTTTAGTATATATGCCTACTATCTTCAAAATATGGCTTCGTTGTCCATATTTTGAGGTTATCCCATTTACATTTTATCCCATTAAATTACTATTTCATGAAAAACTAATTCAATGGAATGAAATTATCTTAGAAGGTTGTATTGATTCATGATTTTAATGATTATAAATAAGTATGCCATATTTTGTTCAACATAAAGCCTGACAACTGAAGCCTGAAATTTTAATTTCGCGGGAAACAAACAATGGCACTTCTATAGGTATTATTAGCTAATACTATTAGCGGTGTTAACAACAGTAGGCTTCATAGTAAATGCTTCGAAGTGGTTTTTCTTGTACCGGATACATAAGCGGACAACATTGTAGTGCTATTAAAGAAATATATTTCTCTATTTATTCTGTAAAATGAGCGGGATGTTAACTATATTACTGGTAAAGAGGCGAGCAGAATGTTGCGATTTGTGCGCCGGATTCGAATAAATTACCGTCTGTTTTTAGGGTCCTGTACCCACAGGGTGACAATGGGACCGTATTACTAAGGCTGCACTGTCCGTCCGTCTGTCACAGGCGAATAGGTAGATACTTGAAATGTTCAAAGAGTGTGTAACTCTAACTACTATGAGATGTGCGAGTCCGTTTCGCACTTGGCCGTTTTTTTTTTTGAAATTACACTCGTATGTTCGCGTGGCTATCAAAGTTTACATAACATTTAAGGTAATCCTTTCGGTGTAAGTGTGCTCAGTTTAAATTAGCGAAATCCGATTCTAAGAATTACTTGTCAAGCTTTTCCAATATGAAGCGAAGATTTCAGTTAGTAATACGCTATAAAATTTTATTGTATGAGACATTGAGGAGTGTTTTATAACTGCCGCACGAAGATTTAAGCTACGCTTGCCGCAGTCAGTTCGTAGATGGGTGCCTCAGAAAGATAAGCCGTTGATCCCGTCCGTGTATAGTGCAAAGATCCCTTAAGCTGCTCAAAAATGCACATGTTAATGTATTTTCTAAGTTCAGTTTTTACTATAATAATTAAATAAACAACCAATTAAATTATAATACTGGATGTGTTATAACTAAATTGGTCGGTTACGAATCAATTTGTGAAATAAATAACATATTATATTATTTAACAAATTAGACTCGCGTGTATAAAAACTATAACTTACAAAATGTACGCTGACTTATTACGAATTTCTTTGAATATCAAATTATTATTAGCGATAAGGCGCTGTCTGTAATATTAAGACACGTGAATCGTGTGTCACCAGACGAATCCGATTTCATATAGGAGTATCGTAAACTGTCACTACGTAAATCTAGGCAATTTTCAGCTTTAATCAAAGGGTATTAAGCTCAAAATAGGGTGAAACAACACGTAGTATACGCAAGGTTATGACATAAAAACGCGTACACTGCAATAAATATTGAAATTTCATAATAATTTACATTGCAATATTAATTTACGTTAGTAATATAGTAATTGTTATTAAATCAGCGTTGGGTAACGCAACAGTATTTGTTATGATGTTAGGTTTTGCATCGATCAGCTGTCTTTGTTCACCTTTGTATGGAACTGTTACATAAGTTCTTGAATCATTGGGTACAATGAGGATGTGTGAAACAATTCAATTCTCTGCAGTAGATTTATCACCTTCTGTGCAAAGGATACTCTAAAGTTCACAACAAACCGTTCACGTTTTGGTTCAGCTGTTCTCAAAGCCAACAATACACACAACTTGAGATATGCCAAAAAATAACAAATGAACGCAATAGAAAGAGCAAGCCTTATTATATGTATTACTGAAACAGAAGCATTCGTTTAGAAATATGTATACGCTTATGATTCATATGAAGGATTCACAACATTCCTGCCCACTCGACATTGAACATAACGCGAAGATGTGTATCTAACTAATACCCCATAGAATGCGACCGCCCACGTGCGTTCAACCGTATTTTTTATATCCCGAACGCATCCTTTCTTCACTCGCCATATTGAAATTCCTTCCTCTCTGTTCCCCAAATAAATATAAACCTTATAACAATTGAACAAAGACCAAATTCCAAAGTGATAATCAAATTGAGAACTATAAAATGAACTTTACGAGCCTCGGAATAAAGGCCTTTTGGTACTTTCGTTTGTCAAAAAACCTATTGAATAGAACCTGATTTGGGGTCTGGGATGATGTGACGTGATGCCTTTTATTTTTTTAACCTGTCACATGAATACCGCGGGTTATTAATCACACAAGAGGCAAAAATTGTGTTGATTGTCTTCGTTTCGTATAAAATATAAGATTTTATCATAATTTCTCCAACAATCGATCTTACAAATTATAGGAATGACCTCGCATTTTGAATTGAGAGCGAGGTGATCAAACTATTCACACTATGCGAGACATTGGAATTAAGGTCTGTCATTTTGACGATGCGATGATGTATATGTTAGTAATGTAGTACGAAATAAAATGTCGTATTATTGCCAGCTGAAAAAGAGTCTGGAGAGAAAAATATTTTCTTGGAACGGGTTCCTTATAAATAGCTATAATTTTTCCTTTTCGTTCCAAAATCATAGACTGTCAATAACAGAGTAATTTGATTTTTGCAAAACGGCCATTGTGAATAAAAGGAATACAATTTTTCTCCGAAGCATAAAAAATCGGATATTTACTTTTAAATTCAGAGTTCCAATCGTTGTATATTAAATGCTTATTATTTTTAAATTGGACCGCTCTGCTATTTATTATTAAAACCCTCTGGGATTTAGGATTTGCGGGTTCCTGTAGTGCGGCTCAAGAATTCATAAAATTATTTTAAATACCCTCTTAAATAATTCAGTGGTTTCTTTGAAGATTAGCTCGATAGATTCGAGAAAAGAGGATCTCAAGTAAAATTGCCTAAGAATGTTGGTGCCAACAAGAAAATGAGCGAGTTGGTTAATCGTCATTTAACTATCTGCATAACGAGCATATATCTACTAATTGATTGTGAAGGCTAACATTTATAAGTGTTAAAGTTAACATTGATGGATGCCTGAGCCTGCAAATTTTCGTCCGTAATACGCGGAAAAAGGGATTTTGGTGTGATTCTTGTTATTATTTTAGTAATCAACTGTTGTAATATTTCATAATAATAAGATTTTTCCGCCACTGTAGCATCTAATTCTTGCGCAGGGACTCCTTGGAGGTACGGCCATAAAAGTCGAGGTCACATGAAATAAGTTAGGCCTACAAATTATAAGCCAAGATATAATAAAATTATAATTCTTTTCCTGATTATGTGGGCTTAGGGAGTCATTTTGCCAGCAGCAATTTGGTCGTAGGGTTTATGTGCAATAATGCTGCCTAGGTTTTTATTTATATTGCATCATAAAACAAGTCTCATATTCAAGACTGGTCCATGGATTTAAACGTGCCTGCAGATATTAAGAAGATCAATGGGTGAAAGCGTTCGTAGTAATCAGCACTCCTTCCAATAACCCTCCTTCTGGCGCAGTCGGGTAAAAAGACTGGTGACAGCTTCTTGATCTTTCTTATTGTAAGAAAAAGAAGAATTCCTCCATGTGTGTCGTGATTCATCCCAGCCATTTACGTCTGACTTTTCTTTTCTCTTTGTCATCTTCAATGAGTCGTTTCTAAATCTTTTCCTCGTTTGTCATACCGAATAATTTTTAAGCTTGTCAACAATTCTATCGCACCAAATAAAATTTTGCACATTTGACCAAAAGTCATTGATTACGCTCCAAAAATGTTCATTTATCCCCGTTTAGGACATGACCAAGCCCCGTGTTTCCGTCCTAACTACACATAAATTTCCAGAAAACCATTGTACCAAATAACCATTTCCGTCCATTGAATCATCCTGTTGTGTGTATGTAAATGCATGATTTTGGTGTTTTTTTTTCGATTTCATTGAGAGATCTCACTCGCCTTGCATATTAAACAAACTTCCCTACATTTGTGATGGTTTCGGCTGACGATTTCGGCGCTTTAATTTCCAATGCGCGCCAGCTTTTGGTTTATTTAAAAGACTTCGAAGCCCATCCAACGGTGCACGCTATACATGGCTATATTTCGGTTTTTGGTGGAGGCGACGCCGACGTCCAGACACCGTAACGAACGCAGATGACTCATTTGTGTATGTAAATTATGTTAAAATTCAAAACCCTAGGCTTAACTTTGAGTTTTTGAAATTCAAATTTGTAGCTCTCGGGCCCTTAAACGACGTCGGGTAGGGAATGCTTAATTGTTTTTTTGGGAGGGGTTTAAGTTAAAAAGGCTCTTTACATACATATTTCGTGGATTATGTTGTTTAAACATCGTTGGAAATAAAAAGAAAATTACGTGAAAATTATGTCTACGAAACCTTGTACAAATTCATATTGTGATTGCAGATCTCACAAAAATAACTTGTATAATAAATGTATCCTTCAAAACAATACGGACAAAAGGGATAAGGGAAACGGGTTCCGTATTCTTAGAGCATATTTTTGGAATAACAAACCATGCCTAAGAGAATCATTAACCTTACTCACATATTGTTATTGGATTCTAAAATATAGTAAGTCGGTATACGTAAGTTGCAAAAGCTTGATGTATGCGATATTGTTATGCCATCACTCCATCAGCTACAAATAGAGTATGTTTGCTGCACCAAATGAACAACAAACAAAGACATCAGACTTCCGCAGACTTCCGCTGATCGAGCATCTCAAAGAAAGACGAAAACAAGTTATAAAATGACTTTCCGAGCCTTTATAGTTCATATGCATGTGACTTCAAAGGAAGAAAAGTCTTGCAACCGTTTTGAAATCACTTGAGAAAATGTCAAAGTGTCAACCAGCAAATAAATATAGAATTGACTTCATATTTCTCTTGTTTCGAGAATTCTTCGAATGCGTCTTATGCTTCCGCTTCATAGAAAAGATCTTATAGTCTTACTATGTGACGTCAGAGGACTGAAATGAAGCCACTGCTATTGGAAGTGGCATAAAGTGTTTATGATTTGTGTCAAATTCTAAATCCATTGACTGGAAAGTCGCATTGTTTGGATGCCTCGGGTATGTGTATGATCTGTCAGAGAACAAACTACTTGATATGCTTTCTCTGTCAACCTGGATACAGGAGGAACTTAAAGTGTCAAGCTCAGAACATTCGATATGTAGATCATGATTGGTCCAAACTGGGCTTTCTGCAAATCGGTATGAATATCTGTCTGTAATCAAATAAGAAACTCCAAAGTCTTCATGCAAAACTCAAACTCAAAGCATTTATCTATACTAATATTATAAAGAGGAAAGATTTGATTGTTTGCATTGAATAAGCTCCGAAACTACTGAACCGATTTGAAAAATTATTTCACTGTTGGAAGCTACACTATCCCCGGGTGACATAGGCTTTATTTTATCCCCGTATTCCCACGGGAACGGGAACTACGCGGGTTAAACCGCGAAGCGCTGCTAGCTGCAAATAAAGCAATTACAGCACTCTTGAACTGTCAATGGGCCAGTCAGTAAGAAAGATGAACCTAGTTGCAATGACTAGAATCATATTAATCATAAGGTAGTTACAGTGGCAAAGTTTCCTTAAAACTGCGGCGGTAGCGCAAAGATTTCTAGATACAATGATCAGAAAATACATGAACGAATATATTCTACACACCACACCAGCAGGCTTAGCATGACGCTTTCTATTTCTACTCTACTGTAGAATAGAAATCTTGTCTACATTTCCCGGTGTAAAACTGTCAACTATATAAATACGGAAACGTCACTTTTGTCTACTCTTCCGGCGACAAAACGCTTGTCTACGGTTGTTGTGCTAAGCCTGCAGATGGTATTAAAATTCTACATGAAAATTTCATTGAAGAAAATTGTACATAATCGGTGGAGTGTTGATCTGATCCAGCGCAAGGTTCGAGTAGCGGTCGTGGACCTTTTATACACTAGTTTCACTACAGTAAATGACGAAGACGATAAGCTATTATCAAGAGAAACTACACCCTTGTAGATAATTAACTTTATTTTTTAAGCCATACGTACTGATTCTGAAAGCCTGAGTTAATCAGCTGTCACATATTATTTGATTTAGCTGATATTGGGCAGAAGTAACAATAACCTATCTTGGACGTTGTTATGAAATTCGATAATCAATTAAATTGGATAATTAAAACTACGATATACAAAATAAATACAAAAAACAAAAGGACACTTAGGCGTCGAAGTATTCCTCCGCATCGCTGTCATCAGGAAACGTGCCCAGAAGACTGGCAGCATTGCCACGTTGAATGGCAATGCTAATTCTTTGGCCAAAGAACGACCCAGCCCTCTGGTCACGTGAAGTGTCGACCAGCCGGCGAGAAATTAAATTGAATTGACTTTCAGTAAACAGGAGATATTAGGAGTATTTTCCAAGTAATGAACGTTAACAGGGAGGCATTATTTCAAATTCCTTGATCTAACTTTTCTACAAAAAAGAGATCTCATAAAACATAATACTACGATATGACTAAAGAATAGACGTTCGGACGAAATACTAATTTTATTAAAACATGCTTCAAAGTTACACAGGTGATTTGAAACCCAACTAAACGTTCATCCAACGTATACATTACATCCGTCATAAAGGACACACTTCCCAACTACATTTACTTAATCCTCAAATTACAAACCAAACGTCTTATACCCGTAAAGCTGTGTTAAACTACCCTCAAAAATACCTCGTTTCCTTCATTATAAATCTCGGCACGACACCTTTAGGTTAATTTCCTTGGGCCATAAATCCGCTGGTGACGGTCTTACAGTGAAGGGTGGCACTTACGTAGTAGCAGATGGCAGGTTAACTGTGTGTTTCGAAGTGGGTTAAGATGTACAGAATCTTGCTGGTTTAGAAGGAACAGCTGATAAAGATAGGCCTTAAAATATGTACGTTAGAATAGATATTGATGTAGGCAATGTTAAGGGATAAGCGTTAATAGACAAAGTCGTCTTTGTTGGCCACTTAAGGGAATATCGACGTTGAACTCAACATAATTTAAGTACTTAACTTACTTATAATTTATCAAGTTCAATTCCACGAGTTTATCTGGTTCGTTGCAATGTCACTGAAATGACTGTCTAGGTGGCTAAGAAGTTCAATAGTCGATCTACTCTGCTCTGCATCTACTCTGCTGACACTTTCTTCAGGTAAAAACCCTTGAACAGTATAGTTTTGTTGGTTCTGAAAATTGGTAATATCAAAATCATCAGTTGCATGTTTGACTCCCGGTAGTACTGTATCAGAAACTGCATCTCATTCCAGTTCATATATCAGCTTAACTCCAATACGACATATATTGAAAATAGCAGACCATACAGACGTTGTCCTGTCCGAACAGCGCCACCTATTGGGTCGAATTGTGAATCTAAATCACTCAAACACACAAAAAAAAAAACGCGAAAATCCAGCCGTTTTGGAGTTTAGTGACGTATACACGCACGGAAGAATTATATATAAAGATATATCGTCGGGATATGAAAGTAGGTACACTCGGTATCAGGATAAGTAGGTCTTCAGCGAGAACAGTCGTACTGCATGTAGCAAAATAACTGGTGCGTATTTTCCTGCTCAGTAGATTGAATACATATATTTATGTTACACAGTTTATGATATGGGAGTATATGTATGTACGGGCTAGTGACCCCGCGGTCTTTGATGGTTATATGATGGCGTGGAATCTTGTTTGAAATATGGTGATGGTAACGTGTCCTTTATTATTACGTAATATGTATGATTTTAATAGGCTACATAGACAGTCTTTCTCTTAGGTTTATAATTTGGATCAACAAGCTCGGCAGTCATTCCACAAAAGCGAAAAAAAAAACTGGAAATTCAAAACTGAATATTAAAAAAATATTTTGACAGCCAAATAATCTAATTTTGGGACTTTCACCCCGGATGTCATGCTGAATTTAGATTATTTAAATTGTATCTCTTTTTTTCAGTTCCAATAATTTCCATGCAAACCGTTGCTGTTTTGTTTAAAAATATAATTATGCTAATTCATCCTAATCTGGATTTTTAAACGAGATGCAACGTCGCGTTGATTTATGTCGCGAATAAATAACTCAAGCTCAAATCAGGAATGTTTTTGTGGAAAGTAGAAACATTTCAAAATAAGAAGCAGCCTTCTTATTTACAAAAAAAAAAAAACTAAATTGAAACTGATTGTCTGAATACTTTTTGCTTCACAAAACTTAAATTTAAATCAAGGACAAAAACGGACTGAAAAGGTCTGCGAAAAATAATTTAAATAATATTTCTGTACATATTTTTATTTAAATACTCGCTAAGTATCATAAACTCGCCGTAAAAAGTACTCTTGATGAAACGCTTAATTAACCTTACTCTATTTTAAATGAGGCTTCAAAAGAAAAATGGCGACTGGCTGTCACGGCGAGCCTTCCTATTTTCTATGTGAGAACCCATCTTACTTTTTCCGTTACCATTAATTCAATTTTTCATTCCGTGCTAATGATGGACCTTTTTTTACATTCTTTTAAGTCCAAGTAATCTTGTTCCCATAAATCGTGTCGAGAGTGACGTCACGAGTACAGGCTGCGCGTGAGTCCAGGTACTTGCGTTATTCTCGTCGATGGTCAGTGACCACAAGGGACCTTTGCTTGGGGTGACTGTTCCACCAACATCCTTAGATCCCTCATTCCAACTTAAATTAACGGCACCGAGGCTCGGCTTACAGTAGTCATGGATATCACTTAGCCAGTCTACAACGACCTCCCTCGGCCCTTAGTACTCTTAATGATGTGAGACATTTACGCGAAAATTTACATTAAAACGAAACATGTTATTCAGAATATGTCGAGTATATTTGTCCTTTATGCATCGTTCATTCTATATTTCCCGACGTTTACTTTCTGCTTTTATTTTAAAACGTGAAATAAAGGAAGTTGGCCGGTTCGCCGAGGTCAAGTTACAGTGGTCTTGTGTGCGCATGAATGTTATTGGTTTCTTTTTTCAACCATATGTTTTCTGGTCGTTTTGTTGGCCTTGAAAGAATGTCTGGTTAGTGCACCACGGGTTGATGTCTCTTTATTAATAGCTGTAAGTTTTTCTCGGCTTGCAATAATGACCACTTTGTAGTGATGTACTACTATTTGGTGGAACATATTAAATTCTAAATTATCGGAAACAAGTTTTAAAGCAGTAACTAATTATAGACTAGAATACTTATTGGGTTTTTATAAAGAATGAAAATGAATGTAATTCTTGTTAAGATTCGTTAATTGTTAAACAACCCGGAGTTAAAATAATTTAACCGTCCAATTCAGATGCGATTGCTCCCCCTGTTTTGCGTTTAATCCTGTTTAAAGTTCTAAGTTAGGTTACTTAAATGGGACAGAATTTATCCTGTCCGACTCAGGCTTTCAATTCAACTACGAGTTAATTTCACTGCTTAACGAAAATGTAGGTATGTAAAAGATATCTTAGTCGACACTTGTGCCTTTACTAAATAAATTTCATGGCTTGTGGTCGCTCCAAAATGTTCAATAAACGCACAAAACCTTACATCACTCCAAAACTCATAGTCGTAATAGTAACCACAGAAATTCCTAAAGAAATCGAAATGGTCTTAAATCATAGCTCAATAAACCAGATGAGATATCCAAAAACCAGAATAAGACAAAATTAGATCTTGTTGCTTTCCCAATAAGGTTGGAGAAGTTGGAAAGTATATGTAAAGATAAGTTTGTCGGGATGTGGGACCAGAAAAGTGGTCAAAAGTCGTCGGACTGGTCTCGGTCGGCCCCGACCTGTTCTGTCCCGTTCGTTTTGTCTTATTTTTGTTTTGCACGAAGCACTGACCACCACAACAAAGGTCCGTGGGCTGGACGTGTTTTTTTTTACCTAAGGAGCAATGCCTTCGGAGATGTTCTGTGCTGCCTCTGTAAGCGTTTTAACATTTTGAGATGCGTTCAGTTGTTCTTGTTGAACATGTCACGTTTTCTGGAATTTAGCTCCGAAATGTTTACTTAAATAGGTGGGAGCTTCGCTTATTGGGCGTTAATTTAAGTTTGAGATAGAATTATTTGTGTTTTATTCTTTTGTGTTATCAGTTGTATGGTTTTTAATTACTTTTTGTCAGTAGATCAAAGTTACTAAAAAAGCCTGGTTATATATAAAGGCTTCATTAAGTTTAGCAACAATACAGATTAAATCTAAAATGTTGCGCCAACTCGTAAAACTTTCCTCTTGGGACCAAAAAATATTTACAAACGTCTGGCGCTCGAAGTCACCTTCTACAGTCCGAGACTCCGAGTCTAAAAACAATACATCTATGCTATCAAGTGATTTGGGTCTGCCCTCTACATCCTAAGGGACAGACGACGTTTTGACCGCTGTCAATGTCACGAACAGACCAAGGATTCGTATCCCTTGTAGGAAATTTAAATACTGGTAGTCAAATTAAAGGGTTAAGGAAGAATCGAGACGGTATTTCATCGGAATCGATTTTTACTGGCGAGTTTATAAATCGCTTTCTGACTTTGTAATTTTCAAGACGGAGATTATCTTTCTTACTTCAACTCCTTTCAACTAAGCTGTCAAAATCACGCGTTATTAAAAATTCAATTACCACAAACGTTCATTGATCTTACTGTAAAAGGAATACAGTCATGTAATAATCACAGTACCACATGCGAAAGGCCGAGTTCTAACGATGTAAACATACCCATCCCCTAAACAAAAAAAGCACTTCAAAACACCAATAGTAACACAAACGGGCCGCGTAGTTATTTATTTATCTATTTATAGGCCGGGCCTAGTGTTCGCTTCATTACTTGTGAACATATTGCCGTGTTTACTCTGTGTATTTCTGGAGCTGGCCGTGTGTTCCGCCACGTGTGGCCATGTAGTGGCGTTGCTGGCTGTATAACGAGATGTCTCGGCCCTTTTGATTTTTGTGAAATTGTTGAGCTTCGTTAGTTCGATTTTCAACTGCGTTCCTTTTTTTTGAATGTGGAAGCTTGAACTACGAATAATTGCAGTATTTGAATTTTATTGGTTTGTTTTGTTTTTTGTTTTATTACAAATGAAATATCATAGTTTTTCGTACAAATTAAAGTCATTAATATTTCTTAAATCCAATTCCGTCTAAGTTATGTGTGTCCATGCTTATTAAACTATACCATCACTGTACAGTTTATATTTTCTCGATAAATATATAAAATAAATACCCTCCTTTCAATTTAATACCGTCGACATTTTATTTCTGAAATATAATAAAAAACTACAGCTTTTTTAAAGCCTATTCTAAGGAACTACGACGCGAAGTAAATTTATTTTCCTTCTAGACGTCGAAAAAGATAAATTGATCGTATTCCTTTTAAGGGCTCACCTATTCCTTAGTAAAAAAAAAAACTACAAAGAACTGAAAGAAATAATACTGATGAATTGCCTCTTGCCGTGTTTGCGTTTAGATTTTATAAATATGGCGACTCTTCCTGTTTTTTTTAATCCCTACTAATATTATATTACACTATTAACATGATCTAGGAGTAATAGAAAATGTAAAAAAGACAATTATTAATTACTCATTTTTGAGCTTCGGCCTAAATATATTTTTTTTACATTTTACTTGGGATAAAATTATCTCCTAGGAGAGGATAGTGTAACCCGCTTAGACAGCCCACACTAGCAATATATTTCTCAAACTTTCCTAGGTTATACTTAAGAATATGTTTGAAGTTAGGTCTAGTTGATCTCCAGGGACGCTTTAGAATGAGAACCTAACTTCTTGGGTCGAAGGACCTCGTTCTAATATGGTGATTGTTATAGCTTTGACAATTGTCAATTTAGGAGGACTAGTGTCAAGGGACATTCCTTTTATAGTGGACTTGCTTTCGCTAACGGCTTCGCGTGCATGGAGGTCCAAAATTATTTATTTATTTATTTAACCGTTTATGCACACACACATATAAACAGACAAGAAGAAAGGAACAGAAAAATACGTACATAGGTAATGCTTATTTCTACAGAAATCTCTTCCAGCACACCTACGATAGGAGAGAAGATAACAGAGATGTAGACAACGCGTGTAATAACAGTAGAAGGAAAATCATAAAATTACAAATTAAATTCTAATTTAAAAATATACGCACATTATCCCACGGGAACTGGGATAAAAAGTATCCTATGTAATAATCCAGGTTACAAACTATCTGTGTGTCAAATTTCATCCAAATCCGTTCCGCCGTTTTTACGTGATTGAGTAACAAACATCCAAACTTTCACATTTATAATATTACTAACTTCCGCTCGCGGTTTCGCCCGCGTGGAAGTCGGAAATTATCCCGCGGGAACGTACTACCGGGATAAAAAGTATCCTATGTGTTAATCTAGGTTATAATCTATCTGTGTGACAAATTTCATCCAAATCCATTCAGTAGTTTTTCAAATTTTCGCGTTTATAATATAAGTAAGGATAAGGATATATGTCATGTACGAGAAGGACTGCCTCGCCAGGCTAGTCGTAAGTGCTACTGTTGAGTATGAGGTCTTGGGTTTGATTCCCGGGTCGGGCAAAGTGTTATTGGATTTTCCATCTGGAATTTCTCGTTAGCAGCGGGGAGTCTGCGTTTGTGCTCGGTTGATGGCATTAGGCGCGCCCCCTATTACATGGGGCATTAACTTAACTGGGGAAATGTGGGTGTACTATAGTTTCACCTCTGCCTAACCGTTTGAGGAAAACTTTTTCCAAAAAAAAAAAATACAACCGACTTCCAAAAAAACACTACAAAGTGAAAAAATACTTTAATTTCGGAAGTCGGTGACTTTGGATATGTATTTTAATTTTCATGTCACCGACTTCTGAAATTAAAGCTATTTTTCACTTTGTAGTGTTTTTTTAGAAGTCGATTGTTTTAATTTTTTGGAAAAAGTTTTTGTTTTTCACCCCACACCAATTCGAAATGTCATCATCCTTGGGGTAAAAACAATGCATATTAATGCGATAGTAGCAATCGCGGTTGAATTGCTGTAATTTTTTGAAGAGTTCCGTTGTCTGTCTCCGAAACATATCATCAGATCTATATGAAATGGGACCACACGGAAAGCACCAACTTTCAAATAAAAAAAGAACCATCAAAATCGGTTCACCCAGTCGAAAGTTCTGAGCTAACAAACATTTTAAAAAATACAGTCCAATTGAGAACCTCCTCCTGTTTTTGAAGTCGGTTAAAAAGAGTAGATCAAACCACAGTTAAATTAAATCTGAGTTGAGCTGCATGAATACTGATAAATGCATGCAGTGACTGGACAGGTCCACTCAATCTGTGTGGTTCTTTCCTCAAAAGACCATATCAGACACCAATACATAGTTAGTCCTCACATGATCTGACCAAGACTATGTCTGGACTTTAAAAGAGACTGTGACCTCTGAGTTTGTTTCGGCCTTTCTTCTCAGAGTAATCAGGAAACGCCGACCTCGTCTAGTTTTTAAAATATGATTGACGTGTGGAAGTGTTTGTACATACCGACTTACTGAAATAAAATAATGTATCTAACATGGTTATTGAAAATAAAAAAAGCGACTTGGTAATTGTTAACAGTGTTAGAAAAATATTACATTTTTCACAGCCATGATAGACAAAGCTTGAACTATTACAAACGTGTCAGGATTTCCAGGTGCTATGTTATTTGATTTCTGTCAATCCCCAGTCAAATATAAAATAGAAATCTAAATAAAAGGTAGAACGATTCAATATTTCATTTTAACCCCTGCGTTAGTCTTTTTAGTTTGTAGTTTGAATTTATCGTTCAAAATGTATGTTTTCAATCTACAGCTCTTACTTTAACGATTGTATTTTTACTTGCCCAGTCATCCTTTTATTTAACAAACATCGTTGTAGAACTTTGAAGTACTCCAGGGAGTTCACTACTAAGAGAGCTTTAAGCCTCCAAGATTTCGTCCAAGAACCAGCATCGGTAAACTTAGAGGCAATGCTAGAAATTCGTCAAAGTTCAGGACATCTTCATTGTGATGCAGTGAACTTCCTATATGTACTTACAAAGACTTTTTCACAGCTGGGTAATAAGTAGAATACATAACATCACGCCTGTTCTCCTCAGAGGATTAGGCAGAAGTGTGTACCACCGGGCGGGCATGGGACACCCAAATTTCGCCAGTTTTGTTTAAATCCCAAGTAATAGGGGGCGAGTTTTTTTGTCATCAACCGGGCAAAAATTCAGACTCCGGGTTGCTACTGAAAAATTCCTGAAATTTCTTTCATAATGCTTTGCCTGACCTGGGAATCGAACCCAGGGCATCATGCTCAACATCACTAGATCAACGATTCGACGACAAAACAAAACATAACACGTAAAATTTTACTTTTTCCAACTTGACTACCTAATTTCACTAAGACAGTCCAACATAAATCCTAAGTTATGCAAAGTACAACAAAAATGCCTGTTACATAAAATTTTCCAAACTTAGCCCGTCCTTTGAGAGGATTTCTCTTTAAAAATACGACATAGTAACATAGAAATAAGTCTTTGCGAAGATGTCGGATAATATAAGAATACTAGGATTACATAAATCTGAGCTTATTCCACGTCGCATGGGCACATTATTATCCACTGACTTGCGTATATGGATTCTGAAAAGTTATTTTGTTAAGACTTGGTCCTTTTCATGATTGAGTTAAGTACTGGGTATTTACGTTTACACGTGATGATGTTTTTAGAAAAAAACAATGAAGATAGTGAATGGGTGTTGAATATCTCTTGTACAGACGCCAGCACATCATGCTACCCCAATCTGTCAAATTTCTTTGATAGTTTTTCAACTTTATAACTTAACCATAAGGTTCATGTTCAATTGGGAAAATTTGACAGTTTGGGGTAGCTTGATGTCCTGGCGCCTGTACCCTATTTCTCAGGTTTTAGCGTATACGGGTTAGAGAAGCTTTTTAAGGGCTAAATCTTAAATAAAATAAATAAAAATAAATAAGCCTTTTATTTCAATACCCTTAAATGACATTGACATGACATTGTTAGTAGTTTTACCTATTTTCTAGATGTTAGTACAGATTCGTTATTTAGTCGGATATGGACCGCTCTTTGGGAGAAGGCGTCTTTCAACTTCTTCCATGTGTATCTTTCTATCTGTAATCTTTGCCAGTAGTCTGCCAGTGTCCCCTTGCTACTTGCATTTCTATTATGTCATTAGCCCATTACCTCCTTTTTTCAATAGTCTGATAATTTTCATCTGAATAATAAATAAGAAATTTGACAGTTCTTGTAAAGAAAATATGGTCAAACTATCATAAATATTACTCAGATATAAGTTAACGATTGAAAAATCGGCCCTAAAAATTTGCTGCCAAAAACAAAAACGGTGTTAGGTTTTTTCTGATTTTGACCTAGCAAAGGTAAATCGCACGGTCGTCACTCGGCCTATTTATAAATTTTCTTCCTCTTATATTTGTAAACAGTTTCAGGAAGCGTGATCAGTGTTAATATTTTATTTTTCCGTGTATAAATTAATTTTAAATTATTCCACCTTAACTACCGAAGACATTCGTGTCCCGTCATAATAAATGTCATTTAATAATTTAATAAATGCGTGGCCTAATTTGTATTTTTTTTTGTTTGCAGGTAATGTCAAGCGCGGCGGTGAATGCGGTGATACAGTGAGTGAATATAGCGCTCTATCTCAGTATGCGGCAAAACGGGGAACTAAATTTATATATTCTGAACTTGACATATTGTTGATGTTTGCCTTTACGAGCAGCGTCACCACGAACCACAAAGATATACTGTAAATTCTAGTTTATTATGTGGCCAGTGTTTTGTTTTCCTTGCTACCTGAGTTTTAAGGTAATGTTCACAAATAAGTCCTTAGCAAACTGTATTAGCTGTATCATTTGTTGTAGCATTCGTAATTTTAATAACCTTCCCAGAAGAATTATGATCTGGAATTTAAGTCTGTCAAAAACAATTAAAAACTGACGAAGTTCGGAAAAGTTTAAGAATTTATAAACGTCTTTACGTAATGAAGTTTTGCGTTCGTTAGCGACTGACTTCTAAGTCCCGAAATAACAAGCTATACAACATTTTAAACTGACGGTTACTGTAAACCGGTTCCGGGATATCTTGTAGAATTTACGAATTCGTAGCCAGTGCAACATTTGCAGATCCAAGAGATATTTCAAACAGAGTTCCGACCACAGTAATCTCTGCTTAATTCCAACAAACAGAAACGCAGCCGTCATATCTCATAATCTTCTGATCCACAACAAAGCAGTTAGTGATTTAAATCGGCTTCTAAACCTAATTGGCGTTTGATAATCCCCAAAGCGCATCACCAAACATACTATAATTGATTCAAGCCCACGCAAATTGTACCGCTGATGACACAAAGCGAGGATAATGAGATTTCACAGTGACCTGCTCGTAATCCCTGGCTAGGGCTATAATTATGAAGCGTCGTAACAGAGGCGGTACAAATATTTGCCCTAGCCAAGATTACCGCGGAAGCAGATGGTATAAGTCAAATTTTGATGAAAAAATTCCACAGCCGCTGTTTACTTTAGCCCCGAGACAGTAATGAACGCCATCCCTGTTCCCCAAAATCATAAAAACGTTAGATGAGTTATTTTTACGCGTTTTCTGTTAGTTTGTGTCCTGACGTGTGCGTATACAGCTCCTTTTTTTGTAATGTACTGCGTTAGGTTTATTTATTTTTCCTTTTTTGGTAAATATTTGTGTTATGATATATTTTTCAGGACATGACGTTTGAATTTTTCGTCTTTGTCTTCAGCGTCTCTGTTTATAGCTTAATCTTTTTGTGGGACCGCAAGATGTTTTATGTGTAGGTACATCGCCTAAGGTGGTATGCATTAGAATAACGCGATGGTTGACCCCAAATTTTGCCATATTATTCCAAATTTACATCTGGTCCTTTTTCGGTGGTTTTTACAACACAAAAAATAAAACAAAAATACTTTATGAGGTTTGGTTCAAAATTAGCATTGGGATCGACATCTGAGAATTTATCTCAGACATTCCTACCTGGTGAGGATTTTTTCTCAATGGCGTGTTCGCTTGTTTCCTAAAACCATCGGAGAAACTCGACACCGAAATTCATTGAAGTTCTGCTACCCAAAAAAGTTAGCCGAAAGCTTACGACAAAAACTGAAGTTTTATCTTCTTTCGGTGGGTGACTTAAATTTCATTTAAGGGCATTGTGTAGTGGCAATGGGAACAGGGATGGAGTGTGGCAATCTGGTACTGGTATTTATGTACGCGTCGGTATTTCAGCTATTTTAGTAAGGGTAGAAATAGATTTTGAAGCAACTTAAATTCTACGGTGTAAGGTACAGTCATTTTGTAAAAGTTGCTTTTCCCGTGACTTTAAAAGTTTAAACTTGTATGTTTAGCTTCTGTATCATTAAGATTCTCATACACATTTTCGTGTAATCAACTACTCTGTCTAAATTATTACTCCAGGTCTCACCTTTGCTATTCCAAAGATAACGTTCCCTTAATACCTAAATCACAATAAAAATTTACGACAATATTGACACATGACATTTCAGATCAGGTACTAAAACTTTTACACCTAATAAAGCCATAAACAAGACAGTTCTTCAAGCAACACACATATCGTGGGTTTGAATTAAATCTATATATTATACTAATAATAAAGCTGTTGTTTTGTGTTTGAACGCCTTAATCTCTGGATAGAAAAGAGCCGGATTTGAAAAAAAATATTTGTATTTGATAGCCCAATTTTTGAGAACGGTTAATGCTACTTAACATCACGCTAGGAAATTAGGAGCCGGGCAAAAACAAAAGAAGTCAGAAAGAACGCTAAACGAAAACGAAGTTACAGCGCGGGCAGTGCGTGCGATGCGACTGGGGTAGGTCGGGGAGAAAGATTTCGGGGTGGACGGACGAAGTCGCGGGCAAAAGCTAGTTAGATATAAAAAAATACCTCATACTACAGAGCTCGGTTTACCTCATCATTCTTATTTAGCCAGTAACTGGCGTTGCAAGGTCCTACCTACGTACTCTTTAATTTTCTTGTCACTTCTCTCGGGTTGCGGTAACACTGTTATTACGAGGTCTATTTTTGTTACTCTTTTAGTTTTGCTCAACTATGATTTACTTCATTCACCCTATGAGTAATAATGAGTTATTTTTTTAGGTCCTTAGAGTAATCATCTAGAAATATCTGGAAAATAGTACAACTCCTAACGAAACAGGTTTAATAAGTTTTTTTACAAACGTTACAAAAGAAAGTTAAAGCTTTGAAGAATCTTCTGCTCACTTTATGTGGTACCCTATTTAGGACACCTGGCCGCGAAAAAATATAACATAGTAAACATAAAAACGAGTAGGTACACATTACTAGAGAAGTAAAAATATTATGGAACAGAAGGCGTCACTGGCGAGTTAGCACCTCAGTCCGCCCCTGTGGCTTGTGTATAAAACACGCTCGATTGTGTCGTAAAATACATTTTAGATCCCACCACCAACTTTAGGGGATTACGGATGAATTATTAATGTGGGCATTCACATAAAACCTGGGCCTTTTTTATATTATTCGCCGTTATTTTGTTTCTTACGGTTGCCTAACGTTTTCCTGGTCGATCTTATTTATGGGAGGTTGGTACCACGTGTTGCATATTTGACGGGCTCCACGCTAAGCTCTTGAAATGGTTCGTGTAAAATATGTACTGGCTGAAAGAAAGTTGGATGGAATTGACTTGTTTTATTCCTATCTTATTCTTCACAAACAAAAGAGGTGGTTTTACCTGTATGCTTAAGGAACTGGATATCTTTGAAAGGTATCTGCGGTACCTACCTATTTGAAAAACTGGTCGTGTATTTCTAGTTCTACATAATCAGCATATAACGGTCCGACTGTTGGGACGCAGGCCTCCTCCTCCTCCTCAGAGGGAATGGGCCGTAATCCACCACGTAGGCTCAGTACGGATTGGTGGATGTAAAACGTCTTCGAATGTGGTTCTAAGACATGTCGGTATTCCCACGACGTTTTCTTTCACTGAAATAAATTACACAAAATAAAAAACGCTTGTCTGGCTTCTAATACACGAACCACAACTCCTAAGTCGAGGCTGTTACCACTGGCCCACTGCTACTCACAAACCTATTTAACACATACATTATGTAATAAAATAACAGCCGGCGTTACACAGTTTTTTTTATGTAATTACAGTAATTTAACTATAATTATAGGCGAAAAAATCGAAAAAAAATAAAAGTAGGGAAGTATCTATCCCATGTTAATTGGCGGGTTGAAGAAAATCTATTTTTAATTACCACGCCACTAGTGTTAGTCCAGGTATATAAACCGTTAATTAACACTTCAGGTAAAATACTCTGAACACGCATAATTTCATTTTTTCATAGCTGTCATGAATTTCACGGTGGATCAAAGTAGTAAATTACAATAATCATTTTCTTTCATAACCTTTGTTTCGCCATTAGGGAATGAAGTCTGTAATTATATTGTGCACTTTAACTTTCTTAGAAGGCGAATACGAAGGAATTAATTTGTTGTAGGTACTGATTCATCATAATGTTCCCACTGCTGGGACACAGGCTTCCTCTCAGTGAGAGGGAGTGGACCGAAATCCACCGCGCAGGCCCTGTGCGGGTTGGCAGATGACACATGTCTTTGAATTTCTGGTTTCCTCACGAATCATGATGTTTTCCTTCACCGTTATGAGAGTAGTGGTGTTGAAAAAATTTACATAAAGTATAGCGTCTGACAGGATTCGGACTTACGGCCTACAACTCGGTAAGTCGCAGCCGTTACCACTGGGCTACCATTGCTCATAGGTACTGATAAATACAGGGCGTCCCAAAAGGTTACGTAGCTGGGAAGGGGGGTGATAAAAAAAAAATCATCAGAAAAAAAAATCTGAAAAAAAAAATCGCCTCTGGGTATTTAAAAAATTTAATGGCATTTTTTTTAAACTATATATTTTTTTTTAAACTAACAAGAACTTAATTTTCTTTAAAATCTTGGTTAGATATGTATTGTTTTTTTATATTTCAATTTGATAAAGGGTTATTGACGATTACATAACAGCATTTTTTTTTAATACAGCAATATTTGTAGGTACAGTTAGCAAAATAGCCCCACAAGGTGTAACATTTTTAGTTAAAAAAAAATACCATTTATTTTTTTAAATACCCAGAGGGGATTTATTTTTTTATTTTTCTGGTGACCCTTGTGACCACCCCTATCACCCCCCTTCCCAGCTACGTAACCTTTTGGGACACCCTGTATGTACTACAGGCTTGATGCTATGTTATGATGATCTAATAAACTATTTTTAATAAACCTAGTAGTGGAGTATTGCACGTTTTACTTTTACTTAATACGAAAATATTTCAGTGAAACTTGTTAATTGCAACTCTTATACATCTGCAATTAATGCACGTCTGCTTACAAGTAATTCGAGGCATTTAACATTTTAATTAACGCAGTGTCAAGCAAACAATGTATATTAATGCAAATGTTTTTTCACTTAATCTTTACATTTCCTCAACGTGCCAGGGAAACACGCAAACCCTTGCCAAAAAAAAAAAATACAGGTCCAAAATCCTCCTGACGTGACCCTTTATTTTTTATAATGAACACTCATTCGAGATGTGCCCATCTTTATCACAGTGCCATCTGTTGATTTTCTTTGTAAAACTCCATCCTTTGTTCCGGATTAGATTCATTTAACTTCGAGATTTATAACTTCAGGGATAAGGATTATTGTTGTACTTGAGTAGTTTGTATAATGAAGGTATTGTTCAGTATAGAGGGCGCCCGTATCGTCTCACACAGTGCACTACTCGTTAGGATTTCATAAGCACTTTTGTGCCCGTATATCCCTGTGTTTAACTATCAAGGATCACTTGACTTTGTGCTTTATGCGGTTGTGATAGGGATCTTTGGTGAAGGTTCCTGTTACGTCAGATTAGACATAGCTGGTGGATTGAATGGATTATGTAAATACGGCTTATAAAGTTTTAATTGGGACATTTATTGTATTAATTGACGTTTATGATGTATTAAATGTTTGTTTGGATGTATTTTATGCCCTTTAACTACAAACTTTGTTCTTCTGTTATGACTATGAGACAGACGTCTGTTAATCGATGGGAAAATAAAATGACCCTAGCAGTAAAACAAAAAACGGTCATGAAAACCTACTTACTACATTATTGAACTGAGAATTTTATTAGCTTCTCATTATTTTCTAAACGTAAAACAAGTACGTTCGTCGCTATATTGACGCTGACATTGACAGAACTTTACCTACATCAATATTTGACGTGCTTCAAAATCAAAAATACCTACCCACCTAATTACCAAAATAAAACTACCTAAGGCGTTCATTAGTCAAAATAAACCGTATAAGATTTATAACGAACGTGAATTTCTGCGAAAATCGTTAAAGTTCAATTAAAATACATTATATTTGAGAGCCGACGTTATAAAAGGCGTAATGGCGTCTATATTTTGTTAAATTAAATTGAAACCTGAATGGAGAGATTCTGAGTTTTATTAGTGATGCGCTGAACCGTTATCGCAGAAAATAAAATACTTACTTACGATTATTTTGCACGCTGTAAAATGCTTTCATCACTTTTATCATGTTCTTTAGTTTAATCCAAATAAATAACCGTATAAGTGAATATTTATGTATTTTTAAAACATGCTTGACATTTTTAAACTGCATGTGCAGTTGTGACGGTTTAGCTAGGCATGGCATCCTACTATCATACTTAATCCTATTAATACTATTAATGTTAAAGTTTAAATGTTTGTTATTCAATAACGCAAAAACGGCCGAACGGTTTGGTATGAAATTTGACACACCTATAGTTAAACATAGCCTGTAAAAAGTTTCCTATGTATTAACATAGGATACTTTTTTTATCTCGGTAGTAGTTTAGTACGTTCCTGTGGAACAATTTCCGCCCCCTATGCAAGTGAAACTTCTGGCAAAAGCTAGTATATTTGTACACGCTTTATATTAGCTTCACTTGTATGTTTGTTTGTATGTAACCGACTCCTTAGAGCGCGATTTTGACCCACTTTAAACGGTCAGATTTCATTGAAACTTTGTAAACTTATCGAGGACCGATGACAATTCAATAATTTTCAAAAAAATTTTTTAGAAAAATGAAAAAAAAAGGAAAAAAAACACGTTTTTGTAGTTAGCAGAACTAAAAAATAGAAAATAAATAATAGTTTAAAAAACTAAAAAACATGCCTTAAAAACCAAACTAAAGAAGGAGAAAATAATTTAATTCAATTAAAAAGCGTGGGGTGCTTGACATTAATTGATTATAAAAATACCTCAAAAAGCCTTTTTTAGTTTGGTTTTTAAAGCGTCTTTTTTAGTTTTTTAAATTATTTAACTTCATTTGACTAACTGCACTGATGATCAAAAGCTTGCGGCAGAAACTATATTCTGCTTTAGTAACAACGGAACAATCACCCCTATATTTTTACACGCTTTATATTAGCTTCACTTGTATGTCAGTATGTCAGTATGTAACTCTCCGTGGGTAATTTGTTATTAGCTTCACTT
This sequence comes from Antitype chi, assembly GCA_947359405.1. Taxonomy (NCBI): domain Eukaryota; kingdom Metazoa; phylum Arthropoda; class Insecta; order Lepidoptera; family Noctuidae; genus Antitype; species Antitype chi. The sequence goes on along the minus strand of OX375811.1, from coordinate 13,686,000 downwards.
GTGTGTTTGTTTGTTTGTTTGTATGTAACCGACTCCTTAGAGCGCGATTTTGACCCACCCTAAACAGTCAGATTTCATTGAAACTTTGTAAACTTATCGAGGACCGATGACAATTCAATAATTTAATAAAAAAGGAAAAAAATATATAAAAAAAACACGTTTTTGTAGTTAGCAGAACTAAAAAATTGAAAATAAATAATAGTTTAAAAAACTAAAAACACGCTTTAAAAACCAAACTAAAAAGAAGAAAATAATTTAATTCAATTAAAAAGCGTGGGGTGCTTGACATTAATTGATAATAAAAATACTTCAAAAAGCACCCCACGCTTTTTAATTGAATTAAATTATTTTCTTCATTTTAGTTTGGTTTTTAAAGCGTGTTTTTAGTTTTTTAAACTATTATTTATTTACGTATTACGTTCACAATTTACTATATCACAGCTGATACTTACCTACCCGTTATTTGGATGATCAATGACCGCATACCTAGAATGTTATAAAAAAAATCTTTTCTCGATAATCCTGCGGCTTTTCCACGACCAGGCACATCACTAATACGTTCCCGCAATTACTAATCAGTTCAACGATCATTTATTAACTTTATTGATAATTAGCTGTGCCCGCAACTTCGTCCGGAATAGTATTTTTTTAAATTATTAAACAAAAATAAAAAAAAAATCTAAAATAAAAGTAGCCTAAGTTACTCCTTATTACATCAGCTATCTGCCAGTGAGTGTCCCGTCAAAAACGGTCCAGCCGTTTCAGAGATTACCCGGAACAAACAGACAGACGGACAAAAATTGTAAAAAAATATATTTTGGTATATGTACCATGTATACATCCAATATGCATTATTTTAATATTACAAACAGACACTTTTTTATCTGTATATAGAAGATAATAATGCTAAAAATATCAAATCTCATTTCGGGAACGGAAACTGTGTTTTAGAATGTTTAGATAAATTTATTAGTAAATTTTGCTAATTAATTTCAAATGATCATTATTATAGTATTGCGTAGCGTAGTTTGAAATATGCAATTTTAATTTGTAATGCTTATTTTATTCTTATTTGCTTTTTTGATTTTTTAATTTATCCAATTTAATTGTATGTAATTTTGATTAATGTTAATGTGACCGTGTGTTCTTTTCCTATTATTATGAGTCTATGTTACTTGAAAATAAATGATATATTTATTATTATTATGGTCGAAATCAACAAAATGATGTAATAAGACCTGCAGTATTTTCACAGGCGCTTTACTTTTGTAAATTATTTCATCATCACTGCTTTCCATATGGTGAAGGAAATCACCGTGAGGAAACTGGCATGTCCTAAGACCAAACATTCGAAGACCTGTGACGTCTACCAACATGTACTGGGCCCGCGTGGTGGATTACGGCCCACTCCCTCTCACCGAGAGGCCTGGAAATAGCAAAGGAGACATTATAGGCTGAGTATGCTTATGCTATGTAAAAAAATTACGTATAGATCTAATATATCTTATCTCTTGAGCAAAAGCTACGAACAGTATCGTATTTACCTATCCCCACTTCGAATACCGCACAAAGTAACACTAATATCCTCACCTGAACTGTTTTCTCCATTTCCTTTGTAGATAAGATGCTAATAAAAAGAACACATCTAAGGCTGGCATCAGACGGGCGAAATGGCAGTCGACTGCATGCTCAACTACATTTATTTGACATAGAAAATATTTTTACTTACTCGATAGTTTCGACAAATAATAATAGATGACTCTTTTACCGTAATGTCTTGATAGACTTCATCGGGGTAATTGTGTAACACGCCAACAGGGGCCCTAGTCTGCTATTTTTATAAATTCGTCATTCCAACACGATCCCATTGTCATTCATTTGTCATTTTGCTAAAAGTTCGTAATCTGCTAAATTCATAATGGTCGATCATTGGTCGGTCAATGGTCCCGTAATAGAATTGTGTCATAATGGCATTTTCGTATTGCCATTATTATAAAACTCGTTAGTAGAAATGTTTTTCGAAAAACTACTACTAAATTTGAACATTTATTCATGACAGATTTCATTTATATATATTTTTACATATTATATATTAGTGTTAGCAATCTAAAGTAGTAGGAAGTTCGTAAATTAAGTCAGTCATTAATTTGTCATGATGTAAGAGATTACCAATAAATGTCATTTCTTTCAATGGAGTGTCAGTGGCTGACCATTGGAAAGTCATAATGACGCCATTTTATTAGTAGATTACCAAACTTGTCAAAATCAACAATTATGAAATCAATGATAGACCATTCTGACACTATTGTAATAGCAGACTTGAGGCCCTGTACGATTGGCTCTCATTTTGACAGTTCAACAATATTCATTGCGTTATTTTCGTTGTTAACAGATAAATTTTTCGAACATATGAAGCAATAAACGTCAAAATGATTCAGATTTTGGTTAATAGTGTGTAATACGCAATTAGGTTGCAGTAACATTTAAGAGGTAGGCATCAGCATTTATCTCTGTGACAATAACCACGCTCTTCGAACCTCGATTTACTCGTCAAGCTCACACGTAAACTCACGCTTTCTTCCCATGGGGGTTTTTTTTTTTTGGGTGGGAAATCATCAAATAACTTCTCCCGCTCTGGGTGGAGCGGGAGGGCGTGTCAGACTTTTACTGACTAAAACCCACCCGTGTTCCCTCAGTTGCCTGTGTGCCAGGGGCCGCGGTATCTCTTTCGAACAACCCGCACCCCTGGCAGGCATCGGTCCTTGCGAACCCCACCTATTGGTGCTGACATCTCTTTGAGGCGCGCGTGGAACACAACGCGCCGTCGACCCGGGCTTGGTCCTTACCGGACAGCGAGCTACCCATTACTCGCCGTCCGCAAGCCCGCGCCTACGGTGGCCGGGAATCAGCCTGGGATTCCCGACGCTTCCCATGGGGGTTGGCAGAAACTATATAACACCACATTACACACTCCTTTTCCTTCGTTTACGGTCATACACCAGCAGACTTAGCACGAGCACCGATTTGTCGACGGAAGAATAGACATGACTATTAACAAAATGATGTACAATAGGAGAAGATAGCTATGTTTTTGTATTAATTATCACATGTATGCATTCTAAACGAATCATGATTTTGTAGATAATCGTATATACTTTGTGGCCGTCGAGTAGAAGGATTGTTGTCAGTGTGATTTTGTCAGTTTGGGAAGAAATATTCTTCTAAAATAGTCTACATTTACTTATAAGGACCTCGACTATCGTTAGAAACGAAAGACAAAATGACAGATTGTAGAAGGATATCTACGGTGCGATGACAAAAATGGAGAAACGAAATGTCACTTTGTATTGAAAAAGCACAGTCTATTCTTCGTAGAAATAGAAAACGTCATGCTAAGCCTACTGGTCATATACCCACGCCGGTTGCGAGTACTTCGCACCTGACCTTTTTGAAGAACATCACTAATTAGGCCACTGTACTGTACGTCTTTCTAGGGTGTCCCTTCCCGGGGTCAAGCAATTCCCCAACTTCTCTTTTAATTGACTGCATAAAATCATGTTAAGTTTTCTTTGTTGATATTGTTTTTAACAGTCTTGTGTCGCCTGTTTCAAGTGATCCGTCTATATGCAGCTTTAACAGCTGTCAGTAATCGTCAAATGAGGCCCGCATGCTGTTATCAACGGTTACGCCATCTGTTCGATGCGTGTGGCCGATCATAGAGTGAATGACTTCACTATTTACTACCTACTTGGTGTACTGGAAGTCTGATCTAGGCTGTGGGAATATTGATTTAGTTTTGGTTTTAGAAAAGCACCAAATTTTTGTATTAATTAAGTGGACAAAAGTTAGATAATTAGGATGAAGCATACACTTTGTTTGCAAATGCTTAAGGTATTGAATTGGCTTGTAAATGGCCTAAAACAGCCACTTGGTAAACTGGAAATAAAGGGCATTTCTACTAGACTATGGTACGCTGCCAAGCTTTGTCTTGCTAAACCATTTTACGTAATTGTAATATTAGTATGGCTAGTATGAAATGCTACGAACCATTCTAATCCCAACTCAGTCGTCGAAAGTGACTCACCGCCTTCGACCACTGTTTTGACCCATTTCTCACACTTGATGCGTACCATTTGCAGTCCAACTTATAAATAAAACACATCGGCACCTCATAATATATCACCATTTCCCTTCATAGAAGTACAAACGTTATAATTGTTGACTGGTTTTGCATTAACGCCTTCCAACAAGCTTTAGTCAATTTGTTTACTGTAGCACTTTACATACAAATAAGACCTAAAATCCCGTTTTAACACACAGTTTTTATCCACAAGATTAAATGGGAAAGCTCTTTTAAAAAAATCATTGAACATTCGCTACAGTGTAAACAGTGAACAACCAACCAGTCCAATAGTTTCGGACCTCATATAGGCATTCGATAGACATCGAATGGCTTTTTACACACATTCTGCGTAGAGGGAATTTCAATCGTTCTGTCACTGCATGCCCAGACTGTAAATCTGGTTATAGTAGAAGCGTCGAATGCTCTGGAACCACAAAGGAACAGTTCGATTTTACGGCGTTGCCTGAAAATTCTGGTTAATCCTTTCGATACGATGCAATGTGTTAGCTGGCTTTGTGCTACTTTAATTGAAATGGAATCAGTGTTTCTATGAAGCCGTTTTGATCGAGTCTCTGTCGTTCTGAATGCTACTGAACACGAGTTCTGGTAAAGACTTTATTAAGATCATTGCCATAAAAATACAGAAAGATGACGATATTGAGCGATTACGATTTATTTGGAGGTGTCAACTCATTACAGACTTCCGATAGTCTAATACTTTATTTGTTTAAACATTCCTTTTCAAAATCACACATCACCAGCCGGTCTTTTAAAGATTATGATTATGGCATTCCTCAAGGAGCTATCCTGTGGCCCGTGTTCACCGAGCGATATTTTACGCATAAGAAGTCATACTGTTCTCATACATATAACATATCCACATTCTCAACCCATCTTGCAGAAAACGAAGCGTAAACATAAAACCGGCGGCTACTCGCAAAAATATACTCTGCTCCCCGTCCTAGTTCATATGTAAATATAATACATTTATTATGTATTTCTATGTTGAATACGTGTTGCCGTATGTAACGTATGTTTGACTTGTTTATTTAGGCTCGGGTTGTTATAACTGTATTCTTTATAAGGGATCAATATCTTGATGGGCACTTTGTATGTTGGTTTTCCCATAATGTTTTGCGAGGTAAATATTGTATGAGTTTCGATATTTATTTGGAAACTGGGAAGTGAGAATAGAACAATACGAGTTAGCATGTGGTGTGTTGCTGTTTTGGCTATCACAGCTTTTGTTGCAGATTATGACCGTAAAGCCGTGTGAGGTTGTCTGTAAGCTTTTTATAAGCTTATGGGTAAAGATAAATCAGGTATTTGAAGGAAATTCTAATACATCATCAACTTTCATCACAAAAGAGCTAACTTGTTGTACTTAGCAATAATGGCGCAAGACCCTTTGACTTTGATACTCAAATCCTTGCAAAGAGAAGTACTAACAATAGAACCGGAAAAACTCGGATCTCGTAGGAAAAATCTTACATATAAACAGCCACACATGCTCTCGTCTATCTATTCACCCGTCAAGGACTCATCGTTTATCATTACGGCGTGCGATTGTGCGTACAGACCCCGACAGACTTCAAAGCCAAAGTTCTCTGAAACTAACAAGCCTGGACAATTATATTTATAGATGGATGCCCACGAATGTTTTCATGATATTCTGCCCTCAACTTTGGCTAATGACAACGACTTCGGAATATCTTTTAATAGAGCCTCTATTTCGTTGGCCTTCCAACTCTGTATTAACAAGGATCTAATGTACTTAAAGGATTTTGTTGTGAATAAGGAAAATTGTTGCGTTTTGCTGACTTATTATTGAGAACGAAATATGAGTTCTAAGAATAAACGTAATTAGGTTGGTTTAGTTTTAAATGAACGAGGAATCAGCAAAATTGTTTATAATTTAGAAACTAAAACTAAATAGAACTCTTGAAACACTTTTAGAATTAGATGCAATCTTGAGTCACACTTGTTTGCATCATACCATAACAGAAATTACAGATCTCACCGCAGTTAATGTTAGTGTCGAAAGAAGCCCACTTAATATTAGGCCTACCACTCATCGAGAGAGGCACGATATTAAAGATGAGCGACGCTCATTCGCCTTGACGTGAATATGTTGTGAATGTTAGTCTGGCATCCAACAAGTTACTAAAAACAAACCAGGATGCAAAGATGACAAATAGGCGCCAAGCTTTATTGCCGAATTCAAAATGAAGCCGTCTCGCCTAGATTATAAATTCATATTTTGGTCCAATGAAGGTACATTAATTTATGCTTCCAGTTTCTTAAACAAAATTAGCTCGTTCAACCACAGCTGGGATCAAATGCTAAGAAGAGTCCACACAAACAAACACGTCTTTATCCAATCTTCCCATCATTGCGTGTGTTGCATCACAATTCAAACGAGTAACTCCCAACTAGCTGGTCTATGCATAGCCTTATGTCCGTGATCGTGCGAAATTATGTAAAACCAAATGATGTAAAGTAAGGGCTTGTTCGCATGAAATGAAAGTGCCATGGTCGAGCAAATCAAGTGGTCTGATATAAGGAGTGCATTTGAATAAATAAATATCTGGTTTTAGTGTGAATGAATATTCTATTTTCTGCGACTGTTGTGTCTATTCGTTATCTGCTGTCTGGAACGTTAATTAATTGTTTTAGTCAATACCTATTAATAGGCGTTTGATTTAGTTGTTGTTTGAATTCTGACAGACTAGGCCAACCGTTTTTTTTTAATGTGGATTTTGTAAAAGGCTATAATCAGGATTGACAGCATCCCGCTCGTTGGCTATTATAACTTATATTTGCTGTGATCGCTATTACGCTTGTTAAATGTTACGCGTGGTGAGCGTGAGAATATTTTCTTTAACTCCGCTCATTGTAGCAGCCGTTAAGAAAGCCCCTTATTTATACATGATATGTATGTCTAATAAAAATACCTTCCCATTACATAAGTACCCTTTCCTATTTACCGATATCTCGGTAAAACAAACAAAGACCCTCATAGACCTAAATAACTTTTGTTCAGATCTCAAGGCTACCGTGAATTACTCTATGTTTGTATTGGGGTTTCTCCAGTCGGCCACTTTGCATCGATGAATAAATAAATATTTTCTCCATTGATACCCTTTTGTTGATATGCCAAAGAGATGGCGTGTTAAAAGGAATCTATGAAATAAAGATGATTTAGATTGGGAGTGTCACAAGAGTTAAGCTTTGATTCCCATGTTATTAAAGTCAGTTCCATAACATCACATCTTTCACTATATTTAACGTGTTAAACATCGTCGTGCTCTAAGACGGTTATAATTAAAAGGACTATTACGATAACTAATGTTTTTTTATACATATAACAACTCGTGATGATATTGCTGGCTATCTTCTTGATGCTATCCCATTGTTTCCAATTCAACGTATAAGTATATTTAATTAAATAAGTCTATTCTTAGCCCAAATATCCATAACAGGCTTTAGCCTAATCGCACTTCAAACTTTGAATTTTAAGAAGAACAAATTGAAATGTTTACGTTTTGAATTGATGATTCTGAGAATCTAAAAAAAAATAAAGAGAGAGAGAGAGAGCGTATCGCTTTTTCGTACCTTGACGATTTCTACCGTTCAACTCCTACAGCAAGCCGCGTTAAAGAGCTTCGTTCCAAAAAAATCTGTATCAGTAGTCTTGAAATCCTGCGTGGGTTGATAGTTGACTAATCCAAACTCAGTGATTAATCGTCTAAAATACTTTCCAAACTCAGTACAACTGATTTATTATCATCTCCTACGTTCGTCATTCGATGTCAAATCTCATGTTTGTAATCGCTGCTGTTATCATTTCCGACACCAAATCACAACAGGATATGTGAGTGATTGTTTTACTACTCAGAGATTGATTAACCTTTCAGAAAACGAGTAAGCGGGTCTTCCCAAACATTTCTAAAATCTTCTTTGGAACTAATTCATCTCTAACGTTTTGTTTTCCCCATAACGATATCGTTGATTCAAAAGTCCCACTTCATCATAATTCCCTTTTCGACCGAAAACTTATTTGGAACTTCAACGAGAGATTTAATGGATGTCGGAAAGTTGGCAGCTTTTATCATTAATTTGGCTTTTGTAATACGGTTACATGATACGACCGGATCCGTTTGTGTACTTTCTGTTTTACTTTTCATTATAATAATATTAGGTATCTTTTCATTGTTCCAAATTGATCCGATTTTGGAACTCTTATTGGAATTAATTTAGAAGTTTAGTTGAGGATTACGTTGTTTTTGTTTAATGAAGTTTTGAATTATGGAGTGTTTTCGGTGGCTTGTTTGGGATTCTAGATAAGTACTTAAGTGCCACGCAGCTGGGCTGTGGCCTTGGGATTAGCTTACGCAACTTGCAACGCAGGTTGGAAGCAGAGTGTGATGACTACTATCTATCTAATAGATACATATGTACGTTTAGTGGATGGAGCTTTGCATGGAGTGAAATCACGCGCAATGTTCAAATTGTCAGTCAGAGTTATCACTTTTTTGTGGCGGGCTAGAGGGATGAAACCTCAACTACAGGGGATTTTATAAGGAGGTATAATGGTCACGTTTAACTGTTTTTTGTTACATTTTGCTTACGACATCACTCAATAATAAATTGGATAGGTACTCAGATTTAGAGAGAGAGAGAGCAGTGGTGGTAATGGCCACGACTTACTAGTTGTAGGTCATACGTTTGAACCCAAACAGGCGCTTACTTTGTGTAAATTATTTCATCGTCACTGTTCTCAAAACGATGAAGATAAATATCATGAGGAAACCGGCATGTCCTAGAAGCAAAGATTCGGAGATATGTGACATCTATCAACCCGCACTGGGCCCGCGTAGTGGATTACGGCCCACTCTCTCTCACAAAGAGAGTGGGCCTGTGTCCTAGCAGTCTTAAGCATCCACAAATGGGGAAGTTGTTGCAACACTTAGATTCAGAATGTAAACAAACTCAGTGCACGTAGGTACTCGTTCAAAAACACGTAACATTTTAATATAATGCAACAATAACTTAATTAGGACAGTACACACACGGCAGCATTTTTCAAAATTAATTACCCCACCTTTTGTCGCGGGTTAATTTAAAATTATTTCGATTCGTCCGCCATTTTCTGGGTACGGGGGTAATTATGTCGGTGTTTCGCGTTTTAACTCGATTCGCTTACGTTTTCGTTTTTATTTAATTTCGGTTTCGCGTTTTTTTATTGCTTTTTATTTGGAAGGGTACACCTTGAAATTTGAGCACCTTTTTTTGGTATATGGGTCAACATCTTAAGGACGAGTAGGTACCAACGTCCCTACAAGAAACACCAGTGTAATAATAAAAATGAAAAAATTCTGTCAGTTTTTTTTTGTTGCCTCATCATTTCAGCCGGTAGACGTCCACTGCTGGACATAGGCCTCCCCCAAACTCCGCCACTTTGACCGGTTCTGTGCTTCCCACATCCAGCGGACTCCTGCGGCCCTCACAAGGTCATCGGTCCACCTTGTGGGAGGCCTTCCAACTTTCCGTCTTCCGGTGCGCGGTCGCCACTCCAGAACTTTTCGACCCCATCGGCCATCTGTTCTGCGTGCAATGTGCCCTGCCCACTGCCACTTAAGTTTGGCAATTCTTCAGGCTATGTCGGTTACCTTGGTTCTCCTGCGGATCTCTTCATTCCTGATTCGATCACGCAGGGAAACTCCAAGCATAGCCCTCTCCATTGCCCTTTGGGTGACTTTTTGTTGCCTATAAAAACAAAAATTGAATGCTGTTCGTTGGCTAGCGCATCACTTGAGAACGGGTGGACCGATTTTGCTATTTTTTTATTTAAAATATTCATTAAGGCTTCTTCAAACAGGCGCGACGCGACAGCGTGACATGTCGCGGTGGCGAATCTGTGAAAATCGCGACGCAACCCCTTTCACACTGGCGCGACGACCGGTCGCGCCGCTACGAGTCGTCGCGCCGCGACGACGCGAATCGCGCGCGACGAGTAGCGCGACAACAATGTTACATTTTGTATGTGTAGCGGCTGCGCGAACGCGACTCGCGCCGTCGCGTGCGAATCGCGGCGCGACACCACGCGAGAGGGTATAAATAGCGGTGCAGTCCAAGCTGAGCTCAGTACTAGACGAATTTTCGTCAGAGGACAAAGGTAGGTCTGTGCTCGTTTGCGGCGCGGGGTTAGGTTAGGGAGGGTGAGGGGGGTCCCTCTCTTAGGAGGGTCCCTCCCATAGAAGGGTCCCTCCCATAGTAGGGTCCCTCCCTTAGGAGGGTCTCTCCTCTAAGGAGGGTCCCTCTCTTAGGAGGGTCCCTCTCTTAGGAGGGTGTCTCCTCTGAGGAGGGTCCCTCCCATAGAAGGGTCCCTCCCATAGTAGGGTCCCTCCCTTAGGAGGGTCTCTCCTCTGAGGAGGGTCCCTCCCTTAGGAGGGTCTCTCCTCTGAGGAGGGTCCCTCTCTTAGGAGGTTCCCTCTCTTAGGAGGGTCCCTCTCTGAGGAGGGTCCCTCTCACGAGTTTTTTTTTTTTTTTTTTTTTTTTTTTTTTTTTTTTTTTTTTTTTTTTTTTTTTTTTTTTTGACACATCGCTCGACATTCGCGTAAACATACATTTCCATGGTAACGACCTTGTTATCTGCCATTCCATTACTGCCATTGCAGTCTAGCTGATTGCTCACCCAAAAACCAATGTGATTTACATCTTTATTTTAATATGCGTTCAGCTTAAAAGTGCTACAAACGAGATTCCGCCATCTTTGCATACATCTTCACTAAATTTTGTTTGCAAAGTGCGTTAACGCAATAATAAGAAACGGGGAAGTAAAACGCTTTAAAAATATAAAAATTATAATGTTGAACTCATTATTATTTAACAACAGTTAGTATCGAGGGTAACCACCATTGCTTGCATTATCAGCCAATAGTCTCGAACGAATTGATCCAATAAGGCGACTGCAAACTTCCTCTCATATAATCCCAAATTTCATTGCACTGTTGCTCAATTGCTTGCTTTGTCCTCTCGTTTTTGTTATCTCACATTTGGACCATCAGACCCCATAAATTTTCGATTATATTTAAGTCCGGGGATATAGACGGCCAGAGAATTAGCGTAACTTCTGGATACTGGCTAGACTAGTTAGACACAACTCTGGCCGTATGCACTCTACAGTTATCGTGACCATAATAAAAGCTTGGAACTTCTTCTTGCGGGTAAACCGTTCGCACTGTCGATAGCATATATCGTTCCAATAAATCCACATAACCCATTTCATTTGCATGAGAAGAAATCAGAACCAGCTCGCCTACAACTCCGGTTCCCATCCAGCCTCACATGTTAGCTGAGATTCGACCAGATAGTCGTAACGCCACAAGTTTATGCAACGCGAAAAGATAACGTCAGTCCAGTCAATGTTTAAATGTTCACGTGCAAAATTTAATCTTGCAAGTTTGTGTGCATCTGTTAAGTCGACTTTCTTAGCGTGATGTCTATAGTGCAGTTCAGAGTGCAAATGATTTCTTATCGTTTGTAGACAAACGTCGTAACGTGCCACAAAATACCGAGTGGGAGTAAACGGATGTTCTTCATAATGATGACGCATGTCGGTTTTCTATTGACGAACGCCATGATTCCACTCGTCGTGACGTTTGACGTCGACTATCTTCCAGGGTACCCTCTTCTTCATATCGCCTGATCCAGGTCCTCACTGTGTTTCGAGATATATTTAACTCTCGAGATATTTCTCGTATACCGTAGCCTTGCTCACTGAGAACTATAATCCGAGTTGTTTGTTCTGCCATTATACGATATAAATTTATATGAAGATGTTTTTATTCTCATAGAAATTAATATTTGACACCTATTTCTGAGTGACTTTTTAACTGTTTGTCATTTTATAATCGAAAGAGTTCGGAACATGGTTTTGAAAAAAGACATTTGTTCTGAGTTTTAGTTAACTCCAAAGAGTTTGGATTCAAAATATGATTAGTGCTTTATCTAAAATATTATCTATTGCAGTGATGACAAAGGTGAAAATTGCATAGATCTCCGACCCGTATTGACATAGCTTGCTTAATATTTAGAACGTCCTAAGTGCGGCATACACTGTAATGCCTTGACCACACGTACCCGTCGAGCAAACGGGCGAGACAGTGCTCTCGACCGAGTACTCAAGAGGATAGATTTTTTTGTTTGTTCCGAATAGGCTCCAAAACTACTGGACCGATTTTAGCCATATTGTCACCAATAGCAACTTGAATTATCAGGAAGTAACATAGGCTATTTTTTTTTTACACGCTTTATATTAGCTTCTTACATACTGACATACAAGTATGTCAGTATGTAACTCTCCGTGGGTAATTTGTTATTAGCTTCACTTGTATGTTTGTTTGTTTGTATGTAACCGACTCCTTAGAGCGCGATTTTGACCCACCCTAAACAGTCAGATTTCATTGAAACTTTGTTAACTTATCGAGGACCGATGACAATTCAATAATTTAATAAAAAAGGAAAAATAAATATAAAAAAACACGTTTTTGTAGTTAGCAGAACTAAAAAATTTAAAATAAATAATAGTTTAAAAAACTAAAAACACGCTTTAAAAACCAAACTAAAAAGAAGAAAATAATTTAATTCAATTAAAAAGCGTGGGGTGCTTGACATTAATTGATAATAAAAATACTTCAAAAAGCACCCCACGCTTTTTAATTGAATTAAATTATTTTCTTCTTTTTAGTTTGGTTTTTAAAGCGTGTTTTTAGATTTTTAAACTGTTATTTATTTAATTGGGAACCTTAAGAAAATTGTAATAATGTAACCCAAAGTGGCAAAAGAACAATGCCCGATTATGGCCCACCTCAAACACATTTCGAACTATAATAAAAAACTATGTTTTTTAAATAGGAATTATCCGTTTATGTTCTACCTCTAAATAAGACGCCGTGATCTTATCAAATAAATAAGTAATTTAACTTATTAACAATGAGAATTTCACTGTCAGGGAAAGTTTAGGGTTGATCAATTTCATTTCGACTCATATAATTTAATTCTAATCGATTACGGATTCATTAATTATTATAAAAATATACCTGTGTGCTCAGTGGCGTGCAATCGAATGGCTGACTGATATCCAGCAGTGGAGTCCTATAGATTGATGACTTAAAAACTAAAACCTGACAGCGAAAAAATAATCAAAGTTAGTTGTCGGCTATTATTTAAGTTAAAACTTGTGCATTTATGCTCTTGACTTCGGGATGAGCTTATAATATTGCTAAATACGTTAGTTGGGTTTCAGTTTTTTAAACCGATTTTATGTATTTCCATGGTACATACACACGGCTACATAACACATCAAGCTATACTATTCCAGTATAAGCTGATTTCGCATTGTATAGGATTTCCGTACAGTGCGAGATCAGCATAAACTGGAAATATATAGCTTGATGTGTGTACTCGACTTTAAGATCAAACAATTATGTCCATAAACACCACAGACCAGAGATCCTAAACTTCACACATACATAAACATGGACTGGTAAAATAGTTGTATTCTTTTTAGGTTTGCCGTAGTTAGATAAAAAAAAAAATTGATCAAGATCAATAATAATATAATCGATGCAACTATGATTGTTGATATCGCTGTCCCTCATGACGAGAATCTCGTGAAAGCTGAGCAAGAAAAGAAAATCAAGTATCTTGACTTAGCTCACGAGGTTGTCGACATATGGGACGTGGACTCGGCAATCATTGTACCGATAATCGTTACAGTAAATGGTCTAATAGCGAAGAGCCTCGACCAACACCTCAGGAGGCTCTCATTGCACGGCTGGATCAAGGGCTTGATTCAGAAAGCAGTACTCCTAGACACGGCACGCATAGTCAGGAGGTTCCTCTCTCTAGAGCCCTGACCACCGACATCTTGGACCCTGTTCCTGATGCCGATGGACCACTATTTTTTTTTATTTTTAAATGTTTTTATAAGGTTATTTTAGAAAAATATTTAAAAATGTAATTTAATATGTATTTAAATGAATAAACGAAAATAATAATCGATGCAACTAATCAATTACATTGTATATTTCAAAATATGGCAACATTTTCCTTTGACAGATGATGGATTTGAATTTGACAGTAAACACTAAACGTAAACAGTAATAAATGTACGGTGCTACTCATTAGCGCGCTCGCTTTTGTGTTTGGTGCGTGTATCACCATCGTAGTTTTCTTTTGCCGTGGTTTGTGCTCTTTTGTGACCTTTTTTACGACCATGGACTCCATCAACGTCACCCGAATGACGACCCTCGCGCGATCGTGGACTCTGGCTCCTCTTTGATGACAACCCTGATGTGAATGTGAAAACTGCTGGCCCCGCATCTAATGACGACCCTCGCACGCATTTGGACTCTTACCCCGCTTTCGGCGCGAATATGGACTTGCGCAGGTCTCTTGTCCCGAGCACGTCGTCGCAGGAATTAACCGGCGCAAGCAACGTTCTCTGTGCGAATTGTAGAGTGGATATGAGGCGCTTGCGCTCTCATCAATAAGAAATTGTGGTAGAACGATCATTTCAATATGTACTGCAGCATCTTTTGATTAGCTTTTTGTATTGTTAGGGGTGGCGTTGATGTTTGGGACATATGATAAGTATTCTTATATAACTAAAATAACTCTAAAATCTTTTGAGCTATCCATAAGATATCTATATCAATTTTTACTGTATGCAATGGAACCCATAGCTATTTCAACTTAAAAGGTGACTATTCAAAAGGTTAAATATTAGTCAATAACTTGGAAATAAATAATTACTGTGTTAAAAATTATGTAACCACCATTCAAAAGTGATTGTAAGTGTATAGAATAAGTCTGTGCTTATGAAAAAATAAATGTTATAAAAAAATAAAAAACTGTTTTATTTCCAAATGACGACTTATTTTCCTAACTGATAAGTACTAGATAGTGTTCATAACAACTTAAACTATAATTCCATAAACTATTTATCAGTGTTCACTGTAGGCCACGGTTGTTCTAACATGTGGGCAATGACCTTTTGCCCATAAAATACATTATTTGGCGTGCGCTGAGAAAACTATTGATGATACATAAAAAAAATCTACTATCATGATTAAAGTACCTATATCGCCGGCAGAAACAAAAGTTGGTTACATTCGTATCGTAGTATTAATTCTTATTCAAATAAATAGTTTTATCATCAATGTTAATGTAGCAGTAAAATACTTTTTCATTTATTCGTATCGGACATTTAATTTCGAAGTTATCACAAGTATAACAATGCAATACGTGAAAACGTTTAGAACTGAATTATAAATACCTAAAATACTGGTTTACCTTCCCCCAATCACTCACAAAATGCTGTAGATACTATACAACTACAATCATAATATGCTAATGAGTAGTCTGAATTTGTCAATTCAAAAATATCAAAATTGACTGACCAAAAAATTGCTTTATCACCATTTGCTTAGCGTTTTCCCAACTATGTTGGGGTCGGCTTCCAGTCTAACTGGATACAGCTGAATACCAGTATTTAACGTGTAGCGACCGCCTACCTATCGGTCAGTCAGACATTGTTACTAGGGATTAAGAGTTTGGTTTGCGAATTATTTGAAATACTTAAATTATAATACCCTTTTGCGGAGGGTCCTCTCCCCGAGGAGGGTCTCGCCTTTGAGGAGGGTCCTCTCTCCGAGGAGGGTCTCCCTTCTGCGGAGGGTCCCCTCTTCGAGGAGGGACTCCCTTCTGAGGAGGGTCCCCTCTTCTAGGAGGGACTCCCTTCTGAGGAGGGTCCCCTCTCCGAGGAGGGACTCCCTACTGAGGAGGGTCCCCTCTCCGAGGAGGAACTACCCTATAAGGAGGGTAGCCTCCTCAGGAGGGTCCGGTGACGGACGGCCGTGGAAGGTTTGCGGATGTTCTCGTGTCTCCGCCACAAGCGGCACTTTTTTTTTGTCACTAAAACTCTACGGTGACCTCCAGTGCCGCTTGTGGCTGGAACACGGGAACATCCGCGACCCTGCCGCCCCGTCCGACTAGAACACATGGCACGCCGTAATCACCCCAGGGACCAAATAGCAAACGGGCGCCAGATGACCACGTGCATGGCACCCTTGGTCCCCCTGCGACGGGTCAGCCCACTGGCCGTGCCGCCTACCAGTTTTCGGCCGCAGGAGATAGGGAGAGCGGCTATACTGACACTCCTCCCCTGCGGCCCCACCGTGTCCGCCATCAAACGGTGTCGGCCCCGTCCAGGCCACGGAAGGGAAGAGCGCTGCTCAGAAACACCGACAATCCTCCTCCACTGCAGCCTGTAACCCTCAGCCCCGATGTCTCCTATACGATACTCAGTTGCGATGCACCTCACCGCAACCTACTTTTTGGCCGCTACGTCACGTAGTTGGCTTGACAGCAAAAGCCCTGCACGGGCGGCACCACCTCAAAAAATATCTTGTAATTATATTATAGTTTTAATTAATAAAATTGTTTTCGAAAATGTGATTATTTCTAGGCAATATGATGACGTTTAATTGTCATCTTAAAATAGTGTTGACACATTACAAATTATTATCGATAAAATAATAGTCAAGTGAGAGTCGTATTTAATTTTTAATCATCGTTTATGAAGAAGTTTGTACAAAACGCAGTTTTCTAAGAATTTTTTAATCAGATTTATCCATATCAATAATGATATTTTCTCTCCACCGAACTGTCTTCACTACTATCATTAATATTACATAACGTGTTCGGTTGTCGGTTGTATACCTACTAATAATATAAACAACTTTCATTCTGACACCACAGTAAAAATTAGAAAAAAAAATGGTGTTTTAACCAAAGTGCTATAGGTACTATCACGACCAAATCTATGGAACACGATAAAAACTGTCGGAATGATATTTCCCGAATAGCGGAGATAGCAACACAAGATTTTTTCTCAAATCTGTGATTTTAACATAATTATTTCCTTTATTACTTTCAATACACATATAAATTACATTTTTAAATATTAGTAAGTATAAAATTATTATTATTTTAACATAATTATTATTATAACATTTATTGGCTTTCTATTTTGAATACAAACACACTGACCCACACAAACAGTCATTGTCACTATCGATACGATAAAATAATAACAGTCAGTCAGGTTATGCGCTGATAGTATAGCTGGTGCTCATGTTCCCAATCAGGTTTGTATCTATGTCATATACTCGCATCTATGACAGTTTTGTTTTGGTAAATAGTCCAATGCGTCCGTAATCTGATAAGACCCGGGACGGATAAAAAATATGTACTAAATTAATTTTGATGTCTTAAAATAAATTCAAAAAATTCGATAAATGATAACTAAAGCAGTAGGTTCGTCACTAGACAATAAAGTACAGCAATTATTCCTTCATATGTTGTCACAATATTTACGGTTCTTTCTGAGCGGTGGCAAACATCATAAACAAAAGAATATGGTTACAGTGTAAGCGAAACAGTACGACCATTTTTAGTCTATTCTACTTGATCAACTCATAATCAGCCAATAATGTTCCTACTGTTGGGACATAGGCCTCCTCTCTGTGAGAGGGAGTGAGCCATAATCCACCACGCGGGCTCAGTGCAGATTGGTGAATATCACATGTCTTCGAATTTATGGTTCCCTTCACCGTTTTGAGAACAGTGGTGATGAAATAATTTACACAAAGTAAAATGCCTGCATGGGTTCGAACTCCCGACCTACAACTCGTAAGTCACGGCCATTACCACTGGGCCACCACTGATCTTCATTCTACTTAATAAAAATCTGAAATTCAGCATTTTTGAAAATTCTACCACTAAAGAAGTTAAAATAGTGGATGAAAATTTGTATGGAAATCCACCATCTTTGTCGTAGAAAAATTCAGTCGGGCCCGCGGCTTGTCTACTTGATAAAATTCTTAAATTCACTGATAATTACTAACGCTTAGCCCTAACCTCCGGCTCTGGAAGCATGAGTTCGGTTTAAAGACATTTATTTTCTCAAAGAACAAATTGCACAAGGGTTCCTATTGCAATGTTAAAACCATTGCATTTTAAAATTTTCACCTAACAGCCGCAAAATCATGTGTATCTGTGACTAGCTTCTGCTCGCGACTTCGTTCGCGTGGAAGTCGTAAGACACCTCAATGCACTACAGTATATTGTACGACAGCCAGATTATATAAAACTTCCCTGTACACAACAACGTTACATTAATTTTATTATAGTTTTGCTCTCAACAGTCTAAGTATACTAAGAGAACAGGACTGGTAACGTGGGAGCAATTGACGTACAGTTATCCGTGTGAGAAACAGCTAGTGCTGAGGTCGAAACCCGTAGCAATCATAATAATAATAAAGCTCTGAAATACAGCCTTGTGGAATCGGAAGTGCCGTACTACAGGTATGTGCCCGACCCAGTTCTAGAAAATGGACATGTCACACTGTACTGGGATCGATCCATCATCACTGACAGGACTATTGTTGCCAATAGGCTTATTGGGATTATCAGGCTTGATATAGTGGTGGTGAATCGACTAGAGCGGCGTGCAATGATCGTTGACATAACGGGAACCTCGTGAAAGCCCAGAAAGATAAACAAATCAAGTATCTAGACTTAGCTCGCGAGGTTGTCAACATGTGGGATGTGGACTCAGCGATCATTGTACTGATAGTCATAACAGCCAATGGTTTGATAGCAAAGAGCCTCGACAAAAACCTAAGGAGGCTCTCGTTGGGCAGCTGGAGCAAGGGCTTGATCCAGAAAGCGGTACCCCTGGACTCGGCTCGCATAGTTAGAAGATTATTCTCTCTGGAGCCCTGACCACCGGTAGTTTTGACCCTGTTCCCGATACCGGTAGGCTATTTTTTTTAATATTCTTATATTTCAAAATGTGAATCTCTGGAACTACCAGCCTCAGGCAAAAGCTAGTTTGGAATGAAAATACATTTCTGGTTTTGTTTCGTTTAAATTAACCGATTCCGACACCGCCACAATACTGGGGCGGTCAGATTTTCGCATAGGTTTAGTACCTACTAAACGCTTTTACATAGAGTTGTTATTGTCAGCTATGTCGTCGCAGACAGTGGTTGACACCGATATCAGCACAATAGAGGTGAGAGAACTGCAATGGCCATTCTTTCACTTGAACCCACTTATTCGCACTGCCGACTTCGAGACGTCGATAGTACTAATTGTTCTTAAATGTAATTGTACCATAAAATGTACCTAAAAGTAAGGAAAAAATTGCGAACCTAAGCAAAACTAATTCAGTTGATCAACTGCAATATGTTATACTGTGGCATGGATTTTCCGCTAAATGGTTGGCAGTTCGTCGTTGGCTCGGAGAGCTGCTCACACTGGGGCGTCGTACAGGGTCATCGAACTTTCGAAGTTCCACCTGGGGTATTAATGTGACCCCGCACCACTAACCAAACCAGGCCACGTACAAAAAAAAAAAAAAAAAAAAAAAAAAAAAAAAAAAAAAAAAAAAAAAAAAAAAAAAAAAAAAAAAAAAAAAAAAAAAAAAAAAACTCTCTTGGGGGGAACCTTCTTCAGAGGCCAAACCCTCCGCATAGGCCAGACCCTCCTCGGAGACAGTCCCTCCTCAGAGGGAAACCCTCCTAAGACAGGTACCCTCCTAAGACAGGGACCCTCCTAAGAGAGGGACCATCCTAAGAGAGGGACCCTCCTCAGAGAAGAGACCCTCCTAAGGGAGGGACCCTACTATGGGAGGGACCCTCCTATGGGAGGGACCCTCCTCAGAGGAGAGACCCTCCTAAGGGAGGGACCCTCCTAAGAGAGGGACCCTCCTAAGAGAGGGACCCTCCTAAGAGAGGGACCCTCCTCAGAGGAGAGACCCTCCTAAGGGAGGGACCCTACTATGGGAGGGACCCTTCTAAGAGAGGGACCCTCCTCACCCTCCCTAACCTAACCTAACCTAACCCCGCGCCGCAAACGAGCACAGACCTACCTTTGTCCTCTGACGAAAATTCGTCTAGTACTGAGCTCAGCTTGGACTGCACCGCTATTTATACCCTCTCGCGTGGTGTCGCGCCGCGATTCGCACGCGACGGCGCGAGTCGCGTTCGCGCAGCCGCGACACCATACAAAATGTAACATTGTTGTCGCGCAGCTCGTCGCGCGCGATTCGCGCCGTCGCGCGCGATTCGCGTCGTCGCGTGTCAATTCGGCGCGACGCCATACAAAATGTACCATTTGTTGTCGCGCTAGTCGTCGCGGGGCGACCATGACGCGGCGCTACAGGTCGCGCCTGTGTGAACGGTCGCGCGCGTTTTCATAGAAATTGGTCTAAGGATATAAATCGCCGAATCGCACGCGACCGTCGCGTCGCGCTAGTCTGAACGAGCCTTTATAGTCCGAATTTGGCTTTATGGAAAAAAAATGGGTTAACTTTCCAGAAAATTTTCAAATTCGCCCAGTACTGAAAGTGTTATCTTCGTATGGGATTTTTGTATGGATTATTAGACAGGACAGCAGCGTCGGGTCAGTTAGCTTTGAATGAAAACGACGAAATACAATCAATACTTAGGGTACAGTTAATACTAAATAATCAAAGAAATTAACAGTAACATCAACACAACTTCGTTAACAACTACAAGTTTAACCGAGTTACAATTTATTTGGTTGACGTTACGTGTTATAAACTGTCCCTTCTATTGTGTACTTTATCTATGGCCTTGCCGACGACTGGTGGCTGTAGATAAAGACCAGTCTCTATGAAGCCATTTACTTTTAGTATACCTTGGGTAAGACAATTTTTGTACTGAATTTTAGCTGATCGTCGTAGTAATTTTTAGTTGATTAAAAGTATCTTGCTAACCTACTAACATTATAAATGTGAAAGTATGAGTATAGTTAAATGTTTACTGAATCACGCAAAAACGGCAGAACAGATCTGGATGAAATTTAGCACACATATAGTTTATAGCTTGGATTAACACATAGGATACTTTTTATCCCGGTGGTACGTTCCCCTGGGATAATTTCCGACGTCCACGCGAGCGAAGTCGCGGGCATAAGCTGATAAGTAATAAAGTAATCTAATTTAAGTAAGGAAAAGTTCAGAACAGCTTTGTCAATCTGAACAATCTGAAGGATGCTGAATTCTTATCCTTTACATCATACGTTCGAAAAATATGTCCGTTAAACAACGTAAATAAATAAAGCAATGACTGTTGTAGTAGAGCTGTCAAAATGAAACCCATTCCTACTGATAGTGTGTTACACAATAACCCATCTGTAGTGTAAGTTGCAAAACCTATGTTTTCTTTACCGATTGGTATTCGTTAGTGCGAATTTGACATTTCTGCCGGTGTCAGTAAAGCAGCTTCAGAACTATGCAAAGACGTATTAAAAATAATAAAAAACAATGTTGACATTTACCTGAAAAGAAATACGCCACCCACAAAACGACATACCTAACAATATCTTACTTTACGTTAAACACAAGAACTCCAAACCTACAGAAATGCAATAATTCGTTAATATAATTCTGCCCATATTCCAATTCTGGTTTCCTTAATTAGGGTCCAAGCATTTAGCATACGGGCCCGGTAATGAAAAGGGGCGTCGCTGGCAAGTAAATAAAGTCGGACCCTTGTCAACGCCTACGACGAGCGTCCTAAAGTCAGGGACACACTGAACTTATACCTATTACTAATGAACATATTTAAATTGTTTGCAGAATTGTGCTTGTTTGTGTTCAGTTAGTAAACTTGGTGTGTCTTTGAAATAGGAAGACTTAGAGTTAAGGATGTAGTCGATCATTGATTTCTTACACGTGTAGATATGTAATTACGTGTTTATTTTTTTTCAGGGCCTTAATCGAGACAAGGAAAACATATTATTTTTATCATCAAGGCTTCTTTTCAGAATATTCCACGACCTGGATACCAGATTACTTCAAGATCCATCTACTTAAACAGGATGAAAAAAAATACTAGTGCGCAAACTGTAACCATGAATTCAGCATATCATTCTATGAAACAGCTGTTTTTTTTTGTATAACCGATGAATAATTTCTACGCTAGGGGGTTTAGAATGATATGCTGAATTCATGGTTACAGTTAGCGCACTGGTAAAAAAAATATTCTGTATGCTTAATATTATAAATTCGAAAGTAACTCTGTCCGTCTATCTGACTGTGTTTTACCTTTTCAAGCCTAAATCGCTGAACGGATTTCTATAAAATTTGGGAGTAGATACATGATGGCATCCTGGTCTCAAAAAAAACTTATAGGGGTGATATACGGCATGAAAGTTTGTAAAGGAAACCAAACATTTCTTAAGTAAGGATATGAAAATTAAAATTAATCCTTTTGGTAATAAATAGAATTACGTGTTTCAGCGTTTTTGTAGAATCACTCTCTAAGGGGGTAAAATACGTGAGATAATTTCCAACATTGTTACGTGTTTAGCCCACAGTTTACCATTCGAACGTCAAAAATAAAAGAGAATGCATTATATTCATTTCCTCTTTACTTAACTGAGTTTATTTCCCAACATATTGCCTAGCCCATATTAACACACGCGCCCTTATTGCAAATATAATACAGCTTCGTCATAACAAGTACTGCCTCGTTGGTCTAGTGGTCACTACTTCTGAGCATGAGGTCCTGCATTCGATTCTCAGGTCGGGCAAAGTGTTGTTGAGTTTTTCCATCTGGAAATTATCAGTGGCAGCCCTGAGTTATATGCTCGTCCACTATTACATGGGACTTAGACATACGAACTAACTCGCTGGGGGGACATTTCGCTTAACTGGCGAAATGTCCTTCTAAAGTACACCCATACACCCATGGCTAACCCTTCTGCTTCTCCCTGGGAATTTGAGCGTGATGTTATGTTATAACAATTACCTTTTGTTGTTCCATGAAGTAAGCAGATGATGCATCCGCTGCTGACGTAAATGATAAAGGCCAGTTAAGTGAAAGGATTACTGCGGTACTTGAAGGCAAACGTGTCAGAATTAACTGCGTGTTGACAACCGTGATCAACGGTTTACTGCTACTTGAAGATGTTGCTTTGTAAGAACATAACAGAACTTATTACGTGGAAAACTTGGACCAATGAATGATCAGGATAGAAATCCATGTAAAATATTGCTTATGATACTTTATTGGCTGCGAACCGATAATTGCACGAGAATTGAGAGTGAAAATTCAAGGACGCGTTACATTTACGCACATTTCGTTACATGAGAGAGAAGAAAGATGTAACTCTCTCTGTCTCTCACACTAAATATCCGTTAATCTTTATTTTTTTAAGAATTTTCTCTTCTGTCACGTTACGGTGTTGCACGCGCAATTTTTGGTAATATTGCTATTTTTAACATTGACCCGTATCCGGATCTTTGCAGTCTCATAGACAAATCTGACATGCACTTTATATTATAAAGCCTGACCCGGAACAAGTGCCTGTACCTAAGTCAATATAAGTATTTTGTGTTTTGTGCGAGAAACTCATACGCGCACTACCTTAGCGCAAATTAAAGAACATCTTTCAACCAATCAACGCACAAATGATCTGAGTCAATGTAATTAAATTAGAACAAGGCTAAATAACACGAAGGAAAATAAGAAAAAGGCCAGTATAATAATACCTCCCAATTTCTAAACGAAAATTTGGACGCACGTGCTTGGCAGCCGGTGTGTACCAGCCTTAATGTCTAGTACTTGAGTTGATAGAGTGTGAAATTACAAAGCTTGAGTTGGGACCTCAATGACGACATTGTGGTCATCCTATGTTGACATCGATTGGGATATATTTATACTTTAGGTAAAACACACGCGAATCTGAGTTATCTTAGGTTTATTCGAATTAAGATCAAGGTTACAATGTGGTGTTCCAATGAAGTCTTTACTTTCTTAAAAGTATTACTTAATGATTATTTGAATATGAAAGTCAATATCTCCCTCTTTGATGAAATCTTCCATTGCCTAGATTCTGCTTTGTGAAGCGTGTTCTTTACCGCGTCGAAATACCTAGTTAAACTTTAGCCTATAGCCGATTGCCTCACATGAGTAATCTTACGTAAGATTACGTTATAGGTCCATTAACAATAGAATAGAAATCGCATGTCATTCTTAAATTCGCCTTTGCATGGCCGTTTATTGAACACCTTTTGAGAGGTAACGCCATCTGGTGACTATATTGGTGCATACAAAGTTCCGGTGTAAGCGACTAGATGGCGCTGTACTTAATTTCGAACCCTTCAAACTGCAACTCACGGAAGAGAAAACTTCCGTGCTGCAACTGCAGAGTTGTCCAAAAGATTCGATCATAACAACACACAACAAAATAGTTTGTAAAAGAATTGGTATACGTTCTAGATGTATAAAAATACGTTTACCTTATTATGATATGTAGATCAGTTTGAATTTTTCTTAATGTAAAGTACGAGTTGTATCGAAAATAATAATAATATGTATTTCAAAAATCTAGTAACCCAATTTCATTCATCTATCAAGGTTTAATAAAAATTCTTAACATTATACAACGTAATGACAAAATCGTTTTGTCCGTCAATTTAACGAAAGCGTGTCGGCAAGTTCGTAATAACCTTGGACTAGTGACAATGAACTTCAAAATCTGTAAAACGAATCCAATTTCGAGATTTCAAATAAATATTTCATTGAAATTGGAATTTGGCAATTTTATTACGAAATTGTGGGAATGGTTTAGCGTTTTAGCATTTTAGTGAGAATATACGATGACATACATGACTTTTGAATGAGAGGCCTTTGCCCTGCACTTGGACAGTCACGTCACAGACTACTAATAATGGTCACATGTTATTTTTATTGTTAATACCAGCTCAGATAAATCAATACAAGATACTTAGAGCAACGCCTTACATATCAATGCTCCGACCAATTTAAGTTAGATAGCCTTGGGGCACAATTTGGTGGTTAATACTTTTACACATTTTTATCTTTTCCTACAAACCGCAGTCCTAGGAACCAGTATTCAATACCTACTATTCAAACAAAAGACCCCAGATAAGATAAATAGAAAGAAAGAAAGCGAGCAATCCATAAAAACTCAACCCCAAGAATCCTAGAAATCGTCTGGAGGTCTTCGGATCACGTCTGTTGCTACCTGAGCTCGTTTATTATATATTTTTTGTCTATCCAAGGCCAAGACGGCTATAGAGGCAACGGTTGGGACGTGCCCCACTAGCACAGTCGCAGGATAACGCATAACGAACTTATTCGGCTTTTATAATGATCATGCGCCGTTTTTGCTCTATTCTTTGTCGAATAGACGGTTGAGGAAAGGTTGTATTCGGTTGTGTGGTACTGGCATAGTAGTTTCAACTGTTTTTTTTTTAACTATTTATTTGAAGGTCGTTGTTGTGTAGCTAAACAGTAGTCTTCATCACCACTCTGTATCCATTGGAAATATGGTCTATTATGACGCACCACATATGCGCGTGGGGAGTTATTGGAAAGTCTAGAAGAGTTCCAACAGTTTTGTTTTAACAGATTATTTGAAGGTCGTTGTGGAGCTAGACAGACAATTGATTCTTCATCGTCATCCTGTATGCAATGCATAGGGAATATGGTTACACTTTTGGAAAGTCTAGAAGAGTTTGTTTTGTTTTTTGTGATAAATTAATTGAAGGTTGTTGAAACGGTCTTTACCTATGGAGCTACACTTAGTCGAGTCTTCATCGTCATCCTGTATTCATAGGGAATATGGTGTATACTACCGGGGACTCGGGAGGGGGGGGGGTATTTTTATAGACATATGTACTTAGCTGGGAAAACGTATGTTGTTCGTCAGTTATTGAATAGCATCATAGAATCTGTGGTAGACTAAAGAGTTTCGTAGTTGATGTAGGTATGTTATTAGCATCCGTCGATGATTGACAGACTCTGAATTATTTTGAAACGGCCTAAAAATCTTGAAATATTTTCTCTTTCAACCGTTATTCCCAAGACGATTACGAATACCTCTAACAATTCACAATCTCCTTTTGTCCTTACAAAATGTAAGACGATAATATTAATATTAATTCCTGAATTGTTTCAGAACTGAAGTTACGAGTGAGACGGCGCGCTGGCCGCCAAACATGAATTAGATATCGCTCCAACGATATCGAAACGTAAGTACTTCATCATCACCATCATCATCACCATCGTCATCATCATTCACCTGCACTTAGCCCATTTATATGGGGTCGATGCAACATCTCTTTCCTCCATACTGCTCTATTAGACGATACCTACGTAAGTATTTAATCTTGTATTTTGTAGTTTTCTTAAGGCCCATAGTATCCTCATCTCCCGTTTGTATGCTAAAGCACGACTGCCGCCCGCGCCCGCGCAGGGCACCTCTGAGCCTCTATCTCAAAATGGGGATATGCTTTTGATTAATTTACAATTGTGCTTCGGCGATTCTGTGGTACCTCTATCTATTTTTCAGTGTATATTTTTTTCCAAATAACGAAGCCGTTTAGTAGGAGTATGGAATAGAAGCCAAAATATTGCGTGTTGGAAAATATTTTTTTACAGCAAAAGTATTAACCATACAAAAAAGTACTTCGGGCAAAATTATCTATATGAATCTATAGCAAAATCATATATTTTTCAAATCTTCAAGACAAGCCGTTAATGAGCAGTAGGGTTCATAAAGTGACCGTGTTACGCTACCAAATGGGTAGGCCCTTAAGTAGTTTGCGATCGATTGACGTCGAATAGTCGAAATTTATCGCCTCAAAGAATGAGATATCTGGTCTAGCAATGAAGGTCATGGCTGCCACCACTGGGTCATTTAAGCAGCTATTTTAGACAGCCTGCAGTTTTTGTAAGTAGTTTGCGATCGTTTCACGTCAAATAGTCGATATTGGGTGCTTTTATAATTTGCCGTTTCACGGCACGGCACGATATTACCGTGGACGAGATAGAAGTTTTGTGGCAGTGGACGGCATGCCGTGCCGTAGGGTGATTTTATAATTCGCCGTGAAATTATTACGCTTTGCGCGTCTTTAAAGTGCAGACATGTTCTCGAAGAGACAGCGACTACTTTTGCTCTATTTGTTATATTTTAGACGTAAAAAAAGACATATTACTAGAAAGTATTGGCAACATCCGCTTTTAAAAGTAAAATATTTAGAAGGGTCATACTACACGCTATTTGATAAGCTCAAGGAAGACCCAAATAAGTTTTTCAATTATTTTCGGATGTCAACAAAATCGTTTTATTACATACTTTCTCATCTGAGTAATGATTTAAAAGCTCGCCGAACACACGTATCCCTACCTCCTGAAGAAGCACTCGCACCCGCGCCTCTTGGCTACGCACGCACACATACAAATTTCTTGTACGCACACACTACACTCTCAACAATGCCGCGACGATTTGCACGCACGGTAGATCGTTGCTGTTCACGGCGTGCCGTTGCCGTGGACGGTAAATTAAAAGCGTTTGCATACAAATGCATACATTTTGCTTTCCTACTTTACCGTGACGATAAAAACGTGCCGTACCGTACCGTGCCACGGTAAATTATAAAAGCACCCATTGATCGCCTCAAGAAGTCCCATGTAATAACGAGCGAGTCTATATTGCCTTCATAAAAACATCTTTTGAGACAAAGGCTTTGATCATGTAATGGTTAATGGCACTTTCATCTGAGGACTGCTTATGCCTATTCTCTATTGATCCTTAGTCTGTACAGAATAAATTTTAATAAATACCTCAGCATTAATAGTAATACAGACCATCAAAAATGTTAGGGAACGACTAGAATTTTTATCTAGATTACGATGTTGGTCCCATGGAGTTTGTTCAGTATGGTGGTTTATAATTTGATCATACCTTTCTAATACATGCTGTATCATCAACTGCTGTGGATTGACTGCAGATCTGACCTCCACAACCCCGTAACTGGGTAACAGGATACCCCTTGACAAGACTAGTTGTCAGTCCTCACAAACCCCTAGACACATGCTGTATAAAAATGGAAATATAAACGTACCTACTTCATTTCAACAAATCGAAGTCTCCGGAGTAACTTACGACATTATTCTATCAGACTTAGGTACCAAAACTTTACAACCTTCTGTGTTAACTTACCTAGCACTTGACACACACACAATACGTACTTATTCCCTTATTTACTTACAAATAAGTAGGTACAGGCGTGTCTCTGTTGTGTTTAATTCATTAACATTTGAACTACAAATAATGCTCCCTTCGTCTTCTTGTTTTCAAACATTTTCTCTTGAACAGCCCAAGTTAGAAGCGTAAAGAAGTTTCTTAATTGTATATTTTATAGAACTAGTATCAATCATAATCTGAATAATTTTGAAGAAAATTGCTAATCCATTGCTTCATGGGCTTGGACAACTTGTCTGCTCAACAACGTGAATAACGCAAATAGTGTTTTTAAACCGTCAAAATGAAAGCCAGTCTTACTGCCTACCCAGTATCAGTCTTTTTTGGCCGAGTAAGCCGACGTCGTGGACGTAAAAATATCGCGGCGGGTTTTATCGCGCACTGAGTGCATCTGAGCGCATGGCAGAAAACACACTGTTCGATTTTCAATTCTAGGCGCTAAGCAGAGCGTTGAAGATCCAGTGCGCAAAAAAATTCCGTCACGATATTTTTACGCCCGGCTCGTGCAGACTAGCATGACGCGGCGGTCGCGTCGTGACACTCGTTGTACGATTTATATGAAAACTTCATGGAAATTGTTCTACAAGTGTCGTGAGTCGCGACGCGCATGTTTTAAGAAGCCTTTACGTAGACGTCGCCACCGTTGCAAAAAGTTTAATACTAACTATAGTACTTTGTTACAAGTCAGGTAGTAACCTGTGCTGTGCTGTTATTATTGCACTGCAAACAAACAAATCTAATAAATAGGTTGCCTATGCCGGACATGCATGATAGTAAATGTATGAATCTCACGTCTCAGCTAGTCAGCGTTTTATTCTGCAATTTTGCGATAAAGTGGATAGGTATTGCTGCGTTGAAAATGTCCGCGACTGACGTCAGCCTAACGCAAACGTAGTTGTTAACGTTTTCTCACATAACTCACACAAGAGCCTCTGAGACTTCCCAGAGCACTGTAGGTACAATTACATAACAATGAAAGTTGTACTAAATTCGCTGATCTCGTGTATCTTGATTCCCGCGAAAACGAGTCAAAACAGGAGCTTACTACGTACTTAATTAGATTTCATACACAGAACAAGAATTTTCCATTCGGGATTCGCGTTATTCAGGATAATTCAAACAGAAATAATAATTATTCAAACAAAATCCACCGGTCTGATGTTTGCTTAGGCCCTGATTGTACTAACTAATGAATGAGCCAGCAGTTCTTGGAATTTAAACTCTAATGCTACAGTGTTACTATTTCAGAACACATTTTGCGTTACGCTCACTAATTGAGACAGTTTATAATTTACGACACAACTTTACAATTTTAGATTTCAGTCGAAAAATAAATAGTAAGTACTTGTGACAAAGTTATGCTTTCAATCGAATCTCGATGGTACTTTGCTGTTTACTCTTAATTATAAATAACGGCAACATTGCCAATACAAAGCCTGATATTTCGAGATGAAACAGCAGAGAACCTATTTGCAGGCCTATGTTAATGAAGCAAAATTTGAATTATTCAATCTGGCAATCCACTTAAGTTCTCACTGAAGTAAGTTTTTGAATTAACAAGTTTGTTTTCTCTAAGAAAAGTAAGTAGTCATTAATTTGGAAGACTTTCAATATACAACTCTTCATAATATTTTACTACGCTTTCAAAAAAGAGATTCTCTCGTTTCTGACAACTTAGATGAAGAGCTCATATCGACGGGGTCTGACTTCTGCTTCTTATTTTCGTGTCGATGATACCTTACCTACTCTTCCTCCTTTTTTTATAGTTTGAGCCCGGTAGATACCCACATTGATTTCGGCATCAGTGGAATTCTTTAAGTCATCCGAGGTACAGGTGGAACGGGCACTTAGGACACTCCAGCAAGTGGGGCATGGTGTGATCAGAAACGCCGCACTCACACGGGTGTTGGATTGGTGAATAATACCCCACTTTGACAAGGACTGACTGACTGTACCCATTTATGTATATCACCGCTCGTCGAGGCTATTTAAATGCATCCAAAAACTAAGCAACAAAACTTAAAGTTCCCCAGAACCAAACTTAACCCTCACAATCCAGCTTCAAACTCGATCTATAACCGTCCCAAGGGCTCTTGATATCGCTAAAACATAACATAACCGTGTTATAAGCGCAGACAAGCGAACTTATTAAAAATTAATCCCTTGAGCTGTCTACGAACGACGTATTAAACTTACCAACTGGCTAACATACGTTAAGATTTATACCAAATTCAGTTTGCTAAGATATGAATATTTGATTTACGATAAGAGCCTATGCTCACGACGCGGTTTACGCTCGCGAGCTGAATTTGTTACTGGGTTATTTGAATTTTCTGAAGTAGAGAAACAGGTATAGAAGATTTAAATAGTGCGTCAAGTCCTTTGTATAAATCAGAACAATGAATGAACGGTTCGAATTCAAACGAAGCAATTGGAATGCCTAGAGTATTGCGAGATCCCTGAAAGATTAATCTTTATTATTTACCTGGTACGTAAAACTAGCTTAAGATTTCTGACGAAATTCCTGACGTATTGAAAGCGCACGCGAGCGAACGTAAATCGCCTCGTCTGATCCCACCCTAACGGTTCGAACTTGATGTAAAATGGAATGTAATAATAGCGAATCTTAATCCAAAGACGACTTTTGTAAAGCTCTGTGAACTGCTTTTACTAACCTTTTAACTTTCTGGTATTACTAGACACGTCTTTTCAGTTATAAAGGCATTACATAAGCTAGACATAACGTTGGGTATTACGATTCTATTTATAGAAGAGGTAGGTCGATGTACTAGCTTCACCACTGGTTTTTGTTGAATTTGTGGTTGGCGAAATGTGGGTCTAAGCTATGCACAACAGCCTATAATGTTCCCACTGCTGGGACAGAGGCCTCTCTGTGAGAGGGAATGGGCTGAAATACACCGTGAGCCCAGTGCGAGCTTATAGTTGCCAAATGTCTTCCAATTTTTGTTTCTAGGACATGCCGGTTTCTCACGATGTTTTTTTTTCCTTCGTTGTGAGAGCAGTGGTGATGGAATAGTTTACACGAAGTAAAGCGCCTGTCTGGGTTCGAACCTACGATCTACAAACTCGTAAACCGGCACCCTAATTGCGTAACTCACGATTCACCATAATTTGTTTCGTTTTTCTATTTATTTATTTATTTGTTTTTCGGCTAAACCATTGCTTCATATGTTCGAAAAATGTGCCTGCTCAATAACGTAAAAAACGCAATGAATATTGTTGAACTGTCAAAATGAAACCGATTATGATTAATCGCGTGTTACGCAATTAGGGTGCGGGGCCGTTATCACTGCGCAACCAACTGCTCTAATAGTAGGCATGCTCTGCGGGCCTATTGACACAAATACAAAATCTGGGAACTTCAGAAAAACCTAATAAAATTGCCCGATTTGCGAATGAAACCTAGAAAAGTCACGTTTGCGACATCTAGACGAGGCAGTCTGAAGTCTAGAAGCAGTTGTTACGTAAAAGGACAAAGCAATAAAGGGCGATTCTGTAACTGATCTTGAATTCTACTTGGAGTTAGCACATGTTGACTATGAGTGGCTTCGCACTGTTCTGACGTAGTGATTTATTATTACTTGAGAATGACCCTTTTAAATAAATAAGAGAAAGAAGTTGTAGTCTTATTTATTCAGTTAAATATATAAGAAGCAAAGAATTTACGATGGTTGCGGTATTGGAAAATATACGAGTGTATACTTTATCGTGACAGAATTGTTGACTGAAAAAAATATTGAAACTGGACTGTCTATAATATTAAAAATAATAATTATGTTCTATTTGATGAATTATAAAAAAAAACTTAAAGTTATAAACTAATTGACTAATCTCGATTAGTTTATAATTTTTTAAGTGCTTGTTTGTTAAAATATGGCTGAATCTTTAACCTATATCACCAGGTACTGGTACCCATATATTTGTTTTGTAACAAAAAAAAAAACTTTAAAAATTACTAAGTAAGTAACAGTTTTGTTTTTGAAACACAGTCATTTGAGAGAGTGATGAATCGATGTAAATGTTAGATGGGTAGGGGAAAGGAAGACCAAAAACAAGATGGATAAATTTTGTGAGGGAGTGATATGAAGGAAAACGGGGGTGAATGATAAGGCTGTAAGGGAAGAAAGGTAGGCAAAAACACATATTACTCTGCCTTCTGACAGCCCTTGTCCCATGTGATCAACGCAGGCAGAAGATATACAAGGTTTAACAGAATAGACGCAAGACCTGAAAGTAGTTTGTTCCTAATTGACTACTGAATCGATTTCAGTAACTTTTAATATAAGTTTTTTTTTTTAAATTATGTATTTTGCCATACCTACCACTGATTGAGCCAATGAAGATTCAATCTTTTCCGACAAGAAATAAGACTCAATTTTAAACGTATAAAGTAATGCTTGGGTCGACACGTTTTTCTTAATAATATCAGTTAGCTTTAAAAAAATAGTTTTGGTAATCGTACTATGTTTTTAACTCAAATTGGGGTGTATGAGGTCTTGTGTTAATTATGTTACTCGTTGTATAAGTCTATCGGTAATCCGGACTAAGGAACCACAATCCCCAAAAAGTCACAAGCGAAAGCTAAGACCATCACAAGATCAAAATCTCAGTGTCAGCCCAGTTTACGAAGCATAAAACAGCCTAACATTTTTAATTGACAGTTTCCAAAGGTGACGTCATAAAGTTACGCAAGGAGTATGAATCGTAGGCGTAGACTTGCCCCTGCTTATGCGCAATAATGAGCTGGCGGACTGTCAACTGTGGTTTTGGCTTTTGTAATAGTACCTACATTCAGGTGGATTTATTCTCATTTGGCTGCAAGTGATTTTTAGTTTGGCATACTTGATATGTGTTAAATATGCCTTCCTTAACGTTTTAATTTTTAAGAACTACTGTTTAAAAAATCTTCCTGTCCGAAATTGACTATATTCCATTCAAACCGATATACAACAGCCTCTCCTACAATTAATCTTTTAATTTCAGAAAGATTACCGAGCTGTATCCCTGCCCTAACTTGATATAATTTATAATGGTTCCACGTTCTCTATAAGCATTCGTCTTTTATCAAGCCAGGTTATCAAAGTCTTCTCTGAATTTGCTTCTTATGGCATCTGAGCCTTTCGTAAGTAATATGCCCCTGTTACACCTTTAGGTCCTCATTGTGATTGTCCATCTTCGTCTTCAAATCTAGCCAATCACTGCTAATCTCCTTTCGCCTTTCTTATGTAATTATCACTCACTGTTCAGCCTTCAAAAAGGTTACAATGACAATAAACCATGATCTATTAGAACAACCACTACACTTTATTTTAAACTCTTGTTGTAATAGCCAGGGTATGAATAAGCTATAGAGCGCTTTCGACATAATATGCAGTATGATATGGGTGACATACAAGATTTAGATACCTACATACATTCTTAGAAAAGTTGCTACACGTGGTAACGGCTAGCATTACATGTGTGAAAAAATATGAGACTAGAAGTTAATTATCCTTCCGTTAATAATATTAATTTAAACTTATATTCGGGGAAGTATTAAACTATTACCTACATTTTGGCTCCCGTTAAATTCAATAATTAGATACGATCCTATTTCAAAAACACAAACGCGTTAATCGAACATGACTATTTTGGTAATAAACTACCTATAGAGATTTCCTCAAGCTTTTAGTTTTTGAAGGTCTAACCAGCGAGCGTTCTAGCTCCCTATTCATACGCTGAGAACTAGCTCAAACGCCTTTCACCAGTTCCTCGATCACAACACAGCCGTAGATCACTCGCCCATACTCATAACTGAAGCTAACTTCTGACTAATCATACAGTTGTATTTACACAACACGCTTTGTTCTATAACAAGGTACAGTACGTTTTTCCTTTTACCTAAGACTTTTTTGGTAAACAAACACGTGTCGAAATTCACGATGCTTTGAATCATTAATGGGCATGAAGGTCATGACCTGTTGAAATCCTATAGTCGCTTTTCGTGTCTGTACGCTTAGAACTTTTAAACTCCGTAACGGATTTTAATGCGGTTGTCATCAGTAGACAGAGAGATTCAAGGGGAAGGTTTATATGTATAATACACCGAAATCCACGCGGGCGCAGCCGCTGACAAAAGCTAGTCCTACTAATATTATAATTGTCAAAGTTTGTATGTTTAGATATTTGTTACTCAATCACGCAACCACGGCAGAACGGATTTGCATGAAATTTGGCACACAGGTAGATTATAACGTGGATTAACATATAGGATAGGACTTTAATCCCGGTAGTACGTTCCTCTGGGATAATTTTCGACCTCCTCGCGGGCGAAGCCGCTGACCGAAAGCTAGTTCAATAATATAATAAATATTCTATAACTATGAATGACAACAAAAACTGTTTTTTTTTTATTAATCATGTTTTCTTCTTTCAAAATTACTGTTCGCCATATTTGTTTACCTAATCGTCATTATCCTGCCCTTATTCCAATATATTATTCTATAATATTTATTTATAATTCTCAATTAATCATCATCTCGGTACTCGCACCCATCCTACTAGAATCATCTTTCACACATATTTGTTTGCCAAATATGATTAATAAAATGGACACACTAAAACTGATTCAATTGTCTTTATCTTTTACATACGCGGCTGTACCAGTTTGTTACGCCGCGCCATTTTGATATAACAAAGGTTATATAAGATGTAAGTATGGAAGTTCAAGTTGAGATTTCTATGCGGTGGCGGTGGTTTAAAGTAACAGCCGGTCACTATGCCAGCTTGTGCTTTTTTTTACAACCAATAAAACGTACGTTGCAAACCCAAGGTTTTTCAATCACCCTTTCTAGCTACCCGGTGTTTACTTCAACTGGCAGAAGAGTGCTCCGATTCTTCAACTAGATTTTCGATAGCACGTGACTTCTACGTGGACGATTACTTGTCCGGTGGGTCATCTGTTTCAGAAACTTTAGAAAAAGGCCGCCGTGTTGACGCTGTTCTTCGGTCAGCAAAATACAATCTTCGGAAATGGCGGTCCAACTCTAGTGAGGTGCTGCAGGCGCTTAGCGGTGAACACGACGTTTCTGATGTTGTGGACTTGAGCGACAACGAGCAGTCGAAGACTCTGGGGCTTCTATGGAAGAGCTTAAGTGACACATTTTCCTTTTCTATTAACTTAAATTCCACTGAAAAGGCTACTAAGCGTCATATCTTATCAACCATAGCACAGATCTTTGATCCCGTTGGCCTGGTCGTTCCATGCATAGTGGAAGCCAAAATTATCATGCAGCATCTGTGGCTGACTAAATGTTCTTGGGATGAGCTTGTTCCCACGCATATTCAGTATGCATGGAATGATTTTCAAAATAGCCTGCACCTTTTAAACGAGTTCAAGATACCTCGGTGGGTGTTGTGTGAATCTGCGTCCTGTCTACAGCTGCATATATTCACTGACGCATCCGAAAAAGCTTATGGGGCGTGTGTTTATGTTCGCAGTGTTTCGCGAGACGGCGAGGTTACTGTACATCTCCTTACCGCTAAAAGCAAGGTAGCTCCAATCAAATCCACAACCATACCGCGGCTTGAGCTGTGTGGTGCGTTGTTGGGTTCACGGTTGTACTCAAAGGTTCGTCAGTCACTTACATTACATTTTGATGAAGTCCATTGCTGGTGTGATTCCACCATCGTCTTAGGATGGTTATCTACTTCACCAAATCAATTGAAGACATTCGTTCGTCATCGAGTGTCTGAAATTCAGGAAACTGTGGGAGGGGAGGCTTGGCACTACGTTCCGTCAGCTGAAAACCCCGCAGACCTCGCTTCGCGTGGACTTAGAACTGACAAACTGTTGTCGCATTCATTGTGGTGGTCAGGACCACAATTTCTTAGCAAAGATATGTCTTCATGGCCTCAGTTCCCTGAACCACATCATAATTATTCTGGGTTACCAGAAACAGTTGCTTCTTGTCATGTTTCCAATCATGTTATTGAAAATCCTACTACTGCGTTATTTTCAAAATTTTCAAACTTTAACACATTACAACGTGTGACGGCATATGTCATGCGATTCATTAATAAATGCAATAAAAGGTCACTTGAATTTGGTTCACTAACTTCGACTGAACTTAATAATTCTTTAAACTTATTACTAAAACTTAGTCAAATGGAATCTTTCCCGGAAGAGTACTACTTACTTAAAGCAGGTAAACAGTTACCAGCAAAGAACAAACTATTATCTTTGTCTCCTTTTTTTGATACTCTTTCTAATCTTATTCGTGTTGGAGGAAGATTAACTAATGCATTTTACGATTACAACATTAAGCATCCAATCCTATTAGCTAGTTCTCATACATTTTGCAATCTTTTATTCAACATGTTCCATTTACGTCTCTTGCATGCTGGGCCACAACTTTTATTGGCAACTGTTCGTCACCACTACTATCCCATTGGAGGTAGGAACCTAGCAAAAAAGGTTACACACCAGTGTGTAAAATGTTGCAGGGTCAAGGCAAACACCATTCAACCTATCATGGGTAACCTCCCAGAGCAGCGTCTACACTTAGAGTTTCCCTTTTTAGACACAGGGGTAGACTACGCCGGTCCAATCATGATAGCTGACCGGAAAGGCAGAGGATGCAGGCTCATTAAGTGCTTCATTTGTGTGTTTGTGTGTCTAGCTACTAGAGCCATTCATCTCGAGCTTGTGTCTGACCTTACAAAAGAAGCTTTCTTAGCTGCATTAAACCGCTTTATTGCTCGAAGGGGAAAACCACGCAACATCTTTTCCGACAACGGTACAACCTTTGTCGGTGCGTTCAATGAGTTGGCCAGGCTGCTTTCGCAAAACTTAAACCTAAACAACATCGACCCTGGAATAAACTTTTCATTCATACCCGCTTACACGCCACACTTCGGAGGCTTATGGGAGTCTGCAGTTAAATCTACCAAACACCATTTACGACGTATTTTGGGCTTAACAAACCTAACCTTCGAGGAAATGGCCACCTGTTTAATTCAAGTTGAGGCTACCTTAAATTCAAGGCCCTTAACTCCACTGTCCAACGACCCTTCCGACCTTGCTCCTTTAACCCCAGCTCACTTCCTTATTGGTCGTTCTTTAATCATGCTGCCTCATCCACAGATCCAGAACGCGAACGTCCACAGCTTAAAAAGATTTCGGCGTATAGAGTATCTGAAGCAACACTTCTGGGCTCGCTTCTCTCACGAATATGTTCTGTGGCTACAGGAGAGAACGAAATGGTGCCGGTCGTCTGGCGAGCTGAAGGAAGGACAAATGGTCGTCATAAAGGATAAAAACTTACCACCTCTTATGTGGCTTTTAGGACGCATCACACGTATTCTCCCAGGCAGAGATGGCGTCGCGAGGGTCGCCGACATTCTAACAAGAAAGGGTGTCATCCGGCGCGCCTTCAACACCATTTGCCCGCTGCCAGTTACGACAGTTGAAGACTCTTCAACGGGGGGAGTATGTTGAGTCCACCATCTCAACATCGCCGCGCGCCAGCGGCAGTGAAAGAGGGGTGCGGGGACAGCGGCTCGCCAGCCGGCCGACGGCCGAGCGAGGGCCCCCGCGCCACACCAGTCAGCTGTTGCACACCTCTTCGCACGGCTGCGCTTACGCGTCTTATTTATCTCAATATACTTACACATGTTATACAGTCCACTCAATATTTCATTTTGCTCCACCACGACCTATCGTCGCGATCAATTGTGTAATACAATAATTGTTCCTATTCTTGCGTTATATTTACGTTGCAACAACGTATGCAAAGTAATGTTCATTATTGTTTATTATTAAACTAGGTCTTAGTTTATCAAGGTCAAATAGCTCGTGAATGCATCGAGTTGTTCTTAGGAAAGAATTACAACCACCTTTCTCTAAGTTATTAGTTGTATTAGTGAATCGTTCAAAGTGGGCAAGGAAGCTGTAGCATACAGACACATACAAATTCACATACACATTCCCTTCTGCCCTCGATGCTATGCAGAAATTACGGAACGCCACCAACTACGATCCTCACATACTTAGGGTACTCCTTTTGCTTCGTTGACGTTCTTAAATCTTTTAAGTTAAGTAAAATTTAAGTAAAAGTTTCATACACCACGCCGGTTGTGAATACTACGCACCTGACCTTTATTGTACAAAGCGCTTAAACAGCATCGCTAGGTACTTCAATAAAATTAAAGTAACTAGCTACCTACCGACCTATTTAATTTTGTTGTAGGTCTTCATTCTTATCGACATGAACTATGTATAAGGAATAAGGTAGTAGCGAGTATCACCTCTCGATCGAAGAGGCAATTTTAATAGTAATCAACTCTCCGTCCTTTTCCTCGAAACTAGTACCTAACTGCATTCCAAAAAGCAAACAACTAAACACGAACTCCTTGTTAAACAAAAACCGGAGGCTTCCAATTTAAAAGCGAACCTAAAAACAACATCCTTTCATACCGACTTCGCATGTCAAAAATGCAATATTTACCCCGATTCGTGGTTCCGAGAGTTATTCAAATATAGTTGAAAGCGAAGCTATCGTTCTAGCCTCCAAGCCAAGCTTCAGAGCGCCGATTTTGTGGCGTGATGCGTTGAATCTGACATTTTTTCATTTCCATACACTTTTCGTTTCGGGACTCTTTCAAAAGTTCTCGTTTATCGAAACTCTGTTGGTTTTCAATCTGGGTTTTGAATTTATTTGATGGTTTATTTGAAATTTTCATAACTGCATGTTCATTGAAATAAATCATTGAATGAATGCATCAATTAGGGAATGACACCAATTAATGGTAAATGGATCACTTTCTATTATGATAACTAAACGCGATACTCGGAAAACAAATATCAAATTAATGTCGGTATAAATGAGTATAATACTAATTTTAGATCAATTCTACACCCTCTTTAAATATCTAACGTCGAAGAACAGTCGCGTATTACCAAACCGATTTTCGACACTACAGGACTTATTTTGCAGACTTATTAAAGTACTTCCTTGAATCTCCTCTAGGATTTCCAAACCGAAAACTTAGCAAGCCCCGGCTGCTCCAAACTTCATCCGAACACTCATTAATTAATGCATGAACTTAATTTCATCTTGTCACATGACATTCTATCACAGTCCCGTCATCCGCAAAGCCGTGTGACATCCCAAAATAAGAACGATAGCTGATAAACCGGATCAACCGGATGTGATCCCGGGGCTAATAACTAAAAATATCTTCCAATACTTAGAAAGGAAGTGTTGAGGATTTATTATCGGTTCCCTGAAGACCAATTCCCGTATCTATAAACGTTCAAAATCTAATCACAATCTCTTCTTCGGACCAATAATTTAGGAAAATGGAAGCATTTTTGACAGATAGAGACTCAAGTTTAATGCGAACGCTCTTTATAATACGGGAACTGCCCCTATGGTATATACTAGTAAGTAACGTCCGTGAACAATCGGATCAAGTAAATATTTTGCGAGCTACAGATAAATTTGACAGTTAACATGGAGTCATTTTCGCCGTAGGCGTGAAAGCCTTTACGGAAACAACAAAGTTGCCGTAATATGGATTTAATACTGTTGGTTTGTTTTATATACAATAAAAGTTGGAAGTGTGAATGGTATGAGTTTGTAGATAGAAATATTTCGTTACATGTGTCATTTACAAGAATGTGTTTTGATCCTGCAACTATTTTGTAATATCTTTCTTACAGTTTTGCCGTAATAACACCGAACTACATTGAATTTTAGGATTCAACATTTTTGGGAATAATGTTCAGCACTTGAGAATTCCGGTTATATATTATGAAAAATATGCAACCATTTTTTTTTTGGGTGGGATATCATCAAATAACTTCTCCCGCTCTGGGTGGAGCGGGAGGGCGTGTCAGACTTTTACTGACTAAAACCCACCCGTGTTCCCTCAGTTGCCTGTGTGCCAGGGGCCACGGTATCTCTTTCGAACAACCCCAACCCTTAGCAGAAGAGTCTCACTTTGCCTAACTAACGATAGAGTAATAAAGCTCAAAATTGTCTGAGCGCGGCTGAGGTATAATTTCGACATCGTAGTACGTTCATAAATCTGTAGTGTACACAATAATTAGCGTAATTACTTTAAGCGCTGTCATAGACACACGCACCTTAAGTAATTAATAAAATATATAGACAGACTTGTGACCTTTAGCGTAAAAGTTTATTATTTGCCAGATTTCAATCAAACTGAGAACATAGTCTGCATGAAATAGACTAAAATTACATTTAGTAGTTCGCGTAAAACTCAAAAGGGTCGTCATTTACTCTTGTCGCAGAATCGTCTAGACTTTAAACAAATAAGACTATAAACCTTATTCGTTAATGAATCGATTTCAAGATACGGTTTATTCGAGAGATAAATTCTGTTCTGCAGACAATTGTGTTCAAGTTTCAGATATCGTTCCCTCTTCTAAAGCACTCGAAAGAGCGTTGGAACCCGAGTCTTCTTTTGTCTTCACGTAATGTGACCATCTTTGAACAATTCTAGAAATTCTTATTGTGTTGTAGGAGTCAAAGTAAGCTGGTATGTTTACCTGTGCTTCTCCGTCTTCTGTTTTTCTTTGTCATACTGCTTTTAGAGAAAAACTCTATAGATAGTGTATTTTAATAGGAACGATGTTCAAAAAAGTGACGTTATTAAACAGCTTAATCCAGCTACTATACAGGATAAGTTTTTATTCAGTGCGCAAACTTTAACCATGAATTCAGCATACCATTCTAGACCCCCCAGCGAAGAAATTTTTCGTAAGTTTTACAAAAAAAATCAGCTGTTTCATAGAAAAGTGCAATACTTACGTGGTCAAAATTTATGGAACAGCAATTTTTTTTTTGTATAACCTACGAAAATGTCTGCGCTGGGGGCCTAAAATGATATGCTGAATTCATGGTTAAAGTTTGCGCACTGAATAAAAACTTTTCCTATATAGGTACCGTTGGCCACTGCTAGACCGCCGCCGCCAATCAAACAAAACGAAGATTCTAAAGTTGCCAACAAAAAAAATGGAGTCATACCCGGAAAATATTTACACATTTTTAAGGCAAGCCCAAAAACAGAACGTCATTTTGGATCCACACAGAATTCCACGAACACGGATAACCGGATCACAGATCGTGTCCAAAACTTTTCATTCCAAGAGAATATTGAAGCTGATACACACGGGTCGATTCCACGAATCGGAATTGAATTTAATGGTTTAAAATACGTACGGATTTAATGTTTAATTCTCTTTTCGGATGCGGATGCGGTCGCAACGGACGCGTCATAGAAAACCGCGCCAATGCAATGCTTCGGTTGCTGGCGATGACGTTCGGTTTGAAATGCAATTTTAAATGAATATTCCAAATGAAATGCTTATTGCGCGTGACTTTTCGCTTAAAAGATATTTTTAAAAGAAGATTCTATATTTTTTATCTTTATTTTGACGTGCTTTTTCAAGCCTGAAATTACAAGGTTACGTCAAAGAAAGCGAACAAAAACATTGTATACAGTATGTTATCATGACTTAATTTACTTTTTTATTAACATTTTCCTAAACGCTACACAATACACGATTCCCTAATCCACTGTCAGTTACCTTCCGCAAAAATGTTGTTTACCCTTTTAGAATTAAAATATTGTTTAGTTGGTTGGACGGAGATGAGATTTTTTGTACAGTTGGGTTGTCTTAATTTAGATATAACTCAATTTTCTTTTGTGATATAAAAAAAAAATAAGCCGCTGAATAATCAAATAAATTATGAAAGCTCGCTCTCACTAATATGAACGAAAAGGGATAATTCTCAAAAAAATGTTACAGAAATTCATTGTAGCGTGAGATTATCTTTTAAAAGTCTTGAGGTACCTACTTGAAAAACCACTGAACTAAAAAAGTTTTTTTTTTTTTAGCTTTTTTGTCCTTACTTTTTTTGTTGGTAAAAACAACCACTTGAAATCAACGGTAGCTTGTATCCACTTACTCTCAAGTACCTAAGTACATACGCAACCTTTGTCGTTTTGCGCAGGAGTGCTTATATTTCTTAACAACTTGATACAAAACAGATGTTTTAACTATTATGCCGCTTTTTCTCAAGTGTTGGTGTTGTGTGGTGTAGTTTCGGTGGTGTCAAAGTAAATAGTTTGATTCTCAAAACTGTCTTTACTGATAATGTAACGTACCCACTTAGGTGATCTACTAGCTCATTCACATTAAACAAAAACTTTTAATACTATGACCGCTCAATCAAACATTCATAGTCCGAAGGTAACTTTCAGTTGACAACACTATTCTCACCGGCAATCTGAATAATTTAACGCAATTCCGCTGTGACGTAACGCAACGCTGTCAAACTCCTAACACAATAGTTCAGGATTTGTCACACGTACCTACAATGTAAATTAACAGCCCAGAGTTTAAACTGCTAATGTAATTAATTATCATCCATAATTAAGACTCGCGTAGTGTGTGCGCACATTTGCATAATACCTCCCGTTCGGCGTTCCCTCTGTCTTGTTGACTGAGTTTTGACGAATTTGCGTCGTTGCGTTGCGTCAATTTTCGTGACAATGTGGGAATTAAGGGTTGAT
This sequence comes from Antitype chi, assembly GCA_947359405.1. Lineage (NCBI taxonomy): Eukaryota > Metazoa > Arthropoda > Insecta > Lepidoptera > Noctuidae > Antitype > Antitype chi. Next base: position 13,643,090 of record OX375811.1, on the reverse strand, counting down.
TGACTGTTTCTCTTCGAGCTTGAAGGGAATTTTGATTGCGAAGTCTTGATTGGTAATACAAACAACAGTCGAATTTCCGTATTTAAAAATCTTCAAAAACTAGTCGCAAGCTCGCAAATCAATCTCAAAAACGTATAATTATTTTTTCGATAATTATGATATTAAGATTATAGGCAGACTGAGACTGACATTAGACTGTGACCGTTCTTAAAAATACTGTATTTAAGTAACCTTCAAAGATATATTTTTGTGCTAGTGTTTTGTTATGTACAACCCCATTGGCCAAGGGGCTTTCAAAGGCCCTACCTGTTTCATCGAGTTACGTTCCTCCTGGGACCACTTAATATTGTTGTGGTGCTCTTTGAGGCCGCCCCTTCACTTTAGCAGGTAGTGTTGGCTAGTATACAGTATTTTTATCTCAAGAAGCGATGAGCTCTTTACTTGTGGTAACCAAGTATACAAACACACTGTGAATGTGTGAGTGAAGACGGGTAACGTCAGCACATAACACACACACTTTAGAATTCGCCACTGTCTCTTCTGCGCTCACACACAGACACAGCGTGTTTGTACACTTGGTAACCACAAGTAAAGCGCGCGTCGCTTAAAAATACTATTGTACAGACCTTAAGAATTTGAAAAAAATAGTATGTTAAATACCTAACTCTAAATCGTGAATTTAGTGATGCTCTTCTCAGATTATATTGTATTCATTCCTAAACATTCATTTAAACAATAAGTAGGTACCTCAAATCGATAAGTAAATTAAAGCAACATTAACTAAACCATAGGGGAGAGGTGTGTCAATAGTAACAAAAAAAAAGCAAATCTTCATAATATTTTAATTAACCATCACAGCGCAATAATTTTTGGTCACAATATAGTTAAGTTATTTAATTATAAAATAAAATACATAAAATGACAAAAACGTCGATAACATTCGAAGAAATGGCACTTAATGAGATCAACTAATAGTGTTACAATTGCTGCAGTAAGAGGGTCAATTGTAACAGCAATGAGAGTCAATTGTAACAAACAGAATTCGTCAATAATAAAAATAAATCAAACCAATTAATCTATCAATCCTTGTCAGCAGTTCACGCTAAACATAAAAAATCAACTTAAAACACTTTAAAAATTATTAAATCAATAACAGTCATTCCGACAAACAGTTAATTAAGCACACAAAAAATTGATAATTTTTTTCATAGCTGGAGCGTGCCCATTTATGGCAGTCTCTGCATTGCAACCAATCTTCTCTACTGGTTTTATAATGTTCAAAACAGCCTATACAATATTATCATCTTCGTCTGCACCATCTGTGTCTTCATTTATATCTTCACCTGTTTCATTATTTTCAGTTCTTTCAGTATTTTGTTTAGTCTATTTCTTCTGCGTCAGCTTAGGCTTTCAATTTCTTAATTTTGGTATCTTTTTCCATTAATCTTTCTTTGTTTTGCCTCTAACTCTTCCTTTTCTGGCGTATCAGTGTATATTGCACTTTTCCCTCTTCCAGTCTTAGATTTGACTCGAGGAGCTTTTGGAAGCGGGACCAAATCTACTAGTGAACTCCTACGTGGCGATGAATAATAATAATAATAAAAGTTCTGCAGGAAAAGACATCTTGATGATCCGATTCATCAAGGGTGATTTCTTCATTCGGTTGGTCGGTAACGCTGGCTGGAGCAAAATCAATGTCAGGAAAAATGTCTTCGTTATATGGCCATATTTCCGCGCATAACCTAACCCTTTAGTAGCAACAACGAATTTGCTTAATTACAATCACAAGCTTTAGTATATTTTTCTGGTGGTACGGTGCCACGCAATGTCTTCCGAGGTCGTTTATAAACCATTTTATATGGATTCTGAAAATAAAATGTTACTATTAAATAATAAACTAGTGTGAAAAATACAGAGTGTCAATTGTACCATGTTACAATTGCGCCTCCTTGTTTTGTTACTTTTGCACCACTACCGCCATTTTGCATTGAAGATTTATTTAACAAAAATCTATGGTAAATTTGAACAACTCACATACCTGCACGTGTAGATTGGATAGTAAAGTATCCGAAAATCACCACTGAACTATTGTAAAACGGTTTCATTTCATTTGAATAACAAAAACTGTGCCGAACAATAATTTTACTCAACTTGCTGTATCAGAAACTATCTTCTACTGACAGCACACTCACGAACTGTTTTTCCCATAAGTTCGGTCGGTATAACTACACCAAATAAAGCTTCGATTGCCACCAAAAGATTCCGCTACACGACGATAGATGCCGTAAAATAACATATGTTACAATTGCCTCCCTGTAACAATTGACACACCTCTCCCCTACATCTAATTAACTAACATTAATGTTTAAATTACCCGATTTTAACAACGATTTGTAGGTCAAAGGCTGAAATATTTTTTGTAAACTCGTTTCGTTTTAATTAAAGTTAACAAGCTCTAGGGAAATATATCGTGTGTTCATACATTTTTTGCTAATGGCATGAATATGGTAAACATTAGGTTATTGTGACCTTCTAACGGTGTCCTTTTGAACTCAGTAATAGAACTACAATCAACTAGGTATAGACTTAATATGGAATCTATAAAAATAAAAGTTTCTGTTTGTAACGTCAAAATAAGAGCTTTAAAATAGTATATTTTATATCGAGGGACTAAACGAAGCCATAATTTACCAGAGGTGGTTTGAGTCAATGAAACCGAGGGTATATTAAGTTGGCGTTTAGTCTCGAGGTGCAAACTGTATTTTTCACTTTGAGTGCGAAAAAATAGTCAATTTAGTACAAAAACATTTAATAAATATCACATGCATTTTGACCGCGTAGGTATTGCACTTTTCTATGAAACAGCAGATTTTTTTTGTGTATAACCGACGAAGAATTTCTTCGCTGGGGGGTCTAGAATTATATGCTGAATTCATGGTTACACTTTACGCACTGAATCAAAACTTTTCCTGAATAATAGAGTATTTTTACTGAAGACATAAAACATCAAATTCTTTTATTATGGAACAAATACAATGAATTATTTAGAATTTTTTTAAAGTTGGTTATTAGTCCGTTGAGTAGAAAGCTACGTCACAACATGACAATTTCAAGAACACAAACAATCTCATCATAATCAGAACCAATTATTCCAGCTGCAACACAATAAATGTTCAATACAACACACCTACATAACAAATCGTAGCAATATTTACGTAACAAAGAGGAAACGGATCCCTTAGCGTATAAGAGATTTCATCCAATTATCACTGAGCGAACTCGGAATGACAAGCGTGCAACATACTTGTTACTGTAACGTTTATGTATACCTCGAGCTTGTTGCTGTAACGATGACGGCTAGTAGTAGTGATATTTGCTTGGATTAACAGTGTACTGATAATTATGAAGTCAAAAAGGTGAAACGTAAGACTTCTTTGTGGAAATATTAATCCTATCCTAATAGGTATTATAAATGTAAACGTTTGTATGTTTCGATTTTTTGGATGTTTGTTACACAATGACGCAGAAACGGCGGAATGGATTTGGATCAAATTTTCCACAATGATAGTTGAAAACGTGAATTAACACATAGGATACTTTTTATCCCAGTAGTACGTTCCCGTGGAATAATTTCCGACTTCCACGCGAGCGAAGCCGCTGGCAAAAGCTAGTTGTCTATAGTTAACTATACTCCATTTGAAACAATAAGATTAGACATTTAAACAAACCTTTTTTACAGTCCGTTCAACCGATTCTGACTTCTATATCCTAGGCATAAGGATGGCATTAAAAGCAAAAAAGTAGTTACAATACCAACTGTTTACTGCAGCTGCCATTTTTCATGCCACCAACACAATAGAAGTCAAAACCGGTTGATCGGACTGTAAAAAAGTTTTAGTTAAAAGTCTAATCTTATTTCAAATGGAGTATAGTAAAGAACATTTTTTTTTTTCAGACCCATAATGTATATTTAGTTAGGATACAAACGTCTTCGAAACTAGTGTTAGTACTTACTCTACCACCACCAAGAAAAACTCACCCATGGAGGTGATTGTCAAATTTCAAACGCGTGTTAAGTTTTTTTTTTTTAAGTTTCATTGGGTGAGTTGATATCAATAGGCAGAACTGTTAAAATAAATACTAACGTTATACCGAATATGTTACGCATTCGACTGCAGGGTCTAGAAATCTTAGCAGATAGAATTCTGAACATTGTTGGTTCAAAATACAGCTAAAATTCCAAAACCAGACAACTTGATTTAGAGCGCAAACACATTAAAAATAATAAAACCACTAAGATAACACTGGCCACATTACACTAATCTGTCCATTACATATATAATACTTTATTATCTCAAAACCAGCAACTTTATATTCAAAATTATAAAGCTTTTTAACCCAACACTTTTATCTGATGGGTCTGTTGGACCCCTTGCAACAGAGAAATAAAGGTCCCAAAGGAGGGTTTATTGTACAGAAAAGCCTTTGTTTTGGAGGGTTACCGGTGGCCCAACGGTTCTGTTTGAATTTCGTCCCGAATTCGTATTGAACTAAAATAACATGGCTTCTGTTATGTTATGATTAAGGGTTTCTCAAGAGGGAATGTTCTCGGTTGTCTCCCGAATACCTTTGGGTTTAGGCTGGAGTCCTAAAGGCATTGGTATTGGCTTATTGTGCTAGCAGGTAATCTGGGCTTGTAAACGGACTCGTTTTTGTATAATCTATCCATGTCTTGTCTCATGTTACTTCGGGTCGTCGCAACAGAAAGAAAATACATTTATTTAGCACAGACTTTAAAGCACACAATATATATAATAAACAGCAGGAAAGAGTAAAATAGAAATTCAATTAAAGGTGTTAGGTGAGAAGTCAGAAACTAACTTTATAGTGTATGTCTCACGACTGCGCTAAAAAGCCCCAGTTCAGCATAAATGCCAGACAACTAATGCCTGACGCTGGCTTTCAACTGGAACTGACGTCTGAGGTGACGGATTTATATCAGTTTTACACTAATACTGCAACGTCTGTATGCATACTTAAATGAAATAAAATAAATGTGTCAAATAAAAAAAAACTAAAAATAGTAATGAATAAGTACAATAATAGTGTGATGTTGATATAGTTAGTAATTTTATTTAGTGCCCAGTCTAAAAAGTTGTGAAAAGTAATGTAAGTAAACCAATAACCAACATGTTTTCTTCCATTCTCCCGTCAGCCGTCACGCTTTCATTCGCTCCTTCCCCTTTTATATCATTCTTTAAACCCATCTATCTTTTCTTTGGCCTTCCACTCCCTCCATCCATCAACATTAATTTATCTATACATATTATAAATTGAAAAAGAATATGAGAAAAAATTGCCAGACTGACAGATGTCGTGCGAATGCACCCGGAGAGACGGGCAAAGATCGTCACTCACTGGACGCCTGAGATAGGGCATCGCCGCCGCCGTGCCGTCGAGGTAGATCACGGCGAAGGTAGTTGACGATCTGATAAAGTTTGCAGGGCCAACATGGCTAGAGAACGCACAACACAGGATGGTTTCGTCATAATATATGTTTCCATACATATTACTTCTCTGTGTTTTTGTGATGTGAATATGACGTCGCACATAATCTGCCCAGAAGTTGATATTTTATCTGTTTTATGCGTGCAGTGTATATTTTTGCATTTTCTATGACTCATTTCTTAATTTCTTTGTTACAGGTAAGTACCTACTTGTAATCTGGATTAGACATGGATTTGGACGTGGTATGACATTTGAAACTACTTTGCCCTCTTGACTTAGAAAACAAAAGCTCTATGCCACTATGGCGTTAACCCCTTTTTTAACCGACTTAAAAAAAAAGAGGAGGTTCTCAATTCGACTGTATTTTTTTCGTTTTTTTAATGTTTTTTAGCTCAGAACTTTCGACTGAGTGAACCGATTCTGATGATTCTTTATTTTCACGAAGCGACGCGCGCTTTACTTGTGGTAACCAGGGGTACCTAAAAACACGCTGTGAATGTGTGCGTGAAGACGAGTAGCGTCGGCACATACCACACACACACTCATACTTCTGAATTCACCAATGTCTCGGACGCTACCGAGTCTCGAGACCTGCGCTTACACACACATTCACCGCGTGATTGTAGGTACCCTTGGTTACCACAAGTAAAGCGCGCGTCGTTTCGTGGGATAAATAATGTACTAAACTAACAAAAATTATAACACTAGAAAAGCACCCGGTTTCCCATTATAATAAAATCTCTTCGGTCTAAATTTAATTCCTCTGTGTACCGCATATTGAAATGGTAAAATTATTTTCTCCATTGTGCCCTCCACAATGTTCGTTATTGCGGATAAAATTAAAGGAAGATTATCAGATTGGATTCATTTCATTTGTAAGTGATGGATAATTCGTTTGTTACTTTATTTTAAAATCAATTTTCGTTCTTTATTTGACCATTATTTAGTGAGTGCATCTGTGTCTGCGCAAACACTTACTAGTACACTATAATATCTCCGGCGTAGAAGGATAGCCTTATATTTAAATGTTCATTTATAATTATACAAAATAAAATTATTATAATTATAAAAATTATACAAAAAAAAAAAAAAACTTAAAGTACTACGCTTATTGGTCATAAACTTAAAGATTGACAATCAAAAAAAGCTCTCACAAGCAGGCGCGACGCGACAGCTCAACGTGACTCTCGTAAAACAATTTCTATGAAAACTTTATGGAAATTGTTCTACAAGTGTCGCGTCGCGCTTGTATGAAAAAGCTCAAACTACAAGCACTAACACACTGATGGTCAATGATAGTCCCGTATGTTTATAGGAAGAGGCAAACAAAGTGAAAGAAAGATTTATGTTATACAAGTGAAAACATTCTCAAAAAACATATTATTCCAAGGACCATAATTCTTAGCCAATTTTTCTATGCATCTCAAGTACTTTTCTTACAACTAAAACTTATGTTTATGGCCCGAAAGTTTCCTTACGAATGTTTTCAGACTCACAGATGATCCGTGTTCCATAGTATGCTAAAATAGACGTTATTCTTATAATTTTTTAGTGTTTTTTGCTTGCTAAATTAATATGTGGATTTATACTCAAACTGATCCTTATAAAAGAAATTAATCAATCCAAAAGAATTGATTTACTAAATATGAATAGAGTAATAATATGTTAACTTCCACTTGAATCAGAAAACTACATATTATCAGCTTTTAAAAAGCTTTGATCCTACTATCCTACAAAAATTATAAATGTGAAAGTTTGTATGTTTAGATGTTTGGATGTTTGTTACTCAATCACGCAAAAACGTCCGAACGGATGTTTGGATGAAATTTGGCACACAGATAGTTTATAACCTGGATTAGCATATAAGATACTGTTTATCCCGGTAGTACGTTCCTGTGGAATAATTTTCGAGCTGCACGCGGGTGAAGCCGCTGGCAAAAACTAGTACAATATAACACATTCATCCTCATTGATAATGCATTAATTGCATTATAATGTTCCGTAATCATAATCAATTTTCGTGTCACATTTTTTTTTCATTGTGGGTGCCTACATAACCTACCTCAACGACCAGGGACCGTTGTATGAAAACTATTGAAACACAGATCTACCTAGGTTTAAAATATTAATGAGATAATTTGTATTAGAGAAATAAAGAGTTTGGAGTGGGAATGACTGATGTTTACTGTCGTATTTTAAGTGAATGTTTTGTGTGATTCACCCTATGGTGAATCTTTGCATAGTATAAAACACAGTCAACCTCAAAAAGATTTATACATCGACAAGAATGTTCCATAATATTGTATCAATGTGAAGCTACAATTAAGTATCCAATGTGTATATGTTTTGTGGCTACACATCGATTTAAATAAAAATGGAACATAGATTGTGGTGGACATTTAAATTTCGAACCATCAAATTCAAATATTTTTGCTCTGACATGTACGGTATAACACGTGAATTTATGTACTTACGTATGTCTTTGCCACATTAAATCAAGTCGTAGACAGGGAACTACGTTACCGGTTGTTTTGAGGTCATCAACCCCGTCGCCCCGCGTATCCTAGGGGCATTACCTCCCTCTTCGAAGGGCTTTTGTTATTACCATTAATTATAGAGAATTATCATTGACAATATAAAAAATAAACTAATTTTCAATGTTTCGTCATTGAAATATCCATAGCAGTTTATTGCTAGACATAGGCCGATCCAACAGTAGACTATTGAGCTCGATCTTTGGTCACCCTAATTCCTCAGCATATTGTAAATGTGAAAGTTTATGTGTTTGTATGTTTGTTTACTCAATCACGAAAAACGACTGAACACATTTGAATGAAATTTGGCACACAGATAGCATATAACCAGGATTAATAAATAGGATACTTTTTATCCAGGTTGTACTTTCCCGTAGGATAATTTTCGACAAACACGCGGGTGAAGCCGCTGGCAAAAGTTAGTCTGTAATAAATGGCTGAACCATTATAGTCCCTAAGCAGCGTCTCATAAGGAATATAAAACAAACGTGATTATTGCTAGCCATTCCCGTTTACCAAAGATTCGTCAAGAAATTGGTTTTTTATTTCAAAAATGCAGATTTGGCCATTTCTATCCCTGTATTCTGTGCCAAAAGCGACACTAAGTATTCTATTTCGCTTTTATTTTCATGCTGTGATACCAGAGTGGGTTATTCAAGCTTAAATTTTAACAACTCCATTTGTCTCGTCCATAAAAAATCTGCACAAATCAACCGTTTGGCACCCCCTGCTCTTCATTAAGCCATCAGCCCCATTTTGTTCAAATGCCGATGCCATGACAAAAGACTAATTATCTCGGCTTAAATAATTGGCCGTCAGTTCATAATAAACAATTTAAAATTCGCCGACGCATTGAAAACGTCCGGGTTACAGACAATGTACTGTAGTAGAACAAGTTACTTTTAAAAGTTTACAATAGGTAGGGTTTATTTAAATATTTTAAATAATTACATGTGGTGTAGTGTTTTGTTTTCTTGCTTGCCAGATGCTGTGGGCATTGTTGTTGTAACTTTCAGTCACTGAATTCTTATTTATTATTAAGATTAATGTCTACAAGAGAATTCCGCAAAGCCATGATCATATTTCATTTCCAGATTAGTTTTTGAGCTGTTCAAATTGCAGTACGTCCCATTATTGCAGTTAGTCAGTGAAACGAAAACGTGAATACCTAAACACAAAAAAAAGCAAAACGCCATTCCGGCTTTATGTCAGAATGTTCCACAACGCTTTGATATAGTCAAATCTCGTTATACACACAGGTCCAGACTTGCATCGAAATAACCATTAATTCAAGGACGGAGCCAATTTAACTTGCTATATCGTCTCTGTGGTACGGCACAAAGCCTGCCGCGGACAGCGCCCCCAGCGGGGGGTAGGGTGGCATAGGGGGCGAAGGGGCGGAAGTGACGAGACTCCCGGCGCGTCGCCATGGCAACCGCCGTGTTTACCCCGCCATATCGATCGTTGCGTTTCCCTGTTTACATACCGGCGTTGCAACGGGGATTCGGATTCGATTTCTGGTTGAATAACGCAAATAAAACTTGATAGAACTTTCTGGAGTCGGTAGTGGTTAAGGATTCTCTCTGGAAACGAGCTTGATTTCATTAGTTAGATTGGTATATAAGAACTTTAATCCTAAATGGGGGAAGCATTGTAACTCTCTTTGTGTTTTCTTTGTAAGTTTGTTGACTTTAGCATAATTCATATAAACTGAAGGTATGATATAGACAAAGGTACCAGCATTGGACCTCAACGAATCGTGTGTTTGTTACACCATAAAGTAGTATTCATTAATTATTAAATAAAACGTAATATTATGGACAAAGAAATTATATGGCGTTCAGAGAGGCCTATGTCAAAACCATGATGAACAAAGAAAAACCATTCTATCATAAAAAAATATTCATGAAACGGCATGCTAGTATTTTAGCATTCGTTTAAAAATAGATTAAGAAGATTGCTGAAGTCGTAATTATTCCTGTGCTACCAATTTATATTCAATGCGGGCTCGCGTGAACATCGTTTTTAATTTAAGTAATTGTTTTGTCAATCAAGTGAAATTTGTGCGATTTCTTTGTTGCCTTTTCGATTTTCCTTTGTTTGGGGATCACGCAATGTAAACAGGTTGGTTTAAAGGTGTGTAGGGACAGTCAACCACGCGTCCATGTAAAGGTAGAAGCTACAGGGTAGACTGCGAAATTCAAATTTTACGAACGTTTCTTTTTTTTAATTTGCAGGTCAGTTGCCAGGGTGTTGTATGTTGATTAAAACATGATTCGCGATCGGTTTTTATTTACATATTAAAACAACTCTCTATAATATAGGTTAATTTAATTGCATTAAATGATTTTTTATGAAATAATCATTCAATAGAATTAAATTAACTTTAAGGGATGTATTCATTGATGATTTTTATGATTGTAATTATGTAAAGCCATATTTGATACAGTCACGAATTATATTTTGTCCAACGTACAGATTGACAATGACCTGCAAATTGCAATAAACGTAAGAAAAATGCATCCTAACATTTTAACTTTGACAGCTTCTTTATTTTGGAGTAGTACTACGTGCGGTTATACATGTTTTAGTACTGTGCGGTTGATTGTACATATAATTCTGTGGCCTGGTGCTGATAGGGCCAAGGTACGTTATTATTGGCTTAAGTACACTGCAGCTCTTTTATCCCAATTGATTTTTTTACTAAACGGTATGAAAGCGCACACTACATTGGCCTTCTTTTATATAACTTTTGAAAGATTGTCGATAAACGAACTCCCTTACAAAAAATATCATACTTTTTCCATGAACTGGCATTACAACCTAATTTCATACAAAAACGTACTTTGGCCCTTTTAGCATCAGGCCCCAGAATTATACCTGCAAGGTTTCTTGTGGTTGCGTTCTTGACAGTTGGGTAGCATGATAAAGTCGGAAAATTATGTTTAGTATTGTAATTTTGCAGTTAAAGTTTTTTTTGTACCATTTTGGGTACCATTTTGGTTAGGTCAAAAACATGGTCAATTTGACTGTGGAAGAAGCTGTGGTTTTGAATTTGATAAAGTTTTTTTGGTTTTTGTAATAAAAACTCTTGCGTGATCAGCAATGTCACACAGTAACGTATGTCTGTCCGCTAGAAGGTTCTAGATAACCAGTTTTCCTTAAAAATACAGAGATGTTGAATTCTTAAACGGAAACACAGAGATTAAGCAAAATCTGTCCAACAATGAACACAATACAATACTTACAATAATTAATCATAAACTTACACACGCACAATCGAATCGTTATCGCTACAACAATTATAAAATCGCACACAAACATCGATTGTCTGTCCGACCATACTCGCGTTTAAATTCAATTGCCAACCAAATCGAATAATTGTCAAGGAATAAATTACGTTTTGACGTCCACATAACTCGATTCGTATTTACTTATTCGATTGGTTTTAATGCTCGATGTATTGAACCGAATTGTGTGTTTACATGTAGCGAAATTTTCATATATAGACACTTTGTTTGTGATCAACAGTGTGTGGTAGCTGTTAAATAAAGGTTGACACCTATTAACGCCAAACTGAATTTTGCAGTATGATTCTAGATTATTATTAGATTTTTTATGTAGGTTATTTATTATTAAAAAAAAATGCTCTGTCACACATTTTGACCGCGCTGATACACTTTTCTTTAAAAGAGCAGAATTTTTTAATAACATACGAAATTTCTTGTATAAAATCTAGAATCATATTCATAAAAAGGTTACAGTTTGTGCGAAGATGTACTTGCTACCCTTACAGGTACATACCCAACGTAAAGCCTCTTGCGTTACCTAGTTACATTATATTGACTGGTCCCTATGATACAGTTAACACTGGTTTAGGGACCAGGGGATTCACATTTGTGTATACTTCTTTGTCAATAAAACTTATTGTATTATTAATAATTCAAGACGTAAGCTAGTCAGTGTTACTTAATTCTATGAAGCAATCGTTACAAACAAAATAAGACAAAGATAATCTAGATTCTAGATGAAGTAGTCAACCTCGACACCTGCAAGCGACACCGCGTGATGCAATGTATCGTGTTACTGATACAGATCCGAGTGCGGTGTGTAACTCTAGGCGAAACGGAAGGACTGCTTGTGTGTCAGACATCAATGGTTGTTGGATGAAAGTTGGTACCTTTTTCCACCAGGATGGAAAAGATACGGGAATATTTAACGAAAATTTGATGGGAAAAGAAGATTTGGGGCTTGTGGCAAAGTAATAACAGCTTCACGGGCCAGTTGATCAAGTTAAGCTACGATTGCCGCGATTGGTCCGTCGATGGGTGAGCATCTTTACATATCAAGTCTTCTCCGTGCCTCGGAAAAGAATTGATATGTAAAGTGTGCTGTTGGTCCCGGTTGTCATTTGTTGATCTTTGGCAATCGTTACGGGTCGTCAGAAGTACAACCAGACTTATCAAAGGGTATCGTACAACGTGGAGGTCAGATAGACAGTCGGTCCATGTAAAATACCGGGATTCCACTGCATGCGGTTAGACTGGATGCGGACTGGATGCGGCTGAATCTGCTACGGGTAGACGCTAGGCAGATTGTGATAGATGGAAAAATGAAAGCATTTTTTTTTTGTGTGGGAAATCATCAAATAACTTCTCCCGCTCTGCGTGGAGCGGGAGGGCGTGTCAGACTTTTACTGACTAAAACCCATCCGTGTTCCCTCAGTTGCCTGTGTGCCAGGGGCCGCGGTATCTCTTTCGAACAACCCGCACCCCTGGCAGACCCGCACCCCTGGCAGACCCGCAACCCCTGGCAGACCCGCACCCCTGGCAGTCCCGCACCCCTGGCAGCTATTGAAAGCATCAAACCAAACGAAAATCTGGCGCAAGATCTTGGTAGGACGCCGGAGAAACATTAATTAAATCCCTAGATTATTTTATCAACAGTAGCGCCATGAGCATACCTACTTTAAAATATATAAATAGGTATGTACTATCGAGGAAACTTACATTTATGACCAATTTGAAAACAAAATCCCGTGCACACAATGACCACATTGTTAGCAAGCGTTACTATAGCGGCTGAGCGCTGCAAGCAATTATAGTCCTTGCGGTGTACACGGGAAAAGTTTTTATTCAGTGCGCAAACTGTAATCATGAATTCAGCATATCATTCTAGACAGAATTTTTTCGTCGGTTATACAAAAAAAAAAAATCAGCTGTTTCATAGAAAAGTGCAATAATTACCTACGCGGTCAAAATTTATGGAACAGCGGATTTTTTTTTGTATAACTGACGAAAAATTTCTGCCCTGGGGGGTCTACAATGATATGCTGAATTCATGGTTACAGTTTGCGCACTGAATAAAACTTATCCTGTATTTGAGGTCGGCGCTACATGTTTTTTTTTTTCTAACCATATCATCAAAACTCGATCAAGCTGCATTAAAGAAATAAAAACATACCTAAAAACACTAGACTATCATAAAACTGAGAATCTTTTGACCGTTCTGAAATAAAACTTATTTTTGACCAACCCCAAACATACATAGCTGTTCCTCGCCTACTTCAAAAACAACGCTCGCTGCACTCAATCCACATAAGTCATCTTCACTCACTCACTGCTCATCTGATATACTCACATACATCTCCTACTAGTCTAATACTTCACACAAGATAAACACTCACTCACACATCGTCTCACAACATGACTCAATAACTTCTGCACAATTTTATTATAGTTAGGTTAAAAAAAAAATATTTTTTTTTATTTTTATTGTTATTTCTTCTCACTTTATTTGTGTTATTCAAATTGTTTAAATTTCACTTAGTTTAGATTTTCTTTTTATGCATACCTATTGTTTAACTTCAGATCTTGCACGGTATCTCTGTTAAGCTAATGCTAGCCGTGGAAGGGGCCTGGTGACCTGAAACACAGGTTTTTTTTTTCGAAAAACCTATATTAGGCACCAGTCTCTCACAAGGATGGCATCCAGCTGGGACATTCTATGTACACTTTTAATTTAAGTCAGCTTTGTGAAGAGAGAATAAATGATAAATTATTAATTATCATTCACACAGTCCATCCATCGGTTCATTGATCTCCCACTACTCTTATAGCCATTCATACTCAAAACCTTTTGGTCCAAGTCTAAAGGTACTAATACTAGTCTCTCTTAATTTACGAAAGAAAATGTTGTAACCTATCAACTTAACGCAACAGCTACACAATCACAAGAAACTTCTCTTCTAAATAAATGTCCAAATCTTCTTCAAGACAGAACTGATATCTCTAGTTTCCATCATCAGTTAATCACCTTACTATAAACTTTCTACTCCATTAATACAAAAGCTAAGAGGTTCCTATTACCGGCATTAAGAGCGTCGCATCAGTCAGGGTGTCTTAAAGATTGATCTTCAATGTACCCGGTACAGTCGACCACGCAATGAGGTCACTATTCTGAGAAGCAATAAAATGAATTCTTGTGATTGACTTTTGAATCATGCTTGTTAGATTTTTTTTTGTTTTTTGGTTTCCTACGCCAAAAAATGTTTTAATAATATTCTTCGAAATACATAAAATAAATTATACATAAATCTTTATTTCCAGTTTTACAATTTTAGAGTTACCACTTGTATACAATAAATTTCGTCTTGTAAATTGTAGGTGCATACAGAATTATAAACCTCTGACACCCAAGCTAAGATTAAGCTTTCAAATTAACACCAGTTAGACAAGGAAAAATTTCGGAACTTTACAGTGTAGGCACAATAGACAAAAGTTAAAGAAAAAAAGATCTTATACTGAAGCTAAAACAAACTAATTAAAGAGAACCATTTGTATAGTGTGTGATGTGTGTGTGTAAAGGGTGTATGAGTGTGTGTTTTGTATGTGTGTTACATGACTATTCTATTCTAGAAACAGTAGATTAGATCAAGAGATTCACCAATTTTAGGAAATTGTTATATTTAACAATGGAATTTGATACTATAAGTAGTAGCATTCACACTCAGTTAAAGATAATACTCAAAAGATTAACTATACCCGGTAACTCATTGCCCGATTCTAACAACTAATACTATTGTTAACCTCTACTTAACTGTAGATTAGTGCAGGGATTACTGTAAGTTGTTTAACGATAGCAGATTTTAACCTTACGATCTATCTACTAAGTAACCGTTTTGTGCAGTTACAAGAATTTATCAGGTTGTCTTTGACTCTCAAAGAAGAAACTTAGATCTTTAGTCTATTATCATGCCAAATCATGGCGACATATAATTATTTAATCTACCAGATATTGTGTATATTCTTAAAATTTCTGGCAAATAAAACATTGAAACAACAAACGGTGAAAGAAAACATTTTGAGGTAACTGGCATGTCCTAGACCCGAAAATTCGAAGACATGCGACATCTACCCATCTGCACTGGGCCCGCATGGTGGATTACGGCCCGCTTTCTCTCACAGAGAGGACGCCTGTGTGCCAGCAGTGGGAACATTTTAGGCTGATTATGCAATAACATTACCTACATTACTTTAAAACCATCACATTTCCCTCCTATTTACGCTTGATTTCCTACCAGACCCACGAATTACAATTCACTACACAATTTTTCACCAACGAAATATTTGGTAGACTTAAATTTCCGCCGCTAACTGTACCAGCCGTTCCGTCTCAGACTCTATTTCCTTCTAACATTGGAAAATCTTCGAATTTCCCGCCCAAAGATAGGTAGGTTAGACCGAAAACTAGAAATGGCTCGTTTGGAGTCTGGAACGGTTCTAGACGTAGACAAACTGCGTCTTTGTATAACGTTAGTTGGATGCCTTTTAGTTTTTGGTATTGGATTCGGGTGCCTTAATTTATATTGGTGCGAATGTACATATGTCTGTAGCTTTATCTAACAACTTAACTGATTTATGTCATCGGTATACTGTTGCATTGCGATTTTTCAATTCAACCTTCTTATTTATAAACGTTGCCTAAAAGTTAAGAGACGAGAATATATTGCATAAAATCCAAAACCTACTGATTTGGAAAAGATACTGGCTCCTGTAACATGGCTGTTTTTACTTAGCGCAAGAGTCAGGGCTCCATTTTGTACACTTTTTTTATGCCAATAAAGAATTTTATTTATTTATTTATTCATCATTACTTTACTGAAAGTAACGATTATAAATAAGAGGGTAAATGTCAGGCAATGCGTATTTAGGATTTATAAGGAAGATTCTCAGAAATGACTCGGAATTTTAAAATACGAATTTCATAATCACTAACATTAGTTCACCCTCTGTAATATGTACGTGGGAAACTGAAAGTTTTGCGAAAATAAAAATAAATGTTCCATAGGTATGTTTTTTATTAAATCTTTTCAAAGTACTCTCCACTAGCCTCTATACAAAGTTTCATGCGTCTGAACCACCACCGCAGACACCTAGTTTACAGCCTGCTCGAACGCTGACAGCGCATCTTCTGGCTACGAAAATTGTATCCCTTTGATTTTTTATTCGCAATACTTTCTTTATTATTCTTTATACATTGTTTATATTTAGAATAGGACACCTCGGCGCAACCTCTTAGGTCATTCATTATCCCTATGATACTAAAATAGCTGATATTTGAAACTAACAACATCAACCCATACGGGATAAGTTTTTAGCCCCCCCCCCCCCCCGACAGAATTTTTTATCAGTTATACAAAAAAAAACAGCTGTTCTATACATTTTGACCGCGTAGGTATTGCAGTTTTCTATGAAACAGCTGATTTTGTTTTATATAACCAACGAAAAATTTCTGTGCTGGGTCTAGAATGATATGCTGAATTCATGGTTACAGTAAACGCACTGAATAAAAACTTATCCTGTATAGTATCATGTCTAATCCCCATCTTTGACTCTCAAAGGGTTGAGCAGATATGTAGGTAGGAAGGTATTGTACATAGTTAAGTCGGCAGTGATCCTATTAACTGCCCTACGACAGACTCGCCTCCAGACTCGCCCATGACTTACCCCTGGCATGAATCACTTTCATTAACGATTTAGATTTTATAATCATAAACTAGGTTTTGCCCGCGGCTCCGCCCCCGTGGCGGTTGGTCATCGCGTAAAAAAGTAGCCTATGTCTTTCTCCTTTTCCCAGGCTATATCTCTGCTAAATTTCATGACGATCGGTTGTTGAACCGATCGGTTTAGGCGTGAAAACGTAACACACAAACAGACAGATACTTTCGCATTTATAATATTAGTACGGATTAAGGAAAAAATTGTATTATGCGAACGAACTGGGAATTAAATGTAGTGTCCCGACACTAGATTTAATCCAATTATCAGACGTTAAGTGCAAATTTTTAATAGCCAATCCAAGTTGACCCTGCATCGTGACTGCATTGTTTTGTGATCCATTTTGACTTTGAGTGTTATTGGATCTACTTCAAATAATTATAGTATTAATATAAATTATGAGCTAAAACTGAACACGCAACCGGTAGTTTTCCAAATAAACGGCAATTTTATATACCCTATGAATCAGCAAATTAGAACAATAAATCAACCAATAAATCTTAAACCTACATATTAAAATGAATATCTTTCAATCATAATTATAATAACTAATGCACTACAGATTTATGGAACAAGAAACTGCATGCAAATGTCAAACCTTATCCTTTTGGAGGCAAAAAACTTAGCGTGCCTCCTCGAACTTGACACCGACTCGACCCTCTTAGGGTTGCCACACGATAAGAATTTAACTAGTCTTGCCAAACTTCACACACAGCGCTACCAACAAAATATCTTATTCAACAACCTTTAAAATACAACCCTTTTTTTGCCGGACCAATAAAATTTAAATTTGTTTCGGTTCTGGCCTTCTTTTATCGCGTGATCGGTCCATATCCTTTATTAATAACACATTAAATTTGAAATCTAGACGTTTTATTTTATTTTAGCCTTACCCCAATTACGTTAGTTTTTTGCCAACCCTGAGACTGGCGACCGCTTATTCATTGGATCAACATTTTGTATATCAATCTATATAGCATGTATGAATCATATGCTTGAAAAAAAGACTGTTGGAGTCATCTGGCCAGGTCATTTACCCGGTCGTTGACCTTGCAGTGGGGGCGATATCACCCCCGGAGGTAGGAGCGGCCTGGAAGTTTCTTTCTAGAATTTAGTACCTATGTCAGACTTAGGTACTTAATCTTTCTCGGGAAGTTATAGTGGCTTGCACTCGACTGGAGTGCGGTGCCAAGGAGTGTCAGATGTTTCGGACTTAGTTATGGTTTTGCCTACAACTGAGGATCTTTTGGAACAACTTAATCAAAGAGTCGTCCGGTGATCTGGTATATACATATGTACACATTCATAACCGAGGTGTTAGGTCGCAAAACGCAATAGAAACGTGATAGTTCGCCAATCGTCATTTATCGGACTGCAATCACCAAAGTTTCAAAATACAAACAAGATAATATGACATTAGTTTCAAATAGTTTCTTACACCACTTGCGACAGCATACCTACATATTTCACCTTACGGAATTAAGATGCCAATTGCTGGTTGGTCGGTTGGGTAATCAGTGTCTGGCTACACAGTCTACACACATGGCGACTTTTTGCATCGACAGTCGCGTACGACCGCAGCTGCATCGCTGCACAAGGTCAATTGACAAAATGGCTGCCCTATTGTATTTGTATCAATGGCAACGCCCTGCAATGGCAATATGATGAGCGCATCTTTTTATCGATTCAGTAGCGCGACTGTATCGGTGGTTTGTCGCGATTATATCGATGCTACTGGGCCTACCGTGATATAGGCATAGTACCTAATATAATAAAACTGAAGAGTTTTATATAAAAAAAAAAAAAAAAATGTTTTTGATAGCCAAATTATTCAGGAAGGATACAGGCTATTTTACACCACGCCTTAGTAGTCAGGGAAAAATTAATAAAGAACGCTATGCGAAAACGAAAACATTGCGCGGGCGATGCGATGTGACGCGGTGGGTCGGAAGAACACGAAATTTCACGCTGTCGAATTCACGAGCAGAAGCTAGTTAGACTATAATAGTATAACAAACAGTCACAGTCATGTCAAATCACATGCTGTACGTATGGCCCGATAGGATAGACGGACAGAGACTAATGTTAGTAGTAGGTGCCAAGTCAAAGTCCTATGACGGGGACCCAGGGGTTCTAGATGACGAGTATATTACCATTTTTCAGGCACAGAATCAGACTAGGTAAGTAGTACACCTCACGTCAAATCTTGCACAATAAATCATGTTTTGGGTAACTTGAGCTATTAACAGCAACTCAATAATATGTTTCGTCTAGCGAAGTAAAGTAGGTATTGCTACAATACGTATTTATGTTGCCAAGCCATTTCATAGTGTACTGGTGTGAAGGGAGACGGGCAAATTAAGGGCACATGAGGCATTTCAATTCTTCAAGGTTGACAAGTCATCTGTGACTCCTTGGTGTTGGAGATTCAAAGGGGTCCGCATTTTTATAGAAAAATACAACAGTAGCAACTGCTTCTCAGGTGCAACGATGGCCTATTACCCAAACTATTATAAAAAGGTGTTAAACGGTAGTGTCTGACAAATTGAGACTGATATTTTAGCGAATTTGCGACCAAATCCTCCAACAGTCGCCGCCATGTTGTACAGACCTTCACTTGCAAAATCACTAATCGCCTACTTGATTGACCTTTCCAATCAACAATACATAAATACGCGTCTGTCATCGGAGGTCAGTCACCGGTCTGTTGACCCTTCCATACACTTACTAGCATCCGGCCTGCCTCAACATACTATGAATGCGTTAATTTTATATGCCACGAACGATACTTGCATATGTAGCCAACATTGTTGGCCATTTGTTCATCGTTAACCGAATACAACTTTAAAAACACGTCGATAAAGTTTTTTTCCAAGTGACAGTTTAAAGTCACATAAGTCTTTTTAAAAGTATCTAATTAAAAGTACTGCATTGTTACTTGTAACTTTTTTAAAGGACGTATGTACGAGATTCCTTTGCCTATCTGGGAGTGAAATAAGAAGTGTAATCTGTCAGCTGTCATCTGGTTAGTCGTAAAAGATGGAGGAACGTCTCGTTAAATGTATTTATTTCTGTTGGGAAGATAATAAGTAAAAGGAAGATGTTTGACTTAAAACAGAAGTTAAATAAATAAACAAGCTTTATACTTTGTATGTGATTACTTCGTGACTTTACGAAGTAATTAACTTTACTCTACCCAGCTATGTTGAGGTCGGCTTTTACTGATTTTAGTCTATTCGGATGCAGCTGATTATCAGTATTTTATCTGACCTCCACAACCCTGTAACTGGGTAATACAATACCCCTTGGTAAGACTGGTTGTCAGATTTTCGGGCTTCTGACGACCCGTAACAACTGTCAATAATCCACGAATGACAGCCGGGACCCGTGCTTTCCGAGACATGGAGGCGTCTTGGTAGTTAAAGATGGTCACCCATCCACAGACCAACCGCGGCAAGCGCAGCTTAACCTAATCGATCGACCCGTGCGGATGTTATTATTTAGTTACAAGCCCCTAGTTTTTCAGTAATATTTCACAACAAACGAACAAAAACATAAGAACGTTTTCTTTAAATAGTAACTGTAAACTCCTGCCATTAGAGTCTATTATAGCATCCAAACTGTCGAACCCTTGAGTCACAATACAAAAATACTGACCTAGTATTCTAAACATTCATTTTCATTCCCCTGTCACTATGAAATCACAAGGTTTTTCCTTCAAATCCATTCTCACCACAGTGAGTCAAGCTTCCGGAAAATGGGGTGAGTCAAAACGTCATAATGATGAGACGACATAAAAACTTCTTCTCAAGCATAATTACGAGTGTCATATTCTCGGGTAACGAAAGGAAACAAGTTTTATATTAGTCTGCTGTGAGTTCTTCACATTTCTTTTAAATATACAGCAAGAAGTGCCTTCATACATCCTATTAATATTTTACACTAGATTTTGCCACCGGCTTCGCCTGCGCGATTGTCCAAAACTATCCCACGGGAATGTACTACCGGGATCAAAAGTATCCTATGTATTAATCCACGTCAAAACTATCTGTGTGCCAAATTTCATCCGTATCCGTTCAGCCGTTTTTGCGTGATTGAGTAACAAAACATCCAAACTTTCACATTTAAAATACTCAGTAGGACCAGTAGGATTATATAGTGAGTTTCTTTGTTTGCTAAATAGGTTTATGAATTTAGATAATTTTGACGCACAGGTAAACTTACCTGCAAGATACTTTATCCGTCAACATAATATCTGACTGAAACAGCGGGCTACAGCTAATTCCTGATACAAAACACAATTATGCTCAAAATCTATACATATAATAAAATTGTAACAGGCCGATGTCTGTACATTAAAGATATTGAAGAAAAAATGGTATGGGGGGTCTTTATTAGAGCAACAGAAGCCAAAACAACGGTTTTTAGAATTTTTGTCTGTCTGTATGTTTGTTACCGCATCACGCAAAAACCACTGCATGGAATTGAATGCGGTTTTCAATGATGTAATTCCGAGAGGTCTAACTTAAAAAATAGGCTATATTATCAAAAAAAATATTATCTACTTGATTCTAAAGTCCACGCGTATGAAGTCGCGGGCAAAAGCTAGTATATAATAAATTAATAATCAGTCTATAATGTCCCCACTCCTGGTACACACAGAGCTCCCCTCTTCGAGAGGGAGTGGGCTATGATCTTCCACGCGGGCCTAGTGTGGGTTGGTAGGTGTCACATGTCTTCGAATTTTTGATTCTATGACATGTCGGGTTCCTCACGATGGTTTCCTTCACCGTTTTGTGAGCAGTGATGATGAAATTATTTACACAAAGGAAAGTGCCTGCCTGAGTTACCACTACTTTCCAAAGATATACAGTAAGATATAATATGTACTAAACAAAATGGCGCAATTGATAAGCAAGCCTAAAAGATAAGATATTATTCCAGCATCCTTAGCTTTAATGGAAAAGGTTTCCCAGTTAAAGCCGTTAGAACAATAACAATAACATTACCAACAATGTAACAAAAACCGATAAAATTAAATTCTACTGCTCTCGCTGTAATTATTTGTAAACTTACATGCCCACCTAATTTCACAGCGCAGCCGTTGCCAAAATGATAAACAAAAAGTTCGTTAATCTATAAAACATAAATTCATGTGCCGAGTGAAAAAAAATAATCAATATTATTAACGTTGCATCCCTACGAATTACACGCACACAAGGATAGGAACGCGTGCCTTGCACACATGCTCACCGTGTGTGTACACGTAGGGACGGCAGCTGCAAAACTTGAATCCAACTGCCTGTGAATGTCAAAGTTTTATTATTAACTAGGACGGCGCCACGGCGTACCTTGTCGTGAATTAATGATTCGTTATTAAGCTTTTGTTACGAATTTGTTTGTTAACTTGATGAGTGCTGTGTGTGAAATTAGCATTGTTACCTTTATGAGACTTGAAGGGAAGGAGGGGCATTTAGATGTAGGTACAGACATGTTTAATTTATGAGGCAGACGTGGAGACATTACAGCATCCTATAAAAAGAATGTTAGAAGGAAAAATATGCAAAGCTGTTACTTAAAATAGCAAATTAATCAATCGATCTGAACTAGATCATTAAAACCAGCCAGATTACTATTTCATCATATATAATAATATGCAAAATATATAACTCTTCTAGAAAAAAAAAACCTTTTCTACCTATTACGTCATAAATTCGTCTCACGAATGATAAACGCACAACCTTACACAACTTTTGGTAACTTAAAACATCCATGTCCTTATTGACAAACCACATGGCCTTTTAAATTTTGAATACCTATCAATTAGTGCCAAAAAAGTGTGAAAACGTTAAAAAATAACGATAAATCTTTAATTGCCACGTGAAAAATGGAAACATCCATTAAATTGTTTACGCGGGAACGAGTTGTCTTTTTTCTAATAACATAATTTTAATATCTACCATGTAATAAAGACGAGTACAATGAACGGAGCCAGATCGCCTTGAGAAGTTGTTGAAAATAATGCGCAAAACAAAAAAAAAGTATGGTATTTGTATATATTAAATTGTTCCAATGATATCTGTTATTGAAGATTCTTGTCTTTATATAACAAAAATAAAGTAATATCCGAAATTATTTGTAACAATGCTTAAAATACATTTTATTGAGCAGGGTGGTTTTTTTTTTTAAATCCCTAAAAATAAATAAAAAAATATTTTCTTTTCTTTTAAAATATTAACGTTGCCCCACACTAGGAATTTCTCCTGTATTGTGGGCGCGTTTACAAACATTTACACTCACAACACAAACAGCCAGACCCGGAACAACTTCTTGTAGGCATACAAATAATTTTTCCGTGCGGGAATCATAAAAGTCTTTATTACTAAGAATTAACAACCGAAAAGAGCAGTGGTGGCCCAGTGGTAACGGCTGCGACTTGCGAATTGTAGGTCGTGCGTTCGAACCCTATCCGGCGTTTTACTTTGTGTAAATAATTTCATCACTGCTGCTCTCAAAACGGTGAAGGAAAACATCGTGAGGAAACCGGCATGTCCTAGAACCAAAAATTCCAAGACATGTGACATCTACCAACCCGCATTGGGCCCACGTGGTGGATTACGGCCCACTCCCTCTCACGGAGTGGAGGCCTGCGTCCCAGCAGTGGGAACATTATAGGCTGATTATGTATGTAACAACCAAAAATAAAGGCACTGGCAACTTTGAGAACTGCCTCTGTCGACCGATAATATTTAGGGTTATTTTTTGTTGTAATGATCTCGTCCGTAACGTATGGGTGCCTTTGCCTGCAGCACAACTTTTTTTTCGAAAACTTGACCCCCACGTTCAGTTATGATTCGGCAGTCGACGCGAGCGGTTGTGTCTCCGCTAACGGTTGAATTCTAGTCATTGTGTCCAAAAGTATTTTAGTTTAGTGTTTCTGAACGTGAGTTTGCGTTCTTAGTTTTAAAATTTAGCTGTTAATAGTTGTGTGTTTCTAAATTAATTATTTAAATAATAGTTTTACTGAAGAAGACTGACTTTAATGAACGGATTTGGATTACTTTGGTGAGTTTTTAAAACTTTTTTTTTAACTTTTGGTGGTTCGACTTCGTGGAATTGTACATAGGACATGTTGTGTTTTTTATGAGGTTCTTTGTTGTGTTTTTTTTTTCTCGGAAGTTTTTGCCGTGCCTACCTTATGTTAAAGATAGCAGTTTACAAGTTAAAATACGAACGAAGCTACATTATTTATATAGGAAACCATCAATAAAAAATAACGGGTACATTACATAACAACACCTGCTTTCCGAACACATGTTGTATTTACTGGCAACTTGAAACACGCCTTAACTTGTTACGCATAACATTAATAAATAAAAAGGATATATAACCGGCACCAAGGACGATGACGTCATCAAAGTTTCAATTGGTGGTCTCCAATAAACGTCACGGAACTCAAACGGCGCGACGTTTTTATAACCCGCATAAATTCAAAAGATATATTGCCTAATCAACTGGTTTATCTTTCGTGACCAACTTGATTTAATCGTATTATATTGTCTTGGTGTTTTAATCAAGTGCTGTTTGTTTTTAAGTTCAAACAGATAAGTAACAAGTTTCTAGTAGAAATTGTGTTAAGTGTTAGGCTTAAGTGAAGCAGGAAGCAATTAAAATATCTGTTTATTGAATTTACTGTGCCATTTTGTCTAGAATTATGTTTTCTGAACGAAAAAGATTGAATAAGTTTACTCTACTGCTACAATAACGATTGTTACTATTTATTAAAGTACAATTCTATAAAACTTAACAAAAGGTTATTCTTTTGTTAAGTTTTATAGAATTGTTAAACGTTATCGTTTTTTAGAAAAAAGCTTTCATAAAATACCAGTTCAATCTAATCCAAAAAATCTAGTTTTTTTTTCTACTTATAACTGCCAGAAACCAAAACTTAGATCTAGGTATATATTTCTGGAAATCTGGTTATTTGGCTTGCCAAAGTCCCTGCCACAATAGTTCAAACAGCACCCCTGAAAATACAATACAATTCCATTCAAAAATACAATACCCTCGAAACATGTTTCGCGCGGTAAAAGCATCCCAAAACACTCGTATCACAAAACACAAAATCATCTAGTAGTCTGAATCTACGTCCAAATTACATTCAGAAATACAAAAGTCTCTCAACCAACTTGTTTCGGTGATATTCGACTCTCATAACGAAGTGTGCCCCGATATTTATATCCATATTTTTTTGGAAATACAGACCTAACAAAGTAAGTGCCACAAATCTCCAAAAACCAATAGGTAAAATACAGGCCCATCCAGAAATACAAACCCCTCAACACATGTTTCGCTGTTAGCTGCTCGGTAAAATCGTGCAAACTAATCCATTTTCCGTCCAAATAACGTTCCAGAAATCTAAAAGTCTCTCAACCGACTTGTTTCGCGGATATCCGAGTCTCATAACGAACTGTGCACTGATATTTGCTAGATCCATTAATCAAATCGGGCCGAACGGCTAACAGAAATCTGAATGGCAAATCCAGAGCGATTCGGCTGCGACATTGTGCTGTTCAAATAGCGGATAGGAAATGTTTGGGGAAACTGTTGCGAGAGAACTAATATATTCGACGATGTTCGTGATTTGCTTAAGGTCCAAGTTTGTGATACGCTTCGTTTTATTAAGGCTTTTGTCGAAGGGGGAACACGAAAATGACGCAGGCTTATCCACAAAGAGGAAAATGAAAATTTATAAGGTTTATTTCTGTTATGCAAACAAGCAGTGTAGAATAGTGTTCATTTACTGATTTCAAATAACTTGTTTAGGATGTCAGACAACATTAAATCATGACCTTTAAATCAATTCTTTATTGCTGCATCGCCTTGTTTAAAAGAGCTAACTAACTACCATAATACGTTACCCGCTCCTCATGTGAACAAGTCCATACCAATACTGTAGACTCGGAAGTAGTTCTAATAAGTATCTGAACTATCACGTGAAAGTAAGACCGGGGATGCTGTAGCGGGGAGCGACCACGAGCGAATTGGCAACTGGGTTCTGTTTATTTCAGAGAGTCGTTATTGAATTGGAAGATTGGATTTAAAAATTAGATAGATTCCTGTAAAACGAATAGTCAATTTGAACTGTCAAGTTCGTTATGAAGTAAAACAATGTATTAGACTGTGAAAAGATTTAACGTTGACTTCTAACTCTCACCCAATGAAAGTGGTTTCAATAACACTAAAATGCATAGGCTACTGACATTGCTGTCAAAGAAATATATTACGAAGATGCCAAAAATAAAGAAACAATTTTTTATATTGTGTGCTACGTAAAAAACGAGTAAAAGTATATCAGATACCTTCAAGGTTGAGCAACAAAAGCGGTCTTCAATCATTTCACCTATGAAATATATTTTATATATGTGTCTTGTAGGACCTATATTTTTACTGAAGTCTTAACCCAATATCACTATAAGCAACTAAATATCATCACATTCCCTGAAGCAACTAACTCCTGAAACGTCCAAAGGTTAAAAGATTGAAACATAAATAGATGTTGTTGTCCATTCCGACCTGAACATCGTAAATAAAGCGAATCCCTCGGCGACTGACTTTCAAAAACTTACTAGGATTTCGCTAAAAGCTAGTTAGTGTGCAGTTGGTCTAAAAGTTTGATTGTTCGGAGTACCCTGCAACCTACACAAAAATTTGGAGTTGACATTTTGACGCAAATGAAAGCTCAATGTCAAAAACAACTAAGTAAGTTACTGAATTTGGAGCTTCTTGATCCTCTGTTTTTTCGGAAAAGCTTCATACAGTAATATAAGGGTCTAGTGATTTTTTAACGCTCAAACTTCCTCCGACTCCAAACTTTTTCAAAACAAAAACAACCGACTTCCAAAAAAACACTGCAAAGTGAAAAATAACTTTAATTTCGGAAGTCGGTATCTTTGGATATGTATTAAACTTTTTTGTCACCGCCTTCTGAAATTAAAGTAATTTTTCACTTTGTAATGTTTTTAACCGACATCAAAAAGAAGGAGGTTATCAATTCCACAGGTTTATATATTTTTTTTATGTATGTTCGGGCATAACTCCGTCCGCATATTTATGCGATAGCAGCATTCGCGGTTGATTTGCTGTAATTTTTTTAAGAATTCCGTTGTCAGTCTCCGAAACTCATCATCACATCTATATGAAATTTAAATTGAACCATTTCGGAATTACCTAACTCCTTTCCAACAAAAAAAAAAAGAATTTTGAAATCCGTCTATATATGACGGAGCCCGAACATATATTTAAAAAAAATACGTCGAATTGATAACCTCCTTCTTTTTGAAGTCGGTTAAAAATCAAAAAAGTTAGGACTGATATCAAGCGAAATGAAACCGCCTAATATAATTATAGACCTAAAATATATATTCTATGTTTAATAACGTACCTACGTTACGTACGTAAAACCAGCCACAAACTCTATTGCATTAACCACATTTTTATACAAAAACCTTTCGCTCACAAAATCAACATGTCACAAAGAAGACTTTATTTTCTTTTAAAAGTTTCCTCTTTGATGCGCGATCTATCAAAAGAATTGTTGTTTACATTCTGAAACTTGTTTCGCCCTGCGGCGTTGCTTCCCGCCTGTAACTGCCCACTTATTTAACCTCCTTTCATGCGTAACTCTTTTAATGCTGCATAAAAGTTAAGCTGGCCTAGTAATGCTTTAGAACTGTTCAAGTTAGACGAAATTTATGTCGTAAAAGGCGTAGTGAGTGGCTGCAATTTCTTAGCGACTGAATTGCAGCTGACTGACTTATAATAATTAATTATCGCAACATTAATTAAATCTATGCACACAGTAATATTGTTCCCGCATATGTAGCTCATAACGCCTACTAATAATATTGTTGCAATAGTTAGCGTAATTGAAACTTGGTGCGCTAAGTGACTAGGTTTATTTATTCATGTGTCATAGCATAATAGGGTATTTTCCAATTTATTAAAAACTATTTTAATTTGAAGATTGGGATGAAGTAATTATGTAACAGACAAAAACATTAAAATTGATTTAAATCCATTATCTCTATTAAAAACAATTTAAATGAAATATATTTTTAGTTTTTTTGAATTTACCGCCAAAACGCTGACTTTTTTATCACGTGACGTCAACTTTGTGTAAACTAAAGTAATTGTAAACAAGTGAATGTCGAGTTTTATATTAAACAAGATTTTTATTGGATAGAAAGTGGTATTACTGGTGTGCGGTGCCTCTGTGCACTAATATTTCTAAAACTGCGCCACACAAAGTATTTTTACCGGTGCCGTTTACACAAAGCTGACGTCACGAGTGGTCACATGATACAAGAGTCATCGTAAGGAGCGTTTTGGCGGTAAATTCAAAACAACAAAAAAACATTGATTATTATCGTTTTTAATTGAGAAAATGGATATTAAAAAAAATATTTTTATTTTTCTGTTAAATATTTGGTCCCAATCTTCAAATTAAAATAGTTTTTATAATAAATTGGAAAATATCCTAGTAGCCTATAATGTCCCCACTCCTGGGACACAGGCCTCCTCTCAAGGAGAGGGCGTGGGCCGTAATCCACCACGCGGGCCCAGTGCGGGCTGGTGGACGTCACATGTCTTCGATTTTTTGGGTTCTAGGAAATGCCGGTTTCCTCACGATGTTTTCCTTCACCGTTTTGAGAGCAGTGGTGATGAAATTATTTACACAAAGTAAAGTGCCTCCTTGGGTTGGGTTCGAACTCAAGACCTTGCAACTCATAAGTCGCGGCCGTTATCACTGGGCCACCACTGCTCTTATGTTATTCATGTGTGTTGTCTATACAGGGTGTCCCAAAAGGTTACGTACCTGGGAAGGGGGGTGATAGGGGTGGTCACAAGGGTCACCAGAAAAATAAAAAAATTAATCCCCTCTGGGTATTTAAAAAAATAAATGGCATTTTTTTTTTAAACTAACAAGAACTTAATTTTCTTTAAAATCTTCGTTAGATATGTACCTTGTAACCACCCCTATCACCCCCCTTCCCAGCTACGTAACCTTTTGGGACACCCTGTATATGCCAATAAAACACTTTTCGTGAGAAATATCACCTACTTACTGAAAAATACAATGACATATTCGTTACTACATCACTTGCTTCGCCACTTAGATAAAGCGATACAGTCGGTATAAAAAAAGTTATGAAGTAATAATATGCTAAGAGTAATTCTCACGATGACAAACCAAACATTGGATACATTCCAAGAAGCTTTTACTATTACCATCTTACATTTACATCTGTTAAACATGTTTCGCCCTTTGATTCCGGTGGCGTGCTAGTTTCTTAACAGCAAATAGAACATTGTTTCTGTAACTACCTGTACCTTTGAGGCAAAGTCTATTGTCCGTTGTACCGTCAGGTAATATCATTAAACTTTATTAAATTCTGCCCTAAAATATAAGTAAAAAGACTTACTTTTGTTTGCTCAAGTAATCCTCTCTAGACATGTATAATTTTTTATTTTCATTAATGTAATATACATGGTGCCCTTTTATCGCTCCAATTGAGCCCACTTCTACTTAATTAGGAAGTCTGTAATCCTATTACGTATAAGGTTTATCTGAAAAACAAGGCGAAATAATGTTGTGTATGAAAAATACGCGAAACGAAACGTTTGTAGGATGTCCACTAGATTTTCATTTGTTATTTTTCGGGAAAATTCATAACCTAAAAATGATAGAACTACGTAACAGGAAAAACAGTTTTTTCCTAATAAAGACAAATAGCTAGAACTATTATGAAGCTTTTATTTTACTGAAATAACCGCTGAAAGGATTTTAAACCATAAAAACACGTAAATTCAGTAGCTTTAAGCTATAAATTCAACCGATGTGATCTAAAAAAAACCTGAAAATATATCTTTATAGCAAAGGCGTACGTACACTACACACCATCTCGTGTATCTCACTCAACAGTTGCCAGATCTAAAAAAAAGAAGCGTCCGAGAATATTTCCTTAATTCGGAAGGGGGGCAGGGAGGCTGCACTGCCCATAGATCATGGAAAAGAGAAAAAAAGGCGAATATCCCCTATTACTCATCGCGGCTATGCCTCGGAGACGCCTTTCTGGATTAATCAAATTAATTACGTTCATTTCGCTCGTAAGAGCTTGTCTACGGTCGTCTTAATGGTTACGGTGACGCGGAAGCGATTTGTTTACGAACAGCCTGTGGATTTTTATCGAAGAAGAAACTGGAAAATTCTTACAATAAATATCAATAATACCATAAATGAAGCTAATATGACACTTACTACAAGTACATACAATCTAGAGGTAAACTGAATACTGATAGACAGTATGACAATTTCTGAGTTGCATAATTCTTCGTTGGGTACCGCTAAGCTCTTGATCTTATTTTTCTAGAAAATTTAATAGGATTATTCTAAATTACTCAAACATTTAGAAGCATTTTTCTATGAATTAAAAAAAAATCGTACTGAATTTATAGGAACGGCTAGGTTCAATGATTTTTCAAACTTGAAATATAAACTGTGGCAAACAGCATTTGTTTAGAAAATATGTCTAACCATTTATACTTCAGATAAAACTTACCTGACGATTGAAAACCGGCCCTTAGATCCTAGAATATCGCTATGCCTTTTATATTAAACGCCTGTAAATAAAATCATTTTACAAACGGATGGCATTTTGTTAATTTTAATTATAGGAGCTTTTAGCACATCGCTTTTGAATATAATATATCCCCTGATGAAATTCTTCCTATTTTGTGTGAGAATTCCTTTTAGTCATAAATTAATGAGAATATTTTGAGCCGGATTCGTTAAAACGGTTTTATTGCTTTAAGTGCGTGCTTACCACTGAACAGAAAAAGGTCTCTTTCTATCAGTGCTTTGACAGATGCGTTGCCATAAGTATCACTTATCAAGCGTTGCAAAAATATTAAAATAAAACTAAATGATAATGATTATGCGATGTGCGCTTAACTTTCAGTATCATCGCGAATATTATTGATTATTAAATCATGTAGGTTATAATTGTCTTTGTAAGTACGTAACAAAACCCTTAGTAGTTAGAATAATTAACTGCCTGTATTACAGGTTAATAAACCGTTGATTACCGTCACACTAGCTTGCCAATAGAGCGATAATCACGACACACGACACTGTGTCGCTCTTTATATAGTACTACCTTTTGCTCGCAGCTCCGCCCGCGTGGATTTCGGTTATTGCGTAAAAATGTAGCCTATGTCCTTCTTCATATCCTAGGCTATTTCTCTGCCAAATTTCATGACGATCGGTTCAGCGGTGTAGGCGTGAAAGCTTAATAGGCAGACAGTTAATTTCGCATTTATATATTAAGTAGGCAGTGTCGCAGAATGCAGGCCAATGATGAATTGATGAGTTTTAATTTGGTTGTTCTTTTTAATTATGTATTTGAATTTGAAATTCGATTCGAATGCAACTTTTTTTATAAAGCGTATGCCGCCACTCGGCAGATGGCATTCAGTTCATTACTGCTGATTTACTGAACACCAATTTTATTATTCTGAATCAAATAAATTTTCAAATATGGTTTTATTTTTTTACTTCAATATTTTGGTATTTAGCTCTTTTCCCTGCAATAATTACCTTAAAATAAACTGTACTAAGTTTAGTTTTAGTTTAGCTCGCCAACTTGCAGCAACAAACTGCGAACCATATTTAGTTTCAACTAAAGTTAGACCCCCGATACCAACCAACGGATGGATTAATACGATTTCTGCGTATTTGCGTCGGCAACGGGCCGTAACGCAATTAGAAGTGAACTAAGTTAAATATATGAAGCATGTGACGCATGTAGGCAGCTCAGGAGCTAACCAAATTATAGAGTAATATGCGAAGGAGCTCCGATTATAATTTTGTATTTAAAATTCTCTTTTGCTACGTTATTTATGGAATGAGTTCTGTATGCGATTTTGTGGGGAATATAGCTTGATTTCTTCTTTTCTTTTTAAGATCCCAACGTCATTCGAGATCGTTGAAGAACCCTTATGAGCTCTTAAACCTTCATTTAAAAAAAATGCACTTGTGGTCCAGGGGTAACGGCCCCGACTTAGGAGTTCTAGGTCGTGGGTTCGAACCCAGACAGGCGATTTACTTTGTGTAAATAATTTCATAACCACTGCTCTCAAAACGGTTAAGGGAAACATCGTGAGAAAACCGGCCTATACTGGAATCACCTACACACCTACCAGCCCGCACTTGGCCCCGGTGGTGGATTACTGGCCCACTCCCTCTCGAAAACAGGAGGCCTCTGGTACAGCAGTGGGACATAGGCTGAAGAACTAAATAACCACACGGTGGGACCCAAAAATCAGTAAACAGCAAAACGAACTCCACTCTTTTCTTAAAGACAAGCTACAAACAGCAATAGATTATAAGTAGAAGAATGAAAGGGATCTAAGTATTGGGAACACATGTGGCCAGTAAAAAAAATAACCAATTTTCTGTCAATCGTCTTAACTATGCTCAACAGAATTCCTTAGTCACCTGTACCAGCGACAACAGCAGTAGCTGTTTTGCATAATCAGAAGCATTATAGTACCCTATTTATAATATAAAGTGACCACTATTGTGAACACTAAGCTTAAACTAAAAATGTAAATAAAAATATTATAAACATCACTTTTAAAATAGAATGAAAAAAAAAAACGCACATTCTTAATTTAAATAATAGAACTGCATCATAGTGCAGACTTGACCGTTAATTTAAGATTCTCACGAGATTTAAAAAAAAAACATACGCATCACAAACAAATTAGTTTACGACAGTAAGAGTAAAAAGCTCCCATATCAATGACTAGGGAAGGGAGAACCGTTGACTTTACTAGAGAATTTACTATTCGCCCTTTTGTGTGACCCCCTAAGATTCTCTTTTCTATTACTTTCTCACGATCAGGTGTCTATTTAACTATTTCTTGGGACTAGACCTGTCTCAATATGGCGCCCCAACGGTTTTCTTTGTTAATATTTCATGACCTTTTTGTGTGGATTTACCTTCAATTGTTTGTAGTGGTGTGTATTTTTTGGGGTGACGTCAGTTAATGGTTTTAATGTATGAGAGTTTGCGGGATAGCCATTGTCGCGTCATAGGTAAGACGTTTCTAGGATCGGTTTAAATGGCTTTTGTTTGACATAAAGAGCGAAGTCGTTGAACTCATTACAATAATGTGAACCGACACGTTTTATTTTTATGAAACTCGTCTTGTAATTCGCTTAACCCTTAATCTGGCAAGAGAAAAAACTCTTGAATTTTTTTTTTTTATATATATTTTTGTCATCGTTAGATGTTCCTAAAACCGGGAAAAATAATTAAAAAAATCTAGTATATCTAGATTTTCAGAAAATGCATGTCCAGTATACAGGACATTGCCAGGTTCTCCATAGAGTAACTGTAAATATCGATGTCCAGTATATTGGACATGGCCGAATTAAGGAATCGTTCGAGAATTTTTATAAAAACTTTATTTATGCAATTATGAAATAAACAAAAATAAAATGCATGTGTATAATGAAAATATGTATTGTTGTACAATTTTAAAATTTAAAATTACATTATTGTTACTTATTTGGCTTCTATAAAATTGTATAAAACGTAAAAAGTCTAAATCTTCTTTATTATTATAACATGACAACCCGTCTTGAGATCAATATTATTCAAAAATCAATAGTTATAATATGTAATCAGTCAAACTTTTCTTAAACAATTAATAGTTTCACTTACTTGCTATGCTAATCATAAAAACAATTTCTCTTACGTACTAAACACAACCTTTGATTGCACTTAGCGCAATATACATCAGTCTTATTTTTGGCGCAGTATTTACAGCGACCATAGGATTCTCCAAAGCGTGTCCTTCGTCTTGAGAAAACTGAATATTTTTAAATGTATCTTCACCCCCATATAGCAGGAAGTCGTAAACAATACCCGACATACCTGCCCGGACAAAATTTTTAAAACCCCACTTATTGGGTTTCATAGGGTTATATTGTCTTCTATTTCCCGCCTTTGTCCCTTTATACGGTATTGTCATTTCATCAATGCTATACCTCATCTCCTCTTCAGTAGCTAGGCAGTTCATCCTCACCTTCTCTACAAACGGCCTCACCTTGAAGTATCGATCCAAATCGGGACAGGAATTGTCTACGAAATGGATATTCCTGCGTATGCACTCAAACTTTTTCAGAGGCATAATGTCTGCTATTGCTGAGTATCGCAGTTCTTTGGCCCAATAATCCACGTAAGATGGCAAATTAATTAACAACACTCATAAGTAGAAGTATGGACAGGAAATCATTAAATTCGTCTTCGGTAACATTTATTGACCGTCCAGTTCTTTGCACTGCGTAGAGGTTTGTGTTATGGACTATATCTTGGATTATATCCACAGAAAAATATTTATGAAAATAAACTATAGGTGAGTCGTCGTTAGGTATGTCAAAAACGAATTCACAATCCATAATTTCAGCCTTGTGCAGGAACTTGCCTTTTTTCCAAATGTAATTGGTTGTCTTACGCTTTTTTGATTTGACGTGTCTAATGCGAGTGTTGGTATGGACGGGTTTTTTTCGTTTTGACCTGGTATTGACAATATTAGGAGCCGGTGACATGTCCACAACAGACTGGATTGATGATAAGGTCGGAATAACATCATAGTTTACCTGGCTGGTTGATGGCAACACTTCCCTCATAATTGGTGTGAGAGGCACTGGTAGTTCTTCTTCGACTTCTGGCTCGCTGTTGGGTATTTCGTCGTTAGAAGAATCGTCACTGCCATTGTTGCTGTCCAAAATATTCAGGTTTTCCAATGACGATGGTATGGATGGTGCATCTGATTAGATCATCAATTTCCTGGCCATGGTGCAAATCTGGTTCTTCATCTGAACTGGTCTGGCCTTCTACGTCTGATACAGCGTTAATTAGTGGCACTAAAGCTAATAATTTTTAGGCACGTAATGTTTTTTTGAAGACCTGTAAATAATAATATTGTTAGGTATCATAAATAACATTTATCATACATAATATAGATATTAGTTCATAATATTATACTAATTGTTAGTTTTCTGTCTCATTGGCAATGTCCAGTATACTGCACATCACAAAACCATACTAAACCCTCGAGAATCCGGCAATAGGAAGTATACTGGACACACAAGTTTCGCAGAGAATAACGAAAAATCTATAAGTAATATTATGATTTTAGTATACACGTACATATAAAAATACGTTACGGAATATACAGAAAAGAAATAATTATTTATTTTAGAACAAAAAAATTAAATAAATCGAGACTTACCGAGAGCGGTCGTGACGCGTTCATCCTCCCTGACGTTGCGGCGTCGACTGACCGGCCGAGCGCACGCGCTCATTGACAGTTATTTTTTATGTTATAATGTAGGACATAACCAAGTTATTCCATATATAAAAAAACTAATATTGTTAAAAAAAAATGCTGCAGATTTTTACAAAGTTGATGTCCAGTATACTTCCCAGTGTCGAATTAAGGGTTAAATAATTTACATTTTATTTTATAATTTTAAAAACCCATTACTAAGTCGTAAAAAACGGTTACGTCATTCGTTTCAGTAGGTGTGAATATAGTTTCGATTAAATAACCTCTGTTGCCGAATAAAATATAAATATCTAAATTAAAACTTGAATAAATTGAAGCGTTGTAATAAATTTGTTCGTTTTAAATTCGGAACGTTTATAACTCACCATTGGAATAATGCAATCACGTAAAATAAAAAAGCGTCCAAATTTTAAATGCCGAAAAGTACCATCTCACTACGTCGAATGTTGATCGTGTTATAAAGTAATGCGTGAGCCGACCGCGGTGGGCCGACATCTAGCACCCCATAAGGCGCAACTTGGCAATAAATAATACAGAATTTAACAATATCACGCTTACGTGTTCCGGAGTTGTAAAATTAAGTTGACGAACCCACGTCGGAACGAAGGGGTAAGCAAAATGGAATGTTTACCGAGCCTTGATATTAGCTCGGGAGTTGTAAATGGAAAATGTGGTTTAGTTTTTATTTGAGCTTAAAATGTTCATTTACTGTCTGAAACATTATATTAGCTTTTCTTTGCGTCCTTTTACGTTGTAATTACACAATTTTCTATTTATTTTTCAACATTATGCTAGACAGTTTGCCGTTTGCTACATTATTAAACAAGCAGATGTTTTGAACAGTTTGTGTGTTATGTATAAATTTGACATCGAAACGAGTTTGAAGATTCCAATAAAAAGAAAAAAAAACATCAAGAAAAAGTCTTGGCACTCACATTCTGAGAAGTTTATAGTTATATTCTTTTACATAAGTAAGCCTGAACTCTGATGTTGGTTTCCCATCTGCGTAATATTATCATGCCCCTCGTAAACATAATAAAGTAAATACTTGAGTAGGGAAAATGATCCCGAAAATCCCACTCCCGTTCTATCACGAAAGTAATTCTAATCTAAATGTAGATGAATTTTCGTAAATTCGTGCTCAGTATCGTCGGTGCAAGGCCGCGCTGCTTTGTTCTGATTTTAATTGGGTACCGGTAGACCTCTCCTTAATATTTTTGAATGAAATGTTATAATCGAGTTTTTTATAGCCATTGAGGTTTTTGCCTATCAATCAATTTGTATCAATAATTTGTATAATATGAGTTTGAAATATAGAAAACAATTTTGTACTCTGGTTTTATGTAAGGTAATTTGCGAGAAGACGTATCATAGCAGCCGAAAGACGTCCACTGCTGGACATAAGCCTCCCCCAAAAGGGGGGATTTGCCATAAGCGCCACGCTAGGCAGGTGGGTTGGCGATCGCAGTATGGTGGTCAAATGCATAGAAAACGCTGCTGCCCATTCTCTAGTAAGTCCCTTCCCAAGTAGCACAAAACTGCATTATAAGATGTCACAAGAGGTAACATCGGTAACTTTAGCACTTATGAAGAGTTATTACAGTACACTCGACCTGCAATAGGTGAAAAGTGAGCTTTCACCTGAATAAGAACGTTATTATGCGTCACGGAAACCACACTGTAACGCTTGCAGCGTTGATATAGGTAACAAGTTCAGTATTATACAACTTTAAGCAATTTAAAGGTTTTTTGTGGACTTTAACTAAGCTATATTCTGAATTGAAGACCACAAGTGTACCCTTAGACCACTTGCATTTTAAGAAATAACACGTGAGCTACTGTAATGTAATCAGTTATTCTGTGGCTTCAAATAACAAAGATATAATGCTTTTTGCTGCACACAGTGGAATTTGTGTAATGTTAATCAGCTTGTTACACGCAATCGTATAATAGCTCTTATAAAGCCCACATGATCACTATGGGTGAACATTATATGATGCTAAGTTAAAGCAAACTGCTCTATATTAGCTCACATGCTACCCATAATCTCCGTGAGAGCTGAATACTTGTACTATCGTTGACAATTAATCTACTAGTGCCGTTAAATAAGACCTTGAAGACTTCTTTATTCAGCGCTTCGTAGGTAAGTATACTAATCGCGTCGTTTAAGATATTGTGATATGTGGAAATATAAAAAAAGGACTGGCGGAATACGCCGAAAAATTAATGCAGAATATTTGAGGATTCTGAACAGAAATACAGATGATACAGTGAACATTGAACAGGCTACACGTTTTGTGAACAATGGTCCAAGTGTGAATGAAATTTTAGAACAGGAGGGTTCCGTATTCGAAAATGTTGGTGTAAAAGCACGTGCAGATTCAGATGGACAAAACTCTTCAAGTATACAGCAAATGTTAAAAGATAGTGGTAACGTATTGTGCAGTAAT
Organism: Antitype chi; assembly: GCA_947359405.1. Lineage (NCBI taxonomy): Eukaryota > Metazoa > Arthropoda > Insecta > Lepidoptera > Noctuidae > Antitype > Antitype chi. Next base: position 13,605,116 of record OX375811.1, on the reverse strand, counting down.
GACAATGAATATAGATGGGCAGATAGATCTAACTATTCTGCAAGTTCAGACAGTGACAATGTATGTAGTAATTATGATAAAAAAGAAAAATTTCGAGAAAATATAAGAAAATGGGCCATTCAAAAAAATATTGCACACACAGCTTTAAAGGATCTGTCAAAAATAATCAATGAATTTATTCCAAATACATTACCTAATGACCCCAGGACTATTGTAGCTACACCCAGACAAATCACCTTAAAAATAATCGAAGGAGGTGAATACTGGCACAATGGAATAATAATACCTTTGCAAAAAATATTGCTTTGTTGGGAAGAAGCTCCAGAAACAATTTCGTTGAATATAAACATGGATGGTTTACCAATCTTCAAAAGTTCTAAAAAAGAGTTTTGGCCTATACTTTGCAACGTTTTCGAGAATCCTTGCTTCAGGCCATTTGTTATTGGCATTTATTTTGGAATAGGTAAACCGAAAAATTTGAATACTTATTTAGAAGATTTTATCAATGAAATGGAAGTATTGCTTCGGGATGGTATTTACTTTCAGAATTCTGGAAGAAAGTTCACAATAAAGATACGGTGTTTCATTTGTGACTCACCTGCCAGAGCTTATATAAAAGGTACCTACTGCTCACATCAGTTAGTCGAATTTTAACATATTTGTCAACATATTATAAGTACCTACTTCTCTATCTGTTACAGGTGTTTGTAATTTCAACGGGAAGAATGGTTGTCTGAAATGTGTTACAGTTGGAGAGTTTTCACACACTTCGCATACCGTAGTCTTTGCCGACTCCAGATGTGCCGATAGAACTGATGATGGGTTCCGGAACAAAGCTTATGGTGCGCACCATAAAACTGACTCACCATTGCTAAGACTGCCAATTGATATGGTAAAGAATATTCCAGTCAGCGACTCACTACACCTTATCGATTTAGGGATCATGAAAAGAATGCTTATAGGTTGGCGTGATGGTAATTTTGGAAAATACATCACAAAATGGCGTGCCACTGACATTGAAACAGTTAGGATTTTTTTAAACCAATGTAAATTACCATTTGAAATTCACCGTTCAGTGCGGAACCTCGATTTTTTAGCGTATTGGAAAGCATCGGAATTTAGATCTTTCTTTTACTATCTCAGCTTAGTTATTCTGCGTGATGTTTTGCCATCTAATGCGTTTTCACACTTTTTGATGCTCTACTGCGGAATAACCATTTGTTCCAGTGAAGCTCACCATTATTTGTTACCTGTGTCTGAAGAACTTTTGAGACACTATGTTAAACATTATAAAGATTTCTACGGAGCAGCATATGTAACAAGTAATGTCCACAATTTACTGCACGTTACTGCTGAAGTTAAAATGTACGGATCACTAAATACTTTTAACGCATATCCATTTGAGAACAAATTATATATGATCAAGCAAATGCTCAGGGTTGGCAAAAATCCACTGTCACAAGTGGCCAAAAGGTTAATTGAAGATGATGAGAATTGTGTCAAAAATACTGACCTAGAGAAAAAGAAGTACGCTACGTATCCATTTATCTCGAGGAGTAAAAAAAACATCCCCATTTTAAATTATCAAGATTTTAGATTATCTTCAAAAACAGAAGACAGATATTTATTCACAGTACATAGTGATATTTTCGAAATAAGTTCGATTACTGAAGAACTTAATGTTGTGTCCATAAAAGGTTACCGGTTAAATAGCAAAGAGGATGTTTTTGAATATCCTATCAAATCTTCTCGTCTTGGTATATACAAATACTCACGAATTGGCGATACTACTATGGGTGTTTTAGATCCCAAAGAAGTAAAATGCAAATTAGTTTGTATTCCTCATGGAGAATATAACTATTTTATTCCATTAATACATACAATGTAAGAAAATAAAATACTTGAGGTTCTGATTTTTTTGTACTTTTATTTATTATTTACATCTTATCCACATAAGAAAATATCACATCCAAATAAAATCACAAAAATATCAATTTTAGGTACCTAGTCGTTCCTGACGTTTATTTATGTTTAAAGGGCAAATTAAAGCTAATCAGTGGACTACTATTTTTATCTAACTAGAAGGTAGCATACACGGTAACATGTTCTTATTTAAAACAATATTGTGAGATACGGTAGTTGGTTGGAGATACCCGTTAAGCCCCCTCTACACGTCTACAGACGCGTCCGCGGACGTTGGCAGATGCATCAGCAGACGGATCACCACGAGCCGTCCACACGTCTGTAGGTCGAGCAGTCTATGCTTATACTCGACAGACGCAACTCGTACGTAATATTCCAAAAATGGATATTGAGACCGTAGCTGCCACAGCTATTAATTTATTTAGTTTTTTTTATAAATATTATGTATTTTAGATTATTTATATAAAATTTGAAAATAAATACCATAAAAATAAAAATGTTGTATTGTGTACTATTATAATAGCATAGACTGCTCGACCTACAGACGTGCAGACGGGTCGTGGTGATCCGTCTGCTGATGCATCTGTCATCGTCCGCGGACGCATCTGTAGACGTGTAGAGGCTTTCTCATAGTGGAAACATAAACCCTTTTCATTCGCCCGTTATTCATATCTATCTAGTAGGAAGTTTTTCTTATATTTAACAAGTAGGTATGTAGGTATCTACATAAAAATTGTTCACACTTAGGAATCTAGTTTAGAGCAATTATTATTAATCAGTCGTTACTTATATCTATTTAGTAGAAATAATTAACAACAGTCATCTTCTCTTCAGTCTTGCATTTAAAACAAAATATATTATAACAAGATTTCTCTTTTACGGAACGTTTCCTAACAATTTCTGTAAATGATTTCACAACTGTTCAAAAATCAACGTAATCTAAACATAAACGAACAATTATAATATTTTTTATCACAAAAACAATCATCATCATCATCATCATAATTTCAGCCAAAAGACGTCCACTGCTGGACATAGGCCTCCCCCAAGCACCGCCACTTCGACCGATTCTGTGCTTCCCGCATCCAGCGGGTTCCCGCGGCCTTCACAAGGTCATCGGTCCATCTTGTGGGAGGCCTCCCAACGCTACGTCTTCCGGTAAGCGGTCGCCATTCCAGAACCTTTCGGCCCGCAAACAACAAAAACAAAAACAATAATTTTGTTAAAATGTATATGTCGTGGCTAGATCATAGAAATTGATCACTTCATGATATGGCCAACTAAAATTGCCCAGATCATTTTAAACTTTAAACTTTGATGATATGTTAATCCTCGTTTGGCCTACTTTCTTTAGACTTTTAATTATCATAGAAATCCTACATCAATGACATAGCCAAATGAGGATTGACGTATCATCAAATGTAATCATTTAAACGATCTGGCCAATTTTAGTTGGCCATATCATGAAGTGATCAATTTCTATGATCTAGCCACGACATATATGTAAAACATGTGTGAGCATACATTTGTGTGCGTGTGTGCATGTTTTGTCTGCGTGTATGAGTATGCTTAAAAAGTTTTGGTATAAAAATTAGCATAGGTCCATACTTTCGTCGCTTCTCGTCTGTTCGTTGTTGTCACCATTTGAAGCTGTTTCAAGTTGTTCTCTTTTTTTGCCTGCTTGAGGTTCTTCTCCATTATTACCATTATCTTCATCACCAACTTGAAGTTCTTCGCTGTTATTACTGGCATTATAATGTAATTCCTCTCCGCGGTTTCTACTTTTGCGGGTTCGTTTTGATGATTGTCGTAACCCTTTCATTAACTTACGTTTAGAAGCATTCCTTATGACTAGCTTCAAAAACTTTTCGGCGTCATCATCCGTAAAGTTTGAGTCCCAAGAATTGACAATTTCAAAGAAAAATTTCCTAATGTTCTTGTAATTTTTAAAGGGAATTTTAGAAATTTCTCCCTTGCTACCACCGGACCATGAACACTGACAAAGAAAATTTTTGGAGAAAAGTATATCCAGTAGTTTGTATGCGCACGTCGTGCCGCTACCCACTTTAGATGAGCACAACAATGATAATGTTTTGGAAAGCTTCTTTTTTTTGGCCTTATCAGCTAGATCCGTTTCCAACATTTCAAATTGCTGCTGGTTTTCAATGGGCTGTATAGAAAAACTTTCATTCTCTTCTTCCGTTCTTAATTGGTCTTGCAGCAATGTAACATTTACTGGTCTTTCCTTCTCCTGAGATATTGATGCTTTTGTTTCCTCCAATTGTATTGTTAAGGAAGCCAGCTTAAGTGCAATTTTTTTTTGATTTTCCACAACTACATTAAGCTTTTCTAACATCGCGGCTTGATTAGTAATCACAGTTTGTATATCTTCTGAGTTGAATACCTGAATAGTGTCTTGCTGCTGACAAAATACATTTGTTGTTAAAGCGCGACTGTCGCTGGCTGACGGTGGTGGATTATCCTGTAACATGAAGTGATTAACCTAAATGATTAAATAAGCACATCAATTTAATTTGTGACGCAAGCATATATTGAGTATTAGTTAGGTACTACGTAACAGATACATTACTTCCTTTCAACTAACACGGAACATGTACGCATCGAAACATTACTCGCGCGCACATCGCTATATCTACACTTAATAATGATAATAATAGCCAAGAGCCTGGACCAACATCTGAGGAGGCTCTCGTTGGGCAGCTGGGTCAAGGGCTTGATTCAGAAAGCGGTACTCCTGGACACGGCTCGCATTGTTAGGAGGTTCCTCTCTCTGGAGCCCTGACCGCCGGTAGCTTGGACCTTGTTCCCGATACCGGTGGGCTACTATTTTTTATATTTTTAAATGTTTTTATATTTGTATACTAATATTTAAAAATATAATTTATATGTGTTATTTAATTGAATAAAGGAAATAATAATAATATCCATATCTAAACTAATATTATAAAGAGGAAAGATTTGATTTTTTGTTTGTTTGTTTGTATGTTACGATTTAACATAGAAACTACTCAACCGATTTTTTAAATTCTTTCACAATTATAAAGCTATATGACCTTTTAGTAACATAGGCTCTTTAACATCACACTATGACCAATAGGAACGGAACAATAATGAAAAATGTAGCAAAAACGGAAAAAATTATCCTTTTTGAGAGCTTACGCTGCGTAAAGGGTTGAAGTTACGCGAAAATGCAGTATGATAGAAATAGTCCCCTAAAAACTTCTTATCAAAAGTCCGCGACAGCATATGTCTATTTGCGGACGGAGAGAAATGGGTAGCTCGCCGTCCGATAACGACCAGGCCCGGGTCGACGGCGCGTAGTGTTCCACGCGCGCCTCAGAGATGTCAGCACAATCGACGGGGTCCGCTAGGGCCGATGCCAGCCGGGGTTGCTGCGGGTGTGTCCTACGGGGTTACCGTGGCCCCAGCAATGTACAGGCAACCGAAGGAATACGGGTGGGTTTTAGTCAGTAAGAGTCTGACACGCCCTCCCGCTCCAGCCAGAGCGGGAGAAGTCATTTGATGATTTCCCACCCAAAAAAATAAAAAAACCATATGTCTATCTTTTTATGGTAAAATTCGATCAAAAATAATGCAATACAAATAAAAAACAAACTTTATCTCTTTATAATATTAGTTTAGACTTTGGAAATCCATGGGAATTAAGTCGCAAAGTGCTAATAATTTACCTATACCTATTCTGGTTAATATAAACTTTAATTATTGTGAAGTAGCGTTTAATAGCTGGATCTTAAAGTCCTAACTTTCTACAGACACTACAATATTAAACAAAAATCTTACCAATTGTGTCAAATCTTGCGCCAACGCGTCGAAATTTATTTCGCCATCAGCGGCATATGGATTCGATGTTCCCGGCACGCTGCAGTGGGCATTGTCGTCGGTATCCGTATTTTGTTCCATTCGACGCAATTCCTTATCTGCCTCTTCGTATGTAGGTATAAAATTTCTCTTTAAAACACATTTGTACGAGTTCCATTCTGGTCCTGGACTAGAATGACCGTCTTTTATTAATTTAGATGCAAATTTGATATTTTTTGGTGGCCAGCGGACAATCCCTTTCGATTCCCACAGCGTGGGAACGATGGTCAGTTTAGGTACATCGTACTCGATCGTCTGTACTATTTTAAAAGCCATAATATTTCTCTGAAAAGAAAAACAATTGATAATTAAATAGGTATAATGTACGTAATTTCTTTTTTACCTATCTACTGTGTATGGACTGTCCCACCCCAACGCTCCATGCATAAAACTAAACAAGACGTACCAACTGGAATTCGTTTACGATTGAAACAATACGTCTGTGCACGAATGAAAGTAACGATAAGTTCAATCCGCGATACACACCCGACTGCGGTCCGTCGCACGTCGGCCGATAGGATAGCGAGGCGAGGAGGGGGGGTGTTCCCGCGCCTCACCTCATAGGCGAACATTACACGGTCATGCAAGCGTCAATCATTTCCATCAATCATGAATGATGGTTGAATGATGGAATTTTATCGCCTACAATTTTCGTCATGCAAACGTCAATCATCGCATTAGACGGTAGGTTTTTCGTCAATCAAAATTTTGTCTGTGGCAAAACTGACAGCAAAACCTATCGTGTAATGTTCGCCATAGACTCATACTCTGACTGCACTTAGATCGTTCATCGTTCATTTTACAATGACCACACTGTTTAAAAGCCTGAGCTTTTAAAAAGTTTTACCTAATTATGTCTACTTTGGTGGAGAAAACTTTGATAATTACTAAGTACATGATTAACATACGCTAATCCAAAAAATATAGGATGATGTGATGATGATGAGGCTTAATTCGCGGATCCCTAAAATTCCTGCAGAGTTTATCGGTTCACTGATGATTACCTACAGTTATTTGCATACATGTTACCCACTATCAAGCTTTACATGAATCTGTAGCTGACTTGTGTAACACAAGAACCACTCGTAACAGCTCGTTACTGATTCATGTACCACGAGTGGACACTTAAACTGCTCATGCCGTTTTATTGTGGTTAATACGGTACACATTGCTTGTCTGCCATTTTTTAGATTCTAACCTATGTCTACAATATAATAATAATTAGTTTTTGTTTATTCAACGAAAATAACAACAGAATTTGAATAGGAAATGTAATGATTTTACACGTAAACAGCTTATTGTCAAATTACAAAGGAAAAATAAAAAGACTTAATTTTTTATAATAATATCATCAACCTATTTTATACTATAAGTTTCAAGTAAACAGTGATATTTTGAGAGCGCGTGAAAATTTTCGTCTATTATTATATAGTATTTGACAATAAACTCTCTTTCCCATTCGAACTTCCTGGACATGGAGGAAAAACAAAGTTTTACTTACCGATAAATATTTGCCTATATTTACCACAAACACTTTACAAAATGGTTCACACAAAACATATCAAAATAATCAGTAGTAGGGTGAAAATTATTCACAATTTTGCCACTTGTGAATTGTCAGCTCCATAAAAGAGTTACTAATAATCCTGGAGTGTATTTTGTGCTGAAAAATAGGTAATAAGTACTCTATTATTCAGCCCTTGTGGTTTATAAAAGGTAACACATACCCTGATAATCAGTCATTATTCAGCTCTTGAGGCGACTGTTACCTTTAATAATGCTCAAATAACGCTGATATAGTGCAACCAGCTCCATTATTCAGCTAACAGCTGATTAATTTGTGCCCAAATCAGAGTTATATCAACTGAGTAGGCGCCTCTAACGCTCTTATTCAGCAGGTTTATTCAGCTGAAGATTCCATTGTGAACAGTGATTCAGCTACTATTCAGCGCTTCTGTGCTACTTGGGTTAGTCGCCACCTACGACACCTACGGGAAGAAATGGGATGGTGCTATTCTTTTACGTCCGTCACCACACGAGAACGAGCAGACGTATGAAATATCATAATTGCGATACAAAATTGTATGCTTTTCATACGAAGCAAAAAAAAAAAACCTTAGGAGCAGTCGTCTGGACATTCCATAACTCAGCCTTGCAGAACATGATGATTATTATGATTCATGACATAAAATACTCACAGTATTATTATATTCAAATAAAACCACACACCCAAAACCGGCCATTTAAATTAGATCTAAAACTCGATCATAATACTACTTCCTGCGGCCGGACGTGGCCCAACTTAGACCATTAGCAGTCTAAAACGTTTTTAATTTACTCGAAACCCTTGTTGGATTAATGGACTGTTACCGTGGCAAGACGTGATAATAGCGTTTAAAAAAATCGTAACAGTTTTTCTTTTTCCTTATTTAAAAGGTCGAATTTTGTCGTCTTTGTTTATGTCCAGCCACTCGTGTTATTTTTTTGTTTGACGAGCGACTGTTTTGAGTGACTCACGAATTTCGGTTTGCCTTATTTATTCAGTTGCTGTGAAAAACTTCCAAATAAGATTTTTTTTTAACTAGGTAAATCAAAGGTTGGTACCTATTAGGTATACCTACTTGCATTAAATATATACTTTAAAATATTTTTGTTAAGTATTCTAGTAATGAAAAATTACTTCGTTTCTAAAAAATAATCACGATTTAATCCCGACTGTACAATAAAAACAACTATTCAAATCAAACTTTAATATTAACAGAAAAGAAAACAAGTTGTTCTCGTACAAAAATATGAAGATAATTGAGCATCCTTCAGTCTGAAGAAATAATAATTTGGATTTATTTCGGCATTGAATATTTACGGTCTAACTTACGTAGTCCTTGAACTTTTAGATCGAGGTTCAAAGCCCTAGAACAGTTATAAAACCTTTTCCATTAACATAATACTGCTATTATAATTTGATGCTAAAATTGAGTCAATATTTCGATGGAATTTATACAATGTAATAGCGTTAAACGCTTAAAAATCGAGCGACATAACTCATTTGGAATAGGCATGATGACTTTAGGTTATTTTGGTTTTCTAATTTCGGCCAAGACTATTCAATTTCAGAGTCAAATCAACCAAAAACGCCATAAAGTATGAAAAACACCATCGATCCTGTTACGTCACCCTTAAACATATCATAAAAAAAGATTTTCTCTTTATTCGTACGCACCCCGACTCACGATTAACGTCAAAACGAGCGTGCTTAGTTGTTCCGTCACGTCGCAGATGCCAGATAAAACATGGCGCCGTGTATTTAAATCATGCCCCGTAAATGGACGCCGCGACTTCCCTTTCCCACCACTATAAATTGATCCCCAACAATGGCGCTAGTTGTCACTAAATCAAATTCAAGTTCCTTTACACTTTAGTTCCTTCTTCCACCACCAGAGTTCAAGTTATATTAGTTTTTATAAGCAGCGTTAACGGAGTTCATTAATTACTTTTTTAAAGTTTTACAGGAAAGAGGGTGGTTATGTGGTTTGTACGCTGAGTATTTAAGTGTTTTTTTAGAGTTTATAACTGGTCGGTTTTCTAAGTTTTATGCTATCTGGTATATTTATGGGACTTTTACTACTGATAATATTCATTAAAATACATAAGCGCGTCGCTGCATAAACTCTTGGAATATTTACAGTAAATCACCGAACGAGTAGCCAAGATAAAATAAAGTGAGGTATACAAGCCAGTTGTTGGTCGTACCTTCGCTATACGAATTTACCTGTTTAAAAAGTCTGGTAAAATAGGCACCAAGTTTATTGCAGGGTTAAAAAAAGTCCTTCAATGTATTTGCCTTTAAACTGTTTAACAATGCCGTGTCGCTGCATTGCGTTTATTTTCTTTCAGTTAATCAAACTGGAATTATTTATGTTTTCTCTTCATGTAAATGTAATTTGTGACATGTTTAACATATTACTGTTGTGTGACATGACATATAAATTTGCAGTGCTGTTGCTAATTACGACATTCACAATGTTTCATTATGCAAATATTATGTAATCCTATTGAAATGTTACTAAGTAGTGTAATGTCAAGTTCTACAATAATTAATTGTTTCACTTGGCAGGTTTAGTTTCCTCTTTTCAAGTTCAGACACATTCTAACTTTATGACATGACCCTGATCAATACATCGTCGAAAAAAAAAAACAATTTCATATTCAGAACTCGATTCACACTATGGGGTATTATAATATTCATAATAAACGTTGATTAAAGTTAAGGGATGTTTAAACGTCAAAAACGTATGGTTAAACAGTCGCTAATCATTACTTAACTTTAAGCAATGTTTATAAATAAAGGGATTAGTGATTTCGTAGACCTATTACCTACTAAAGTTCAGCAACATATCTTATCGATATATTATGCCTGAATTAACGCGAATTATTCAACCGAACTTAGTTCGAAATTGGCAAAACGATATTTTAAAGTTACGCTCGATATAAGTTTTTCAATCGACATTAGATTTGGTGATAACTGGAGCGGTAGGCCGAGTTTTGAACGTGAGATACGATGTGTAGGGATGCCAATTTTCAGTATTTTGATATGTGCCTTATTTTAATTTAATAAATAATTCTATAGCATTTTATTTTAATTTAATAAATAACTAAGTACATGGATAGAGAACAAAAATATGTTGCGTAACATTTTCAGGTTCAATAATTTACACATGCATATGTTACGGCTAATAGCCGAAGTGCGGCTACACCTAGTTTTAGTCGGCTATAACTAGGTGCAACCGGTTAAACTTAGATGTATCCTACTTCGATAAATTGTGAACTGCACCATACTGCTTACCGACAGATTAGGTTAGGTTAGATTAGAATTGCGACCAAACGCGCGCGAGCCGAGCGAGCGCAGCGAGCGATGCCGCGGCAGCGGCCGGCGAGCGCTAGTCCAGCTGCACCTAGTTAATAGCCGGATAAAACTAGGTGTAGCCGCACTTCGGCTATTAGCCGTAACACATACATAAAACACACTCAATAAGTTTTATTTCAAAAATTTTCAACTGATTTAGAATATAGATACTTATTCGTAACAAACAATGTTACGCAATCTTTCAATGTCGACAATTTTTTTTTTTTTATTCTTATGATTTCAGAAAAGAAGCTTGCAAAATAATAACCTTTTAATACTTTTACGTAATAAAATCGGGAAACTCTTAAACCTCAGCCCTAGCCATACATTATCAAGTTCGGCCGTTTTCTACACCATTTGGCGCCGCTTAGCATCGATTTTAATTTGTACTCCTTCGCATATCGAGATATTGGAACGGCTTTATTCAGAATCACGTAGTGTAATACGCGCCCCAGTAACGTGATTCGCACGGTCCGCTTATTCGCGCGGGAAAAGCATTTTTATTATGTTTTGACTTCAAAATATTAAGCTTTAAATATATGGCGCTTATAGGAATCAATAATTCGGTTATGTATTGAATGTAAATGAATTCTGTGATAAAAACGATTACTTCCAAACAGCATCTCTCAGAAACCCGTATGAGAATCGAAATTTTGAAAAAATAAACACATGCGAGAGCTAGAGGCTATTAAAAATTAATTCATCTTCTTAGCTGCCACACACGAAGTCAAAACTTCAAAAGTTGTTTATTACAGCTAAAAGTAACATTCCACTAATTGCGACCCCAATTGCAACAAGATTTAAGTACATTCCACAAATAAATTCTATTTATAAGCCAGAGTACACACTGTAGCAAATAGGCCAAAGCTATAAATAGGCGGTATAGCAACAAGTGGTGTACACAGGCTCCCCGCGACACAGTTGTTTGGGTATGGCACACCTTATTTGGCTAAAAGCGCGACCAGTGACATTTTAGATGATAAAATTTGGACTGGTCGGATTGAAGGCCATAAAGTGACATTGTCTGTGGGTGACTGTACTTACAGCGTGTGATCGTTTGTACAGTTTGACAAATTATAGGGTAAGTGGAATAAATAATTGTACATGTCGAGTTAGATTTTCAGTGTAAGGTCACAATAAACTATCACCTAATCATAAAAACAAAGTCAATCAGGCAACATACTAACAGTTATATGTATTTTTCAAACAAGATTATATTTTCATAATACCAACAGAATTAAAACAACAATGATAGTATGTACGCGTAGGTAAATAAAAAAGGAGGGCAAAGAATCATATAGCATCAAAAATTCGTCCCCATCGCTGTCAACAGGAAAAGGCTGGCGGCATTGCCGCGCTGTTCGGCTATGCCGATTCTTTGGCAGAAAAATAGGCCATCCCTCTGGTCACGTGAAAATTCGACCAACCTTAGATATATTTTTTAACTATCTAGGATGAGCAAAAGCTCCATCCCACCTAGCTGGCATCCCTTAAAATTTCACGGCATTTCTAGATTTTTTTTTCTAGCTATTAGATTTAATGAACGTGGGTATGTATGAAGCTTGATAGCAAAGGATCGCATTGGTCTGTTATTCTATCTTTTAGTTTTATTAAATTGGATACAAAATGGCGACCGTACCTACTAGTCGGTTTCTTTTATTCGTCCTACCTTTGATGGCTTTATTTAGATTTTATTTTAGTTATAAGATTTTTCCTCTTTCGGCAAAAGTACTACGAAAGTTTATATGTAAGTAATTGAAAATCAAAACCTGTGTTTATCGAAAAAATAAAAATTACTTTCCAACAATTCCAACAGCAAGTAGGTACGCCCCTATCTATAATTTTCATAACGAAGTATAAATTCAGATGCGAAATTTTCTCGACAAATTAAGTACAGACGCTGTTCCTATCTTATATTCCATCTAACAAAGCGCCAGACTTCCTTAATTTGGTCCTACAGACCTCTGGTCCTTTGGTACAGAAATATCCGTATATTTTCCAAGGAGACGGTACAATTTGTCGTTGCAGTCCATTCCGTTTCCTGTCGGATCGTCTTTGTAGAACTTCATAAAATATTACATAGGTCTAACGATGTCGGGTTCCCATCTCTGCTTGCAAATGAGTTGTTTTAAGTATTATAAAGTTGCTATATGGAGCTTGTATTTGATGCAAATTTTCACTATTTTCTTAAGATATTATAAAGAAAAAGATGATACTTAAAAAAATATTACTTGCTGCGCCACGCGATTTTACCCGCATAAGTCTCGATCCTGTGGGAATACCGGTATACAAAATATCCTATGTCTCCTATGTCCTAATCCAGGTCATGGTCTATCCATATGACAAATTTCATACAAATCCAAGGTTTTAGCATGAAAGCGCATCAAAAAAAAAAACTCTAATTTTATAATAATAAATATTATTCGTTGAGATTATTTATTTATAAACATGTTCGCAAATTAATAAATGATTTGATTTCATGATTATATTTTTATTAGACCTCAAAAAATCCAGTTCCTTTTAAAAGTATGCATTCTCTCTGAAAAAAGTCCTTAGCATACCTATATCATAACCAGAGATCGGATATTCGGATGCATATTTACCTAAAGATCAATTTTAGCTATGAAAGTATGGAAGCGGCTTTATAGATTATTTGTAATATTTATTAAAAACCCCGGGATTCTTTGATTGCATAACTATTCAGATGTGTATTAATTTAAAATTAAAGTTTAACCGGATACAAATATGTGTATGTACTGGAGGAAGGGTGGTTTGTATTAGTTAAAACAAAAAATAAACAAATTACTTACCTAAATTAAGACTTTTTCGATACAAAAGCGCATTCCATGTTAGCCAACATCTCAACTTTAGGTGAATATGGATCCGAATATCCGATCTCTGATCATAACACAATAGTATAACATTCACACAAATACCACTTGAAAGGACCAATAGCCAGTTACTATCCGCCTCATTATAGTCGGCTTACCAAAGAAACTCGAAATTTTGCAAGTCACACTATTTATCTGGGTGTCGTTTCGAGTTTCATCCCTTACCTCCCCCTCCCGAACAAAAGGTCGTAATTCTGCTTACGAAAAACCCCTAAACCGTCAATATCGTTTGTCGTTGTACAATTTGGGTTTATTTGGCGTCGCGTTTCGTTTGTTTGCAAGCTTTCAAGTTACTCGCTCAAATATTGGTTCGGGAGGTCAAGGTTGGCTGTATAATATGGCTATAAGGTCGCCTACGATGTGGATATAGAATTAGTGGTTTTGTCGTAAACATTAACTAGATAGGTTCAGGAGTGATGAAGAATTTATTGCTGGCTGGTAAGGATTTTTTTGACAAGCTAACGATTCAGCAATGGTCGGAATGTAATCATAAATCAAATATTTCACGTATCCCCCATTAGGAGCACTTGAGAAATTTCAGAAACTAGGTGCACGGGTCCAATTGGTCGTTTTCTTAGGAAAAGAGCCAGCGAGAAATTCCATGGTTACCCTTTTACAAATAATTGGCATTTACAAATTTCCAAATTACAAATGGATACGAAGTTACCCTTGGCGTAACTTAATTCCTTGTTTTTCATTAGTATGGATCTATGTATGTACGTCAAAACCAGACCTATTGAAGAATGGTCTTGACGGAGATGTATTCTCATCTCCGTATCAACCTTCACTGCGATAACCAATAGGTCTCGAATAACTCTTTTATCTCCAAGAACTAACTGCCTCAGTTCATTCACAGGTAGATGCACACACAATAAAATAGTACATACAACATTTCATACATGATCGGAATTGGAAATCCTTGTGAGCTTTGTCGCGTACGAATCGATCCTATTCCGATACCATTATTCTACGGGTTTCGGGCACAAAGAGCCCCTTTACGCCCAAGGCAATAGAATTTCCACTCTTCACTAAGTTTCACCTTTTCTTTTAAGTGCAAAAGAAAAACTGTTTGGAGTGAGGCCAGAGATTCGCGCAGCTTTTATGCCAATTTCAAAAACTCCAGTGAAGTAAAAAACTATTATCGAAGTTGCAGTTTCAATTCTAGATTAGTTTTTCCGAAGCTATTCTTAATTTTCCATTGTTAGTATGGATTCAGTTTTTGTGCGGGCAAAATCATGCAACCGGTGCTCGCACCCGACTTAAGTATTCAAATATGTAATTACAGATTTTCAATTTTTATTTTCACATATTTTGACATGAAGGTAAAATTACCAATTGATGTCGTTACCACATTTCCGTACCTAAAGTAGGTATTCCTCAAACTCCAATGGAAAGCTTATATCCAAAAGTCGACTTCGTAATAGGAATACTTCAGAAAGTAATTAATTTTTCCACAAATAATTTTCGTTCGGAGAAGGAATGTTTTATTAATTTCCTATTTGTCTTACGCCCCGTGATATTGATTCTAGGTTTAAGTTTCAAACTTAGTAGCTACGTAAGCTGTTTGAAAACTGCACTCTGATGCTGATGCTTCAAGCGAAGTTTAATGTAATATTAATTAAAGATCACAATTTAATGTCTTCTCTCGCCGTATTCAATCATATTTTAATTAGGTATATTTGTGTACTTATCCAATGTTTAAATCTGTTTTTGACCTTTCAATTTTAACAATTGATTTCTTTTTTTGCAGGTAAGTAGCTGAGTAAACCGAACAAAGAATTGAAGAAAGTTAATCTGCCAAAACGAAACCGTATGTAATTTATTCCCGAACAATTTTAATAAAGAATTTTGCCATCATCTTGTGCGTTAATATAAGATATATTCGAAAAAGATGAGGTATTACGTCATATAATCCCGACGGGGGCTTATTCAATTAAAAAAGATACGAATCGACGAATTTTTGTGATCCCATAACACGAAAGTGTGAGACCCATAATAATGAGGTTGAGTTTTGGTGTATCCACCCTACTGGTTGTAAAATACTGCGTTCTTTAAACGTAAAATAAAAAAATAACCCTAGAAAAAGGTTTTGGGAGACCAAGCGTAAAAAAAGAAATGAAAAACTAATTTAAAAAATAGGCCGTAAACCTGTTTTATTTCGCCGTATTCCAAACTCAAATAATTAAAAGAATAACGTTCAAGGGCCATGATTCATTAAAAAAAATATTTGTAGCTCACTCAAGTGCTTGAACTTTTAATTATCCATCAATTAAATTTTAAATTAAATAGATTGTTTAATGTTTATGAACTTGGTGGAATTCTTTCAATATTGCCTCGAACGGCTTAAGGGTAAAGTTAGGAACCTCATTTTCGAAGTTGTAAATACCGAGGATCGTATTGATTTGTGCCGGCATACTTTTAAAATTCAATTTGGGGTTCATCAATAATGTTAGTCAGTCAACTATTGGTTGTTTAAAGTACTAAGAAGCTGCTTTTATTTGAGTTACAGAAGTTTGTGCAAACAATGCCGATTTCTTGTTGACGGATTAAGATTTTATAGTCTACTTAGTCACGATAGAAAGTTGTCAAATTGTTTTTGAAACTGTTTTATACATCGCTACTTACATTAACATAGTTGAAGACAGTTCAGCAAATACAGTCTATGTTTTTGGCCTTATTTAAAGGAAAAGTTAATACGTAATATCTTATCTACGTAATCAAAAGTTGAGCTTTGAGCGTTTAGCTCCTGAAGTTCTGAGATGAGCTGCACGATTACTGAGAAATGCGGGTACTGACTGGACAGGTCCACTCTTTCTGTGTTTGCTTTCCTCAAAAGACCATTTCTGATACCAATCTACATGGTCTTCAGATGATCTGATCAAGATTGTGTCTGGACTTTAAAAGAGACTGACCTTTTTTCTCAGAGTTGTCAGTCAAAATGATTGACGTGTAACAGTGTTTTTGTACAAACTTACTTACAGAATTAAAATCATTTTTCATTAAAAAAAATATAGGTAATATTACTCTTTTCAAGCTCCAAAGTATTAAAAAAACGCACATTCAGCAACAAAATTCACAGCTATCCCTCATAACGCGATTAGTCAAATCTGAGAGAAATATTTCACGTCAGTTTACTCAGTAGGGAATAGAATTAATCCGTATTTATTGAAATATCTGAAAAATTCTATATGTTAAAGACAAGTTAAGCATAAAAGGTGCCTTCAAATCCTCTGGCACGGACTCAGTGATGACAGGTGGCGGAAAAGGTTGTCCCTTAGTAACTGCTGGTACAAGTCAAAAGCGTTTTTGCACTCATTTATTGTACCATTCATAAATTTTTATTTCGATTGTACTTGCTTGGCAATTTTTTTCGAGTTAAATGAAAAGAAACTAGAATCGTCAAGATGGTTGAGAAATCTTTTGTAAGTTTTTTAAAGGGATTTTTTAGTTTGCTCAGTCAGTAGCAGGCAAAGTCGAATGAATTAATGAAAGAGTATAGTGTATGAGCTGTTTCGTCAGTTGGAAGTTGTAGTCAGGAGAAACTAGTTATTGCTATTATTGTAGGCAATGCGCAATACAGCTTCTGACCTCTGAATAAAGCAACTCGTTTCTCGAAGCCGTTGAGACCCAAAGTAACGATATTTTGTTGTAAGAGCTTAAGAATCCGTGACAACGGTAGCATAAATAATAGACCGGTAAAAATCACAAATTAGAAGCAAGACCATCGTAGGGCTTCACCAAAGAAATTGGTCATCGCAATACGATGTTGCCGCCGCACTGTCCCGCAGCGGAACAAAGTTCTCTTCTCTGCCTTTCCTGCAAAAAAAAATCATTAAGATATCACACCAACCTCGACGCGTTCCGGTTACAGACCATCCTCAAAAAAATTTCTTTCTGTAAACCCCACTAATGACAAACAATTGCCACACTTGAGTCTTGCGTGCACAGAATCGCTGTAATCTTTTACCTTACACAGCCTAGCAATTTAAGTAGGCAGAAAATTAATGTCCCTTTCGATATCGCTCGAGCGGAATCTATTTTATCCTCTATTCTCGCTTTGAACGTATTTTATTTACGGCTATGGAGCTTATATTAAATCCCATTCAGGGTAAATAGAACAAGGTAACTGCGTGACGATGATCTGTCGCCATTTTGGGATCAAACTTTTTGATTGGTCGTGATCTGATGAGTCGTTCTGATATTCGAATACAAGCATTTTCTTTGAATAAAGTAGAGCAAGGTGGCCTTCATAGATTCGAACATAAGCAGGCACTTTCCTTTGTGTCGGTAATTTATTTCACCATGCTCTCAAAACGGTGAAGGAAAACATAATGAGGAAGCGGCATGTCTTAGATGCGAAAAATCATTAGCCATGGGCCCGCGTGGTGGATAACAGCCCGCTCCGTCTCACAGAGGGAAGGCCTGTGTCGCAGCCGTGGAAAAATTATCAGCTGATTATGCTAGCAATTCATTACATCCAAACTACCTATAAAAAGGTCTTTCCGTCCACGGCTAGACTCTTGACAAACTAGATGCCAGTTTTTTTGACACCAAAAACAATGATCTAAAAGACTTCATTACGTGTTTTATTTGTTAGTCTATATTGTGTCTCATTGCTGAGCAAAGGCCTTCCCTTTTTCCTTCCAAACCTCACTGTTCTCTGCGATCTGTGGCCATGTTGGACCCACAGACATAAACTGATCGTCACACTACCTTCGCCGTGGTCTATCTCGACGGCAATGTCCTCCTCAGGTGTCCAGTTAGTGACATACATTACTTCGTTAATTCCACGCTTTCGTGTTTACAGTACCGCGCCTGCCATGCAACTCCGTCTTTCCGAAACAATAAACCTATACCAATATATTTGAAGGCTTATTCTAAATCATAATTTAATTTAATCAATGTGATTAAATTAAATTTATCGCCAGTCTGTATAACGTAAGGTCGTCTTTTGAAAACTTTACAATAAGTCGAATTATATCATACTAGGTTTTGCCCGCGACTCCGCCCGCGTGGATGTCGGTGTATCGCGTAGAAAAGTAGCATATGTCCTTCTCCATATCCCAGGCTATATCTCTGCCAAATTTCATGACGATCGGTTCAGCGGTTTTGCGTTAAAGCGTAACAGACAGAGAGTTACTTTCGCATATACATAGAATATTAGTAGGAAAGTAGGGATTTTTGTGTATGTTATTAACACTGTCTTAAAAGTAAGGGCTCCTTGGACCTTTCTATATTCCTAATGAAAGTCACTTTAACTAGTAAATTGCTATTACATACAATTGAACAGATACTTTCTGAGCATTTCTATTGGTTTAGAACTAGAACGTCTACTATTTACAGGATGTTCTTGAGTATTCCAATTTTTCCGGCATCTTTTACTTTTCTTTTATATATGATTCGGAATAATACGAACATTTTAAAACATAGATGAAAATCTTTCAAAGCAAAACATATTTTTTATTTAAATGGTTAATGTTTTATTCGTAATTTGTTTCTGTCTATAACTTCTTAACGAACTTTAATGCGTTAAAATATATACCTAAGCTTTTTTATTTTAATGTTATATTGTAGGATGTTAGTCTATTTGTCAAGATTAGCCTCAGAAGCAGTGACATTGACCTCCAAAAAAAAATATATGTTCGCAACACCCAAGTATATCCGGGTAAAATCAAGCAGTTTTCACAAGTCCTCCGATTTCTATAGTACATAATTTAAACTCCAAACCAATTACGGTACCAATCATACAAGATGCGTATCGCCAAAACTTTCTATACCCAACAGTTGGCTACACAATGGGACGAAATAAACTACCCTCTCTGATCCCTGGACCGGCACGTGACCGTCCGTTGATTAAATACAATGATTACACATAAGAGATGCTGACGTCATACGTCGATGCTCGCTGAATAAGTTCAGTTTGTAAAGGTGTGCCAATTTTTTTGGCCCGATTTGTTCCCTCTTTTGTTACATTTGCAAAGGGTTCCATAAAATGAAATAATCTGCCAGATTAATTCTGAAATATTTTTCTTTTAAATATATGAGAAGACTTTACGACTGAAAATGGCAATTAGTCATAAAAATACGAGTGAATTATTTAATTAAATCTTCAAGTATCAGGGGAACAAAAACAAGGAAAGCATCAAAACCTTTCATAGCCGAAATGTAAACAAATACAGAGCTCGGCACAGAAAAGTACTTCAAAATAATATAATAATAAAAAGAATTAAAGCTACCGAACTGTACAAAATAGAGCTTAAGTAAACACCCCCTTTCAAAATCATCCCCTAAACAGGCCACGTGTCATGCAAAGCTGGGGTGCGACTGAGGGGTGCCTAGCGAAACCAATTTGCTTTTTGTATTCTATAAGCCTAATATATCCGTCCCTTTCACACTCATTATAAAACTCCCAGGTGTGAAAGAGATGCACATTTAATCCGCGGCCTAAGAGGGTTCCAATGTAATAAAGATGTCCTGCGCTTGTGTAGTGAAAAATGTTATTAGATGCTTTAAACATAGTGACATTAAGCACGTTTTGCCTTGTCATGCAGCTGGAAAATATTACCATAATATCAAAAAGTGCTGTTTTAATTAAGCATTTTTTGGATGATTCATAGAGGCTTGTAACGCACAAGCCTGAATTATACATTACTCTTTCATGTACAAAACACAGGGCTGTTATTTAGGCAGAGTACATGGCTGTTATTTAGGCCATTGAATGTATTTCCTCCTATAAGAAATTGAGGAAAAACCGGCCTTTCATATAAAATACTACCTCTAATGAGCTTCAGAAACATTGAGCCGATATCGGCAGCACGTGTTCATGACACCCTGTATATAGCTTGATGGGTGACTAAACAGAAAACGGTCCGCGCCGCCGCCTCCGTAGCAAATTGCATCCCGCCTGTATAGCAAACTGTCGTTACAACTTGTTCACTCGTTCATTTGTTCACTGTTTCAATTAAAACATTCCACACAAACACTTTCAAATTCGGAACGCTAATTGGTCGTCAAAATGCGCGCCAAAAGTGACAGTTCGGAATCCAAAATGGCCGTTGAAGCGTTATTTAAACGGTTTAATTTGTGCTATTTAATCTCACCCCTCGGTTTTAAATTGAATAATTGGTGGATGGAATGCAATGTCATTTTCGAGTCGTAGAAAGAGAATGTAAAAGAAAATGGTGGAAGTAAGATACTTTGTCACCGCTACCTATTTAATGAGGTATATTTATGGTAAAGTAAAAGTACAATGTAGTGGTGTCTGTGATAAATAAATTGCTTATTATAAAGAACGAGGGTTTAAAACATAAAAATGTAATATAATGGGCGTGTTGTTGGGTTCTGTTGTATGCAAATTGGGCGTTCTGAAGACGTATTTCATTACTTTCTGCTAACGTGTTCAGTAATTATGCCGCACTCACCGGGGAAAATGTAACAGGGCGCTTTGTAAGACAGCTTCAGTTGAAGCATTGCCTTAATTTATAAATTTTTCATGAAATGCAACACTCATATTGCGCTTTGAAATGAAGCTCGCGTGAATTTCGTGAAAATTACTTTGTTTTATGTGTAAGACTGGGGGATGCTTGGTTATTTGTAGAAGCTTCGTCATAACATTTTGAATTCTTGCACGCAGCAAGGACATAAAGGAGTCAATATTCTGATTCAGTATGACTGAACTGGTATAGATTTCAGAAAGAGGCAAATTCAAATTCATTTATTTGTCGGAATTTATGTTGCAATGCATGATCTTACAACTATAATGACCCCTTTACATTCTACCATTCTACATAATATGGTGTGAAAATATTTAATATTCTATCTTGCAAATTCTATTATTTTAATTAAATAAAAGACTAGAAATAAGAGGACCAAGATACAACAAGGAAAAATATCTACAATTTTAGTAAACTTCTTCCATAATCTATTCATTGTATCACAACAGAAAAACATCATAAAACAAGATTAAAACAGTTGAAAATCCTAAGCGAAGCCGCGGGCATGTCTCTACTCATGAATAATTTAGTGGCACAAAAACTTGCGCTGGGCTTATGCAGTCTACGAAGTTTAAATGAATTCATCCAAGTCGATCCATTTTGCTTATGATCTATAAGTTTTGTTATGTGCATAACTAAGCTAATATCATATCGATATTATTATTATGTTTTTGTTTTTATGACTTAAGTGGAGGAGATGCTAAAGCTTTTCTTGAGATCACTGGCTAAACATGGCTAGTCTGTTCAGGGTGGAAGGGACATCGAAGCACGAACTGTAACCTGAATTCAGTACATGACTATAAGCGTCTCCCAGGCTGATTCCCGGCCACCGTAGGCGCGGGCTTGCGGACGGCGAGTAATGGGTAGCTCGCTGTCCGGTAAGGACCAAGCCCGGGTCGACGGCGTGTTGTGTTCCACGCGCGCCCCAAAGAGATGTCAGCACCAAAGGGTGGGGTCCGCAAGGGCCGATGCCTGCCAGGGGTGCGGGTTGTTCGAAAGAGATCGCCCCGTCGCGACCGTCGCCCCTGGCACACAGGCAACTGAGGGAACACGGGTGGGTTTTAGTCAGTAAAAGTCTGACACGCCCTCCTGCTCCACCCAGAGCGGGAGAAGTTATTTGATAATTTCCCATCCTCAAAAAAAAAAAAACTATAAGCGTCTATGTCCCTGCCGCCCTGTATAGAAGATACCATGCGATAGGTACTATAAACTGAAACCATGAAATCAGCATGTGATAACAAAGGAAAACTTCGGTCTTACACACATTTTGACCGCGTAAGTATTGTCGTTTTCTACGAAACAGCAGATTTTTTTATTTCAGAATCATGAACTGAATGCCTGGGGCCCAAGTCTGCTATTTGTATAAATTCGTCATTCCAACACGATCCCATTGTCATTCATTTGTCATTTTGCTAAAAGTTCATAATCTGCTAAATTCATAATGGTCGATCATTGGTCGATCAATGGTCTCGTAATAGAATTGTGTCATAATGGCATTTTCGTTTTGCTATGATTATAAAACTCGTTAGTAGAAATGTTATTCGAAAAACTACTACTAAATTTGAACATTTATTCATGCCAGATTTCATTTATATATATTTTTTTTTACACATTATTTATTAGTGTTATAAGCAATCTAAAGTAGTAGGAAGTTCGTAAATTAAGTCAGTCATTCATTTGTCATTATGTACGAGATTACCAATAAATGCCATTTCTTTCAATGGAGTGTCAGTGGCTGACCATTGGAAAGTCATAATGACGCCATTTTATTAGTAGATTACCAAACTGGTCAAAATCAACAATTATGAAACCAGTGATAGACCATTCTGACACTATTGTAATAGCAGACTTGAGGCCCTGGTTACGGGACGTGCGTCTATGTTCTTCAATCTCCACCATGTATACCAGTAGGTATTTTATGCACTATTTACGAACACAAATCACGAATTCGGTAACTAACTGTGCATTTAAAACATTCCGAATTTAACCCTAAAACAGAAGTACCCACGACAAAAACATACCAACATAATTTCACACCCTATTGATATTCCTGAAAAAAAAAAGTTAAAACAAGCCTTGAGCCCAAACAAACAGTACGTCAAGTCACTTAAAACTCTATAAAGCGAGGTCGTCACACCACAATTCGTGTCGTGGTGTATAAACAAAGCTGTGTACAGACAGACTCGCCCTAATGATCACGTTACAATCGATACATGAACAGACACTACGTAAATTGTTACCGTGGACAACGCCCTAATGTGTGATGGAAAAGTTTTTGTAGTGTTCGCTTTTGGTACCTACTGACTTTTTTAGGCTATGGTGAGATTGAAACTAGTCGGTATAATTTCACATTTCTAAAAAAAATCTTCGTAACAACAATTACATTTTAGTATCCTGGCATTTTCCTTGTAAATAATATAGGATTTTTGTAATATTTTTGGGGAAACTTTAGTTCGAAGTAATAGTAATTGTACGGGTTGTAGTAGTTAACTCCGTACACTGATTTGTCGTGAAGGTTTTTAAGTTAAAGTTAAATAGAGAAACACGTTCCACTAAGATGCACAAAGTAGTTAAGTTAAGATTAAGTAACAATAGTACAGCGGAAAGCGATTATTTCTCTCAGTTATTGATAGCTACACAGTTTTAATTAAGTACACTATATTTAGATTCGTTAGTCAAGTTATTTTATAATGCTAAATTATGACGCGCATCGTTGGCCTAAAGTAGGTTATCGAGTAAGTAGAAAAATGTACGGCGATGAGACCGTACAGTAATTTATTTCCCAACTTTAGTACAGACCTACACGTTACACAAATGAGGTCTCGACCCCTGAACTAGTGTGAAGTGAGCAAGTAGTCATCTCATCAAAAGTAAACCTACGCAAAACCTACGCATAATTACAAGAACAAGAAACAAGAATCTAATCATGTGTACGATTCTGAATAAAAAGCATAAAAAAGGTCAAAGTAATCACGAATTCATTCATAACGTATGTACACCATTCCTCCCAAATAAAGCCACAGGTAGCGCCACAATAACAAAACATTACGAAATATTTTACCGTCATATTCCAATACATAACAATTCTTCTTCATAAACGAACGTCTTGGCTTCCGAAAAAATACTACACACGCTGCCATACTCCACAGACTAGCAACTTCCAGTCCCTTAAGGCAAAAAAAAATGGCAACTATCTGTCATACTGAGGATTTTTCCCGAATGGACTCCATATACACAAGTTAATAACTTACAATATTTTATGATACAGCAGAACAAGTCCACGCACTCCCAACAAAATGATATGTTTTTTTCTTTTATACGTCCATAAAACTTGCCTTATTCCTACCGCCTATGTGTAGACGGGCAATTTTTCAACAAGTATTTGTGGGTAAGGGAGTTGCAGACGTTAATTTTAGACAAAGACAGAGTTATATGTGAACACGAAAGATAAAATGAACACATTAAGTTAATTTATGTGTTGGGTATGTATTTCTGTAGTTATAGATGTCGGTACTAAAAGCGGGGTCGGTACAATAAAATATAACGAGGGGGGGGGGGGTATCGTTATTAATGATTCTGAGAAAGTGTTGTGTAAAATGTAATTATGTTGTTTTCCCGTGCTCTTTGTGGAACATGGAGGAGTATGATAGATTTTTGTGTCATTTAATTACAGAAAATTCAATACATGCATCGGATATTTAAGGTGGATTTACAGACCCCAGCACACCAAGCTACCTCAATTTGTCAAATTTCTTTGATAGATTTTCAACTATATTACATTACTGCAAGGTTCATGTTCAATTGAAAAAAAAAAAACAGTTTTGGATAGCTAGATGTGCTGGCGTCTGCATTTGTCTCAGGTTAAGGCAGACAATCTCCACAAAAACAGAAAATACTCAATCAAAATTCAATGGGATGAAATGATCTTAGAGGGTTGCATTGCTGGTTTTGGTCAGTGGGTCGTCTTACATACAATCTGAGGCTGAGAAATTGCAAAAAGCGTTAGATTATTTTTATTTCACAGTTTCCCCAGGCGCTTTGCCCCTTAAATGATACTTATTAGTAAGACGACTGAACTAAGCTTAGCTGTTGTCTATATAAGTTTCTATGAAATGAAAAACAATGTCATAAACTGACGCTTTATGGCCTCAAATATATTGTTTCTGGGATAAAGGAAAATACATGTATGCATAACCGTCTTTAAATCATAATAATATGTAATAAACCTTACACACACGACTGTCATAAAACACACTTATTGGGTACGAAAGAATAATCCAACTTTGACCTCATTTTTAATATAAACGGGTTCGTATAGTATATAAAACATTCGTGCTGGAAGTAGCATTGTGCCCACACTCAAATAAAAGGCAACTGTGGGCAATACATAAGTACACAACTTTAAATACAATACACACCATTTTTATTATGTTTCATTTCTACCCGAGTATTTCGCGGAATGCTCTCAATGAGAATTCTGGAAGGTAAGTCAGGTTTCTGAAAAGGTAATGTAAATAACTTTTAGGAGACCGAACCGATTTCAGAAACACAAGTATTATTTACGCATTGTGTGGCATTTTCATGCATTTGAGTATTGTTTCGAAACTATAGATAGGTATTTAATGAATAAATAATTTTATTTCACCTTAAAATAAACAACGCAAGTATCTATTTAAAAAAAAGAAACTGACTGACATATCAACAGACAGCCTGAACTATTAGGACTAGTAATGTGATATTTTGCACACGCCTTTCTCATTATAATTATGTATAATGTAAGGGAGCACTAAAGAGTTTTCGGAAATTTGACCTTTAAGAGGGTAAAAAATGAGGATACTGTTTACTTCTATGAAAAATATTTTTTCATAGATCAACTTGAAAATTGACCCGAATACGAATTTAAATTTGGAGATACTCATACATTTTCGAAAATTACATTTTAAAACGAGGTGGATGAGGTGTTAAATGTTGTTGGGGAAAATACAAATTCTACGCGGACGTAGTCGAGGGCGAAGTGCTAGTTAACTGTACAACCAGTAATTATCACGAACACGACCAAAAACAAACTACTTTCGCTCACAATAACATTGAGTGTTAGTACATGTCCCCCTAGGGCGAACATGTTACAGAGTAAAATAATCGTAACAATGGCGGCATAGCAACTGCATCGAAACAAAATAATACAATCGCTTAATAATAAGCTTAAAAAGCGGCTGTAATAATAATGCATAATTACGTGAAAGCGTGCCGTATTATAATACAGTACTTTACAGCTTACGGGGGGAAATGTCGACAGCTGCGTGTGAATCGTACATCTGCCAGCCCTAAGCATGCACACAGTGACAGTGCTCACTCTGGCACCCTCTCACCGACGCGCTTCGTCACGCACACTCGCGTCCACGAGGTTCGATTGTACGCACACACGCACGCGCACCTTGCCGCGCGTCCACAGGGGTGTTACTTTATTGTGCGACACTGCTTTCAGGGCCCGCCCGATAGCATTTTGTTTTTACTTGTTGAATGTTTGATGGATGATGGCGATGATTGATTGAGCCTTTTTCGAATTACTTTCAATTGTAATAGATTTCATGAATGTGGGCTCGCCTTGCTTTTGTATGAAATTTCTGTTAGTGAATATTTGAAATGAAACAAATCATTAATTTTATTTAAACTAGTCGCCGATTTTCTTTGTTGTTTGGACTGAACGTATAAATCATGTAATAAAAAGTGTAGATTTCTTGAGTATCGGATTCTTTCGGGAGAATATTATCGGTAAAATGTGTTCCATTTCCAAATCCCTTTTGGGAGCGATGTAGACAATACAAATCCATATACTGCTTCCCGAGGACAATTTACATAACTCGTCAGCGACAACCCCTGTTGCAATTTAATCAGTTAATGTATTTGCTCTCGGCGCTTTCGGTTTTATGGACTGCAATAGCAATGCTTAAATCGTTGGCTGATTGGCCAAATGGTTTTGTAGTGGAGTAAATTGAAGATGACAAACATTTGTACAACATTGCTGATGGTAACTGAAATCTGTGTTTCACGAAGATAAAAAGAAGTTTGATGTAATTTTTAAAGGGGGTTTATGGAGGAAGTTTGTCATAAGTCATAATCCAACTGGTTTAATAAGTAAATATCAAGACTTCTGACAATAACAGCGGTGTATTCGAGCATTAATGACAGCAAAATCAAAACAAGCTACAATGAGCGAACAAAGAAGAAAGTCGAAATTGAAATTCGAATTAATTTCCGACTCCGGAGTCCACTCAAACAAATTTCCGAAGTTGCCAAAAAATTACTTCTGTATAAAAAAGTTGTATGTATCAAATGTCACTCAGAGTTTCAGATAGGCAAAGGCAATTCAGTGAGTGCCATTGTCCGGATCCTTTATACAATTTTATTGGCTTTCTGTGCTATAAAACTTTGGACCAAAGGAATTCTTCCTAACAACCCCGAATGCGGGTTTGCTCGAATTTCTTGATACGATATCGTTCACTGTAATTCTTTGTTATTTTTTTATTGTGCTGTCTTTTTGTTGTGGTTTCGGGTTTCCTTTTATCTTAAAACTTATTAGATGTATCATCGGATGTAGGAGCCTGTTTGATTGGATTTTCTTTGTCTAGTTTAAGTTTAACCAAGCCAAATAGGAGTTTCCGGGACGGAAGGGTTGAAAATCAATTAAACCTTCGACCTGTAATTGAAGCGATAGGTAGAATAATGGTTATTACGTCACTTCCAAAATTCGATTGGTATTTGTCGATAAGTAACGAAATTTAAATCTAACAGAATGGCAGGCATCATTTGATGCAAACTTTGAAACTAAAGACAGTAAAATGAAATTTGTCAAACTTTTCATTCTCAATAAACGTATTTTCACAATTATTGCAACTCTGTGGCTCCAAAAACTGTGAACACTGAACAGTTGAACACGACAGAAGACAGACCAAATATACTATAGAGAATTTGAGGGAGACACGTAGGTACCATTTCAGTCCATATAAATTCTGAACAGTAGTGGTTATCTAGAATATTTGCGGCATGCACACATTGCTCACGTCTCATCTGTAACCGTCCTATTCTATCGAAGACGGTTAAAGGAACGGCCGGATGGCTACCGGCACCGTCAACGGCACGTCAGCGAGATCGAGATGACGGCGTCGAAGTACTATAATATGTAATAAATTATTTATTTTCCATAGACAACAGTGATCCATTTTATGTTAGTAACTTAGGTTCAAAATTAAACTTAAAAGCTATGTTAGTATGTTATTTTTTCTGAAAAAAAAAATCAACAAAAACAACAAACGTACATCAGATCAAATTAAATACTCCTGCCTAACCAACACTTGCATGAAGTGATCATCGTCATCGGCGGATACAATTTTTTCACTAACATTTCCAGAATGCTATTAGAGCTTGACTATGGCCGCGTGCCCACCGATCACTACGGACGTCACGTTCTGTTCGAATAATCTCGTCTCTCGTTGACGTCCCGTTGACGGTGGCGGTGGCCAACAGTGTACCTATTGAATTGTTCAGACGGTTCGAGATCGTGTTTTGTTTCTAAAGCCGGGACTGCACGGTGGCAGGAATAACCCCTTTTGCTGTCGGTAGCGCAACTACTATTTTGTTGCCATTCAGCTGATAATAATCTTTAAGTTGCCTATTATGATACCTATTGTCAGGACGTTGTCCTTTTCTCAGAAGAAGACTGTTTTATCGTCAATGTGACTTCGTCTAAATTCGTTCTTTAAAAATTTACTATGATAGGATAAGTAAGATACCAATTCATTTATTTAAAAAAACAATTGAAACCTTTATTAAATCTGAATTTATTTTAAACAAGCTCAAAATTTAAAGTTAGCCCATCAAAAACCCTGAGAGACCTACTTGAATAAATTAGGAGCAATAAAAACTTTTTTTAGAACTAAAACATCCCATTAATAATAAAAGACAAAGCTTTCGGTCGCACGCAATGGCCCGTCAAATATTTTAAAGATAATGTTAAAATGTTAAACTTTTCTGCCAGATTATTTTTTGTGGGTAGTTCTAAAAAATCTTAATTTTTGAGTGCAAATATCCCTGCAAAAATGGTCTAGGTATAGATGAAACCACCTTTTAAAATAGCTGCTGAATTCTTATTATGATAACAATTTTAGATTTCCCTATTCTATTCGGTATTCTCCACAAAATAATAAATACAATATTCATACGTGAAACTGCTTCGAATGTTGGCTATATTGCAACAAGATAATATCGCCGTCCACTAATATTGTGCCATGTCATATTTTCCGCCATTTTGGCCGCGAAAGGTTACTTACTCACCGAAGCGTATTAAAACCAAGCTATGTATAATTCATAAATGCGTAACAAACGAAATTTTCTAAGTTCTAATAGGTCTTTACCTATGAAATTGCCGTTTTGTATGAAAAAATTTTAACGAATTTTTTTCATGTATTTTTTATTTGTATTAATCGAAGTAATCACCCATGCAATCAATGCATCTTTGCCATCGCAGTAGCAGTTTATTGATGCCCTTCTTAAAGAAATCAGCTGGACGGGAGGCAAAAAATTCTTCAAAGGCATTTTGTACTGCCTCTGGGGTATTGAATTTTTTTCCCGCCAAGAAGTTATCCAAATTCTGGAAAAAGTAGTAGTCTGTAGGCGCAAGGTCTGGTGAGTAGGGCGGATGACGGAGAGCTTCCAACCCCAGTTCTTGCAACTTGGAGACCGTCTGCTGTGCAGTATGAGGTCGCGCGTTGTCGTGCAGGAGCAGCGGAGACGAGCGATTGACCAATGCTGGTTGGAGATGTGCCAGCTTCTCCATCATTGTGTTCAGTTCTTCACAGTACACATCTGCAGTAATGCTCACCCCGTTTGGTAAGAAGCTGTGATGAATCACACCGGCGCTAGACCACCAAACAGTGACCATCACTTTTCTAGGGGTAAGTTTTCGTTTAGGGCATTGTTTAGGTGCTGAACCAGGATCCAACCAACTTGCTGAGCGCTTGCGGTTATCAAACAGAATCCATTTTTCATCGCAGGTAACAATGCGGTTCAAAATTCCTTCATTTGTGTGTCTGTTGAGCAGTGCAAGGCACGTCTCGACGCGTACTTCGCGCTGACGATCATTGAGTTCGTGGGGCACCCATTTGTCAAGCTTTTTTACCTTGCCAATTTGACGCAAATGGACCAATATTGTTTTGACGCTAACGTCGAAAGCTGCTGCTAATTCAGCCGTAGATTGTGTATCATCAGCTTCCACAATCGCCTTTAATTCGTCATTGTCGACCAAAGTCTTCGGACGACCGCGAGGTTCATTTTTCAGGTCGAAATTTCCAGAACGGAAGCGAGCAAACCAATAACAGGTGGTGCGTTGGTTTGTAGTGTTAGCTCCGTAAACGTCGTTGATGTTGCGTCCGCTTGTGCCGCGTAGCTGCCACGACGGTACTCATATTCCATAATTACTCGAATTTTTAACGTATCCATGATGACGAAAAAGATTGAAATGCGATGAAAATGTAACACTAATCAATAAACAAATGACTACTTTTGGAAAAAAAAATCCATGTTTTTAAAATAAAATTAATTTGAAATTAGAATTCTTACCCAAACAAAAATTATTTTGATTTGAAATGGCCAGTACTGCAAAACGGCAATTTCATAGGTAAAGACCTAATATAAAGTTCAGAATAGGGTTGTGGTATATATACGGAGGTAACCCGTAATGTGCCGCTCCTGAACAAGTGTGGCGTTTTGTACCCCATCTGGCAGCCGTCACGTTCGCCCTACGTGCCGTTTTACAGTTTAATTGACATTTATTTTTGTATCTACAGTAGGTAGGTACCTACCTGTGTTCTGTAAAGGTGTAATATAACAACCTACGTCAAGTTAGGCTGGACAGCTAAAAGTGACATACTTTTCCCGGTAGAACTTAATTAAGTACATACCCGTTTTAATTAACCTTGTTAACCTACAAACTACGAAAAAATACAATTTTAAATTTAAGCTCGTCTATTCCATTTTTTTGTAAGTAATAAAAGCCAAAACGAATACGAAATAACGTCTGAAAGTTTGCGAGAATTTAAAGTAAAAAGACTGCGGGGGTAATAGTGTACACTTAAAAACGGAATGCTATAACCCCACAGTTTAACTCGAGCAACTGGTACTACGCGCGACTGTACCTCGGACACGTACAGAGCTCGTTTAGCTTTAGTTTCAAAATAAAACTTACGGCAGAGTTAGAAAAAAAATAAAACTGCTGTAATGCAGTTGTATGCAGGAGTTTTATTTGGGGCCATATGCTCAGATTTTATGATGCCTTATTTATACAAATATCGTAATAACATTCAGTTGTATTAGCATTTTATAAGACCTAACCTAGTGGTTAGGTTACAGATACAGTTATCTGTATCGATAATAGCCAATATTTGCAAAAATACTTTTCTATAAGCAACCATTCTTTTAAAAAGATTTAATCAGGCCTGGAACTGCAATTCGGAGCTGTACATTGCGCACTGAACCTTAAAGATAACAAACTGATCCGTAGAGCAGTTTCTTGGAAAATTTCCAGACCGATATCGCTGTTTCCTTAACAAAAAAGCGAAAATCTACTAATGTGTCCACTTAAATTCCCTTTACCCGTAAAAGTACGATGATAAATGCGTCATCAGTTTCCGTACACGATATATCACCTCCCACGAAAATGTTGCATTCTAAGCCGAATGTACGTATAGTTACGACGCGACAGTTCTAATCACGTGGCATCCATAAATATTACCATCGACTTGGGACGATAAATCAGTACTATTATCGATATAGAGGCGTATTTAGGTTATAATGCGACCCGTGGGGTGCTTTAATGCCCCATCTGTTCGTATAGAACATGTCACAGTTGCACACATTTGGAGGCGGAGGAACACAAAAGTATCAGCGATTTTGCAAGTCAGGAGTGGTTATATTTTTTCTGTATTTTTTTTTATTTGCTTGGCTCCTAAGGCTTGTCATTATCGTCATTTCAGCCGAAAGACGTCCACTGCTGGACATAGACCTCTCCCAGACAACCTAAGTCTTGTAGCGGATGTTAAATAGCCGATAAGTTTCCTCAAGAATTGGGGGTATCAAAAGCAATAAGATTTTTTCAAATCCGCCTGTTTAGCTCCAGAGATTAGCGCGTTCAATCTAACTCTGCGGATTTTATTATTGTGTATAGATGGATAATCGATTTTGAATCGGCCTTTCTTTTTTTTTTTCAATCTGAATTACGTCAATGTACAAAAATGTATGCAGTGAAATTTAGCCCTAGCTGACTTCTTACAAATAGATTTCTTATTACTCTTAATCCTTTACTATACCAAAATTTAGACTCCCAAGCTCTATTCACGACAAAGATATATTACAATTCACTTATGTACTCCAGATTTCTTCACATTTGAATAAGATTTACTTTCTAGCAACTTACCTTTGAATACATACTGTCATCTTATTCACGAGCGATACAAAACGAGCTCACCTACGCAAACTCACAAGAGCCAGTACCGTTTGTATTTTTAAACATGAATGAATCTTATTTTCCTAATTCGACGTGATTTTCGCACAATACAAGCGCAGTTGAGGGTTAATGAAACACGTCGTTTTCAGTGATAATGTTACGTACATAGGTTTCATTGACCTTTGTGGTTATGTTTGTGAAACTTGATTTGAGTGGAATATTTTGATATTTGATAAAGTTGGACTGTCGTTAAGTAATTTAAAAGAAGGTTGTGAGAATCCAAGTGCCAATTCTCGTATATACAAATGTTCACATTCTGGCTTCGGTGTCATATTTCAAAGTCGCTAATTTGAAAAAAATCTGTAATACACTTTTCGAAGACTGTTGATTCTTTAATTGCTTAAAAATTATCAAAATCAAAAGGCATTATTCAAAGTAGGCTGAGAATCAACGCTTTCCAACATCTACACTAAAGTCGGTCCCCCAAAAACGCCCGCTTTTCACTACTTCCTAGTGCTTAAGCTGGGAAGAAGTGGCGTAACAAAACTCCCGAGCAGGCAATGGCAAATTAACGAAGCCCCACGCTCTCATAGACTAACAATACGATGAGGTGTAATCAAAAATATTACGGTAGCTAATCTTTAATAACTAAATTATGACTTACTATACAACTTTACCTATTAATTCATGATGACCTAGCAAAGTCTGCAAGAAAATTTCAATAGTGAACTCTTGTGTAGTAATAATTATAGAAGTACTGAAGTAATGGTTAGCGTGTCGGTAACCGCATTGCAGCTATCTGGTTTACCGGCGTACCCCATTGGGACACACGGGGTAATACCGTATAGCGTGGTACTGTAACCTTAATTGAGTGATATTAAATTGCTCCCAGATATTGTGGACCGTTTGTACCGGTAAATCGGGATGAAAGGATACTTTTACGGTAGATTATGTAATAGCTTTTATGGGTCATATTCTCATGTTTGTTATGTTTAAGGTTTACTCACGTGGTGTCGGCTTGCCGACTTATGGCAAACCTCACCATAAGGATTTGTCATCGATTTGTGTTCTGTTGCCAACAATTCTAAAGAAACAATTGATCAGATCAAGCTTAGCAGCTTCCGAGGTTTATTTGTAAGATTTTTAGCAATTTGCAATTCTAGGTCGTATCTTAACATGACATACTTTGAGTTTTAAAGCACATACAAATAGTATGTGCTTTAAAACTCAAAGTGTGCAGAACATTTTGTGAATTCTTGATTGCATTGCCACCGTTTTGCATTTCGCCCCAAACTATGCACTAACTCATTTCTCGCGAAAACTATAAAATACGGTCCGCTATGAAGTCTCAACGCGACATTTTAAAATACATATTTCCCAAAACCAAGAAATCCTTTTAGCCAACATTTGCAACATGAATTTTCATAAGACCGAGTGAAATACCCCGTGTATTCCAGCTACGTAATACTGTGTTACTTTACTAGGGATCTTTAGGTCGGAAGTACGGGAGCTTTAGCACTGTGGGACACTGTGGCGCCTGTGTAATTTTCTACAATGTAGCAGCAATACACGCGATATATGGGCAAAGTTAAATTTTCTGATATTTCTACCTTTCCGTGTTCGTAATAAAGTTTGATTTAGCAAAATGCAGGTGAAATATCAACTATGCTTTCAAGTCACTCTGGTGGCATGTTCATGAAACATTCAGTTATCTTTTACATAATTTAAAAACAATTTTTACGTTCTTCTCTGTGTATGTTTGATATGGAAATTGCTGAGGGACTTAACAATGTTAGTAGTGTAATTACAACGTTATATTATAATTACATGTTTTTTCTACTATTTTATAAACCTTAGTTTTTACACAATTGCGTGCTGTATAGTTGCTAAGTCAAACGATTTCTTATAATAATACAAAGTGGTCACAAATTAGTATTACTGTCATGTCTTACATAACAAGTTTTGCCTAAACATTAGGCATTTATTTCACCGGCATGACATCATAATCGGCGACCGGTAACTAAATAAAAACGCGTCTCCGGAAACAGGGCAACGCTATAAATCTACCAAACCGGACCTATTAGACGATTTTATAATTTTACATGAAACGACACGAGAACGATACGACGCTCATTAAAAAAAATGGCTTCACGAGTAATTTGAATTCGCATATTCTTTACATTAATACGTAAAACCAAAAAGGTTGCACCCTTTTTTATGAAAATTATCAGACAGAGGAGTACGAAATTGAAGGCACAGCTAATATTTTTATACAATGCATTAGAAATAAATTAAGTTTTAAATGAATTATGGTCGAATTTTGACCAGTGGGCGACCACTAGTATACATTAAAAAAAAATTAACAAAAAAATTAGCCCGCTGAAAAAACTGAAAAGCAAAAAATAATAAACCTTTTTTTAACCTTAATAATTAAGTTCTTACACTAATGTAAGTATACCTAAGTATATATTTTTGTAATTATTTTGAGTTTTCAATTAACCTTAATAACTAAGTTCTTAAACTAATGTAAGTATACCTAAGTAATTTTGAGTCGGCACCAAACAATCAATGAATAAGTGTAAAAAAAAAAGTTTTTATTTTATGATTTTTTTGTGATTATAATCTACTTACTATTGCTTCATCTGATCTAGAGTCAAATAAGGTACTACACAAACCTCACGATGAACGAGCTTTAACAGAAATGCAGAGACTGACAGGTCTAAAGCTCATCGTGAGGTTTTTTTTTGTAATACACAACTCGGCATTAAAATCTGTGAGTGAACAATAAATCATCCCTGTTTTCCCATCGGTAGGATTTTTCTTAGTTTTCTTTTTTTTAAGTTTTCGGTTGGATTATTTTTTTCATTTATATGGGACCAATTTCAAGTTATCATTTCACCCTATGTAATAAAAAAAAGAATTATCAAATCGGACTACTCTGTGAAAAGTTATGCGTGGTCATACATGAAAAAAAATACGTGTCGACTTGAGAACCTCCTCCGTTTTCTCGTCGGTTAAAAACCGTGTTCTAATTTCAATCTTGTAAAAACTCTTCAGTGGTTTTGATCAAAATTATGAAAAAGTCTAATATTTAAACGGAACAACATGCAAATTAATTCATTAGTCCGAACAATTTGTTGTTTATTAATAAACTTCTTAACTTCCGACTCAAACTGTCAGAAACTTTTCACTTAAAATCCTTGTTCAAAATTCGGGTAATGTGGACGGGCCCTTGGGGTATGTACGACACTACCAGCTCTAGAGCGCTAATGCAGTTTTTAAACCGTACAAACTAAACCTATTTAAGCACTAAGCAGATACCATACAACCGTGTATCGCTCTAATACTCTGATTCACTCATTCAATATTCTGTTTTGACAAAATATCCCTTAAATTATTGACATCATTACGATATGACTGTATCCAACAGTGATTTTTTTGTCATAATAAATGTATTTTTACTCATTCTTCCTTTACGCGCTCTATAACATGTCTTCATACTTAAATGTCAATATTGTTCCTTATTACCCCGTTTTATGCCTTTAATTGACCGCGGTTGGGCAATAACGTCACATTGTAAAATACTATTATTCTAAAAAGATACTGTGACTCACTCGAGTTAAGTGCTATCTGTGTGGTTTAAGTGGTTCTTGAGTTCTTTTAGATTATTTTGATAAAAATAATAAAACATAATTATCTGACTCTGCAATACTTTTGTTTATACTGCAAGTAACGAAAGTCACCTCTCAATAGAAGTTTGAGTAATTCTTAGGTAAATGACAAAGTTTATAGACTTGTTTGTAACGAAAATTAACTTTGAAACAGACAATCACATTCTTTGAAACCGATAATGAATATTGGAGTGTTCTATTGTAATAAGATGTTAAAAGTTAAATAATGAACCAAACTGCTAATATTTTATTTTCTTTAGGCTTACAAAGTGACTGGGTAAATATATCATTAAAAAGATTGTTT
This sequence comes from Antitype chi, assembly GCA_947359405.1. Classification (NCBI taxonomy): domain Eukaryota; kingdom Metazoa; phylum Arthropoda; class Insecta; order Lepidoptera; family Noctuidae; genus Antitype; species Antitype chi. The sequence goes on along the minus strand of OX375811.1, from coordinate 13,568,534 downwards.
TGTTTTAAGGAAAAAAATATTGATCGTAATTAATAGAATTTTGATAATAACAGTTTCTTTTTTCTTAAATTTAAGCATCCTGGATCTTTCAAATTGTATCGTATTGAATAAACATTCCTTAAGAAGCTGTGAAAATTCTTAAAGTTGCAAGTTCTTTTTTTCCTTTATAAAATATCACAATAGATGATACTTTATTCACATTAGAATCTAGCCTATTAGCTAATAAGTAATTTTTATACAATACTTAAACTGCTAAGTAACTATAAAACGAAGAAATCGTACAAAAGCGTCTTTCTTATTCACTGTAAGTTAAGGGGAAGACATTTGATTCACGTGTTTTTTATAAAAGTCAGCACTTGCACTATAGTTTAAGTTCACTTACACTGCTCTAAACTAACTCTTAATAGTTGCAAGTAAGCCTCAGACTTCATCAAATTCTATAATTGGTATTTTTTTGTTTTAATTGAAAAAATCAGTGGATACCTTTATATATATATATATATATTGTTAACATTGCTGGTTATTCAATCACGATAGAGGCGTGTAACGTAAAAAAAAAACTTTTTGTTTCTAAAATTGCAATGAGCCAGTTCTTTTTTTAATTTTAAAAAATTCAAATCCCGCTTTCGAATCGCGTGTGCCGCGCGAAGTTGCAATACTTTTGTTTCGACTTCATCACGCTAGACGGCGAAAATTGTTTGCTTCGTGCCTGATAGCATAATTTTGTTTTGTTTGCAACTTTTTTTATTATTGAACATGGCATTAGTTGGGAAAATTACTTCATTATACTGCTACTGCTTGTCGCATGACGTTCGTTATAAGTTTAAACTACTCCGTTTCTCATAAAAGTTATTCACCTCTTCAGTTTGTTCAAAACGTGCCTCATGTTGTAATATCACTGTCACAATGACGCCACAAAGGCCGTTAAAAACACGTTAGATTTAAAAAAAAATCATTTCATGCGTTCATTGCCTCATTAATGGAGAGTGAAAAATTAAAAGCCGCGAAAGAGAGGATATGAGGTTGGAAAGAGAGGGGGGTAGTCTCTCTAACAGCCAATATCCGGTCGATCAGCTGTGCAACGGAAACAGCTGGCAACTTGAGTGAGCTAAAGTGTCATTCATTCTCAACGATTTATTTTCGAGTGACTAACGATTTTCCGTCTGTAAAGTATTCGAGCCAGTTTTTTCTGTACGTGTGTGCGAAAAAAAATGGCAGTCAGCTGATAGTGTTGTCGTTACACGGATGTTTTTCGATTTGTTTCTGCGACACCCTGTTATTGGCCTATTTTCACCTGTTATTTGATGGATCGTCTGACCGAGCGTTGGGTCGTATGACTTTGGTGAAGTACGTTATTTTATTTATTTTGTGCCGAAGTATTTTATGATCTGTTTCCTTTACATAGGTGTTATATTTGTTCCGTTTCTGTTAACTAATACAATGACTTATTTCCTATTTTTGTTCTTTCTATGTTAATGGTAAGTAAGTTTAATGTTCCAGAATCTTATATGAGCACGTTTCGCCAACCATCTGTCGCTTGACGTCATTTCCGAACCCGTATTACCTTCATCCCCTTATAAATATTTCGCTTAGAATGATGCAGCAAGTCAGCAACGTGACACCCAAACGAATGCTGCTATTAATTATTAAAACTGGCACTTTCATCCAATTTGAATCTTCTCTAGTAACTAATAGAGGTCAATTTGTATCGCTTTAACTGTAATTAAAAGTTTGCAAACTACATTCCCGCGTTCTGTATAGAGTAGGAGACTTCCTGCTTCCACCGACTGATTAACATGTTAATCTGTGACGTCATACTGTCTTAATGCAGTCTCTTAGTTTGGGTACAATCAGAGCGAATACTGTATATAAATTGCTAGCTTTGTGTTGTTGATTATGTGGTTTCTCTGTCGACAGACTAAGACCCGCTGACAGCTTGGCGGAATAGTTAATGAAATTAGAAAACAATTAATCTATTCACTACCAAGTTTCAGGTAGACAGCTGTTTTGTACAGCTCTTAATTCTACTCTAGTTCGATGATAATTCAAAACATAGGAATCGAATCGTCCCAATCAAAACTGTTATCAACGTCTATTCCGGACATCTGTTGTTTGAAACAAAAGTAATCATACGAACGGGGGTCGTTATACAGTCCTTCTAAACCGGCGCTTTGCAAATGACACGTTCTACGTTTAGAAACGTTCGCGATTTGAATAACGTTCGGACATGACAGTTGGGAATAGCGATGGGAAAATCGTTTTTTTCCAATCGATTTATGCAAAACAGGCATGAGTATTTTTATATATACTTAATTTCATTTTGCATTTGCAATTTACACAAAGCTTAGTCGAATACTAATCGAATAATCATCAAATCGATTATTATAACCGACTGTTGACTATTTAGCACAGAATTAGGAGCAAGAAGCAATCAAGATAGGTGCTGTCGTTATATTTGATTGAGCCGTACCACATTTCTGTGTGCTAATTACCGGCCGTGCCGTAATTACGACTATTGTGGATCGTTAATTACGAAACTTCAGCTATTACGCAAGACGTCTATATGGAACATCGATAGTAGAGTACTCGATTAGGAATAATCGGAATATTATCTGTTTGATGTCCTTAGTTCTGTTTATTTACAATTAGTATTTGTTTTACGAGTTAACTTTAGATTAATCGTTTTACTCAAGGTTTGTTTGACTTTGAGGTTATGATCGAAATACATGAATGACATTGGGGTCAGAAAACATTAAATGTTTTTATTACATTTGCTGCAAAAAAAAAAACAGAATCAAAAGTTACACAAATACGTCCACTTCGACATCTCAGTTCGAACAAAAGGTGTTAAAGAAATTGCAACGCAAACATACGGTAAACAAGCACAACAAAACTGATTCTGAATCTTATTACAAAGTGTGACAGACGTTTTTAAAATGCATCTTTCCTTCTGTGACATATAACAAAGTTCGGTTGGAGTCTCATCGAATTCCCGCGCGCACTGACACGTCCGTAAACTAGTAACTCACATTAACGAGTATAGTCAAACTTGTACGGTGTTGGGAAATAGGTGTTATCCTGGGAAAAATATGTCTCGTTGTTTTTCGCATCACTAGTGTGTGATTATCAAAGTTTTCCCATAATGGGGCGGAGTGATGTACTACTCTTGTGTAGTATTTCGTAACGTTGTTTATAATAGGAGATGGAATTATTGGTTAATAAATAAAGTTGTGCTTACGAGCCCTCACGGAGCAATGAAAGTAACGTTCCGTGCCAAATCTGGTCTTGAGCCAAGTTTGGTAATAATATGGTTGATAAAATTGCAGTATGGTGTGATAGATAGTGTCACCTCTTTGGATAGGATGCACAGTTATCGAACACTCGACGTTTAATTCCGAGAACGGGCTAAATTATACCATAACATATAATATTGGGATTTTCCATCACCGATTCGAATTCTGCCTTCCAATTTATAAATATAGACGTTATGTAATACAGCAAGATGCAATCTAATTCAAATGTACCAGGAGCACATGCGTTGCTAGTGGGCTACCCACTCACCCGAGATGATAAGCTGCTTACAGGAACGGAACTACGGTTTCCTTTGCCGAGATGCAGTCTTGAAAATAAAAGAACATCACAGGTATAACGTGGCATATCTATATTTCTTCAAAAGTCCTGTTTTCCTGATAGTCTCGACATATAGAAATAAACACAAACGAATTATGTATTTGATGCTCACTCATGTAGTGTTGTTTGCAACCTTTGCCTCTATGATATTGGCAGCTTATTACTCATAGAATTCGAAGTTGATTAAGACATAACTAGGGATATTTAATTAATGCGTATGGAGATATTACAGCAAATGGAGATGTGACTGACCCTAGACGCCTTAAGGTGAATCTTGTCGGCATTTGATCCTGCATCTCACTCAATAATATTGTGCATGGAGACTAACGTTTAACTACTTATCACGGACAACGTGCTTTATAGCCAGGCCCGCCGTGAGTTCGAGCCCGCGACTAGATTCCCCTTAAGTACCTATAATTGGTCGACGTGTAGACAGATATACTAGTTTTGAAACTTTTAACGCATATTTGCAGAGGACAGCGATTCAGATCGGCAATTGTTTGCTTCGTAATTTAAAACAAAAATAAAAAGCAAAACTGTCTTAGGAAAAAATAGCCAGTATTTTTTCACAGCTAAACGAAATAACGTTAAATCAAAATTTAATTGCATGTTCTAAAGAATACCTTAATTAGACTATTTAGCTTAATTACTAGGAAATTTATTCGGAGCACAGTCGGAATTTTAATTTAATTTATAATTTCTAAATTATTCAGATTGTGATTGGTAGTGAGTTACGCAATTAGGGTAGGTACAGATTTAATTCTTAAATAAATCGACTCACTGACAATAATGTAGGAAAAAACAATCAGTTTAACTAAATTGGATATTTTATTGCACCAGCATGTGCACTATTACTTTAATAAAATGACGTAATAATAAGCTGCATTCAGAATTTGCTACCATTGTCTGCACGCGTGACAGTCCAAATTAAATTTCAACTGCACTTAAGTAAATGGTTTTAAATGAATTCTACTCTTTGCAACTTATGTGTTCGTTCAAAATTATGCATTTTTTTGCAAAAGCATAGAATAGAACGAATGTTACTCTATTTTAAGTTTTATGTGAGGAAGTCAGCATTTATTTGTGTTTATTATTATGTTAATAATTGTTTTATTTCTAGAGTATAATTTCAACATGATATTCCTATTTAAAAGGACAGTCTAAGAGCTCGGGGGACTTATAAGGTCTCTTAACCTTAATTTTCTAATGACTCTGTCTTCTATAAATCTTTTAAAGTTTTTAACAATATCCTATTCAGTTCGATTTTAATATTCTTTCTTGTAGTAAAACATTTTAAAGCTTTTGAAATCGTATTAATTTATGTGTTTTTTCCTTTTCAGGTAAGTATCGAGTTTGGGATTAATCTAAGAAGCGCAGAGGAGGTAAAATGTTTACTGTAGACATCTCTTCCTGCAGTCATTCTGTAAGTATAGCTAGTCTTACACCAAAAATCCCTAGTTCCCAAAAAAAAAGAACAAATATTTGAGTATCGATATATATGACACGGCCCTACTAAAAAAGTGATGTTATAGTTTTGTTCATTGCTTATAGTCTCACTTGTATTTATTTGCCTCTGAAAATGACAGTAAATATCGAACTGAACGCAAATTTAAACGTTAAATGTTTACAATTTACCAATTAGTGAATGTTTGTTCACTGTAAATAACCGTTACAAAGATTTAAGCTTTGATTGTTGAAGATGTTTATGCTAACCAAATGCTTTTAGTTTCTCCTTTATTAATACATATTTATCATTGTCGCTATTCTCTTGTTTATTCTGTGTTTCTTCAAGCTATCAATTTCGTATTCTAAATTGAGTCGCATATAATGATAAATAACTATTTATTTATGCATACAACACACTGTTGTGTTCTCACGGGATTTAGTGAGCTTGTTGTCTTTGCTAAAATATTTGCCGTCTTTAATTTAAACTATCAATTCATTAGGAACAGTCTGTGATGATTTTAGTAAAAATAAATAGCGGGTTTTCGTTCAATATTAGCAAGGAATGTCTCATAATTGAGATTCAATAATGTTTAGGCTTAACCCAATTCGAATAAGTACACAATTTCACTTAGCTATATTATTGCAAATCAGATAATTTCGATCGTAACCATCACTCGAATTAACGTCGATATTTATTAGCAAGTAAGAAAGAGACAGCGATACGTCATTACAATGTACTTCAAATTCAATTTGGAAGGCGCGTTTAGATTCATTACCTACAATTTCGAATTTTAGATCTCCGCTGAATTTTAATGGCAGCAATTTGCGATGGCGTGTGACGCTATCACGATGACGTAATGGTCTTATTCGCGAAGATTGTGTTTAAGTCATAATTAATATTATATGAGCGGGAATTCGGCTTCAACGCTGCGTGTGACATCAGACGTCAGGTAATAGAGATGTAGATCTGATATCCGTCAAATTCGGAAACGTTTTGACGTATTTCGCAGTCGATGTATCCGATATTGTCTTCAGTTTGCATAGAGATAGGAACGTAATTAATTTATATCCATTTGGTGAAATAAATAATTTATTAGCTGAAAAAAAAGAACCGGTACCTACAAAAAGAAACGATTACGTCCGGAATTTGTAAAAAAAATATATGTCATCCAACATAAAAAGCCGTCAATAAACTCCGAATAACTCATGCTGGAATTATTCAAATTCGCGAAATCTAATCGAAAATTTATTCGTAATAGCGAACATAGGGCCTAAAGTGGGAATGTGGGGATTCGCACCGAGTGGTTAGATTGGCCGGATTTGCATTACGTGTGCCGCGGTATACGTACGTATGTGCGTATGTGACGGATTACAGAATAACATGACAGTTGCGTAGGTCGTGGGCGATTATGTACGGAATGTGCTGACAAATGGCGGAAAAATATAAGATCTAATTGTAAAAAATGTAGAGAGCCAATTTATGTGTACAGTTATTTTGGAAAAGATATGAAACGCATTTTTATAGTGTACGTAAAATCGTGTTGAGGACTTGAGGTACATTCGTTTTGTCAATGCTATTTTAGCCTATTAGTCTGTTCGCATGAATTTACTCGCCCATATCGGGCGAATCGACACTATTAAAAAAAAAAAAACTAAGTAGATTAACTTCGTGCGTGTCGCCTATAGAAAGTAATATATATATTGATTAAAAATGTCGATTCGCCCGGTTAGGGCAAGTAAGTACCTAAGTACATATATTCGTGTGAATTGACTAATAGTAATAACCCGCTATTTTATTCGAATTTTCAAAAAAGCTTTTACTGGGAATTCAACATAAGCCTATTTTTCTCAAAATTGTCATTAAATATGGTGCACACAGGGTTGCACATGTAATTAAAGCATACTTTTTTAAATAACATAACATCACGCCTGTATTCCCCGAAGGCTTTGGCAGAGCTATGTATAGTAATTACAGTACACTCACATTTCGCCAGTTAAGTTCATATTTTTTAAATAGTTAATTAATTACTCTACTAGTGTGGTGCACTTCTGTAAGTGACTAATTCACAATTCCTAAAACTGTTTGTGATTCCTGTTTGTGTTTGTCTTAGGGAATAAGTCGTTGAAGTGCCTTCTCAATAAATAAATAAATAGGTAGGTAGTTAAAAAATATTCTGTTTAAAACTACGTAGCCTGAAAACTGTCACGTTGTATACAACACATAATATCATAATAATAATCATAATCAGCTTATAGTGTTCCCACTGCTGGGACACAGGCCTCCTCACTATGAGAGGAAGTGGGCCATAATCCACCACACGGGCCCAGTGCGGTTCGGTAGATGTCACATGTCTTCGAATTCTTGGATCTAGGGCATGCCGGTTTCCTCACGATATTTTCCTTCACCGTTTTGTACACGTAATATATGGTTATATTACTATGGCTAGCGGTTTCACAGCCTGACCATTGGTTGACGAGGGATCTTCCTATACTGACTGTCACTAATTTCCCTTTGTAACTACGATTATAGTTACCGACAATGCTGACAATTCTGTTGAATTATAAATGCCGCCATTACGATTAAGCGCAAATCCGTGTGATTAAACGTAATTGGAATATGTTGTAGCTGCTAATAAGGCTGTTTTTTACCGTCGTAAAATTTTCTCAGGTTGTATCGTATGCTACGTGCTGGCAGGTTAGATGAGTCTCTTTGGTACACCTTAATCTGACTAGTTAGTGCGGATTTTACCGATGAAACCTAACGTGTTCAGCATATCTAAACTGCGCTCAATAGCTGTCAGTATCTTCCACAACAATTATGACACTTAACAGGGTCTTGGTTTTTTGTTTTTATTTTTTATTTGCTGCATGATATGAGTCTGTGCTAAATCAATAAATTTTCTTTCTCTCAATCTTTCTTTCTTGGACGCAGTTTAGATTTTCTGAACGCGTTCAGTGTCATCGGTGAAATTCACCCTTAATATCTGATTAATCTACGCCCCTGTATTTGTATTGTATTCTCTGTATTCTCTGTTTCTTAGAATATCTGTATGATCATGAACATCTCAGTCTGACGGCCGTCAACGTTCACGACTGTCGCTGAAATCACACCGATAAAAAAATACTTTCAAACAGATGTTAATCACTAGATCTGTAGTTTCAAGGGACACTTGCCTCGAAGTTTTACAGCGGTATCCCTCCCACCGCAAGTTCTAAACATCCACACGTTTCGTCACTTTTACGAACCAACTTGATTGCTCTCGTAAATAATAAAGATGGTGTCACTTTCATCTTGCGACGTGCTTTCGAAGCTCATACATTATTTATTTATAAAGGACAAGGGATTTGCATTTCTCTAGGGTATATTGAACAACTTTTGTGTGTTGTTATTCAATATTAAAGATTAGGGAGCGTCTGGAGAATATTTTTATACTTTTCTTAGAAATTAAGACGGTTTAAGTATGAAAGTTTTCATCAAATATTATGTTGTCGTTTTTTTTCGAAGATATTAAAGCGGGGTTTGAAAAGCTATGTAAATAACCTCGCCGGCAGATGTGAAAGTTGAACTCTTATTATTGCTTAATTTTTGCACAAGCTTGAAGCTAGCGCGGTCGTTACTACTTGCGCTCTAATGCAATCTTACTTACACATGCTGACTCATTCCCTTGAAGTATTCCACATTAGGGCCTGATTCTTACATAAATGTACAGAAAGGATTTGCTTAGAAAAATCTTCTTAAAAACCCAAAGATTTACAAAAATAACACTCCAAACTTTTCTAATGTAAAAAATCCACGTTTTTTATTAACATTAAAAAAACTTCACCCGCTACATTAACGTAAAACGTGACGTCATAAAAGTAGGGATGTCGCCTTCCATGAAATATATGCTCACTGTCCCTACACGGTCCTCATGAATTTTAACTTTTACAAGCAGCAGGGTGGGTGTTTTGAATAATGCCGTGTGGCAGCCCTGGGAACCGACGAACTATTTTTAACGCTCGTTTGATCATATCGAGTGTATGATAATAGCTTTTCATTTAAAATTCATGTTGAAAACTGATAATAGTGGTGCATTTTTTAATAATTAATACACAATTGTGTCAACTTTTTAATGAACCTTCACGTTCTTCACGTTCGATCTGGAAAGATCTACTTGCCGTAAAACTACTGTGCTAATGTATATGTCGCCGCCATCTGGTTAAATTAGCCAGCTAATTGAACGCCTAGGCCGTTCATAAAACCGGCGTTTTATGTTTTAGGCCGATAGTTAATTGAACCAGAATCATTCAAACGTTTAACAACTTGGCGTATTGAAAGTTAGCCCCTTGGAGATGCCTGACCAAGACTCAGCCAAGTGATTCAAATTTAGTTCACTTTTGTTCCACTGCGGCGCTAGTAATCACCAAAACAAATATGACGTCAATAGCGCAAACCGTGAATGCGTTATTTTTCGTTCTTGTATGCAATTTTAAGTGAAATTAAAGTGTGATATTGCCAAAATATGTAGTATGTAGTTACTTAGTGATAGGTATCAGTAAAAGTCACAAATTCATCGCAGATTCATCAATATCCAATTTAACTAAATGACTACACGACATTTAGCCATCTGGTTAAACGTTGCGTTCAATGACTTGGCTAGTTGTCCTTCAGCTATTTAATTGAATGCCGGCGTTTAATGAACCGCCTACTCGTCCGCTGCGACATATTATGTAGCGCAAAGCAATTTGCGGCATACCTTTTGTTTTATTTCCTACTATTTCAAGGAAATAATATTTCTAAGCTTTTCAGCTTATAAATGAAAAAATTAAACCACGTTTCCACAACAAAAGGTAGCAATAAAGAAAGATGGCCGCCCCAACAGCTCGGTGCGGTCCATTAATAAAATAAACCCACATAAGTCGCGACCGGTAAAGAAACTCGTATGTATCTTTTTTCATGTGGACCGTTCCTACTTCTGGGCACGGGATAAATGTGGTCTATTCCGGGTATACCATAGTAAATTTGTCTACGCAGAGATGTGTAATGATAATTTTGGGTCTCAATGAAGCACTGAAAGGTTAATTATGCTCTCGTTTTGATATATTCTGGACACGTGTAAAGGTCTTCTTGGTTTATAACAGAAGAGATTCGTGTAATTTAAATAACTTTACGCGTCTTTGTGACCTACCTACATGGTCACATAAAATAGACAAAGATTAAATCTAAAAAAAAATCGCACCTACATAATAAAATACCTTTTATTTTTTCTGTCCGTTTTTCTTTGTTTGTTTAATTTATTAATAGAAATGTTGTCAAATTAAAGCAAACAAGTTTTATGAAGAACTAGTTTTGAAACTAAAATGAACTGTAGCCCAACGCATTAACAACATAATTATCTTCTGACCTAACATTATTATTATAATACCTACTCAAAGTCTGAATCTGATAACAAAAACTTTATTCATGATAAGACCTAACGAAATTATTTCAGCAATCTGGCCGAAGTAATCTTAGTAAGTAATAAAAGTTTAATTAGTTATGATAATTTCTGTTCTGTGCATGGTTTGCATATTAATTTTAGATTTCTGTGTAGTATGGCTCGATCTTAAATAGGTATCTGCTCATCTAAGTTAGGGTATTAGCAGTAGAGGCCTTTTGTGTGAAAGTCACTTTAGGCCTCTAGTTTTAACACCACTTAACTATCAGAAACTTCATGACCAAGTCTCTTAGTGAGTGCCCCTAGTTCCTGCTTGTATGACATATAATTATGGCCGCTATTATTACTATACAGCGTGTCCCTGGATAAAATCGACGGTCCCTAGGTATAATCCCCTAACTACAAATGACAAATTTTACAGGAGAGCGCTTCAAAGTTTTAAACACGTGTATATCATGTTCTAGTTAATGTAATGTCATGGTGGATTTAAAGTCCATTTTACCATCTTAGACTTATTTTTGTTAAACTAAACGATAGTATAAAGCTGGCCTAAACGTCACGAAAACAAAACATGCAAATCACGTATCTACCACTTAGGGGATTGTACGTAGGGACCGTCGAAATGCGCAAACGAAAATGGGTGAAACAAGACTATTATTTATCGAGATAAAAAAAATCGAATAATTATTATCGACTAGTAAAAAAAAACTTCAAAGAAAAGTGGTTTTGATTTGATGACTGTTTTTAAGGGTTTTATTTTTATTTGTTATGCAACATCAATTATTATCAGCCATCGACAAAAAATTTCAGCGCACCGTGTTCCAGAATCATGTACTAAATCCATGTACGGTAACAGTTTGCGCGTCGATAAGAGTAGGTACTTTGGCCCCACAATGCTAATAAATAGGAGTCGCTTAATATAATCCTACGACCTTTCACCATTGCCTGCGTATTTCTTAACAATGGCCCCAAATTAGTACATGTTACCCTAAAATAATAGTCTTTGCTTCACCTTGCGTCTATCGTCCAATTTCGTACAACTAGACCCGCCCTAACATTTCAATTGTCACCTTACACCACACACGAATACCTACTCTAATGGCTAGGTATTTGAGTCTATTTTTGTGTCGGACAAATTGTGATTTACGATAGTTCGAGAAGCCTTTTGGGGTTCAGTAATCTGCTTCGACCCAATCGCAATTAATGGCGAGCCGGGCGGTGCGACGGGCATGCGAAGATGGGTTGAAACTAGAAGTGTCTGTCTTTACCTTCTTACTAAAAACAATTAACAGAACAGTGCCTACTACTAACAGACATGAGATATACCTAGGTACAGACAAATAAGTAGGTCTCATTCCTACAGATACGAGAAAACCAGCACTTACCATTGACATTGTACACAGATGTCACGTCAAAAACTGAAATAGAAACAATATTATTGAAATTATTATTTTCAGAAAGCTAACTACATAGTATTTTATTCGGCTACTCTACAGAAACTAACTACAGAGAGCAAAGAGCCCTTACTGCAATAACAATTCCATTTAAAATGAAGAAAAGCACACAAATGATTTTCCTTCCAAAGCAACACACACATTTACCTGCCACACAATGTAGCCTTATCCAGCCAGCCAGCCTTTCTATATCTATGTCAAAGAAGCCACAGAGGTCTGTGGGCACAACGGTACACAATTTTCAACTATTGTGCCAAAGCATATAGTATTCTGATACAAATCTTAACTTCAAATTGAGTTCTCTCCTTACAAATTCGATATTTATGAAGGTGTGAATTTATTTCATAGATATGGGGGAAGAGGGAATGGGAGGGCAGAAATTGGATGTAACAGCAGGCCTGTTATCTTTGTAAGCGGAAGGTTCAATCGTACTTAGAGAGTTTGCGAATGACAGTATTACGTCAGTGATAGGAGAAGGGTCATCCCTGTCATCAACGTCAAATCATCTTTGTTTAGATTGGATACGAAAACTTTAAGTTTTAAAATATTTGACATCATAATTCTCCTGCCCCTATCCCAATTTATTTAGGGTCGGCGAAACATGTCTTATTCTTACATACTTCTCTATTAGTTGTCATCTCTGCAGTCAGCTCTGTCTAGCCATATCATCATTCACACAGTCCATCCTGTTTCTTTGGTCTTCCCCTACTTTTACAGCCATCGGCATTCATACTCAAAACATTCCGCAATATTTTGCTCATTCCTCCGCATCACATGCTCGGACCATGAAAAACGATCGCAGCTTTTCGGTTACCGATGCCAGTTTTTCAGACTTCCCTTATGTACTCATTTTATTATCTATTCGTGTAACACCACACATCCCTCTTACCATTCTTATCTCAGCTGCATGCAATCACCTTTCATTCATCCCTTTTATGGCCCAACATTCTCCGATTCTCATACAAGACAGACTTTTAAAGTTATTGTAAATCCTTAAATCATATTTTTATGCGGAGGTTACCTTGAAGCAACTTTACGGTCTACTCTAAAATCATCAAAAACCACGCATGATAACATAATACTGACAATAATTACTCTGCAGTAGCAATTCCACATGCAGATCGTAATTAGTCCGGTCAAACTATACCTTACCCGATACCATTCACCTCTGTACGTTAATTACTTCATATAGGTACATCTAACCCCCAAACCGCCGACTGGGCAGGTTATCGATGCAGCTGTAATTACGGCTGATGCGCACCGCAATATGCTTGCATGGCAACACGTCACAATTTGCTGAATAAGCAACGGTGTAGCCAATTGCTATGGCTGGAATACTACCGTAAATTAGATGAGAGTTGCATTAAGACAAATTAATAAGGACGTGAAATGAGAATTGTGTTTTGGTGATGTAATATGTTAAGTATTAGAATACATTTACTGACAACCATTTGTTCAGTAAAGATTTTTGACGCATGAACATCAATTGTCTTATTATTTATTTCATCAATGTTATTAATATCTATTGTACACATTAAGTACTAAATTACTAACTAACTAACTATACAAATAAATACAAAAACAAAAAGTCACTTAAGCTTCAAAATATTCGTCCGCATCGTTGTCATCAGGATACGTGCCCAGAAGACTGGCAGTATTGGCAATGCTAATTCTTTGGCCAAAGGAAAGACCCAGCAACTCTGGTCACGTGCAGAGTCGACCACTCGGCGAGAAATTGTCTTTTAGAATCAAAGATTATTGGGGACAATAGTATCTCACTGAAGGGCAAAAGCTTCCCGGGATTCTCTCTATGGATATATGGTTTAAAATAAGTAAAAAAGTATTAAGTTTATCATCATTGTACGCAGTCATTGTAATGGAAATGTTCGCGTCTTAGATATTGTGAGCGTATAAATCGGATTGGCACAGGTGGGGTTAATGCTTAGAAGAATACTGTTCAGGTGGATGGGCAGTGGCATCCACCTGTTATAATCCCTTAAGCAATATCTGCAATCTCTTTAGAAATACGCGAGAAGAAGGGGTGGTTCAATGTTGACTGGACGCCATGCTTCTTTAAAAAAATTGTCGGCTTGTCTCATAAAAAAATAACTTCTTTTAATGGTCGGTTTAGAATTTCGAAAACAGTATTCCCGATTTGAAAATAATGTATTCTAAGTACTACATTGCGAGGCTAAAAGTCCAGGTTTCGAAGCCATTGCATATTCTAGTGTACCAAACTATATAAATTAATTATTAAAAGCCCTAGAGATTACAGTTTATTAGTACAAGGTCTCAATTTAGTGGACTGAGGGTAAAGTAAATGCTTTTACGTAATTCCCTTTTATTGGTCAATATGGCCGAAGAAATTGGTAATATTATGCTTTTAGACAGGATTATTGGGGCCGTAAATGTTCAGTAGCCAAATTGAAACTTATTTTATGGAGCTATGTTGATATCGGGTATAAAATGTTAATTCCGCATCTCACGATACGATAAATAAAGGATTGTGCGTTCTGTTATCACTATAAAATCCATGCTCTGAAAATTCTGCAATAGGCTTAAAGACTTTTAGTCGAAAAAGCAGGTACTAACCAAGTACGGCAGCTCAATCACACAACTAGATACACCCAAATGCCTATAAACTGTGAAACTCAATTCCATCCAATCACATTACATACCAAGTACCAAACGTACCTAATTTGTCGCCTAAACCGGTACAAATTCGTCGCTATGTCTTCATTGGTCCCCGTTCCGCCATTTTGTATGCAGCATCGGCAATGCAATCGAGCCGCCCGTCACTCGGGACTAAACTGCTCCCGTAATGTATTGCGGCCGTTTCCATCTATCACTCAAATACATATAGGCTAGCTAGATCGTCCAGATATTGGAGTGACAAACATCGTGTCAATCGTGTGGATGGCAGTTTTGACACGTTTTTAAAATGTTTCAAGTTGAAGGAATTTAAGGGTTTGGTTTTAGATGATCAGATTTGTTAGGCTAAAAAGCACAATTTAGATGAGGTCAAATTAATACCTTAAACTAACATTGTTAGAAACCTGACCTGGATAAATTCTTGGCTCAAAGTATAAGAACATAGGTATATAGGAATAGTTTGGATCCACAAAGAGTTATTTTACACTTATATTCTTATTAAAGAGTGATTTATTGAGTCCACCGGATTCATTAAATCCGTGTTTTCTACCCATTTTTCATCCAACTAGTAATTTCATCAATTCTACTTACACGTCGGTCTGTTCTAGAATGATCGTTGAAATTGGTACCCCTACACATATATCTACAGAGTGGTAGGGACATTGATTCTGAAATTTTAGACCGACGCTTAAATTTTCCGTCAACTATTACAATTAAGGAATGCTGTTCCATACGTTTTGACCACGAACGAGATAAGTGGTGTTTCAGTTGTAACGGCCTCGACTTACGAGTTGTAGGTGTTAGCATCGAAAAAATATAGGTCCTTTACTTTGAGTAACGTATTTCATCACCACTGGTCTCAAAACGGTGAAGGAAAACGGCACGGCCTCGAATCGATACTTCGGAGACATGTGACATCTACCAACCCGTACTGGTGGAATACGGCCCACTCCCTCATTTCATTAAAGCAGAAATTGCACTTTTCCATGAAACAGCAGATTTTTATTTTGATAACTGACGATAACATTGGCTAGAATTATGAGCTGAAATCATGGGTTCAGTTCCCCGTCGATGTCCCAGCCACCCTGCATAGTGTGAGCCAAACTTGCTACGACGTAACAGGAATTAGACAGGCCGGCTTCCTGTGATGTATTGTAAAGGGAACGGTCTACGTGGACGGAATCTTTTGCAAGTAATCGTATATACATATGTACATATATGTGCTAAGTTTTGTGCTAACGGAACGGAAATCTCCACTGAAGATCAGTTCGTCGGCGGTCGTTGTTAGTTCGAGGCTTTCGGATGCTGAAACGAATTAAAGAAACTATTTTTTACAATATTAAAAATAGTATCTGTCCACATCGACTCAAAAACATAAATAACGTATATATGATTGCATACCATCTCACATTCACTGATGCTATTCAATCACTTATAGAATAGAAAACTTTAATTTCAGACAAGTTCATAGGGTTAGTAACTATATCACTTAACTGCTAGTGTTAGTAGGTTACAGATACAGATTAACATAAACAATTGTCAGGAAAATTAATTTTTAAGCAAATTGAAAACCAATTTAAATTTCCGTACATTCACATCACAACTGTTATAAATTGGCAGCTATATTATGAAACAGACATAAAACGGCTTATTGACGTAGAGTTAATTTACTTAACACTTAATTTCACGCACTGAGTACCAACGCGAGATTAATGAGTGCATTTTTAAATTCAATTAGATCTTACATTAGGAATTCAACGGTAGCAGTAAAGCAAAGTTTTAACTGTAAGACGCAAAACTTTGATTAGGTATCTAAAGCGCCAAGAATAAGCGCTTACTTTAAGATAAACTGCATTCTTTTAGACAAACAGCAACTACTTTTCTGGAAGCTCTCTGCATTATTTATTTAAAGTAACACATTCGTGCTTCATATTGCTTTAAAACGTAGATAGGTAGTTTAATATCACTTCTTGATGTTGGCAGGCGCATTTTTATCGCCTCATCAACGTGCATTTTAAATTAAAAACCATATAAATATACAACGGGGGTCATATTTCATAAAGTTTCGCACCGCAAGCTCCGGATTAGCGTCATTACAATTCCAAATTTGCAACTGAATTGCAACTCTGAAAATAGACATTAGAGCCGTTAAACCAACTCGCTGCCAGGGCCATTCACCTCAAATATCTCCCCTAAGGTAAAAACGAGGGAATCGAAATACTCCACCCTCTAATTCGAGAACGGATCCCCTTACCGCGTCACCCTACGCGTTGCCATGGTAACCCCCGCCCTTGGGAAGTGCATCTGACGTAAACATTCCTCGCTCCCTGCATTTTCGACACCATTATTGATGTTTTCGCTACTTCACTCGGCTTCTTCCGGTGTATCGCTCAGCGGCTCGTAAATTTCCCGAAAATATTGGGTAAAGCTTCTCTATTTATCAAGTTTATAGCAGCGGCATCCCCTGTATCTAAGGTCACGGCTCCGACGGAAAATGCATTTACGTAATGCCCACTATTCATGTAGGAATTTTCTAGCTCCTGAAAGCCGTAAGACTGCCAGTGAGAAAGATATTTGTGAAATATTAGATAGCTTTTAAACATTTAATAACAGAAATGAATACTTTTACGATCCTACCCTTCTAAAGTTTTTTATTTTACTAGTTTATTAATAGCTCACGTTTCTTGTTTCAGGGATGCCGGTTTCCTGAAGATGGCCTCACGCACCCCGTCCCTTGAGTCGCTGCCCGGTGCCAACTCAATAGGTTCGCTGGAGCGTGGCTCCTTATCGCCCCTGACTCTTAGTGGATCCTCGCCCCCAGCGAGTGACTCCGCCGTATGTGACCTTCGCGAGTTCGACGGACTCGACACCACTTGCGCAATCTGCCGAGAAATATTCGTCGACCCTAAAGTACTCAACTGCTTCCACACCTTCTGCCGGGGTTGCCTGGAGAGGGAACAAACGCATCCCGACAAAGTCACTTGCGTCACTTGTCGCGTAGACAGCCAGCTGCCGACAGCAGGCGTACCTGGGCTACTCACGAACCTTGTGATAGCCGCCGCCGTTGAGCAGGACGCCGATCTTCTGCCAACTGCTCGCCAGACCAACTCTCCATCAGCTCGCTGCACCGGCTGCAAATCTAAGGAATCTGACGCAGTCGCACGTTGCGTCGATTGCGCTAATTTCCTCTGCCCAAACTGCGTAATGGCGCACCAATTCATGCATTGCTTTGAGGGCCACCGTGTGCTGGCGTTCACGGACCTGAAGGATGACAAGGGTATGCTCGGATCTACCCTCTCTGCAAGCGGTGACAAAACCGCTTTTTGCCCAAGACACAAAAATGATATTCTTAAATACTTCTGCCGCACTTGCTCCGTGCCGGTATGCAAGGAATGCACGATAATCGAACACCCGGCTGCTCTGCACGACTGCGAGCACTTATCTGATGCTGGGCCTAAACAATTGGAGTTGATGCAATCGGCTGTAACTGAAGCCAAGACTCGAGCCACTGAAATAAGGCACGTTATTAAGACTGTTGAACATGCCGCTGGCAAATTACAAGTCCAGTACCACAAAGCTCAAAATGAAATAAACGATACGTTCCAATTCTACCGCTCTATGCTCGAGGAGCGTAAGCAAGAACTACTCAAGGAACTCGAAAGCGTGTTTTCCACGAAACAAATTGCTCTCACAGTAGTCGGGCAGAAAGCTCAAGAGACTGTTGATAAGATATACCAGACGTGCGACTTTGTAGAGCGATTGACTAAATGCGCCAACATTGCAGAGATACTTATGTTCAGGAAACTGTTAGACACGAAATTGCAAACCTTATTGAGCTCTAATCCGGAACATACCGTACAGACAGCTTGCGAGCTTGAATTTGTCTCTAACTACCAAGCCATACAGGTTGGCGTAAGAAACACTTTTGGTTACGTGCGCTCTAGCTCAGAGGCGAATGTTGGCCCCACTAAACAGCCCCCTATCGCTCGCCCTACCAACGGCAATCTATTGAACGGAGGGTCATCGTCCAGCAGTAGCAGCGTTAATGGAAGTTCAGGCAGTCTGAACGGTGTAATCCACCTTCCAACCGGTTTGAACGGTGTGCTTGATCGCCCATACACAAATGGTCTCCTAGGACCCACAAGCCAATCCACCTCCCCTTTTGAGTCCAACATTATCTCAAAACGATTCAATAGTGCCAACAGCCTGGGTCCATTCTCTGCTGCTCTTGGAGATATCAACTTAAATGGCATCAACCCTTATGAAAAGTGGTCTAACGGCGGTTGCGACTCGCTCTTCCCGCCGACGACGACCGACCCCTACTCGCTAACAAGTGCCGCTCACAACGATCCCATTTTAGACTTGACGAACAAGCTAATCTCCACTGCTATTTTCCCGCCGAAATCTCAAATCAAACGCCAAAAGATGATCTATCACTGCAAATTCGGCGAGTTCGGCGTAATGGAAGGTCAGTTCACCGAGCCTAGCGGAGTAGCTGTCAATGCTCAAAACGATATCATCGTTGCGGACACTAACAACCACCGCATCCAGATATTCGACAAGGAAGGACGCTTCAAATTCCAGTTTGGCGAATGTGGCAAACGGGACGGCCAACTACTGTACCCGAATAGAGTAGCCGTCGTCCGCACTTCTGGCGACATTATTGTGACGGAGAGATCACCAACACACCAGATTCAGATTTACAACCAATACGGCCAATTTGTGCGCAAATTCGGCGCCAACATCCTCCAGCATCCTCGCGGTGTCACTGTCGACAACAAAGGCCGAATTGTAGTTGTCGAATGCAAAGTAATGCGCGTCATAATCTTCGACCAGATCGGTAACG
The DNA here is from genome assembly GCA_947359405.1 of Antitype chi. Taxonomy (NCBI): domain Eukaryota; kingdom Metazoa; phylum Arthropoda; class Insecta; order Lepidoptera; family Noctuidae; genus Antitype; species Antitype chi. The sequence goes on along the minus strand of OX375811.1, from coordinate 13,549,089 downwards.
TACTACAGAAGTTCGGCTGCTCTAAACACCTAGAATTCCCTAACGGAGTCGTAGTAAACGACAAGCAAGAGATCTTCATCAGCGACAACCGTGCGCATTGCGTCAAGGTGTTCAACTACGAGGGTATTTATTTACGTCAGATCGGTGGAGAAGGTGTCACCAACTACCCGATTGGTGTCGGCATCAACGCAGCTGGTGAGATTTTGATCGCCGATAACCACAACAACTTCAATCTGACGATATTCACGCAAGACGGACAACTGGTGTCCGCACTGGAGAGCAAAGTGAAACATGCTCAATGCTTCGACGTGGCGCTGATGGACGACGGCTCCGTGGTCCTCGCGAGCAAGGACTACCGGCTCTACATATACCGCTACGTGCAAGTGCCGCCAATAGGCATGTGAGTAGCACGCTCTGATCACAGGAGATCCGAATGACCGATGAACTATAGGTCAAAAATCGACACCCTGAGACGTAAATACTATTATTAATCGACGTAAGGACTTATCGTTCCGGCGAAGCGTGTCAATTTTTGTAGTTCAAGTGACGACTTGTGAACGGAACTTGCTAAAGTGTGCAAGTGGTGCAACCCTGTGGCTGTCTCGATGTGATCATACTGGCTTAAGATGGGTATTCTCTACATTATTCGGCATAAGATCTCTTAATGAATTATTTCTAAACGAAACTGTAATGAGATTAGTTATAGTATTGACATTGTTATTCGAGTACCTATTGATTGATGGTTAGAGATAAAATTCCGTTGGAACGATCCAAAATTTCGCGCGACGGTGTTCTCGAATCCTTATAATTTTTTAATCTATTGAATAATATTTTTTCATATCCCACATCGTTAAATTAGGGATGAATATTAAGGGCATTTGTATTATTTAGCCCATTTGTTGGACCAATATTTTAACTATTATTACTTAACAAATTGTTAGGCGTTAAGCGTGTGATTTTATCGTAAATAAGAGAGCATCGAGCGGTATTGTTGTTAGTTTTAAGATTATTTCTACGGCACAATAGCACTTCCTGTTTTTAATTAGCACTTATTCTGTGTCGATGAAACTATGGATTATAAAAAAAAAATCTAAGTAAGGAGTTGTTACATTATTAATTAGGTAAGTGTTAAATTGATTGAGCTGAAATTGACAATCTTTGGTTACTACCCCACTAAACGTAGTTACTAAATTTTAGGGAAATAATGATGTTAGGGGTTTTATCAATGACAAAGTTGACTGCGGCGTTTGGACATTAGTAAAACAATGAGTATTAATCTCTACTGAATATTATACTGTTTTTTTTTAATACGTAATAGTAACATCACAAAGTGGCGATCAAGAATGTTTTATAGACCTCAATTAGTTCCAAATTTTATGCATTGTAACTAGTAATGCCCTTAGTTGAGAATTTATAAAGCATTTTTCGATACTAAAAGATTGTAAGTTTTTCTCTCGTTCTATATCGGAGGGCAGTACTTCAGCAGAAATGTTATCGATACCGCCTAGTCGCTGAGAGCCCACGGACATAAAGTCTTCTGATGTTGTTTTAGTAACATTTGGTTGATATTGTTCGTTATTATGCATTGATTGTATGTTATAAGCATTGGACACGGTAGTAACTATTAGAGCACTTAGGAAATGGTCGTTTCGCTAGCATCTTTTTTTAATTTTTTGAGATTTTTAGCAGATTAAAAACGGCGCGCAAGCGCATCTACTTACTGGGAGTATTATAAACAGCTCGGTATACAAATAATTATACAATTTGTTATTCTGGTAAGATATTTTTTTATATGGAAACAACTTTATTTTTGTAGTGTTTAGTATTACGGTGCATGTGTAACGTATACTTTTCTTTTGTATTTTATGGATATTGCGCTATTATTATTATTTTTTTACTTCATTACCGTGTGTTTGAGTGTGTTAGCAGAATTATTTTAGTTTGATTTTTTTAATTAGAACTTTTTTTGGTTTTCTTAGTAAATAATGGTTTTTTAGTATTTTTTTCTCGCTGAATCTATGACAATAGAGAGATCTGATCCGGCTCAGGGTCGGTATCTTGAAGATCTGTTAGTTTTAGGTTACGCGTTTCCATTTTGGTGATATTTCTTAAATAAATTTAAAATGTTTGAAGATGCGTCGGCAGACGTCGCGTGCGCACTGTGGCGACCTGTATATCGTGTGCCATAAGATCATGTTGTGATTTAATAAGTGATATTTAGTATTGTTTGTAAATATGTACCATACTTTCATATAAAACTAATCGTAAGGGTATCTGATCGAATTACTTATGATTGTTTCATCTTTATACTTGTAGTGCAAGTTATCGTAATTGTTATACTGGAAATTTTACAAGTCTTTATTTAATATTTAATTAAAATAATAATGATATTTATTTACCACCGATTACCTACCTTATTATAGTAAGTTTTGGCAATCAATATACAATATAATTTTAATGATGACTGCTCAATAAATAATTAAAAAAATATCTACCTGATTGCTAAATGTAACAAAATACAAATGGCTGACAGTTAAACGGCAACAACTTTAGTGTATAAAATCATCTCGAACTTCGAATTTAGGATTACCGTACTTGCACTAAAAGTTGAACGTTTTGAGAACAACTGATTTCTTCTCGCATTGTTTTCTGTATTTTGCCTACCACCGCGCACACGCATTCGTCGCCTTGACGCATCTTCGATCAAATAGTTAATCAACACTGGATTAGTTGAAACACGTCACGCTCCTTAGTGTCCAAATTTCAGTGATTATTCACCAATGACTTTATTATATAGACTGCCCTGTTCCTATATCCTAAGGCGGCGTGATCGATGAACTTCATTTAATCCACTGACAACTGAACATTGATTGTAAGTCGACAATTGACCGTAAATCTGCCTTACCTCAGTTTGCTTTGACGAATTTATCGACTTATCCATTTTATTCACCAATGATTTTTTATTTTATTAATAATTCGTCGTAATGAACTGAGATCACGCATGAAATTGGGTAAACCGTTATTTTAGAATTTAATGTCCGGATTTATTTGTGAAAATTACGCCACTTTTAGAGGCCTCCGTGTCATATTTTTGTTGTAATTTTCGCTAAAGAAATCCAGTTTTTGGTAACAACATACGCTTCTACTTAATTGAGATCATTTTCATCGTATTATATTTATATTAAGTATAGTATAGTGCATCGAAATTTTATAAAGTAAGATTTGCAAATTATGACAACTTCACGTTTACGCCTAGTAAAATTGTGTAACCCCCGATTTTATTTTTTTACTTTTTTTTTGTCGACCGATAGTTACTCTTTATTTTTTAACCAGAAAATGGTAATTTAAGTTTCAGTTATAATTATTATTACAAACTTAATTCCCAATCATTTTTTTTTGTGTTTTTGCATAATAATGTTAGTGAAAAAAGAAATGATTTTTCTGTACGAGAAACATTTTCATTCTTAAAAATTGCATTTCTAAAGCTCGAGGACTGAATTGAAACATGTTTTGTCTTTAAATATATTTTGTCGATGTTTGTTGTTATAATTATTATATTTTTTTAATTATTTGTATAAACAATTGTTCTTTAAATTAATGTACATCGTTTTGTTTTGAATTATTTTTGTTGTAATTGCTTTTTTATAATAATACCAGTTCATTGCAGTTTTGATGTGTGTTTTATTTTTATTTTCTTTTTTTACCAAAGTAGCGCTTCTGTAGTGTCACCTGCAGAGTTGTAACTATTTTAATCAAATTAATTTAGTTACAACTTGCAATGCATGTTTGTGCTAATGAATCTGCTTATTATGTAAAACAGTGCCACACAATTTTAAAATACCAAAGTTAACTATGAAGTTAACTTATTATCTGGTTGTAAATATTTTGATATTTATTATGATAGAAATAAACGCTTTAAATTCCACAAAGTACCTACTAAATCCTAATCACAATTTTGAACACTAAATTTTACCCTAACGTAAGAGATTTGTGTTGTAACACAGCTGTTCTTTATGGACATCCGAATTACCAGTACGTTCTTGAACCCAACTACCTTATTAGATTAGTCATAAAAACTAAGTATACCTGTAGATTATACCTTAAATCTTAGGTCTTCCTCACATTAATTTCTAATAGGCACAGTCTTAAGGAATAAAAAACGAACTTATTCACTTTTAAAACTCGTTGGAACCACACCTTTAGCTAGAAACTAGGTATTCAAGGAATTTTGTAGTTCATCTAGTAAGTTCAGAAAATTCATAGTTTTCTCGCTTAGTAATGACTAGTTACTAGTTTTTGGTGTTGGCTTCTAAGAAACTATTTTACACAATGAGCACTTTTATTCAATACACAATTACACATCGATTCTTTAGCACAAATATCCCGGTGTAGGTCCTGTGTGATACCCCCGTGTGTGTGCATTTTGACTAGACTTAAAACAGTTGGTGTAGGGGAACAAGCGGCATGAGTATCGTAAGTATTTGCTTTAGACTTAAGTGCAAGATATGAAAAAAGGGTTACTCTAATTAGCTTTTCAAAAGGGCGGCATTATAAAAAATACTGCATTCAATTTGTTTGCATTTTTTTAATGCAAATAAAATGAATTCATTGTTCACCAACAAGATAATTGTGTATGCAGTTTGTATTCACAATTTAACATGCGAAAGTTTTTTATGACAGTATGTCTACTAGTATTTCATATTGAGAAATTAGAGGAACCCAGATCAAATTGTAGTACACTTTTTAATATTTTTTACACAAATTTTGGATTGGGATCAACCATTTCAGTTTTAAAATCATAATTTTTGCAGTGCCAGTTTCAGATAGTTAAAGTAATCACCATAAAGGCATTTATGAAAAATATCTTCACAGTGCATTTAAAATTAAAGCGTAGTTTATGAACTCAACATTTAAATACAACAAACATACAGACACTCAACCACTCAACATCTGCAAAAATATTGATCCTGATCCAATTTCTAAATCAGTCGTTCGCAAAAAAATTGGATATAATTAAAAACAGTTTATAAAATAATAATAAACCAATTTCAATATAGTTCAATAATCTCCCCTCTCCCGAGCTTAATGCTTAACGCAATGACACAGAGCCATCCAGAAACACCAGAAATATTTTTAAGAAATAACAAAAAGTATCCAATTTTTGTCGAAACGACTGGTTTACACAAGCGCCATTATTTATCATCATGAACAACATTTGCTTACCATCAGAAGACAACCTTTACAAAATATAAACGACGCTCCTCAGTGAATTAGGCGGTACATTTCCCAGCACTAAAAAGAAAAACATATTCTTATGAATGTAGGCTATAAATCTTCGCGTGTAAGAACTATTTGTATTCTAATGTAAGAACCTGATATCCCTACTAAGCTTTACTTTTCTACGAAAACGTAGCTAATAATATCCGTTTTAGGACTCCTTGGATACAGTTCCCGTCAGCTGCACCGCTTCAAAAGAGCGCTACCAAACAACCAATATTTCAAAGTCAATTACTCTAGGGAACATTTTACTACTAACTTAGCACCTACTAGTTACGTAAGCGCAAGCTAGGCTTACAAGATCGTTTATAATTTTATACTCAGCAGTTTTTCTTAAGATTAAAATTAAGATCGAAGTAAATTATTTCATTCCCCCTTTTTTTAACATTTACATCAACGTTTATAAAGAATCTCTCATTCGACTCGCCATTCGATATTGAGAATAAGAAATTCGATTGCTGCTGCTCTCTTCAACTATCATTAATTCAAGCATGTCATTGTTAGAATCGAGGTGAAGAAGACTTGATCATTGATGAAATTTCAAGCTTTCAGCCACTCATCGTTCCCTTATTTGATTTAATTGCCGTTCTAACACCATTATCGCCAGGAAGTGTGTCGAGCAAAAATGTAAATAGTTTTAGAATAATGATGTTGGTAGTATTAACTATTAACTAGAAGTTAAGGGAAGCCGGGATCTGTTCAAGATGGTGACGTCACGACGTGGGTTATTAGAGAGAGGGTACGTAGTGTGAGAGAGTATTTTTATAAAACGAAATTAAGAATCAAAATATTTGTAGTGTGTTATTTAGGTATGACGTTTGTTGAGAAAGTCGGACGATTCGAGGCAGGTAGCACACATTGTTGACAGAAATAATGGAACGATATCCGAATTTGACAGGATATAACAAGGGTTTTACAGTAACCATATCGATAGTGTACCTATTCTACTCTTAACGATTGTTTGAAATCGAATAATTTTGTGTCGATAAGATTCACCTGTTAATGTATTCATCAAGGTAGATAAATAATGTATCGATGTTAGCTTATCATATTGTACGTGATTAACGATTTGGTCACTTATTACATTTACTTGGTAGTGCGTCGTTGAATTTGATATTCGTTGAGCCATGCGAAGTTGTAAATACAATAGTCGCTTCTGCGTTCGGTTCGAGCTGGCTGACACGACGTACCACGCAATCAATTGCTCAGGAATTGTATTCGTTTTCATATACATTCGATAAGTTTTTTTTCTATCGTCGCTTCTATATTATGTATTAAGCGATGTTGTGTCATTGTTGAGAATACGCTAAATGAAGGAGTATAATTTTAGTGAATTGCACAGAACGTTGGTGTTTCACTTAATTTTTGATGTATTTTTTCTTGAAAGAGAATTGTATTCAATAATTTTACTGTATTCACGACTGATGTTGTGTTTGATAATGTATGTAAATTCGTTGATGTGTTTTGACGGAACTGAGAGCCTCAAGTTGCCGCGTGATGTTATGAGCCGCTGTTAGTGGAACGGATTCAATAGGAATGCTTCCGTCAGAACACGTTGTCTCAAAAATTGTGATTGTAAGTTAAGGTGATTAACAAAGCACATATTAGCACAAACCATCCATCCTCGAAGAAATACTACGCTGAATGTTTTTAAAATTAACTCACGTTTGAATTTATGATACATTTTATTGTAAAAATTAAATGCAAAATATTTTAATATCGCTTAAGTTAGTTGAGACGTTTGCGTATAATAGTGTTTATTTTCACAATGGTGACGATTTTTTTAGTGACGAAGTTATGGACTTCTTGAAATGTTTTTATATGATATTGATTCTACTTTATATTATGACACGTAGGTTAATGTGATTGTGTATTATCGTATATATTTCTTTGCTCCTTGTGTACCATAGCGATCGGTGTTGCTACTTTGATTAGCGAGCGTTCTATATTGACAACGCTACTTCATGTCTCTAGCTTTCACATCTTCCTGTCTTCAGACAAAGATGAAGCCGGTACTGTAACGATTTCATTTTCTTCATCATGTGTAGGTAATTTTCTAATCTAAGGTGTGTGAGTTTTAGTTATAAATATTTTTACAAAGTGGAAAGATTCCAAATGATAGGAAATGTTGGTAGCAAATGACATATCAAGTAATGTTTTTAATTATATGGGTGGATGCGCAGGAGTCGGGACGGTTAGTGATGGGAAGACGCGAGAGGCGATGTTTAAAATATATTGGCACTGTTTCTAAATTGACAATACTGGCGGTTTATGTATTCGAATGTTGATTAAATGATATATTTAATAGAGAAATGTTAACGAAACGCGACATATCGTCCACATAGTGGTGACGTAGGACAAATTGATAGACCAATGCGCGAATGATTTCGGATTGTCGCTGGCATAGAAAGTTTAGGTTGGAACGAAGTAAAGTTAAATTTGGAATCTTTCTTAACGATGCTAGTCGCCAAAAGAAATTGCTTTTAGATAATTAAATATTATCATAATATGTGTATGCACGTAAGTTTATAAACCTATATTAATTATACGAAGCTTGAATTGTCCACACACAAATCGATTTTACACACTAAATGCCATCCTGCCAGTTGTAAGGAGAACACAATGCTTATGATGAACTAAATTTAAATTATATCCTATATAGCGTACGAGTAGTTGTGTATTTTTAGATATCGCATTGTCTATGTTAGTTTAGTGGGTAAGGCACATCGTGAGCTTTGAATCAGTGTAAGTCACCGATATTTTTTACGATACGAGACGTAGTAATGTTAATGTAATGTTTCATGCCGTGCTTTCCTCTATTAGTATACCACTTGTAGATTTGTAAGGACTAGTGATGCTTGTCACTCACTCCGTGCTACTACTTGAGCTGCACTGCACACAGCACCCATTCATTTGAACTCGGACACGCTACAGCTTCTGACACGGATCCGTCGAGCACTGCTCACGTGCACGAGTGTAAATAAGGCCGTTATTAGATATAAACGTCATCATTAAAAACATAAATATAATTCAGTAATCTAACTTTAATCTACTGAAACACCATAATGCGCCGTGGCCTTAAATTTGAAGGAATGTGTTGACCTTTGATAAAATTAAAAAAAAATCATTTGGGAAATTTTGTACAGACTATGATCCTCTGTGTTTCACATGTTCAGTCATTTATCATAAACTGTTTTTAATATAAGTGCTACTATATCTTATTGACGTGTATGGTAACCCTATAGGTTAGATATTAAACAGTAGACACTACGTAGGAACGCTTTACTTCGTCCTAATGTAAAACGATTGTTGATTTCAATACTTTCATTCTTGCATATCCACATTTTAATGAAGATTTGTAATTGTTACCTACGCATTAGTTACTTTGAGACTGTTCAAAATGTACTATCGAGAATTTTTCACTAGGGGAAAGGTATGTTCTAGCAGATATTTTTGATACTTTGAGGATGATCGAAGGGAAACGTTGGTAGGGTAGGGTTCGGGAGGGAGGGGGGAGGCAGGCGAGGGCCCGTCCTGAGGGGAAGGCCTCTCACGGCTACGCTGCGAGGATCTTATTAACTCCCGCATCTCCGTGAGCGCGAATATTAAATGTTACTGTAAACGAAAAAAAAAAACAATGTTGTTCTTATATGAAAACGCGATGGTTTTCGCTGATGACTTGTTGTTTTTCATATATTCAATAATATTTCCTTTATTTTTTGTACTCTTTAGTATTAAGAATTAATATTAAAATAAACTATTCAATGTTGATTACTCTAAAATACCAATAAATTATTGAATAAGGAATGTGTGTAATAGTTTCCCCGAGAGCCTTACTAGTTGAGACACCTTTTCCTTAGACGTGTACCTTCAAACTGTACTCTTAACTGTTGGTTAAATGATGTGAATGGCACTTGTTAACATCTCTTAAATGTTACTCGTCTGCTACTACTATCCATACTTTTTACATCCCCTATTCTAACTTCCACTAAGCTACAGTGTAAAAAAACCACCGCGAAATTCCGATGTTAGATCTGGCCTAGGAACTTAAATATAAGAGTTCATCATTCTTAGTTAGATGGTATGACTCAATTTTAAGACTGATGACAGAAAAAGAAAAAAAGCAAAAAAAAAATGATTAAAAATCCTGGATAACTGTTTCTTATTTTAGGTAGACCTTCTAAGTTCGCTTCTATATGACGTTAGTTGGCGGAACAGTAGGATAGTGTAATGAACTTTGATAGCCAAATTTAATAAAGGAATGGTGTAACGTGTTCCGTCAACTAAAGCCAGTGATGTCACATTATCGATCGATATTCATCTTCTGTCGATACTTTTCTATGTCTTCTATATTTAAAGACGATGATAAAATCGATGATTGATCGGGTTCGATAAAAACCATGGTAATGTTAACTTCAATAATGTTGACGTTACATTTGAAATTGATGGAAAAAACTTAATGAAAAAAAAAAGTACTATTTGTTGCCAAAGTGTTGTTAGGAATTAACATGTAGTTATAAAAATCGGTTGTCACATGCATAATTAAGTTGTTCTTGGGTGGTTTGAAATTAAGGAGAGAAGTTGAAAAATATTTCCAATGATATATTTTTTCATAATGAACTTGAATGCTAATCGATACTTAAGGTTTATATCTGTGTAGGAATTTAAACTTAACGTGTGGTAATAATGTATCGTTACCATGATTTGTACTGTGTTTTGTAGAAAAACATCAATTATATTCAATTAACTGTATACTCTAACTACCAATTTCTTATTAATTATTTGAGATAGTAACGATATTGTAACCAAAAGTATTGATGATTAAGATCGCGTATTCACTCGACACACAGTGAAATCATGGCCAATGATTTAGTTGTTTAGTGTTCATGTTACATTAGATTGTAATCGACAGTTCTGATCTCTAAATCGGTACACCTGTTTCCGCCTTTTTAGCACATCCATTTTTATCGATATCAACCCACTTTTTATTTTTACCGCACTAATGATTATTGCACAAATATTTAATTTCTAGGGGCAGTGTCTGTATGGACGGTTGATTTCTTAATAGTGCTAATTCATCAAAACGCAACAGTAGGTATACATTCTGGCATAAATAAAGAGTGATGCACCCGTAAGTAATATGTCTACAAGCAATTGCTCTTTTTGCAAAATCCCATAATACTAGGACTTTTCTGTACTTACATTGACAAAATCTTGCAATAAACTGCCTTCATGAACATTAGTTCATTTATCGCAATAATGATAATTTATTAGTACTTAAATAATGATTCTTAGCAATATTTAGAATTAACCGTTACATAGGCATTATCTAAATTTGAATACAGGATTGCAGAGATGGATTTATGGTTGAAAAATGCACGATCTTGATCAATGCGCTATTTTATATTGTGCCCACTATTTAAATAAACAAATAAATAATGACCCATTACTTTCTAAAAACACATAGGGTAATTGTTATTAGGTGGGGCTGGGGGTCGGTTTGATGTTGGTAGGTATTTAGGTTCTACCTGGTCCATTGTTCCGGCATTTAATTAATACCTAATTGGGGAACCTGGCACAACAAGCCGAAATAAAAAGGAATTGGTAATATTGAATATCCGATCTCTGTTTATAATCCAATTTGTTCAACAAACATGAACCAAAAACATTATCTGTAAAACTACATAGATACCTAATTGAGGTTCTCTATTATCTGTGTCTCAAAAAATGCCTTCAGAAAACAGAAGGTAGATTACAGGGAAAACTCCGAACGCCTTCGTGCACAATTTTTCACCATCAATTCATCTCTTCACTTCGGTAACATATTGTTTTGACATTGAACCTATCAAAGGCTAAATGATCACGACTCCGGATACCAACTTACCTAATCAAAGTTTAATACAAGTTGATCCGTTAACTCGCGCCAAACAATAGATAAACAATAGCGCCGGCCAACTTTGTACTGAAGGATTAAACGTGATTACATGCAAAAGTTAATTAAACGCCGGTTAAATTTTCAAAATGGTTGGTTACCTACAGATATAAAATATCTCACGGGTTGGTCATTTAAAGTTATTACTGATTCTCTTGTTATTCATTCAACCCTTTTTTTTAAAGAGACTGATTATTTATTTAGCAGTTTCTTATAATGATGGTCGGTTAGTTGATGATTGGGTTGACCGCTTGTCAATTTTATTTAGCAGTTCGAACAAGCGGGGCACCTCAACCATGAGATCTATCAATGATTATTTTAATATACCTGATTATTTAAGAGTATGCGATAAATCTATCACTATTGTACAATGTATTTGATACAAAAATAATGTTAAATTTGGCTCAAAAGGAAGGCTACTTCGGGTAAGCTAAAAATGTAATGTTTTCCATCCAGTTTTTTGGACATATCACCTCTGATCGGTTCTGTCAAAACTAAATCTCGTCTCATTGAAATTAATTGGTTTTGTTTGTTGAAAATATGTAATTTATTAATAATTTATTGTAATTTATGAACGTGTGTCGCCGACGCTAGTCATCTAACTTTCGATTAGGTTAGACTCTAAGTTTTCTCGCTTATACGCGTGTTAAGTTATAAGGAACTTTTTGTAACTTTCCCTCTTAATAATAGTGTTCTTTAATTTTTTCCCCTTGGGAGTTTCATTTACTATTTCTTTCTCTAGTCACGACACTCGACACTTTACCGTGTGTCTGTAGGGATAATTCTGAACATGAAAGTAGAATAGGTTTGTTGAACGTCCTTCAATAGACTACACAAATAAATCTTCCAATTCGACTGGCAAATGTAATTTCAAGAAGAATCATGAGATTTGGTAATGCAAGCTGTTTTAACAAAATTCACATTTAAACTTGATTTTTCATGTTCACTATTACAAACCCTGTTTTTTCCCTAGCTTGTAACTTTCCTTCGCTGTGACTGTCTTAATCGACCCTTTCAATATTTATAATAATATATGGAAAATTAGATTCCCTGTTAGCTAATCGTTGTCGAAATAATACTGACTGTGTACCTCTTGTTTTATTTAAAAATAATAAAAAGTATATTGTAAAGTATATTTTGCAGTTGGAATTAATGTTACAGTCATTTGTCTTTGAGATAAAAGGAGTTTCGGGTTTTGTTTTTCTTACGCGCCATTTTGTTACGTCATTTGGCGCACAAAGTCGTTTTTCGCGTGCTCTAAGTCTGCGATATAAAAAATTGCTTATCTTTAAATATAAAAATGTACACATTCTTTTTATTAAAATAGCCTACGTGAGGTTTAAGCTTAATCACCAAAACAGACATAACTTTTGAATATTTAATAAAACTCGCTCCTACCATAGACGCCATCTTGGAAAACTATATTGCCACAACAATAAACGTCAAATGACGTCACAAAAATGGTTCATCGTAAAAAGTTAAACATTCATCTTCCATGTTTAAGTTATTGTGTGAATTTGTGCGTTTTTGTGTTTTCTTTTTATCAGCCAAGCATTTTTATATAGGCTTTTATTGGAATTGATACTTTTTTTAATACTAAACATTCCACTGTCGGTTTTTTTTTAATTTAAAGAAGTTTGTTAATTTGTTTATTTATCTTTGGATTAACTATGTGTGGGTTGAGCATTTAAATCCCGTACGATTTTCGTGAGCATTTAAATCCCGTACGATTTTCCGTACATATCGATATCATTTCGATGTATCGATATATCGATATGAATACTCATACATACCTACTTGTTATTCAAGTCTTAGTTAAGTTAGATCTTAAGAATTGATAAAATAATATCTGATGATAAATTTACTTGTATGTTGTATTAAAATGATGAACACGAAATAAAGAAACTGGTTTGAAAATAGTAGTGTTTTATTTGCACCGTCAATATACAGGATAAGTTTTTATCCAGTGCGCAAACTGTAACCATGAATTCAGCATATCATTCTAGACAGCGCAGAAATTTTTCGTCGGTTATACAAAAAAAAAATCAGCTGTTCCATACATTTTGACCGCGTAGGTATTGCACTTTTCTAACGAAACAGCTGATTTTATTCTACATAACCGACCAAAAATTTCTGCGCTGGGGGTCTAGAATGATATGCTGAATTCATGGTTACAATTTGCGCACTGGTTAAAAACTAAACCTGTATTATAACACCGTATTTGTTAGGAAAACTATGAGGTACGAATACTTTGCATAAACACAGGAACAATTAATGTGGTTGATATCTATTTGTAGCTAATCCTCTTGAACATACAAGTTGGAATATTTACCTATCAATTATTTTCTAATCCCGCAGGGAAATTGAAACTTGCGTTCCTTGCTACAATATTTTTATCTGCCGAGGCGACACCCGCTTAGGTACTTATGGTAACCAAGTGTCCAACCATGCTGTGAATGTGTGCCTCAAGATAGTAGCGTCAGCACGTTACACACACGCACACATACTTCCTACTTCTCCATTATCTCGGACACTACCGAGAGCTCCTGCGCTTAAACACATTCATAGCGTGTTTGTGCACTTAGTTAACACAAGTAAAGCTCGCGAGATAAAGATATTATACACCAATATAACGAGCCGTTAGACCGATTTACCAGCAACTGCTGATACCTGAGCTATAAGACCAAGGCACAGTTTTGTCGGATATTTACTCAGTATATAAAGAAAAAGTTACTCCCAAAAGTGAACGACAAGTCTTGAGTTCGAGACTCAACCGCCCGCTTTTGACATGACACTCATTGAACAAGCAATGAGTTAAGAAATACTACAAATATGCATACGCATCTCATATACCAATCTTTAATAAACGTTTACAGCTCATCAGCTTATGTTCAGGTCCAGTTCAAATCTAGTATAAAACGAGTTCTTTCCAAAGTACTGCTTCACTTATACCGTCATAACATAAATACGTACTTACCTTAAACAGGTACTTACCTTCATCAAGCCATTGCGTTGCTGACAAGACCAGACCACCCGGCCTGTGATGACGTCACAGTTGCGTGCCACTCCATTATCATATTCCTAGGACTCTGTAATATGAGAGCAATGAGAAATTATAGTTTTATGTAATATGGGCTGCAAGAGAGTAAGTATTTCTAAAACAAAGCATGGCAATCGAGTTGGTGAGCGCATCGCCACTATATTCGTCTATAAGAATTGGTAGTTCCCAGATTGGATGGTACATTGAGAGCAGTTGAAGCCCAATGGTAGCGGCCGAGACTTACGAGTTGTTTTATTTACTTTTTCAATATATGAGTACATTAACCAGTAACTGAGTTATGGAGGTCAGTCATAGGTAGTCGCACCATTTAAAATACTCGTATTCAGCTGCGTCCACTTACACTAGAAGCCGACCATACTAGGCGGATGATGATACCTTATGAACGGGTGCGGTTACCTTATGAAATTCGTGCAAAAAAAAACGATTTTCAGACGCCTTTTTATTGAATTTGTTTCACAAAAAAGTATTATTTTTATTAAGACAATATTGTGTGTTCCAAATATCTAGAGGAAGATTTGTTATAACGCCATAATCACATCATACGAGCCTTTGAGAGTTATGACGGCTTAGCCGCTCTCAAGAAGTCATGCGCCTCTTATTTTCTCGCGTTCACGTCCAAACCACACAAAATAAAAACTTTTTCCAAAAAAAACAAGGCGGTGACAAAAAATGAAAATACAGCTCCAAAGACACCGACTTCCGAAATTAAAGTTATTTTTCACTTTGTAGTGTTTTTTTGGAAGTCGGTTGATTTTTTTTTTGGAAAAAGTTTTTAGTTTTCACTTATTAGTGATTCACATGTGCTTACCCCTTCACAGCGTACCGGCGTGATGTTATGTTATGAATTGGTGTAAACAATAGACAGACATGAGATTTCAGCAATCCCAGTCCATTTGCTACCATTTATTGAGGAGTAGTTCTTCATCAGATCTTCACAAAATTGAAATGGGACCACTCCGACAAAGTACTCTTCCAAAAAATACCTAAATCGCTTCAAGTGTGCCTATAAAATTTGAAGAGTTCTCTCTATTTCTCCAGGATCCCATCATTAGATCCTAACTTGATGACCATGGGACCACCTGGGAAGTATACCCTTTCAAACAAAAAAAAAAATCCAAATCGGTCCAGCCATCTTCGAGTAATCGGGGAACATACATAAAAAAAAGAAATAAAAAAAGGTTCCGACGAATTGAGAACCTCCTCCTTTTTGAAGTCGGTTAAAAAACCACGACAAAACAGAAGTTTGGTTTACGTAAAACTTTTGAGACACTCGACGTCACCTCTCTTATCCAACCATTTAAAAACGTCAAAGAATATTGTTTCTTTTCACCTCACAACGTCTAGGAGCTCCCGAAATGACGTAGTTTCCCGTCACGTTGCCTGGAACAAGTGTTGTTGACTCGTCACGTGCGCCCTGCGTCAATCTGGATATATCGCGGGTCGTAAAAATGTTGCCGAGTTGCATGGTGAAATTGTGTGGGTCCCGTACGTAGAGCAAAACGTTTAATGTCTTGAGAAGTACTACCGACCCGTGCAGTTGGGTTAAAGGGCTTTCGTATGGAATAGTTCAAACACTTTCTTTGTTGTTATTTTACAGAATAAAAAGCAGCAAATGCAGAAATAAATAACAATAAATTGCAGAATGTGAATGATAAAATGTCCAGGAACAGTCTTCCGTACCTATACAGCGTAGCGTTTAGGTTATCACATTAATCGAAATCACGAATTCTACATGACGTATTTAAACATCATCATCATTTCAGCCGAAAGACGTCCACTGCTGGACATAAGCCTCCCCCAGGCTCCTCCACTTCAACCGGTCTTGTGTTTCCCCCATCCAGCGGATTCCCGCGACCTTCACAAGATCATCGGTCCACCTTGTAGGAGGTCTCCCCACTCTACGTCTTCCAGTACGCGGTCGCCACTCCAGAACCTTTCGGCCCCATCGGCCATCTGTTCTGCGAGCAATGTGCCCTGCCCACTACCACTTAAGTTTGGCAATTCTTCAGGCTATGTCGGTTACCTTGGTTCTCCTGCGGATCTCTTCATTTCTGATTCGATCGCGTAGGGAAACTCCGAGCATAGCCCTCTCCATTGCCCTTTGGGTGACTTTAAGCCTTCTGTTATGGCCCATTGTGAGCGACCACGTTTAAGGTTAATGCGCAGTGGTAGAGCGCGAAATTCAAATTTTGTTACGTTTTTTGCAATTTTCAGGTGAGTGTCAGCTTGTTTCTTGATCAAAATATGATTTGCGACTATAACATGTACGTATTTACAGATTTATAATCATTAGAATCAATAATACATCTTTCTAAGTTAGATTTATTCCATAAGAACAAATTTCTTATGGAAATGTGCTTGTGGAACAAATCTAACTTAGAAAGATGTATTATTGATTCTAATGATTATAAATATGTAAATACGTACATGTTATAGTCGCAAATCATATTTTGATCAAGTAACAAGCTGACACTCACCTGAAAATTGCAAAAAACGTAACAAAATTTGAATTTCGCGCTCTACCACTGCGCATTCACCTTAAACAATACATACATACGTTACATTTATTTAAACATACACAATTAAATTAATAATTAATAGCAATTACATCTAGAGAGCAGTGATGGCTCAGTGGTAAATGACGCGACTTACGAGACGTAGGTCGTAAGTTCGAACCCAAACAGGCGTTTTACTCTCTGTTAATTATTTCATCACCACTGCTCTCAAAACGGTGATGGAAAACATCGTGAGGAAACCGGCATGTTCTAGAACAAATAAAACCGGTCAAGTGCGAGTCGAACTCTTGCGCCGAGGGTTCCGTACCTACCCATTATACCGCCATAATAAAAAAGATATAGGCAAATTTTGATTTTCGCGAAAACTTGTAAGTGCCAAAACTTACCTTGTCTTTATTTTTTGGAATGTTTCCTTTATTTGTGCTGTAAGACCTTGCTTTTTGCCAAATTTCGTGATTCTAGTTCAACGGGAACTACTATATAGGTTTTCGACCCAAAACCTATAAGGTACTTCCGGTTGACCTAGAATTATCAATTTTGGTTAAAAGCAAGGTCTTTTTAGTATAGCACAAGTAAAGGAAAAATTCAAAAAGTTGAAAATTAAGGTAAATTTTGGTACTTACAAGTTTTCGGGAAAATCTAAATTTGCCCATATTTTTTTATCGTGCTGTTTCATGACCTTGTTTTTTATACACCTAATAGGGACTATAAACCTCAGTGTCTGGTATAAATTTCAACTTGCTAGGTCCACCCGTTCCTGAGAAAATCGGTGGTGACACACGGACAGACAGACAAACGGACAAGAGAGTGGTCTTATAAGGGTTCCTTTTTTTACCTTTTGAGGTTCGGAACCCTAAAAATGAGTAAAACAGTCAGAGAACGAGATAGTTTACGTAAAATAAATAACATAACAGCACGCCTGTAATCACCCAAGGGTAAGGCAGCGGTGTACTTAGCTTTTAGTAAACCTACAGACTGGGTTAGCATAAAACAAAGCATAATTAGTCTATAACGTTCCCACCGCTGGGACATAAGAATCCTCCCTGTGACAAAAAGTTACCGCGCGTATACCACGCGGACTCAATACGATTGGTGTCACATGTCTTCGAGTTTTGGTCCTAGGACATGTAAGTCTCACTATGTTCACCGTTTTGAGAGCATTGGTCATGAAATAAATTACACAAAGTAAATGCCTAGGTTCAAACCCTCGACCACATGTGCCGCTGGGCCACCATTTCTCCTTCAAAGCAAAGACGCCAAATGTGTGAGTTTAAACGACGAAATGTAAGTACATAATCTCATAATGGACAGGAGTCGAATCTGCGACTAAAGTTAAATGATTTTATTTCTGTAAGTAGGTTTGTATAAATTCTTTTACAGGCAGCTAAATCATGTCTTAAAAACTAGATGAGGTCGGCGTTTTCTATTTTGACTACTCTGCAAAGAAAGATCGAAACAAACTCAGAGGTCACACTCTCTTTTAAAGTCCAGGCATAATCTCGGTCAGATCATGTGAAGACTATGTTTGAAAAATGTCTTTCAAAATTACACAATATCTCACACTATTTTACTTCATGCAAAAAAAAAATGGTGCACGTTAGCCAAGAAATAAACTGTTTGCTTTCCGTTTTCCCTATTTCCTTATGAAACTCTAACCAAAGAATGGGGAACTCACTGTCCAGTGTTCAGTAAGACAGTCATATATCATGCCGAATGCCACAAGCTGACAGATTTATTGTATATTTTGGCGTTTCTTAAATTAGACGGACATAGTTATTTACTAGACTGAAAAGGGATTTGGCAGACCATGTATGTATACACGCATCGGGACAGGTGGACCAGAGTCACCGGGCATCGTCGCCGAGGGAGGCCTAAAAATGCTGGTGTGACGACCTGTCGTGAACGCTTCTGTTCACGGGAGATAGGTCCGAGAAGGCTATGCACAAAGAGACCCACAAATATTAAACCAAAGACACTGACTTCCGAAGACTTCCTTTTTAGTATGTTTCAGCCGAAAGACGTCCACTGCTGGACATAGGCCTCCCCCAAGCTCCTCCACTTCGACCGGTTCGGCGCTTCTCGCATGCAGCAGATTCCTGCGGCCTTCACAAGGTCATCGGTCCATCTTGTGGGAGGCCTTCCAACACTAGGTCTTCCGGTACGGTATTTTAAATATAGTGTTTGAAATGTTTTATGATATTTTATTTTTACATGACAACGTCGGTCGGGCCAGCTATTACACGATACAAATATAGAATAGAGTTAATGCCAAAGTTAGGGGAAATAAACTTTAGACTCGCAAAAAGTTGCAGTTAAAGTTGAATACTAAAAAATATGCCATGATTATCTAATAACTTAATAGTTCCGAGATCTGTCTTTTTAGGGTAATTGTACGAATGTATACTAAGGACTGATTTGTCAATAGTCAGATAAATTTTATCTGAAGAATAAACCTGACAGTTTTACATATTTTCTATATAAAAGCTGTCAAACCGACATACTTATTCCTCAAATAAAAGTTGTTTGACTATTTAAAAATCAGCCCTAAATCTAAATGCGACACCAACACTACACGGAGTCCTGCCATTTTTCTTTAGAATTACCAATAAACGGCAATAGGGTATTTCTCTGTAACATGGAATTGAAAAACACCTGTGCACATGATATACTTTAGTGCCCACCCCCTTGGGTTCACTAAAGTCGTGACGTGTATAAAAATTGCAATCGAAAATACAAATTCTCCGAACAGAGTAAACCGCTACGTGTCTACGGCGTAGCTTCTCGTAGCCGCGTAGTAGGCTACGCCGTCCAAAATTCATGACTAGATCCGTTTGAAGTGTTAACTTTGCTACGTGAAAAGGAATATGTTTTCAGTTTAAAAATGTTTCTGCCACTTGATACTTAAATAGCTTTAGAATTTTTGGTGTTTCCTTTAAAATGTACATACTTGTGTTTAAGTAATTTCTACTTACTGAATTCACTGTAGAACATGTAGTTATGCTATTTGATTTGATGTTTCTTATAATAAAATGGTGGAATAATTATGTAGTTAAAAATAACACTAAAATCAGGACAGGGCGCCCTATTCTTTGTTCTAATCATACCCAATTTTATCTTACTCAAACATTGGAGACTTAGGGTATTATTTTACGATGTCCGGAAAGACGCTATCTTTCAGATAAATTAAAAAAAAAACAGCCCAGTGTGAGTCAGACTTGCGCACGAAGGTTTCCGTACCATTATCTATAAAAATGGCAAAAAAATCATGTCTGTTGTATGGGAGCTTCCTTAAATATTTATTTTATTCAGTTTTTTAGTATTTGTTGTAATAGCGGCAACAGAAATACATCATCTGTGAAAATTTCAACTGTCTAACTAACACGGTTCATGAGATACAGACTGGTGTCAGACAGACAGACAGACAGACGGACAGACAGCGGAGTCTTAGTAATAGGGTCGCGTTTTACCATTTGGGTACGGAATCCTAAAAAGGACTAGTATTTTTTTTTATCTATCAGATACAGTAATGTAGGCCGCTCCTTTTAAAATACTGGTATTCAGATGCATCCCGTTAAAGTGGAAGCCGAGCCCAACATAGAAGGGAAAAAGTTGGGCAGATGATGATGACGACGTTATGGTAAGATAAAGATAAAGATGCATTTATTTGTTTAAACATGTGTGGCGTGTGCTAGCTGACATATGGCAAATTTTATGGTTTTTTTTGTGTTTCGTAATTTTTATTGCCTATTATTGTATAGAATCAAGTTCTTCTAACATAACAGACAGCTGTGCTGCTGGGGAGTTTGTTCCGCTACTTCTTCTTCCCAGCTAAAGCACTAGGAAGTGGTGAAGGGCGGGCGTTTTTTGGGGGACTGTCTTATGTAATTTTATTTTGACGTTCAAAAAGAGCTGACTCTCAGCCTAGTTTGAATAAATGACTTTTGATTTTGATCTTGTAAAATGATACATAAATGTGCACATATGGATGGAAATTCGTTTAAAAAAGCTGGTTCAACATGTTTTGCCATATTCAGCGTACAAAATAGTTTATAAAATTTAGTTTAAAATTATAAATGAGAATGTTTTTAATAATCGTCAAAATCCAATCAATTCATTTAATCATTAATTTCGTAAAATTAAAATTTTCTTCAGAATACCGAAGAAAATTTCAAAATATTGCAATTTTCAAGTAAGTGTCAGGTGTATGTTGTAACTAATATGACATAATTGTAATCATATGAGGGTCGTATTGACGATCACACGATTATAGAATTTATTTCTCATAAGAACTATAACAGTTCACTTAGAATGAGATACAAAAGTGCTTACATCTAATTAATTGTAGTTATTAATTTGCCTCTGGTGACATTACAGGGTACATACATGTTTTTTTTTAATATGCTTACACTGTCACGGTAAGTTATTGAACAGCTCTGCTTCCTCAACCAGTATTGTTTTTTTGCTGTAATTAGTCCGTGCCCGTCCAGTCATTACTTGAAACTTGTTTTTACTTCTTGTGTTGTATTTTATTGCTTTTTTAAGTATTTTATGTTTGATTGTACGGAATTCGTAGTGATTGTTTAATGACAATGCAGGTGTAGAATGTATAAAGTTGTGTGAGATTTACTAGGTTAGTTATTGAGTATAAGTTCTTTGTTGGATATAGATAGTTATAATGAAATAATGGTTCCGTGTGTTGCCGGACGTACAAGAATAACACCATCCCATTTCTTCCCGTGGGTGTCGTAGAAGGCGACTAAGGGACTTACTAGAGAATGGGCAGCAGCGGTCTCTATGCATTTTACCACCATACTGCTATCGTCAACCCGCCTGCCAAGCGTGGCAATTATGCCAAAACCCCTCTTTTGGAGGAGGCCTATGTCCAGCAGTGGGCGTCTAACGGCTGAAATGATGATGAATGAAATAATACTTTAATGATTTTGTTTTGTACTCTTTATAGTAAATTTAAATTAGATTTAGCGGCTGATCCCCATATCTCAATTAGATATTCAAGGTTTCATTTTACAAGGGAGTTTTATATAACTAGGTGTACTTTTTTCGGAATACAGTTTGTAACTTTTCGCAACGCTCCTAACAGTGACATTAATTTTGTTTTGACATGATCGATGTGCAGCTTCCAAGTATCTTCAATCATCAATATAACCCTCTAATATAGTTAATTTAATCCCAATAAATGAGTTTTTCATGTAATAGTTACGCAAGTTACCCTGGCGTTTCCCCCTTACCTAAATGAAACTTCAGAAACAGACAATCAGCCAAATAAACTGTCTTAAATCATATTGCATTACAAAAAGTTCATACTTGCATAAAAAGTAGGTAAGCATGCAAGTCATTACTCATAGTCCAACTTTTTCTCAGTACCGTCAGGTAAAAAATCTGTGAAAGCCTCTCGGGAAATCCTAATTCCTATTTGAGAGGTGGCCTGCGTTTGTCAGGTGTAGGATTTAACTTGTCCCCTTGTATAACTAGACGATTTTGAATAGGACCCTTAGGAGAATACGTGGGACTCAGAAAGTTTTGCGAAAATAAAATCCAATGTTCTATAGGTAAATATTTTTTATTAAATCTATTCAAAGTACTCTCCACTTCTATACAAAATTTTATGCGTCTGAACCAGTTTTCGAAACACTTTTTCCAGTCTGCCGCAAACACCTCGTTTACAGCCTGCTCGAACCCTGACAGCGCATCTTCCGGCGTCGAAAATTGTATCCCTATGTTTTTTTTTTCGGGAATAAAAAAAGTCCCGTGACCCAGGAGCTTGCCCGGCGTGCTGTCCAGGAAGTCCCTCGTTTTGAGCGCGGTGTACGAAGGCGCGTTGTCGTGGTGGAGCAGTAGCCCGCGGAGCCCTGTGTTTGGTCGCTTGGTGCTCACAACAGAGAAAACTTCTGGCAAGAATTTGGTAGTATACCATTCAGCGATGATGCTTCTTTGGTCCCGTAAAGGAATTGACACCAAGTAGCCAGTCAAATTGAAAAAGTTCGCGATCAAGATCTTCTCCCCGCTATTAGATCGCTTCACTTTGGTAGGCTTTGATTCGTTTTGAAACACCCAAACCGTCAACTGGCGCTTCGTTTCTGGATCGTATTGATAAATCCAAGACTCATCACCTGTAATGATGTCGTAAACACACCGAGACGAGCCTGCTTCAAATTTGTTTATGATATCACGGCACCATTCCATCCGGGCCTGCTTCTGAGCATCGGTGAGGTTGTGCGGCACCCAGCGTGAAACTATCCTCCACACGCGAAGATGCACGTCTAGAAATTCTTGATACGTAACTCACCTATTCTCATGGATTAAATTTTTCACTGCTAGCACGTTTTCTTCCGTAAAAGTCGTCAAAGGATCACTTCTTCCTTCATCCCCCAATGTTAATCGACCGCGCTTGAATTCGTCATACCATTGATACACGGTTGCCTTAGAAGGGCCTTCATCCATGAATGCCATTTGAAATCTATCGTGCGATTCTTCCGGTTTCAAGCGATACTTGAAATCGTAAAAAATCATAGCGCGAATATGTCAAGATAGTTTAAATTAGCTCGCAAACAATGTGGAGGGAAATTTTGAAATTGGAACGTACCTATTTTTACTTACAAATAATCATGAATACTTTCTGAGTGGCCTGGTCTATGGTTGAACGAAAAAAAAATCAAAATTCTAACATCACGACTGGATTTCCCGAAGAGGCCGGCAGAGTTGTATATGTTACCGGCCAAACCCGATTTCAGGCTAAACTAATTTGTCTCAGGTCAAACTGGTTTATTAAGCCGGGGCACCCCGATTAAATGGGTAAGGTTAGGTTAGAACTGTGACCAAAAGGGCGCGAGCCGAGTGTTACCGGCCAAACCCAATTTCAGGCCAAACTAGTTTGTCCTAGGCTAAACAGACTTAATCCTACGCGTGATATGTCGCAGCCAACTAGCTTAATTAGCCGTTTCGTTAAGAGCCTTTGGAAGTAACGCTCGCCGGCCGCTGCCGCAGCACCGCTCGCTGCGCTCGCTCGGCTCGCGCCCTTTTGGTCACAGTTCTAACCTAACCTAACCCATTTAATCGGGGTGCCCCGGCTTAATAAACCAGTTTGGCCTAGGACAAACTAGTTTGGCCTGAAATCGGGTTTGGCCGGTAACATATTCAACAAACGTATTTCGTACGTTATGTTTAAACTTAACGTGCGAATGTATTTGTTCTATAAACTATGTCATGGGAAGCGAGCTTAAGGTCACCAATTAGACACGAATTCAAACTCCGGGCTGTTACTGAACATCACTTATTGCCCAATTAGAGTTGGCCATACCTAGAACCTCATGACTCATGCTCTGCAATAGTAATTGCGACCACTAGACCAAAACACAGTCTTATTGGAATAAAATAATGTCGCTTTTCGTGTCAGTCTGTGTGACCGCTTAGTTCTTCTCAACTTCACAATGGATTTGATGCGGTTTTCGCCATAATTTAGAGATTTTTTTCCGGAAGGTATCTGTGTGTAATACATCCATTTTTATTTATTTATTAGAGTTATTTTTATCCCTTACGTGTAGTTTTGTGGTGCGTACTTATTTATGTACCTATTTGTTAGTAATGTTACTTTTGTGCTTAAATAAGGTTAGTATTGTTAGGTGTAAGGGCCGCTAATTGCGGTGAAAGTCTCCTCCAAACCATTCCAGATGTGTCTATCTTTTGCCTGTCTGGGCCAGAAGTTTCCGGCTATTTGTATGATGTCATCACTCCATCTTTTAGAAGATCTACCCATCTTTCATCGGTAGCTCTCTGAATATGACCTGACCATTTCCATTTCAGTGTCAGAACCTGTTTGACCACATCTCTCGGCTTTGTTCTTTTTTTTTGGTAACATGTATAAATATATTAAACTTATATGCGATCAAAAAATCTAGAGGTTTTGTCAAGTAGTAAAAACCGTGTGTGACAAGGGTGCGTCATTGTATAAATATAGTAAACCTTACTCGTTAAATTATTTTATATGACTAAAGTCTAATAAAGCCGAATCGTGCTGGTAACTACATAAAACAAAACCCAAACGAATAAAAAAAAATACATTCAACGAAGAGCACATGAAGGACTGGCGTCCTGTTTGGAGCTGTATACTTACAGTTAGGTCACTTCATCCTGATCATTTGTATCACACGCGCGAGGCGACGGTCTCCGGTCACGTTATGTACTTATATAATATAGAAAAATACCCGAGATACCTTTGAATAACTTAATTGCAATAGTAGTAGTAGGTAATAGTAATAGTAGGTACTTACTATATGGAACGGAAAATATAACTTAGGTTCATAGTAGGTACTTATTTCGGTGAGCAGAAAGAGATCGGCAAACAAGGGCTAATTATTATATTTACAATTATTCAAAATGTTTCCGTACGTCTGTCTATTGATCTACCTAGCCTTTTCGCAATATGTTGGGGTCAGCTTCCAGTCTAACCAAATACAGCTGAATACCAGTACTGCGAGTGCTTATTCAGATAGACAGTCGCATTTGGAATAACTAGTCGTCGGACTTTTTGGGCTTCTGACTCGTAACGACTGTCAAAGATCTAAGAATGACAGCTGGGAAGTGGGACCACCGGGTTAACTTGCTTCACTTGCGTTCATTTGTTATGGAGAGTCATTTATCCATGAACCAATCGTGAGAAGCGTAGCTTAAACTTCGATCGACCCGTGGCTTAATTTAGCCACGACTCCCTCTGATTTGTCTGTACTTTCATCAAATGCGTCGTTGACATCATCTATTTATTCTATTTTGAACACTTAAATATAAGAAACGGCCCCGTAGAAAGCCAAATAAAAGACAATGAAAATTAAGTTCTGGAGTGGCGACCGCGCACCGGAAGACGTAAAGTTGGAAGACCTCCCACAAGGTGGACCGATGACCTTGTGAGGGCCGCAGGAGTCCGCTGGATGCGGGAAGCACAGAACCGGTCGAAGTGGCGGGGCTTGGGGGAGGCCTATGTCCAGCAGTGGACGTCTTTCGGCTGAAATGATGATTATGACACGAATAAAAGCTATTTCTCAGTCTCTTTCAAGGACAAGTACTACAAAGATCCTTTGTTTGTCTCGCAAAGGGTCTAGAATCTAGATTTTAAAGCCCTTAATGATAAACTCGTAGTTCTATAGTCAAACAAATCTAATTATCAACTTAAATGGATGTCTATATTTCTTAATTAAACTTTAGTTTGAAAGGGAACAATTGTTTCATTTATAAATTGTTTAGCTAGGTACTTTTGAAATAGTTGTCTAACGAACATTCGTAAATAAAAAGTAATGAATTGAACCACAACTAAAATCAAAAATTTATTAAATTATTTTCTTTGTCTGGCTTGTACCCCAGAATGTACAGATTATAAATCTATGTCATTTAATAGTACTGATAGCAAAATTATAAACGTGCATATTGCTCAGCAGTAGAGCATCTACATTAAATATGAAGGTTTAATAAAGTTGATTTTTACTTTACTGCTAAGATATTTTATGTAGATTTATGTGTATATGTGCCAGGGCGTTTAATATTAATAGTATAGTATTTTAGCCGATGCCATGTTGATACAACTATGCGATGGGTTCTCTATTTGTGATACCACAGTTAACAAAGGTTCATTTTCCGTATACAAGTATGTACCTATTACACAGTTTACAATAATTATAGTGGAGCACGCGCGTGGGTTACGATAAAAAATATAGGTAAACATAATAGCGAAAACATAAACACAATTCGAACAAATACCGAATGATCGAAAGCAAACCGGCGGCGGAAACGTTGAAGAGGGTATTAACAAATTGCGATTATTGTGACAATTGATATTAATTGTCGGCGGTGCTGCCAGTTGTAAATGGAAAAAATCTATCCGTAACTGCACAAACATAGATAAAGTAAATCATAGATGGAATTTGTGTAATTATAAGAAAACGTACAAAAAATATGTTATATATATTAAGATAGAATTATTTACGACTATATTTTAGACCTGGGTATTGTTTTTTCTTCTTATGCGTTAAGTTATTATTTTCCCTGTACTGGTTTTTGTTAATTGTATATGGCAACATTTAAAAGATATTTTAGATATTTTAAAAGGTATTTTAGAGCCAAATCAAACAGAAAACTTTTAAGTACTTAATTAAGATTATTTCCCTACTGCTATAATGCATAAAAAGAAATTCTAAATTCTTTACTTTTTATTCAAATTAACTGCAATAAATTTATGTTTGTAATCCGTGGGGCACGTTTTGTCCCTCTTCTTTATAAATGTTCACCACCAACGCCCCCAATGTCAATGTCAGTGTCAATGTCTTTCAAGCGCCAAAAGATCCTTGTAGCGTTGTAGCTTGTGCTCACTGCCAATAGCTATAGCATTGTGCTCGTAATTGCTTTTATATTTTTGACATCACTTAACAATAACATCACGCGTTTAATACCCGAAGAGTAAGGCAAAGGTGTACTTACAAATACGTAGTACACCAACATTTCGCCAGTTATGTTTTAAGTCCTATTTAATAGGGGGCAACCCTATTGCCATCAAAAGGGCACAAATCCAGAATTCGAGCTGCTACTGAGAAATTACAGATACAAAAACCTAATAACGCTTTGCCCGACGTCGTAGGAATTGAATCGTGTTCGTTTCAATGGCGCGGCAACGACGATATTTAAAATAAATAATAGTTTAAAAAACTAAAAAACACGCTTTAAAAACCAAACTAAAAAAGGAGAAAATAATTTAATTCAATTAAAAAGCGTGGGGTGCTTGACATTAATTGATTATAAAAATACCTCAAAAAGCACCCCACGCTTTTTAATTGAATTAAATTATTTTCTCCTTTTTTAGTTTGGTTTTTAAAGCGTGTTTTTTAAACTGTTATTTATTTTCTATTTTTTAGTTTTTGTTTTTGTGTTTTTTTTTTATTTTAATTTTTTTTAATTTTTCTCAATTTTTTTTTTAATTATTGAATTGTCATCGGTCCTCGATAAGTTTACAAAGTTTCAATGAAATCTGACCGTTTAAAGTGGGTCAAAATCGCGTCTAAAGGAGTCAGTTACAAACATACATACAAGTGAAGCTAATATAAAGCGTGTAAAAAGAACAACTAAGATTTTCTAAAAAAATTGTAAAAGTTGTTTCCCAAAATCATAAATTTGTCAAAGTTATAAGGGTTTATAAGGGTCACCCTATCGAAACATTTAAAAAGTATTGCGATACCGTAATACAGCTCCTGAAATATAAAACAAGGATTTTTTTGTGTATTTTTAAAAGTTTTGACAAATTCAAATCTAGATTTTACAAAAAACTTCAGACTTCTGCGATGCTTTTTCAGTGAGATATCGGCGTTAATGTGTTTTTCACCGCTTCAATGGCGTGGCCATGGGGTTTAAAGTCGTACAGCTCCTGAAATATAAACCTAGGATTTTTGTATTTTTTTTTTACAAATTTTGACAAATTCAAATCTGGGTTTCACAAAAAACTTCAGACGTCTGCGATGCTTTTTCAGCCAACCTCGGCGATATCGTGTTTTTCACCGTTTCAATGGCGCAGCCATGGGGTTTATAGTCTTACAGCTCCTAAAATATAAACCTAGGATTTTTTCAAACTTCAGGTCTCTGCATCGCTTCGTTTTAAAGATCTCCTTGGCCGCGCGGTTCTCCGCGTTTCAATGGCGCGGCCAAGTTCAAACCCTTATAACTTTTTAACCATAACTTTGACAAATTGATGGTTTTGGGAATAAACTTTGAATTTTTGATAGTTTTTTTTTCTTTGAAATTTCGCTATGGCCGCGCCTTTGAACCGGACACAATGTATTCAGGACCTCACGCTCAACAGTACCGCTTGCGACCATTAGACTAACGAGGCAGTCAAGTAGGCAGAAACTACAGAACGCCACCTGCTATGTCCTTACATACTCTTTTTGCATTGTTCATACATCTGGTCATACACGCACGTTGGTTACGAATACTGCGCACCTGACTTTTCTGAAGAGCATCACCAAGAAGGACACTGTATGTCCTGCTATGGCGTCCCCGCCTGGCGTTTCCACTCACATCTGCATTGTAAATACCTTTTGTTTAGATTTTGAAACTACCTTTCAAAGACATTCATACTATTAACTTTTAATAAGTCTACCTACATATTTTTTGTCACTTCTTTGTTCTCTCGGAATACATACGCATTTTACAGCTCCAGTCTACAAATTTCATTTTTCCTGCCTAATCACACATCTCAACACCTTTTATTAGTCGCCTTTCATATAAACTCTTTTAAATTTTTGTCACTACATATTATTTAAACAACACAACGGTGTTGCAAAGCAACGGCTTTATTGCATCATTCGTCTGCCTATCGTTCATACATGCTTCGCAAGGAACGCATTTCCACAGCATATTCTACTTTAAGATATTTTTTCCACAACAAACATTCACTCCCATAAAGCATAGGCACCAGCATCCAATCGTCACATAAACAAAATAATATACTTTGTCATTTTATTACACGTTCACAGTTATTTGCACAGTTATTTTACTTTTAATTTTGCATCACTGTCAATATCACAGTGATCTTCTAATCTATCTATCTCTCTAGAGAGATAGATAGATTCTATCTCTCTAATCTCGTGACAATTCGGTTGGTGTTGGGTTGCTGCAACTGTCCAGTTTGTCAAAATTACAGTGATCTTTATTGTTGTTGTAATAAGGTTGCTGTTATGTGTATGCGTTTATCATTCTAGCGTATGGTAGTCGTGGGTTGCAACTGAAAATCAACGTCAGGTGTTACATCTTGTGTAGTCAGCTGACATTATGCTCAGCTGAGGCTCTTTTGGTATTACTTATATTCATTGTCTTCTGTTTTTATAGGTACAAGGCATTTTTTTTAACTGTACTGCCAATAAACGCTTTTCGATTTATTTTCTTTCTTTGTTTGTTGGGTTGCCGCAGTCAAAGGTAAATTATCTGTGAACGGTCTGTATATCTATCTTCATATGGACAAAATAATAGATGTTGTCGTTATATGACATACTTACAAGAAACATTCAACCATAGGGAGTTACGTAAACAAGGTTGACAATACCTATCTATCCACAAATTGATGTTAAAAATAACAGCTAGCTAGAAAATAAAACTACTTTACAAAATCAATCGCCACCGTACACATAACGCACCCCTGGATATTCCCACGTAGGGTAATCCCACATGACACGTAATGAGTGGTCATCTATCAATGTTCTGCATGCGATTATAATCTGTAACAGAACCACACAAGGGCTATAACTACGTGCACAGTACGACAGAAGTTGTGCGGGAGGGTTCTATGGCATAATAATGGTTGCTATGGGGTGCAGTTTTGTTGGATTTAAAATTAATGAGCATGAATGTTTTGTCTAACCTTCTATCATCGAAAACCGATCCATGATTTAACCGCGTCATGCACTGCTTCACAGTAAAGACACCCTTGTTAAATTCATAATTGAGATCTTCAATTATTCATTCAGAGTAGGCTACGATTTCCTGTTTTCAGCGCTACATATTTATTTTGAAAATGTAATCCCTACTTAATATTATAAATGTGAAAGTAACTTTGTCTGTTACGCCTTCACGCCTAAACCGCGGATCCGATCGTCATGGAATTTGGCAGAGATATATCTAAAAAAACCTATGTCCTTCTCCACATCCCAAGCTATAGGTTTTTTTACGCGACAACCGACCTCTTTTTACGCGGGCGAAGCCACTGGCAAATGCTAGTAAATAATAAATAAACCCCAAAGACCACAAAAGCACCCTAGTACGTTATGCCCGAAATATAAAACAATTGACAATCGCATTTTCTAGACGCGTGTTCAGAAGACAAAAGTGCCGAACATTCAGACATTCCCTCACGGCCGGTTCCAGCATCGCGAAGGAAGGTTCAATTATCTTATCTGGTGGAGGATTTTATTTATATAGTTATTTTAATTACCTTAAATACTATTAATAATGTACTATGTAAACAAATGAATCAATGACTTATGTTATGAACTAATAATGACTTATTGTAGATTTTCTCTTCGTGGACACAATAAAAGAGACCCATAGCCAACTTAAACATCACCCAGGGGAAAAACAGAGTGGACTTTCACTGTAACAAATATTTCAACAGCAACAACATTAATTTAATGTTACACAGAACTGCGATAAGCCCCTACTTACACACACTACGATAAAATAGTGTGGGGCAACCGATCGATAGTTTTGCCCGCGGGAACCCCACTCTAATCAATATTATGGTACAATTCACATGATCTGCAAACCTTTAGGGGACTTTATGGGGTGTATCAAGGTTAAAATTGATGTAAAGTGAGTCATAGCAACGTACTACTTAATGAAGTAAGAGTTTTTCCCCTATTTTCGATTTTGTCGTTGAAATATACGTGGTTTCTCCTTTTCACAATAACATCACGCTGGTATTCCATAATCCTGAAGTCTAACTACTTATAATTTTTTCAACATATGACGACACGGTTGGCGCAGTGGTTAAGCCATTGACTGGTGTGCCGCATGGAACAAATATTTGCATGCAACTAGCTGATGCCCGCGGCTTCGCCCGAGTGGATGTCGGTTATCGCGACCAAAAGTAATCATGAAATTTTAATCTCGTTCCCACAACCCATGGGAACCTATTCCATGGATAAAAAGTAGCCTATGTCTTATTCCGCACATTTTTTTAAGTATTAAAATGGATATAGTATGTTATCCTTAAGAGATAGACATATGCCATCGTGGACTTTTCTGTAGACCTATATAACATACACAATTCCACTGTACATCATTTTGTTATATCTCAAAGGGTTTAGGCAGCGTTTTCGAAAGCTCCCAGACGGCTTATTTTTTTCCCACACCTCCAACAAATATCATTATATTTTAGCCAATGTATAAAAAACTTGACAAATTATATACTAAAACCTTCCTCGAGAACCACTCCAGTTTTTGGGTGTATATGAGTTTAAATGTTTTTGGTGCGCACCCACAATGCAGGATAAATTCCTAGCGCGGGGCAAAGTTTAAACAAAAAAACAATCAACTCGGCCTACCGCAGTCCAATGCTGGACATAGACCTCTCCCAGTCTACGCCACAACACTCTGTTCTCCGCCTTCCGCATCCAGTCTGTCCCAGCCGTCTTTTTAAGGTCATCGGTTCATCTAGCTGGGGGTCGTCCAAGACTCATCTGCTCCACCACTAATCTGCAAGCTATGTAACTCCGGTTCTCTTCCGAATAACTTAGTTTCTGAATTTAACCTTCAAAGAAACTCTGAACATAACCCGCTTTAAGCGCGCTGAGCGATATACCTCCTAGTTCTTATAATAAATCATAAACCCATATTTCACCAGTCCTATTATTTCACCTATCGATTGTATTGCCATTAATCGAATAGAAATCGAGAATTCAGAGAATTTAGAAAAAAAAAACCCAATTACCCAAAGTTTGGTCACCCCGGGGATCAAACCAGGGACACCGCGATCAATAGTCGCGTCAATTTCCGGCACAAAAAATATTTTTATTTTACATCCACATTATAATTTAAATTTCCTATACCTATTTAAACATAAATGTTTTTTTCCAGATTAACAAGAAATATCCTAATAAGTTCAAAAAGAAAAGTTGCCAGGATTAAAATGAAAGTCTTATTAAAGAGACATCTGCAGAAGAAGTAATCCCACCAAAAACATTTTCATGTAAAATGTTGCCAAGACGAGACCATATGACTCGCACTGTCAAAAAGTTATCAGATCTCATGTAGAGCCAAGCTTCTAACTCTACACGCCCTAACTCTACAAGGCCTTACTTCACAAACTCTACACCTTAGTCAAAGTATGTGGCTTGGCCATTTCGTTACATTCACATTGGCGTAAGGTAAAAAATTTATCCACTGTTCATTAGTTTCCTGTTATGTAATAGTTCTTGGAGTAACGTAACGGCCAAGCCACATATTTTGACTAAGGTGTAGAGTTTGTGAAGTTAGGCCTTGTAGAGTTGGGGCGTGTAGAGTTAGAAGCTTGGCTCTACATGAGATCTGTTAATTTTTTAAACACAGTGCGAGTGGTCTCGTCTTGGCAACATTTTACATGTATATGTTTTTGGTGGGATTTAACTTCTTTTTGTAATTTCTTAAGACAATATTTTTTTTTTTTTTTTTTGCTCACTTTGTGGTTGCATTTTTTTATTTTGTATTTATAATAACAAGGAGTCCCTATATCAATTTTCAGTCTTCTAGCGTCAAATTTGCGGAAGTCTCATACAAACTTCCATCCCCTAGTTTAATGGTTTGGGGGATAAAAATTCCAAGTTTTCGATTTTTTTGTTGTTTAAAAATCATTAAAATCTTTAAAAGAGCTGTGCCTGAAGATGACGTCAAAATCGAAGCCGAACATACAAACAAACATCAGATGCAATTGTTTCCAAAATGTTCACCTAGTCTTAGTAACCTTCGAATTCAAAGGTTACATTAAGCTTCAAAAGGGCTTTAGGTTAACCTAAATGGGTTGAATTCTATTATTAATTCAGTTCATTTTGTTGTACAGTTCGCATCGTAAGTCAATCAACTTAAGTTTGTATTGTGTTTATTATTTGTTTTACCATTTATGCACACACATATAAACAGACAAGAAGAAAGGAACAGAAAAATGCGTTCATTGGGGATGCTTATTTCTAAAGAAATCTCTTCCAGCAAACCTGTATATTATATTCACTATTGTGACAATTAATTGATATTTTAGGGCCTGCCTTGAGTGGCCGCCTCTTTCTATAGTTCAATGTGTCATATCAACACCCGGGTTTAGTACTTTTGATGCGAACTGTACATGATCGCGTTAGAATATTTTGTGGCGTTATTTGCAAGCGTTCCATTACATTAATTATTTAATAAAGCTGAATTTAATGTCTGCAATTAGAATAATGAAACGTGCCTTTTCTATAATTATCGTTTTACTCAAATATAGTGAAGTTAAAAGGTATAATATTGTATTAAAATTGGTGATAGCTCACCGCTGGATAAGTTCATTGTGTTGTAACTTTATTATTTATCTATTTAAAAAATAATGATTTAACAAAACGTACACCTACGAGGTTCTTAAATTAATACTACCTTTTTTTTCACAAAAATCACGCAAAAGAATCCCTAACTTTGCTTACGAAATAACTTTTTTTAAGAATGTATAAAGGTTAGTCGACATGATGTATAAAAATCTACACAATCTATCTTTAATCTATTTTTATGTAGGTACCTATTACGCGAGTACAGCCGCACAGGTCGATCGATGGCTAGCCGCGGTTGGTCCGTGGATGGGTGACCATCTTTACACACCCAGACCTCCGTGCCTCGGAAAGCACTTTATCACGTTGGTCCCGGCGGCTGTTATTCGTGGTTCTTTCGTGGTCTTACCGGTCGTCAAAAGCCCGAAAGTGTGACAACCAGTCTTACCAAGGGATAAATGATTTTATTTCTGTAAGTAGGTATGTACAAACACTTTTAGCCGTCTATATTAACGTTACTAAAACGGAGTTTCGTATTACCTATTAAAGCGGTGATTTCTTGAAAACGCTCAAAAAGGTAGTTAGTTAAACCAGTCTATCTCTTTAACCGTAAATAATTTTGAAAGCAAAAAAATATATGATATTTTCAAGTCTTTTTTGGATAGAGTGATCGAACTCAAAATATAATTAAGCATACTTTAATGCATCAAAAGATCGTCAAAGTTACCTCTTAATTATCTTTAAAACCACTTTATCCCGTCAATAACAATTTTAATTATAATTAAAACTATACCAAAAAATTCCCAAATAATGCCAAACTGCATCCAGTGATGGATTATTTATTATTAAATAGTTAATATCTAATTTTATACGATTTTATTTGCACTTTTACGACAATGCTTGCTCATTTATAATTCGAATTTATTACAACAGATTTTAACCCGTATCGGATTGCAATAAGAACTGTTATCCCTCATAACGACAATATTTAAAGTTACCAGGGCCTTAACTGCATTATGGTTTTTTTTTTGTGGGTGGGAAATCATCAAATAACTTCTCCCGCTCTGGGTGGAACGGGAGGGCGTGTCAGACTTTTACTGACTAAAACCCACCCGTGTTCCCTCAGTTGCCTGTGTGCCAGGGGCCGCGGTATCTCTTTCGAACAACCCACAGCCCTGGCAGAACTGCATTATGGTCAGATAGGTAGTTGCTCAATATAAAATACTGGTACTCAGCTGAATCCGGTTAGATTGGAAGCCAGACCCCAACATAGTTATTAAAAGGCTAGGCAGATGATGAACTCGAGTCGCTTTGTAGACTGTTTTTGTACGACTATGTGAAAATGGTGCACATTCCAGGTGCCTGGACCAGGATGTTCATCGTGCCGTTGGAGTTAGCCCGAGAGCTGCGGTTCGGTTAGCTCAAGCGGCATTCAGAGGGCATTTGCGCAGAGGTTCGAGGTTCGATTGTCAGTACCGTGAACCATTGCTGTTTGGTCCACGTACTGACCAATCCAAGTTTGTAATATGCTCGTAATTTTTTTTAATGTATGTTTTTAATTTCGTGCCTACTATGATCCTTTGTTGGATGAAATGAACGTGTATTATTATTACTATTTAATGAGAACTGTGGTAGGTAACTTGAAAGCACTGATGGCAAGTGACAGGCCCCTATTACACAATTGTATAGTGGATCTATATTATCTATCTATGCAAGGTTTTATTGTGTAATTGATGTATTTTCTTGATACAAAACATTTCATCACGCCTGTAAATCCTGAGGAGGTAAGTGTACAAGTGGCAGATTAGTCAATTCGTACGAATTTACTCGCCCGAAACGGCCGGTTCGACACTTTTAAATAATATATTATTTCTGTAAGCGATTCGCACGTAATAATTAATTTGTGGGCGAATCGACAACTCCAGAAATACGTACTAGGCAATTGGCACGTAAGTCAAAGTCAAAGCATTTATTTCAAATAGGCCCTTAAAATGCACTTTTGAACGTCAACATTTACATTAAAATAGAATTGATTCTAGTCGCCCCTTCCAAAATGTAGTTTCGTATGGAGAAGAATGGGCAAGAAACTCCACCGTTACTCTTTTAAAATGTTTCAAGTACAATATTTAACATAGTACATTCACTATATGATTATGTGTGAAAACGATGCACCCAGAATAAAATTACCATACCAAAATAGGTAAACAGAATCAATTGAATGTTAAGCAATAAAAGTAATATTATTACTTAGTTCGATTTTCTCCTATTATCTAAAATTTTACCTATTTTCTCCTATTAAGTAAAAAATACAAAATGTTTCATACTTAACTACATTGCATAAAATTCAAAACGTACCAACTGCCTTTTACGCACAAATTTGTGGAGTAGTCGATTCGCCCACAAATTAATTAACTTAGTGCGAATCGCTTACAGAAAATAATAAATGATTTAAAAATGTCGCTTCGCCCGTTTCGGACGAGTAAATTCTTACTAATCGACTAATTAGCCGTAAGGGTTTATAATAAATTTCGCCAGTTATGTACTCTCATGTAAGTGACGCGCATAATGCCACTAACCAAATCCAAATCCAGACCGAGAAAATTCTGCATAGATTCCAAATAATAAATACAGGTAGTAAATAGCAGAAAATTATGAGGGAATAGAGAACTAAGGAAAGCTCATCGAATCTAATACTTAAGTACATATTTATTTTCTAAGAAAAGGTATACTGCGTTTCACGAACGAATTCCCTTCCCTATAATGTTGGCTACCCTGTCTGTAGAGTGAACTACCCGATAAAACACCGAATTTCCGTGCTACCAACATTACGGCGAACGGAATTCTTTCGTGAAACGCACTGTTTGAATTTGATGAAAGGAATCAACATGGATAAAAACTTTTTCCAAAAAAAAAACCGACTTCCAAAAAAACACTACAAAGTGAAAAATAACTTTAATTTCGGAAGTCGGTGTCTCTGGAGCTGTATTTTAATTTTTTGTCACCGCCTTCCGAAATTAAAGTTATTTTTCACTTTGTAGTGTTTTTTTTGGAAGTCAGTTGTTTTTTTTTTGGAAAAAGTTTTTATTTTTCACTTTTTAGTGGTTCACATGTACTTACCCCTTCACAGCATACCGGCGTGATGTTATGTTATGAACTGGTGTAAGCAATAGACAGAGATGAGATTTCGGCAATCCCAGTCCATTTGCTATCATTTATTGAGGAGTTCCGTTGCCTATCTCCAAAGTTCTTCATCAAATCTTCACCAAATTGAAATGAGACCACTACGAGAAAGTACTCTTCCAAAAAATACCTAAATCGCTTTGTGTGCCTATAAAATTTGAAGAGTTCTCTCTATTTCTCCAGGATCCCATCATCAGATCCTGACTTGATGATCATGGGACCACATGGGACCCTTTCAAACAAAAAAAAAACAAAATCCAAATTGGTCCAGCCATCTTCGAGTAATCGAGGAACATACATAAATAAAAAATAAAAAAAAAGGTTCCGACGAATTGATAACCTCCTCCTTTTTGAAGTCGGTTAAAAATACTACGTTTTTAGTGTTGTAAGTTTATAAACTACTTTTTATTTTATAGTGTAAAATATTGATATTATTGCTGGCGTAAACATTCATAGTGGCGTTAGTATAGTATATGTTAATTATTTTCCACATATTATTATTCACCTATTACTATATGTATTTGTCCTTATCGAACTTGTCGTACCTAGTACCTGGATTGAATGTGAATGATTTCGTCTCTATCAAGTATTTTCTTTTCGATTCGTATTTCTTTTCGTATATTTGGAAGCGCACACTAGTATTTATCCCAGTTTTTGTTAACATGCATGTAATTGTGTAGATTCTGTTAAAGATCCAACAAAAAATATGATCAGAATAAGACTTCCTTTCGTAGGTACCCATCGCAAAATACGTAAGTGTTTCTAAGATTACAATAGATTCAACCTTCTACAATTTCTGGAACTAATTTCTAAGCGCACTACGATAGTAAAACTTAAGGTACTCCTGGGAAATCAGACCAACCGCGTGAGTCCAGATAATAAGTCTTCTAAAGGATAGCACAAGACTTTTAGCACACATCTATAAAAATGAAACTAAAAGAATTAATTTAATTTTCTCATTTTTTTTGTAAAATAAAACCTACATTCTGCTTATTAACCTCCAAAAGCGTCTTAAAATAAGTTTTTCTATCTTATTCATAGTTTTACTTACCTACATACTTATAAACAGACACTTGGGTGTGTAAGGTATGTCGAGGTTTTTATTTTTTAATAAAAATAAGATATTGACATGACGCGTGACGTTATAAATAAAATTATAGACATATAGATATTCTTGTTTTAATGATACAAAAAATGAAAAAGTCAAAAGTAGGGGTCTTATTACACGCTTTATATTAGCTTCACTTGTATGTTTGCAACCGACTCCTTAGGGCGCGATTTTGACCCATTTTAAACGGTCAGATTTCATTTAAACTTTGTAAACTTATCGAGGACCGATGACCATACAATAATGAAAAAAAAAAATGAGAAAAATAAAGGAAAAAAAAACACGCTTTTGTAGTTAGCTGAACTAAAAAATAGAAAATAAATAATAGTTTAAGAAATTAAAAAACACGCTTTAAAAACCAAACTAAAAAAGTATAAAATAATTTAATTCAATTAAAAAGCGTGGGGTGCTTGACATTAATTGATTATAAAAATACCTCAAAAAGCACCCCACGCTTTTTAATTGAATTAAATAATTTTCTACTTTATTAGTTTGGTTTTTAAAGCGTGTTTTTTGTTTTTTAAACTATTTTTTATTTTATAATTTCATAAGTGATGATCAGACTGATGTATCTTGAAAAAAAAAGCAGTGGTAATTTAGGGACGCCCCGTAAACGCGTTTAAAATCTCCCTATTATCTGTAGCAGGAGAAGGCATTGTAGGTAGGTTATAGAGAGATTTTGGACAAAGGAAATTCGTATTTTCAAATAACTCATTACTCTTCTCCTACCAATACTCCACTCCTGCCAATACGTGTAGTATTGGCAGGAATGGAGTGGAGTATTACTGCTACCACTTTTCCCTTCTCGATGAATTATTTTAAAATACGAATTTCTATCGTTCAAAAAGCATAACGATAACAACCTAGCGAACGTACAACAGCCTCTTTCGTTCTTTCCTATAATAAATTAAATCAACTATGAGTTTTAACTTTCAACCTTTATACTATACATATATTAGCTAGCTATGGTTCTTTTTTCAGATAATGTATGTATTGTATATATAGTGAGAGTTCACTGCGCATGAATCTTCATCAGACGACGATTTATCTAAATTTAAATCTCATGTAAGTGAACTGTATCACGTTCTTACGAAAAAAAAAAATTCATAAAACTTAAAATAACTATGCTTGCCATATAAAAAAGTGTCATAGTATGTATAGTATATGGCATATTTCTGCTAACACTAAATTTAAAAAATAACACACTATTATGGACGTACCTATAAAGGAAAACCTAAGCGTAACATCAAAGGAAAATCATAAAATCAACGTTCTCTTTGAATGCAATAAAGTCTAATTAAAAACGGCTCAGAGGGTCGCTGGTTATTAAAAATTGCACTTGTCATTACGCCTGGATGGCAATGCAATTAATTAGCCATCGAGGGGATTACGAGGCGTAGAATAGATAAATATCTTCAAAGGAGAACTTTGAGACTCTGCGATGAAGTTATTCGCTGTTCAACATATAAGTTCGATGAAACACTAGTGGAAAAATATTTTGCATGTACAATTAGTTGGGAATACTTAAAAAATTTTGATAAGTTGTTTGATTGGGTATGAATCGGTTCGGATCGGTAAAATCTGTTTGAGAAGTTCGATTTATATAAAAAAAGAGTTTTAATTTAATTAGGTACTAGCACTGCCCGCTGTTTCGCCCGAGTGAATGTCGGAAATTATCCCCCAGGAATGGGCTACCGGGACTAAAAGCAATCTACATTATTGTTACTCCTTATAAAATCAACTATCTGCCAGTGAAAGTCCCGCCAAAATCAGTCTAGCTGTAACAAACAGACAAAAGTTTAATTGTTGTAAGTACCCATACTGACATACATACTTATAAGGACTGAACACACTTCAATTTTATTCATTTGTATAGATTAACAGTGCATTAATTAAGATTGAATGGAGGTGATAATTTGTAGCTATTATTCTTTATAGGTGTCAATAAAACTAGACCATAATGTAAAGTAACTACTTACATTAATCTTCTATTATTTTTACTCATTATTGAAAATGGAAATTTTCTGTCATGTAGAACAAAGCGTATAGTTAGGTATACCAATAGATCTGTAAGCATTTTCGCCTGTTATGTACTGTATGAAACCAGTAGAGGGCGCCTTCTACGTTCACTTATCTGAATACTGGTTTAAATAGTGATAAGATGTTGTGTTATCGAAATAAGTAAGTAATAAAAATCGAGCATGACTCAGAGAGAATTACATTTCTTCGCCCCTGGACCACTCTCCTCAAAATTTTGTACTCTTAACTCTCGTCCCCCACACACGAACTCAATATTTCGAACCCTTCAATGTCAATGTTCATTATATATTATATAACTATCTGTTTACACATAAAGGGGGCTCGCAGAGGTGGTTCGGCGTATCCCATGGGGAGGCATTTATTGATTTTGGGCACTGCACCATGAATGCGACAGCCAGACAGACGGGCATGTACTTATAGAATAGATAGGTAGTGAGGTAGCTTTGATTATAACGTTTTTAAGGTCAGAAAGGTATTTGGATTTAACATTGAATTTTTCTACGTATCTTTGTATATTTTCATGCTGATAAAAAGATGGTATGAAGAACTGTTGTGAGTTTTTCAATGTCAGACTTGGGTGGCGAAAAACTTTAGGAAATCTGGATTTGCTGTTCGGAAAAGGGCAATTGAAAGTCTGTGAGCTAGTGGAATTATAGCAATTCAAGAAAACATGTGGTTTTATTTCCTTTTAGTTGTATTATGATGTATATATTTATTTAAACTTCTTGCACACAAAAAGGTACAAAAGCGGACTTAATGCCTTAGGCATTCTCTACCAGTCAATCAAGGGTGGTGAAGAGATTAGATGGCAGGTGCTTTGGATGAGAGGAACAATGATTGAAAAAAGCTATACAAATTATATCATAAATAAGATTGGTACATAAATAATTGCTATATTATATGCATTGTTTACTACTCCTAATATCATTATTCCCCGGGATCCAAAACAAACCTCGGACACTTCGCCGTTTTACCAAGGCTCTGTAAGCAGTACCTATAACGAACTGGACCTTACATGTAAATGATCAAAGTTCAAAAAATACATTCGTGACATAGTATCTAAATCGTAACATTTTGTTACTTTTGTGTTGTCTTTTTTTTTCTAATTGTTCATTTGTTTTATTGTTATTACTCCCTTATAAAATTAACTTTGTTTCCTGAGTATGAGTTTCTCGTTTTTTTTTAAATTTCAAATATTTCACATTGTCTAATTTAATGTACCCGAATTACAAGTAAATGATTTGGTCCCTTATAATTGGGAGCGCACACTGTATTTGTCCTTGCTCTATGTATACTTGCATGTAATTGTGTAGCCTCTATTTGAGATCCAATAAATAAATAAATTAACATGAAGTTTGAACGCTTTCGTCAATTTATATTGAAGTTCTTTGTTCTCTTTTGCAAGAGAGATGAATCAAGAATTGAGATGTTTTGAGATGAAACAAAATATCTAAAAGTACAGGTTTTCTTAATGAGCCGAAAGATTGCCTTACATCCTTGACATTTCATACACTGAAGAGAACATTGCTCGGGGCTATAAGACATGGAAGATAAAGAGTTTTCAAATGATTTAATTAGGTACGTGCGTACGTGTATGACGGAACATTAATATAGGTACCAAGGGGTTAATGAAGTGTCGCATTACTAAACTGATTTGTTTCCTCAAAAGATCCCTTAATTAGTGACGTCATATTATGTGTTATCTTTACAATGGATAAGCAGACTGTTGCTTGGTTAAAAGTATAACATACATTTTTATGAAACGCAAAGTTTTTATTCACCTTAATTTAGCTGTAATTTAACATAACTTTAGGCTAAAACTTGTTTTTTTTTTAATTGTCACGTGATTTTTTTTGACGTTAAATAAGTATAGACTATCAGCCTAGTTTGCAAGAAGAAGCCTCCTCGTGTAGCGCAATTTGTTCCACCAGTAACTCGAATGAACCGAGCGCTCGGCGCATCCTGGACAGTCACACCCAATACCTTGATGACCGGCCAATTCTTCCCTTGCGGTGGTAGGGCTAACGCCCGCCTGGTTCGCGACAACCCTCCCACCGGAGTCCGGCGTCAAGAAGCTTGCTGTGTTTCGTCGATGCGTGGGAGTACCAGTGCCTTGACACAACAAGAGTGAATAGGCATTTTCTGGGCACGCTCGATCCATCATAGACCTCATCAATCGCTTTCCATCAGGCGTGATTGAAGTCAAGTGCGGGCCCAATTAGTAATAAAAAAATAAAAAAAACTTTTGATTTTAATTAGGAATAACCGACACTACTTAGGGATGGGTCCTGGGTTCGATGCCAAGGTCGAGCAAAGTATTTTTTTCTTTGGGAATATCTTAGTAGTGGCCTGGAGTCTTGATTATATTCGGTTATTTATATCAATAAACTTTATCCGCTATTACATTAGATTTATGTTTGACTGGCGATGTATAGCTGCAATCTACACCGCTTCATGCCCCATTGGAGAATGCAGGGGAAAGGTAATATTTATATCAAATAACGCACTAAT
Source organism: Antitype chi (assembly GCA_947359405.1). NCBI lineage: Eukaryota > Metazoa > Arthropoda > Insecta > Lepidoptera > Noctuidae > Antitype > Antitype chi. The sequence continues at coordinate 13,506,437 of OX375811.1, read as the reverse complement.
GAACAACTGGATCTTTCGACTTCAAATACTACTAAATTCCCCCGAAATTAATTATTATCACATTAAGATGCAGCTAGTTAGCCGTTATCATAGCCAGACGATATTTTCTAGAAAGTTCTCCGTAGATTACAGCAATATTTACGAGGGTAGGACGCAATTAGGCGCGAAATAGTGGCCATCTTAATTTTCAGAGTAATTTACTTGAGGTTGAGGCTCAACTTTCGATTAACTTTCATTTTACACTGAACTTATTTTCTTCCTCGTTGGTGTTCGGAAATAGAATAATTGGCTATGGTTTCTTACTGGCATGTGTATTGGTCGCAAGTGCTACTACTGAGCTCGTGATCCTGGTCCTGGTTTCGATTCCAGAACGGCCAAAGTGTTTATCTATATATTTAACCATGCACACACATATATAAACAGACAAGAAGAAAGGGACAGAAAAATACGTACAAAGGTAATGCTTATTTCTACAGAAATCTCTTCCAGCACACCTGCGATAGGAGAGAAGTTATCAGAGATGTAGACAACGCGTGTTGTAATAGTAGAAGGGAAAACTTAATATAATATGAGAATATACATACAAACATACTTCAAAAATAAATATCACTAAAACATATACATGAAAAAGTAATTTAAATAATGAAAACATAAGCAATTATGACAAAGTGGCCGGAGAGATAGTGTTCTTTCACTCTTCTTTTGAACACTGCTACAGTTTGGCAGTCCCTAATGTTATACCTGGAATTTCTTAGTAGCAGCCCGCAGTCTGTATTTGTGCCCCATTGATGGCAATAAGCTTGCCCCCTTTTACATGGGACTTAAACATAACTGGCGAAATGTGGATATACTATAGGTAAGCTAGCCTACCCCTCGGGGAAACAAGTCGTGATGGTATGTTATGTAGTATGACATCCATCAACCAGCACTGGGCCCGCGTCCACCACGCGGTTAAGGCCCACTCACAGAGAGAAACCCTGTGTCCCAGCAGTGGGCACATTATACAGGATAAGTTTTTAACCAGTGCGCAAACTGTAACCATGAATTCAGTATATCATTCTAGACCCCCAGCGCAGAAATTTTTCGTCGGTTATACAAAAAAAAAATCACCTGTTTCATAGAAAAGTGCAATAGGTACCTACGCGGTCAAAATGTATGGAACAGCTGATTTTTTTTTGTATAACCGACGAAAAATTTCTATGCTGGGAGGTCTAGAATGATATGCTGAATTCATGGTTACAGTTTGCGCACTGGTTAAAAACTTATCCTGTATAGGCTGATTAATTAGTGTGTATTTTATAAAATTACTAGCTGTCCCGACAGACGTTGTCCTGTCTTAACTATGAATATTAAATTCGCATTCAACCACCAGGTTATGCTATTTAATTGTAGCTTATGTGAAACGTTAGTACTTGGAACACAGCGCCATCTATTGATTACTTACTGAACCCAGTCGAAAGGTATCGACATCTGTTAGAATCATTTGGAGTTAACAGATAATTGTGACTGTCAAATAATAACAGACAAATAATTAGCAATAAATTAAAATTGCGACTATAATTTGAGATTTAAACTATCCTATCTCTCAAGTTGGATCGAACTGCACATGGTGTGCGAATTTTATTATAATCGGTTAAGTGGTTTAGGAGTCCATTGAGAACAAACATTGTGACACGAGATTTATATATATTATAAAAGATCAGAGCTAAGTTTGCCACTACGTTCCCGTTTGAAGGGATGTGCCGAATAATTACACGTACGGTCAACCACAAGTCAGGCCACAACAAAAGCGCTGTTGTTACCACGAACGTGCAGTTGATTATGTGAAAGATTTTTGGTAGTTTAAGTTACAGACGCGAGCACATCAAGCTATCCCAAATTGTCAAATTTTCCCAATTGAACAAGAATCTTATATTCTATACATATAATAAAATTGTAGAAAAGTGGTGTCTGTACAATCGAAATATATAAAAAAAAGTAGCAGGGGTTGTTATTATATCGATACTGAACCCGAGATTGTAATTAATATTTTTTTTGTCTGTTTGTCTGTGTGTTTGTGCACGCTAATATCAGAAACGGCTTATTCGATTTAGATGCGGTTTTCACTAATACATATATTGTAGTAAGCTTCACTTAACATTTAGTGTTTATTTCATGTCAATCGGTTCATAAATAAAAAAGTTATGTCAATTTAAAGAATCACGGCGAACATTTGTTAATCATTCATCCCCGATGGCCATACGTCAAATATCGTATACAGAGAAGCATTACTGTAAAGTAAATTTTTTGCTGCCCAAACGACGGTATATTATTATGTAATTCAAAATATGCTGCCCAAAAAGTCACTATTCCACGCGGACGAAGTCGCGGGCACAGCTAGTTTTGTAATAAAGTTGAAAAAATATCAAAGAAATTTGACATACCTATTAGGGTAGCTTGATGTGCTGGCGTCTGTAGGTACTATAGGGTTAAGTTTTGTTAATGACGTATGCAAAGCAACACGTAATTCATTTCGTCGTTAATTCGCTTGGATTTCGTAGTTTTCGGGTGACCACTGAAAATTAGCACTGTGCTGTGGGTTCCATAGCACAGCATTATGCTGACAGGAAGCCTTGTTGCCACAGACAAGATGTGCAGTTGCCGACTATTTATGTTCTGTGTTCGTAAGTAGGTATTAATCTGTTTTGTTTTTTTTTTTCAGCCATTGTATCTTTTTGCAGGTGTTTCTGTGACAAGTATAATCAGCCTATGATATTCCCACTTCTGGGACACAGGTCTTTTCTCTATGAGAGGGAATGGGCCGTAATCCACCAAGCGGGCCCAGGGCGGGTTGGTAGACGTCACATGTCTTCGAATCTTTGGTTCTGGACATGCTGGTTTCCTCACGATGTTTTCCGTCACTTCTGAGAGCAGTGGTGATGCTGCGGAGGGTCGAACTTATGACGTACAACTCGTTAGTTGCAGCCATTTCCACTGGGCCACCAATGCTTCACCACTTCTGCTGTCTCTGTTTCTGGGACAAATAAATCTGTTATTCTTTTTATTTAGGGCCTATATCAAAAAAAAAAACATTACCTTCTTAACCACGGTCAGTAAAAAGTTCTTACTAAATTAAAAACTCCATTTCTTTACAAGTCGAAACCGCCAAAGATCCGTCCATCCCACAATATTATTTTGGGTAAAAAGGAGCCAAAATTAACATAATACATGGAAGTCCATCTCTCTAATTGCAATGCCAGCTCATGAATATGGAGGGTGAAGATATTTGCATTAAAATATTACGTGTGCATTCACTCCACCACTCGGGAATTTCCAGTTCTTTGTCAATATGCTTTTGTGATTAAAAATGTCGTTGAAAACTCAGGTTTCGGGATGTTGACTGCGGGAATGACTGTTTAAAGTATGGCATAACATCATGATCTTGTCTGTATTTCCTGAAGTGGTGTAGATAGAGGTACCTACTCTCATTTCCCCAGTTATGTTTATGCCAAATCTATTCCCATTACATAACTGGCGAGATATGAGTGTAGCTAATATAGGCCGCCTCTGCTCAACTGTTCGGGGAAATAAGCCGTCATGTTGTGATGTTATGTGTTATTCCCATGACACGGGTACAAATCAAGGATCCTGAGAACGAATTCCTGATGATAAATCGAACCCAGGATCACACGCTCGGCAGTCTCGCTTATAAGCACTAGATAAAAGAAGCAATCCATGTACAGTAACTAGTACAGAACAATAAAGTCTGATGGACTTTATTGTTCTGTACTATGAATTCAGCACAAGATTCTAGGCCCCTAGCGTAAAATTTATTCGTCGGTTATAAAAAAATAATCTGTTGTTGTGCAATACCTATGTGGTCAAAAGGTATAGAAACACAGCCAACAACATTTCTTTTTTTTAAATATCGACGAAAAATGTTAAGCGCATGTAGGTACGTCCATGGTAACAGTAAAGTAGTTAAATATCACTTTTCTCATTAAATGGCTTTCATTGATTTGATAATCACGTGAACGGGAAAGTTCGAAAATACATAAAAATTGAAATTTCTTGAATCCCCTGACTATTCGCCTGGGCCACAAAATCACGTCCAGAAAGGAATACGTCAAATGACAAGTCAACCTGTATAAGTTTCGTCTCTGTCACTTATACGTCTTTGTGACAGACTCGCTCTACATCTACGGTCTAAAGCTCAATGTTTCATATTAACACCCAGGTACTGTAGAAGTTCATGTTCTGTATCTGACATCCATGGAACCATGTAGATCTTATACCCCATCTACAAAGCTAGATATAAAGGCGACTGTCCACTGCTACACAGGATGTACACAGGGAGGTTTACGTTAGCCCTAACGTGGCCAACCTCGTGCACGTTCATCGAAATGACTCCCATGATCGCGTATCATTTTGTGTCCAAACTAGCGTTTTTTTTTTTGAGGGTGGGAAATCATCAAATAACTTCTCCCGCTCTGGGTGGAGCAGACTTTTACTGACTAAAACTCACCCGTGTTCCTTCAGTTGCCTGTGTGCCAGGGGCCACGGTATCTCTTTCGAACAACATTAGTAATAAAAAAAACTTTACCACGTAACGGAGATCTGATACACCAAAATTATAGAAGGTCATAAGCTACGGTTTCCTAGTAGAATGGTAACGGCTGTCATGAAAATGACGCCAGCGAGGCTTATAACAATAATGGTGTCAAAAAATTCTCTCTAGGGAAACACACCAACCCACTTTCATAAATAACGTTTCAGTAACGTCAATCGCCGGTAAGTTGTGGACGCTATGTGGCGCTTGTAGGAAACCTTATCTTTAGCTGCGTGGTGCCTTTGTTTGCCAGCCACGTATTCGTGCGTAGCTTAGCTGTGGGCCGCTATGGAACGGTGGCTTGAGATAAACCATCGTCGCTTCCCCGAGGCGGAATCATGAACATCAATTGTTATCAAGACAATGCGATTGTACCACATTATGCGGTTCGATGCAGTATGCGACATTAATGACACGTGGACTAGGTATGTTAAATTTATGTATGTTAAGATACTACATCTCCATTCAAAGATTAAGGTTCGTCGTCCACGAGGCTACTCAAAAGTAACCAGTTACAAACCCTAATCACCAATGAGCAGCCAGAATGTCGCAGCACTAGTTATTTCAACGGCATACTTAATTAATTCGAGGTCGAAACAAGCTGCAAAATACAGAATTAAAATTAATAAATACATAAATAAATTCAAACTCTTTACTTTTGGCACCTGAAATGTCAAAAAGTCGGCCAGTTAGTCAGGAAATTGAAGATCCTTGCCCTTTTCAAAACGGAGAAGTGAAGAAGGGGCAAGGAACTCCAGAGAGACTCTTAAATTAAGATATTACAAAATCCTGGGTACACTATTCTTGTTGCTTCTTTAATAAGTAATTTTAAAAAAATAAGAAACAATTCCTAATATAAGATTATAAACAAGCCCTGGCAGATGCTGAGAGCTGCAGAGCTGAAGATGACAAAACTTAACCGATTCACGAACATGACGCGTGGATCAGCAATCCAGCTCAACTATTTTGTAGGGCATCGAATGAACCAACGCGATCACACATGCCACAACCACCAAGGCGAATCACATCCACTTTTTCCTCTCATTTAATACCAAATTATTTATAGTAAACCAATTGTGCACCATAAGCATAGTGTTATTTATGTTGTCAAGCTACCGTGCTTGTCTATTTACTTTAATACCTAAAATATGTCTTTAGCAAATAACATCATTGGTTGGTTTTTCAGTAAATGAGGTAAATCATTTATATACGAATTCACTAAAAAGAGGAACGGGCCCTATATGGAGCCTTGTGGTACACCCATTTTCACTTTTAAACCAAAAGAATTTACACCGTTAATTTAAACTTGCCGCAGTCCATCATTCAAATATGATTTTACAAAGCTAAGCGCAAGTTTACCAAGTCCGCAATGCTCAAGTTTCAAGAGCAGTGTTTCATCATAAATGCCATCAAATGCCTTGGTTGATATGAAGAGGCACAATGCAATAGGTATCTTATGCAACCTACAAAAGATGTTTTAATAAGGTGATACACTCGTAGTCGTCGGTTGTACAACGTCCTTAGGTTAATCGTGTAGTCTTAATAATATGATTTGACTTTACTTTTTCAAATACCACGCTGAAACCGGAAATAAGGTGTAATTGTCTCAATAATGAGTTGGTAAACTTTAGTAGACATGCCCCACAGATTTTTAATTTCCATTTTTTTTTTTATTAAAGTCACCACTAATAGTTACTTATTTACTACCAGTTGCAAGTTTCACCAAAATATATTCCATTACTGACTCAAATATAGAGTAGTTTTGATAATTTGGAGGTCTGCATACTCTCCCTTCGCATGTCATGTGTTCCGATAGCAATAGAATTTCTATTGTGTCTGCTAATTAAACGCGCGACGGGTTAAAATGCTTATCTAGCTCAACACAGGACATTTCAATATTATGTTCCACCTAAAGTTTCACTATGCGTTTACGAGTCTTAGATTTCATACGAGTTTAAAACTACACGCAGCATGGTTAAAACAACTGCCCACACACTGATTATGAAATGCAGATTAAATATGAGAACTTTATGGAGTTCTCATATTTAATTTGTCTTCAACTAGTGTTCAAGTTGTATACAAATTAGTTCCGCTGATTCGATTAGAATTATAGTATTGTAACAAACAGTAATTGTACGCCATCCATTGTTTCGCAATACTAACCACAAAATCTATGGTTAGATATCACCATGGATATCACCATATCATATGGTTAGATATGGTTATATAACATTAGATTCACTTATTATTAGCGTAAACACAAATAATATCAAACATTGTTTTTTCCTGAAAACAATTCGATATCTTATTGTATGGAAATAACAACTTATACCCAATTAATTAATCAAAATAACTTTATATAAATTAACCTAACGTAACTAAGACAATTTGCAAACAAAACTATGGTGTCGAAAAATTCTTCCGCATCTCTATCGTCAGTTATGTAGGTACCCAAGTGACATTGAAAAAATTATATGCAGGGGGTTCAGAATCATGTGCTGAATCCATAGTATCAGATTGCGCGTCGATGTTTCTGCCACCATGTAAATTGAGGCTATCACTATGCTAAGTTTTCATAATAAAATAATACGTAGACTTTACACTTAAAAAAAATATCTATAACAGTTCTCCAGGAAAGCGTTCCGCAGTAGGTATAGGTACTGTTGAAGAAGTTTCTCGTCACTTTCATAACTAGTGTAGTTAGAAATTCTTCTACGTTTGCGTAACGACCGTGCTAGAATAAGGGCTTCATAAGGAAACTTCAAGTTTTCTCTCAAAAATATAACTAACGGAATACTTACGTCATTCTCTATTTGAAGGTATTCGTGAGTTTTATAATACGTGCTAACTTTAGACGGTTATGTAAGCAGGATGCTTTTAAAACCCAACAGAATTCTTGTTGTATTTTTTGTTTTTATAATTTAACATCAAGCCTACAGCATCAGTCCACTCTCTACAATACATGTTTTTCAATCGCACGCCATTTAGCTAGATCGGCTACTCTTATTGGACAGGTCCCAGACCGTTATTGAAAAATTCCGTACGAAAAAACCCAATTATATTTTGCCCCACTAAAGAAACGAACCTAGAGCTTTAGGCTCAGCAGTCGCGGTTTGCAACTTCTGGATCAACGAGTCAGCCTCAAAGAAATAACCCTCAATAGCCAAAGTAAATTAATTTACCAAAGCCTCCACAAATCGCTGTGCTCTAGAAATTCAAAATCCCGAATTGTTCGTTCAATCTAATTGTCATTAGCCGTTGACGTGCCTATTTGCTTTGCTAACGAGATCACAAGCAATTTCCAAAATTAAACCTTAATGATTCAAAACAAGGATATAATTCGCGAAAATTCGATCAAATTAACAGCAAATAAAACTTTGTATAGATCTATCGAATCACTGGATCGTTATGCAAACTTATTTTTGCTGTAGAGTTACCAACTTAATCCACAAACCCACCTTTATTTTCAGGATGATAGAATTGATTGTGTTTGTTATCGTCTGTATATTTCTTGGTATTATATTATGCGTCGATCGGCATTACTACTGGCCACTCGTCCAACCAATTACAGCGTCAAGTGGTATGAATATTCACTCGGTATCGTGAATACAGATTCGATTATAGAATAATTCAATGGAACGGTGGAGGTGGTGCGAAACGTAGGAACGGACGGTTTTTTTTTATCGAGGACGCTGGAAAGAAAAATAATGGTAGCAGAAAAATATATTAAAAGTATTGATGTACCGTTTTCATAATGCTTTTATTAATTTTTCTGTGCCCGACAGATTCCATAATTGTTTCTGTTTATTAATACCTACCCCTTGTCTATATACATTAGAGATTGCAATAAATATTAATTGAATTTACACATAAACACCGAAAGCCATGCTTTACGTATCTTATCATAAATTACAGACATTCCCTTTTTCTTCATTTGTCTACACTAAACTTATGAAGCTACATTTTGACATCTTGTCTTTTGACAAGTGACTACTACATCCGTTGTAAGAAGCCAGAAGGGCCAAGACCACTTATTTAGACATTAAGCTTACGTGACCCACGTAATGTTAGGCAGTATATGCGCCCTAACGGCCGTCGCCGCGGGAGACGCCCTGGGCGTCGGGAATCCCAGGCTGATTCCCGGCCACCGTAGGCGCGGGCTTGCAGACGGCGAGTAATGGGTAGCTCGCTGTCCGGTAAGGACCAAGCCCGGGTCAACGGCGCGTTGTGTTCCACGCGCGCTTCAAAGATATATCAACACCAACTGGTGGGGTCCGCAAGGGCCGATGCCTGCCAGGGGTGCGGGTTGTTCGAAAAAGATACCGCGGCCCCTGGCACACAGGCAACTGAGGGAACACGGGTGGGTTTTAGTCAGTAAAAGTCTGACACGCCCTCCTGCTCCACCCAGAGCGGGAGAAGTTATTTGATGATTCCCCACCCAAAAAAAAAACCACGTAATGTTTATGTCGTTACTCATTCCCATATACGTATATTTGACTATGCTCGAATGGCCCTATAACAATTTTTTTTTCTTACGCCATCTTCCCACGGAGGAAGGCAGAAACTTCAGACCGTCACCTGCTACGATCCCAACATAACTCCTTTTGCCTCGTTAACGTTCATACATCTGGTCATCCATGGACCCCGGTTGCGTACTACGCACCCGACCTTTCTGAAGAACTTCACCAATTAGGTCTCTATATGTCCTCCTAGGGCGTCACCTGTCGGTTCCACTCACATCTGCCTTGTAAATATCTTTTGTTAATCGCCTCATATCGCGTATGTCGCTGAAGAAAAACGCACTGGGAAAACATGGACTGTAAAAGTCTGTTTCAAAGTAACACAGCATTTTATGAGTTATATTGTAACTTTAGTTAATATCCCTTTCTCGGGCAGTATTAACATAATACTTTAAAAAATCTCAAGAAAATCTATACAACTAACTAATACATTTCTAAGTACAAGCGCATACTTCAATACTTTATTACTCCCGAACACACAATTAAACGAACCCACGTCAAAATCATTTGTACCACCAACATTTCAGCGCCATTTATATTTAATAACATCAACCTCAACTACGGGGGGTGAGCACGAAAATCAATACGTCTGTCTGGGAGGGCCCGTCCCTCCTAAATCCCCATAGCAGGACTATAGAACGTGCATCCTCGTCAAAATATCTGCATTTGAATCGGCCGAATTGCATGGGGTTCGCGTATGTACCTATTTACTGCATAGTTACTATGCGAGCCGTCTGTGTGAGTAGAATGAGCGATCGATTAACTATGAGGGATGGCACACGAATTCGCTTTGATACGCAATGAAATTGCATTGCAATAATATTATGTGATCTCATGAGCGGTGTTTACCAGGCAATCGAGTATCGAAAACCTTCTTCGTGCGATTGTACGCTCGGTATAGTAACACAAAAGAAATTAATATATTTCACATGATGCAAAAATGTGTTTAACTAAAGTATTGGTTTCCTAGATACGCAATGAAATTGCATTGTAATAATATTATGTGATCTCATGAGTGGTGTTTGCCAGGCAATTGAGTATCGAGAACCTTCTTCGTGCGATTATACGCTCGGTATAGTAACACAAAAGAAAGTAATATATTTCACATGATGCAAAAATGTGTTTAACTAAAGTTGTGGTTTCCTAGGTTTTGTCTTAATATAACGGCAATCATGAATCTCTGTAACCAGTATGTGACAAAAAGGTGTAAGTAAACGCTCTTAATTTATTTTGAATCAGCCTATCATGTTCCCACTGCTGGGACGCAGGCCTCGCAAGCCCAGTGTGGGTTGGTGAATGATAAATGATAAATGATTTTATTTCTGTAAGTAGGTTTGTACAAACACTTTTACACGTCAATCATATTTTTTTTTTTTACTAGATGAGGTCGGCGTTTCCTATCTGACTACTCTGAGAAGAAAGGCCGAAACAAACTCAGAGGTCACAGTCTTTTTTAAAGTCCAGACATAATCTTGGTCAGATCATGTGAAGACCATGTGGATTGGTGTCTGAAATGGTCTTTTGAGGAAAGAACCACACAGATTGAGTGGACCTGTCCAATCAGTGCACGCATTTATCAGTAATCATGCAGCTCAACTCAGAACTTGAGGAGCTCAAAGATTTGACGAACAATACCAAAGAAAGGACATTTGGGTAGGCCGCATAAATTACTCAAACTGGCAGATTAACATTATAACTAACTGAGAAAGAGATGAAACACAAAACAAAAAAAAAACAAAACATGATCCACACAGTCCTCACATTCACAATAATTAAAACAATAATAATATTATACTTCTCAAAGTAAATATTCATGTCAAAGTGTATATAATAATAATCAAATGTCGAAGAGTATAAGTTTGCAAAAAAAAAAAGAACAACATTTAGTATGCAAAAATTGGAGCAGGTCAATCCCAAGATGTTTTGTCCTCAATATAATCCTTAACGGTATAAAAGGCTTTCTGGCACAACTTACGTTTAATGAATGATTTAAATTTATTGAGACTTAGATCTTGAACATGACTAGGAAGTTTGTTATAAAAGCGTATACATTGACATCTGAATGATCCACCTATTTTTTTGAGCCTTGTTGATGGTACAACAAATTTGTGTTTGTTCCTAGTATTTATACTATGGATATCACTGTATTTTTTAAACAATTTAATATTTTTATGGGCATATAAAAGATTTTCAAAAATATACTGTGAAGGCACAGTCATTACATTAATCTCCTTAAATTTCTCTCTGAGAGAGTGTCTCGGACTTAATTTATAAATTGATCGGACAGCTCTTTTCTGCAACACAAAGATAGTTTGAATGTCGGCGGCATTTCCCCACAACAGAATACCATACGACATTACACTATGAAAATAGCTGAAGTAAACTAAACGGGCTGTCTCTATATCAGTTAAATTACGAATTTTTCTAACAGCGTATGCTGCCGAGCTAAGCTTTTTCGACAATTTATCTATATGTGGGCCCCATTGATGCTTGGCATCCAAGGTTAAGCCCAAGAATACAGTGCTATCTTCAGGATTCAATTCTTCGCCCTTTATCAACACATTAGTTTTCACCTGCCTAACGTGAGGTAGCGTAAACTTAATGCATTTGGTTTTTTTTCCATTAAGAAGTAAATTATTAACATTGAACCAGTGAACTACTTTTGAGATTGCGCTATTTACATCGTCATTAACCAGCTGCTGACGTTTAAGTTTAAACAAAAGTGAAGTGTCATCCGCAAACAACACTATTTCATGATTATCCTTTTTAAGGTAAGGCAAGTCATTAATATAAATAAGAAACAAGAAAGGACCAAGAATCGAGCCCTGTGGGACTCCCATTGATACTAAGGATCCGGGAGATCTTTTTCCATTTACATCAACACACTGAATCCTATTACACAAGTATGAAATAAGAAGATCCAGAGCGGTGTTCCGGATCCCGTAGTGGCGGAGTTTCTTGATTAAAGTTTCATGAAGCACGCAATCGAATGCTTTAGATAAATCACAAAAGATGCCCAAGGCATCGTATTTATTTTCCCATGCATTGTAAATATGCCCTAAGAGTTCAACACCGGCATCGGTAGTTGAACGACCCCTTGTAAAACCGAACTGTTTGCTGTGTAATAAATTATGTTTATTAAAAAATCTTTGCAGTTGGTCTAAAATTAATTTCTCAAAAATTTTACTAAAGGTAGGTAGTACTGAAATAGGTCTATAATTAGAGGGGTCTGATGTATTACCTGATTTAAACAAAGGTATTATTTTACTATTCTTCATTAGGTCAGGAAACTCCCCACAGTCGATACAATTATTAAATATTAGAGCTAAAGTAGGTGCTACAATGTCTATAATTGACTTAGCGACTTCTACTGAATTACCCCATAGATCTGCAGTCTTTTTTACATTCAAAGTGTGAAAGGTTTTAATTATATCTCTACAGCTAATATGTTCAAAATGAAATTCTGAATCACAAACATTAACATTTTCCTTAAGCAAAGACTCAGCAACAGAAGGTGATGAGTTAAGAGATTTTGTAGTTGAAACGGGAATATCTGTAAAGAAATTTTCAAAAGCCGCAGCGACTTGTGAGTCGGCTGTTATTATTTTGTCATTGATAGACAGGCTGTAGTCAGTATTTCGGTTACTAGACCTTCCCGTTTCACTATTAATAATATTCCAAGTCGTTTTAATTACATTACTACTGTTTTTAATCTTTGAACTCAAATAACGCGACTTGGCCATCCAACAAACTTTTTTAAATAATTTAGAATAATTTCTAACATATAAGTGAAATTCAGCAGAGTTTACATAATTTCTCTCATTGTACAGCTCATAAAGTCTTGTTCTACTTTTATGAATACCAATGGTAGCCCAGTCACTGAAAGAGATGTTACTATTAATCGAGATAGTCTTGGGAATAAAAGTGGAATTGAATTGTTTACAATATATCTTAAAAAAATCATCATATAGATGATTAGGATCAGAATTTGTACCCAAAACTGGTAATTTATTAAAGAGTTTAACTTTAAAGGCTTCTAGGCGAAATGCGGTTTTGGGGTTAACAATGATATCCTTTTTAGCCATTTTTTTATTTTGATTTTGAATGGTAATCCGTTGCCCGCAATGATCCGAATCTAGTAAATTAATAATCTCTTTGTGGCTCGGTATAACATCTGTATAAATATTATCGAGGCATGTGGCACTGGTGAGCGTTATTCTTGTGGGCTCCATAAATTGGTTTACAAGATTGTAGGACTGAAATAAACTTAATATTTTACTACAGTAACCTGAATTATCCAATAAATTAACATTAAAATCACCGCAGACAATAATGGACTTGTTCGAGTTACAAATCTTGTTTAATACTTCATCCATTACCTTTTCAAAGCAGTCATACAATCCTGAAGGTGGTCTGTACACACTTAATACAACAAACTGCTCCAATTCTATACAGGCTATTTCAACTGTCCGCTCAACAGAGAGGCTCACAATATCCTTACGTTCTTTAAATTTTAACAAGTTACTTACTAAAATTAATGAGCCACCATGTATAGCATTTATTCTGTTGAACGAACTACCAACCTGGTGATTATTAAAATTAAACATGAACTGGTGGCTTTTAAGCCAATGTTCTGTCATACAAAGAATATCTATATTGTTACAGTTAAGGAATAAATCTACTTCTAAATCTTTGTTCAAAAACCCTTGAATGTTTTGATGCACCAGGTTGATACTATGTAATTCTTTTACACTTTCATTTGCCATCCTTACATTTTTGCAAGAGGTTGCCTCTGTTGTCTTAATTTCTAATTTAAATGAAGATCAATGTCATAGTTATTTGCCAAATTATTGGCAGAACAGTTAAACATGTCATTGCATTGCTCAAAAGGAGCAAGTTGTTTAGCCAAATTCTTGGCTGTAATGGAAAAAAAATATGATAGCGACACAGCTATTTGTCTTTTATGATAGTTAGAAAGATAGTACATCACAATACTATACCTATCTTTTGTCAAATGCAAATTATTACCAACATAATTGTTAGTATCAATTAAATGAAACAAATTATTATTAAATGTCAAATTATGCAATGTCATATTAATTTCAAATCTTAACCTATTTTCTTCCTGTGGCAAACTGTTACTATAAGGGAATGTAAACAACACAATTTTACTTAAACTAAGATTACATAATGTTCTATAATATTGGTGCAATTCTCCTTTGTTCACATTTCCCCTATTACCCATAAAAATTAACAATGTGGTGTTCCGATTAAAATTACATTTGTTAATTTCTTTCATAATATTATTTAAGGAAAGAATATCACAAGGAATGTCACATATCTTCGAATTTATGGTTCTACGACATGTCGGTTTTCTCACGATGTTTTCCTTTATCCTTTTGAGAGCAGTAGTGATGAAATTGATCACTCAAATTAAAGTGGGTTATAAGTGGCCGATACCACTGGGCCACCACCTCTCTGGACTTGGACAGCCGTTATTGTTGACCGTTCTCCGCTTTCTTAGAAACCAAAGTTTTAGTAAGTTATATTGATGTCCTTTGGATGTCTCGCGAATTGCAATATGTGATGTCTGAATGTATAAGCAGTACCGGATTGAGGTTTGATGGCGCCGTAGGCCCAAAACGATATGGCGCCCTTTTTTTTCGTAACAGTATATATGTTACTGGCCAAACCCGATTTCAGGCCAAACTAGTTTGTCCTAGGCCAAACTGGTTTATTAAATAAATAAATAAATAATAAATAAATAATAATCCCTTTATTATCAGGCAACTAAGGCCCATAGATAAAATACACATATACATATATATATTAAGCCGGGGCACGCCGATTAAATGGGTTAGGTTAGGTTAGGTTAGAACTGTGACCAAAACCGCGCGGAGCCAAGCGAGAAAAGCGAGCGGCGCCGCGGCAGCGGCCGGCGAGCGTTACTTCCAAAGCCTGTTAACACAAACACAACAAAACAAAAAATAAACAAATTACTTACCTAAATTAAGACTTTTTCGATACAAAAAAGTCTTAATTTAGGTAAGTAATTTGTTTATTTTTTGTTTTAACTATTACAAACCACCCCTCCTCCAGTACATATACACATATTTGTATCGGGTTAAACATAAATTTTAAATTAATACACATCTGAATAGTTAAGCAATCCAAGAATCCCGGGGTTTTTAATAAATATTACAAATAATTTATAAAGCCGCTTCCATACTTTCATAGCAAAAATTATCTTTAGGTAAATATGCATCCCAATAACCGATCTCTGGTTATTATGTACAACTGTATAAAACACTTTTTTGCATGTTTATTTTGATGAACGCGTTCACCCGTTAAAGTGATAAATACCTATTTATCACTTTAACGGGTGAACGGGTGATAGGTACCTACCTATGTCACTTATCTAAAGTACCGACTATTTCATGTTTTATGAACTACTCGCTTCTGCCCGTGACTTTCTCTGCATGGTCTTTATAATTGGGGCCATATCATTAAGAGGCATAAGAAGTAGGTACCGTATGTGTTAATCTAGGTTGTAAACTATCTGTATGCCAAATTTCATCTAGCCGTTTTGAGTGATTGAGTAATTGCAAACATTCAAACTTTCACATTTATAATATGATGTAGGATGTCTGTTTGATATAATATATTAATGAGGTCATTTTATTACCTACTAGGTAAATTTCAAGTGTGTATTTTCCTATACCATACAGAATTTCTGCCAACAAATCAGCACAACAATAACACATCATCAACTCATCTACTTCAACCCGCAATCTACCTAAAGAGTAACGTTATACCAAAGTATAATTTAATTTACGTCGGCAACGTGTCAACACATACTTTTAATCGGCGCATGTCACCCGGGTCGCGTTAAGTGCAAATTATTCGGGGTGAAATCCTCGATTCTGATTTACGAAGTGCGGCACGGTATTCTGTATGTCCCCACCTTTAATTTAAGGTGAAAGGTTTTTTTTAAGTTTAACCCAAAAAAATATTAGATCATAGTCATCTGCCTAGCCTTTTCCCAGGGGGTCAGCTTCCAGTCTAACCGCATGCAGCTGAATACCGGTATTTTACATGCAGCGACTACCTATCTGAGCTCCACAACCCAGTTACTGGGTAATACGATGCCCTTGGTAAGACTGGCTGTCAGACTTTCGGGTTTCTGATGACCCGTAACGACTCTCAAAGATCTACGAATGACAGCGGGAGCGGGACCAACGGCTTATCGTGCTTTCCGAGGCACGAAGGGGTCTTGATATGTAAAGAAGGTCACCCAACCAAACCCACACCAACTGCGGCAAGCATAGCTTAACCTGATCGGTCGACCCTTGCAGCTGTTATTTCTTAGCCACAATCCAAAGAACATTTTTTTATTTTTTTATTTTCAGGTATCTCGGAGTTGCGCTGGATACGGTACACCACGCGGGCCTAGAGCGGGTTGTTGATGTCACATGTCTTCACTTTCGAGATTTTTGGGTCTAAGTAGCTTGTTTCCTCACGATGTTTTCCTTCACCGTTTTGAGAGCAGTGATGTGATGTGAGTGGTGGTGAAATAAACTACACAAAATAAAGCGTCTGTTTAGGTTCAAACCTGCGACTTACAACTCGTAAGTCAGCCGTACACTGGGCCACCACTCCTCTATAAAAACACTTTTGCGTCAGGATATTGACCCTTCATCAGTAATTTAAATCAGTCAGTAACAACTTCATCACTTACAAAAAAAGACGGCGACGGTTTAACGCCATCTGTCATGTGTAACACGAACTATTTGAGTGTAAACACAAAATTTTGGTTCCGTGTTCAATGTTGTTAATTTGGACGGTAATGCTGTAGCTTTAAGGTTCAATATCGTTTTTATTTTAAGCAGATTATTATCAAAAGTTGGGCATTGTTGAATACTATGCAGCTGGTACGTTAAATTAGGTATTCTATAAATGACAGATGCGCATTTTTCTTTGTGACGATGCGTAAACAAAAACGCGTATTCATCAATCTGACTACGAAGGGGGTTGTGTGGGTAGAATATAACTTTTATTTTCGCTATATCAGCGACCTAAACTACTACAGCACTTTAAAAAAACACGTGTTTGTTAAATAACGAAGTCATTCTTTTTTGAATAATAAATTTTTAATAATTTATTTTAAAATTAATGTATTTTGGGGTTCGTTTAGGAAACCCGGTGCCTCGCTAGAAATAAAGTGAGACTATTTGTGGGTTCTAGAGGGAGGGCAAAAAAATATCTTGTGGAGGGTTCCGAAGACCGTCTAGAACGCCCAAATAGTCTCACATTCTTTCTAACGAGGCAGCACATTTCTATATCCAACCCTATTTTAGTAGCTGTAATAAAAGTTTTTGAGAATTCAAGACCAAAGATCTCTAGCGGAAACTCTGTGAACTAAAAACAGCAGTTCGACTAATATCAATGTGTAGAATTCAATATAATATCAATGTGTAGAATTCAATATAATATCAATGTGTTGAATTCAATATAATATCAATGTGTAGAATTCAATATAATATCAATGTGTAGAATTCAAAAGAGATCATCGATATTTTTTTGTAATTTGACAGTAAGTACCTACCTGGTACATATTTTCACTTACAGAGTCTAAAGTAAGTGTCTTTTCTTTCAAGAATTTTCACACCAGGGTTTAATTCCATAACCCATTGTTAATATATCCATGCAATCTTATCTCCTCGCTGACTGCGAGAGTCTTTCGTGCTAGATTTATTTTTTCATAGTAAAATCTATTAGCGTTACAGAATACCGCCGTCGAAAACGCTCATAGCGAGTGCGAAGTAAATAAGTCTATAATTATATATTTTGGAATACCTACGTCAGCAGAAATTGAAGCTAACAAATATTTAAGAGGCATGTTAATACATCTAGCAGATATATTAAATTAGTTGACAAAACTTCGCGGATGTTTGGGGTAAGTATCTGTTTCTTAAAACACTGAAAAAGAAAAAAAAAATCTGATATATTATTACGTACTGTGGTTGAGTATGAGGGATGAAGAAACGGCCAACAATTGAAGAGGACTTTGTCCAGTATTGGAATGTTTCAAGGAGGTAATTATGATATGATATGAGGTGTATCGTATTACCTTGTAACTGGGCTGTGGAGGTCAGGGCAGTCGCTCCATATAAAATACTGGTATTCAACAGCATCCGGTTAGACAGGAAGCTGACCCTAACACAGTTGGGAAAAGGATAGGCAAATGATGATGATGCTGATGACAATTGTACCGAAAAGCTTCTTATTCTGAACAATCTGGCTTTTTTTCCAAGA
Source organism: Antitype chi (assembly GCA_947359405.1). Lineage (NCBI taxonomy): Eukaryota > Metazoa > Arthropoda > Insecta > Lepidoptera > Noctuidae > Antitype > Antitype chi. The sequence goes on along the minus strand of OX375811.1, from coordinate 13,488,014 downwards.
AAAATAACAAAATCACTTAGCTCTCTATTCTCTAGGCGTCGTGTCCACGCTAGCTTCACTTTTATTGAGCACCGCTGCACTGATATATGCTCAGCCTTATGTCATCTCTTGGGCAGTATACGTTATGGCTCTGCACACGCCCTTCTAAAAATAATTAACTAGGAAACATAGGCGCCTCCACCATATATAGGAGCCTCATAGCCTCCCTGTATTAATTCTTGTGTGTTGTGGGGCGTGGCAGAATTAATACACCTAGCATTACGTTTATTTCACGCTTTTTTGTTTACGGCCACGCGCCTGCTACAGTACACCGTCTTTTTGAAACAAAAAACCTATTCGAATTAATTCTAAAAACGATTGAATTTTCGAATGTGATTAAAGTTATTTTATCGCCAGCCTGTGTAACATAAAGTTGTCTTTTGCTTGCAACCTTTACAGTGCCTACTCTTTCGGCTGGAACAAAAGACAAAGTTGATATGAATGATACCGAAAATACTAACAAAAACACTTTAACGGTATCACTTAATATGGCCGTAAGCCCTAGTCTACATAGATGCTATCTAACAAACTCGAACGAATAAATTTGTCTCGATAAGCTTCAATAAATCAGCAAGCAACTTTTGAACAAAATTAACTATACAGAATTCTTATGAACGAGGTACGTATCTACCTATTTAAGGTTTAAAATTTGCATTTAAATAGCCTCGCGGGTAGTGACAGTGATATAGATGTGCCAAGTATGATAAATTAGTGAATACGTCTTTATTTTTTAAATTGGTTTCTTGTACTTTTGATGCGAAGTAAAATCTTTTAGGATATTAGGGAATTTTTCGTACCATACCGTCGTAACGTACCGCTGTCCACCGACCGATTTCAACTGCATGCACCAAAATCAGTCAATAATTTTCCCATAGCTGGGAAACAGCCGGTGAGAGGGTGGGCCGTAATCTACCATTCGGGCCCAGAGCGGGTTGGTAGTTGTCACATGTCTCCAGATTTTTGGTTCTGGGACATGCCGGTTTCTTCACGATGTTTTCCTTCACCGTTTTGAGAGCATTGATGATGAAGTAATTTACACGAAGTAAAGCGCCAGTCGGGGTTCGAACCTGCGACCTACAACTCGTATGTCAACCGTTATCACTGGGCCACCAATGCTCTCAACCGACTGACTTGCCTCCTGACAGATATTAGTCAGTCAAAAGCTAGTAGTACCTATGAAATAAAAATATACTTAATACCAAAAGGTATCAAAGAACAAAGAAAATTTAAAACAAGTCGATCCTATTCCGTTCTGATAACTCAGTTAGAAAACCGCAAGAATATAATTAATTAGAGGGAGGCAGGCGCTAAGACGCAGTCCCAACAAATAACGAAACTTTCCTTATTAATGAGAAAGCACTTTACAAGGGATAGTAGTTACGTACACTGGATAGTACTTGAGTACACTGGTAATTACATTAAGTACGAATCGACTCCGAACTTGTAGTGTCTGGGGTCTAAGCAAGAAGTCCGTAGTTTCGGGCGAAGTTACGGGCGTTTCCTACTTCCTATCACTTACGGACACAACATTTGTGCGGTTTCCAAACTAAGAACGAATGACGAGATGATTTTCTAAAACTTGATGTGTATATCATCATCATCATCATCATTTCAGCCGAAAGACGTTCACTGCTGGACATAGGCCTCCCCCAAGCTCCGCCAGTTCGACTGGTTCCGTGCTTCCCGCATCCAGCGGACTCCTGCGACCCTCACAAGGTCATCGGTCCACCTTGTCGGAGGCCTTCCAACTATACGTCTTCCGGTGCGCGGTCGCCACTCCAGAACTTTTCGGCCCCATCGGCCATCTGTTCTGCGAGCAATGTGCCCTGCCCACTGCCACTTAAGCTTGGCAATTCTTCGGGCTATGTCGGTTACCTTAGTTCTCCTGCGGATCTCTTCATTCCTGATTCGATCACGCAGGGAAACTCCAAGCATAGCCATCTCTATTGCCCTTTGGGTGACTTTAAGCCTTCATAGGAAGCCCATTGTGAGCAACCACTTTTCGGTTCCATATGTCATGATTATTTCCCCGGTTCTGCTTTAGGGCATAAAAAGTTTTTTTTTTTTAATTCAAAACTGCAATAAATTAATATTTGTACTCCGTGGGGCACGTTTCCTCTATCTCCTTGCATTCAATTACTCACTACCATCGACGAGCTTTCTGACTCACCATCGTTGTTTTTGTACTTTGTTAGTTATTATTTACTAACTATCTCACAATATTTATAAACTATGTGTAGCTACAGTTGTTTAACTGCTACATTTGCTACATAATGATATAATATTAGTAATAGCTTGAACGTGTTTTAATATCCGGTTCAAAAAACCTATGCGGTTTTTGTGATGATTCTGTTTATATTTTGTTTTGCTCCTCAATTCATCATCTGGCCTAAACGGTTGGACCAATTTTGTCATTTTTGTGTGTCTTTGAGTGGGTCCTTGGATCGTTTAGATTCACATTTGAATCCGGTAGGTGGCGCTGCTCGGGCAGTACAACGTCTGTAAGGTCCTTTAGTATACCATAATTATTAATAGACGTTTCGACGGCTTTCAGTAACATAAATCACCATCAACAGCTAACTCTTGAAAAAAAGTAGGTACAAAGATTAATAAACAGTCAAGTGACAAAAGGAAACAAAATACGTGAGCGGAATCCTCCAGCGGATTAACAATAGTGACGTTATCGCGAAGGCTCGTCGTCGCATCATTATAGCTGAAGGAAAATGTACTCTGCACGAAGGAGATAAGGGTGAGCGATGACCAAATGAATTGGAGTTAGGTACGTAGTGCGGGGAAAAGGTGACGGTAGCTGAATGTGTCGTTCAGAAATAAGATTTTATAGAACAGTTCTTAATTCAAAATGGCTTGATCATCATTCCCCAGCCCTTCAACATCTGCCTAACTTTTTCCCAAAATATGTTGTGGTCGGCTTCCAGTCTAACTGGATGCAGCTGGATACCAGTATTTTACATGGAGCGACTGCCTATCTGACGTCCACAACCCAGTTAAAGGGTAATACGATACCCCTTGGTAAGACTGGTTGCTAGACTTTCGGGTTTCTGTCGACCCATAACGACTGTCAAAGATCCACAAATGACAGCCGGGAACAACAGCTAAACGTGCTTTCCGAGGCACAGAGGGTTCTAAGATAACATTAATTTGCAATAGTGCTAAGTATTTCGTGTCATCTATTAAAAAAACGCTTAACTCAGCACTATAACATTCCCCTAAGCGATCGCGCGTACCAATTAACGACTTTGTCAAACAGAGGCGTGAACCAGTCAAACTGTTCATTGGAACCATTTCTACAAACAATTAATCGTTGGGCATTCCTATAATTATTCCTTTTACCTCTACTAAAGGCTTGGCGGTGTGATAAAAGGTTGGTTGGAATCGTTGCTAGGGAATTGATATTACGATATTTTGGGAGCAAAATTTTTCGAGTATTTGCGAGTCATTGATTTAATGTATACGATTTTTTTTTCTATATCTAAGTATATACCTTTTGTCCAAATGGTCATCTTCTTTTTTACATGCTTTACATTAGCTTCACTTGTATGTTTGTAACCGACTCTAAGGAATCGGTTAAAAACGTAAAAAAAACCCCACTTTAAACGGTCAGATTTAATTTAAACCTTGAAAACTTATCGAGCACTGATGACAATTAAAACATTAAAAAAAAAATTGAGAAAACTAGAAAAAAAAGGAAAATAAGACTCACGCTTTTCTAGTTAGCAGTACTAAAAATAGAAAATAAATAATAGTTACAAAAAAACTAAAAAACACGCTTTCAAAACCAAACTAAAAAAGTAGAAAATAATTTAATTCAATTAAAAAGCGTGGGGTGCTTTTTTAGGTATTTTTATAATCAATTAATGTCAAGCACCCCACGCTTTTTAATTGAATTAAAATATTTTCTACTTTTTTAGTTTAGTTTTTAAAGCGTGTTTTTTTAGTTTTTTAAACGATTATTTATTGTTTTCCCAGCAAAGTGACTCTCGGTGAGAGGCCGTATTCAATCGGTTGATGGATGTCACACTATGTCTGGTTCTAGGACATCCGATCTTTTCTTTGACCGTTTTGGTAGTGATGTAGTAATTTACATAATGTGAAACGCCTGTCTGGGAACAAAGCTACGACCTACTCGAAAGTCGTGACAATTGGACCACTGCTTTCTATCTAAGTCTAAGAATCAAACTTATAGTGAATTTGTTAGTTTGAAAACATATTTGCTTATTTGATGCTCAAGGATTTCGATGAAATCTATTAACAATTTTTATGATAAGTTCCTTCGTTATTTAATACCAGTACCAACTCGCATTATTGAAAAGCGACAACAAAAGTACATAATTAAATAACAATAGCTGTACCACATAAAACCCTAAAAATAACATTAAAAGGGATCGTTTTTCCGTAACAATTACGGGAATCGCTACAAAACCCCTCAAAAGGCCTATTGTTCTGCGTTCCAATTAAATTTTAATAACTCATTTCCCTGTTATATTAAGATTACAATAGAGGTAACATTATTAGGACATGTTACGGAGGGCTTTATTGGGCCTTTATCGTTTATCGTATGAGCAGGCCGAGGGCCCTTTCAAAGTGTCGCGGTGACTCTATTTGGGCACCCGCTATGTTCAGAATCCAAGTCGAGTCTATTGAAGTGAGACGTCATTCCACCTGCACCTTAATTCTGGAGCACCCTATCAATCTGAATCATTTTGAAGAATATTGCTAATACATTGCGTAAATAACGCAATGAATGTTGTAGAACTGTCAAACTGAAAGCCATTCGTACTATTAAGTAGTGATAAGCAATTACCCTTCTGATGTTAGGAATTTACACTATTGACACTTCAAGATAAATATAAAGATAAACATGAATTTATTTATGTATAAACACGTGTAACATGATACATAAATATGCACATATGGATGGAAATACGTTTAAAATTGCTGGTTCAACATGTTTTGCTATGAAATTATAAATAAGGAACAAAAAATATTGTAGTCAAAATTCAAATACATAATCAATCTATACAAAAATATAGGTAAAAAAAAAACTGTGAAATTGGTAAAACTAAAATACTTATTAAACTATCTAAATTCAAAATTTGTCATTCAAAAACTCCGTAACAAGCAACCTAAGCATCAACAGGCAAGCCCACTTCACTTAGTTTTGACGGTGAAAACAAGTATTAAGCGAAAATAATGTATTACCCCAGTCGGGGCAGTCCTCCATAACATTATTTTACTGTTGCGCCGAATCTGTTCGACTTCGGGTTTTGGGCCCAACTTTGTACGAAACGTGACTGGTCTCCTTTTTACACGCTTTATATTAGCTTCACTTGTATGTTTGTTTGTTTGTGTGTTTGTTTGTTTGTTTGTATGTAACCGACTCCTTTGAGCGCGATTTGACCCACTTTAAACGGTCAGATTTCGTTGAAACTTTGTAAACTTGTCGAGGACCGATGACAATTCAATAATTCAAAACAAAAAATGAGAAAAAAAAACACGTTTTTGTAGTTAGCAGAACTAAAAAATAGAAAATAAATAATAGTTTAAAAAACTAAAAAACACGCTTTAAAAACCAAACTAAAAAAAGGAGAAAATAATTTAATTCAATTAAAAAGCGTGGGGTGCTTGACATTAATTGATTATAAAAATACCTCAAAAAGCACCCCACGCTTTTTAATTGAATTAAATTATTTTCTCCTTTTTTTAGTTTGGTTTTTAAAGCGTGTTTTTTAGTTTTTTAAACTATTATTTTTACAGAATAAATCGGCTGGTTCACAAAATGAAAAATACGCGTCACAATACTTTTTGTAGTATTTTTTTTTGATTAGGTATATTTATAACTGAGTCTTGAACTGCATCGTCTTTGTAACTAATCACCATTTATAAAATGTTCATAATACAAATTAAAATAATGATCAAGTTTTTATACATGCAACAGTTATCATTAACACTTTTAACCACGAAATCTGAGGTGAAGGAAAACATCGTGTAAGTGACCCTCACAAAACTACACAACTTGCTAAATAAAGTGGCGATCCTTGTATGATGAAAATGCAATAATTTCAAAATTGTACTCATATAACTTGTATTTTACAGTTAAAACACATTTTCAAAAGTAAACCACACTCTGGTTTCACTTAATTAACTAGCTGTATACCGAAGCGGCGTAGTACTTCCGTAGCATCCTCAAGAGATTGCTACGAGGTGCACGTAACCGGTGCTACGCGTTCGTAGAACTACTACGAAATCCATTAAATAAGAAAATACACATCGCATCACGCTACGCTCCAAAGGGAGTAATGAAAAACCATGGAAATTAATATAATACTATTCTTAGTACTAAAGTCTATGTGAAAATTGTAAGTTAAACTTTAGCAGCATGTTGATACTATGCATTGATACTATGTCGTGATGCAATAAAGTTCTATATGATTTTAAAAAAAAAGTTATTGTTATAAAATCTACCAGCACTGTTAGCTGAATAAATTCAAACACAGTCAATAAATTGACACAATATTTTTTACAGAATTTAAGGACTTTTTAATTAGGTAACCTCGGAACTCTAAAAATTCGGTTTTCACCGTTACCGTATGATTTTTGAAACGCTTTTCGTTTTATTTTTTATATGCAGGCGATGCCGTAACGTGGCATGCCGTAAATTAAAAAAAAGACAGTTTCTCGACGGGATTTCCGAATGTAGTATTGGTAAAATAAAAAATTCAATCACGTGTAATTATAAATTCAGTCTGTTTCATGAACTCGGATTTACCGAAAAGATTACTCTTTTAAATACAGGGGATAAAAGTGTTTTTATATTCAATGAAAATACCTAGGCTGTAAGTTAAACTAACTGTAACTAGTCACTGCTTCCCAGCACAGCTACTCACAACCGTTCGATACGCTTGTTAATAAAAAAGTCTTCTAAAGGCTGTTCACAAATCCAAAAACCGAACGTGTTGTCAGTTTAAATCAAATTGACGACCGCCATTCTTTCGCCAGCTATTTGCTGTCGAGGGCGAGGCATATTAGTACTTGAACATGTGTCATTTTCGATTGGACAACCTATCGACTGGTTGTGCGCAGACCAGGAAAGCATAGAAAAAAGGGAGGAGGTCTTTAGTCAGCAGTGAGGAACAAGCCTGCAAATGATGATAATGATGATGATTTTTTTTTTGTTGGATATCATTAAGTAACTTCTCCCGCTCTAGGTGGAGTAGCAAGGCATGTCAGACTTTTACTGACTAAAACCCACCCGTGTTCCCTTAGTTGCCTATGTGCCAGGGGCCGCGGTATCTCTTTCGAACAACCCGCACCTTTGGCAGATCCTTTGGGGCTTGACAAGGAATTGAGAAAGGGGTTGTTGACAAACATTTGTGAAACTGTTCTTAAAATAAAAACTTTTAAAAAAAACGAAAACAACCGACTGCCAAAAAAACACTACAAGATTAAAAATAACTTTAATTTCGGAAGTCAGTGTCTTTGGTTTTTGTATTTTCGGTTTTTGCCCCCGACAGCCCCCCGACTTCCCACAAACATACTTTTTTTTGTGGGAATGACATCTCGCAGTTCAACCTATGGTTGTCATCTGCTTATCCGGGCTTGCCTTTAGGGCTTAAAAAACTTAAAACTAGAGCGACTGCTCACTAAGGGCACCCCTTATGGGGTACAGACCTCGGCTTAGGGCATCGCTGGTAGAGAGCAGCAAGAGACAAACTGAATCAGATTGATTATTATTAGGGCTCAGCGGCGCGGGCTGGCTCGAGCAGAGGCCGGGACGGAAATTGAACAGGACGTCCCAACGGGCATCGGTGGCGAGAACGGAAGATCAGCGGCTGGCGACAGTGTACCCTGAGGGTGCTGCTGAGCTTTCTACTCTCCTGCAGGAGAGTTGTAGCGTCTTCAGGAATGGTAAGAATAGGCGTCGGTCGGCGAATCTTACTAATACGGGAGGGAGTGTAGCGTGCGGCTGCCGTAATCAAGGGATTGGGATGCTTCACAGCTATGAGTCGAAGAAACGCTTGGAGAGACGTTTCATGAACTGCTGGATAGTGGGCATTCTGAGATCCAGATGGATGGATGAATTCTCGTTTCGGACATAGAAGGGGGCTCCCGTGACCTTTGTAAGGAAACGGTTCAAACATACATAGGTAAATACGTACTTATGAGTCGAATACAGAACCTCTTTTTAATAAAGTCTGTTAAAAAAAAAATGATGGCTGCGTTAGTTACGATTTTTGATCATACATAGCTTTTTGCACATCGGACTTTAAAATTATTAATATATGGATGACCGAGCGTAGCTCGGTTTTTTTTTGACGTTTTCTAAAACTGAAACCTAGCTAAATCGATTTATCGCCCCCGAAACCCCCTGCATACAAAATTTCATGAAAATCATTGGAGCCGTTTCCGAGATTCCGATTATATACAAGAATTGCTCGTATAAAGGTATTTGATTAGATAAAGCTTACTATACACTGCACGAGATACCTAGAGACCTTAATACATAACCTCGTTACATGTTACAATGTTGGCTTACGCTTTTACTCTACAATCTAGAACACAATATATTACAGTACCAACCTCCATACGTTATGCAATCTGTTTGACATAACTATATTGAAAACTAGCATTTCGCCCGCGACTTCGCCCGCGTGAAATGATGGCCCCCGACCTACCACGTCGCATCCCACTCACTTCTTTTATTTCTGCTCGTTATGTAAAATAGCCTATGACCTTCCTCAAGAATTGGGCTATCAAATGTAAAAAGATTTTTCCTAATCCGACTGGTAGTTCCAGAGATTACCCCCTACATACAAACTTACAAACAAATTTTACCTATTTATAATATTAGTATAGAAGTATAGATATGCGACAGTTGTGCCAGAATAGTTCGGCAGAGGTAGCCTACCTAGCCAGATAAGTAAGAAAAAAGCCTCATGTAAGCAATAGAACAGCGGGCGAGTATATTCTCACTAAATAACTAGACACCGCTAGACTTCGGGCTCATCATCATCATCATTTCAGCCGAAAGACGTCCACTGCTGGACAGACGCCTCCCCCAAAAGGGGGTTTTGCCATAATCGCCACGCTTGACAGGCGGATTGGCGATCGCAGTACGGTGGTAAAATGCATAGAGAACGCTGCTGCCCATTCTCTAGTAATTCCCTTAGTCGCCTTCTACGACACCCACGGGAAGAAATGGGACTTCGGGCTACTGCTGAAAAATGCAAAAACGTAAAATACCAATAAATAATGTTTTGTCGAGCCCGAAATTTCAATTCCACACGCTTAATGACAGTCCTGTTTGTGACCTCCAAATCAAATCAAAAGCCATTTATTCAAACTAAGCTACGAGTCAGCACTTTACCAACGCAGCGGTTAGTGTTGACGGTGCTATAATCTTACCTGTACTTTATGGTAGTTACTTACGAATTCGATAACGATGATGGAAAAGTCAAAAGGATTGAACTGACGTAAGATCCGGAAAGCATAAGGCGCTCCTATAGAAAGTCGTTCTAAAAAATAATAGTTTAAAAAACTAAAAAACACGCTTTAAAAACCAAACTAAAAAAGGAGAAAATAATTTAATTCAATTAAAAAGCGTGGGGTGCTTGACATTAAGTGATTATAAAAATACCTCAAAAAACACCCCACGCTTTTTAATTGAATTAAATTATTTTCTCCTTTTTTAGTTTGGTTTTTAAAGCGTGTTTTTTAGTTTTTTAAACTATTATTTATTTTCTATTTTTTAGTTCTGCTAACTACAAAAACGTGTTTTTTTTTCTTCTTTTTTTTTCTCAATTTTTTTTTAAATTGTTGAATTGTCATCGGTCCTCGACAAGTTTACAAAGTTTCAATGAAATCTGACCATTTAAAGTGGGTCAAAATCGCGCTCAAAGGAGTCGGTTACATACAAACAAACAAACATACAAGTGAAGCTAATATAAAGCGTGTAAATACGAAACGCTTTGAATGCGGTGGGACTTGTCTAGGTTTCTAAATTTTTATTTTATTTAACCATTTATGTACACACATATACATGGTGTAACAGAATAAACGCAAGTCCTGAAGGTAGTTTATTCAGTAAATTTTAATACAGGTATTTTTCCAACAAAAAAAAATACAAAATTAAATCTTATTCTAAGGTGATAAGACTCAATTTTAAATGCATAAAGTAAAGCGAGGGTCAACACGATTTTCTTAATAATAACAGTTAGCTTTAAAAATTACAAGTCTTTCATTGTACCTACTATGCTTTTAACTCAATACTCTAATTGGGGTGTATGTTTATGAGGTTATGCATTAACTATGGTACACGTTGTAATACCAGACAAGAAGAAAATAACAGTAAAATTGGTTATGCTTATTTCTAAAGAAGAGATTTCTTTCTCTCTATCCAGCGATAAAAAATAATAAATATGAGCTAAATATGTACGAAGAGGATTGCTATTTCTAGAATACAAAAATATACTAAGAAGAAAGTGAACTTAAAATATTCAGCCAAAAACGATAGCGAGTTGGCTAAAGCGGTTACCATGGCAACGTTAATGGAGCCGAGAGAATAAACGTACAAATAAAAAGGTCAAGGTTGGTTTAGACCCATTTAGTGTTGTTGTCCGCATTTTTGGAAGTAGGTGAATGCGAACTGAATTGCCTTCCGTTGTGGCACTAGAAACAGAAGTTATGCACGAGATCATTCAGGTTTTTGAACCGCAATCCGCTAACGTTAAAGTTAACGACTCGGTGATCCCCCCCAGTGGGTTCCCGAATTGTCGTTGCGGGGGGGCTTAGTAGCCGTGGTCCGCTCCCACGGTGAAGCAAAGAGGAACCTCAAGGTGGCGCCGCTCGTCAGGGCTTTTGCCTCCAAGCCGACGACGTAGCAGCCAAAAAGTAGGTTCCGGTGAGGTGCACCGCAACTGAGGCGGGCTACGATGTCGAATGGGAGGCATCGCGGCTGAGGGTTACAGGCTGCGGCGGAGGAGGAGTGCCGGTACTTCTGAGTAGCGCTCTTCCCTTCTGTGGCCTGGACAGGGCCGCCACCGTTTGATGGCGGACGCGGTGGGGCCGCAGGGGAAGAGGAGTGTCGGTATAGCGTTGGCCGCTCTCCCTATCCCCTGCGGCCGAAAAGTGGTAGGCAGCGGGGCCACTGCGCTGATCCGTCGCAGGGGGACAAAGGGTGCCAGACACGGGGTCGTCTGGGGCCCTTATTACTTGGTTCCTGGGGTGGTCGCAGCGTGCCATGTGTCCTGGTGCGCCGAACTGGTGGGGTCCGCAATGGCCGATGCCTGACAGGGGTGCGGGTTGTTCGAAAGAGATACCGTCGCCCCTGGCACACGGGCAACCGAGGGAATACGGGTGGGTTTTAGTCAGTAAAACTCTGACACGTCCTCCTGCTCCACTCAGAGCGGGAGAAGTTATTTGACGACTTCCTATCCTCAAAAAAAAAGCACTCGGTGATTTAAAATCATTCTGTGTCAAGTTTAGTTCAAGTATTTTTTATTCGTCAACTAGCTGTTCCAATTCAACATGGTCAAATATGCACAAATCCCATAGAATAAGCCCTTCCATTTTTTCTGTCCATATATCCTAATCCGGAGTAGTTAAAAAAAAAGCCACATCGATCCGGGCGTTCTCAAGTAATGCGCTTACCAACGTACAACATTAAATTTTTGTTAGTATACTTAGGGAGAATTATAAAAGATCTTGGATCAATTTTTGACGGGTTTGGTAGCTTGAAGTTTGGGGAATACATTTTATGCATCATATCATTGTTCCAACTATGTCGGAGCCGACTTCTGGTCTAACCGATTGCAGCTGAATACCATATCTTTACATGTCGCAACTGCCTAGTTGACTTACATAACCCAGTTACTGGGTAACACGATACTCCTTGTAAGACTGGAAGCTGACTTACGAGCTTCTGACGACCGATAACGACTGACAGGGAACACGAAACGACAGCAGGGACCAACAGCTTAATGGGCTTTCCGAGGCACGGAGTTGTTGTTTTGTTTTCCACTCTATGGCATAAAAAAAATGCTTTTAGAATCAGAGGGTTACTAAACTGATTGATCAACTATGCTCATTACACGCTTTATATTAGCTTCACTTGTATGTTTGTTTGTAACCGACTCCTTTGGACGCTATTTTGACCCACTTTAAACGGTCAGATTTCATTGAAACTTTGTAAACTTATCGAGGACCGATGACTATTCAACAATTAAAAAAAAATTGAGAAAAATGAAAATAAAAGGAAAAAAAACACGTTTTTGTAGTCAGCAGAACTAAAAATAGAAAATAAATAATAGTTTAAAAAACACGCTTTAAAAACCAAACTAAAAAAGGAGAAAATAATTTAATCCAATTAAAAAGCGTAGGGTGCTTGACATTAAGTGATTATAAAAATACCTCAAAAAGCACTCTGGTTTTTAAAGCGGGTTTTTTAGTTTTTTAAACTATTATTTCTTTATATTCTCTTTTCGTGGCCTCACACTTCGACAATGTCCAATCGTTGCGAAGATGCGGCGCTCGTAGTACTAAATCACCAGTACCGCTGTAACGTGTTTTTTATTCTACGTACTCCTTAATAGGATAGAATGGCGGATAGAAGTGAGCATAGCTTCCCCGTGCCATCCCCTATCCGTTTCAATTATTGCTCCCCCAAAAACGACGTTCCTTCAACTTTTTATGAATCAAAGATATGAATTTTTCCTTGAAAACTTCTCTGAATAAAATATGTTTTAAGTGGGGTTTCCGGAAAAGTTTGCCTTGTTTTTCTAACAAAATATAGCTCTTCTAATTTCATGTTTTTCCACGTATAAATAGCTTACCTTCGTTTTATTTACTTTCTTATGAACGATTATGGAAAATAGGATACCACGTTGCTTACCTAACGGAAATCAATAAGTAAATTAGATTAGGAACCGCAATTTACATGGCTGTTGGAAGACAGGAGAACGCTCATTCTTTGACATAATCCATCCTAGGCCGAATAAGGGTCCCCTATGTCGACAACAGTAGTTAACAATTTAAAGCTACTGTTGCTCAACTTTAGTTTACCATAAAGAGGAGGCTTTTTTAATCTCACAAAAAAATAAAATACATTCTCTTAGGTGCCTTAAAAGGCTATTGATTTCATATCAAAATTTCCCGTAGGAGTAAAGAGTGGCTATCATATTTCAAAGACACATGAAGCGCTTGGGGCCTACCGAGGATTAAGTTTAACGCCATCTAGTAGCAAACGCTGGAACTGACAGCGGTTGGAGGGTTTTTTAGGTACTATTTATTATTTATTTATTCATTTATTTTTAAACTTGTGAAAACAAAACACGCTATTTCAATCAACGGAAGAGCGGAATTATAATATTATGTAAATGCGCTACCTGCTTGACTTCTGAAAGCTATTTTTTTACAGTTTTTCCAAAATGAGATTTTTATTTATTTATTTATTTACTAAGCAAGGCACACCAACGATATATTTACAAAGATAGTGACATTAGGTGATGACGAATCTACAGCACTGTGTAAATACATCACTTAAAGGCATGCACAACATTCTTATTAAAAGGCTAATACCTACTACGAATAACAATGAGCTTGATTTACGATTCTATTACATTTTGAATTTATTAAATTATATTAAATTATAAAATAGAGATATACAAAGGGCTAAAAAAAGAAGGAAGAAGTCCCTTAGTTCATCTGTATTTATTAAATTCTCTTTTACGCTTATACATCCATGTTGATTGTTGAACTCGACAACTGTTATTGAAACCATTTTTTTTTCATTGGGATTTTTTCAGAGCTTAATAAAACAAAGTTTATGGAAGGTACAAAGTTCAGGGAAGTATATGAAGATGCCAACTATCAACGTTTATAGTTTGGCACTGGGGTTTATCGTTGATGACAATCTCTAGGAAAATCGCCTAGCTCGGCGTGTTCAGAAATGGAATAAACCTTCCTCTCTACCGCAGTCGGATAAAATATAAAAATAAATATTATGTAGGTTGGTACTTCATTTAACGTGATTATTTTTGTGAAGTGTGCGCTACTAAGCATGAATTTATAAGTTAGATGCTCCGCATCTCCGTCCCTACTTATTACAAACTAATATTATAAAGAGGAAAGATTTGACTGTTTGTTTGTTTGCATTGAATAGGCTCCGAAACTACTGAATCGATTTGAAAAATTATTTCACTGTTGGGAAGCTACACTATCCTCGGGTGACATAGGCTATACTTTATCCCCGTATTCCCACGGGACGGGAACTACGCAGGTGAAACCGCGGAGCGCTGCTAGTTACAAATAAAGACTTTAATTAGGTTAGTTCTATTTGGATTTCCATACAAGGAGGTATTCACAGAAAAGTTGGCACGCGAAACGAACATTTAGACAAACGACTTTTTATTGAATTCCATCATGTCGAACTGATTGGCCGCTAATCAGTTATCAAATCTTTGAATAAATAAAACAAATGGTACCAATTCTTTTTTTTTTCTAAAATTATTTTCAGATGAGACTCCTCATTTGAAAAATTCACCAGGACATAGGTTCATGATGTCTTTTTAGGGTTCCTTAAAAAACGGAACCCTTACCTATAGGATAATTTTGTTGTCCGTCCGTCCGTCTGTCTGTCTGTCAACACCCTTTATCTCGGGAACGCGTGGAGGTATCGAGTTGAAATTACTCAGGTCTACAGTCTCTTGAAGCTGTGAAAAAATCGAACTTCTAAGTTATCGTATAAAAAATATACGGCCGTTTATGCCGCAAAAAACGTATATTTCGACACTCTCAAGGGAATCAAAATTTATAGGTTATTTTCCGTTGACCTAGAACTATGAAATTTGGCAAGTAATACCGTCTTATACTACAAGTACAGGGGAAAATCTGAAAACTATAAATTTGTAACTAAATCTTAAAAAAACAGGGTCTATATGCAAGGACGGTATATAGGCGGTCCAAATTTTTTATATTATGTACCTACAAAGTACGGAACCTTCGGTGGGCGAGTCCGACTCGCATTTGTTCGGTTTTTTAGACTTCATGCCGAAAACCGAAACTATGATTAATAGAGCCAAGTTGGAGGTTGAAGGAAGAGCTCGATATTGTAGGAAAATAAACTCATTTTTAGCTTTAGCAAATAGCTAAAAAAACAAGAGTCAGACCCGTTTTTTCTTGTGCCAAAAATATCAACCTGTGTTTTTACATTGAGCGACAAGTTAGTTAATAAAGTTCAAAATATTCCGCTGAAACTTTCAGCGCCGCCTAGCTTAAATTTCTAGACTTAAAACCTATACCCAATTGAACCGTCCTTGAACAGTAGTTACTAGCTACGTAACACTAAGTCCAGATGAACTTCTCAAAGCCACTATATTATTTATCTTGTACCTACCCTAAGGTCTCAAACACAAACCGATAATTGATTCTTTTTACAACATGACCTCCAAAGAGCTGCTCACTCATTAGCTTTTAACAGACGTTTTCTGAACCAATTAGCCTTGGAACGAAATACTTATTACAGAGGGAGCCACTTCAGCGTTTACAGTAGGTACGCGCGGGGTGGGGGCACAATTTATGTGTCTGAGGAATTTGCCCACTCTCTAACATTTTGCCCGAAGGATCGGTAATGCAATAAAATGCAGACAGACGAACGTAGGACGTAAATTGTTGCTTTACTTTCCCCTCTTGATTTAATCTGGTAATTTTTTGTTTCTTATTTTTAACATTATTGTGGGGCATGTGGCTAAGTAATAACAACCGCATGGCTCGATCGATCAGATTAAGCTACGCTTGCCACGATTGTTCCACGGATGGGTGACCATCGTTATATACCAAGACCCCTCCGTGCCTCGGAAAACACGTTAAGCGGTTGGTCCCGGCTGTCATTCGTGAATCTTTGACAGTCGATACGGGTCGTCAAAAGCCCGAAAGTCTGACAACCAGTCTTACCAAGGGGCATCGTGTTAATCAGTAACTGGGTTGTAGAGGTCAGATAGGCACTCGCTCCATGTAAAATACTGGTATTCAGCTGCATCCGGTTAGACTGGAAGCCAACCCCAAGAGTTGGGAAAAGGCTAGGCAGATGATGAGTTTTAACATTATTGGTTGGTCCCGTAAGTAGTGGCCGGTTGAGAACAATAAATGATTCTTTGAAATTAAAATTAAATATATGAATGAAATGCACCGACCCCAGGTTTGACCAGATTCGAGTAATCGAATGAACGCCAAGATTTGCACTAGCCCTTGAAGCAGTTGAAGCCTCTTGTTCCATGGTGCTACAGAGACCTGAACAAAATTCGGAAATAATCAGAGAGTTTTGTCGCCGGCGATCTATCATAACTTTTCTGCTTCGATATTCGTATGTTAAGGGTTAGAAAGAGACGGGTATACTTATCTTCCCCTGCGACCATATAATAAAAAAAATATAATAAAATAAATGAAGTTACAAAAACTAAGTAAAGTGTAAATGACACTAAATCACTGGCGAAAATTTGGTCATTATCCTTTCAAGTGGTTTATCTGTCATTCCCCTAGCATGTCCTCCGTGGAAGTGGAAGGTACTAAGATTACTCTGATAAGTTGTGATAAATGAGTGTAACACCCTACCGAATTAATTCCTTATCTTTTGGAGTGGCTTTTTGCTTTCCCTCGTTGATTTTGTTCGAGTTGTCATGCGTTTAAAGTTTGAAGGTGGGAATTTATGGACCTTGTTGTGTTTAGTAGAAACTGTTTATGAGGTTTTTTTCACTTTAACATTCGGTTTCGAGACCCTTTCAATGAATCCTAAGATTACGTCACTGTAGCTCACAAGTTTGAACGGATACCCTGGCGGCCTTGAGATCTAGGTGACGATTTAAAAACCTGTTTTAAATCCCACAATTGGGTAAATGCTTCCTCTTTATCCTTACAAACTTTTTAATATTGCGCTTGATCTGTTCATGCCTAAGCAAATGTAAGTCGTCGTCTAAAGTGCAGGCGACTTCGTAGTCGCCGTCGGTTTGTAAAAAGCTATTGCCAAACCAATACTTACTTAAGTACCTACATAATATGTATCACTCCAGGATAAATACATCCATCACGATCTATTTTTGACCCATCAAAATCCAATCAGCCATCAAAGCGGGTAAGAAAAGCCAAGCTCACAAACATCCAAACTTTCATATTTATAATATTAGCGCCAAAAAATAGTATCAAAAGCAGTGTACCGATGGCATTTCCCATCGGCAGAAATGACGGACTTTCATGCTAACTTTCATGCCCTTTTGAACCCATACTAGTGGCCGCCCTGTGGTCGAAACTCGACCATAATTAATTTAAAACGTAATTTATTTCAGCATTATTATTATAAAATATTAGCTTTCTTCACTCCTTCTCCACGTAAACCTTAACTGTGCCAAATTTCATCCAATAATTTTCGTAAAAAGGGGTACAAAGTTCTTGCTTCACTTATTAATCTATCTTCTTTAATATATATAAATCTCGTGTCACAATGTTTGTTCTCAATGGACTCCTAAACCACTTAACCGATTATAATAAAATTCGCACACCATGTGCAGTTCGATCGAACTGCACATGGTGTGCGAATTTTCAATTTTCAATTAAAATTGCGACTATAATTTGAGATTTAAACTATCCTATCTCTCAAGTTGGATCCAACTTGAGAGATAGGATAGTTTAAATCTCAAATTATAGTCGCAATTTTAATTTATTGCTAATTATTTGTCTGTTATTATTTGACAGTCACAATTATCTGTTAACTCCAAATGATTCTAACAGATGTCGATACCTTTCGACTGGGTTCAGTAAGTAATCAATAGATGGCGCTGTGTTAAAAGTACCAACGTTTCACATAAGCTACAATTTAATGGCATAACCAGCACGTGTTGAATGCGAATTAAATCTTAATATATATGACAGGACAACGTCTGTCGGGACAGCTAGTACATATAATAAAATTGTAACAGGCCGATGTCTGTACATTAAAGATATTGAAGAAAAAATAGTATGGGGGGTCTTTATTAGAGCAACAGAAGCCAAAACAACGGTTTTTAGAATTTTTGTCTGTCTGTATGTTTGTTACCGCATCACGCAAAAACCACTGCATGGAATTGAATGCAGTTTTCAATGATGTATTCCGAGAGGTCTAACTTAAAAAATAGGCTATATATTATCAAAAAAAAAGATTATCTACTTGATTCTAAAGTCCACGCGTATGAAGTCGCGGGCAAAAGCTAGTATATTAATATAGATAGATAGGGGCTGAATTTTCACAAATCTGTGCTTTATGCTCACCTTCATTATAAAACCAACAGACTCTATTGGGCAAAGTTTAATGCTTCCAGCGGCTGTGCTTTGTGTCTGTCTATGAGTGTTTTTAAGATCTTTATGAAGTAGAGAGTAGAATATACTTTGTGCGAAACGTAAACGTCTACATTCTCTAGCAAACAGGGAAGTCTGCCGCCACAAAGGCTGCCACAGGTGTCGATCGATGCGACGCGCCGCGGTCCGGCCGTCGAACCAACGCAACACGCGGCTGTGCGACGACACGGCATGCCAGCCCTGTGAGCTGATACAATATTTATGATTGAAAGAATAACTTCATTTAACTTGCGCTTCGAGAAAAGACCGCGAAGATAATTAGATTAGTCAGAGTTTGGGGTTGTAGGGTAGGAAGTATAGGAATGTCACGAAAAAGTTGGACAGTCTT
Organism: Antitype chi; assembly: GCA_947359405.1. Classification (NCBI taxonomy): domain Eukaryota; kingdom Metazoa; phylum Arthropoda; class Insecta; order Lepidoptera; family Noctuidae; genus Antitype; species Antitype chi. The sequence continues at coordinate 13,469,251 of OX375811.1, read as the reverse complement.
TGTTTTGACATTTGTTAGTTAGCAGTCACCAAGTCCATGTCCACCAGTCACAAGGGATTCATGAGTCGATCTACAGTAAATTCTTTATTTGCTGCACCCCACCCTTTAATTAATGCTGAATTGCCAATGACTTGATCAAAGTGACATCTTACGGGTGGTGTGATAGTTAAGTGCCTAGTACGTTGCGCCCTGGATAGCCTCGCTAAACACTTTGGGAAGCAATCTTTCTAGCACTGCAGTCTGCAAGATGTTTTCTCATGTAGCTTAGTAATTGTAAGGGTCTTAAAATGGACTTTGAAATGAAAGCAATGGACTGTAGGTATAAACTGTTAAGATTTATCCAAAATAATTGTACAATATTAGAAATAGAAGGCGCGTGTGTGTCGTCGGTTGCTCTCGCTAGTGAAGTGTGCTGGGCCCTTGGCCCCACTCCTTGACCCGCGTAGCCGCACGCGTCGTCGGCCACGCAGCCACCCGACGCCTGACGAAGAAAGCCGACTGCGCTCGAACAGTAATTATGCCACACAGTGCCATCGTAAGCTACACTTGCCGCGGTTGGTTCGTGATGGCTGACCATCTTAACATACCAAGACCCCCTCAGTGCTTCGGAAAGCACGTGGTCCCGGATGTCATTCGTGGATCATTGACAGTCGATACGGGTACGTTCGGGGCATCGTACTTATTACCTAGTAACTGGGTTGTGAAGGTCAGATAAGCAGTCGCTCCATGCAAAATACTGATCAGCTTCAACACCCGCTTAGACTGGAAGCCGACCCGAACATAGTTGGTTGACATTATACTCGTAGAAAGAGTCGTCTATTCGTTTTTCATAACCAACTTACTTCTGCCCTTAGACCATTTATGGGATCAGCACGGAGAAAGAAAGATAGATACCTAATTATCTTGAATCTCTTTGGCTATTAATAAGGGGGTGTCCATTAACTACGTGAGGCGTTTAGGAGGGGGGGAGGGGGTCGAGTCGAATCTCACCCAATCTCACGTATGTAACATTACGAGACAACCGGGCTAAATGATGTCGAACATGTTTTTCCGCCAATATGGCTAAATCCTACAAAATAATATTTAGCGCGGTTACGCGAACGCCACAAAGTAGCACAGTAGCTCCTCGATGGTTAAACTGCCACCGGCCAGCCAAGTCAGCCAAATGCAACGCATAAATCCAACGAAAATAAGCACAGATAAACGTTTTTACACTAAAGCCACGTTTTTGAAATATCTCACGTGAGATTATGGGGGAGCCAAATATCACGACATCTCACCAGAGCGGGGGTGGGGGTCGAAAAGTCGCCAAAATTGCCTCACGTAATTAATGGACGCCCCCTAACTATTATAAGATTTTTAATTTAAGTTTTCGCGTTATTACCGCTACCGCAACCCTACCTGAAACTAATAGAATATTAATAAAACTTTAATTCCGTGTAGCTTTTTACTAGCTTTGTAATTTATGACGGTATGGAAAACCCGTTTGCTGTGGTATCAATCAATACAAAACTGACGCTGTTAACTACCAAGCATGGTGAATACTTTATTTAGAGTTTTCAGGAAATACCTGTGTGTCACTATTAAGTCGATAACCGCGTGAATTGTGGAAGGTAGTTATGTACCTACTTTTAGTTAATAGTTAAAATGTTTTTACGTTTTTATTTTTTAACTAGCAGCGCTCCGCGGTTTCACCCACGTTATCCCTGTTCCCGTGGGAATACGGGGATGAAATATAGCCTATGTAACCCGGGGATAGTGTAGCTTCCCAACAGTGAAATAATTTGTCAAATCGGTTCAGTAGTTTCGGAGCCTATTCAATGCAAACAAACAAACAAATCTTTTCTATTTATAATATAAGTATAGATAATTTGCAGGTCAGTGTTAGGTTGTACTTGTATTTTGATTAAAATATGATTCACGATCGTAACAAATATGGCTTAACAGAATATTATAATCAGCAATACAACCCAACCCCATTTGCCTCACATTTGAGGCCAATTCTAACAAATGGAGTTGTATTAGGTATATAAATAGTGTGGAATGTTTCATGAAATCATGAAATATCATGATTTCATGAAATAGTCATTCAATAGGGTAACATAAACTAAGAGAGTTTGTATTGATTATTTTTATGATTATATTATAATCCTACTAATATAAGAAATGTAAAAGTTTGTTTGTTTGGATAGTTAGGTGTTAGGAGTTTTGTTACTCAATCACGCGAAAACGGCTGAACGGATTTCGATGGAATTTGACACACAGATAGTTTGTAACCTGGAATAACACATAGGATACTTTTATCCCGATAGTACGTTCCCGTGGGATCATTTTCGACTTCCACGCAGGCGAAGCAGCTAGCAAAAGCTAGTCCTGTAAATAAATAATTGTTACGTCCGGGAATCATATTTATTGAATTTCGCGGGCTTTCCTGACGCTTTCGCCTTAAAGCCCATAGTACCCTCATCTCCCGTTTGTATGCTAAAGCACGACTGCCGCCCGCGCCCGCGCAGGGCCCCTCTGAGCCTTTATCTCAAAATGGGGATATTCCTTTTCTATTTTTCAGTATATTTTTTTTCCAAATAACGAAGCCGTTTAGTAGGAGTATGGAATAGAAGCCAAAATATTGCGTGTTGGAAAATATTTTTACAGCAAAAGTATTAACCATACAAAAAAAGTACTTCGGGCAAAATGATCTATATGAATCTATAGCAAAATCATATATTTTTCAAATCTTCAAGACAAGCCGTTAATGAGCAGTAGGGTTCATATAGTGACCGTGTTACGCTACCGAATGGGACGTAGGCCCTTAAGAAAAAGCTCTTCCAGTAAAGTATAAGGTATAGGCTCTAAGCTGCATGTCGAGTTTCGTTATGGGTTGAAGCAATGGAGTAGCAATATCCTAAAACAAAACAGATTCTGATCGATAGTGAGTACTAACGCAATTAAGGTGTGATTGAACATAATTTTACCTCCAAATATGTTACCTATATCTACAAAGTTTTACGTCTCGTCCGTAATCTAAGCAGTTATCAATGTTAGCAACGTCGAATCAGAACAAAAAAATAATAGTTTAAAAAAACTAAAAAACACGCTTTAAAACCAAACTAAAAAAGGAGAAAATGATTAAATTCAATTAAAAATCGTGGGGTGCTTTTTGAGGTATTTTTATAATCAATTAATGTCAAGCACCCCACGCTTTTTTTTTTTTTTTTAAAACGTGTTTTTTTTTCTCATTTTTTTTTAAATTATTGAATTGTCATCGGTCCTCGGTAAGTTTACAAAGTTTCAATGAAATCTGACCGTTTAAAGTGGGTCAAAATCGCGCTCAAAGGAGTCGGTTACATACAAACATACAAACAAACATACAAGTGAAGCTAATATAAAGCGTGTAAAAACAACGTTCACTGACTCTGAACCTAAAGCCTAGAAAATACGATTTAAATAACCTGTGGAAAAAAATTCCGCGTTAATTTGTATTTTACACGCTTTATATTAGCTTCACTTGTATGTTTGTTTGTTTGTTAAATTATTGAATTGTCACCGGGACAATTCAATAATTTAAAAAAAAAATTGAGAAAAAAAACACGTTTTTGTAGTTAGCAGAAATAAAAAATTGAAAATAAATAATAGTTTAAAAAACTAAAAAACACGCTTTAAAAACCAAACTAAAAAAGGAGAAAATAATTTAATTCAATTAAAAAGCGTGGGATGCTTGACATTGATTGATTATAAAAATACCTCAAAAAGCACCCCACGCTTTTTAATTGAATTAAATTATTTTCTCCTTTTTTAGTTTGGTTTTTAAAGCGTGTTTTTTAGTTTTTTAAACTATTTTTTTTTTGCTGGCGTGAGCGAAAATTAATCAAAATGTATAAAAACTACCGCATTTTGCAGCAGAACCTCAGCGGCAAACGTCAGTGCAAAACAAATGCAACAAAGTCGAAAGTCGATACAAAATCAAAACGTAGGGTAGTACAATATTGGGCAAATAGTGGCCTATGGGCGATTTATTGTCTATAGAATGTAAAATTCCAGAGACAATAATTTTCTGAGAGTCTAATTACAACACGGTTCCGGTATAAATACAGGTATATTACATGAGACATTACAAGCTAAACTCTAAAGTGCTAGCTCTGGCAACACATCGACAAACACCTCAGTGTTACAGGTGTTTAGGTAGTAGTAATCACTTCCCATTCAGCAAAGTTAGGTTGTTTACCAAACATACCGAAATATTGTGTGGGTACCTAACTTACATACCTACGCGGACTACATGAAGTGGTAGCTTTTGAGCAGAAAGTTCCCAGAACAAAATAAGGGAGGCCAATAAAATAAATATATTTTTGGTTTAACCAAGAAGAAACCGTCGAGTTAATTGGCCAGATAGATCATAATTTCCGTTAAATGTAAGTATGTCCTTAGCTGTCAAAATAATATAGGTATATTGTGGAACCAAAATGTAGATTTTTTTTTTGTGGGTGGGAAATCATCAAATAACTTCTCCCGCTCTGGGTGGAGTGGGAGGGCGTGTCAGACTTTTACTGACTAAAACCCACCCGTGTTCCCTCAGTTGCCTGTGTGCCAGGGGCAGCGGTATCTCTTTCGAACAACCCGCACCCCTGGCAGATATTTTTTTTTCCTGAAGCTACTGTTTTACTTATTCAAGAGGCTTAAAAAATGAAAAGGTGAACGGTGTGGTTATCGCAGTTTGTTCATTTACCTATATAAAATCCTAATTAAATATAAACATAATCTCATTTATAATCTAAAAACAATCTTCATCGCGCATCGAAATTACCGTCGAACCCTCCAAAATAACACACAAAATATGACCAGCTACTTAACAACACAAATATAATTCAATAAATCTTCCCCTAGCAGCCTAATATGAAAAGCTAACAATCTTATAAGTGCATCCCGGTCACGCATCGATCGAACGCACACAAGCACACAGAGGCAAAGCTGCGTCGCGACTGAGGCAAATAAAACAAAATGCACCCCCCTCCCCTTTAGTCTAGTCACTAGACAACAAAGGGTGCGCATACAAACCTAACTCAACGCAAATTCAAACTATAACCATCCTTATTACCACCACGTAAGCTTTACAGGAACTGCAAAATGTGCTATGGTGTGGTGCAGGAAGCGATGTGTTAAGAGAAGTTTAGACTTAATAGCGTTTACAGATTTTACGGTAGAAATGTTGGTAGTAGGTACTTTGTACTTAATTTTCTACGTATTTTTCTATGTGATGAGTAATTTATCTGAGGCGGAAAAATAATTATTCCGCTTTGTTAGTTATGGGTAGATACTAGTAACCTTACATAGATAGGTACATAACAGCACCCTGAAGCAGTGCGCAACGATTAGTTACAAAAAAAAATACAATGCATACCATTGTATTTAATTTCTTCAATAATTCTAATTATTATTAAGTATCATTCTTATTAAATTTAATAATTATTAAATTGGTTCCGCGGAGTAATTGTGTAACACACTTAACAGTAGGAATGGCTTTAATTTTTCACCGACTTCCAAAAAGGAGGAGATCTATTCTCAATTCGTCGGAATCTTTTTTTATCTTTTATGTATGTTCCCCGATTACTAGAAGACGCCTGAACGAGGGAACCGATGTGATAAATTCCATTTTTGTTTGAAAGGGTATATTTCCCAGGTGTTCCCATGGTCGACAGGTCAGGATCTGATGATGGAACTCTGGAGAAATCGAGGGAACTCTTCATATTTTATTGGCACACTTATTTACATTACATGGCAAGTGGTGGTTTAGGAATTAGTGTGGGGTAAGTTCACATGGCTACACATCAAGCTATAGATACATTGTTTATTTGTAACCGACTCCTTTGGACTTGATTTTGACCCACTTCAAACGGCCAGATTTCATTTAAACTTTGTAGACTTATTTATCGAGGACCGATGACAATTCAATAATTAAAATAAAATAAAAAATCACGCTTTGTAGTTAGAACTAAAAAATAGAAAATAAATAATAGTTTAAAAACTAAAAAAGCACGCTTTAAAAACCATACAAAAAAAATTGAAAATAATTTAATTCTATTAAAAAGCGTGGGGTGCTAGATATTAATTGATTATAAAAAATACCTCAAAAGCCCCCACGCTTTTTAATAGAATTCAATTATTTTCTGCTTTTTAGTTTGGTTTTTAATGCGTGTTTTTTTTGTTTTTTAAACTATTATTTTTATTTATTTAACACGAATGAAACCCTTTTAATGTTCATACTTGCTTGCTAAGCTACGATAGCATAGGAAATATTGACCGTCCAATTTCCTTTGGCCTTTGAGACCACAGAGTAGGTACTCGGTCCACAGCAATACATGTATCATGTAAATTGTAATTACCTCTACGTCACCTCTACGTCAGTATGGCTCAAACCAACTAAAACGTTTGAGTCCGCCTTGTAGACTTGAAGACCAATTATGTGACATAAATTCAACTGCCACACTCAGGGACGAAACTAGGGTTGCCAAGTTTTTCTAGAAGAAGTAGAGTATTTCTGATTTCAGAGAGGGTAAATAAAGAGTACACAGTAATAAAAAAGGGTAACAATTACTTTGAAAAAATTAATGCATTTTCTAGCACTTTTACAAAAATTGTAAGACTCCAAACATTTAGGATGTTTGGAGTCTTACAATTCTTGTAAAAAGTGTACATTTGTACGTTAAATAATAAAGCCCTGTTCGTCTCTTCTCTTCACTTCACTTTCATGACTGACAAAAAACAGTAAAGTCTCACAGTGGAAATCATAGAAAAACCGCACAAAAACGAAAACACTTGCCTCAGAAGAGTCAGTTTATGTAAAAAGAGTATTTTAGCGTACTCTATTAGTGTTATAGATTATAGAGTACACCCCTAAAGAAAAACAGCACAGTACTTACTATATTTTAGAATACCGTTGGCAACCCTAGACGATACCTACCTACTTTTAAATATCAATCGTTTACTTCGTCAACCAAATTTAAATGTTCTAAATATCTCATAATTAATAGATTAATTTCTTGACTGTCAGCGTGTTCTTTTTCATTGTCTGTCCGTCCATCTGTCTGTCTATCAAGACAAGACCGGTCGAAGTGGCGGACCCTGGGGGAGGCCTATGTCCAGCAGTGGACGTCTTTCGGCTGAAATGATGATGATGATAACATGGCGGCTACTATGTCATGGTGTACAAAAGCAGATTTAAAAAAAACTGAAATCTTTGAATGGAATTTTAAAATGTATCTTGTTCTTTCATGAACTAAAACTAACATTTTCCGGCTGCAATTTGCCTAAGCTATCTCAAAAATATATTTTTAGATATTTTCTCATTTAGAGTAAAATACCCTGATGGCTGTGCAATACGTTTGGGAGTACGTGCATATGGGAGAACTTTTAACAACTAGAAAGGTAAATTTTTTCTAGAGATAAATTCATCCGAACTACGGAACCTTTCATTGTGCGTGGTCCGACACACACTTAGCCGGTATTGTCAATACATTTCGCAAGACGATTGCACAAATGTTTACCAACACTGCCTCCTTGTCAACGTTATTCGAGCGTAGCAAGATCTTTGTAGCACTCTACATAAGTATGGGTACCTTCATAATTTCGGCCGAAAGACATCTACTGCTGGCTGCTGGATAAAGGCTTCCCCCAAGCTCCGCCACTTCGACCGGTTTTGTGTGCTTCCTGCATCCAGCAAATAGAAGAGAAGAGATCCGAGGGAGAACCAAAGCAACCGTCAAGCCCGAAGAATTGCCATACTTGAGTGGAAGTGGGCAAGGCACATTGCTCGTAGAACAGATGGCTGACGGGGCCAAAAGGTTCTGGAGTGGCGACCGCGTACTAGAAGACATAGGTACAGTTGGAAGGCCTCCCACAAGGTGGGTGGACGGCCTAGTGCAGACCGCAGGAATCCGCAATTATAATAAATTATTGATTATTTATACCTAAGTGGCTTCTCTGGGTACCAACAAAATTACTTTGTATCTTTCTCGTTTTTGTTAAATTAACATATAAATGGACCTGTCTGTTATCCCTCCATCCACCACTCTTGGTTGACTGGTAGAGAATTCCCAAGGTCCAAGGCATGTTTAGGTTACCTACCTACTATTCGCAGCACAAAGTTTCAGTAAATAAGTACCTACCTACAAGAAGGTAAAGTAACTAAGAAAATGAAGAATCAAGGAAAAAATGAAATTAAAACTGCACGCCATTGTAGAACAATGCACTAATTATACAAGATAAATAGAAAGAAACTTCGTTCGTTAAAAACTGGTCGACCGGCAGAATGAAATATTAACTTTTTCTCTATGAATTGTAAAATCTTTCATTGCAAATGGCGGACGAGGCAGGTCCGAATCTCGTTTTTTAAATGCATGTTTTTGCGGTTCTCTAGCCTATAGGCCTTTGTATAAGGACGGTCACGCATCCACAAGCTGACCGTGGGGCCAACTTGTGGATGGGTGACCATCATATATATTCCTTTTTTACTTATATCTATCAACGCGACAATAGCCCAAGGGTAGAGAAACGAACCGTCAGCAAAAGGTTACCAGTTCGATCACGAGCATGAAATATTTTTTATTTCAATGTTAGGAACTGGAACATTGCGCATTGTACATTGTGGCCTCTTTTGTGTTACCTACGTATCCCGGATAGACCATAGCCAAAAAATTTTTTATAGAATAATATCAAAAAAAAATTGACGACAACGCCATCTATCCCGTTGGTCGTGAACAACGTAGACACAGCAAACACACACGATAATTTCGAGTCATGAAAGCAAAAAAAGGTCATACAAGGCCCTAAGTACGGCGGCATAATAATCGAAAAATTTCCACAATCCACAACGTAAATAACGCAATGATTGTTGTTGAACTGTCAAAAAAAGCCATTCTTGCAGCTATTGGTTCTAGCTATCCCGCAGATCTGGTCTTTTTTTCATGTAAGTTTTAAGCACCTAAAGTTACACTCCAAATGCGTCCCCTCATTCTCTCGAGTTTTGCTCCGGTGTATCTTTTCTCGAGTTTGTAATTAAAAATCTTGAAAGTCAATTAAACTTTGGCAACACTCAGGGCTCCTCGGTTTGCCTTTGGATTGAAATCGTAATGAATCGTAGCAAATCAAACTTCAATATTATAAAGGTGCCATTGTCTAGGGGTTAAGTGCTTTTCAATTGGTTAAACTAAACCAACTAAGTAGTAGACATAGTATTTATTTGACGATATTACAGTCTAGGTTTTACTATGTACAGACGCCAGCAAATCAAGCTACCCCAATCTGTCAAATTTCTTTGATAGATTTTCAACTTTATCACATATGTATAAGGTTCATGTTCAATTGGGAAAATTTGACAGTTTGGGGTAGCTTGATTTGCTGACGTCTGTACATTCATTATCATTATTAATGGTCTACCCATTAGAACCACACAATTATTTAACAAGACTGGAATAGGTATTAATTGACATGAGCAAGTTTATTGAAGACCATTTTGCTATCTCTGAAATTAATTATGATTTTCACCAAATTCGTTCGACATTCCGAGCTCTGGGGGTCTACCCCCAGAGCTCGGAATGTCCTAACTCTCTCTCTCGTCTGTACTCTCTAAGCACGAAATCCGTAGTTTCAGCCGAAGTTACAGGCGATTTCGACCTCATATCACCTACGGACATAAGATTAGTTTGGGGCCCGAAGTTAAAATGTATGGCAATACAATTTGACAGTTGTCCTTATTTTCGATGTGTTTTTGCCCGCCCGAAAAAGTTTAAATAAAAGTTTAAATCGGGAGTAGGGTTCATTTCTAAGTATCGAACTATTTTCGGACGGGCCCGTATCTTCGACGACGGACTTAGAGAGTAGCCCCCCTGAGCCGCCCGGGCTTAGTTCCATCAGGGATGGGTAAAAGATTACTGCTTGCATTTTTATGAGCTTATTAATTAATAAAATCGATGGTCTACTTCGTAGGTGATCCGGAGCATGCTCTAATAACATGCTCACTCGAGTCACTCGTAGGCCGATTCGCTGCAAGACTCATGGATATGCCTTTACCTTCTCACTTAAAAGTCAAACAATAATAATAAAAGATTATGAGTTTCTGGAAAACTATATAATTTTTATTTCTACTGTTTTCAAATAATTTACCCGATTAGGTAGTTAGTAATCCGAATGACTACTTTTTGAATTTAAAACTCAACATTATCGAATGAAGTAGGTACGTACGCAACAAATTATACAAATAAAGCTGAATTAACAATCTTCGCCGGATCTGTTATACCTGATTCTACCCTCAGGTGTCCAGTTGGCAGAGAGCGATAAAACTGTTCAGTCACGGTTACTGGCGGAGGTGTGATTTTGACGATTTTTGGTGGAGGATATTTTGTCATTCTATGTGTAATCCCAACACTAACAGGCGAGGTTTTAAAAACTACGCCACAAGACCGCGCAAGATGTCCACCCCAAGCCAAATGGTTCATTTCGCAGCTTTGAGCAATAAATAACAAGACCAAAAGATTAAAATGTTTATGAAGTTCGTTAGGTACTCCGTGATTGATTCAAATCATTGACAATTACTGACATTTAATAGGAAAAAAGAAAATAAAACGTATACGGCCGCATAGTTCTTGATCTACTGTTTCGTGAAAAAGTTTAGACTTTTTAAAGTTTTTATGAACTTAGAGAGTTTTAAGTTGTATTGATGATTTTAATTCATATGAATCTGTCATTGTCGATATCGACATAGTAGTATAATCAACATACCTACATCCAGACGTGGACTTGCAAATTATGAAAAACGTAAGAAAATTTGAATTTTGCGGGCTACCCTGGCGCTTTAGTTCTTTAAAACTTTTACGGTACTTAGTTTGTATTGCAAAAAAGTGTAACAAAAGTAATAAAACCTTGTATTGAAAAACGCCATGCCAACGCGATGATTTATAATTTTTTCGTGAAATGAAATGTCATATTTTCCATCCCTTTTTAACGTACACAATGATGATTACCCATCTCAGTCATGCAGAATCATTGACAACATGACAAGCCAAGCCAATGCCAGTTCTAGTGATGCCAGATTGGGGGAAATCCCCCCCAATTTAGGAGTTTTTTTAAGTAATGGGGGGAGAATTGGGGACAATATTTTTGAGAGGATATTTGGAGAGAGAAAACTGGGTGTGGAGGGAATTGGGGAATTCTTATCAACACAACTGTAATGTGGGTAAAGCCGCGGCTGGCCATGATGATTAAAAAATATATTATCTGAGCGCATCGATCACTAATAGATCGATGTCTGAACGCGATCAAACCACTAACTAATCTGTGAAAGCACACACGAAAACAAAATGCTGCGCACGATGATAGCCGAATGGCTCCGAAGTTGAAAGTTGAGAATAAGATATAATTTGCTAGAAGGAAGTGTTCGTTCATTTTAAACCCAGTTCAAAGATGCTAAACAGATTTAACTCAGAAAAATTGTACGGAACTGCAAACGACGCGGGTGAAGAGGCTGATTTAGTCATAGACGCTATTGCTGAAATTGGATATTTTATCTTTAATAAAAATAAGAAAGTTGCCATTTGTGGTGGTTTTTTTTCAAATCTTAAATTTAGGGGGGATTTCGGGGAAGGTTTGGGGAGAACGCGACACGGTCATCTGGCAACACTGAGCAAAGTATATGTGTTCCTGTTCTGTGGAGGAGCAGTTATACAGAACAGAAATGGCCGTTCTTCGCCAGCTTTTGTAACCGTTGCGTTGATTTTTATAATATTTATCTGTTTCGAAACTTGTATTGCATAGAAGAGAATAACGAAATAAAGTGTAGTGAGTGAAAATGTCATTTTCTTTCGGCACTCCATCGAGTGCTCCTGCAACAACTGGTCTTACGGGAGGTTTCAACTTTGGCGCTAACAAGTGAGTGCAGTAATAAACTTTTTGGTAAAAACAATCTCGATACATAAAACTTCATTGGTGCAGTAACTTCTTTTATTCCAAACCATAATCTTTCGACTCAAGAACGTCAAAATTAAAAAGATCGTGTTGTCATTTATTATAACCTCCTAACTTGTGAATCCTACAATTTTCGTTTCGATAATTCTACGCAGTTGAACGGAGTTCTTTCCAAAGTGTATATAATGTTTACTGTACTATAACATTTGCATTTGTAACTAGACCTGCAACTCCTGGGTTTGGATTGACGGCGACGTCGCAGCCGTCTGGTCTCTTTGGGAGCACCCCGGCGACCGAAACGCCTGCTTTTGGTGCACCTACACCCGGTTTTGGAGCGACATCTGCAGCTCCGGCGTTTGGGGCCACCGCAACTCCTGCTTTTGGGTCTGCAGCGCCGGCATTTGGTACTGGGACACCTGCGTTTGGAGCAACGTCTTCAGCACCTGCTTTTGGCACCACGACGCCAGGCTTTGGTGTCACAGCACCCCCTAGTTTTGGTTAGTAATAAAAACACTTGGGGTAAATACCCTAGGGGTGTTATTATAAACATTGCATGAAGTTAAGTAATAATTGACATCTGACTAATATAAGTTAGTTGATGTTTTAGTGTCAATTAACCATTAGCAAGATTAATTATCTCTCAAAATGGCTGCTTGGTTGGTCTAGTGATAGCCAGCACTCCAGCTGAGTCCGAGGTCCGGGGGTTGGCCTAAGTGTTCTAGTTTTTTCTGCTAGGAATTTCTGTTGTTAAATTTTTCAGGTTGATGGCGATATGAATTCGCCACTTAATACGTGGGACTTAAACATAACTGGCGGTATGTGGGTGTACCTATACTATGTAGGTACACCCACAGCCTATGATGCCTAAGCCTTCGGGGATTACAGGAGTGGTGTTATGTAAACCCTAAACGTTTTTGTGTGGCAATTGCCGCTTGTTTATAGTTTTGTTAGTACCATACTAATATAATATACAACTGAGAAATGATTGCTCATTTGTGAATCTATCAAAATGTAGGTGTAATGTGAATTTTATAAAAAATTGCAACATAAAAACTTGAGGAGTGCTCAAACTGTGCTGTGAGAGTATGTATTGTTACAGCTCATAGTCAATATTCCACTCTGAAAATTTAAAAGCCCTTAATTTATATTGGGCTTGATGTTTAAATTGCAATAGGGTATAGTAGGAGTGCATGAAAATTATTATGTTAAAATCATGGACGGTTAAAAAGTTACAAAATGCTCCTATGTCAAGTGTATACCATGTGTCCGATAACAATAGAATTTCTATTGTGTCTGCTAATTAGGCGCGCGACGGGTTAATTGTGACATCACCACATGAACCTATCAACTGTATTATAATTAGAGATTTAAAAAAACAATTTTAAAAGAAAGATGATTTTTTTTGTGGAAGTTAGTACTACAGTTAGTAATCAATATAATTCTTCATCACAGGAGCCACAACAGCACCTGCATTTGGTGTTAGCGCGGCCCCCTCATTTGGAACAGCTACTCCAGCATTTGGAACAGCAGGGTTACAGGGTGCAAGTGGCATTAGCTTTGGGGCCCCCGGTTCCAATGCTCCAAATGCTAGTTCAGGTAAGTGCATCCTTTATTTATTCCACAAGCATGGGCCTCTGAAACATTTATTAGTTTCTTCAGTTTTTTCAATGAATTGTGCATTTTATACAGGGTGGCAGGGACATCCATATGCAACCTGTTACTATGAATCCTCTATGATTCTAAAAGACCCCTATACGCTAAATTTTTTCATCAAGTATTTAAAAAAAAACATGCTAGAGGGTGTTTAGAATCGTGTGCCGAATTTATGGTTACCTAGTACCTAGTTTGCGCATCGATATTCCTGCCACCTTGTATAGTCCAGTGGGCCTCTTGCTGGTAAATTTAGTAAAAATAACTCAATTCTACCAAACACAGACTTATTATGTACCCTTTTGTCAATATATGCACAATTTTTGACTAAAATGAACAACATCCATTTGCCTTAAACCACACAAAACAAAATGATGTCCATTCACTACTATGAACTAGATTTCTTTGAGAATAAATGATAGTACACAGTTTTTTTATCATCATTTGTTACTTTCCAGGATTGAACTTTGGTACTCCAGCCACAACTGCTAGCACAGGGCTTGGTGGTCTAGGTAGCTTTGGTTTCGGTACCGCTGCCTCAACGCAGAGCACTGGGTTTGGAGTATTTGGATCCACAAGTACAGCTACCACTACCACTAGCATTTTAGGTAAGTCCTGCTAATGTTTCTCCTTGAAACTAGCTTTTAAATGTGGCTATGTTTATAAGGTATTAATTAGGTAAAAAAAAAAAACATTGGAATCATGGCCTGGCAACATCTCATGAATGTGTGCTAATACTGTGAACCTCATAACACAACATCACGCCTGTAAGCCCCAAAAGGTTAGGCAGAGGTGACCATTTTCGCCAGGCCCCTAGCACACAGGCAACTCAGGGAACACGGGTGGGTTTTAGTCAGTAAAAGTCTGACACGCCCTCCCGCTCCACCCAGAGCGGGAGAAGTTATTTGATGATTTCCCACCCAAAAAAAAAAAAAAACCATTTGCGCCAGGATACATAGACCTTTTTGGTGATGTTCTTCAGAAAGGTCAGCTGCGCTGTACTCACAACGTGCGTGCGTGTATGACCAGATGTATGAAAGTAAACGAGGTGAAAGGAGTAATTAAAGGGTCGTAGCAGGTGGCGTTCTGTAGTTTCTGGCTACCCTCATGGAAAAAGGCGTGAGTTTATATAATATGTATGTTTAGGTCCCATAATAATGGGGGCGAGGCTAGTAAGCTAGCAATGGGATGACAGGACATTGACGCAGAAACTCAAACCGCTGCATTCACAGCACACATTCTAGACCATGACCGGCGGAGATGTGTTACCCGCCTGAATGGAGAAGCGGCCGTCGAGGCGTCTCCGTGCTCTGTGGTTACCTCTTACAAAAGATATCAATCATGCAGATTGAATCCGAACCTGATTACACTTCCTAAACCATCCATTTTCCTTTCCAGTATAATGAACCCAAACCCAAGTTCTCCAGTCCATGGTCTGTTTATACCGGTGACGCAAACGTTTCAAATGTTGCCACCAACCAGTATATTAAAGCCTAACTTCGAATTAAGCCCGATACCCTGTGAACCGGATAGCGCATATAAGGTCTTAAGCGCTAAAAGGGACCGCTATCATACCATCTTGCCTAGTTGTGGTGAGCATAAACATCAGCCTATAATGTTCCCACTGCTGGGACACAGGCCTTCGAGAGGGATTGAGCTGTAATCTACCACGTGGGCCCAGTGCGGGTTGGTAGATGTCACATGATGTCGAATCTTTTGGTTCTAGGACATGTTGTTACTTCGCGATGTTTTCCTTCACCGTTTTAAGAGCAGTGGTGATGAAATTATTTAGGCAAAGTAATACGCATGGCCGGGGTTCGAGCCTACTGCTAACAAAAGTCGGGGCTATTACCACTGGGCCACCACGCCCAACAATACTGGGCCATCACTGCCCCTTGTGGGAGATGTTTTGGCGTATATTCCCAGTCGCCCCCGCGGGGATTGCCACCGGAGGCAAATGGGAATAAAAATTCCCAGTCGCCACCGGCGGTGACTGGGAAGTCATCGCCCCCACTTCAGTTTCGCTATACATTGCATTGTTTCTTGTGTGTAAATAGTCAAGTAACTGCCACTAACTTAGAAGTAGCGCTCGCTCGGCTCGCGCGCGTTTGGTCACAATTCTAACCTAACCTAACCTATTACCTACCACTACTTCTAAGTTAGTGGCAGTTACTTGACTATTTACACACAAGAAACAATGCAATGTATAGCGAAACTGAAGTGGGGGCGATGACTTCCCAGTCACCGCCGGTGGCGACTGGGAATTTTTATTCCCATTTGCCTCCGGTGGCAATCCCCGCGGGGGCGACTGGGAATATACGTGTTTTGGCTACTACGTACATGTTCGGTCGGCATGATGTGAACGCAAAATCGAGTATGTTTGAGAAGTCACTTGGTCGTACATCGAATTGTGTCTAACTGACCCGAACATGATTCAGCAAAAGTTATCCGGAACGGAGTTCGCCGGTCGGCACAAGAATGAACGTCAAATGTGTGTAGTAATTACTTCGGGTCCGCTATGTTGTTCAACTAATACTGCCGAACGGAATGTACCGACCCGGACATGTGTATAGGACACCCAGTTGATGATTATTATAAGTTCATTTTATAATCCTAGTCCTAGATATTCTTAACTATTAACCTATTATGCTGTTCTTCACATAGAGCAACAATATTAGGTAGTGTGGTTATCAATTTATTGAAGAGAGTCTTTGAACGATGAGGCCGTTTATTGAAGATCATGATTAATAACCAGGTCTTATTGTTACTAAGTGTAAAATTTTATATATAAAAAAAAACTGCTCAGTAGGTATGCAGTAAGTTTTTAGGCTGACATAATAATAAACAATCATAGTTACAGTACTGGACACAATATTTAAAATTACGAATAAAGTTCAGTTGCTTGTTATTAACTATTTCATTTGTTTCCCAGGTGCAAAATTGGGTACAACTAGTGTCACTGGTACGCAACCTTCAATTACAGGTTAATAAAACATTTTCACCATACTTTTAGCAATAATTAATCCTAGATTCATGGATATCATTTCATAACAAAACAGAATTTTGCTAAATCTATGCTAATCTCCGTGTCCTTTCTTCTTTCTTTCTTGATCTGTCGGCATTGGGCATTACTAACTTACTTAGTTCACTCTGGATTCTGTACATA
This sequence comes from Antitype chi, assembly GCA_947359405.1. Lineage (NCBI taxonomy): Eukaryota > Metazoa > Arthropoda > Insecta > Lepidoptera > Noctuidae > Antitype > Antitype chi. The sequence continues at coordinate 13,452,483 of OX375811.1, read as the reverse complement.
ATTATTATTAGTGACTGACCGAAGCTTCGTTTTCGGCCAAAAAAATCATGATTTTCGTTTTCTGCCACAGACCAGCTGCAGCTTCGGCCAAGCCAAAAATCGAATGATTGATTGATTATAATATTATAATCAATACAACAACAAATACACGATGTATCCTGTAATGGAATTATCGTGTTTTATTTCTTTTAAAGGCTATATTCGCTCTTTCTCTCCCTCAGTGTAAAAAAAAAAACAAACAAGGTTTCGATGTACAGTGGAAATATTAATAACTTTTAACGTCTAAATTGTTTTCGTTTTCGTGTTCGGCCGCAAATAAGACTAAAACCGAAGTTTTTCGGCCGGACACAAATTTTTATGTTAATCAACCCCTTGCTTTTTGTTTAGCTACTCCCAGCTTCGGATTGGGCGGCGTTGCCCCGAACACTAGTGGCATTGGCGTTGCGAATACAACTGACGCTAAAAGTAAGTACAACACTATCTCCTTTATTTTCTCCAGTTTTTGAATTATGAATCTAATATTGTATAGAAATGCAATTCTTTTTACAAAACTGACAACCTGTCCCAGTCCAGTGTTAAGTTGCCATTTTACCCAGTTCGAAATAAATTAGGAAATTAAAATATTGATTCAGATCTTAGAAGTTAGCTTGCTAGTTGCGCGGTAAACTCCGCTTGCGCCATGCAGGATTTTGCGTAACGTCAGTATGATGCATTGTTGCAGGTGAACCACCCAAACAGAATAAGTTGCCGAATGAAATATCAACTACAGTAGAATCCTTCAAAGAATTCGTGAAGAAACAGAAGTCGCTCAGCTCTGAAGTAATGAGGGTATCCGTCAAACCTCTACATAAGGTAATTATTTATATTATGCACTTTTCACAGAATTTAGGCCTGTGTCCTAGCTGTGTGAACATTATAATGCTGATTATGTATGCACCTATTATTTCTTATTATAAGTGGTCTCACTGACAAGACTTTGCTTGTAACAATCTATAGAAGGAAACAAATACTCAGAAAATAGGCCACCTTCAGTACTGCTTGTTGGGCTGTTTCCAATCTTAAAATGTTCGATTTTGGCACGCACACACGCACGTACGCATACGCGCACGCACGCAGGCACACATCTATTTTCTATAATAATAAAAGGGGGCTGTCCGTTATGCCTATTGTGTAGAAGTGTTTGTTTAGAGGGCAGTGTCTCGTGATGGTTCCAGTCACCAGACGCAGATCCTTTCTGTCCAGGCGTAATAGACGCCTGGTTAGCCTGCCATTCAAAGATGGCATTGCTTCCCTAGACTGCCTGCAGCCTGGTGTCGAGGTCCATCAGCTCTCTGCTTGTGTGTGTGGGTGTAATCCTGAAGCCACCTGCGTATCTGGTTGAATGGGATGGGCATGATGGGCTCGGGTCCACAGACTGACGCGCTGGATGCCCTTCTAGCCAGTTCGTCAGCGGCATCGTTGCCTAGTGATCCGCTGTGTCCTTTTATCCATTGCAGTGTCACAGTGTTGCGGTTAGTAACTGTTACTCGTTCTAGTGCATTGTGACATACTAGTATTAAACTCGATGTTATGTATTTTTTTCCATAGGATTGGAAAACTGAAGCACTGTCGGAGAGTATACGTATGCACACAGACATTCTTTTATAACACTTTAATCTGTACTGTGTATTGTTTACTTAATATGGAAGTTTTCACGCGTTACCGCGACTGTGCTGAGAGCCCGCGATCGAATGCCTACTTAATTAAACCATCTCAGTACCGTTTATACGGTAACCGTCTGTGTCATGTCACATAATCATTCTCTTGATTACTTGACGAAAATCAACGTCGGACTGGATTGAACCTATTTGGCGTCCCCATGGTGTCCCTTCTGCCAGGGGTGCGGGTTGTTCGAAAGAGATACCGTGGCACACAGGCAACTGAAGAAACACGGGTGCGAATTAGTCAGCAATAGTCTGACACGCCAAAGCGGGAGCGGCCCTCAAAAAAAAAAAAATGGTGTTTCTTGTATAAAGTTTTTATGAGTTCCGTGTACCCCGTAGGTGTCCCGCGAGGCCGAGTCCACGCTGCGTGAGGTGCTGTCGCTGAGCGGCGAGCTGAGCCGCGCGCGCGCACACTCGCGCCGTCTGCGCGCCGCCGCCGCCGCCGCGCTCGCCGCCGCGGAGGCGGCGGCACGAGACTATACTACGCCAGGTAACTACTACTGAGCCGCGCGCGCGCACACTCGCGCCGTCTGCGCGCCGCCGCCGCCGCCGCGCTCGCCGCCGCGGAGGCGGCGGCACGAGACTATACTACGCCAGGTAACTACTACTGAGCCGCGCGCGCGCACACTCGCGCCGTCTGCGCGCCGCCGCCGCCGCCGCGCTCGCCGCCGCGGAGGCGGCGGCACGAGACTATACTACGCCAGGTAACTACTACTGAGCCGCGCGCGCGCACACTCGCGCCGTCTGCGCGCCGCCGCCGCCGCCGCGCTCGCCGCCGCGGAGGCGGCGGCACGAGACTATACTACGCCAGGTAACTACTACTGAGCCGCGCGCGCGCACACTCGCGCCGTCTGCGCGCCGCCGCACAGTGGGCTGAAACGGGCCGGTAAAGGACTTTGCATTAAAAAAAAAAAAGTTTCTTTTTCTGAAATTTTAAATATTGTGTTGGATTTATCTATCGATTATAAGTAATTATTTCTATGAGGGTCGTTCAGATAACTTAGTATTTTCGGAGTTATAAATATCCAAAGTAATTTTTGTATGAAGCAAAAGAAAAAAATGTGAAAATCTCGAAATTCTCAAATTTTCTCAAAGAATTGACTCTACGTATGCATAGTACGTATATTTGTCCTATTTTAGCGCCTATTCTCGGGTTGCGATTTTCTGCGATTTGGTCGCAATTTCAAATTTTGTTCTCTATTCCACACCACCATAGAGGTTAAGAACTAGGCGCGTTTTTTTTATGTAGTGGTCTCCCCTTTAGGCCTAATCCACTAAGGACTAATAAAATAAATAAATAAATAAGTAAAAATCACAATTACTACTGGCCACTGCACTGTTTTAATTTAATCACTGTCAAGGGTATCCACATTAACGAATGCAAAATTTTCGTATTCGTCATCATCAAATGTTTCCGCTTGTTCAATTACTAATAAACTTTGTGCTTCTACTGACAAAGTTTTATGTTTTCTGCGAAGTTCGTGACGTTTCGCTGAGATGAGTGGATCAGAGCTGGTCAATAAATTATTTAAAATGTCTTCATTTGTAGTTTTTCTACTGCATTTCCTGGAATGGTGTTGGCGGTACCTACGAAAGTCTTTATTTCTAGCTTCAGCAGCTTCTTCAGATAGCTGTCCAATTGGTATTAGACCAAAACTTTCAATAATAGCTGCACCATGCATAAGAACTTTATGAACACTTGAACGCATATAATACCAGCTATATAATTCCAAATACAGTTGCATGGTCACTTGAGCATATTCGTGAAATTTCGCTGTGTCAATGTGGTAACCTGATGAAATTGCCTCTAAAATGATTGCAAATCGCCTTATTAATTCTTCACTAACACCAGTTATCTCGGCAGTCATGTTTGGATTTGCAAAAAATCTTCTAGCAGTATTTCCGTCATTCGTGGAGACGTGCCCTTGTTTAACAACATCAATCAGAAGTCCCATTCTATTTTTAAAAGCGTCTTGTATGTCTTTCTTTCTTCTTTCCATGATGCACTTGTTGTCTCCCTTTACTGTCCATGTCTGTATCGTTAATCTGTAGGCTATATGCAGAATGCATTCCATCATTCGTATCCAGGTATGCAATGATGACAATCCGTATTTACAGAGATCTGGATCAGTCGGTTTTGATACAATTGAGGGCAAATTATTCATCTCTGTTGGAGTGGCTTTACAAATGTCGCATCTCTGAGATGAAGTATCACACTACACAAACTGTCATTATTTTTAATACTGCCACTGTTTTTTTAAAATAACGAAAAGATCAAGGTTTGTCACTAAATTTTCAAACATTTTCACAAATACAAAATAACAAATAAGTAAGTAATGAATGTGTGGGGGTAGTGCGTCTATTATGGTGGGTAATAGAACATTGAAGTACGTTTGAATGCAACCGAACATTCCGTAGATACCCTATCGTTGCACCAATCACGTTACGACACGTCATAACTTGTTGTTGCGCTCGCGCACTCTTATCCCTTGATTCCCGGAAATAAGTCTCAAAACAAATTACGTCTTACCTATCTATGGTGGTGGAAAATGTCGAACATTGTTTTTTTTTTAAGTAGGTTGAACGAACTAAAAATTGAACTAAGTAGGTATTGAGGTTTTCAGGCCGTTTAGTATACCTACATTATTTTCAATTTCAATTTAATTGTAATAAATTGCTTAACTAAAATAACATGACTCTTCATACAAATTTGATATGGCTATATCTCCGAAAGTACTCGTTAAATTAAAAAAAGTCAAAGAATAAAAACGTTTTAAATTTATGCCTAGATACCAAAAAAATACATTTGATCTCTTAAGACCCAACCTTGTAATCCCAGCCCACTGTGCGCCGCCGCCGCCGCGCTCGCCGCCGCGGAGGCGGCGGCACGAGACTATACTACGCCAGGTAACTACTACTGAGCCGCGCGCGCGCACACTCGCGCCGTCTGCGCGCCGCCGCCGCCGCCGCGCTCGCCGCCGCGGAGGCGGCGGCACGAGACTATACTACGCCAGGTAACTACTACTGAGCCGCGCGCGCGCACACTCGCGCCGTCTGCGCGCCGCCGCCGCCGCCGCGCTCGCCGCCGCGGAGGCGGCGGCACGAGACTATACTACGCCAGGTAACTACTACTGAGCCGCGCGCGCGCACACTCGCGCCGTCTGCGCGCCGCCGCCGCCGCCGCGCTCGCCGCCGCGGAGGCGGCGGCACGAGACTATACTACGCCAGGTAACTACTACTGAGCCGCGCGCGCGCACACTCGCGCCGTCTGCGCGCCGCCGCCGCCGCCGCGCTCGCCGCCGCGGAGGCGGCGGCACGAGACTATACTACGCCAGGTAACTACTACTGAGCCGCGCGCGCGCACACTCGCGCCGTCTGCGCGCCGCCGCCGCCGCCGCGCTCGCCGCCGCGGAGGCGGCGGCACGAGACTATACTACGCCAGGTAACTACTACTCGCGCAGGGTTAACGTGACAAGAGCGAGAACGCTCTTTTTCTAGTTTTGTCTAAATTTTCTACGATTCTGACGTCATTCTAATACCGAACATCACTAAAGCTCGAGTAAACTCGAAAAAGCCACGACATTACTTTATCTCGCGACGAGAGCCAGATGTAGCAAGTTGTTCAAAACAATTTATTGTTAATCATAGTAACACCTGGCTTGAGGTTCCGTTTCAATTAAATATAAGATTTTCATCATGGAATTAGTAGGTACTAAATTGATTTAATGGCCATCTCTTTTATTTTATGTCTAATTGCTTGTGTAATGCTCTTTTTTGGTGTAAATTAAATGTTTTTTTTTGACATGCCGAAATGTAAATGAAAAATTAAGAAAATGGAAATTAATGGCAAACTCAAAACTGAACTCAAACTAGAAGTATTTATTTTAAATAAACCAATTACAGACACTTTTGAATTGTCAAGGTCGGTGAGTTAGAAAGATGAAGCTAGTTGCAGTGTATTAGCACTTAATATACTCACTAATTACCACAAATGACAAATGGGCTCACAATCACAAATGATAACTAAAATTTTAGTTATTATATGAAATTAACATGTAATTTTTGAATTATACTCAAATATTTTAAAGAGGAAAGATTTGATTGTTTGTAAAATTGTTTGTAATGGATGAATTCAAAAAATCTTTCACCTATAGAAAGCTACATTATTCCGGAGTATCATGAGCGGTCACACGGACGGAGTCGCGGGCGAAGTGGATATCATAAATTTGTCTACTCTCCTCGTCGTAAAAATCTAGGACTACTAAATGACAGTAGAATGGGGGATTATCTCGTGTTGTATTGTCAAAATTCCAGATAACTTAGGTGCCATGTTAGGGTTTGTCGAGAAAACATTAAAATTGACAGATCGAGTAGTGTATTTACGACAGCGCTGTCAGAAAACGAGAAAGGTGACAGAATTAGACGCGAGAGTGAGGAATTATCGCGTGTGTCATGTTAGCCTTGCAGGTAACTAACTGTACTTGACGATCGCTGAGCCGCGCGCGCTCACACTCGCTGCCGCCATATTTGAACGAAATGCGATATGTTACCTACTATCAAAGCAAATCATAAGTTACACGAGGGAACTTCAACGGAAATTCCGTCAGATTCGGCCCAAAACTTGTTCATAATCATAATATGATGCAAATACTTCTCTATAATAATCTCTTGACGTATTCTATAGGCTCGGAGCTCGAAGGCACAGCACCACCGTCATACGTGAAGGACCTGATCGCAGAATTAGAACAGCAGCTGATCACGTTCCGCAGGCAAATGGACGTCGCCGACAAGCAGATGCAGTCCTCTCCTAAGCTTCTTACTGAACAAGGTATGTCTTATACAGCATGTAAGAGAACCTTGTCCGATCCGAACGGGCACATAGGTACTAGAATAGAATAGTTCTTAATTTGCACATAAAGAATACTCCATTTGAAATAAGATAGACATTTAATAAACCTTTTTTACTGCCCGATCAACCAAATTTGACTTGTATTGCGTTAGTGGCATAAAAAATGGCAGCTGCAGTAAACAGTTGGTATTGTAACTAGTTTTTTGCTTTCAATGCCATCCTTATGCGTACGGTATAGAAGTCAGAATCGGTTGAACTGACTGTAAAAAAGGTTTGTTTAAATGTCTAATCTTATTTCAAATTGAGTATTGGTACATGTTACAGATGTTTAGTTTAAAATGATTCTTATACTAACCACATTAACTAGTGCATGCAAACAGTTTAAGCTTTAATAATAAAGACTTTTATTATACATTCTTTACATATTCAATCAAATCAATACAAGTTTACCATGTCAAGAAGAAATTCAGCAAATAATTTGAAGTAGGCAACAGAAATACATAATACCAGTATAATAAAATGGGATTATAAATTCGTTCAGTTCGAGGTTAATACAATTAAATTTAAATAAATGGATTTTGTATAAGTCCAGAGTACAGAGTTGTCATAATATCAATTTTTATTAGTATCGGTCAAAAATTCGCTAATTGAGTACTAATAACATTTAATTTAATTAAGTAATAGAACTGTCAATTTCTTTTTGAAAAGTGTACATGTCTCATTTTTTGTTACATCAGGTATTTTGTTAAATATGATCGGACCCATACATATAATACTTTTCTTTAATGGGGCGGTATCGGAACCACTAACAATTAGCAAGTCTTTATATTGTCTCCTGATTGGCCGGTTTCTATTATCAGACCCTTTATTAAAAAGATACATATTTGACTGTACTGCAATAACATTACCAAAAAGGAATAGTATTATTATTGGAAATAATTCTCGTTTTTAGTACCAAAATTACTCCAATTCCACAATTTTTTTGTAATTTTTCTTTATTTTAGAATTAACGATGGGCATCAGAAGAATGCACGAATCCTTGGTGGCGCTAGCGGGTCGCCTGCAAGCCGTGCACACACAAGTAGAAGCACAAAAGGACCAGTATCTCAACCTAAGGAAATACATACTCAAGGACCCGACAAACGTCTTCGATGCGCCATCACGTAAGTACTTATATGAAACACATAACATAAGCCTGTTTTTCCCGAAAGGTTCGGCAGAGGTGTACCTATCGTGCATCCACATTTCGCTAGTTATATTTGAGTCCCATCTAAAGGGGGGGGGGGGGGAACCTATTTCCATCGACTGAGTACAAATCTAGACCCCAGGCTACTGAGAAATTCTTGTTGGATAAAATCATAATACTGTGTATTAGAAATGTGTGGTCGTAATTAAGGGTGTGGTACAGACCATCAAACTAAACAACTTTTTTCTTGGTACCAAAATCGTAATAAAATTATGAAAATACAGGAAAAGTTTTTATTCATTGCGCAAACTATAACGATGAATTTAGCATAATATCATTCTAGACCCCCCAGCGCAGAAATTTTTTGTATAACCGACGAAGAATTTCTGCGCTGCGGTGTCTACAATGATATGCTGAATTTATGGTTACAGTTTGCGCACTGAATAAAAACTTATCCTGTATAATCAGCAGTCCCATACAAAACTTCAATACTTACTAGACCCAAATGTATGTAAGGTTTATGAACACCTGCTTAGATTCCCCCCCACCTAAGTTGGGACCAGCTTCCAGTCTACCCAGCTGCATACTAGTATTTTTCATGGAGTGACTGCCTATCTGACCTTCACAACCCAGTTACTGGGTAGCACGTTACCTTTTGGAAAGAATGGTTGTCAGACTTTCGGGTTTGTATCAGCCCGTAACAACGGTCAAAGGTCGTAGAATGACAGCCGAGACGGGCTTAAAGTGTTTTCCGAGGAATCTCGGTGTGAAATGGATTCACGAACAGACGCCTTAGTGTGAGTTTCATTAAACCATCTCGATCAAAACGCATCGAGCGCGTTTGGCGTTCCGATTGACCCTGGATTGGTGACGGACCTATCGGAGCGCCGAACGCGCTCGAAGCGTTTGATCGAGATGGTTAAATAAAATTCACACTAGGGCCACTGATCACGGCAACCGTAGCTCGACCCGTGCGAGTAAAACCTGTTATTAATAATAAAATAATAATAATACTAGCCAATTATTGTCCCACCCTGCACTGGGAGGCAAAGACTTATTTTCATACTAAGAAGTGAGAAGGCATGAGAGCATTGATCACACACTTGCTCAAGATGGGTTGGCGATTTCAGACTTATATTACAAGTCCCGGTTTCCTCACGATATTTTTCCATAACCAATATCAGTTAGGTCCAAGATACTTTCAGAAAGTATAAATCCCATTGATACTTGCCCGGATTTCCACTTCCTCGGAGGACCACTGGGCCATCACAACATATTTGCCACAACTAAAACCTGACATAAATCTATAACTCAAAAATTTTTGTTTCCAGCCAGCACTAGTCTGGACCAGATACTTCGGGATGCGGAGACCAATAGGAAGAAGATGAAGTCGGGCCCTTTGGCCGACATCAACCAGGGAAGTGCTGTACTTTCTGATCCTAGAGCTGCCTTAGGTAAATGTTCACATTTTGTTATTTTTTGTCACAAATCTTATAATTTTGTTGTGGGACATTAGACACTGCTCAAACTCATATGGTAATTTATCTCAGATAAGCTAAAATAAATCTCAATAATTTAATGAATTATTTAAGTACTTATTTTTATTCTTTTTAGAAAATTTTAGTCTAATATAATCATAAATGGTAAATGTACAATAAGCGCTTACTATTTGCCTTTTACAAGCTACCAAAATAAAAATCCTTCACAAATAAAACAAAATGAGTTCTGCTTTTAGTAAAACTAATTTTCCAAATGTGGTAAATTACTATCCTAAAGCTTTGATCTAGCATTAATCAGCCTTACCAAAACAAAATAAAAATACTTCAGCAAATAGGTGACGATTTGTTGCGGTTTATTTGTGGCATAACTGGGACTCACTTGGTTGAATTTGATCTCCAAAAAGAGTGCATATTTCCTTGAAATAAATTATGCCATGACAATTTTGTGACAAAGCATCCTCTTATACCGAATTTCAAATCATTTTGCTAATGTTACCTAAACTATACTTACAGGCAATTTACAACAGTTGGCGGGACCAACGCCGTTCACTTACGTCGGCAGCGCAATGTCACCCTTCCCTTCGGTAGATGCTAGTGGTAAGCCAACCTTATTACGCTAACCGTATGGGCCAATTTTGGTGAACTGAAGCAATTTAATGGCTAGAAATGCCTATTAATTTGACACGTCACGCCAATATGCTTAGCAGGACATTTCGGTGGCGAAGTGCTAATAAGTTATTAGTAATAACTTCTAACTGTCCAAGACAACATGTGTCCCATGGGAGTTACGATTTGTGCTGTTGGAATATCTGCAATTAAAAATATAGTTAAGTGATTTTATTAAAACATGCGAATTTGACCTTTAAATAAACTAAACCATAAATAGTGAATTTCCCGAAAAATCAGAGAAACATTGTGGGGTGAAGGAACTAAAAAGAAAAACAAACGTATGGTGATTAACAATTCTTCCGGTTTTGCATAAAAAAATTACCACTTAATGCAGGGCATCCGATTCATTGGTTAAGTGATCGCCAGCGCGAATGTGGCCCGCATTAGGGTTGTACGAGCACACTCGACCTATTATGCTGACGCCCGCGATCACATGTATATACACGCTATACAATATTTCATGTGCATTACTGTATTAACTTGAGTTCAATAAAGCTGCTTGGTGAATACACACGTCGGTGTTTTCTTCCACATTTTTACATAGAATTCCCGGCACACATCACACCTCTGCAGTAGGACTCCACATATTTTTGGTCCTTCGAGACTTTAAGTGAAGTGTGAGGGAAGGTGTCTTCATCAATAGCGAATCGGCTCGGCTGGCCTCCCACAAGCGGGTCTCACCAGTCAAGTTGAGAAAGCGCACATTTGGTGACGGACATCTACTCACGCGGAACTAACAGAACCAGTGGACACACAAGTCTACTACCTACATACTCTTCTATCAGTGACAGTGATTTCAACAGACAACTAGTTTCTTCTGCACATCTACTACAATGGAAGGGCTACTACAACGTCAAGAAATCATTGCTGAAGCTATACAGAAGATTTCAACAAACATCAGAAAAGATTCTGCAATTCGAAAAACTGCCGAGTACGCAAAAAAACGGCTAGTGTCTCTTGAAGAATTGTGGAATGAATTCGACAACAATCACACAAAACTTATAGTGCTTAGTGATAACAAACATGAGTACATCCAGTCTGGTGCTTACCTTTCCGTGAAAGAGCTCTACACAGCTACATGGGCTCTGCTGATGGACATAACACAGACCGAAACCCTGGCTAAACAAGGTACAAGTAGTCAGGGTGAAGGTGACCAACAACACAATGACGGCACGGAAGAGAAAGGTATGTTGTCCAAAACTGATGAGCTGATTAATCAGCAACGAACAAACTTTCGAGCCTTTTCACGAGTCGTTCGAGGCACCAACATAAACAATATCTCTGAAAAATGGGAACTGCAAGACAAACTGCAAATGATACAGGCGCGCTGGAAAACTATTGACGATCTACATTGGCAAATAGATAATCTACTAATCGGCACAGAAGTGGATTATGAACAAGAGTACGCTGAGCATGAAAATATTTACGAAGGCATGAAGAGGCAACTTAACCAAAAACTTAGCCATTCATCTCACCAACAACAAACTATGCCGAAATTGGAAATACCGGCATTTAATGGCAACTACGCTCATTGGCCAACTTTCATGGACCTCTACGCTGAAGCCATCCACAACAATCCCATGCTGAGCAAAACTCAAAAAATGCAGCACCTCAAGGGCAAACTGAAAGGTGAGGCAGAGCGCCTAGTGCAGCATCTCCACGTCTCAGCAGAAAACTACGACGCATGCTGGGATATACTAACACGAAGGTACAATAACATACAGCTGCTGTTTACAAAGCAGATACAAGTATTCTTAAGCCAGCCGACAGTGCACAAACATTCTGCACAAGAATTAAAAAGCCTCCACGACACGACCTTGGAAACGATTCACGCCATACATAATCTCGGCGTCGATACTACTACTTGGGATCCGTTATTAGTGCACATACTCACAGAAAAAATGGATGCAGAAACCTACAGTTCGTACATGGAGTGCCGAAAAGCTCCACGAAATCTACCATCATTCGACGAGCTTATGACATTTTTGGAGAGCAAATTTACAGCTCTCGAGCCAGTCAACAGAGAAGACAACAAGACTGGTTCCACGAAGCATGACACCAAGGACAAGAACGACAGTAAGGTCAAGGAATTTTCAAACAAATACCTACCTAAGAAGTTCAACAACAGGGCAAAGGTTTATCATGCTCGATCTGAAAGAAAATGTCCGTTATGCAAGTCGGACCACATATTGGTTTCTTGTAAAACATTCCAAAGTATGGCACCCGAAAATAAAATAAATACTATTGCAGAATTGAAAGTCTGTGAGAATTGCATGTACTGCCATAATGAAAAACAATGCAATTCCGCGAAAACATGTAAGGTGTGCAATAACAAGCATCATACGACGTTACATGATGCTATACAACAAAGGGCTCAGAATACAGTTCCTGCTAATAACATGACACCTAAAAGCGTTCCCACGGTAGCGCAACATAAATCACATCACGTTGCTGGGAATGTGAACGAAGTTCTACTTGCCACAGTAGAACTGTATGTTATGGCGATAGATGGAACGCCTACAAAACTTAGGGCTCTACTAGACCAAGGTTCCCAAATCAATTTGATTACGGAAACAGCTGCTCAGCGATTGGGACTTCACAGGCGTAAACAAGATGCAATCGTCTCAGGTGTTGGCATAACGAACAATAAAAGCCATGGAACCGTACTACTTACTTGCGAGTCCATACAACAAAACTACAACTTCACCATTGAGGCGCTTGTCATGACAAGAATGCTGAACAATTTACCCAATTACACGTTTGAGCGCCAACAGTGGCCACATTTAGAAAACATCAGCCTCGCGGATCCTAACTACAACATTTCCAGGCCAGTTGACATTTTACTGGACGCTGGAGTTTACGCACAAATAATCATGGATGGGATTCTACGAGGACCTATACATGCACCAATAGCTCAACAGACTAAAGTAGGATGGGTTCTATTGGGCAACACCACAACATTTCAATGCCATGCAGTGCTTAACAACCTAGAAGACATTTCACGTTTCTGGGAAACAGAAGAAATAACTGAACAGTCTACAACGCTGACGTCAGACGAACAATATTGCGAAACATTATATGCAACGACAACCACAAGGAAGTCTGATGGAAGATATGAGGTCAGAATACCCATGAAACAGGGATTCGAGACACAGTTAGGTTCTTCAAGGTCGCAGGCAATGGCACAATTCCGACAATTGGAGAAAAAACTAGCTAGAGACCAGTCAATTGCTGAAAGTTACAAGGCATTCATGGCTGACTACATACGTCTCAATCACATGAAACGAAGTTCAAATTCAGTGGAACCGAGTAGCTATCTACCACACCACGGTGTCATGAAAATGGACTCCACTACTACAAAACTCCGAGTTGTGTTTAATGCCTCAAACAAAACAAGCACGGGACACAGTCTTAACGAGCTAATGGAGTGCGGGCCAAACCTGCAACAGGACTTACAGGCATTAATTCTACGTTGGAGGGGGTTCCAATTTGTCTATACCGCCGACATTGAAAAGTTTTACAGACAAGTTGGAATCCAGGAACAAGATCAGAATCTACAGAAGATTCTGTGGAGAGATTCCAGGGAAGACAAGATTCAAGAGTACCAGCTGTGTACCGTAACATACGGCACTAAAGCTGCCCCATTTTTAGCGATGCGCACAATCAAACAACTAATTAACGACGATGGTGCTCAATACCCGTTTGCCGCAGAAACATTGGACAGTCAACTGTACGTCGACGATCTCCTTGGCGGAAGCAATGACATCAAAAAGGCCAAAACCACTCAAAAACAATTAATCGACCTGCTTAAACAAGGTGGTTTCAACTTGCGCAAGTGGGCGAGCAACGACGGACGAATCTTAGAAGACCTGAAACCCGATCAAATTAGTCAAAACATGATTGACTTTAAGCACGCTGAAACAAACAAGACATTGGGAGTTATGTGGAATCCCTCTACGGATCAATTTACATTTCATCATCCAGTGGAAACAACAAACACATGCGCTGACATTACAAAAAGATCGTTGCTATCTCAACTGTCGAAACTGTATGACCCAATAGGTTGGCTTTCACCTACTACAATAAAAGCCAAACTTATTTTCCAACAACTGTGGACTACAAACCTCAACTGGGACGATCCCGTACCACAACATGTACAAAAACAATGGGAAGAGTTCAGATGCGACCTCAGATACATAGGTCAGATCGCTATTCCACGATGGATGGGAGCTACAAACACCCCAGTTGAATTACATGGGTTCTGCGATGCATCGGAGAAGGCATACTCATGTGTGATTTATTGCCGAAGCTTCAAAGATGATGGGGAATACATGACTCGAATAGTTGCAGCGAAAACTAAACTCGCACCGATTAAAAAGTTAATGACACTGCCCAGACTCGAACTGTGCGGCGCTCACTTGCTATCAAGACTTATGAAAAAGGTCATAGAGTCGTTAAACGAACAGACAGTAACAATAAAAGCTTGGACTGACTCTATGGTCGTTCTGGGATGGCTACATGGCGACGTGTCCCGCTGGAAGACATTCGTAGCAAACAGAGTTACGAAAACTACAAATATTCTGCCGCCATCGTGTTGGGGACATGTTAAATCCGAGGAAAACCCGGCGGATTGCGCTAGTCGTGGCTTATTACCGTCACAACTAGTCAGACACGAACTTTGGTGGAAGGGACCTACGTGGCTGATGCAAAACAACATCTCAGATCAACCGACAGAATTCGAAGCTCCTACATTAGAACACAAGAACAAAAAGCAAGTCTGTGCATCACAAACATCATCTTCGATTATTGAAGAGCTTCTATACAAACATAACTCAATTACACGTGTAGTAAGAATACTAGGTTGGATTTTACGAGTCAAGGCAAACAAAGACAATGCGCGATCGCCTTACTTAACAACAGCGGAACTTGAGAACGCATTGAATTTCGTTATCAAGGCGGTGCAAAATAAACACTTTGGCGAAGATATTGCACATTTACAGAAACATGGCAAGCTGCATACAAAGAGTTGTCTACTTAATTTAAATCCATTTTTGGACATACAAGGTCTCTTGAGAGTCGGGGGACGTTTAACAGAATCAGCCTTGAAGATTTCACAAAAACATCCAATTATTTTGCCACACAAAGATCGGCTCACAGAACTTTTGATCGCCAAGTCACATATTTCGACACTCCACGGAGGAGCAAGACTCACCTTGACACATTTGCGCCACAAATACTGGATACTCAGAGGTGTGAGGACAGTAAAAGGAAACATTCTCAAGTGTATCAAATGTCATCGCTTCAAGACATCTACTAGCAAACAGCTGATGGGAAACTTAACAAAGCCTCGAGTCACTCCATCGCGTCCATTTACACACACAGGCGTTGACTTTACGGGACAAGTGGAAGTCAAGGCCAACAAGGGCAGAGGGATTAAGACGTCTAAGGCCTACATATCAATATTCGTCTGCCTGGCAACAAAGGCCATACATTTAGAATTGGTCTCAGACTTGAGTACTGCAGCCTTTCTCGGCGCGTTCAAACGTTTCTGTGCTCGGAGAGGAAAACCAGAGTGTATGTACTCAGACAACGGTACGAACTTTGTAGGCGCTGCCAAAACACTTAAAGAGGAACACAAAGAGGCGTTAATGCACTACATCAACGAAGAACTCTTGAGTGAGTTAGCGAACCATGGAGTTGAGTGGCAGTTCAACGCTCCAGTTTGGCCGTCAGCAGGAGGACTATGGGAGGCCGCAGTCAAAAGCATGAAGTACCACCTGAAACGCGTTATCGGCGAACAAAAGCTGACATTTGAGGAGTTTTGCACACTGATAGCCCAGATTGAGGCGTGTCTGAACTCTAGGCCGTTGGTTCCTCTAACAGACGACATTGACGACCTGGACTGCCTAACGCCTGCACATTTCTTAGTGGGAGGGCCAATACTGTCAAGCCCACTCTCACCTGACGAGGACATTAGAAACATTAAAACTAGATGGCAGCTACTGGAAAAAATGCACAAGGATTTCTGGAAGAGATGGTCATCTGAATACCTTCAAACACTACAAACACGCAGCAAGTGGCATTCTGCAACAAAGAATCTTGAGATCAACGACATCGTATTGATAAAAGATGATCACTTGCCGCCCTCTAAATGGCTCTTGGGAAGGGTTATGGAGACACATCCTGGTAAGGATGGACACGTTCGAGTGGTGACACTGAAAACAAAAAACGGCACTCTAAAACGCCCTATCATCAAATTATCACGACTACCTGTCGAACACAGTGATACAGGGTGCATAGAGAGTGAAGATGACACAACGCCTATCGAACCACAGAAAACTGAGAGATCGAAGCGGAACAAACCTGCCAAAAGATCCCTAAACAGTAACGTTTGCATATTTTTCACGTTTGCCTTATGCATAGCTACGTCACTGCAACAGACTACAGTGAATGTTACCACGTTATCGTCAGCAAAATTAGTCTACTTCGACAAAATCGCTGACATGCAAATACGACAAGACGACTGGAAAATGGTTGTGTATTACAATATGACAACATATTGGCGAAGTTTACAAAACGTAGCAGACTACGTCACACACTTGAAAAGTCTAACTAAGGAAGAGACAACCTTGATATCCATCGCCGCACAACTAGAACACGAAATCAAAGAGATACAGCACTACAACGATGTTTTGCGATCGGAACACGGACCGCGCAAGAAAAGGGGCCTGATAAATGGAATTGGTTATGCAGCAAATTATCTATTTGGAGTCCTAGACGAAGACTTTGCCAAAAAAATACGATAGTGATATTAACCTCATACAGACAAACGAAAACCATTTACTCAACCTCTACAAGGAACAAACATCGATTGTGGAAGGCGAGTACAACATTTTGAAGAGAAACGAGGATATCATGAACAAGCAATTTACGCTAATAGACAAACGCTTCCAAGAAACAAACCAGCGCATACACCTGGAACGTAGCAATGCACTCAATGTGATGTCGTCAGCGTTAGCCGCCAACTTAATAATCTCCAACATAAGGAGAGTTCAACAATTACTGCTCGACTTAGTGACTGATGTAAAGGATGGACACGTCGATGCACATCTACTGAAGCCAGATCAGTTACAGGAACAATTAAACATAATATCTGGACAATTACCTAGTGACCTGTCGCTACCCTGTACAAACAGCCATCAGTGCATTCGACAGATGTATAAATTGTCACGAGTACACGTCAAGCTGACGAGAGATTTCTTCATTTTTGAAGTCAAACTGCCTTTGGTGAACAACGATATGTACGAGCTAAGCCGAGTCATACCTATTCCTTACATACAAGGATACACAGAGAAGCATATCGTGCCAACATCTGAATATTTGGCAATAAACCTCAAGAAAGATGTGATGATGCCACTAACATACAATGACCTAAGCACATGTATACAACTGAGAGAAAAGCAATTACTATGTGCACTGAGTTTGCCTCTTTATGACATAAAGCAAGCCGCGACGATGTGTGAGGCACAAATTATAGTAAACAATAAGAACTTATCAGCGTGTCACACAACTGTATCAAGTTGCCGCGATAAGTGGATACAGTTACACAGTGATGGCGCGTGGCTCTACTCATGTTGCAAACAATGCTTGACACGCATTTTCTGTCCATCTGGCACATTTGCGAAACAATTAAGTGCTACTGGTATTATCGCACTCGATCCTGGATGCATGCTGAAAGGAGATAACATTATACTTCGCTCTCATAACAACTTCCACAGTGAGATAAGCGTGACCAAGGACGAGCCATGACACTTGCTACGCGCACAAGGTCGACAGAGCAACCTCGCCGGCAAGCTGTTAGTTTTAGAAATAAGCTTGTGACTTTATATTCTTTATTTACATTGTTTCATTTACTGTTTACTTTATTATTTCTTTAACTGTGTTGTGTTTACATTATTTTACATAAGGTCCACTGTTTTAATTTGTTTGTTTTTTGTGATTTGGGAGCATGTACGAGCACACTCGACCTATTATGCTGACGCCCGCGATCACATGTATATACACGCTATACAATATTTCATGTGCATTACTGTATTAACTTGAGTTCAATAAAGCTGCTTGGTGAATACACACGTCGGTGTTTTCTTCCACATTTTTACATAGAATTCCCGGCACACATCACACCTCTGCAGTAGGACTCCACAAGGGTGCTGGGTTGAATTCCTGAAGTGGGTAGGTGAAGAACGAAAGAAATAGCGTGTATTGAACACCTTAAGGGTGGTTTCACATCTGACAGAAGATGCATCGGATCAGAGATGTACAAAATAGTTTTGAAATAGTATTTATATACAAAATGAAAATAGTTTTCTAATTTACCATTTCAAATGCAAAATACAAAATACTTTTGCTTTTTGTATTTTAAATACTAAATGCAAAATAAGTATTTTCAAAATACTTTATTAAAATAAAATACTTTTAGATAAAATTAGTGTTCTTTATTTATTAATGATTTTAATATTACTAGTTGTTCAAAAAGAGCATCGGACATGTTGCGTCTGTGTGGCCGCATGATCATACCACCATATGAAAATAGTCTTTCCACTGGTGCAGAACTTGGTAGGCAGGTGTTATATTTTAGGAATACCCTTTTAATTGTTGGGTATGTGTTTAGAATGGCCAGACTTGTGGCTTCATCTTTTAAATATTGGAGTGTTTCTAAATCTATCCAGGTATTTACACTTCTGCCATCAGTTGAGGTTGCCGAGGAGTCTGAATCATTAAACATATAGTAAGACTCACATTTTTCCTTTTTTTTCCCTATTGATGATTGTGGGTGTTCACTTTTCAAATCTTCATGTTTAATTTTCGTACTTCAGCAATAAACAACTCCTTCACATACTCCTTTTCAGTCTTTGGCACCCACTTTAACTTAAAAAAAGGATATGACACAGCTGCTAAAATGCTGTCTTTGGCTCTAGTGTCGTGTAATTTATATTTTTCAAATCGGTTTTGAATGCTTTCTTTTATTATAACAATTAAAGCACCACAATATACTGGATTGTCTTGTTCCAATGAGTTCAAGCATTTTTGTATTCTAAATAGTTCTGGCTGCAGGCATCCATAGAAAGTATCCTTATCGCTTTCCAAGCTCCGGATGGCTTCAGCTATGGGCTTAGACGTACTGATGTATTCAATCAAAAACTGGATTTCTATCTCCTTTAAGACAGCCAATCCTAGTTTTCTCAGCGCTTCATTGATGGTTTCTTGAACTTTTAAGATGTCAGTTATGCAATTATAATATGAATTCCACCTAGTTGGACAGGGGCTTGTTGGGGATTTACCTGTGGCTTCCAAGTAAATTTCAGACGCCTTCGGAGACCTAGCACATAAATTCCAAACAGCCTGGCATTTAGACATAGCCGCATCTTGTAGTTTTCGGTATGAGTTATTTTTACATCTGGCTTTGTCTATGTCCCGAGAAGGAATTAAATGCAAGGTGTGCGTGGCACATCTCTCATGGTTGGGCAGTTGGTATGTGTCACTGTCTTGAGGTTCGGGAAACTCTTTCAGGACTAATATTTCATCCATATCATCATTATTTTGCTCATTATTGTTATCAAGAAAGTCATCATTTACATTCAAGATTCCATCACTTATACCACTTTCTCTGTCAGGTAAGTCCGGTTTTCCAAACATTTTAAAAGCTTTTACCATGTTTGACCCATTATCAGTCACCGTTTTTGTTATTTTAGGCAGCCTTAAATCATATTCAGAATGAATATCAATAATGAGTTCTGCTACCTTTTCGAAGGTGTGTGATCCCTTACATCTTCCGCAGGCGAGTGGAGAACTATTTCTTGCAAATGTGTTAGAATCAATCCAATGTACAGTCATACCTAAGTAGCTTCTTTTGGATGATGACCAAATATCTGCTGTAGTACAAACATAATCAACAGTTTTCAATATATGTTTCAAATTTTCTTTATATTCTATGTATAAGTCATTCATTTTGTTATTGCATGTCCGGCGGCACATCACTTTTGGTGGAGTTGACAGTTGTTGAGCACCTTCAATTAGTGCCCGAAATGATTTATTTTCAACAATTGAGACAGGTTTTTTTTTTTTTTGGGTGGGATATCATCAAATAACTTCTCCCGCTCTGGGTGGAGCGGGAGGGCGTGTCAGACTTTTACTGACTAAAACCCACCCGTGGTCCCTCAGTTGCCTGTGTGCCAGGGGCCGCGGTATCTCTTTCGAACAACCCGCACCCCTGGCAGGCATCGGCCCTTGCGGACCCCACCCTTTGGTGCTGAAATCTCTTTGAGGCGCGCGTGGAACACAACGCGCCGTCGACCCGGGCTTGGTCCTTACCGGACAGCGAGCTACCCATTACTCGCCGTCCGCAAGCCCGCGCCTACGGTGGCCGGGAATCAGCCTGGGATTCCCGACGCCCAGGGCTTCTCCCGCGGCGACTACGGCCGTGAGGGCGCATATACTGCCTCTCCCTCACGTGCGCCGCCTCCCTCTTCGCGAGCATTACTGCTTCGCAGAAGGAGGTGACGGCTAACCATTCACTCTCGCTCCGTACCATGGCCTGCACCAGGGCCGGACGCGAGAGAACAATTGAGACAGGTGACATGGTGTCAACAACAAAGTTCACAATTAATTTATCCAAATTAATTGACTTGGGTAAAGTGTTTGTAAGGGTAGTTTGTTTTAGTTTTATTTTCTTTGTACTTGTACTTGCACCATTGCCATCTAATTCAGTAACGTCACCTTTTCTTTTCTTACTTTGTTGGGGTTTTAGTTCCTCATACTCATTCAGTAGATCCTCATGGCCTTTTCTCTAAAAAAAAGAAAATGTCATTACAATAACCATCTTAACTAATTAAGAAAAGAAATAGAAATCGCAGTTTTGATACGATTTAGTAATAAATTAAAGCATATCATATTTGCTTACTTTTATATGGTTTAAGAAGTTTGTAGTCGCATTCACGCTTCCCTTTATTGTTTTTGAACATTTTTTGCACACAGCAGCAACATTGACGACGTGTCCAGCATCTTTCTTAACCTCTTTATAACAATACCTCAATATAAATGCATAATTATTGAGGTTATGGCCGTCCCTGAAACAGAATAAAATAAGAATTGAACACCATATCAGGTCTCGGGGCTAGCTAACATCAATTATAAACAAAAAAACAAAAGAAATAAACTGTAGACGCGTACGCAAATAGACGCGTAGGTGCCAAGATATTAAAACAAACAAAATTAATGACTCAATTTTAGTTACTTTTGGTACACCAATAGGTTTAAATTACTAATTAAGAAATATTTAGAAACGGTAGAAACCCTTACTTAGCCTCAGATTTCGTACGAAATTTTGGGTTTATGTACTTACATTTTGATTCACATCACCATCGATCAATAATTTCTGTTTATTATATTTCAACAGTTGAAATAACTAAATCCAATGCTTTCTTTTTGATAAGCACTATCGGCGGGCATCGAAACAGAAAGACCGGTACCTAATCAAAGTAAAGCCAATCAAGGCGTAGCGCGTATTGTCATGTTCCAGTCTGTTCCACAGATAACGATATTTATGTTTTGTCACTTTGCACATAGACCCGCAATCGCAAGGTTGCAGCACTTACAGCGCCTCTAGTGGCTATTTGTCGAATTGCGTATCCATTTACGTGATTTGAGTGGAATGTTGGCGAAAGCGAAAACTAGCATTAAAGTATTTTGCATTTTACAAATACAAAATGCTTCTCGAAAAGTATTTCAAATAAAATGCAAAATACTTTTTTTTAAAGGTATTTAAATACAAAATATAAAATACGTATTTTGCATTTTGTATTTGCATTTTAAATACAAGTATTTCAAATAAGTCGCAACTCTGCATCGGATGTAACTTGGGTCCCGTCTATTTATTGGCTCGACACTCTGACGTATCATCGGTTAAATCTGTGAAGGTGCGCTTACACGAGCAACTAAAATTGCTCCATCTTGGGCAATTCTCGTCAAATATGACGTCACAACAACATCCAGCAATTTAGGGCAATTCCAATATATAGCAACCTGTTGCCAGAGATACGGCCATACAATATGGAGCAACTTAAAAAAAACTAGGCAATGCGCCTCCCCCGCAGTCTCCGCCGCCAGCTGGTTTCTTTCGCAAAAACGAGACATAGTTATACATAGAAAGAAAATTGACTAAAAATTTCCAAACTGATTGGATATTCGGCAACTCATGAAATATATGGAGCAATCAGAAACAAGATTGCCCAAACACATCGGCAATTTATTGTTATTGCTCCAGATTGCTCCACTTAATTGATCCAGATTGATCCAGTAGTGTTGCCGAGCAATAATTGTTCAAAAATTGCCCGTGTAAGAGCACCTTTAGGTTGAATGTTTTATTGTTACTCTTCCGTTCTGGCGATGCGCGACCGTCCATACACGACGTTTCTTTCGTCAGATGGGCAACCACCCTATAAAACTATGGAAACGGGCAACAATGTTGACACATGACGGCTCTTTAGCCCGGACCGTAACCGGCTAGCTCTGGTAATGGGACGGCCCACACATCCCATCTGTAGGAGCGTTAAGTTGGCAGCTCTGTCGCTGGTCGTCTTGGCGTCAGCGTCGCGGCGCGCCTACTTATAACAAATAGCAACCAGTGCCATGAGCGCGCGTTGCTATCGCGACCTCACATACCTATTGCCAATTCTTAAAGTTGCAAAATACAATGAGGGGCCTGTTTTGTCAGTCCACCGTATATCTTGCGCGGCCGGCGGCATGGCCCCGGGCCGCACGCTCTGATGGGGACGGCGAGTATTCCAAGAACATTATTCCAAATGGCTTCACAACTAAGCATAATGTCAGATGACATAAAAGGTGTACCACCTGACGCTGATTTTCAGCATGCTAGAATAATAAACACAGGTATGTGCATGTCCGTGCGCGTTCTCCAATAAATGAAATAGAGAAAATAAATTAAACTTGATTTAAAAAAGAAAATGCGAAAATAAATTAAACTTGATAATATTAATCGCCCACCAGTGGGACAGTATAAGCTAAACAAAAAAATAAATTAAACAGATAATAAATTTAAGATGATAATATTATATAAATAAATTAAAAGAGTGAATAAATTAAGGTTCAATATCATCAGCCTACAGACTAATAATAATAACTTTATTATGGTTGCTAATTTAAAATAATAAAAAAAATAGAGTAAATAAACTTAAGCTGATAAATATAAAATAATAATTGAAGGGTGGAATATGTGGATATAACAGGTAAATGACACTATTTTTATGTTTTTTTTTTTATTTATTTTATTCACGAAAATGTACATAGAAAAATATATAAATCTTCTGCCAAACTGCTGTACAGTTTGTCGGCAGTGTTCTCGTGGATATACTTTTGTGATTGACTACTTTATAATATACACATGGACGCAAAGTCTAAGTAAAAAGAAAAAATAAAAGGAAAAGGGTACACACCAAATAATTATCTAATGATGGGCTCAGGTCGTCTGGTCATGTCGGGGGTGGCAAAGCATCTGCGATGTCACTGGTGTTGCAGATGTCCATGGACGGCGGTAGCCACTGACCAAAGGCTGGGTCCTCACTTCCTTGCCATACAATAACATAATGGCCACATACCTGGGCATATTCAAATTTCTACATTTATATCTGTGATTCGTATGGGGGCCATTAATTACGTGTACGCAATTTTGGCGATTTTTCGACCCCCACCCCCGCTCTGGTGAGATGTCGTGGGATTTGGCTCGACTCTCCCCCCAACTCATAATCTCACGTGAGATATTTCAAAATGCGTATTTTTAGTGTAAAAACGCTTATTTGCGTTGGATTTGTGCATTGCGTTTGCCTGGCTCGGCTGGCCGATATAACAATCGAGAAGCTACTGTGCTACTTTGTGGCGTTCGCATAACCGCGATAAATATTATTTTGTAGGATTTAGCCATATTAGCGGATAAACATGTGTTACTTAATTTAACCCAGTTTACTCGCAATTTTATTTTTAAAGAGTATTCTATTCCATGTTTGTCCAAATGTCCTTATAACTTACAACGCTTTTATTTGTAGAATACGTGGTGTGCCTTTTAGTTGCTAAATAAATGTATTTTCCTTCTTTGAACTTGGTTAATACAAAAATATACTCAATGCTCATTTAAATTAAATTGATTTTGTATTAGCGAAACAATCGATAATTTGCACATGAGCGATAAGTGAAGTGTAGTGCAGTAGGTGCAAAAAATATGATTTATTAAAAATTAAACAATTTTCAGGTCCAACATGGCAGCCGCAGTCGCAGCCGTCAATCAACACATCTCTAAACACGAGCTTCGGTATCGCACAAGCCGACACTTCCAGCAGCTTCCAGCTGCAGAAGCCGCCCGGAAAGCGCGGGAAACAATGATATTGGCGCTAATACACGAAAGTGTTGTGACGTGCGAAATGACGCTCAGTGGACCAAAGTAGCTAGTTTCTACTTAGATAAATCGTTTTTGGAACCATCTTACTATTTACTCCAGCTCTTCTGAAAGACTATTCAACATAAAAGTTCTTTAACTGTCAAGTGATTAAAGCCGTGTTCAATTCTCGATTGATTGTGAGTGTAAGCACTCAATCAAATGCCTTATGACTCTCGCATGGACATTCTGGCCTCGTGACGGTCGAGTAATTTTCATTGATTAGCCTTTCAGAAATCCGGGTGTAACGACAAAACGTCTACCGGGTTTAGAGGACGTAATGAAATGACTTTAGTCGGAATATTTCTGCAAGTGCTATAGAGAAATGGACTCCATGTGGCGAGTGTATAAACTGTTTAGTAAATGTTTTGATAGCTACAAAAAGTATATACTTAATGAAATCGAAATTGTAGTTAGCGGATAACGATATTGATCGCAGTCATGATGCATATTCTCGAATAGAGATAGATAGCCGTTACTTAGCACATGCTATAATTAAGCAGTATCCCTGTTACTGTCGCGCAACTTTTAAACCACAAGAGAAAGACAGATGAGTATATATCTCACTCAGGCACATCCTAAGTAATGTTTATTTATCTCGTACTCAACTGTTTATACAACCCTAGTTTTAGTATATGCGAAACCCAAAACACGTGTCTAGTATTTTTAACCGACTTCAAAAAGGAGGAGGTTGTCAATTCGTCGTAACCTTTTTTTATGTATGTTGTATGTCCGATGATGGGATCCTGGAGAAATAGAGAACTCTTCAAATTTTATAGGCATACTAGAAGCTATTTAGGTAATTTTTTGGAAGACTTTCTCGGAGTGGTCCCATTTCAATTTGGTGAAGATCTGATGAAGAACTTCGGAGATAGGCAACGGAACTCCTCAATAAATGATAGCAAATGGCCTGGGATTGCTGAAATCTCATGTCTGTCTACTGTTTACACCAGTTCATAACATAACATCACGCCGGTACGCTGTGAAGGGGTAAGCACATGTGAACCACTAAAAAGTGAAAAATAAAAACTTTCCAAAAAAAAAAACAACCGACTTCCAAAAAAACTACAAAGTGAAAAATAACTTTAATTTCGGAAGTCGGTGTCTTTGGAGCTGTATTTGAATTTTTTGTCACCGCCTTCCGAAATTAAAGTTATTTTTTACTTAGTAGTGTTTTTTTGGAAGTCGGTTGTTTTTTTTTTTGGAAAAAGTTTTTTATGTAAAGAATCTATGTACAAAATTTCAAAACTGTATCATGTAAAATCACTAAGTTATAAGCTTGATAAGTTACCTAGTTGTCTACATATGCATGATCACCAAGCGGCACCCCGCGCCGCCCGCGCGTCCAGCGTCCTATGATCCTAATGAGCACATTGATATAAAATAAGCAGTTGGTACGTAACCGTACGGCGATTGTATTATAATTAACTGGTGCTAACATTTTTCATCACACTTGCAAAACTTTTTTGGGAAAAAAATATAACATGGTGTTAAAATTATTGGAATCGATTCAGTTACTTATTTTGAACAAACTGTATTTAGGTTTCGCATGTGCTAAATATAATGTTGTATACTCTGCCGGTTCTATCGTCTTAAGGCGAGTACACATTAAAACCGCATCGGGCCGCAGCGCATCTAATTTGAATATAAAAAAGCACGGTGCGGCCCGCCATACGGTGCGATATTCATCCAAAATGTACGAAAATGTGTTGTGCGGCCCGCCTAAATGTACCATCGCGGACACTGGCGGTGGACCACTTTCAATCTTATTGCTTAAGGCATAAGGGGGAAAAGAGATTGACCGCTATTGTCCGCGCTTGTACGGTGGTTCAGTGTGTCTATGTAGCCCACTCAGAGGCGAATGACTTTTGAACCATTTTCTCAAAGAAATTGTGCCTCGAAATAGTGTTGTTTATTAAAGAATTGTTCAAGGGCTTATTTCTCAATAAGTCAGTTAACTTTTATCTGAGAAATAAATATTGCTGTTTGACAGCCTTTCTATAGAAAATATGTCGTTCTTGTGATACAAGTTATCGGACTTTTGTAAAATCAGCCCTAAGTGTATTTCTAGTGTTAAATATTTGTCTCCATTTCTCTTAAAACGTTTGTGAAAGTATTTATTGGCATTTTATAAACATTTTTATTTAAATAAATGCACAATTGAATGTAAACAGTGACTGATATATTTTGACCCGACTGCGCCAGAAGGCGGGTTATGTTTTTCGAGTGTATATATTTAATGTAATAGTTTGATTATTTCGCATTCCAAATTTCAATGTAAAACAATGTATAAAATACGAATTATAAAAGTGTCCCGAAATAATAGCAATAGTATAGTATTCATAACATGATAAATAAAAAATAAAATTGTAACAACAATGATATATTTTATTATCTATCACGATTTTTTTAAATGAAAAATGATAATCAAATTAAATATTCTGTAAACTTACAAGTTGAATATGGAAAGTAAAATGCCAATTGTTCATGTTATATTGAAATGTAATAAATAAAACATCGTCATTTTCAAAATCGCTCTGTTATTTAGTTATATCAACGTATTGTAATATTTTGTAAGTAGCTACCTTCGAAAATATATTTTCTCAATAATTCTGATTTTAAGTATGTATCTTGTAAATGTGATTTTCCCTGCTTTGTCAACTGTGATGTACATTATACAATTCGCGAGCGCACGTCATGCAACTCTTAGGACATTGGAACAAGGGAAAAATTTAAATGATTGACGCGTGTTCGTGAAATGCAACATCTCTATCTATGGCGTATCTTCTCATTGAATACTACTGTACTAAACTTACTTATGTATTGGGGTTTTCCATCTGTCAAAACGGTGAAGGAAAACATCGTGACGAAACCGGCATGTCCTTGAACCAAGAATTCGACATGTGACACGTCACATGTGGTCACGTGATAAAAAGTCATCGTAAGGAGCGTTTTAGCGGTAAATTCAAAACAACGAAAAGTAAATTTGATTTAAAACGTTTTTAATTGAGAAAATGGATATAAATAAATTTATTTTTATTTTTCTGTTACATGTTTCGTCCCAATATTCAAATTAAAATAGTTTTTAATAAATTGGAAAATACCCTATTGAAGTTTATATGGAGAAGGAATGCAGAAAGCTACTATTTTTTTAAGTATGGTCGAATTTAATTTTATAGTCGAATAATAAACAAATCATAAAATTTCGACGACTGGGCGACCACTAGTCTAAATAAATTAAGGTGCTGATATTTTTGTTAACTCTTCATGGCTGCATCTAGTTGGTTTGGATTGGTAAATAAGCTCCACCAAATATTGAACGTTCATAATAATTGTTTTTTTTTGTATTTTTTTGTATAGGGTTGTCGTCTACTTGTTGATGTCTGTCTTCTAGCTATTTATCTGTTTGAAACGAGTAGTCTGTAAATTCATTTGTTATTTAATCTGATTTCTGATAGGTCGCAGTAAATTTTATGCTACTCGGAAGTCTTTAAAATGTTTTTTTTTTAAATATAAATTTCCATCTTGTGTTTATTTTGAAATGACAAATGTTATGTTACAATTTAAAGGTCCTTTTTTTTCTTTTAACTTCGTGAGAGTAAGCAAGATTATGTTGTTGATTTACTTAGTAAAAACTAGAAGGTGAAATTTTCTATTTGTGTTAGTTTTTGTCGTAAATGGATGGTTCTTGTTTCGTAAAAACAAAGGTCGAAAAATATCTGATTTTTAGAAATAAAAGTAGTTCTCAGTAAAAAGAGATCGTATTTACATTGTTGTTTTTATACTATCAAATTATTGAACGTTTTCGTTCCATCTTTTACTTCATCAATCGCTTTCTACCAGGCGAGATCGAGCAGGGCCATTTCGCAATAAAAAAATAAGTAAGGTATTATTGTTTTGTCGTTTGTCGCATGTGGTTGAAAAGTTGTTGAAATTCAACTGTGGTAATTAATATATTTCCAAAAGGATCAATCAAGTTTTTCAAAGTTTTGTTAGTTAGGGTATTGGTCAATCTTTGTAATATATTTTATCGGTTTTTTCAATATCGGTTTGGGAGGAAAAATAAATAAATAAACATTGTTGTCTAAACAAATGGTCACTGCTATTTTCATTTATATGTATTTATCAGTACTTGGGCCAAATTCTCGTAGAAAAATTAATTATCGCAGAATGAATGTGATAAATTGTCACACAGATTGATTACAACTGCGATTGTTTTATTAACAGCTAGCTAATCGCAGCAGTTGACGCCTTTTAAATTTTTTGGATTAGTTGGTTCTTATGGCGTTGCTTGCTTAAATTTTTTTTTTCGTTTATTGGCGATGCAAAGTTTATCCGCTCTAGCGGTGAAATTTAGAAGTTGTGAACGACACTGCTTTAAAGTCGAGGTTAAGGTGAGGTTAAGTTTAGACATAATCAGATGGATCACGATTACATACATAAACCTGTTGCTAATAAAAGCAGAAATACGAAGTATTGTTGCGTTCCTCAATGTAGTACTTACAAAGATACCACGTCATTAGAGATTAGATAAAAACTTGTACGAATACCTAAAATTACTTTGCTTACCGAAATGCCGAATTCTTCTGCAATGGCTGATTTAGAAACACCTTCCTAACACAATATAAACTATTTTATGTTTCGTATGCTCATCAATTCTATAGTTTTATTTTAAATGGGTACCGTGAAACAAGCCAACTTTGCCCGTTTTTTAATGAAAATCGAATACAGTACAAGAATTTTCTATAGGAACTTAAGTATATTTTTCCGTTTACTACAACTATGTGACCATATACACGCATTTGCTATGTAAAATGTTTAACAAATTAAAATTTAAACTAACATTTGTTCGATTTTGATGGTGGGCAAAATAATCCGGACTTTTAGCCAACATTGCCCACTTCGATTTTTGACGCAAATCTAGATCTTATAAACACCTACAAAGCACCACGACTACAATTTGAGGCAATCTTAACCTAAGTTCTAAAACACTGTTTGTAGGGTAAATATTTTCGTGATAAAAACAGTGGGCAATGTTACCTAGCGGTTAGTGCTCTTTTCCATACAAGGCTCAACAAACGGTTTAAGATTTGTAGGGTTGTCACATTCCAGTAAAATTATTAAATAAATATTATTTTCACTTTTCTTTTGTGGGTGTTGGAGATGCATATGAATAGAGGTTAAAATGGTATTTAAATGAAACCTTGTGTTCAAAATTAAATGTTTATTCAAATTTGGTCCACATAATACCGTTGTTTTGTTCTGAACATTTGAACAACAACAACTTTACGCTGTAATTGCTATATCAAAAAATGAGATGCGTGTGCAAACTTGAACCAAAAGCAAAACTTATGAACAGGTACCTAATTATAAGGAAATTTTGATCTAATACTTAAAAGACAGTAATATAAATCTTTTATCAATTTCCACATGCAAGAGCCCATGAGGAACAAAATCACAATTAGTAGATAAATCACATCACACGGTAAATAAAAAACAGTCAAAATCAAATCGCCGCTAGGGGTCTTCGTTAAGTCATAGACTTAATCAATACCATTGTTCTGTTCTGAGCACATCAATAACGTTAGCTTGAAGCTGTAAATGCTAAAGAAAATGAGATCAAAAAACGTTCAAAGCAATGACTTCAATCACCAGTAGAACCGATCAACAAGTACCTAAATAAAGAAACTTTAATCTAATGTAAGACACGGTAACAAAAACCTTTTATAAAATTACTTAGCTAGAGCCTATGAGGAACAAAATCACAATTAGTACCTAGATAAATCACATCTACAGATTTTCTATTGGCCGATAGTTTAATCTTAGTCATTTCCTAATCGTAGGATATGTTGCACTAGCAGCCCAATCAGTCTCAACTATCAGCCGACAGAAAGTCTGTCAATTTATTTATTTAAAGCTCTATCAAAACTTAACAATTATATTTATTAAAAAACAAGTAGGGGAGACCGAGGAAGGTTGTGACAATTTTTACTTAAAAGAACATATCTCAGTAAAGAAACATACCACCGTTATGAATTTTAGCCACGATATAGCTCAATCCTTACCCTTTTAGATTTAATCATCAAAGCCAACATATAATATAAGGTTTCTGAAAAAAACCTTCAAAACTGTAACTACTCCCTTTGTCACAACTCTCCTAACACCGAGGTAAGTTGTGACAAGTACCAAGGTAAGTTGTGACAGCTGTGTAATTACATTTAATTTTATAAATAAAATTACTTTTACTTTAATTATAAACAAAACGCACTTTTTTTTGCATAAAGGAACTTTAATTATTATTTAGAATAATTGCAGGAATTATAATAACAACAAATATGAATATAAAAGTATTAAATTATTTTTTGAACAATTAGGTATTATTATGAGATCAATACTTTCAAAATCAGTCAATAGTCTTAACCTAATCAGACAAACAATTATGGCAGACGTATTGCAGCTCGCCCCCAGTGCATTCTTCGTGAGACCAGCCTTTACACTCCAAGCATTGAACCCACTTCTCATTCGATCTGCTATTGGCATAAGGTTCGAGGCAGCACAAGCAAAAATAATCATTTTCTTCATCTTCTTCAGCATCATTTGCACTCTTCTTGTTAGTCTTTTTGGCTTTTTTAGGTATGTTCTTTCCTTCGCTTAAAACGCGTTTTTTCACGCTTTTTATCTTCCTGCTGGCTTCTATGGCAGCTATTTCATCTTTAATAGGTGTGTCAGTAAGCACAGCCGATTTTATCTTGCGCCTATTAGGTTGGTTATTTTTTCTAGGCGGAGCTTTTGGCAACGGCCTCACTGATTCTGGCGAGAACACATTAGAAGTAGTAGCTAGAGGAGTACAACTCCATTACCAGGTTCTAGAGGTCACTGTTTGGTGGTCTAGCGCCGGTGTGATTCATCACAGCTTCTTACCAAACGGGGTGAGCATTACTGCAGATGTGTACTGTGAAGAACTGAACACAATGATGGAGAAGCTGGCACATCTCCAACCAGCATTGGTCAATCGCTCGTCTCCGCTGCTCCTGCACGACAACGCGCGACCTCATACTGCACAGCAGACGGTCTCCAAGGCCTTTAAGTTTGTTTCGTCGTAGTTGACTATGTTAGAGTGAGGTACGCCTTCAAGTGACTTTTCTAGTTCTGCAAAGTAGGTTTTCATCATTTCAGGTGACACTTCTGCTCTCGAACGTTTGATGTTTTGAGATATCCGCTTTGATATTTTGTCACTATGTCGTTTCAGGAAGCTCTCAACAAAATCAGGCCCTGGATAGTTGTTTTTAAACCTTTTCACAGTAATGTTTGATGTATCAAGATACATTTTAACAATATATCTTAAATCGTTTTGGTCCAACGGATAGCCCCAATCCGCACAAATATTTAAATTTTTTACAATAAAAGCCTCGGCCTCTGGTGTCATTGCCGTTTGGCCACCATGGGGTTTCATTGATTTATTATTGCGTCTCTGTAAAACTGAATATGAAATTCCATATTTCTCAGCAATGCATCGTATCGATGTGTTTCCAGCTGATATGTCTAGTAAAGCTTGATTAATTATGGCTACGTCATATTTTTTAAGAGATTTCGCTCCCGGTTTGGGTCGGTAGTTTCTAGGCATATCTGTAGAGAAATAAAATATATTTCGTAAATATAGGTACCTATTTGAGCACGCATACTAACTCACCAGGATAATATTGTAATATATATATAATAATATATATAGGTGTTCTTTTTATAATATGATTTGCAATCTGTAATGGCTTAAATTTAAAAATAAAGAAGGTAAAAATAAAAAATCATTATTTTGTAATGATGACCTAGGAAAGGACTGAAAACGTCATAATTAATAAACTATTTTTTTTTTATTGTTGTATTTAAATAGACCTCTAGATAGTAAGCATTAAACGTGTTGACAACCCTAATAAAAAAAACCTCTTCGCCCCTTTCTTGACCCTGTACACCCCATTCTTGAGTCTGTTAGCCCCACAAGTGGCTCTGTTGCCCCCTTTCTATGACCCGCTTCACCCCTCAGGTGACCCTGATAACCCCAAAAATCTAAGTAATTGCCTTTAAATAAGTTTTCTCCAATTATGCAGGAAAATAATACACAAATTCACTCACCTATGCGCTTTTACAATAACCCAAGAGACAAGGTTTGCTTAGAACCGGGTTATATTGCCGAAAAATCACAGAAACCAAACAAAAAGACGAAATTACGCGGAACCAAAATACGACTGTTTTGGAGCGGGATTTTTAAACCGTTTTTTCTTCTATTCTACTTTGTCTATGAATCGTGTGTTGCCATTACATAAAAATTCAAAACCTTCTTTGTTCAAGTCAGTTACTCGACCACAGACAAACTAAGTTACCAAACCAGAAAATGAACGTGAACAAAATTAGACTACATGATTCTGTTCCCCCCTGGGACCCGCTTCACCCCATTTTACGGTAGGTACTTTTATTATTACTGTCTTCGTTGCTCAAATTATTCCAATCATCGAAACAATTCTCGAAGACCTTTTGCCATGCCCTCTGTTTTAAAAACTTATCACTAAACGCCTTCTCCAATAAGTTCCATAGACATGGCCGTTGTACAATTTCAATTATCATTTTTTGTGTCCAGCATTTTGTGAGTAAAAATACGTGTCGACTCTCACGCAAAATGTACCTGACTGACGCTTTGCTCGGTCCGCGTCGGCCCCCTCGCCCCCCGCAAACTCAATTCGGGCCGAATAATGCGTATGAGTCGGCAGACAACTCATTTTGCGTCGCCGTGTGAATGAAACAGGACTTTTGTATGAAACAGAATGCAGCAGAAATTACGCGACCGAAATTACGCAACTCACAATTCAAAAATTTACGCTCGTTTGGCTTCAGCCTTAAGGGTCGGATACACCGCGAGCGCGACAGAAAATTAGTTATTGAAGCGCTACTCACGCAGCGATAGACGCGCGCGCCCCGCTCACGCACACAGATGTTTACATAGTGGTTCGAGCGGTAGGAAGCGTGAAGAAATATTTAAAATAGAAATGGATACTATGTTGTACTTTTTATTGCATTTATACTTAGTAAGGAAGGATGTGAGAGGGGGTGGTTTATTGCAGTTTTGTATGTAGGTATCAATCAGCTGTTATATTATGATTTTCAAAAACAAAGTCAATTAAAAAGTGCTCCTTTTTGATGCTTGAGACCGCGCATGGGAGATACTTTTGTACCCCAAAGGTATATTACAATAAGTATACCAACATTATATAGGTATGCGATGTGTTACTGTGTAAGAATGTAAATATTTTTGTCTTCTCTCCTCGCCGCAAAAGCTAAAAGGATTTGGATGTTTGTTATACAGTTTCTTTAGGTAGGTACTCGTAATAACACACGGAGTC
This sequence comes from Antitype chi, assembly GCA_947359405.1. Taxonomy (NCBI): domain Eukaryota; kingdom Metazoa; phylum Arthropoda; class Insecta; order Lepidoptera; family Noctuidae; genus Antitype; species Antitype chi. The sequence goes on along the minus strand of OX375811.1, from coordinate 13,418,685 downwards.
CGTTTTATCCTTATTTTTAAGTAAGTCCCGAGGAAGCGTTATCTAACTAAATTCCACGCTGGCGATGCCGCGGTCCCGCCCGCCGCACCGCCCGCTATTGATGAATAAATAAAAAGAAAAGTCCTGACTGACTGACTGACTCACATCAACGCCCAGCCCAAACCCTTGGACCCAGAAAGCTGAAATTTTGCACAGAGGTTTCTTTTATAATGTAGACAAGGAATAAGGTAGAATTTTTCGAAATTCAACCCTAAGGGAGTTAAATATGGGATGAAAGTTCCGCGCGGGCGAAGCCGCTGGCAAAAGCTAGTTGATGAATAAAACTTCAGTTTTAATTATTCAAAAGTAACCTTATCACATTTTGAAACAGTAACATGTAATTTTTTTTTATTCAGATAAATGAAATACTAAACAAAGAATATTCTTCATCTAAAATGTTAAAAATCGCAAAGATAAATTTGTATTACATAATGATACTGTGAATTACAAAGTTATTTTTTACAGTTGCAGAAAATTGTCCATATTTATATAAAATACCTTATGCATCGGCGTTTTCAATCGGTTGTCAATCACTCAGTCGGTCTCTCATTCGAAGCGCTTTGCATTCTTGCTTTCTTCTCTTTCATTGCTTTCATAATATACGGCGGATCTCAAATTGGCATGCACCGAGAATGCCGAGGGTCAAGCAATTCTGGGAGCAAACATTCATTATAAAATCTGACCAACTTAAACTCCATTTTTGTCTTCCAAAATTCGTCATCACGCTGAATCATATAAACTTTCATTGGAATAGCTTCACCAAACCAAATACCAAGCATGCAGAAGTCTTCTTTCGTTATATGTAACTGGCCTTGAATTTGAAAATGCCAATGATGCTGTTTATTTTTTACGTAAGTATTTAAAATAGAATCAAATTTCCAAAACGGATGTTTCTTCATGGCATCTTCTAAAGCAAAATCTAAGGAAGATCGATATTTAATTTCAACTAAGTCTTCTGCATATTCGCCATCAGGTGTGGTTGCTAAGAATTCATGCTCATGGTCAACAAACAAAACGCAACCTTGAATCTGAATATTCTCTTCTTTTTATAACTGTCTTATTGCGGTTTCGTCATTGTCAATACCATACCGAATAGCAGGAACGGTGGAGAGATTACTACCATAAATAATTTTTTTGACGAGCGAAGCACAACTGGTACTTTCTCGTTTTTTACAAATTTCGCCAAATAATGACGAGGTAAGTAATTTTCTCCTACTCATCCACTCCGCGCTATACCTTTGCAAAACAGTCGATCTTTCAAGCTCCTTTCGCTCAACAGAAGACAACCTCAAATCATTCAAAAAGGAAGTCTTTGCATCATGAAACACATCTGGACTTATGTCAGGTTGCTGGGAAATTTCTCCGTAGTGGGCGTCTTTCGATACGGGAATCTGTCGCAAATTGGAGACAATTCGGAACCTCAAAGGGCCACCTTCCGACTTCATCATCAGACCCTGGAAATCATCTAGATCTGTAGTACTTGTCAAGACAAATCTAACGAGCCCAAACACGACGGGGCTATGTTGCTTAGTTAAAGAGTTCTTATGGCCACCTTCCGACTTCATCATCAGACCCTGGACATTATTCTACATCTATAGTACTTGTCGAGACAAATCTAACGAGCCCAAACACGACTAGGTTATGTTATAGAGTTCTGGCCACCGGCTGGCTTCATCATCAGACCCTGGACACCATCTAGATCTTTTTCACCATTTAGAACAAATTATGTCACACCAAGTACTTGAAAATAAGATGACGATTATAAACCGGAAAGATACTTACCTGCGAACAAAGCAAGCTTGTAATAATAAGAGGCGTAAAGTAAAAATAATAAACTAATAATACATGACACAATATACAAAATACGTGCAGAAAGAATCGAGCGTAAATTTTAAAAAAATTTGTACTTACCTTGTATAAATTATTGTTCTGACTCCGGCAGTTCCCACCACTGTGCGGGGGATCTCGTGTACGCACAGGCCACTATTTGCCGCGTATTTTTTACTTGAAGAGCGACGTGCTCCCACCTTGGAGACGTGCGGTCGACTGAGCTCTGCAGTGTTGCCACACGCCAGATCGAGAAATCTGGATAGAACGTTCGAAAAATCTGTACAAAATCTGTATGAACACAAAACGCTAAAATCTGTATAAAATCTGTAAAACTGTAATAAAATCTGTACAAAATCTGTTCAAGAAAACAATATTTATTATTTTTTGTACATATTTTTATTCATTTTAACAATCATTTTTTTATCAACTTGGAGTTTATAACAGGGTTCATCACTAAGAAGTTGTTTCGTTAAAAGAAGTCCCTCAATCGTTTCAGTGCCTAAATGGTTTCTTGTTTTTGTTTTAATTGAATTTACTGCGGAAAATATTCTTTCCACTGCGGCACTAGAATGAGGGAGACTTAGTAAAGCAGTAACAAATTGCAGAAGAGTTGGATATAATGATTGTCCATCTAAGTCTTGTGCACAATTGACTTGATGCCAAAACAATTCTGTATCTTCTGCGCTTGATTCTAGAAGGTCGTCATTCATTCTCAATTGTCGCCACTCATTGTCCAACGTTTGAAAATGTTCTTGTCCAATTATATTAGGAAAAGCGTGTGCAATGTGAGTCAATGATGGTATACTGCGCCGTTTAACAATAATGGGATTGAGAAAGTTTAAACATTTTGTGGTGTTATTTCCAAAATTGTAACGGGATTTTATTTGTTTAGCTCCTTCTACATAAAAATCTAAACATCGTAGTTTAAATACATGTACTATCGGCCAAACTTCTGCATGCTCACCTCTAAGGCGATAATCTCATAGCACGGCTCACGACTCGATCGCACAATGCACGAGTTTTGACCAATAGGATGCACAAAGCGTATTTTAGTGGTGTTCGTATTAGTATAATCATGTATAGAATGTGTGACACTCACACTAGGAGAGTACTATGCTCACTTGTTTCTGCTAAGAGACGAGTTTTTAATGGGCACGGCCAGCGCGGCGCGGCGGCGGCGTGAGCTCTTTGTTATTGAATTGAATTGTTTTTTTATTATGGACAAGAATTAATTTTAGTACTCATATCTTCTGTTTGTTTGGTTTAGAAAATGTATTATTGATATTGCAGTATTTACAAAAATAATTTGTAATAACTAATAAACTACAATTTATATGTATTAATCCACTTTAATATTTTCCTCTCTCTATCGGGTCTATAGATATAGGTTATTTATGAACACTTTCACTGCCTCTCCAATTTTCACCATATCCTATGTGATGCCGCATGCCGCAGCAACCGCACCATATTCCCTTCACAATAAGATGAGACATTGAAACGAACCGTTTTATTACAGTCCGTTCCACCGATTTTGACTTCTATTCCGTAGGCTTATGGGTGGCATTAAAGGCAAAAAAGTGGTTACAATACCAACTGTTTACTGCAGCTGCCATTTGTCATGCCACCAACACAATAGCATTCAAAATCGATTGAACGGACATTTATGGTTTGTTTACCTTTTATCTCACGGCTCCCTGAATACGTTAGGTATAGGTGCGTTGACCGGCACTGCATGAAGGTATCAAATGTTTATATTGAAATTTTTTGTGTTTAATCGACTTTATTAAAAGTAAATAACTATCTAAATTTCTATGTGTTTGTTTATACTTGGGCAATTTGGGAATACTTGAAAATTACAGTAATATTTGAACCAATACTCTGCGCAGTTCATACAATGTTATCAGAGCTTTTTGTTTGTAGCTAACGCAAGGCCGCAAGCCGCACAACTCTTGCAACTGAAATAAAAATAAGTTCATTATCTAAGACCCATTGTTATTTAGTGGGAATGTCTGGAAATTCGGTTAAACAATAGAGGACGGCTTAATACAAGGGCCATACGTTTTTTTATTACCTTAGGATTATCTCAAATGTTTTGCAGTTGTTCCTTGTATTTGGTTTAATACTTTTAACAGTAGGTAATTGTAATATTACCTTTTATTCATTAAAATAATACAGGGTGAAATTGAATTCATGGGCATCCTTTTAAGGGGTCATTGTACTCATCATTATGAACAACTTCAACTATGAGACCATACCTGAAATCGCGAAAAAAAAATCAGCTGTTCCCTACATTTATGTTTGCATAACTCGACAAAATGTAGGGAACAGCAATTTTTTTTTCTCGATTTCATTTGTTCCCATTGTCAAAGTTGTTCATAATGACTAGTACAATGACCCCTTAAGAGGATACCCATGAATTAAATTTCAGCCTGTATAACGAACAAGATATCGTTGCAATTAAAATGCCCAGGCATGCCGTGCAGGATGAGCACTTTAAGACTGGATTATAATCAAACCAACACTTTACTCTTTTATAATTCATGCTCTAGTCAAAGTTTGACAATTCATGATTTTAAGCGAAATCAACGCTACAGGCGCGTTACCGGCATTGCATGTTAAGTTTTTTTTTGACAAATCTAACAATGATTCAGTTCCTATGCCACTTTAAAATTCAGAAGCTTATCAAGTAATTAAACTAAACTATAATTTGTGCCTTGGCAGCAGTGAGAGTGAAAGGATTGAAATAAAATGTTGGGTACTAGTGAAATATATATTTTTAGTTTGTGTTCATTTAACATTATGCAGGATTAAAGATTTATTTAGGTTGATATTTAAATCTTATCTGTATAATAAAAGATGTATAGTAAGTGCTTTTTGTATGAAACTATCGGCTGTAATCTCAGTGTGAAAAAATAAACAGTTAGTTAAAATCTACTTGAGAACAATTTTAAGGATTTGCTGTTGTAGAAAAAAAAACAATATAAGTAACTTAATTTATTTTTAATAGACTTTTTCAAAACATTAAAGATTCATCCAGAAATTAACATATTATAACAAAAAATTACACAGAAATTATCATCAAAATGCAAAATATTATAAGTGAAAAGATTCTTACTCATAATATCATTTATAAACTGTATTTATCTACACTTATATCGTAAAGTTCAAAATATGAAATCAACACAACAATGACAAACAGACAACACAACAACAACAGGCAAAAAGCCTGTCAGTAAATAAGATTAGGAGAATATTGCTCGTGCAGTTCTAATGAAATTGAAAAGTTTTAAGATTAGTAAAATTTAAGAATCTTAATAATTTTTATAATTTGCAATAATTACATTACACTACAGACTAGGTTTATCAAGCAAATGAGATCAATTATTTATGAGGTGGACGGATATGATGACACTACTGAATATGTAAAATAACAAACTAACGAGATCGGGGCTTACGACAACATTGATTGTAAATAAAACAACAAATCCACCAATAAAGGCAACATGACACTAAATTGACATCAATAATTTTACAAGAAGACTTCAAAATCGTTGGCAATATTTTAAACTATGATTACGGTCTACAGTCTACCCTGTGACATTAATCAACGAAGTAATATAATACAAATTGGAATAATAAAAATAAACCTAATAAAAATAGCTATACAGGGTTATTTGCAAGCCGCCGGAGTCGCGGGTTGTTCGAAAGAGATACCATGGCCCTGGCACAGGCAACTGAAGGAACACGGGTGGGTTTTAGTCAGTAAAAGTATGACACGACCTTCCGCTCCGCCCAGAGCGGGAGAAGTCATTTGATGATAAAACACTAATAAGCTCGTAGGACTATAATACTAACATCATAAATAACAACTTTTGTTGTATGACTTTTAATAATTCATAAAAAAATAATTTCATAATACAATTAAAAATATTTATTTTGATCGCTCTAAATTTGAACAACTCTACGCGGTACCAAAATATGTAAGTAGTTAAATAAACAAACAGTGCGTTGCGAATGCAGGGTCGCAGCGGTACTTACTACAAAATACAGATCTAAAAAGTGTTATTACAAATATTACAACAAAAACTTGAAAGTTTACTTTTGGTATTCTAAAAAGTCATAGATCAAAAGTGGTTGTACTAATATAGTCCTACCAGGTGTTAGAAAAATAACCCTGTATAATGTAATTATACAGTATGTTAATTAACGAAAGGCGTTCCCGTTAACCCGCAATAGTATAGCGTCCACATGCTACCAAAATATGACCATTCGAAAATTCACGAAAAAAAATCTGCTGTTCATTACATTTATGTTCGCATACCTAGCTTAACAAAATGTAGGGAGCAGCTGATTTTTTTTCGCGAATTTTTAAATGGTAATATTAATTGTAGCATGTTTGGACTATTGCGGGTTAACGGGAACGCCTTTCGTTAATTAACATAGTGCATGTTAAAAATTATATTAACTTAATATTTCGTCGCTGCTCCTCCCGCATCTATCACAGCATCGCAACGGCTACGCATGGACCTAGCCAGGACTTCGCACAAATTCGAACCTCTGAATGTGTCCCAAACTTGTTCGCAATGTGTGACAAGTGCTTCCTTCGTTCTTTCTGCTCTACTATCCCATCTCTGGACCATTAAACCCCACAAATTTTCAATGGGGTTTAAGTCTGGCGATCGGGAGGGCCATGGCACTGTTTTAATTTGTGGTTGCCCTCGCAACCACTCTTGAACAACCCGCGCACGGTGTATCGGGCAATTGTCCTGGAAAAAATAAAATTCTGGCACGTCCAGTTGTGGATACACCGTGCGCACTGTGGGTACCATGATGGTTTGTAGCACCTCTAAATACGTTTGGCCGTTTGCCCTCCCTGGTATAAAAGCGAGCTCGCCTGGTCCAGCAGCACTCATCCAGCCCCACATGTTCACTACAATTCTTCCCGATTCTGCATTTGGGTTCACATTTCGAGGTTCGTATCTTGTGTTATCTACACGCCATAAATTCCGACGACCTTGTTGGCTAGACCTAAAGCACTTTTCATCAGAAAATATGGCGTAAGAGAAATCGAAGTCCCTGTAGTCACGAGCGAATCGCACGCGAGCAGCTTTCTGCTCCTGCGTCAAAATATTTTTTTTTGCGGGACGTCTGTGATGGACTCCAGCTTGATGCAACTCGTTTCTAATAGTTTGCATCGAAACTTCGTATTCTTGTGCGAAACTGCGAGTGGGTGTGAACGGGTTCTCTTCATACGTGGCTATCATATTATTTAACTCGTTTTCGTTTATAGCCCGGGGTCGAGGTGCACGAACGCGTTCTGTAATTTCTCCTTCTTCATATCTTCGCACCCAGCGGCGCACCGTTGTTCTCTAACGAAAAAAAAAAAAAAAAAAACAATCAGCATCGATTTTTTACATAATATAGGAACTAAGTATAATAATACGAGTACACTACAAAAGTCTTATTCAAAGGGCACAACTAGTACACTATAAATAAAAATTATAAGTATTGAAATACTTAAGGTGTGCATTTTGGTTGACTTCATGATAAATAAACTCTTAACTTTTCTATAACTAATTTAAGTAGTTATAACATTCATAACTATATTTTAAAATACAAGTTGTAAATACAATAACTGAAAATCTCTTAAGGGGTCATTACTCATCATTATAAACAACTTTTACTATGAGAACCAAACCTGAAATCGCGATAAAAAAGCAGCTGGTCCATACATTTTGACGAGTTACGCGAACATAAATGTAGGGAACAGCTGTTTTTTTTTTCGCGATTTCAGGTTTGGTCCCGTAGTAAAAGTTGTTCATAATGATTAGTACAATGACCCCTTAAGAGGTTTTCAGATATTGCAATTTACACCTCGTATACCTATGAGTAAGAAAAATGCCATAGCGTAAATTCCAACATTGTATGAAACTGTCCCAAGCAAATTTGTGCTTTATCTCTACTATTTAAAAGTGTTTATCCCGTGCGGGCTGGCAACGTGGCATTTCTAAAGGTTTTTCGTGGTTAAATACCAACGATCTAGTGCTTGGCCGAAAAAATAGTAAGTACTTGCTATTTTATCGGCCAGCCAAGCACTAAATCGTTAGTATTTAAAACTATGTGTGCAATGTTTTTTAAGTTTTTTTGGTAAGTATTTACGAGCACTACTAACAAAAATTTACATTATTGTCAATTACTTTCCATCTGCAGTATTATGATAAAATAAATGTTAAAAATAATTATAAAAAACAATTATCTTGTGCTTGGGCGAAAAAAAATTGTAGTTTGAAATATAATGATCAAGCCTCTAGAAATGCGACGAATGCGCTCTGGTTTTTCTAATTAAAATGCGGCAACGACGCTGTGAGATAAGGCACCATTGTTTAGGTTGTTTTGGTTTAGGATTTATTATCGGGTCATAAAAGGCTCCAACAACGTCTTTGAAAGCAAAAATAAATAAAAAGAACAATCTTATTTGAATGCATTACTATAAGTAGGCAATATCTTATGAGAATTTAAAAAGATACCATCTGAAAGTTATAATAATGTTATTATTTTTATATATAAATCTGCCTAGCCTTTTCCCAACTATGTTGGGGCCGGCTTCCAGTCTAACCGGATGCAGCTGAATACCAATATTTTTCATGGAATTTGTTTTTAAATTGCAATATAAGGAAAAATGCAAACTATGAAATAATAATATTACTATCACTTTATTTATTTCTATATCTCTCCCTCTATCTGAATACAAAAACATAACTTACTTGCATGTTCAACTCCACTGCTATTTGGGATATATTTAACCCTTGTCTATGCAAAACAATAATTTGATTCCTTTCTTCCTGAATCAGGTTTCGGGTCGTCATGGTTGCACCACGTTAGTCACAGCCCACACACAATACACACACAGTCCAGGATACAAGCTAGGGTCAAGAAGAGGCTTTCGATCACAGTCCGGTATACAAGCAGAGGTCACAGTTAGGCAGGCAATCAGTCCGATAGAAATAAACAGGTCGTAAAATGAAATGGCGATAGGAATTTAAGGGAAGCGTCAAAAATTAGCGAGAGCAAATTGGCACTGCCGCGCTCTAGCTAATGTTTGTTATTTTATGTTACTCGCTCATTACTCACACAAATGCATATTGTCTCTAATTGGGGGAAACTAGGAAGGGGTGTGGTTTGTCACTAGCTGCGCTCTCGCAGGAATATTTTCTTAAGTGAGCATGCTTAACTTGGGCCGATAGTACATCATTTGGATTCAAATTAGGAGCAGTAGACAACGATACAGCAACATTCGCGCCAAGATAAAGATCATCAATTGGTTTGTAGTGTCGTGGGTTATCATGCTGGACATTGTGGAGCTGTCTCAAATAAATATGAGCTATTCATATAGCAATCCAGGAATGATTTAAATATGCGGCACAAATGCTCATGAATCGATTGAATTTGTGGCTTTTCGGACTGCATAGCTTGATTAAATTTAGTGAAAAAATCCAAAGAAAATTCAAGAAACTGCAAGTACATTTTGTTGTACGGGTTGTTCAGCATATGTAAAATAGTGAAGCAGGTGTTGAGAAGTAGGTTGATAATAAATTAAAATCAATGACTTACAAGTTTTTATATTGTTACCCATCCAGTGACACGTACAGAAAAGAGGCCAAAATTATAGTTACATGATCTTTTATAACATTACAAATGACAGCTGTCTACCCTTACCACCTATCCAACATGAATGATGCAACAGATAAAATAAACTGAACGAATAATACAAAACAAATACTTTTAAACAAAACATTGTAACGATGCCTTTACAAAAATATTACTGATAATTAATCTCACAGTATATTTTAACACTAATTTACTGGAACTTACAAAGTTAATCATTTAGTATTTAAACTTAGATACAAAAAATAAGTAATGTGGCAAGAACATAAATTGGTCAGTGTGACCCTATAGAAACTTCAATAAAATAACCGAATATGCTACGATATTTATAATACGATAACAATAGAATCCGCTGAGTTTAAACGATCTGTCGTCACAGCATCAATAAAAACAACTTGAGTGCTTCATATTGCTCTAGAATCCGCACTACCCCACTGCGAAGTGAGAGCCAACGTGTTTGGCATGGATGCAGGATTTTATGGGGCTTTAGTGCAAGAAACTCTTGAAATTCCTTTAGTAAACGTGTTCGTTTCGGACTCGTACTGATATAATTGTATACATCCCTTACAAGGCCTTCAGGGTCACGCGGTAATTTTGTGCATGCATAGGACGCGCATAATGCGAATGAGTGGCAAATGCATTTTACAACATACAAATGGGGAATATCTTCTAATAATCTGCTTGCTACAGAATTATGCTGACCCATCATAGCATTAGCTCCGTCGGCGGAAAATTCAACCAAATTGTCTTTATATGGAATATCATTATCTGTAAATAATTTTACTAGATGTTCGTAAAGTTTTTCGCCTGTCGCATCTTGAACGGGTATTAGTGCAAAGAACGCATCTTTAATTTTTTTGTTTCTATAAAATCTAACAACAATGCATAAAAGCTTGACACATCCTCTGTCCGTACTTTCATCAATAAGCAGTGAGAATTTTCGAATTTTTAAATCGGCAATTAGGTTTTCTTTTTCAGTGTCTCCTGTAACAGATTTAATAATAGCTGTGGTTTTGGTGCGACTACACGCAAGTTCTTGTGCAGTGGGACTATCCTTACATATTGTTTTTATGAGTTGAGGGAGGTGTTCCATGACATTCATTGAAAGGTTATGCTCAGCTACAAAAGACGCCAATAGAACTTCACCTGTTTTTACATCATCAGCAATCGTACCTTTTTGAAAAAAAGCTGTGACTGGTTTTTGAATGGCAGAAGATCCAGGAACTGAGCTTAGGTGTTTAGTTGTTTTCATATGTCGCACAAGATCATTTTTCCCCCCACCACCGATTGCAAGGTCTGATAAACAAAATTTACAGTACGCGTAATCTTCTCCCTTTTTACTTTTTGTTAACCACGATTTAAAACTGCTTTCTTCCAGCCAAGTCTGATTAAAACGCTGCGTATTCCGTGACTTTTTCGCGAGCATATTAACAAGTTATTTACTTCACACTGAGAGTGATCAATTTTAATATTCTTAGAATGCAGCACTCACTGCACACACAAGTCACAACACAAAATCGACAAGACTACTGCAGGTTTATTATCTTTCACCAAACACATTAATTCAGATTTGGTATGATATTCTTCAAAATGAATATTATTCTCTTGAAGCCATTTTTGGAGATTAGCTTTAGTATCAGACATAGTAGGGGGTTTGTTTACTTGTTTTACATGATAACTTGCATTGTCCATCACAAGTACACTAGGTTTAGTTAGATTAGGTATCAACATTTCTTCAAACCATTTCATGAAGTTGGTAGCATTCATATCATCATTGTAGTCAGCCGATTTGGATTCTGTACTAAATACCAATAATGCACCATGCACAAACCCTTCTTCCGATCCTGCATGCACAATGATATGTCTTTTTCCTGACGATATGTTAGTAGTGACACCACTTGTTGAAGGTCCTTGCCATGATTTTTTAACTTTATAGTTCTGATGTACATATGTCTCATCAATGTACACAATTTGTTTACCTTCTAGTCTCTTTTGATGTATTGCTCTCAAAAATCTGTGTCTCCATGCCGCAATTTCATATTTTTCTGTAAGTAAAGTCCGTTCGTTTTTATTGTTTTGGAAGTGAAAGCCGTTCTTGTGTAAATTTTTTCTAAGAGTTTCACGACATCCCATGAATCCAATTGCTTCCTTCAGCTCATTGTGCAGGCTTCTCAGTGTTGGAACTCGTTTTTTCACTGCATAAAATGAGTTTACTTTGTTTCTTATAGCCGAAATGTCAAAATTATCCAAATTGGAAACTGTTTCTGCATGTGGACGTTTTTTCCCTGGAGTATTCCACTGTCCTTGATTTTTAGATCCTTCAATTTTAATTCTTCTTAGAGTTTTCAAATTTACATCTGAAGAGAACAAATTCAACAAATTATGTAACAATATTATAAAACTAACCAGACTGTAAAATCTTTGGTTAAGTGCACTCAGTCATGCAATTCAAAAACTATTATGAATAAAATGCAAGGAAAGCATGTTAGTCACGCATTTTGTGCGGCCCACGCACCTGCTCGTTTTCGGACTTTTACCATGTGCTGGCGACAAGTATGCGCATCTGAGTAATTTACATAACTTCCTTCGAGGGCGGCGCGCCGCATCTGTGCGGTCATTGTGCATCCCTATTGTTTCGAAAACATCGTAAAATAAGAGTCGGTAAAGGTGTCTACACACCTATTTCGATTGTTACAGACGTTAGTCGGTTGTTACATAGTAATATGTTACGCGTGTCAGGGTGGAATAATATTAGTTCGAGGTGTACCCACCACAACTCGCTTTCCGAGTCGCGTTGTAGCTATTATTGACATTTATTTGAGAGTGCAATAAAAAAAAAAAAACTTGTGTGGTTTTATGAAACCACCGTAAAAGTGAAACTTTTTTTCACATTATAGACATTTAACTAAAAACTACACGGTCAGCTGATGCGAACTATAGGCGCCGCCATATTGGCCTCGGCTGCTCTGACGAGCGCCTTTCACTTTATCCCTGCTCCGCGGCCGACCGTCACGCGACACGTCACGCGACATGCAACACACAGACGAAAAAGTTTGAGACGATGTAATAAAAAGTTTCACTTTAATAACCTACAAATAATTTTTATTTTATTTTTTTGTTTTTTTGCCCACGCCTTTCTCTTTAGGCGTGGGTAAATCTGGCCGGAGACATGGCCGTTTGGCGGGCTGGTCATCAATTATGACGGCTCGCTTGGCTGCCCGCAGCAAAGCCGTCAAATTTGACGCGGCACCGCCGCTGCTCCCGCCGGCGCCACTTCCCCCAGCCCCGCCGCCACTTCCCCCGGGCCCGCTGTAGTCAGCGGCAGTCGGAGGCAGTGACTCCGACGGGACCCAATCGCTGGGATTTGTCGCGGCACCGCCGCTGCTCCCGCCGGCGCCACTTCCCCCGGGCCCGCCGTAGTCAGCGGCAGTCGAAGGCAGTGACTCCGACGGGACCCAATCGCTGGGATTTGTATCCTCGTCTTGTCTATCAAAAAATGTATAAAGATGTTTGTAAACGCACCCACAATACAGGAGAAATTCTTATCTACGGCAATAATAACTTCAAAGAAAACTACTTAAATACACATCAAAACATATTACAGCTAAACCCACGCTAAACCTTTGTTTTGTAGTTATATGAGGTAACTGCAGTAACTTATATGAGGAGGCTTTGTGTAAGGTTAGGGACCTAGAAGAGGAATTAATTCATGCAAATGTTCGAATTAATAAGTTGCAGCAGCAAAAAGAATGTACTCAGGTGAAGGAAACCAATAACTTGTATCATGAACTATTTAAAACTAATTGTAACTCTCATTCCTTAGTAACAATAGACCTAACTGAAGATTCTATATTGAAACATAATAATAGTAGCTATAAAGTAAGTCAAAATAAAATTAAAAAATATGCTAAACTAAATAAAATCATAAATAGATGCAATAAATTCAAGAAACAACACAAACACAGTTCCAATAATATTATACTAAGGAAAGAACGTGTTTGTCTAGTAAAAAAATTGAAAAATTATGAAATGAAATTAGAAGATAGTAAAAATATTTATCAATTTGACACTCAAAGATTACAGGCTGAAATTGAGGTACTTGAAGAGTCACTACATTCTCTTTATATTAAGTATGTGAGCTCTCAAAAACAAATAAATGAACACATCCTTGCTGCAAATGAGTTAGTGCAAATGTGTAAGGATGACCCAGCTAGAGTGGAACCGATAACTCTGGGCTCTAATCTATGTTCCTGTCAAAGGGAATCCAACCTTGAGACTCTCCAACCTGAGGTAACGGAGGACCCGTCCCGGTCTGGAGTGGCTCGAGACTGTTTTACCATCCAAGATACACCACAGGATGTACAAGGTTCGTCTCAAGTAGCACAGACAGAGACTTGTGGCCTCGCCTGTTCTAGTAAAATTTGTTATTGTTCTATTATGTTTTCAGACAGTTTAGGGAGAGGGTTAGGTAAATTATTGCGTAACAACCTGAATCAACCTGCTGTAAATTATTGTATGCCAAGTAAATCCTACAAAGAGATAATGTCATCAATAATTGGGAAGAATTATGATCCAAAGGCCATTATTTCTGTATTAGTAGGTAATAGTACTAATGTAAAATAAGATGACATCACTGATAGTGTCACTGAAATCTTGAAGATTAACTGTCAGAAAATAATATTGTGTGCTTTTCCATACTTTGAGCACTTGTCAAGTAGGCAAAATCTTAATATACATATGCTAAATAACCATATGCATTTATTAGCTAATTGCTATAGTGACAAACTTATATTTTTTGACACCAACACTTTTGTTGAGAAATTAAAATCGACTAGGGATACTGCATATCTGCCTATTAGTTTTAGACGTCAAATAGCATGGCTATTAGCTTTTAATATAAACTCAGACATAAGTAGTATGTCGAAGTCTACTGTAATTAGCACCACAAAAATTAGTAATAATACTAATATTAAGGTGGTTAGTGATACCAATTTAAACTAGTCAGTAAGACAACAGAAGGTACCAGTAACATTGTTTTTAATCTCACCACCAACAAGGTATCTTCTGGCATTCAATTACTTAATTGTAAAAAGGGGGCTAAGCAGAATCCCTTGAAATTGTTTCATCAAAATATTCAAGGGTTTTCTTGCAAAGAATTGGAAATTGAATTGTTTTTAGAAAAAACAATGTTTGATATTATTTGTATAACTGAACACTGGTTGAAAGATTATGAAATGTTAATTAATTATGAGAACTATAGTGTGGGCAGTTGTTTTAACCGAAAATCCATGCTTCGTGGAGGTTCACTGATCTTAATAAAAAAATGTATAAAATCTAAAACTCGTACAGACATAGTTAAACTATCAGTGGAACATAGCATTGAACTGTCCTGTGTTGAGCTCGATAAGCATTGTATAGTGTGCGTTTACAGACCTCCTAATTATCAAAACTACTCTATATTTGAGTCAGTAATGGAGGATGTTTTGGCGAAACTTGCAACTGGTAATAAATCAGTAATTATTTGTGGGGACTTTAATATTAATATTTTGGAAAATAATTCAAATAGTAGCAGATTGTTAAGCCTCTTCAATTCATTCAATCTTTCAAATGTGTTTTTGGAACCAACGCGAGTAACTACGGCTACTGCTACATGTATTGATAATGTTTTTTGTGACTGCGACTATTTAGATAAAGCCATTGTAAATTATCTCCCTTCTGATCACAGCGGTCAAACCGTTACTTTTGAGTCCAACACACCAATTCAAAAAGTACAGATACAAACTAGACCAATAACATCGGGTAATTTAAATAAGTTTAATAGCACTTTAATTAGCAAGTTAAGTGTTCAGGGCCTAAATGTGAATAATGGTAATATTTTGTATAAAGAATTATTTTCATTAGTACAAACAGAGTTCAATCACTTTTTTAAGCAGAAATCTAAAACTATTTACCCTAAATTTTTATTTAGTGACTGGGCAACTAAAGGCATCAGGAAAAGTAAAGAAAGATTATTTGAATTGTATGGCCTTAAGCCGTATATTAACACAGAAACTTTTACTAAGTATGTTGCTACTTACTCTAAAACTTTTAAAAATATCTGCAAAGTAGCTAAAGCTTCATTCATTAGCCACAAGGTTAAATCAGCAGATAATAAAATTAAGGCAGTTTGGAAAATTATAAACAATGAAACGAACCGAAGTAAAAGCCTTAATAATGATTACGCACTGAACACTTCCCGCGGTGTCATTAGCGATAACATCGATGTTGCTCAGGAATTTGCAACTTTACCAACATTCCTATTAAAACTACAGAAACTTTAAATTCTTCGCCTGCACTTGCTATAGATTTATTAAGAGGGAATGTTTCAGCCTGTCCCGTCGAATTCAAATTTAAACATATTAACCCTGTGGTCGTTGTAAAGACATTTAAGCAACTTAAGATCAAAATTACCGAAGATCTGTGGGGCATGTCTACTAAAGTATGTCAATCCATTATTGAGACAATTGCACCCTATTTGGCTTTAATATTTAATTTGTGTGTAGATCAAGGGGTGTTCCCGGATTTAATGAAGTATAGTAAAGTTATTCCACTCTTCAAATCTGGCGACAGCAAAGATACTAATAATTATAGACCCGTATCGATTTTGCCAGTTTTCAGCAAGGTGTTTGAAAAAGTTATGTTAAATCAAATGCTCAATCATTTTAATCGTAATAACATCCTACACGATCAACAGTATGGTTTCACCAGAGGACGTTGCACAACCGACGCCGGTGTCACCTTATTAAAACACATCTTCACCGCATGGGAAGAGGCGCAAGATGCAATAGGTATCTTTTGCGACCTATCCAAGGCGTTTGATTGCGTGAATCACGAAACACTTCTCTTGAAACTTGGGCATTACGGACTGGGTGAACTTGCGCTTAGCTTTGTAAAATCGTACTTGGATGATAGACTGCAGCAAGTTCAAATAAACGGTGTGAATTCCTTGGGCTTAAAAGTCAAAATGGGTGTACCGCAGGGCTCAATATTGGGTCCGTTCCTCTTTTTAGTATATATAAATGATCTACCTCATTTACTTAAAAACCGACTACAAATGGTGTTATTTGCTGATGACACATCACTGATTTTTAATGTTAAGAGACATGCACAGGAGCTTGACGACGTAAATAACGCTATAGTTAAGGTCCATAATTGGTTTACTGCAAATAATTTGGTATTAAATGGAAAGAAAACTAAATGCATAAGATTCACGTTACCGAATGTTAGAAGTAGTGAATGTCACGTTGTATTGAATAAGGAGATTCTAGAATTCGTCGAACAGACGGTTTTCCTGGGGATCACGCTTGACTCAAGGCTACAGTGGGGTTCTCACTTAACATCACTTGCAGGGCGGCTAAGTTCTGCCGCTTACGCTGTTTGGAAGATCCGTCAATTAACAGACGTGGATACCGCGAGACTGGTCTATTTTAGTTACTTTCATAGCATCATGTCTTACGGTATTTTGCTATGGGGACGTGCTGCGGACATTGAGTCGATCTTTATTCTGCAAAAGAGGGCTGTCAGAGCCATCTACAACCTACGCAGACGCGAATCTCTTAGGGAACTGTTCAAAACAATTAACATCATGACGGTACCTTGTCAATATATCTTTGAAAACATTATGTATGTGCGTAAAAATCTACATCTTTTTAGTAAGATAAGTGACAGGCACAATTTTAACACTAGAAATAGGAACAAATTAGATCAACCACGTTTCCGATTGTCTAAAGTACACACTTCGTTTATGGGGTACTGTGTAAAATGTTATAATAAAATACCAGCCGATATTCTGGAACTAAATGAAAATAAATTTAAATTATGCATTAAACGCACACTATCTAGACAAGCATACTATAAGTTTGTCTATTACGACATAAAGGAATGAATCATCGGGAATTTGGTTTCTTCAATGATTACGTTAATATTTTGGTATTTAGTTTATTATTAATTTATTACAAAAGGACAGAAAATTTCTCGACCGCTCGTGCGGTGGCAAGTTAACAAGTGTCACTTTATAAGATTTTCTCACACCGCCACAAAACATGCGCCTTGTCAAACCTGTAGGCAATGTGTCTGTAGCACACGCTGCTACTATACTTCTCACAGGCGAGCCTAAACATCCTCCCACCCGTTGAAAGGCTTCTCTTTCAACAGTAAATCTTCAGCAGTGGGTAGTGGACACAATTTGATAATGGGCCGACGTAGAACACCTCTTGTGGTTTTCAAATCAGCCACTCTTGAAACTCCATCCGGACCAGGGAATAATTTAGTAACCCGGCCAAGGCGCCAACACAATGGAGGTACGTGGTCTTCATGGATTAGTACGAGGTCTCCAATATTTAGGGGTTTTCCATTCGTCTTCCACTTCAGCCGTTGTTGTAACTCGTGTATATATTCACGCTGCCAGCGTGACCAGAAATGCTGCTGAATTTGTTGCAGACGCGCGTATCGTTGCAGGTGACTTTCTTTTAAGTTTTCTAGGTTAGGTTCCGGCAGTGCCTTCAGCGGTCTTCCAATAAGGAAGTGCCCTGGGGACAAAGGGAGGTAGTCATCAGGAGATGAGGACAAAGGACACAAGGGGCGACTGTTCAAAACGGCCTCCACTTGTGCGAAAAGTGTTGATATTTCTTCAAAGGTGAGATGGGTATTTCCCATAACTCTTTTTACATGGAATTTTGCAGATTTGACTCCGGCTTCCCAGATGCCGCCAAAGTGAGGAGCGTGAGCAGGTGAGAACACAAATTTTATATTTTCATGAGTTGCAAATTCAGCTAAGTCCCTGTTATGCAATTTAAGAAAAGTCCCTATATCTTTAGCAGCAGCCACAAAGTTACCCCCGTTATCACAAAATATTTCATTGGGTTTGCCACGACGGGCAATAAATCTGCGTAATGTCATCACAAATGCGTCCTTAGTAAGATCACAGACCGCCTCCAAATGAACGCACTTGTAACGCAAGCACACAAATATGCAAAGGTAACATTTGTTCACTCTTGCTCCTTTACCTTTACGATTAATTATGTAAAAAGGTCCAGCAAAATCTATGCCTACTGAATTGAATGGGAAATCTGTGCTCACACGTTGTGATGGTAAATCACCCATTTTAGGACAAAGAGTTTTGCCTCGGACACGACAACATCGCACACAATTGTGAACTGTGCGCCGAGCTAACCTTCTGCCATTTAGCGGCCATACCGATTCCCTTATCATTGATAACAACAGCTGCGGGCCTGCATGCATGTGCCGTAAATGCTCTCTTTCAAATAAAAGTTTTGTCAAATGATGGGATGAATCAAGGAGAATTGGATGTTTTTTATCAAAACTATAAGGTGAAGAACTTATTCGTCCTCCAACTCTAATTAAATTGTTGTCGTCTAAAAAAGGTGACAACGATAGTAATTTAGATTTAACGTTTAACGCTAACCCTTTAGATAACGCTTTGTATTCAATTGGAAAACATTTAAACTGAGCAACACGACATAGATAATGAAATGAGTCATCCAACTCATTAGCACTGAGAGGTAAAACCTGTTTGTTATGAACATTACGAATGTTGAAACAAAATCTTTTTATCCATGCGACTATTCTTATCAGTTTGTTTAGTTTGCTATATTTTTCAACATCTATGATAGGTTGTAGTGTGTGTGTGTCAGTGTTAAGGTAAGTATTTAATTCGTTAAGTTCATTTCGCTCAGATAAGATTTCATTAGGTGTTACTAATGAATTTTCTGTTTTATGAATTTTTGTTACAGATGCTGATTGTTTCGTCGGTGAGTATTTGGTTTTATTTGTAATTTTAGGTGTAGTCTTAGATTTAGATATATTTTTAATTTCAGGTACATTATTGATTTCAACGGAGTTTAGAACTGGCCAATTGTTTTACCCTTTATTAAATAATTCGGACCAGTCCACCACAGGCTATTATTTATTATTTGATTGGCATTTATACCCCTAGAAATGAGATCGGCTGGGTTCATGTCTGTGGGAACATATCGCCATGAGGATGCGTCAGTGAGCTCGGTTATTTCAACCACCCTATTTGCGACAAATGTTTTGAGTTTAGTCGGATCACCTGTGAGCCATGCTAGCACTACGCTGGAATCGCACCAATGAAAGATTCGAGACGGCTTGTAACGTATAGACTCAAGGACACCTTTACATAGTTTAGCTGCCAGTAACGCAGCGCAAAGTTCCAATCTCGGTATTGTCATAGGATTTATACGAGCTACCTTTGATTTAGCAGCTAATAGCCGTACCGTGAAGTCATGGTTATTTTCCGTGCTTCTCATGTATACACATGCCCCATATGCCTTCTGTGAAGCGTCACTGAAAGAATGAAGTTCTATTAATTTCGGTGAATCGCATAACACTCTTCTAGGTATTTGTAAATTCAATAAACAATTCAAATTACTCGCAAATTCTAGCCACCTTTCCTCTATTTCTTGGGGAATAGCTTGGTCCCAGTCTATTTTTTGTTGCCATAATTTTTGTAGTATCATTTTTGCTGTAATTATACATGGGCTTAACAACCCTAAAGGATCGAATATCTTAAATGCATTTGATAATATGCGTCTTTTTGTTATGGTATCATGATTGTCATATGGTTGAACAGGAAAGTTTAAATTATCAGTTTTTGGCTCCCACCCTAAGCCCAGCGTGCTTGACGCTTCACTTATAGTTAATTTGTCTTGAGTATTTAGAGATGAATTTTTGAATAAATTTTTAGAATTAGTTTTATATTTGCGTAAATTAAAACAGGCTGACTTTAGAGCGGAGGATATGGAATTTTGAATATAAGTTAATTGTGTTTCATCATCACAACCAGTAATTAAGTCGTCGACATAAAAGTCGTGTTGTATTATGTTTTTTATAGTTTCGTCCCCACACTCCTCGCCCACCTGCCACAGACAGCGAGTGCTTAAATAGCTCGCACTTGTGGTGCCATAAGTAAGAGTATTCATTTGCATCGTTCTGATGGGCAAGGACTCATCTTCTCTCCATAGGATTAATTGGAAGTTTCTACAGGATTCATCTACTCTCAATTGTCTGTACATTTTTTCAATATCACCAGTAACTAAATATTTATATTGACGTGCTCTTATGAGTATGGAGAAGAGAGAATCCTGAATATTTGGGCCCACCATGAGGATGTCGTTGACAGATATACCCGAGGAGGTGGGGACGGATCCATCAAAAACGACACGGACCTTGGTTGATTCGCTGTTGTCCTTAAATACAGCATGGTGGCATAAGAAGTATGAGGGAAATGGTTTACCTTTAGGTGCTATAGACATGTGTCCTAGCTCTTCATATTCTTTCATAAAATCAACGTATTGTGTTTTTAGTGTAGGATTTTTTCTAAAACGTGATTCTAAGTTAAACAATCTTTTTTTTGCAGTATTATAGGATTCACCCAAATTGCTTGGAGAACTATTTAGAGGTAATTTAACATTAAATCGTCCGTCACTCAAACGGACCGTATTTTGCAAATAATGCTTTTCACAAGCCCTTTCCCTTTCGCTGAGAATGGGTTTGTTTGGGAGTTCTTCAATTTCCCAAAATTTGGTAAGTAATTTATCAATGCAAGACTCTTGAGCCTTGTTGTTTTTTGCAATTATGCTATTGTTGCAATGTATGCTATTCAAATTATTTTTATTTATCGGACCGGCTATTAACCATCCAAATTTGGAATTTCGTAACTTTAAGTTATCTGGGCCTATAGAAATTTGCTCATTTCCTAGGATATCCCAGAAAAGATCACATCCAATCAAGATATCAACTTGAGAGGGTTCATAAAAATTAGGATCTGCTAATTTTATGTGTTTAGGTATTTTGAATTTAATATTAACGTGGCTTTTCGGCAAATAACCAGTTAACTCGTTCATGACAAGCATGTTATAGGTAACATCAAACTGTTTATAAATAGATTGCAATTTAACAATGCAGCTCTCCTCTACCCTGCTAGACAAATGATTTCCAATGCCTATAATATTAATACTAGTTATTGGAATAGAATCAAGTGACAGTTTATCTTTTAGAGATTTTGTAATGAAACTGCCTTGGCTACCACAATCGAGCAATGCACGCACTGTTTCATATCGATTGTTATTAGGGTTATGAACTTCAATTAAAGCAGTAGACAAGAGAACATGATTAAATTGATATTCCGATGAGTTTACATTAATAGATTCCGATTCCGAACGTGCATGATTATTATTTAATGCCTCGCTAGGGTTATGCAGGAGACGATTATGTCTTTGTTTACAATCAGGACATGGTCCAAATCCACAAGCCTTTGCTGGATGACCCTGTTTAAGGCAATTAGAACAAAGTTTATATTTGTTTACATCTGCCCATTTTTCTTGTATAGTTTTGTTTTTGAAAATAGGGCACTCATATATTTTATGATTTTGACTGCAAATTATGCATACAAATGAATTTGAAGTAACTTTATTAGTAGCTGTTACTGCCTTAATAAAACATTTTTGATATTTATCTTGTTTGCTGTTGTGATTATTTTGTGTATAGTTATTCGAACGAATTTGATTATTTTGAACCTGCGGACCCTTTTGGTGGCTGTAGTCTGTTTTATTCCTATCTAAGGCTTCAAGCACATCAGCGCGATCTATCAAAACCTTTTTAAAGTTTTCTAAGTTTGGAATATCGTTACCAAGCTGGTTTCTAAATTCCTCCCATTTTAGAAGTGTATTATTGTCTAATTTTGATGTTAAATTAAATATGACACACATATCCCAATTATCCGTGGGCATTCCCAGACTAGATAAAGCTCTTAAGTTTTTTGTAACATGGTCAACTAAAAATCTTAAAGACCTTACAGTTTCCCTACTGAATGAACGTATGTTGAACAATGAATTCATGTGATGATCAATCAGAAGTCTTTTATTATCATAACGATCACACAACAACTTCCAAGCTTCATTGTAATTTTCAGATGATACTTCAAGATTGGAAATTATGAGTGCCGCGTCTCCTTCCAGGTAAGATAACAGATAGTGAAATTTATGTACCTGCGAGAGTTGCTTATTTCGATCAACTAAGCTCAAAAAGGAGTCTCTGAACTCAAGCCACCTAAAATATGCGCCGTCAAACTTTGCAATTTGTATACGCGGCAACCTGATACCAGAGTCACGAGGTTCAGATCGGGATTCATGACAGTCATGACTACATGATTGCATACAGCTGTCTAACAGATCCTTTGCAATGGCAAGCGCACTCACCATATCAACTTCTATTTTGTCCCGCTCCTCAAGCTCTAATGACAGGCTCCCACTATTTATGACTTCAATCTGAATTTGCAACTCATCAAACTTAGCTGACAATTGTTCAAATCTACCAAGTTTAATCTTTAATTCAGCTATTTCCACATTTGTTAATGAGTCCGAAGACGACAATTTAGCCACAAAGTTTTTAAACTTGGTAATCTGACCTTTTATTGAGCTGCGCCTGACAGTCAACTCGCGTAATTTCTTTGAATCGGCTTCTTGCGTCATTATTTAACACTACAATTTAATCAAAGCAAAATACGCTAAGTATAGTTAGTTGACTATCAAGCAGATTAACTCAACTACGTTCAGCACAAAAACTATGATTTTAAAGTTAAATAAAAGAATCTCACGCCCCTCAATTCGACTTCACCACCCGCCGACCAGGAAACCGGGTCCACGCTGCCAAGCACGGAATGCAACCTCTGCTCGTACCAATGGTGCTAGCGTGATGTTCCGAGATATCTGGAAAGTTTGGCGAACAAAATTAGAGACTGATTGGGAATGATACGTTATCTTTTCCTAGAATGGCATGAGAAATACACGATGTGGGTAGATGAAAAATCTAGTGAAAATTATTTTTAAATAGTAATTTAGGATGATTATTTAGATAAATTTCTTGCTAACTTATTGATATTTAATGCAATTGATGGCCTTTACTGAAATATGTTAATATTATAGTGACTTAAGTGGATTACAACCAAGTTTGATCAAGTAAAACTTTGACCTTGTATGAAACCCTTCGAAAATACCGAAATACCTAATTAATAGAAATGATTGCACAAGTGGAAGGCACGTTTTTCACACCTTTCAATTGGAATTAGGATAGCTGTGGATATGTTGAGAATAGGTAGGTAAGAATGAGGAAGGAAGGGCACTTAACTTAGGATGATCCGGTTCACATGAATCTTCTGCACTTGTATATTCTTCCGTACACCTGTGTCGATACTTTAGCTGCATCGATGCCAAGGTTTCAGGATGTTCGTTGGTTTCAGCTTCACGACGGGAACTCGGCCTTTTGTGGTCTCGATGATCACGCCACGTGCCAACTCAACGACACAATTTTGATATTTAGTTTTTGTGTCCTGTCACGGTCGCCAATTTTTATGTCTATTACGACATAAAGGAATGAATCATCGGGAATTTGGTTTCTTCAATGATTACGTTAATATTTTGGTATTTAGTTTATTATTAATTTATTACAAAAGGACAGAAAATTTCTCGACCGCTCGTGCGGTGGCAAGTTAACAAGTGTCACTTTATAAGATTTTCTCACACCGCCACAAAACATGCGCCTTGTCAAACCTGTAGGCAATGTGTCTGTAGCACACGCTGCTACTATACTTCTCACAGGCGAGCCTAAACAAAGTTAGATGATTATATTGTTGATAAAAATGCTTGGCTTAATGCTGGTCCGACTCCACAGGCTCCTGGGCTTACTATTTAAAATTTTCATATTTGGAAGAGATGCGCCCCTTTTTTATGTTTTCTGACATTATGAACATTTCTGTTCCTATTATTTTTATTTTTTGACATTACGAATAAGTTTTTATTTTTACTGAATCAAGTATTATTTATTAAAATTGCAAAAGATGTTAAATATTTTTCTTTCTTTTTGGAAATCAAATTTTATTAATTTCTCAAATACATTGCAAACTATAATTTTATATAATTTAGAAGCATTTTGTTTAAACTTTGTAAATGTGAGTACCATGCATCCGTATAATAATTATGTTGTTTTGATGTACGTTGACTTGAAAAAGCGTGGCAGTCGAGAGTATGTCATGCTCACTTAAATGTCTCGCTGATGGTGGCGCGTGTGTTGGATCATTCGGTTCCCTACAAAATGGTTGAGCTGGATGGTGCTGATCCACGCGTCAAGTTCGTGAACGGGCGCCGTCGGTTGAGACTGGTCATCTCCTAACTTCCATGGCTTATTTTAAATCTTATATTTAGAATTGTTTTTTTTTTTTTTTTTTACATGGTTCTCACATATAGAAGCAACAAGAATATTGTTCCCAAGATTTTGTAATACTTAACATGATTAAAAAGAGTGTCCATGGAGTTTCTTGCCCGTTCTTCTCCATAGAGATCTACGTTTTGGAATGGGCAACTAGCTTCAACTTTCCAACTGGTCGACTTTTTGACAATTCAAAAGTACCTTAAAATGGTCTAATTGAAATAAATGCTTTGAGTTTGAGTTTGAGTTATAAAAATTATGAATACTTACAGAAACCCTTCAAATTCCATTATCGAGGTCAATCGGACTCTGCTTTGTATTACAAACGATGAAACGACAACATCCTATCTTTTTATTTTATGGTCATTCAATATCAGGCTAAAGTCATCAGACCGTACTGCCTAGTTTTACGCGAATTGTTTTATTTGAAAATAATATTATTATCCTATGAATCTCAAATTCTCTTTATGCAATTTGCAGGTCACTAGCAGGTTGTATGTTGATCTAAATATGATTCGCGGCCGCATCAAATATTTATTTATAGAACTATAATCATAAAAATCATCAATACAACTCAAGTTCATAAAAATTTGAATTTCGCGGGCTAGCTTAGCGCTTCCCCCTTAATATTTTGTAAAATAATACAGTTCGGCTGATGTATCTTGGCGAACGAATTTACCTATTATCAGCCTTACCTGTTGAAAGTCATTACTTTATGTTAGTGAGTGTGATGGAAGTTAGAATCAAGGGTTATGACAATAAAATAAAAAACATGGAAAAAGTTCATAGTTTATTGGGGGAGCCCTGATGAGTTGTTTGGACAAGAACAATCACCAGGGCTCCCCATAATCAACACGGTCATTTAGCCACTGGAGCCAGATGCTGCGAGACGGTGGTTCAGGACCTTCCGCTGCTGGTGCAGGCCGGGGTCCGCTCCTGCAAATTATGATTTGTAAATAAAAAATGATTTGTAAATAAAAAAGAAAACTTCTGAATATGAACCTACATTTAAAACCAAAATGTAACAAATATTTTGTTCCTTACCCGTGGTCCCTCCCATAGTTTCTGAAAGGTACCACAGGCATTTTTTTTACCAGTGGTCCTTCCGAGAAATACAATGCTGCTGAATTAAAATGGTAGTTGGGATCCCGTAGGCCCTGAAAGGTGAATAAAAATTGTACCTAAATCAAGTCTTAATCTAATGTTTACCACCTAAATATATACTTTGTGGAATACAATAAAGTATTGAGGATAAATAAACTATTCGTCCATAAACATGTATAAAAAGTATTGCATCCTTTTAAATAATGACTTTGACTGTGTTAAGACTTGACTTAGGTACAATTTTAATCAGGCAGCATTGTATTTCTCAGAGGGACGGACCTTCCAGGGACTACAGGAGAAACTACAATTTTAATTTGGTAGCATTGTATTTCTCGGAGGGACCGTGGGTAAAAAAAATACCTGTGGTACCTTTCAGGGACTACGGCAGAGACCACGTATGTTCTTTGAAGATCATGTATGTGCAGTTAAGTAAGTATGTACTCACAGCATGGGCATGTACTCCTCCTCTTGCGGCCTGTACACCAGCAGCGGGTGTAAATGTTGTTCCAATCGCCGCATGCGCTCCCGCACGTCGGCGATTGGATACAACATCTGCCTTATCTGTCAAAGTAAAACAAATAATGAAATCATTTTTCTTCAGTATATTTTGTGGTCACTCGAAACGCTACTCGCACGAAAATGTGGTACAGTATTATTATTATTCCGATAATAACTTGAACCTAATAGCCTAAAACTAGGTATTGAATTATGTGGCACTAAACAATCAATAACGGTATATACCTCGTCCACCGCCTCCACTACCGACTGCAGCGCATTCAGCGTGGCGTGGGTCTGGTGCAGCTGCTCCACGTTTTCATAAATCGGTCTGAAATAAAAAAAAAAACATTTAAAATAATAAGTACTTATTCAATACAATATTGATTACATGAAATATTCATTGAGATATTGATACTTACTCTTCGGTGGAAGCAGCTGGTGTATCGGCACCAGACCCACAACAAAATGCACGCCGAATGGCCTGGCTCCAGCGGCTCATCTTGTTTTTGTTTTTTTTTTTGTGTAAAGTATTATGTTGCAGCAGTTTCTTGCAGCAAGTAACGTAACGTAAAACGTCGTCGTCCGTCAAAATTATGAACGAGTGAATGAATGACAAAACAAAATAATGTTACCATATTATTGTTTTTTGATAATACTATGTAATTTAAGGTTTTTTTTTATTTTATTAGCTAGATAGGTAATATAAAATTATTATATGATAAAAGAATGATTCCATGGAAACGATGCATCATGCATGATGAACTAAATAAAACAATATACGTAAGACTAGGAAGTACGGTCCGATGTCTTAGCCTACCCATAGAGGGCAAATTTAATACGTAAATTTAAAAACAAGAACGTTGAGAAAAATTGTAACAGTGTGACCGCCAATCTCGTCTTTTAGAACCAATTTGAAAAAAGGATTCCCACCACATGTAAGTATTGTTCTTGTACCTTATACCCTATAAATAACTCTACATATTAACCTAAATTTTGCTAGCCTTTTAGTACAGGCTGACGCTGTCGAGTTTTATAATGTTATAGGTTACTATTGCCGTAAACAATTGAAGAATAGGTATATTCTTCATATTATAACTTTTATTATCAGGGACGACGAAGATACAATGCCTAGCGACTGGATCCCGACGGAGGAATTTCCTCCGGCAGACGCAAACATCGGGGACGGCTGCGGGCCGAGCATGTCGGGCTTGCTGCGCGCTGCCAAATGCACCACTATAGTAGAGGATGCTAGGCCTGCCAAGAGACGGTGCATTCAGCAGGAGTCGCCGCAAGCAGACACTCCAGCAGTCCAGTACCCCACGCCAAAAGGAAAGGGCGTGGGAAAAAGAACTAAAATAAATAACACCTGATTTTTACCTTGATGTCTTTCATTCATTCATTCACTCCACATCTTCATTCTCGTCGCCAGCAGTCGTTCACTCTGTTCGCGACGATAGGTCGTGGTGGAGCAAAATGAAATATTGAGTGGACTGTATAACATGTGTAAGTATATTGAGATAAATAAGACGCGTAAGCGCAGCCGTGCGAAGAGGTGTGCAACAGCTGACTTGTGTGGCGCGGGGGCCCTCGCTCGGCCGTCGGCCGGCTGGCGAGCCGCTGTCCCCGCACCCTTCTTTTACTGCCGCTGGCGCGCGGCGATGTTGAGATGGTGGACTCAACATACTCCCCCCGTTGAAGAGTCTTCAACTGTCGTAACTGGCAGCGGGCAAATGGTGTTGAAGGCGCGCCGGATGACACCCTTTCTTGTTAGAATGTCGGCGACCCTCGCGACGCCATCTCTGCCTGGGAGAATACGTGTGATGCGTCCTAGAAGCCACATAAGAGGTGGTAAGTTTTTATCCTTTATGACGACCATTTGTCCTTCCTTCAGCTCGCCAGACGACCGGCACCATTTCGTTCTCTCCTGTAGCCACAGAACATATTCGTGAGAGAAGCGAGCCCAGAAGTGTTGCTTCAGATACTCTATACGCCGAAATCTTTTTAAGCTGTGGACGTTCGCGTTCTGGATCTGTGGATGAGGCAGCATGATTAAAGAACGACCAATAAGGAAGTGAGCTGGGGTTAAAGGAGCAAGGTCGGAAGGGTCGTTGGACAGTGGAGTTAAGGGCCTTGAATTTAAGGTAGCCTCAACTTGAATTAAACAGGTGGCCATTTCCTCGAAGGTTAGGTTTGTTAAGCCCAGAATGCGTCGTAAATGGTGTTTGGTAGATTTAACTGCAGACTCCCATAAGCCTCCGAAGTGTGGCGTGTAAGCGGGTATGAATGAAAAGTTTGTTCCAGGGTCGATGTTGTTTAGGTTTAAGTTTTGCGAAAGCAGCCTGGCCAACTCATTGAACGCACCGACAAAGGTTGTACCGTTGTCGGAAAAGATGTTGCGTGGTTTTCCCCTTCGAGCAATAAAGCGGTTTAATGCAGCTAAGAAAGCTTCTTTTGTAAGGTCAGACACAAGCTCGAGATGAATGGCTCTAGTAGCTAGACACACAAACACACAAATGAAGCACTTAATGAGCCTGCATCCTCTGCCTTTCCGGTCAGCTATCATGATTGGACCGGCGTAGTCTACCCCTGTGTCTAAAAAGGGAAACTCTAAGTGTAGACGCTGCTCTGGGAGGTTACCCATGATAGGTTGAATGGTGTTTGCCTTGACCCTGCAACATTTTACACACTGGTGTGTAACCTTTTTTGCTAGGTTCCTACCTCCAATGGGATAGTAGTGGTGGCGAACAGTTGCCAATAAAAGTTGTGGCCCAGCATGCAAGAGACGTAAATGGAACATGTTGAATAAAAGATTGCAAAATGTGTGAGAACTAGCTAATAGGATTGGATGCTTAATGTTGTAATCGTAAAATGAATTAGTTAATCTTCCTCCAACACGAATAAGATTAGAAAGAGTATCAAAAAAAGGAGACAAAGATAATAGTTTGTTCTTTGCTGGTAACTGTTTACCTGCTTTAAGTAAGTAGTACTCTTCCGGGAAAGATTCCATTTGACTAAGTTTTAGTAATAAGTTTAAAGAATTATTAAGTTCAGTCGAAGTTAGTGAACCAAATTCAAGTGACCTTTTATTGCATTTATTAATGAATCGCATGACATATGCCGTCACACGTTGTAATGTGTTAAAGTTTGAAAATTTTGAAAATAACGCAGTAGTAGGATTTTCAATAACATGATTGGAAACATGACAAGAAGCAACTGTTTCTGGTAACCCAGAATAATTATGATGTGGTTCAGGGAACTGAGGCCATGAAGACATATCTTTGCTAAGAAATTGTGGTCCTGACCACCACAATGAATGCGACAACAGTTTGTCAGTTCTAAGTCCACGCGAAGCGAGGTCTGCGGGGTTTTCAGCTGACGGAACATAGTGCCAAGCCTCCCCTCCCACAGTTTCCTGAATTTCAGACACTCGATGACGAACGAATGTCTTCAATTGATTTGGTGAAGTAGATAACCATCCTAAGACGATGGTGGAATCACACCAGCAATGGACTTCATCAAAATGTAATGTAAGTGACTGACGAACCTTTGAGTACAACCGTGAACCCAACAACGCACCACACAGCTCAAGCCGCGGTATGGTTGTGGATTTGATTGGAGCTACCTTGCTTTTAGCGGTAAGGAGATGTACAGTAACCTCGCCGTCTCGCGAAACACTGCGAACATAAACACACGCCCCATAAGCTTTTTCGGATGCGTCAGTGAATATATGCAGCTGTAGACAGGACGCAGATTCACACAACACCCACCGAGGTATCTTGAACTCGTTTAAAAGGTGCAGGCTATTTTGAAAATCATTCCATGCATACTGAATATGCGTGGGAACAAGCTCATCCCAAGAACATTTAGTCAGCCACAGATGCTGCATGATAATTTTGGCTTCCACTATGCATGGAACGACCAGGCCAACGGGATCAAAGATCTGTGCTATGGTTGATAAGATATGACGCTTAGTAGCCTTTTCAGTGGAATTTAAGTTAATAGAAAAGGAAAATGTGTCACTTAAGCTCTTCCATAGAAGCCCCAGAGTCTTCGACTGCTCGTTGTCGCTCAAGTCCACAACATCAGAAACGTCGTGTTCACCGCTAAGCGCCTGCAGCACCTCACTAGAGTTGGACCGCCATTTCCGAAGATTGTATTTTGCTGACCGAAGAACAGCGTCAACACGGCGGCCTTTTTCTAAAGTTTCTGAAACAGATGACCCACCGGACAAGTAATCGTCCACGTAGAAGTCACGTGCTATCGAAAATCTAGTTGAAGAATCGGAGCACTCTTCTGCCAGTTGAAGTAAACACCGGGTAGCTAGAAAGGGTGCTGATGCTGTGCCATACGTTACGGTATTAAGCGTGTACTCCTTTAACGGATGAGTTGGTTCTGCCCTCCAAAGAATCTTTTGTAAAGGACGATTACTGTCATGAACAAGAGTTTGTCGGTACATTTTTTCAATGTCCGCGCTTATGACGATTTTATGCTGACGGAATCGAAGCAGTATTGAAAATAAATCATCTTGGATAGGGGGACCAACCATCTGTATTTCGTTAAACGACTTACCTGATGTAGTTCTGCCGGAAGCGTCAAAAACCACCCTCAATTTGGTGGTAGTTCTTGACTCCTTCAGAACACCATGATGTGGTAAATAATTAGAACATGTTGAGTCGAGTGGGCGTCTGTTAGATTCAGACATATGTCCCAGCTCTATGTACTCATTGACAAAGTCTACATATAGGCTTTTAAGGCGAGGATCTCTATCCAAACGACGTTCAAGAGACAGAAATCGCTGCTTAGCCATCATGTAAGAGTCACCCAATACGTCTAGTGGCTCTTTAAAAGGGATACTTACCACAAATCGCCCATCGGTACTACGATATGTGGTATCTTTAAAATGTTGTTCACATGATCTCTCTTCACCAGAGTGTTTATGTATGGACGACACAGAATCTAACTCCCAAAACCGATCTAGGTCTACTTGTAAGTTATTAGTATGCATACAAACATGTGAAGAGGAATCAGACTGATGATATGCACCCGAAATGAGCCAACCTAATTTTGACTCAAGTAAAGTGGGCTTATGGGTACCTAATGCGATACGGCCAGTGCCTACGATACCCCAGAAGACTTCCGCACCGACAAGGACGTCGATCGAAGACGGAACGTAATAAGTGGGGTCAGCTAGACGGACGTTCGTAGGTATATGAATGTTACTAGTATCAACATAAGTATGAGGAACTGATGCTGATACTTTCGGCAATACGAGGCAGTCAATGTTCAGTTCATACTCACTGTCATCAATTGATTTTAATGACACAGAGCATTCCTGAGTACAACTAGAAGTTTGAGAATTAATACCTGTTACCTTGGACTTGGTAATGTGGGTAGGAACAAGTAGCTTACGGACAAAGTCCTCCGAAATGAAATTTGTTGTACTTCCACTGTCCAGCAAGACTCGTGCTGTATGGTGATTACCGTCAGCGTCGGTCACCCTCACGAGCGCTGTGGAAAGTAAAATTACTCTAGATGTACACGATTGACTAGCTGATAATACAGTATTGTGTGTACTAGGAAGAACATTGTCACCATCAATGTGTAACAGAGTGTTGTGTTTTTGACGACAATATTTACAGTGACTTAATTTGCATTTGGACACGTCATGACCTGGACGAAGACAGTTCATGCATACATTTGAACCCTGAGCCTTTTTAACACGAGCCTGAACTGAGAGACTTTTAAACTGCTCGCATGCATACATAAAATGATCCTGACGACACATGGGACATGACAAAGGTTTTAATATCTTCTCAGGCAGCACAGCACTGCTCTTAGGTTTGGTCGCAGGTGTGGCAGATTCGTTTTTAGCTGTTGCCATAGGCTTAGACTCCTCAATTGTCTCCAGTAAATCAGCCCTGCTACTAATGAAATTAATAAACGCAGATAATGAAGGTTGTTCGAGAAAAGTGTTTCTGTGCTCTTCCCACTGACGATTTGTAACGTGGTCGAGCTTACTGGTCATTATGTAAATAATAAGTACGTCAACGAAAGCGTTTTGAACTGGTTGACCAAGGGTTGCCAACGCTCTAAGATTTTTATTTGTAGTATCAATTATGTAACGTAGTGACTTACTTGACTCTCTGTCAATAGGCTGAACGTTAAAGAGTGCTTGCACATGATTGTTGACAAGCAATCTTTTGTTGTCATACCTCTCACAAAGTAACTTCCAGGCAGCGTCGTAGTTTTCTGATTTGAAGTCAAGGTTATCAATAACAAGAGAAGCGCTGCCTTTTAAGGAAGCACGCAGATAGTGCAATTTATTTATTTTATCTAAGGTGGTGTTGTTATGTACTATAGAAACAAAGGTATCTCTAAATTCCAGCCAATCTTGATAACTACCTGAAAACTTGGGTAAGTCAATTTTGGGTAAACGAATTGAATTGTGTTTGTGTGTACTAGTAATACCAGAATCCACCTCGCAGTTCCCCTCAAGAAGCTTTCTTGCGCCGCTGATCAGCTGGCGTGCAGAAGCCACCAAGCCGTAGTACAGCTTTTCAAATTCTTCGCGCTCCGCAAATTGCTCGCTGGGGTCATCCACAAACGCTTCCAATTCAACCTGCAAAGCATCATATTTTTCGTATAAGCTTTCAAATATATTAAGTCGATATTCAATTTCGATGACTTGCACCTCACTTAACTTTTCGCAAGACTTAGAAATATTTAGATACGAAGTAAACTGCGTAAGCTTGGCTTTTATTGAAGCTCGCTTCTTAATAAAGCTTTTCATTTCAGCCATGACTATGAAGCTTTAGCAGTTACAGTAAAAAAGAGAAGATAAAATAGGAAGATATTGTTCAATGACAAGCGAAAATTACTGATATTAAACGATTAGCAATAAGTTGTGAAGTGGGCACGAGGGCTATAAGCAGTAAGAAATGTGATTGCTGTTATAAAGTGCTAGGCGTTTATGATCGAATTTGCTGAGTAATGCTAGGCGAATGATGCAATGTTTTCTTTACACACACAAAACAAAATATATTCTATTCAATTCAAAAGAATAATGCAAAATATATCGAATAAAATTGTTATAAATATGATTCAGTACAAGAATAAAAGTAAAAGTAACGGAATTATTGTGATTGGTAAGTAGGTACTATGAAATAAATATTATAAAACCACTTTTGTAAATGGCATATTTAAACCTTGGTAGTGTTAAACATTAAGGAAACTGTTTAAACAAGTTGAAAGGCTGAAGATTATGGATTGATGGTACTATTAATTGAAATGTAACTATAAATAAGTTCAAATAATATGGTAAAATGATAAGGCAAAAATGTAGGAACAAAGGAATTGGAACGTTCTCACGGTTTTATGCTGTCAACCTCTGATGATGAGCTGACGATGGTGTCTCCAATGAGTAGATCCTGGGTTCTTGAAGATTCTTCTTGTCCCGAAGTCTCGACGATCTTTTCTTGCGCCGCCCGTTTGGTTTGAACTCGATGAAGACGGCTGTTACCGTATCGATGTTCACGATGACCAAAATGCAGACGATGACACACGAAAAAATGAAGACCTCTTGTGAAACTTGAACCCGAAGATGAAGTCCTTTGTTCTCCAACCGACGAACCGTTGAATTTTTGAAATTTGAAAGTTCCGTTGTTTTCTTTGTTCGGTTCAAAACGTTAACGGTAGAAGGACCAATGTTCGCGACGATAGGTCGTGGTGGAGCAAAATGAAATATTGAGTGGACTGTATAACATGTGTAAGTATATTGAGATAAATAAGACGCGTAAGCGCAGCCGTGCGAAGAGGTGTGCAACAGCTGACTTGTGTGGCGCGGGGGCCCTCGCTCGGCCGTCGGCCGGCTGGCGAGCCGCTGTCCCCGCACCCTTCTTTTACTGCCGCTGGCGCGCGGCGATGTTGAGATGGTGGACTCAACACACTCACTTACCTACTTCTCAAATCACAAGTTTTTAGGTAGGTACTTACTTCAGGATTATGAAAGTATGTTTAGTTTACTATCTCAATAACATACGCTGATATGTGTTCACTGTTGGGAGAAATTGATGAGCGTAGGCAGGATTGGGAACACATACAGTTTTTTGCGAAAATTTCGCGAATATTGCGCGGATTGTTTGATTCCTCTCTCTGTCTGGTACCTTTAAATTTCTCATCCCGTTTGAAACAAAGATTGAGCGCTTTCCTGTAATTTTATTCTCAAGCGCGCCTCCTATAAGCTTTGGAGCTACCTTCTGCAGGGTGCTCATGAAGGGAGTTAGACCTATTATATCATTAGGAAGACTTTCATTTATATTATAATTCTCTGGAATTATTTCGTCTGGATTTAGAAGGACATGGTTATCCGACCACTGGCTACCAGGTATTGGGTTGTTTTCTCTAAATCTTCTTCTTACTTCTAGCGGAGTTTCTTCATCCGCCAATTCAGTTACTGTCTCTCTTAAATTTGATAAGAGTGTGTTTTCAGGCCTGGGCAGCAAATGCCCATCAGCGTCACGACGCATTTCGGCTACGACGGGGAGATGTGCAACGTCGTTAGAATCAGTAACGATGCCTATAGCATCGATAGTCATTTTAATGCCAAGAGGGAAGGCATTAAATCTCGAAATATCTTCTACAAAACCAGCCCTTGCTAGTGCGTGTGAGTAAATGGATTCAGGTTGTCTTATCAAAAGACCTGATTCCTTCCTGATCTTTATGATCTTGGCTTCAAAAGCAGCAAGATACACTCTATACATCTGATAGATGTTAGGAAGTACAAGGTTATTCCTGTATTGGTTTGCGGTGTGTAAGAGAGAGACAGTTGATAGCCCAACGTTTCTTGAAGTTACTGGTAACATTACAGCTTTCTTATTTACGTTTGAAGTCAAACGCTGTAACTGCTCATTTGTGACAAAGGCAAAAATTTCTGATTTTATTTCGTTAAGATTGTCTATCTGCGTTTGCATGCCTGTCTTTAAGCGATGTTCTTCCATTCTCTTCGTGTTAAACATTTCACGTGTCTGGTTGTTATTCTGGCCTCCACGGCCTCTTCCTCTGGGTCTTCTGGCGCCTCTATTGCCACCTCTTCCTTTACGGAAGTTCCCTTGAGATTCATTCTCGGTATAGTTATTATTATCAGCCATGATGTTTGTGCCGATCTCTGGGTCTGATATCAGGATCCCTAAAATCGCAAAATTTCCCTAAATTTGCGCCTCGGGCTAATTAGTCGTGTTTACGAGTATACGCTAATCACCGGTATTGCGATAAGAACATTTTTTTGATCGTAGCCGAGCCGCCGCGCTCGGCTGGCCGGCCGTTCGACTTAATAGATTATGAATAACTCACGCAATGGCGTATTGATAGATGAATGTAGTGATACACAAAGAGAAGACTTAGAGGATATAACACATATAGATATGGAGGTACCTACATAATTAGAGAAAGGAAATATAGAAGGTGACGATAACTTAGGAAGAAAAAGAGATAGGGAGGATGACTCATCCGGAAGTTGGACTACTGTAAGTAAACAAGGGAAGAGAATCGCAAGAAGACAAACCCCAGTTCAGGAGATTAACTGTAACAATGGAGAAGAAACAGTTGAGATATGCGTATACAATAACGAGAAGTTTCCAAAACAATTTGCGCTAGCAAGGCTTTTTAAAACTAATGAGATAACCGGTATATCACGCGTGAAATATATTAAACCGTACAAATTAATGATCACGTTTGACAATGAATCTCATGCCGAAAAAATGATCAATTGCAAAGCATTTAACGAAACGGGTTGGCGTTCACAAAAATCATGGGAAGTAGCAGTGTCATATGGGATTATCAGAGATATAGAATTGGATCTTTCAATTGAGGAATTTGTTGGCAATGTCTCGTGCGATGTAGAAATTCTGTCAGCAATACGCCTCAACCGTAGATGTAAAGATACGGATGATAAAGGAAATAACTCTAATGGATGGATTGCAAGCGAGTCTATACGCATTTGTTTTAAAGGTTCACACGTACCCTCATATGTAACTATATACAGTATGAGAGCCAAAGTCGAGAGATACACATTGCCCGTAACTCAATGCTCCAAATGTTGGAGGTATGGACATATTGCAAAGATGTGTGCGTCTAGTAAAGCTAAATGTCCTAAATGTGGTGGCAGCCATGATAATTGCGATAAAACTACATTTATGTGTGTGAATTGTAAGGGTAATCATTTAGCTCTAGATAAGAAATGCCCAATTTTTTTGAAAGAAAAAAGGTTACGAGAGTTAATGAACGAATTTAACTGTACATACCGTAAAGCTCTGTTATTATATGTACCTCCATCTCCTCCCCCTGCCTTTCTGGTTAAAAACATATGTTTGACAGAGAAAAATATTCAAACAAGTACACTAGAAAATAATAACCCAGTACAGTCATCTGAGGATGAGACAACCTTTGCAGATAAAGTTAAAACACCTATCGCAATACGTGGGCAACAGCAGGCTACTAATAGTTCACATTCAAAACGGGATTCGAAACAGAAAACAACTCAACATAAAAAACGGTGGCAGTCTCGTCCGTCCGTGGCCGCGGACGCCGGCGTTATGGATTGGGACTCGGACGTTTCAACTACGACTTCGAAGAGTGAAGAACACGAAACAACGTCACAACCCGATTTATCAAAGAAGTCAAGTGGTATTCACAGAAAAAAATCAAACGATCATAGAAAAGATTCGTCATTTGGTAATTTAATAAGTAGCATTACAAGTATACTTCTGAAGAAAGGTTCGTTTAAGAATTAAATAAACAGCGTGGTTAAGATAATCGTAGAATGGATGGTAACAATTGTGGTTAATACTTTGCCAGAAAACTCACTTGTAAGTAAACTTATTAATGGATTGTCATAATAATTCTCTAACATTTAATATTGTACAATGGAATGCACAAAGTCTGCGGCCGAAATCTGCATTGTTCGAACAGATTTTATTCAAAGATAAGATTTATATTGCCGTTATCAGTGAAACGTGGTTTGAACCAGACAGCCACTTTAATTTGAATGAGTATAATCTCTTCAGATTGGACCGTTATGACGGTTATGGTGGGGTAGCTGTTATTGTACACAAATCTATTAAAGCGCAATTGCGTAAAGTACATAATTATAACCCAGGTATTGAACTGTTATGCATTCAATTGTTAAATTGTCAGTATATTGAGAATATCATCGCCATTTACTGCCCTTCAACTGTTCGTACTTTACCAAGAGATTGGGATAATATATTTTCTATAGCAAATAAGAAGACTTTAGTTTTGGGAGACTTTAACGGTCACCATTCCAATTGGTCATATAAAACCGATCAACGTGGATCCCAGATATTCGATTCTGTATTAGATCATAATTTTATATCAGTTAATGATGGTAGTCCGACTCGTATAAAATTAGTGAATAACGTTATGCAACAATCCTCTCCCGACATTTCTTTTATTTCTGTGAACTTGGCGTTAAATTTTATTTGGAAAGTTACAAATGAATCGTTAGGGAGTGACCACCTAATTATTAAATTATCCACCAATTTTAATGTTACTAAACAAACCATTCGTAAGAGAAATTTTAAAAAAGCTGATTGGGAGAAGTATGCTTCGTCCGTGGAAAGTGTTTTCCGTGATTCAACCGCCCCGATAGATCCACAGTTGTGTTATGACTTCTTTGAAAGCACTTTACAGAAAGCAGCAGATTCCCACATTCCTCATATTGTTATTCCTCAACATATCAGCTCTAAATTTAAACCAAAACCTTATTGGAGCCCTGACCTATCTAGATCGGTAGCATCACGACGTTTAGCGTTAGCAATGTTTAGGCGTAACCCTTCGCCTCAAAATTATGCACTATTGCAGGATAATATCCGGGAATCGCAGAGGCTGACGCGTAAGGCAATAGGTGCTTCTTTTAGAAGTTTTTGTTCAAGTATTGATGCAACAACTTCAGCTAGTGATATGTGGCGCAAAATGAGATGGGTAAAAGGCTGCAAATCGAAAAATCAACAGGTTGACTCAAGTTTAGCGGAAAAGCTTCTTAATGACCTAACGCCTGATTACGTTTCTCCCCCTGAACTGAACCCTGCTTTCAATCCTGTAATAATAAATTAGAAGCTGCCATTTCTATTCATGAGTTAGAAAACTCAATTAAATTAAAAGATACGGCACCTGGTGGCGACGAAATTTCCTTTTCTATGGTCAGGAATCTCCCAACCATCGGTAAACTGTTATTACTATCTATGTACAATAAATTTTACGATTCTGGTTGTGTTCCAAGACAATGGCGCAATATTCAAATAATTCCTATTCCTAAGCCAGGACGAATTTCGGGACAATCATCTTCCCTTCGTCCTATTTCTCTGATTTCATGTCTATGTAAAATTTTTCATTCAATTTTGAACAAACGATTGGAATGGTATCTCGAAAATAGATGCATATTTTCCGATAAGACTGTAGGCTTTCGTAAATCTAAGTCATGTTTAGATACCTAGTCTTTTTACTTTGACGACAAAGATCCAACTTGGTTTTACTTCAAATCTTGTCACAGTTGGTTGTTTCATTGACATCAATAACGCCTACAATAATGTCGATATCGCTAGTCTATTGAACATTCTCGATAAACTTTCAGTGGGTCGTAAGTTGTGTTCGTATTTGTGGAGATTCTTGAACGAAAGAATACTTAAAATTTCAATTAATAACAAAGAATATTTGCGGGCTACGGGACGAGGGTTGGCCCAAGGGGACCCACTCTCACCTCTTTTATTTAACGTTGCGACTCACAATATTTGCAACACTATTACTGGCGTTGATATTTCTCAGTATGCTGACGATTTTGTTTTATTTAAATCAGGTTCTAATGTTAATGCAGTTGTTTCAGAGCTGCAATCTGCTTTAAATTCATTTAATTCCATAGTTGTTAATCTAGGTTTAGAAATTTCTCCTAATAA
The DNA here is from genome assembly GCA_947359405.1 of Antitype chi. Taxonomy (NCBI): domain Eukaryota; kingdom Metazoa; phylum Arthropoda; class Insecta; order Lepidoptera; family Noctuidae; genus Antitype; species Antitype chi. The sequence continues at coordinate 13,379,302 of OX375811.1, read as the reverse complement.
GACTAAGGTTTGTATTTTTAAGAGAGGCATGTGCAGACAACCTGTTAAGTTAAAAGTTAATAATAGTAATCTTTGTGTAGTCAATAACATAAAGTACCTGGGAATGTGGTTGGATCAGTCGCTCAGATGGGGGAAACATATTAATGAATCGGTTCAAAAGGTTTTAAAATTCATAAATATTCTCAAAGTTTTAGCGGGTCCTGGTTGGGGTGTTCACCCTAAACATCTGCGTCGACTATACATCTCCATAATCCGCAGTAGGTTGTTAGACTATGGTAGTTTCCTGTATGATTGCAGTTACAAGTGTCATTTATCTAAATTGGACAAAGCTCAAAACAAATCTCTTCGCGTTATTGGTGGCTTTATCAGAAGCACTCCCATCCACGTGATGGAGAGTGAATTAAATCTATCTCCATTACATATTCGTAGGAAATTTTTAGGAGGCAAATACTGTCTAAAATGTATGTCTTTTCAAGAGAGCATTGCGGTTAATTTGATTGAGTCGTTAGCTTTAAATGTTAATAATTCTCAATATTGGAGAGGTAGAAAGCAACCTCTATTAGTCTCAATTTACAATGAGCTGAAATCTTCTACTGTTCACTCAGTTGGGTTGGTTGAGATGTTTTCTCTGGAGACATGGGTCAGCAACATCAATGTGCGTGAGACTATTAAACAGAATATTCCATCTATAACTAAGCCTAAACGACATTATGACAGCAACCGTGTGAGACAAATCTGCACAAATTTTATAGTGGAGGAATATGGTGATTTCCATAAGATTTACACAGATGGTTCTAAGAGTAGTGCTGGTAGTGGCGCTGCGGTTTGGGATCCACAGTTAAATTTAAATGTCAAACTTGCTATAGACTCTGATATTTCCATTATGCATGTCGAGTTAATTGCAATAGCAGAGGCTCTCTCATATATTAACTCAATTAGTCATGATAAATTTGTCATCCTAACAGACTCAAAGAGTTCGCTGCAACACTTGGCTCGGTGCACCTCGTCCGTGCGAGGAGTACCGATAGCCTACATAATTTTGGATACTATATTCAAATTAGGTCAAAAGTCAATCTCGATAGTTTTACAGTGGATCCCGTCTCACGTACAGATTCAGGATAACGAAAGAGCAGATCTTTTGGCCAACCTAGCCGTGTCAGATGGAATTTCTGTAACTGTTACCCCTTTATATATAGATTATATAAGATTAATAAAACAGCAGTGTACAGATGAGTGGAGTGAATATTTTAACCAGAGGTCAACAGAAAAGGGAATTTGGTACAAGACCATCCAACCACAGCTTCCAGTGTATAATTGGACTGATCAAAATCCGCTTAGCAGAAGTGAATTAGTTATGGCATTAAGACTTCGTTCCGGCCACATCCCATCAAAAAAATTTGGTTTTCTGATGAAAAAGGTTACGTCACCCAACTGCGAAGAATGTGGAGTAGTCGAAGATGTACAACATGTTTTGATGGAGTGTGTGCGGAATGAGGCTTTGAGATTTAGTTTACTTGGTCCAAAAAATAAGTACGATGTTGGAGAGTGTAATGCTATCCTCGCTTGTCCTTTATCGGAACAAGCTAGGATACTGTACAAACTGGCATTTTTTATTTTTAAGTAAGTGTTACCTGTTTTTAGGTTTAGTGGATTCTGTTGAAGTTACAGGGCGACGTTATCGCTCAGCGACAAAGCCCTTAAAATAAAGAAAAATAATAATAATAATACAGTTCGGCTGATGTATCTTGGCGAACGAACTTACCTATTATCAGCCTTACCTGTTGAAAGTCATTACTTTATGTTAGTGAGTGTGATGGAAGTTAGAATCAAGGGTTATGACAATAAAATAAAAAACATGGAAAAAGTTCATAGGTTATTGGGGGAGCCCTGATGAGTTGTTTGGACAAGAACAATCACCAGGGCTCCCCATAATCAACACGGTCATTTAGCCACTGGAGCCAGATGCTGCGAGACGGTGGTTCAGGACCTTCCGCTGCTGGTGCAGGCCGGGGTCCGCTCCTGCAAATTATGATTTGTAAATAAAAAATGATTTGTAAATAAAAAAGAAAACTTCTGAATATGAACCTACATTTAAAACCAAAATGTAACAAATATTTTGTTCCTTACCCGTGGTCCCTCCCATAGTTTCTGAAAGGTACCACAGGCATTTTTTTTACCAGTGGTCCTTCCGAGAAATACAATGCTGCTGAATTAAAATGGTAGTTGGGATCCCGTAGGCCCTGAAAGGTGAATAAAAATTGTACCTAAATCAAGTCTTAATCTAATGTTTACCACCTAAATAGATACTTTGTGGAATACAATAAAGTATTGAGGATAAATAAACTATTCGTCCATAAACATGTATAAAAAGTATTGCATCCTTTTAAATAATGACTTTGACTGTGTTAAGACTTGACTTAGGTACAATTTTAATCAGGCAGCATTGTATTTCTCAGAGGGACGGACCTTCCAGGGACTACAGGAGAAACTACAATTTTAATTTGGTAGCATTGTATTTCTCGGAGGGACCGTGGGTAAAAAAAATACCTGTGGTACCTTTCAGGGACTACGGCAGAGACCACGTATGTTCTTTGAAGATCATGTATGTGCAGTTAAGTAAGTATGTACTCACAGCATGGGCATGTACTCCTCCTCTTGCGGCCTGTACACCAGCAGCGGGTGTAAATGTTGTTCCAATCGCCGCATGCGCTCCCGCACGTCGGCGATTGGATACAACATCTGCCTTATCTGTCAAAGTAAAACAAATAATGAAATCATTTTTCTTCAGTATATTTTGTGGTCACTCGAAACGCTACTCGCACGAAAATGTGGTACAGTATTATTATTATTCCGATAATAACTTGAACCTAATAGCCTAAAACTAGGTATTGAATTATGTGGCACTAAACAATCAATAACGGTATATACCTCGTCCACCGCCTCCACTACCGACTGCAGCGCATTCAGCGTGGCGTGGGTCTGGTGCAGCTGCTCCACGTTTTCATAAATCGGTCTGAAATAAAAAAAAAACATTTAAAATAATAAGTACTTATTCAATACAATATTGATTACATGAAATATTCATTGAGATATTGATACTTACTCTTCGGTGGAAGCAGCTGGTGTATCGGCACCAGACCCACAACAAAATGCACGCCGAATGGCCTGGCTCCAGCGGCTCATCTTGTTTTTGTTTTTTTTTTTGTGTAAAGTATTATGTTGCAGCAGTTTCTTGCAGCAAGTAACGTAACGTAAAACGTCGTCGTCCGTCAAAATTATGAACGAGTGAATGAATGACAAAACAAAATAATGTTACCATATTATTGTTTTTTGATAATACTATGTAATTTAAGGTTTTTTTTTATTTTATTAGCTAGATAGGTAATATAAAATTATTATATGATAAAAGAATGATTCCATGGAAACGATGCATCATGCATGATGAACTAAATAAAACAATATACGTAAGACTAGGAAGTACGGTCCGATGTCTTAGCCTACCCATAGAGGGCAAATTTAATACGTAAATTTAAAAACAAGAACGTTGAGAAAAATTGTAACAGTGTGACCGCCAATCTCGTCTTTTAGAACCAATTTGAAAAAAGGATTCCCACCACATGTAAGTATTGTTCTTGTACCTTATACCCTATAAATAACTCTACATATTAACCTAAATTTTGCTAGCCTTTTAGTACAGGCTGACGCTGTCGAGTTTTATAATGTTATAGGTTACTATTGCCGTAAACAATTGAAGAATAGGTATATTCTTCATATTATAACTTTTATTGTCAGGGACGACGAAGATACAATGCCTAGCGACTGGATCCCGACGGAGGAATTTCCTCCGGCAGACGCAAACATCGGGGACGGCTGCGGGCCGAGCATGTCGGGCTTGCTGCGCGCTGCCAAATGCACCACTATAGTAGAGGATGCTAGGCCTGCCAAGAGACGGTGCATTCAGCAGGAGTCGCCGCAAGCAGACACTCCAGCAGTCCAGTACCCCACGCCAAAAGGAAAGGGCGTGGGAAAAAGAACTAAAATAAATAACACCTGATTTTTACCTTGATGTCTTTCATTCATTCATTCACTCCACATCTTCATTCTCGTCGCCAGCAGTCGTTCACTCACTTACCTACTTCTCAAATCACAAGTTTTTAGGTAGGTACTTACTTCAGGATTATGAAAGTATGTTTAGTTTACTATCTCAATAACATACGCTGATATGTGTTCACTGTTGGGAGAAATTGATGAGCGTAGGCAGGATTGGGAACACATACAGTTTTTTGGAGTACTTAAATAAAACAACATTTTGTTAAAAGTTCATTATGTTTATTTTGGCGAGGTTATGACTAAAAATGGTACATTTTTTTTAGTCATAACCTCGCCAACGCTCTACAGCGCGGTGATGCCGCCACCATGACGGCACCGGGATATCGATGGGCAGCGAAGGGCGCAATGGCCGGGCCCACGGAGCTGGCACTGCAGGGAGCTGTGGCGAGCATCGCCACAGCAGCCCACAGGCGGCGTTCAATCCGCGCCCTCCGCCACACCACCACCCGGTGCTCGCCTCTTTGGATTCTCATTTTTCTAAAAATGGAAATTGAATGTTAGTTAAAACTCAAATTTCATTAACGACTGAGTTATGGGAACAAATAATTTGTATATTTTTTCGATGACACTACTTCAACTCTTTTTACCAAACTGTTATAGTAGTTTTCCTTTTATTATACGTTTCATCATAACGTAAATATATAAAAGTTAACCGGCCAGCAGCGGCGGCCGTACGAAATTTATTTCCTATTGAATACGATACCACACTTTTTATGCAAGAATGTTTATCAGAGATTTAACCAATACAGAAGACAACAAAGAATACTTACTGTGAAAAGAAATGCACGACAGTCCAAATCACAACAAACAACATCGTGGTTTTGTTAGTTTTCACGTCGACTGTCAAAAACTTTCACGCCTATCAAAAACTTTTAAATGTCAATAAATGTCAAACCTTCATACAGCCAATGATGATTTTTAACCCTCTGATGCCCTCACATGGGCCGCATAACAACAGAATTATCTAAGCTCAGTGAATTATTAAAACAAAAACGAACCGACGCCTTTGTTCTCATTGTTTATACCTTCAGCGATAGTTTTTACCTCAATAAAACACGTGCAGATAAGGAAAACATTTTAACATTTGCCTTCTTTTGTTTTTAAATACTTTGTTCACGCCTGTGTTTTCAAACTTTAAACTTTAAATCACAATAGATTTATGCACTATTGTACTCGGTACTAGGTATTTCATACTGAAGCCAGGTGCTGCGCCGGGTGATAAGACAAAAAGGTTCCGGCTACGGTGAACCACTTTTATTTAAAATGTCTTTTATGTTTATTGGACTACTAATCTATGCAGACTGTTTTAAATATTTTCTTGTAACCAAAATTAAGTATTTTAAGTCACTTCTGCTTTGCTTTCGTGGTGAACAGACGTACCCTCCGTGCTCCCCCTTTCGATAGTCTCTCTCGCGTTTTATATTGTGACCATTGCTTTCTTTCTGGACCTCTGATTTGCCCCGTGATTACTTTGGCTTGTGATACTTGACTCTGAATATACCTCGTGACTACCTTGGCTTGTGATTTTGGACTCTGGAAATACCTTGTGATTATTTGGTGTATCGTACTGAACTCCGTGCTTTACCTTGACAAGAACTTTATTTGTGAAGTGTGGTGAATCTTCGTGATCTTTCAGGCTGTACATGGTAAGTACCAACAGTTATTACTATGAGCTATCTTTTACTTAATTTACTTGAACTATAATTCAAAAATATGGTTTCCATATCTAATATTTTCTTTATCGTTTGGAGAAATTTGACAGTTTCGTATAGCCTGATGTGCTAGCTACTGTAATAGGGATCATTTTCTTGATCAGCTCATATTTCGTTGTCTATGGGTCAGCCAACTCTCCAGCTGTTACTTTTTTGTATTGATTATGCGGCAAAAAATGTAAGATAAAACATGTTTCTAGATGGCACGTAATTACGTCATAATTATGAAGATGTGAGGCGTGACCTTCATCAAATCTTCGGAGATGATTTTACCGATGATATTGAGTCCGACGGTGCTGACAGCGAAAGCGACTCCTCCAATGCGTCAGACAGGTAAGGAACCCAAGAATTAATATCACTATCATCACTACATATTATAAAACAAAGTCCTCCGCCGCGTCTGTCTGTCTCTCTGTTCGCGATAAACTCAAAAACTACTGCACCGATTTTCATTCTGTTTTCACAAATGGATAGCGTGGTTCTCCAGGAAGGTTAAAAAAAAGGCTAGTCTAATTATATAATCGTATTCTTATTGTAGTGTTTGTTTATTACAGCATTGAATGATTTTTTTAATTAGATATTGGTGTCTCCTTTATAGCTCAAGAGTTTCCTCCGTTAACTTGTCTCCGGATGGAGAGTGGACTGAGGAGACAGCTATAGTTAATAATTTCCCATTTACTGGGACCCCCGAGATCAGGATCGCGGAAGCAGCAACTAAAGGGCCTGTTGATTATTTTAAAGCTGTTTTTCAAGATAACTTCATGACCAGCCTAGCGGAAATGACCAACATGCATGCTCAAATTTTGATGTCCAGGCCACTTATGCCTAATAGCCGCATAACCAAGTGGAAAAATACCAATTCTACAGAATTATGGACGTTTTTAGGGATACTATTTTTCATCGGCACCGCTAGGCTGAGTAGAATAGCAGACTATTGGCGAAAAAATTGCTACGTAAAATTTAATATGAATAAATATATGGTCAAGGGACAGATTTCTGTTAGTTTTAAGATGCCTTTTTTTAATACTGTTTACGAAACACGCATTAAGTACTCGAAAATTGATTTCTTATTAAATTATTTCAACGATATGATGAAAAATTTAATTTATCCTGAAAGGGAATTATGTATTGACGAATCAATGGTTGGCTTTAGAGGGCGAGTGATTTTCCGACGGTATATAAAAAATAAAAGGCACAAGTATGGCATAAAATTATATGTTTTGGCCGATCCAAGAGGACTAGTCCACAGAATCCACATGTACAAAGGTTCCAATGACATTGAAGTTGGTGGTAAAGGCCATGTCGATAAAGTGGTGCTGAAACTTTTAAAAGATTATTTATTTAGCGGCCATTCCATTTACCGGGACAATTTTTACAATAGTGTCCAATTAGCAGAAACACTGCTAACAAAAAAAACATACTGTACAGGAACTTTGCTTGCCAATAGAAAGAAGAATCCAAAAGCTGTTGTAATTAAAAAAACTTTTAAAAGGGGGAAATATTTCTAGATATAATGGAAATGGTGTCTGTGTCAATAAATGGAAAGACAAGAGAGATGTGCTCACTATTTCCACTGAGCATTCACCTCACTTGATGCCAGTGGAAAATAGGCGTGGTCGTGTGGTCAACAAACCCAAGATGATTGTAAAATATAATAAATATATGAAAGGTGTTGATCGACTCGACCAAATGTTAGCCTACTATCCTAGTGAGCACAAATGCATGAGATGGTACAAGAAAATTGGAATTCATATTTTGCAAATGATGCTATTAAATTCCTTTTTTTTATTTCAAAAAGGTACATGCAGTACTCTTTCCTTGGAGTCATATAGGGAAAAAGTACTGCATGAACTTCTTCCCCCTGTAGCTGACACATTAGCGCCTCAAAATGCAAGACACATGCCCAAAGAATTAGACAGAAATGCCAATGGGTGTCTTAACACTTTCACCGCCAAGTACATAGAGTACATAAAAATTAGTATGCCTTAAAATGTATAATGCAAATCTATAACAACCCGTCAGTCGAATCCATCGGTGCGATGGTTAAGTAACGGGACTCCTATGCCCCAGCACCCGAAGCCGAGCTCACTAAGCCACGCCCACAACCGGCCTGCCGGGCAGGGTTGTCGAACGCCAATTTTTTTTTATTGAACAAAATAAACTACGCTGTTCTTTCTTTATGTATTTTTATTTGTTTTCCTAGGTATTAAAAAATCATAACCCTTACGCCAAGAGAACCTTACAGGATATCCCTAAGGTGCCTCCGCAGTTGTATCGGCGAAATTAAATTGATCAAAACATAAGAAAATTTGATTTTCGCGAGCTACGACTCGCTCAAGCGATTCGCCTCAAGTAATTTGTTAAAAATATGTAGGCATATCATGTATGGTTCAATGGGCCTGTATTTTACCTACCTAATTTATTTAAGTAGGTTCCTAAAGTAACCCTGAACTAAATAAAACAATATACGTAAGACTAGGAAGTACGGTCCGATGTCTTAGCCTGCCCATAGAGGGCAAATTTAATACGTAAATTTAAAAACAAGTACGTTGAGAAAAATTGTAACAGTGTGGACCGCCAATCTCGTCTTTTAGAACCAATTTGAAAAAAGGATTCCTACCACATGTAAGTTCTTGTACCTTATCATCATCAGCCTACAGCAGTCCACTGCTGGACATAGGCCTCTCCAATTTCACGCCATTTAACTCGATTCTCGGCAACTCTCATCCAGTTACTACCAGCAACCCTGCGAAGATCGTCACTCCACCTAGCCTGAGGGCGTCCTACCTTACGTTTTCCGATTCGCGGTCTCCACTCAAGAACACGTACCTTATACCCTATAAATAATTCTACATATTAACCTAAATTTTGCTAGCCTTTTAGTACAGGCTGACGCTGTCGAGTTTCATAATGTTATAGGTTACTATTGTCGTAAACAATTGAAGAATAGGTATATTCTTCATATTTTAACTTTTATTGTCAGGGACGACGAAGATACAATGCCTAGCGACTGGATCCCGACGGAGGAATTTCCTCCGGCAGACGCAAACATCGGGGACGGCTGCGGGCCAAGCATGTCGGGCTTGCTGCGCGCTGCCAAATGCACCACTATAGTAGAGGATGCTAGGCCTGCCAAGAGACTGTGCATTCAGCAGGAGTCGCCGCAAGCAGACACTCCAGCAGTCCAGTACCCCACGCCAAAAGGAAAGGGCGTGGGAAAAAGAACTAAAATAAATAACACCTGATTTTTACCTGGTAACTTTATTACGTCTTTCATTCATTCATTCACTCCACATCTTCATTCTCGTCGCCAGCAGTCGTTCACTCACTTACCTACTTTTCAAATCACAAGTTTTTAGGTAGGTACTTACTTCAGGATTATGAAAGTATATGTTTAGTTTACTATCTTAATAACATACGCTGATATGTGTTCACTGTTGGGAGAAATTGATGAGCGTAGGCAGGATTGGGAACACATACAGTTTTTTGGAGTACTTAAATAAAACAACATTTTGTTAAAAGTTCATTGTGTTTATTTTGGCGAGGTTATGACTAAAAATGGTACAAATTTTTTAGTCATAACCTCGCCAACGCTCAACAGCGCGGTGATGCCGCCACCTCGACGGCACCGGGATATCTATGGGCCGCGAAGGGCGCAATGGCCGGGCCCGCGGAGCTGGCACCGCAGGCTGGCGGCGTTCAATCTCTCATATTTGTTTCATCCCAACTTTGCCTTGTCGTTTTACGAATGTATGGCGCCATTTCTAAAACAAATAGGTACATATTTTTACTAATTACCTATTGTTAAAAATACCTTACAAAATATACTACTTACCCATTATGTTTTACTAGCAAAATAAAATTATTTCAACATTCAGCATCGCTTTTTGGGTGAGATGGCATACACATTGGGTGAGATGGCATACATCCTATGCCATCTCACCCGGTAGGTACATAATCCACAAAATAAATTGAATTTATTTTGTTTGACAAGCTACGTAACTTTGCTTATTGCAACATATTTTTTCACACTCTACTCTAAAAGAAAACATTGATAGTTACCTGTTAGATAATGGAGAACACCTGTAATCACGGTTTGAATTCAGCAAAACTAAAAATTTTCGAGAGCAATTTTTACCAAAACTGACGTAGTGACCGCCTCGATTGATGTCGCGCACTGGCGGGCGGCTTGTCGCGGCGAGTTTCCGTTAGGGCCGCACGGGTGCATGTGAGGGCGCCACTAGACTACAAATGCCAAAGATATTGAGACTGTGCCATCTCAGCCGCTATGCCGTCTCAGACCACCTTCCCCTACGTCTGTTCACCACGAAAGCAAAGCAGAAGTGACTTAAAATACTTAATTTTGGTTACAAGAAAATATTTAAAACAGTCTGCATAGATTAGTAGTCCAATAAACATAAAAGACATTTTAAATAAAAGTGGTTCACCGTAGCCGGAACCTTTTTGTCTTATCACCCGGCGCAGCACCTGGCTTCAGTATGAAATACCTAGTACCGAGTACAATAGTGCATAAATCTATTGTGATTTAAAGTTTAAAGTTTGAAAACACAGGCGTGAACAAAGTATTTAAAAACAAAAGAAGGCAAATGTTAAAATGTTTTCCTTATCTGCACGTGTTTTATTGAGGTAAAAACTATCGCTGAAGGTATAAACAATGAGAACAAAGGCGTCGGTTCGTTTTTGTTTTAATAATTCACTGAGCTTAGATAATTCTGTTGTTATGCGGCCCATGTGAGGGCATCAGAGGGTTAAAAATCATCATTGGCTGTATGAAGGTTTGACATTTATTGACATTTAAAAGTTTTTGATAGGCGTGAAAGTTTTTGATAGTCGTGACGTGAAAACTTTAACAAAACCACGATGTTGTTTGTGATTTAGACTGTCATGCATTTCTTTTCACAGTAAGTATTCTTTGTTGTCTTCTGTATTGGTTAAATCTCTGATAAACATTCTTGCATAAAAAGTGTGGTATCGTATTCAATAGGAAATAAATTTCGTACGGCCGCCGCTGCTGGCCGGTTAACTTTTATATATTTACGTTATGATGAAACGTAAAATAAAAGGACAACTAATATAACAGTTTGGTAAAAAGAGTTGAAGTAGTGTCATCGAAAAAATATACAAATTATTTGTTCCCATAACTCAGTCGTTAATGAAATTTGAGTTTTAACTAACATTCAATTCCATTTTTAGAAAAATGAGAATTCAAAGAGGCGAGCACCGGGTGGTGGTGTGGCGGAGGGCGCGGATTGAACGCCGCCTGTGGGAGCTGCTGTGGCGATGCTCGCCACAGCTCCCTGCGGTGCCAGCTCCGTGGGCCCGGCCATTGCGTCCTTCGCTGCCCATCGATATCCCGGTGCCGTCATGGTGGCGGCATCACCGCGCTGTTGAGCGTTGGCGAGGTAATGACTAAAAAATTTGTACCATTTTTAGTCATAACCTCGCCAAAATAAACACAATGAATTTTTAATTTTATACCTTCAGCGATAGTTTTTACCTCAATAAAACACGTGCAGATAAGGAAAAAATTTAAACATTTGCCTTCTTTTGTTTTTAAATACATTGTTTACTCGGGTAAGTATGGATTAGGATTTTGGTTTAGTTGTGCTTCCAAAATAACTTGAAGCTCATTCGGTATTTGTTTGCGCTTCCGGCCAGAACTATATCGGATAGTCTCCTGTTTCTCCCTTGCTCTGTGTTACGTTTGGGTGTGTGATTGACGACTACTGGCTTTCCTACTGGACTCTGATTGTCTTACGTTTGGAACCGTGTTGTTTCCTAGATACATTGTGACCTGTGCATTTTACTGGACTCGATTTTAGCCTGCGATTGGTTTATGTGTGATTCTAAGTGAACAATGGCAAGTTACTCAGACGAAGTGCGCCAAAACCTAATAGATATCTTCGGCGAAGATTTCGAAGAGGTTACTGGCACTACTGTAACTCCTGGCTCTTCAGCAAGTTCTGGCCCTTCCAAACCTTCGATAAGTTCCAGTTATCATGCTGTGGAACTCGCGCAGATCCAGTGCTTAGCTGAAGACGAGGTGAATGAGGATAATGACTTGGATGAAGAATTTTTGGACGCCAATGTTGAGTAAGTGTTATCTCATCTACGAGCAATAATTGTGTATATTTCGCGTATCTTGGAAACGGTTCGAATGATTTGGATATTTGCTTGTAATTACCTAAGCTCTGTTTTGTAGCCGATCTAATGTCATTTGTATGGCTGCTGGACAGTCTTAGCCACGTAAATAGTAGTTACATGCACATATAGACATTTTCAGATAATTGGAGGATATTTTGGTATTTTATGGGCAGTCTTTATTCCAATTTTCTACAGACCACTATAGCCAAGATATAAGATTGCCATAATATCGTCTACTAGGTTTTTTAAAGTCTCGAAATGAAGGTACCTGCACAAGTCCTAATTAGAATGTATTTTTTCAGCGACTTTGAAGACCCTGCCACCGACGTTAGTGACGATAGTTCGGATGAAGGGAACTCGGCGCAAGAACCGGAGGGCGAAGACTGGACGTTGCATCGACGTGGACCGCGTCCTCCAGTTTTCACCTCCCGGGAGGAGGTACGGGTTGACGATGCCAATGTTGCACCTTTAGATTTTTTTAAGTTATTATTTAATTCAGAAATTTTGGAGGCAATTGTCCTTTCGACAAACGAGTGTGCAAACCAATTGTTATTGGAATGCACCGCACCCCAAGCCAGAATCCGCAAGTGGACACCCTTGACCGTGAACAAATTATTAATATTTTTAGGAATATTATTCCATATGGGAAATATTAAAATTAATCGGAACTCAGATTACTGGAGGCAACACTATTTGTTTAATTTATTTCCAAATAATTTTATGTCTAAAAATTTATTTTTATTAATATTTAGATGTTTACGTTTTGGCCAACATAACTTGGACAGCTTGATTGCATATTTCAATATATAATCCCGGCGAAGAATTGTCCATAGACGAATCCATAATTTCAAGCCGTGGACGTAGCGGAATCCGCCAATATATTAAAGGCAAGCGCCACAAATATGGCATCAAGCTGTATATGCTGGCCTCACCGGGTGGCCTTTCCCTCAAAATTCACGTATATAAAGGAAAACGGGATCAAGAAATAGGAGGGAAAGGCCACACAGATAAGGTAGTGGCAAAACTGATTGAAAAATACCTAGGTACAGGGCGCCATTTATATATGGATAATTTTTATAACAGTGTCGGCCTCTCAGAGTTAATGTTGCGTAATGGCACGAACGTTACTGGAACTCTGAGAAATAAACGCAAAGGAAACCCAGCAGTGATAAAAAACAAATTGTCAAAAGGTGGTAGCATCTTCAGATACAACCGCAGCGGTATTTGTGTTTGCAAGTGGCGTGACCAACGTGATGTTTTGACTAACAGCACCACTCATTCCCCTGAGGTGAAGCCAGTGGTCAATAAAAGAGGGCAAAATATTTTAAAACTAGAAATGGTCACAAAATACAACCACTACATGAGTGGTGTTGAGAGGCAAGACCAAATGTTGGCTTACTACACTTGCGAACACAAATCCATGCATTGGTACAAGAAAGTAGGCATTCACATCTTCCAAATGATGATGCTGAATGCCTACTACTTGTACCAAATTAAATAAAATAAAAAACTGCCATATTATAATTTTAGAGAGGAGGTAATTACGAAGTTGCTACCACCTCCTCCAAATGGCAGCAGACAGGTCCATGCAAGTGGACGGGCAAGTGAAACAATAATTCATTTGCCTGTCCACTTGCCCAGAGATAGTAACAGAAATACTAAGAGGAGAAGATGCAAACACTGCTGGGACACTACGAAAAAACGAGTGAACACCTTATGTTATTGTCCGATGTGCCACAATACACCAGGCCTCTGTCTGGAATGCTTTCGGGCATATCATAAATAAACCCTAATATTTGTGATTTTATTTCGCGGGTTACTCTTGCGTTTTTACTCACTGTGATCTAATTGTTAGTAGTAAGTAATTTAAGGTTAAGGTGAATGCGTAGTGGTAGAGCGCGAAATTCAAATTTTGTTACGTTTTTTGCAATTTTCAGGTGAGTGTCAGCTTGTTACTAAAAAAAAAAGGAAAGACACAAAAATCATTTGCCCAGATTGCGATGTCGGACTCTGTCTTTCCTGCTACGGCCCACACCACGACGAAATGCGTATATTGTAATGTTCTACTGTATAGTTGAAGATTACAATATACGCATTTCGCAGTCAAAACATATGTTTTGACTGTAAATATTAATTAGTTTTATTCTAGTATAGTGTAGTATTAGTTTTTTTTTAGTTTTAAGTATATTTTGTGTATGTTCTAATAAATGTTTTGACTGTAAATTGGTTTTATTCTAGTATATAGTGTAGTAATAGTTTTTTTTTAGTTTAAGGTATCTTTTTTGTATGTCCGTGTTTGTTTGATAAATAAACCTATTTTCCTTCTTTCTTTCTACTACTTACCTACTACCAAAAAACCATCATAAATTATGTATGGGTCTGATATTATTGCTCTACTAGATAATACATAAAATCTTATACCAACAAATGGCAACACTAAGTATGTGTTCAATTTCATTCATTCACTCTATACGTTTTGTACGAACAACAAACGATGTGCAAAAGCAAATTCAAAAGAGAAAAAAATAACAGGTGACGCTGGATCCGTGAGGTTACATTACGGCCTAGTAAGTTCACAAAAAATTGTTACAAAAACAACTGCCGTGTGAAACAACCTCTAGATGTAGCGTAATAAATACAGAATGGTTTTATGACTGTCATAAAACTCGAAAATTTTCAAACGCACATATGCGTCGTGCCGCACTTGGACAAATTATTGGACGCCGCACTAATGCGTCCTGCCGCACTGGGTGGACTGTCTTCAACCGCCAATTAATCAGCATTTTCATAAAATTCGCTAATAATTCAGCAGATAATGCGTACAAAACACTAAGATACCAAAAAAAAGGTATTTATTTAAATACAAGATACAAAATTGATTTAAAAAAGTTTTATAGATACAAGATGAAAATACGTATTTTGTATCTTGTATCTGTATTTCAGATACTTTTATCTTAGTTAAGTTACATCTCTGCTTGTATGTTTGTTTGTTTGTATGTAACCGACTCCTTAGAGCGCGATTTTGACCCACTTTAAACGGTCAGATTTCATTGAAACTTTGTAAACTTATCGAGGACCGATGGCAATTCAATAATTTAAAAAAAAATGAGAACAATAAAAAAAAAGGAAAATAAACACGTTTTTGTAGTTAGCAGATCTAAAAAATAGAAAATAATTTAATTCAATTAAAAAGCGTGGGGTGCTTGACCATTTTTTGACGCTTTTCTGTGGGGTCTTTAGCCTAAAGTACAGCTCAATATTGGACCATTCTCACGAATTATTATTATATTTCGTAGAAAACTTTGAAACATATTACGGTATAGTTACCGTAATATGTTTCAAAGTTTTCTACGAAATATAATTATAATTATGAATGTTGCTAGTAATGTAGTCATTACTAGCAACATTCATAATTTGGTACATATAACTGATGAAGTTCTTAGATTCGGACCACTTAACACCTTTAATTCTTACCCTTTTGAGAACAAAATGTACTGCATTTAAAAATGCTTAGAGCTGGCTACAAGCCATTATCACAAATAGCTAAAAAAGACTTACAGAAAGTGATTGGAATGTTCATTCTAAACTAAATAAAGCGAAAAATGAAACGACAAACCAATATCCCGTCATAAAAACAAATAGCTAAAATAGAAAAATAATTGATTTTGGTAAGTTTATAAAATTTCTAACAAAAGACAGGATAAGTATTTTATGACTACATAAGAAGAAATTATAGAAGTGGCAGAAATAACCGAAAAAAATATCAATGGGTACAGAATTGAAAATGTATCTGCCATCTTCGAATTACCTATTAGGTCATCATATCATAATATGTTTAAAACAGGTGTACAGAATGTAAACCGTACAACGGTATACATAGGTTTCAATAACATTAGCTATAAGTTTGTTGTAACTACATACACAAATGAGGTTTATTTCATTCCTCTATTACATACATTAACAATTTAAACTGTATACACCGGGTTCCAATTGCTATGGATTAACTTAGGCACGCTATTTATATCATGACCCGATTGTTAAGCTTTTATGATACCATTATAACAAAGAAATGTATTGTAAAAATAATTAAATAAACGAAAAAAAAGACCGCCTGGGTTATGGGAAGTAAGTTAGCGGCCCTATTTGCATCAGATTGGTTTTTCATTTGCGGAGCTATGTTCCATATAGATTGTTCACTGTTATGGTGTTAATAGCGTGCCCAAGTTAATGCAAAACAAAAAGTTACTAGTGACTCATTCAATCACTTACTCACTCGGTCACTCTCTCACTCGGTTACTCAATCACTCACTCAGTTACTAATCCACTCACTCACTCGCTTACGTAGTCACTCAGCCCATCAGTCGCTCACTCACTCAGTCACTATCTATTCAGCTATCTGGTAATGCATGTGTTTGGGTTTCTTTGTGCAATAAAGAATTTGTACAATATGCGCTTGACATACCGTACGGCGCTTTTCCGCCATATTGTGTTGAAGAAGTAACACTGTTGTTATATTACCGGTTTTGAATCGCATATTTAAGAATAGTTTGAGATACATAATGAGAAGAGTTTACTCATTGGCCTTTGAAGAAGATGAGGATGAATTTGTGGTTCGACGACCAAGGTGGATTCGCGAAAGAGAGGAGCACTTCGACACACTAGATAATCATGATTTTGTGACGAGATTTCGACATACAAAACCGACAGTGCTCTCTATATTAGAAGCTATCGAAGATAAACTAGAATTTCCTACAAACATGTAAGTATCTCATTAGGTACAAAATAACACTTTATTCCTACAAAGTTAGGTTAGGTAGGTACCTAGGTACATGAAGTTGGTTAAACCTTATTTAAAGAATTTTAAATGAAAATAATATGAAAAGTAGGAAGTACCCACCTATATACCGCCTTTATGTATACCTTCCTGTACACATTGAATAATCAAAGGCTTTACTATAGTTACTAGCGTAAGTAGTACTTATGGAATCTTTTTATTTCAGAAATCACTGCATATCACCCATTAACCAGTTGTTATGTGCTCTTCGCTTCTATGCAACTGGGTGCTACCAAACTACTGCTGCTGATTTATGTGGATTTAGTACATCTACTGCACACAGGATTGTGCATAAAGTCAGTTGTGCTATTGCTGCTCTACGACCTCATCCCATTGTATTTCCTAGTACACAAAGTGAAATACTGCAGACGCAAACTGAGTTTTACAAAAAAGCTAGATTTCCTTTGGTTATTGGTGCTATAGATTGTACTCACATCAAGTATTTGAGGTCACCGGGTGGAGAAATCCCGGAGTCTTTCCGCAACAGAAAACGATACTTTTCCCTAAATATTCAGGCTATTTGTAATGCCAAATTAGAATTCATCGATATTGTCGCTAGATGGCCAGGTAGCACACAAGATTCTCACATCTTTAATAACTGTTATCGAAGAGCTATGTTTGAACAAGGAACATATAGGAGGTTATGCCTGTAAAAGCTACATGATGACACCACTTGAACGGTGTAACACAATTGCAGAGAATTTGTACAATGAGTCACAAATACGAACCAGAAATTCTGTTGAACGTTGTTTGGAGTGTGGAAAAGGCGTTTTCCAGCAATGGCTATTGGTTTAGGAGTTAGCCTTTCCCTATTATTCTTGCCACAGCTGTGTTGCATAACATGGCCAGGCAATCTGGTGAAAGTCTTCCTCCTGATGATTATCAAATTGTACCGCCTGCTTCTTGGGATGCTCTATTAATTCAAGGCAATATTAATGAGGGAAATATGCTTCACTCATCTAGTAGATCACTGAGAGAAAACCCTAACTATAGAAAGCGTAAAGATATTATTAACAATTATTTTTCTACATTAGCAAGGCAAGTAGGTAATGAGTGAAGTGTAAACTTTTGAAATTAACTGTGTAACATAATAAATATAATATAAAAGTAAATAAAAGTAAAGAAATATTTAACAGATTTTTATTTAAATAACCGATGATTAATGCCTCTCTGTGTATTAAATAAGTGCAACTTATTGAGCTTTTCTTTTAATATTAAAATACGGAGTTGCTCTTGCTCAGTCCTTAATCTTTCCTGCTTGAGCATTTCAATCTCCCTTTCCTCTTGTAGCTTTAAAATCCTTATTTGAGCCTCGTGTTGTTTTTTACCTTGTTGACAAGCTGCAAGTAATGAATCAACTTTTTGTTGAGTCAAAGCTTGGCTCTGGTTTAGGATAGGCCTCCTACGGCTTACTGTTTGAGTTTTGAATCTGAAAAAGAAAAGCAATATATTATTAAAAATATACTGTTAAATCTTTTCTCCAAATGCGTAATACATATACCATCAATTCCTTACTTTACTGGTGTAGCTTCATAGGTTGAATGCACAGTACTACTACAATTTGGCTGTATAAGTTCTATATTTTCAGTTTTTGAATTTGAGTTTTGATCTTGATGCTCAAATTGTGATAGATAGGTTTTGTCGGTTCTCAAATTATGTTTTTTTGGTGCCCGTAACATAGCTAGAGAGTAATTAGACCAGTCCTACAAAAAAACACACAAATACAAGATTATTTTAACATAAGACACTGAAATAAGTACAGGTAATTATAATTTTATTGAAAACATAAATATTGCAGCGTTACCTTTGGGTTTTCAATGAGACTATGTACAAGTTCAACTTGTTTCCCTGTTGACTCATGGCTTTCTTGTATAAGTTCAACTTGTTTCTCTGGTGACGCATGGCTTTCTTCATTTGCTGAAAGAAATATTACATTTTAAAAGATATACCTACTCAAATAACAAAATGATGTAATCATATTACATAAAGTAACAATAATGAGCCTAACACTATCTGGGCACGCCACGATAGCGGCGGTAAGTCCCCTCTTTGAGGAGTGGCTTGAGAGGCGGCATGGCGTCCTCACCTTCCGCCTGACGCAGGTCCTCACCGGACACGGTTGTTTCGGGAGGTTCCTGTTTCGCATAAGGCGGGAGGAAACGCCCGGGTGTTTCCATTGCGAAGATCGCCCTGAGGACACGGTGGAGCATACGGTGGCGGTCTGCCCGGCTTGGGCGGAGCACCGCCGTGTCCTCGAGGAGGCGATCGGCGGCGGCGATCTCTCGCGTCCGGCCCTGGTTCAGGCCATGGTACGGAGCGAGAGTGAATGGTTAGCCGTCATCTCCTTCTGCGAAGCAGTAATGCTCGCGAAGAGGGAGGCGGCGCACGTGAGGGAGAGGCAGTATATGCGCCCTCACGGCCGTAGTCGCCGCGGGAGACGCCCTGGGCGTCGGGAATCCCAGGCTGATTCCCGGCCACCGTAGGCACGGGCTTGCGGACGGCGAGTAATGGGTAGCTCGCTGTCCGGTAAGGACCAAGCCCGGGTCGACGGCGCGTTGTGTTCCACGCGCGCCTCAAAGAGATGTCAGCACCAAATGGGGGGGTCCGCAAGGGCCGATGCCTGCTAGGGGTGCGGGTTGTTCGAAAGAGATACCGCGGCCCCTAGCACACAGGCAACTGAGGGAACACGGGTGGGTTTTAGTCAGTAAAAGTCTGACACGCCCTCCCGCTCCACACAGTGCGGGAGAAGTTATTTGATGATTTCCCACCCAAAAAAAAAAAAAAAAACACTATCAATACATACAATATCTCTATTTGAGAACAAATATCTTCATTTTCCTTTTTCTGCGAGTTTATTTGTGTCAGTCTTAGTTCACAGTCAGCATTGTTCCCTGAAGCTGAAATAAATTTGATTTACTTAGATAGGTATATGAAAACATCAAAATAAACATAAGTAAAGTTACATACCTAGTACTAGGGTTCCATCTGTATCGAATTCATTAGTAAACCCAGTCACAGTGGGTTTGATTAAATTAGTCACCCTTTCGATGATCGAGTCTGCAACAAAAGATTTAGGAGGGCCCGACCTACAAAAGATAATAATATAGTATATATCATAATAATCTACACTTCCAATCTGAAGTATTTATTTTTATTATTAAATAAAAATGTCAGAAAGCATACCTGTGGCCAAAAAGCTCTGATTTGCTTGGGTAATTTGACTTTTAGCCTTTTTTTTCATGTTTTCCCAGCAATTTCTTATAACTATCCAATCCCTCGTATGCAAACCAGGTATTAAATTCATTAGTAATTTTTCGCCACTCGTCATTCTTTTCCCGAACACTCACAGCATCAGTTTTCTTGGACTCTATTGTGTTATAATGTTTTTCGACCAAATCTAACAACAGCACCTTTTCACTCTGTTGAAATGCTGGGTCTCTTTTTCTTTTCGACATACTGTTAACATAAACTAGTAAACAAAAATCCACAAATAAAACTATGCACTGCACTGCACTTCAGAAAACATTAACCACGCAAAACTAACAAGAGGTAATAAAAATAACCTCACTTTAGTCACTATACCAAGTTGACAATTGACTTGACAACAAAGGAATACGTTTCGTTATATGTATTGTTGTACAAATATTGCAATAGTTTTGTCGTGTTTCGGTGCAAGAACAAAACGCAACGTGATGTTGCCGTTCTAACATGCCGGCCGGTAACTTGGTTTTCGTAAACGCGATCAACAAGCGTGGCGTTTTGCTCTGTGAAATGCAATCGATGATAAACGAGATCAAATCTCGTTACTAAACTCAATTAGTCTAAACTCAGTTTTACTGAACGCAGTTTTGGAGACGATCGGAGAAATTGGCCCTTGGTGTATTCTAAGAATAATACTTAACTTGATCTCATGCTATTTACAAAACGTGTTGGATGTTTGACTAATAATTATAATAGGTATTTAAGTTAATTCTAATATAACAATTATGTTAGTCAATCAGTCTTCCTTTTATTTTCAGTTCAAAAATCACTGGAGAGTAATTGCCCGATAAATCACTACCTATCAAACGATTATAAATCTGATTATTGAGTAAACGCAAGTATTTTTACTCGGGATTCCGTTTGACAGAACGTTCATTAAACCATTAACTAATGGTGACAGTGAAAACAATACTAATAATGATAGTGAAGTTAATATAAATGATGATGATAGTAACCATAATCCAGATGGCGATGGTGACGAAAATACAAATACTGATGGCAATAATAATACAAACAATGATGGCGAAAATAATCCACTCACACAATTCCATACTTTTAGTATTTTTAAGGAAAGAAGATGTTTCTATATGAAAGTATTGTGTTCCTATAGTGTGTAACACTATCCGATAAATTCTATTCTGTTGATTTCTTTATTACGATTTTGATTTTAAATACTAGAACTTTAATGAACGTTCTGTCAAACGGAATCCCGAGTAAAAATACTTGCGTTTGTGTGTAGTTAATACTAATGGTGACAGTGAAAACAATACTAATAATGATGGTGAAGTTAATATAAATGATGATGATGGTAACCATAATCCAGATGGCGATGGTGACGAAAATACAAATACTGATGAAGGTAATCCTTCATCATCATTATTCATAATATTGTCGTCGTCATTATTATTAGCTGCACTTCTTTGATTCTGAGGCTTACGTTGGGCTCTTTTGGGTTGTGATTTCCTTCTTTTCTTACTCGACTGACGAATGTTTTTGGATGTCTTTCTTTTTAGAGCATTTCTCAATAAGATTATTTTTAAAAAATTCGTTATCTTGGATTGTGTACGTGTTGTCCCAATAATAAACCATTTCGAAAAAGAAGTTTAATATCTTTTTGTATATTTTGAAGCCTATTTTAAGATCATCTCCACGACTTCCTCCAGTCCAGGAGCACTGGTAAAGGAAGTCTTTGCTGAAAATTGAATCTAAAAGTCTATAAGCACAATTAGAGCCTGATCCTGGTGCGCCAGAATATAATATTGCATACTTTACTAAGTATGTTTTTAGCATTTTCGACATTATCGACAACATCCATACGCATCCTTTTAGTTTCTGGTCCTTAAGCTTGAGCTAAAGTTGTTAATGTAATATTTTCTGTACTTTGTTCTTGTATTTCCTGTAACTGAACCGACATTTATTATGGGTTATCATATTTTGATCATTGGTATAATAGTGTACTTCTTCTTGAGATCACTCAGGATACGGCATCCATCGCTCATTATCCTTATTGCTTCAACTTTATTGTCGCTGGTAAGCATGGCTGTCAAAGCTTTACAGATGGCTGAGATGCCAACACCCAATTGCTGTTGCTCAGCTTTATCTTATCTCTATGACGAGACGCTTCAGAAATAGCCGCCGAAACTTCGTTATTCAGTTTAGGTGCTTCGAGCAAAGTGCAGTTTTCCGGCACAAGATAATCTTTGAATAACTTATTTTTTGCTTCCTTTGATAATCCCTTCTTGAGGATAGGTTCCCATCGCTGAGCTAAGTTATGATGAATTTTATCACCGAACTTTGCAGTATTGTCTGTTTCCTCTCTAAGTACTATCAAAAGCTCTGGATCGAGCTCTGGGCAGGTACTATCTTCCAGACTAGGAGTTGAGGCTTCCGTCTTCGGCATGGGAGCGTCATCGGGGATATAATTAGGTGCATCGTCAATCGCCATCTGATTTTCTTCTACGTTGGCGTCGGGGGCGGAACGTAAAGATTCGTTATCGTCTGAAAGGTATAGGACGTAACTTTGAATTCCACATATTTGTTCTTTGTGTTAACTCATGGTTAACTGCTAGAATTATGGATAAAACAGCTAGGTTTCATAATTGCGGGTCATCATTTAGGTTTGTAGGTATGGCAGGTGTGTGTGAAGGGTGAATAGGTATGAAGAAATAAGTCCGAAGTAGGTATAGACGAAGATAGAAATAAAAGTTTATTGCACAGACACAGGTTACAGTTCACAACACACGAGAGTTACACTTAGAAGAAGGAGTGATAGAAATGTATGGATAGCAGAGAAAAGAATGAAAGTACAGTGACAGTGAAGCTATGTTTAAGACAATACTAAAATGGTAAGGCGGTAGCCACAAGCAAGCGCAGTGATTATATTGGCTAGGTAGCAAGTCATTGCATTGCTAATAGATTAGAATGCCGTCTTGCTCGCGCTCACGGCGTGTGTGTGACGTACGCAGCCGACCGGTGCGCGCTAGACAAAGGATGCGTCATAGCGGCCGGCTAGCTGATAACACAATATCTACTAACATAAAAAGATTGGTTTGTCTGTTGACATGTTGAATTTAGTTACAATTAGTTGTCTTATATAAATGTACTTATTAATATGTTACACAATACAAATTTGTTACTGGTTTTGTAAAAAAAATATTTTAACAAATGTAGGATTTAATATATGTTATTATTAAATAAAGGTAGGTCACTACAGGTTGTATTAACTATAACGGGTGGTTAAATTTTAAGGGCCGATGTTGATTTTGAATAAAACACAAATTATTTAGGAAATTATTGTAATTTCTTTTTATTATGATAATATGGTATGGTTCAATTATGTATGGATCAAAATATCGGTCAAATGGCCGCCGCGACCTCGGCGGCACACCTCCATCCGAGGGTTCAAATTTTCGATGACGGTGAGGCATAATTGAGGTTCTATGCCGTTAATGTGCCGAATTATCTCATCCTTTAGCTCTTGAATTGTTGCTGGCTTATCGACGTACACCTTTTGTTTCAAATAACCCCAAAGAAAGAAGTCCAACGGTGTCAAATCACATGATCTTGGCGGCCAATTGACATCGCCACCACGTGAGATAACACGGCCATTGAATTTGTCGTGCAAAAGAGCCATTGTTTCGTTAGCTGTGTGGCAAGTGGCACCGTCCTGTTGAAACCACATATCGTCCACACCCATATCTTCCAATTCGGGCCATAAAAAGTTCCGCCATTCACAGTAACTGCCTGACCGGCCTCATTTTGGAAAAAATACGGCCCGATGATGCCGCCAGCCCATAAACCGCGCACCAAACAGTCACTCTTTGTGGGTGCATTGGTTTTTCGACAATCACTCATGGATTATTATCATTCGCCCAAATGCGGCAGTTCTGCTTATTGACGAATCCACTGAGGTGAAAATGTGCCTCATCACTCATCACTGAAGATGATTTTCTTCGAAAATTGATCATCCAATGTTGCCATTTCTTGCCACCATTCTGACCATTGACGACGTTTGAAATGGTCAAGAGGCTTCAGTTCTTGAGTCAATTGCACCTTGTAAGAGCGAGGCCCCTTTAGTGCGTTGCGCTGCGTTGCGTCGCGCCGTCGCAACGGAACAACGCATTGTATGCCACACCTGCGTTGCGTTGACGCTGCGACAACGCAACGCAAGAGGGTATGCACGCCGTCGCAGCTGCGTCTCAGTTCACCCTTCGCAATGGATATATAAAACATTTGTTACAATTTGTGTCTTGTTATTTTTCATGGGAATACAAACCTCACCACAACCCAAACTTGATAGGGAATTACCATCAGCAACATGTACCTTTTTGTTACATTTTTCCAACTTATTAAACCATATTGAAGACCCAACAGATTTTGAGCGGTTTAATTAAGTCCTTACACATATGGGTATTCGCCCCAGAATCCACAATCCAGTCAGAGCCTTCAAAAACACCAAAACATCCAGCAACTAACACAGTTTCATTTTCACTTGTTTTCTTCGCCTTTTTAAGCTTAAAACATTTTGCCTTTATATGCCCTGGGCGATGACAGTAGTGACATACAACTCGCTTCTTATGTTGTTGCTTGGATAAGAGGGCTAAGTCTTCAGGGTTTTCATTACGCTTCCCCCGGTGTTCTTCTTGCAGCAGTCTAGTCCTCACTAGCTCACTTGATATGGTGCCAGTAACTGCTACAGCCTCAAGGCTCGAGACTATGATATCATATTCCTGTGGAAGTCCACTCAAAATCAACTCTGCAATTTCAGCATCCTCTATAATGCGACTTATATCTGATAGTTGCTGTACGAGAGTCATAATATGTTCAATGTAGGTGTCCATATTGTTAGTCTTCATAATTAGCACGGTTTAGTTTTCTCAGAAATGTGACACGTCTACAAAAACCTTTGTCTTCAAAAACTGAACTCAAACTGTCCCATGCTTGCTTAGCTGTCTCTGCATTTCTAACATACTGTATCCATGTTGGTTTCAGGGCCAAGCTAACGCGGGCAAGTGCGCGCAAATCTTTGCCGGCATTCACAGGCTCCGCACCTTCAATACATGACCATAAGTCCTCCATGATGTGACACATTTTCATATTGAATTTCCAAATGTTATAGTTACTTACGCCATCTAACTTTTAGAAAGGTATGTAGACATTATAACCTCGTGAACTCTCTGTAGTCACAGCAGCAGGTGAATCAACACTTGCGGAACTCGTACCATTATGACCTCGTGAACTCTCTGTAGTCACAGCAGCAGGTAAATCAACATTTTCGGAACTCGTACCACGTGCGCCCGACTCCATGTCGTACGCAACTACGCAACAGACGTACCAAGCACTGCAAGTACGCTGTCAGCAGCATCAAACAAACGATTTACGGTTGCAGTCGCATTCAGCCAAAAAAGTACCATGGCAACTTTTTCTTGTTCAATAATCTTCAAGCAGTAAGCACGTTCTATCTGGGGTCTGGGCCCATGACCTGTTGGGGTTGTATCTGGTTGGGAATAGATGAACGGCTGAGGATTACGATTGTGTGATGACGGAAAATAAATGTACTTCGTATGTCTTCACTTATGCTGTATTTGAACACAAAAGAGTTTACAGAGTCGATTGAAAAGATATAACAAGTTTGTAAGCGGATCCGATCGGTGGCTGTTAGAACAAAAAGACAAGAGGGACAGGTGTCATAAGTAATAGCTGTCATTGTCAGATGACGTTAACCGACCACAGACTATGCATAAAATACATTACAACGAATGTTGTTAACATACGGTCTATTAAATTCCAACACTTTCAGTATTTTCTAAATCAATAACAATCATAATTTGTTTCCAATAAGTTGTGCATATTCACTACTCCTACATTACACAAAGAGTAATTGTGAGTGGTTGACCAAAAAGGGACCTCAAGGGAAAATAATTGATTTCGAGTAAATCGCGTTTGAAATTTCGTGTAGAAACAAGTTTCGACTCGTGCGCGGGCGGGGGGCGCGGCATGTTTTATGTCAGTATGCGACTTCGTTAGTGAGTGTCAACACGTGTTTGCGGTTACTACGTTATTGGCGACTTGTTTAGTGTCAGTTTCTTGTCTTTATGTGCGCAACTAAGTGTGAGCTATGACTAAAGCCACGTCTGTTTTGTTAGAGGACGAATTACGTCAGTTGGACGATTATTATGGGATGACTGAAAATGATGAGTTGGAATTGCACGACCTTGAAGTGGAAATTTTGGATTTCGATGCAATAAGTTTGGAGGACATGTATACTGGTGCTAAAACTGTAAATGAAGGAGAAAATGACAACATTATGGAGCGAAGCACTGAAGATATACGAGAGGTCGAAATTATTACTAAATTCATGGATGATACATGTAATTATAGTAAAGGCCCAAATGGTGGCCCATGCTCAGGCATATTTTCTCGACAATATCTATCACGTGTTCGGCAGCAATACATGGATATGGATAAATCTACAAAGTGTACAGCGATTTTGAGTAAGTTGGAGTGTCATAGAAGAAGCACACAGCTGGGAGATAAGTACAAAAAATTTTCTTACACCAAACCCATATTGCGGAACAAATATTTTCATGCCGATATAGAAATATGCCAGTCAACGTTTTTATTTCTTCATGCAATAGGCATCAAGGCCTTCAAAAATATTCTCAAACATTTTGATGAGAAAGGAGTGGCTGATAAAGTTCATGGTCTAAAAGGCAAACCTATTCATAATGCAACTCCCACAGAACATTTGGATATGATAGTTAAATTTATTAAAAATACAGCTGAAAAAGTATCTATTCCACTACCTGGTCGACTTCCGCAGTTTTGGGACTTTAGAGTCATGAAATTGCCTGCTAATTTAACAAAAAGGCGTATGTATAGAAACTATGTGGAGTCATGCAATGATAGCAATATTGATCATGTCGGCTGGACGACTTTCATACAATGTTGGAATACATATGTGCCTTACATAACATCCATGAAACCAAGCTCTGATCTCTGTCCAGTATGTCGAGATAATAATATAGCCATCATGCGTAATATTAACATGCCCGATCAGACGAAGACTGAAAAACTGAAGCAAGCAATTAATCATTTAGAAGAAGCTGATATTCAAAGAAAATTCTACAATGATATAAGGAAAGATGCAAGTGTAGCTCTAACTCAAGCCAAACAACTGGAGCAGAAACCTGGAATGCGTGTCTTCAGTATCGATTATGCACAGAATATCCATTATCCCTCATCTGAAATGCAAGTTGGACCTGCCTTTTTTAGAACTGCAAGAAAATGTGGCCTTTTTGGAATAAATGATGAAGCAGACAACACACAGACGAATGATCTCATAGATGAATGTGAAAACATAGGAAAAGGGGCAAACAGTGTGATTAATCTCATTCATCACCATTTAGAATCCAATATTTGTGACCAAGATATTCAGCATATTTGTGCAGATAACTGCGTGGGTCAAAATAAAAACAATGCTGTTGTGCATTACTGTGCATGGAGGGTAGCAAGGGATTTAAACAAGACAGTGCATCTTAACTTCTTATTGGTGGGCCACACTAAGTTTTCCCCAGACAGAATGTTTGGACTTTTTAAACAGAAGTTTTCTAAATCTACAGTAGATACTTTGCATGATATCGAAGAATGTGTGGCTAACTCGACAGTTTCGGGAAAAAATAAGGCTATCTGTACGAATGACTACGTGAACGGAATAATAAATGTTCAGTGGTATGAGTGGAACGCCTACCTCAGCGAATTCTTCACAACTATTCCAGGAATAACACGATATCACAACTTCACTATTAAATCGGATGATCCATTTACAGTGGAATGTAAAGTTCTAGCTAACAGTTCAGCTCAAAAATTTAATATTGTTAAGAAGGGAGTGACTTTAGATGATATCACTGGTATGCCAAATTTATTAGTTCCACCAGGGCTTTCACTTGCAAGACAATGGTATTTATTCGAGGAAATAGCACCCCTTTGCACTTCGAAAGACGCAGCTAACCTAACATGCCCAAAACCACAAGAAGCGAAACCTACAAGCCAGATGGCTAAAGTGGATCAGCCAGGACCTTCTGCTAAAAAACAGACGGCTAAAGAAGATCAGCCAGGTCCTTCTGCTAAAAAACCCAGGAAAGTTACTACCTGTGGGCGTTGTAAAGAACCAGGGCACACCATACGTTCATGCAAACAAAACAAAAAGTAAAGACTATTCATTATTATAATTTTTTATTTGTGATTGTAATGTTTGTGATGAGACGTCATAATTATTACTATTGTCAATTATTTACTACTGTGCTCGATTATTTTTATTATTTCATACATCACGAAGCGCCTCTTTATTTGTGGAACAGTGGATAGTTCCTTGCCGACAAATACTCCGAAAGCCTCATTAGACGCCTCTTTTTTTACAAAAAAAATCTTCAACATCTTTTTCCGTTTGAGTAGTAGCATCCAACATCTTCGGAATTGCTTCATTTATTGTGTCATCCCAAGCTTGACCGTATTGTTCAAACAAAATATTATCATCATTAATTTTATTAGGATTTAAGTTTTCTTTGACTTCTGAAACACAGAAAATTTTTTAAGTTTCTTCCCCAATTTGTCCGAGGCGTCCGGTATAAACATCAACGTCGTGCATCTTTGACGTTGTGTAATTCATAAGTGCCCGTACTGCACTTGCATCGCGGTAAATAATTGCAGAGCCGTAATTACGTGGCATTATTGTATTTGCATTTGTTATTCTGCCATTGGTGACAGCCAATCCAGGAATAGAGTTCTTATCAATGAACTCAGCAAACCGGTCTTCATTATTACCGATTTCATCCAGTATTAGGATTTAAGTTTTCTTTGACTTCTGAAACACAGAAAAATTTTTAAGTTTCTACTCGCAGATTATTTAATATTGAAGTGTGAGCTCCATTATAGACTTTGAAACAAAAATAAGTTGTTTTAATTACCTTGGGTATCATTGGAGACCTTTAAACTTTTAGGACTGTCCATTTGAGTAGCGTCGTCGTCACTTTCTGACAAGTACGAACGTCTTTTTGGACCTGCACATGATAAAGAGACTTCGTTGCACTAGAGATAACCTTAAAAGTACAATAAAACAATAAAACTGATTGTATCCACTTACCTGACATCACAAAAACTAGTGTGCGCTGTGTGCAAGGTGTAATTTTTCCAAAACTGCCTCGGCTCACAAAAAAAATCATAAAAAAAACACTACAGCACCTAAAAATATTCTGGTTAGACCAAAACAAAGCTAAAAGACCACAGATTAAAAAATTCAAAAAAAAAATTAACGGTTTCCAATCCCTCCAGGTCCCTTTTTGGTCAACCACTCACAATTACATACTTATCTGCCACAAGTATATTTGGGTCGGCTTCCAGTTTAACTGGATGTAAGTTAGGAATACCAGGCGAGAGTCCTAGACAGAAAGTACTGCACTTATGCATGTAAAATAATAATAAATTATTTCTATGTTTAGAATTTGAAAAGTTAAGGTAGTGAATCTGACCACAGAAAGAAAAGTTACTATATTTTATTAGAGGTAAAATTATGAAAGACCAACCACGAAGAAGGTTGCATTACTTTTATTCATCATAAACTTTATCAGTAACTAGGAACTTCATTTTGATTTATCTCATTTTAATACTTAAATTCTTAACTAGTTCATTTACCTACATAAAAAATATAATAAGTAGTTAATAGAAAGGCATATTAATGTGACTCACAATTTTTATGAAATAACAATGACCACCAAAGTTATAGTGGATGAGTAAACTATTACATCCTTTTAATCTAGCATTAAGAACCATACATATCTAACAGAGGAACCCTTTGGACTAAATGAAGTCGAAAAAACTGCATATAATACATATTCAATATTTTTGTTAACTTTTTTCACTAATGATATTTAGTTATCTAGACTATCTGGGAATACAAATGATACCTAAGTATCCTATATACCTAGCATACCTACAACTTTTAATTTTAAACCTGCGGTATTGGTATGCAGCTGTAATAAAAATGTTAGGTAACCGAGTAAGTCTAACACACCTTGCGACCGCGACGTGTCTTTTCGTTAGCTTTGTTTTTATTTGCAGAGTCTTAGCTTTTCTCCAGAGGCTTTGATTAAAATGGTAGTAAGACCCTCGAAATAAAATATCTGGAAACACTTTCTGATCGCTTGAATTGCAGTTATTCGAAGTCCATAGTTATTTTTTCTCGCGACCACGAAGCCAGCGTGGTCTTAATCAAAGTGAAGAATATTTCGTAGCTCCGCATTCACAACTGGTTGCGAACCAAAAAATAAAAATTCTTCATTCGCAACTGGTTGCGAATCGCAGTTATGAAAACGGCTGGAGGTTGTTATCGACCTATTTATTACCTCATACATTTTAACACTTATATGTTACAGAATGGTTTTATTTAATCTATGCCTTTGGATCGATGTCATCCTGAACTCTTGCTATTAATTTTCTCGTACTGGAATAAATATCATTAAATAATATGTTTTTACAACATGCTGAACACTCACATCAGGTTCACAAATAGTTTATAATCTGGGTATGCACCTATCTATCTTTCCAAAAACCATTCAAAAGGAGGACACAAATCCAGGTCTAATAATAGTATGTGGTTGAGGAACAATTCTATTCATATCTCCAATTCACTATACGATGTACATTAATTTGAAATAACGTGATCTCGATATATTGCCAAGAAATTTTTCTGCAATTTAAACTTATGTCATCTTTGGTTGGTATATCTGACAAAGCATTTTAGTTACACGTGCCCTAATCCTTAAATGGAATACCATCACGCGAGAGTTAATACGATCCCTGGAGGTCAAATGATCCCCCGCCGTAAATCAGAGACAAATAGTGCCATCCAAATGCTCATGAAACATATTCCCCGCACCCCTGCCAGTTGCCTCTCTAAGTGTCATGGCGGTGTGAGCACTTGGAGTGATTTTATTAAAAAATAATCAAAAAGTGTGGCTCTGATTTAAGGTAAGCCTGTTTTTGGACTTTCATTACTTTTTACATGTTTGTGTTTATTGAAATGTTGTTTTATTTGCGGCTATTAATAGCAGTTAGCTAATATTTAAGCAATGTTCGATCACCGCACGTGGTACTTGAAGGTTATGTTTTGATCGATATCTTGGAATTTGGTGTTTGGGGCGAAATTATCCCTTTCCGTGTGTTTAAAATGATCCCTGGAATCATTTTACCCCTTTAGTATTTGTTGTTGTTACAGATCATGCCGAGAACTTATATACGTAAAACTAATTGCCAAAATTGGCCTGAAGAACATTTGTTCTTCAGGCCAATTTGCAATTTGCATTTGCAAAAGGCATTAGATGCCGTCAGAGATGGAATGCCTTACAAAACCGCAAGTAGAGAGTTTAAGGTCCCTGTGATGGCATTAAAAAGAAGAGCCAAAGGTAAAAATAAAATAGCTGTAGACTCCACTAAAAAGTTAGGTAGCAAACAAACAGTGTTTAACCTAGAACAAGAACAGGAACTTGTTGATTACATTATGGACATGGAGTTTAAAATGTACAGGCTGACCACACAGGATGTTTTAACCTTATTATTATTTATTTTCTGAAGCAAAAGGAAAAGCTGGACTTGAATGGCTTCGTGGATTTAGACGCAGACATTCGGACATTACGATGCGTGCCCCAGAATCCAACGTCTTCTGCTCGAGCGCGAGCTTTTAATAAGCCCGTGGAGGATAATTTTTTTTCGACTTTGAAAAACGTGCAAGATAAACATTATTTTCCACCCCATCGGATTTTTAATGTTGACGAGACGAGTTTATGCACTGTCCCAACAAAAAACTCGAAAGTGTTTGCACAAACAGGCCGTAAACAGGTGGCGCGAGTGACTTCAGCTGAGAGAGGTGACACAACGACCGCAGT
This sequence comes from Antitype chi, assembly GCA_947359405.1. Lineage (NCBI taxonomy): Eukaryota > Metazoa > Arthropoda > Insecta > Lepidoptera > Noctuidae > Antitype > Antitype chi. The sequence continues at coordinate 13,347,281 of OX375811.1, read as the reverse complement.
AATTTGTACCTCAGCTTCTGGAACGTTTGTGCCTCCAATGTTAATCTTCCGCAGAGTCCGGATGAAAATAGAATTGATGGATGGCGCAGCTCCAGGCGCTATATGTGCATGCAATCCATTTGGTTGGATGAAATTAGATGTGTTTTCTCAGTGGTTCGATCACTTCTTAAGTCATGCCAAACCCACAGCAAAAGATCCGGCTCTTTTGCTATTGGATGGTCACCTATCTCACACTAAAAATTTGAATGTGGTATTAAAAGCCAGGGATAATCACGTCACTATTCTATGCCTGCCGCCTCATTGCACCCACAAACTCCAACCCTTGGACGTTGGAGTCATGTATCCGCTAAGCGTTTATCATAACCAAGCGTTGGAGAAGTGGATGAATAACAATCCTGGGAGAGTGGTAACCGTGTTCCAAATAACGAAAATATTTACAGAGGCCTATCTAAAAGCAGCAGTTCCACTGAATAGTATGAATGGTTTTAACAAAACAGGAATATATCCGTTCAACCCTGAAATTTTCACTAATGTGGACTTCATTGCAGCTGAAACGACTGATATGGATGTTGACAATGACACGATAGAACCTCCCATTTTGATCCTTGGGACTTCAAGTCCTCCATTAGCAGAAACCGTGCAAATACCTTCTCCTCAAGCGAGTAATCCAGAAACCGAAACACTACAGCCTTTACAAGTGGATGTCCAAGAATCCCTTCATTTAACACCTCAGCTGTCTCCACTTCAAACTTCGACTCCAATGATGACTCAAAAATCTCCACAAGCACCACAGTAATTGCGGCAAGCACCGGCCTTCCCAAAAAATACCTCAACGTCTGAATCTTCTGAAAGATTACCTCCAGCTTTGGCTGTTGGTATTCCATCCACATCTTTTGGTGTTGTGTCACCCAGGGAAGTTCAACCAACACCAAAGATAGTTGGAAAAAGAGCGAGTGCAAGACGAATAAAAGTAGACACATCAGTACTGACCAGCACACCTTACAAAAAATACCTTGAAGAGGAAGCTAAAAAGAAAACAGACATAGAACAAAAGAAAGAGAATAAAATAATTAAAAAACGGTGACCAACAAACAGAACAATAAAGGAAAAGGTGGTGGGAAAGGAAAAGGAGTTGGGAAAGGAAAAGGAGTCGGGAAAGGAAAAGAAGGCAGAAAGGGAAAAGGCAAAAAAAAGCAAAACAGATCAGATTCTTCTGAAGAGGAGAGTGATACCGAATGCCTCTTCTGTACTGAAAGCTACTCCAAAGACAATAAAGGCGAAGGGTGGATTAGGTGCGCTGTGTGTCTTAAATGGGGACATGAGACTTGTGCGGGAGTAGATAGTGACGATGAAGACGACTATGTTTGCAATATTTGCCTTTCTGGTAATCAATTTGATAGTGTGAATTTTTTTTTAAGGCTATTGGTCTATTTCTAAGTTCCTGATAAGAAAATTATTATTTTTTAAATGAATACAGAGTTGATTTTTCTATTGCATTTTGACATTGATAAACAATCTTTGATAGGGATGAGTATTATTTGTTTTTTTTTTTCCTGTTTGGTAGTTTTCTTGTTTACCTTTTAAAAGTTTGTTGCAATGTGTAATGTTTAGTTTTGTTGATTGTGTAGTAGATAATTACAAAAAAAAAGATCTCTAATGAAACTGGAAGACTGCAAAAGTTTGAGTGTTTTATTTCAGTGATATTTTTAACTTATGGTATAAAATGATCCCTGGGATTATTTTACCCCAACCCCAGGGATCATTTTATACATAGGTGTGTATAAAACGATCCTTTACTAAACTTTAACAAAAACCTCTAATACAAAAAAACTACATTTATATAATAAAAAATAAGTATGCAGTTACAAAGATAAGTAAATTCACTATACTTCCAACAATAGAAATGTTGCGATTTTGCTTTCAACGTAAGCCTCAGTATTTTTTCCGTTAAGGGGATTATTATACCTCACCTTCCCCTACTACTATTTAAGAGCTAACCTGAAGAAACTGGATCATAAGAATTCTTCTACTAGACGCAGTCACATCTGAACTTCAACCTACCTAAGAAAAAATCTGCTAAAATGTAAGTACTTACCTATTACTTTCTAAAGTTATTTTTTTTTAGCAACCAGTTACTAGTTTTTGCATTAGAATTTCTAATTGATGCATTTCTTACTAAATTCAAATTTCACTATTCAATAGTAGTCGTTTTAGTATTCTTTCAATCAAGTGCAGGCGTAATTAATCAAATAAAAAATCTTAGCATTCAATCATTCAATTAATAGGGACATTCGTCCAATTGTTCGATTAGTAAATTTATAATTGTGACTTATTCTTTGATTTCGTATTTTTATAGGTCCAAGAACACAGCCGACCATCTATTCCCATCGGAAGACGAATCGCTGAGTGACACCAGTGAAAGCCAAGCTTAAGGTGCATAAAAGGCGTAAGCCAGCGTCAACAAGCAGCTCGCAGTCGCAGCCGTCCACCAGTAAGAAACAGAAGATTCACCCCATCCCTCCTGTGACCAAGGCTACTGCTCGTGAGCTGTTTGGAAGTGACAGCGATGACGGCGCGCTTGAAGTTAATGGGGAGAAGAAGCCTCCTCCTATTTACTCCTACATTACGAGGAGATTGGCAAACGGCTTTTCCAGTCAAATGGAGGAACAAGAAAGGTGCGTTCTACATTGAAGTTAAAATTTATAGAACCGATGAGATAGAGCGTGTTCATCCCGTAAATAGATGGCGTCATTCCATCATCACCATTAAAAATAAAACCGATGAAGATTCAGAGTCCTGGAATCATATGAATGCGTTTATAGCAAGCACTAGAAAAGAGTTCAACAAATGTCCACCAACATTTATAAGCTCCTATCAATAAAATCATCTAATTGTATTACCTATACCATTTAAGTACATAGGTAATCACGGCTAAATAATGTAATCCATACAAATATTTTCTTGTTATGTTTATCATGTTAAACTATCCTTAATTTTATAACCTTATGTAATCGATTAATCCTATTAATTAAACTATGTAATTAATGAGTATAACATTCGTCGTTTTTTATTGTTTCCAGTTCAACCTGCCGATCATATGTCGCAAAGTTTTAATGTTATTATTAATAATGAAACAAACCAATTTGATATCTCAGAACAAGAGTATTGTTTGTAATAAATGTAAACTTGATATTCCAGAACATGAATACAGATACCATATGAGAACGAATATCCATGAATCGAATTGTTTAATGATATCAAGGGTTGGAAATGTTGAAATTATAGCAACAGCTTTTAAGAATAGAATTATGATTTATCGCTTAAACCCATCCAAAGAAGACGAGAACCTCATACCAGAGGCGTTCGTAGATGATAAGCGACAATATATCTTAGAAAACATTAAGTTTTTAGTGTCGAAAAATACATCTATCAAGGTAAACTTTGAAGCGTTTGCTTATTTTATATTACTTAAATCAAATGAGCAGCAGTTAAAGTCATTTAATACGAAATACGAAGTTATATACAATAGTATGTGTGAGCACTATGTCCTAACTATATAGCTAACATTTACAGGGTACGTCTTTCATTGACTTGAATGTGCCCTGGCAGCTGAGAGTATGTCATGCTCACTCAAATGTCTCGCTGGTGGTGGCGTGTGTGTTGGATCATTAAGTTCCCTTCAAAATGGTTGAGCTGAATGGTGCTGATCCATACGTCATGTTCGTGAACGGGCGCCGCCAGTAGGGACTGGTCATCTCTTAGCTCCCACGGTTTATTTTAATTTCTAAATTGTTATTTTATTTTTGTCTTGTTTTAATTACGGACGCTTATAATGTGCACGTCTTTTTACATCGTTCTCACATTGATAATTTCAACATAATGATGTAACTAACTGTTTGTAACAAAATCATGATTTTAAAAGAGTGTCCATGGAGTTTCTTGCCCGTTCTTCTCCATAGGTACCTACGCTTTGGAATGGGCAACTAGCTTCATCTTTCTATCTCACCGACCTTGACAATTCAAAAGTACCTGTAATTGGTTTATTTGAAATAAATGCTTTGAGTTTGAGTTTGAGCACTGATGTTAATAAAATATACTCAAATAAAATAGAAGGATTTTAAAAGAAAACTTACCGAATTCGAGCATTGTGAATCTAGATGGTCATTTGTTTCCATAAGATAATAGGTCTTTACCTATGAAATTGCCGTTTTGTATGAAAAAAATTTAACGAATTTTTTTCATGTATTTTTTATTTGTATTAATCGAAGTAATCACCCATGCAATCAATGCATCTTTGCCATCGCAGTGGCAGTTTATTGATGCCCTTCTTAAAGAAATCAGCTGGACGGGAGGCAACAAATTCTTCAAAGGCATTTTGTACTGCCTCTCGGGTATTGAATTTTTTTCCCGCCAAGAAGTTATCCAAATTCTGGAAAAAGTAGTAGTCTGTAGGCGCAAGGTCTGGTGAGTAGGGCGGATGACGGAGAGCTTCCAACCCCAGTTCTTGCAACTTGGAGACCGTCTGCTGTGCAGTATGAGGTCGCGCGTTGTCGTGCAGGAGCAGCGGAGACGAGCGATTGACCAATGCTGGTTGGAGATGTGCCAGCTTCTCCATCATTGTGTTCAGTTCTTCACAGTACACATCTGCAGTAATGCTCACCCCGTTTGGTAAGAAGCTGTGATGAATCACACCGGCGCTAGACCACCAAACAGTGACCATCACTTTTCTAGGGGTAAGTTTTCGTTTAGGGCATTGTTTAGGTGCTGAACCAGGATCCAACCAACTTGCTGAGCACTTGCGGTTATCAAACAGAATCCATTTTTCATCGCAGGTAACAATGCGGTTCAAAATTCCTTCATTTGTGTGTCTGTTGAGCAGTGCAAGGCACGTCTCGACGCGTACTTCGCGCTGACGATCATTGAGTTCGTGGGGCACCCATTTGTCAAGCTTTTTTACCTTGCCAATTTGACGCAAATGGACCAATATTGTTTTGACGCTAACGTCGAAAACTGCTGCTAATTCAGCCGTAGATTGTGTATCATCAGCTTCCACAATCGCCTTTAATTCGTCATTGTCGACCAAAGTCTTCGGACGACCGCGAGGTTCATTTTTCAGGTCGAAATTTCCAGAACGGAAGCGAGCAAACCAATAACAGGTGGTGCGTTGGTTTGTAGTGTTAGCTCCGTAAACGTCGTTGATGTTGCGTGCCGCTTGTGCCGCGTTGCTGCCACGACGGTACTCATATTCCATAATTACTCGAATTTTTAACGTATCCATGATGACGAAAAAGATTGAAATGCGATGAAAATGTAACACTAATCAATAAACAAATGACTACTTTTGGAAAAAAAAAATCCATGTTTTTAAAATAAAATTAATTTGAAATTAGAATTCTTACCCAAACAAAAATTATTTTGATTTGAAATGGCCAGTACTGCAAAACGGCAATTTCATAGGTAAAGACCTAATATTTAAAAATAAATATTGCCCTTTGCGAGGTGGTACTTATTTAGACCTACCTGATGTTATTAAAAATACAAAAAGTTGTTTGAACATACAGAATAATGATGAGTATTGCTTTTTTGTGGAGCATAGTCTAAGCGTTATATCCAGCCAAAAATAATGTTTGCAGGACGAACTCCTATCCATATATTTTAGTTCAATATTTAATCTAGAAGAGGTTTCATTTCCACCTTCACGTAGAGCCGGTTTTTTGTACGGTAGTTTTAAAATCAAATCAAATCAAAAGTCATTTATTCAAATTAGGCGAAGAGAAACACAGCACTGTACTACTGGTCATTCACTGGCAAAGTAAATGTTTGGCAGGAATTTAAGATCACGTCTTGATTTAATACTTCCCAAAGAAAATCAACCTAGTGCAACATTGTCAGGGAGAAACTTAGATGGTCGTATAAGAGCTTTTGAAGCAGGTGACGGGTATGGGTTCGGTGGTACAGTGGAAGAAAAGAGACTTGGAAATTAGGAGTAATAAATAGGGTAATAGGTAAAAGAATGTATAAAGTGCTAGTTGAAGATGAAAATATTACCTGTATAAGACATATTGATCAATTGTTAATTTGTAAAAACAATAACATTGCGAAGACAATTGATTGCGTGGACTCAATGTCGAGAGGTTCCCCACTTGTTCCTAGTCCATCGATTTCGCCGGTTCCGTTCATATCACCAGCACTAGTGTCCGTTCCGGCCGCTGAATAAAGTTCAGTAGTTTCAGAGAAACCAATGGAGGCGGAACAGAGTGAAGAGCCGGTAAGCACGGCCGTAACTAGCGTTAATGTTGATGGGAATAAGACTAGTACTGTGAGCTGAGAAAATGCACAGCAATCCTTAATTGTAGTAACGGATACCCAAACTCCTCTAGTCTTGGCTGCTGCGCAGGATTTTGCAGATATGCAACTGTTACGTACACGTTCTCAGCGCACAAGAAAGGAAGTAGATTATACTAGATTTTACAAATGTATTCTGTTTTAAAATATAAACTGTATTATGTTCATTTTGTCAACAGGTTTCGAAATTAGTGTGTGTGTGAGTGTGGAGGAATTATGTGTTTACGCTTGCCACTCACACATAGTTCTTATATTGTGAATGTGTGGGTGGACCCATGTTAAAGCCAGTAATAACCCAGCGTTCAATCAAGACACTCGTTTACTTATTTACGCACCTCCAAGTGAATACATATCAGATATACTTATCAATCAAGTATTCAGATTTGAATTAACACTTAACTAATAAATTACCTACCTATACAGGCTTGGGTGTTATGGCTTTTCCTACCTATACATAGAGGTAATTGTATTACTACTGACTACATGACTAATTTATCATTGTCGAGCCAACCGCAGAAGTTAGAGACTTGAAATTTAAAATACAGATATACTACCTGTATTGTAAATTTCAAATCTCTAAATATCTTTAATAAGGAAGGATATTGCGATATAATCAAGAGTACAGCAACTACACTTAACGTATTATAACAAACACACAATTCATGCAGGCACACGGGCACACACATTCACACCACTTTATATTTTACTTTACCTACTTACCTTTTTTCCAGAAGTCTGCTATTCTCACGAGCTCTGCGCCGTCAGCGAACGCTGCGTCTGCTTCGGAATTTTCCAACGAAATATCAAGTATTCCAAACTCCGAGCCGAACGTTGTTCGATCTTCATTTCCCAACTACCGTTGGAAGTTCTTCCAGGTACATCTACGGGAACCGACGCTAACAACACTCAATCCTCCACATTTAGAGTCACCCGTCTAGGAAAGAAAAACTCTTATTTAAATTATATGTCAGACGACGAGGTAGGCTTGTAATCTAACAAAGGCATCTGCCTTTGGCAGGAAGCCCAGATGCAGAACCTGCAGGAAGCTCAGATGAGTGGGAGCTGGAAGGTAATGGCAAGAAAAGGAAGAAAATTACTCTTGACGTCGAAGAAGAGAATGTTGGTAAAAAAGCGGCGAAAAAGATTCCCAAAAATAAGCGAAAACAAGTTGCCCAAAAACGGTTATCGGGTCAGAGTTACGTTAAAACAAACGGAGAAGTTGTTCAAGAAAAAAAAGTCCAACCAAACCCTTGCGCGGGTAAGAAATGTGGAATCAACTGTGGTGATATAACGGAAGAAAGAAGGTTTAGTATTTTCAAGCATTTTTGGAGCCTTTCAGAACAGGAAAGGATTGGATCATCAGCCTAACCCAGAAAACTAATATCCAAAGAAAGAGGAGTAAGGACTTAGAAAAACGCACCACAACGTACAAGTACGACATTACGGATGGTGAAGCTCATCAACGAATATGTCTGCAATTCTTGTGCAGAACAATTGATGTGTCACACAAATATATTTATTATACGGTTTCGACTGCCAATGAGTTTGGCAAGGAATCTTAAAGGGGTAAAAGTGTACCTCCCAACAAAACCAGCAACGATGACATTACAACGATTGAAAACCTCATTATTGTAGAAAGGATAGTACTCGAACATACCTTCCAGCAGAATACTAAAACTTAGCCAATTTATATAGAAAGTATAAAGAACATCGTAGCTTTCAAGGACTGACGTTTGTTTCGGAGACTATTTTTCGAAATGTTTTCGACGAAAACTTTAATATAGCATTCCATATCCCGAAAAAAGACAAATGCCTGAAATGTAGTCAGTACGAAAATAAAACTGATCCTACATCAGAAGAACGACGAGCTCACGAAGCACACCTTATTGAGAAAGACCACACATACCATCGCTAAAAAACAATAGAAGAATTAAAAGTCTTTATTGGTTTGATTCTACTGATGGGAGTCATTAAATTAAATAGACTGGCTGATTACTGGAGCAAACATTATTTATTAAATTTAAATTTTGGCAAGTACATGTCAAGAAACAGGGTTTTTTTAATTTTAAGAGCACTCAATGTGCAAACACTACCAGGGAACCAAAGCATAAACCAAATATTTCCATTAATTAATGTGTTTAATACCACTATGGAAAGACTGTACTATCCTACTAAGGAACTAACGATAGATGAATCAATGACCATGTGGACAGGTCGGTTACGTTTCCGCCAATATTTAAAAAATAAAGTGCACAGGTATGGAATTAAATTATACATGCTAGCAGACAAGCATGGTATCTGCATGAAAATTCATTTGTACGCGGGATCTCAAGATCTAATTGTTGGGGGAAGAGACCACATGAAAAAAGTAATGCGTTTACTAACAGAAAATTATTTAAATAATGGCCATTCACTATATGTAGATAACTACTACTCAAGTGTTGATATTGCTGAGGAATTTTTAAATAAAAATACTCATTTAACAGGAACATTAAAATTTAATAGGAAAGGCAATCCTGCACAAGTAATGAATGCTCGATTGAATGCAAATGAGGCCTGTATTATGCACAATAATAAAAATATAACAGTGACTAAATGGAAAGATAAAAGAGAAGTTGCTTTTATAAGTACGGAACATGACAGTGAGTACATAGAAACCAGAAATAAATTTGGAAATTTATCGTACAAACCAAAAGTACAAGTACAATACAACAAATATATGAGGTCTGTTGACAAGCACGACCAAATGCTTAGCTATTATTGTGCAGAACACAAAACCCTCAGATGGTATAAAAAAGTAATTATACATTTAATACAAATTAAAGTCATCAATGCTTTTTTTAATATTTAATTCAAATAGACAATTAAAAATGAGTTTGTACGATTTTAGGCTTAAAATTATTGAACAGCTTTTGCCCAAGACAGAAACAGTAGTAAGGCGTCCTGCAAGAGGTAGAATCCATTTGCCAGCACATTTGCCCAAAAGAAATGGCAGGACTATAAGAAAACGATGTAGACACTGCTATAGTGTTGATAAAAGAAGAGTCGAAGTTTTATTTGGCTGCCCAGATTGCCCAAATTTTCCGGGAATTTGTCTGGGGGAATGTTTCAGAATTTACCATAACTATTAAATATTGGTGGAAAATAACTTTATTCGAAATCGATACTGTGGAAGGGACTAAAATGACAATATAATGTTGCGAAAGTGTCATTCTGCAACCATTTGTGGTGATTTAATTATTCATATACCTATCCAATTATTGTAATGATTTTATATATACTTAGGTTAAATAACCTAATTTGGCATGGAAAGGCAGATACGTAATTTCCTTGATTTGTACCTGTATACCTTACTTGATCTTGTAACCATCAAAATCAATAAATATCTAGCGATGCATGTTTTTGTTTTACTCCGCATATTGTCTTACCACATTAATTAATTTTTCATAGCACTCCAGGCGTTTATTTGCTGGCACATTTCTTAATCTAAATGCTAGCATTATACCCAAGTCATGTTCAAACTGAGCATAAATTGGAGGCAATTCATGTTGTGTATTCAGTTCTGCATTAAAATCTTTTGAAAACAATGCATCAAAATATTTTTTTGCTGCACAACAATTAGAGCTTGATTTATTTTTGACAGGTTTATCCTTAGATAATATTATACCCAACTGTTTTGTTTTTCTCACATTCGTCTTCTTCAGAATCCATGATTGCTTCAATGCTGGTGTCTGTATCATAATATTTATCTTGACTATAAGAAGAACTCGCTAATTTGATTTTTTTTTGAATTATTTTGCAAAATCGATTGACTACATTCAGAAAAACCTTCGTTCTCTTTATTATTATCTTGCTCACAATGTTTATACTCGTCAGTAAACAATGCCTGGCTACATTCAGAAAATATATTGTCTTCTTGCTGATTATCTACAAAAAACACTTTTATCATTACAAATAAATGACTTAAACAACAAAATATTCCAATATGTTTACTACCCCTGTAGCATTTTAGTAAAATCAATGAATCCTACGTTGAAATGCCATATTTCCTTCGTAATATCAACGAATACGAATGTAAGAACACCAAACAACTGTTTCCTCCTCAAACAGACACAAGATAACGGAGAATTACGTATAAAACATCACAAGGGGCCCGTGACGCACCAGGCGCGTCATCCTTTAAAGAGGCCCATGACGCACCTGGCGCGTCATGGACAAAACTTATGGGGCCTGGCTGGAAAATGAAGGTGGCAATGAATCGGTTAAAAAGAGTTAATTTAACGGGAACTGAACAACCGTGAAACCTTCTGCAAATCATATTGCCCCTCACAGCCAGTGCCCTGCGCTTCCTTTCCATATCCAAGTCGTCTTTTAACTCTTCAGTAACAATGTGGCCTAAATATTTAAAGTGGGCAACTCTCCGCAAAATTGTACTGTCCAGTTCTACAGAAGGAACAAATGTTGGATATTTATTCCTACCTCGGAACACCAACAGCTCACTTTTTGTAGGATTGTATTTTAGCCCATGCTGTTTGGCATATCCTTCACAAATGGAGAGCAATTTTCTGATTCCACTGATAGTAGGGCTCAGCAGCACCATGTCATCAGCGTAACTTAAGTTATTTAAGCAAACTCCATCTATATGGCATCCGACATGAGTGCTGCTGAGCTCAACAAGCAGTTTATTGACATAAATATTAAAAAGCCTGGGGGATGTCAGACCTCCCTGCCTAACGCCGCACTCGAGTTTGTACGGGTCAGACAAAGCATTAGACCATTTGACGAAACTTTGCTTGTCATACCAAAAAGATAATGTGGACACTAATTCAGTAGGCACGCCCGCCTCCAGAAGCTTCTCCCATAAGACATTGTAGGAAACAAGGTCAAAGGCCTTAGAAAGGTCCAGGAAACAAGCATACACAGGTGTTTTCCTGTCAGTATAATATTTGACAGTATGCTTCAACGCAAGTATAGCACTTTCAGTAGATAACCCAGCACGAAAACCAAACTGAGTGTCATGCAACTGGGTGTACCTACTGAGGTGTGAGTCGAGCACACTGTCAAACACTTTGGCTATCACAGTTGCCAGCGAAATAGGTCTGTAGTTACCTTTGACTGCTATGTCCCCTGTCCGATTCTTCACAATAGGTACAACAATTGTATCCAGTAAGTCCTGAGGTAAATGAGAATGGCCCAAACATAAGTTGAACAACATAGTCAACACTCTGGGCAGATGTATACCAGCATTTTGAAGGTGCTCGACGCTAAGCCCATCATGACCAGGTGATTTACCCCTCTTCATGCGTTTAATCACAGATTTTAGTTCATGACATGGAAAGTAAAGGGGTGATCCTGATCGACATGTTCCAGCATCGGGCACCCTCGGCGCAGACTCAAGAGGTGAACTCACTTTAAAATGGTCTTTAAAGCAATTGGCTATGTCAGAGTGATTATTTTTACCATCCACAGTAACTGGCAGGCCTGGCGTATTATTTAGCCTCTTAGTTCCTTTCCAAAATGATGAAAACCGTTTTTTTGAATGGAGTGAAGCCAAAATATCCATTTAAATTTTTTCTTGGTTTTTTATGCACCATTTCAATTTTGATTTAAATATTTGACGACTTAAAGTCATATCCTCAAAAAGACGACCACTAGAGGGTTGTCCATACCATATCCACAATTTAAATTTAACCCTTGCCTGCTGGTGAAATTCTCTAACATGTTTGTTCCACCCTTTTATACCCTTGTTTCCAACAATGGCCTTTGGGGCTCTGCTTGTACTAGCAGCTTCACTTAATATAGAAACAATTTGAACATACATTTCATCCAATAAAAATGTATGGTGGGTATTATTACAAAATTTATCAGCACAAAGTTCAAACTCTTTAGGAAAATCTATGTTCTTTAATTTATGGTTACATATAGAATGATATTGACTGATTTCCTCAGGCTTTCGTTCACCCCAATAAACACCATTAAACGAAGGTTTAATTACATTAGTTTTCATTCTAATAACATTAATGTCACATTCTATTTTCAAAGGAAAGTGATCAGACCAGAAAGAGTCGTAAATAACTTCAATATTTCCAATTGTTTTTCCTGCCGACTGTGTAACAAGACAGTGGTCAAGCCAACGCTTACACCCGTGTGCGTCACTGATAAAAGTGTAGGTTTGCGACAACATGTTAAGACAATCAATATCCGCACACAATAATTCTTGCTCATTACAGAAACTAAGAAGTTCGTTACAAAATGACTCACCAGGGTGCGCGTTGAAATCTCCCAATACAAACACTGATTCCACATTACTATTTTGTATGATAGAATACATTTCACTGAGACATTCCGTAAAATGTGGCAAGTTATCACTACAGTCAGTTGGCATTTTCATATTTATAACCATAAAATCTCGATTACATAAAACTACATTTATTGCACAAATCCGGGTATTGTCACACTGCACCACAGACACGATATCAACAGCATTTTTTCGCCACAATATGGCAAGACCCCCGTAGGGTCTACCTTTACAAATACCAGCTGAAGTGTCCACGGAAGACTTCGCAGTGTAACTGAAGTCTTGATCTATATTTTCCAGAAATGATAAGTCATATGGGTATAACCACGTTTCTTGTAACAAAATAATGTTAGCTGTTTTGCATAGTAATCGCACACAGTTAACAGATCTCTTAATATTCTATTAAAACATATTTGAGGAATTCGATGACACAAGATCGGCTTTCAGCCCTTGCTATTCTTTCAATCGAAAATGACGTAGCTCATTCGTTAGATTATTGTGCTTTAATTAAAGTTTTTAGTCTTAGGAAAAGCCGCAAGCATCAATTTTAAAATTTATCTACTTTGTATTTGTTAATTTTGTGAATCTTTAAATGTAAAATATTTTATAACTCAAATTTTATTTATTTCTATAACTTAAGCATTTCTCCTCAAACACGACAAATACCTAAACCAAACAACCAGACCTACTTTCGCATCACATATTTTTCACGAAGGACAAAGGGCCTCGCAAAGACCTGCCGCCCGGAGCCTCGCAATGGGTAAGGCAAAGAGTATAATAATAATATGGGACAAGAGAGCCCTCTTGTGCCATTTCGAAGCATACTGATTTGAGACGCCATCTGCATATCTTAACGGGAACTAAGGCTCTTTATGTGTGTGTGTGTATCTAATGAATGTAAGTAGTTATGTATGTATGCATAGGTGATCCTTCGTCGTAGGCCGCGAAATTTTAATTTTCCTACTTTTTTGCAAATTGCAGCGCTGTTTGACGTTATAATATTATGTTGATCAAAATGCGATTCGCGACGATAATAATGATACATGTACTAAATTACAATCATTAAAACAGTTATGATTGATATCTATTTAAATGATCGTGATTCAGTTAACGAGTAATCAATAAATCAAGCATTTTGATCAACATAATTATGACACAAACACAGCTATTTGCAAAAAAACATAAGAAAATTTTAATTTCGCGAACTACACTAAAGAAATTACCTTATTAAATTTGAATACAATAACTAAATAATAATAGTCCACGCATTACTTTATGAAATGAAACAGACTAAAAACATTTTTTATACTTTATTGTCATTGTTACAATTTTATCACAAAGCATTTTTACAGAGCTTTTATTTTCTATTTTTATAATTTTTGTGCCTATTATTATTTTGGGCTGCAATTTTGGTTTCGTCTTCACCATCATAAATTAATTTTCCGACCAAAATTCGATTAACTGATCGACACCAACTGTAAATGATTACATTTATTGTAACATTCAAAAAGTATTTCTTGAATGTGTCATTATGGGCTGGACATTTATTTGGACAATCTATGAACATATCTATAAAAGAGATTATCGTATATTTCACGCGTTTTTTGGGTACATTTCTCCTAAGACATGACGTTGATATGTTTTTTATTTCATTGAAATAATTTTCAATTTCTTTGCTAGGATAGCAAAGCCATTTTTTGTTTTGATATTCTTTGGCTCTAATGAATATTTTTTTTTGATTATTTGTGTTCTCTAGTAAAGTCTTTTTACAAGTTTGACAATTTTTTACAACATTTTTTAAAACCCAACCACAGACATAATTGCTTTGACCAGCATCAGTTGTATTTGACTGGTCAAAGCCAATTTCACTATTAAAATGATTTTTTTCACTTTCCTCAGGAACATCAGCAGTATCATGTTTCTCTTTTTTAAAAAAAAAACAGTGTCTGGAGGCACTCATTAGAATCCTCCTCACAGTTTGCCCCTTTTGAATGAGGAGAATTAAAATTATTTAATAGGAGAGCTTTGAATGCTCCTTCAAAAGCCACTGTATTAGGCGCATTATTCCTTGCCCCATAACTCCTGATGTTCCCGAAAAAAATTTCGACCGGGTCTTGGTTGAAGTTCCGTGTCAACATTGCATCTAAACCATATTTACTAGACAACACTTTCCAAAGACTCTCCATGCCCTCTATAGTTTTAATTAGATTTGTCACAGATGGTATAGTTGTCTCAGTTAGACGGATTTTGTCTCCAGTTTTAACTTTTTTAATACGTTTCTAAACGTTCTACGTACAGCCGCCAATCGTCACTGTGGACTTTGAACTCGGCGATTTTACCGATCGACATTTCTGGTTAATTCGGTGATACTGCTCTTATCTTAACTACTATTTTGCACGAATCACGCGTAGAATCGTGTGTCCTCGTCGCCACTGACAAATATGGGAAGTAACGGAACTATCGGGAGCACAATAAAACAGGGACTTCACTGATAGACGTATATTTGGAGACTGACGGTCAACTTATATCGAACAAAAACTTAAACCTAAATACCCACTATTACAAATATATCACAGTAATGTTTAATATTAGCTGTAATTTCCACAAAATGTTCGGCCATTCGTTTTCCTTATTATTTATGTACTTCGATCCTGACCATATTCAGCACAGTACGGCAATATCGTTCAACTTGACCGTTCTCCTGATGCATCTCAGGAGTGATGAAGTGTACTTCAATACCAAAATCAGTTAACCATTATATAAAATTATGGTTATCAAACATCCGACTACGATCGCACACCAATCGCTTAAAAGTACCAAACAAAGATATAGTTTGAGTTATCACTCGCTTTAACTCTTCACAATCTTGTCTGTACAGGCCATATACAACAAACAATACTTTGTACTAGCTTCCGCCCGCGGCTTCGCCCGCATGAAAGTCGGAAATTATCCCGCGGGAACGTACTACCGGGAAAATAAGTACCCTATGTGTTAATCTAGGTTATAATCTATCTGTGTGCCAAATTTCATCCAAATCTGTTCAGCCGTTTTTGCGTGAAAGAGTAACAAACATCCATCCATACTTACAAACTTTTGCGTTTATAATATTAGTAGGATACGCATCAACCATTATCAGAACGTACTTAAATCCATTACATTCTCTAAGCGGGCCGAGTACATCAGCGTGTACTGTATCAAACGGTATTGGGTTCTTTTGCCAAGAAGATATCGGCTATAACGGGACACGGAGTACTTGTTTATGCGATATACATACGACGCAGTGTGTTATGTTCTTAGTTACGAATCGTCTCAAACCCGGGTACCAAAAGTGTTTGATGTTGTCCTGAGGAGGCTGGACAGGAGGACAGTCGTGGTCCAGCCACTTCTTCACATCATCATGTTTCTGCTGATCCGGCAGGGATATAGAACAGTTCGTACCCTGGTCATCATCATGAATTTCCTCGATGTCAGCATAGTTTTCGTGGTTTTCGTCATCGACGTCGACAAGGGCAAGGTCCGCTTCTAATTTCTTATCAATTAATTCCAATTGAATCTTCGCTTTTGCTTCAGCGGCCAGCAGTTCAAGCTGTTTACGTCGTGCTACAGAAGAATCTGTTGATTTGTTAGAACGCACTGTAGTTTTCGAAGCGCACGTAGATTGCGTTACGGTAGCACGCGGTGACTGTTTTAGTGTAGCCGGCGTCATCGAATAATTAAGTTCCCGTGGCGTTATGGGACAATCGCTGCCATGGGGAAGAGTCCGTTCGTTATTCTTCATAGGTGCACTATCCAATTTAAGACATTCTAGTTGTTCTTTACGCATACGACGCGTCTGCACTGTCAGCGTTTTCAGCCGGTCCGCAATTTTTTTTTTCAACTCACTTGTTGAAGACATCACAATCACATCCGGCTCGAAGGACCAATTTGTTACAGGTGGAGGCGAAATAAAAAATGCAGTCTTTGTTTTATTATCAAATTGGAAGGTGCGAGTGGTTGCAGGGCTTTGAAATAACCAACTTCTTTAATTTTTATAGAAAAAAATATATGTAACCGACGCGGTGCTTGTTAGACAGAGAATTCAATATTGCCAACAACAAAAAAATACTTTAGGGCGCTGGGCGGCCCATTCGCAACTTGCAACATTGTAATTTATTCTTTCGCCTATTTTTTACGCATTGCCAACAGATGGCGCTAAGTGTAGCTTAATTTAATTTATTATTTACATATAGGTACTTAGGTATATGACATTCGATATTGAGGTGCGCGTCGTCCACAATAGGTAACAGATGTAAAGGACGAACAAACCTATTGTTACTTCTGGCATGTTCGGAACAAGATTTACCTAGTACACACGACGCATCGACAACGCACGTCGCACGCGACGATGACGTCAATCACGCACCTACGAGCTCGACGACGGACGACTTCGTGCTGCTAAAAGTAATTCCCGTAAAAGTGCACGGCCCTAAAGGTGTAGTGAGTACCTACGCTTTATTAGACGAGGGAGCTGCAGTGTCAATAATCGACTCGGAACGATCGGACAATTTAGGCTTAATAAGTGAAAATACTTGTGCTATAAAGTTTACTGACGCGTTCGGCTTGGAACTTTATCAATCGCAAGTGCCAAAAGTGAAAATGCTAATTGCTGGACAGGACAATGCTTTCTATGACATTAATTTACGGAAATGTGATAAGTTAAAATTAAGTGCTCAAAATATGTCACTCGTAAACAAAGTTGAATGTACCCACTTAGCTCATATAAAACCATTAATTAACGCGCAAAGTGTAGTGCCGTGTATATTGTTAGGTCAGGATAATTATTTTATTATAGCTCCGCTCGAGATTGTTGACGGGGGAAGGAACTCGCTCTATGGATCACGCTGCAGGCTGGGATGGACCATCCATGGCTATTACAAAGGTCGTACTCACTCTTCGGTAAGTGAACTTAATGTCTTCCATCTCGATCGCTCCTCTTCTAGTGATAACACGCATGTAATTAGTGAACTTAATGACCTTATCAAAAATTCTTTTAATCTCGACTCCGTTGCAATATCGACCTTATCTCGTGAGAATAAAGATCATATCAGAGCTATTGAAATTGTTGATGAAAGTGCACGTCAAGTAGGTACTCAGTGGGAAGTAGGTCTACCTTTTAAAAAATACCATTTCGATATGCCCGACTCGTACAGTAATGCCCTATCACGTCAACAAATGTTGTTACGCAAAAGACGGCCGGAATTTGTAGTGAGTTTTGCCCTCACAAAAAATATTCATATACATTGAAATCAATTGGTCATATTAAAGCTCACAGGTATGTTTTAACATAGTTTAAGTTTTATGATCAGAGAAGAAGCTAGAGATACTGCAAATAGGATTTTTTTAAGTGCCTTAATTTTTAATAGCAATGATCGTTACTTCCGAGTTTTATTGACGAAGCTAAACGATTAATACAATAATGTGGTATGAATATAAATTCCGTTTCTTCACTAGTCGTCGGTGTTCCATACATTTTCATAGAATTATGCATCAAGTCAGCTAGTGAAAAAAGAGCCAGAAATCAAAATACCAAGTAAAACTTATTGGTAATTATATTGATGTGTATACATATATATTGGTAATAGTATCTGGCTAGACCTTTCAATCGTCGTCATAGGCTGGCCACGATAGCGAAGAGCTCGTCGTCTACTGATATTTCTGGATATTTTGAATTCCTCATAGCGACTTGGCAAAAAACAATATATATAGTATACAATTGGATAGACAATAAAACACTAAAATAGCACTTGATTTTTTATTTAAGTATTTAGTTAAGTCGGTAGGATTACATTTGCTTATAAAATGTATGTACTGGTTTTACAGACATTTTAAGAAAATAGTCATTGTAATAACTCAGACTCAGAGATTCAATATTTTCATCCACTCTGAAGCCTATTCATCTTCAAAGGTCAACAAAATGTTTTCAAGGAATGAGGCTGGTGCCGTTATATTTGCTTGATGCCTTTTTGTTTTTTTCGATAACGGGGGGAAATCCTCATGGATGTCCTCCGCCCTGGGGAGGGCGGAGGGGTCTGTCAGACTCTTACTGACTAAAACCACCCCGGTGTTCTGTCTCACACTTGCACCGGAGATCTCGGGAACAAAAGTGACTTCCGCGATCCCCGGCTAGTGCCGGCCCGCCTGTGCGGGCCACCTCACGTTAGCGGGGGAGTGAGGTGTTAAACTCCCCCATTACATCACATAGAGGCGCGCGTGGAACACTACGCGCCGCCATCTCGGGTCCTAAGAAGTAGGGGGCGACGGATTTTCCCAGATCCGTCGCCCCTGGACCCATTGAGGAGGGCTGGAAGAGGGCGTTGTCCGCCCTCCGCCGACGCCCGGTGCGTCTGCTGCGGATCGGGTTAGCGGAAGCAATCTCCCGCTCCCTCTCCGCAGCCTCCTGGGACGCGGTGGTATCCTTCTGCGTAATCGTACTTTCGTAGAAGGATACCACCGCGTCCCAGGACTCCTCGCTGCCGACCATCGAGTCGACAACGGCCGGCAGCGACAGGTCACTGCCTACTCCTGAGATGAGGGCGCGGCTCCTCTCAAGCAGCACACTCTGCAAACGTGTGCCACGCCGTGTCCTCCCGACAGTCGACGCAGTGGTGACACCGAGCGTCCGGCTCCCTGTTTATGCGACACAGGTACTTCCCGAAGCAACCATGCCCCGAGAGCACCTGCGTCACCCGAAACGACAGGGAGCCGTGCCTCCTCCCGAGCCAGCGCTCGAGTACGAGTGACTCGAGTGTCGCGGTGTCAGCCACTCGCCCCGCGCCCTCGAGTCCTCGCGCCACTGATATAATGACGCGAGTACCTTCGCCTCGAGGTCCCAGGGCGGGGATCCGGCCAGTACGCAAGCCGCCTCGTAGGCGATCGTGCGATATCCCCTGATGACTCTGACGGCCATCGCTCGCTGTGGCTTTCGCAGAACAGCGATGCTGCCGGCCGTCAGGTCAGCCGCCCAGATCGGGGCCCCGTACAGGGCCATCGATAGCATATTTGCTTGATGCCTGGCCCAACCCAAATACCATAACAACGTCATAACATGGCAGCAACACCCAACTGTCCGATTTCCAACTAGGCAACTACAACAATAGCCTAAAATCGCATCCAAAGGATTAGGGCTAGATGGTTCCCTGTCAAATAAAATATATGAAAAATATTGTTTCCGGCTTATGTGCCGTGATTTTATTTTCCCCCTCAAAAGATAAGGGCTATTCCCGCGCACTTGAGCAATAATGTTTTGAGCATTTTGCAATTCTGGACACACTTCATAAATGCCATTATTTCTAACTTGCTCTCCATAGTAAAAACGGGCTTGTTTTACTTGGTAAGGCCCAAGAGACACCAACATTAACAGTCCATGTGTGAATTGAGGGAAACTTCTTAAGTCAAGTATATTTGCATCAATTCTTGAGAACATTACTCGCCTTCTATTAAGATTTTCTGCACCAACATAGTCAGATAAATAATTACGGACATGTAAGTATTGCCTAACTCTATTTATAATATCTGGAGCATCAGACCTGTCTATGATTACTGGATAAAATCTGTTGATGAGGGCTGCACCGATTTTAAAATCGGTCATTAGATGCTTAGATGAAACATTAAAAAAGTCTTGTCTGAATAATTTATAATCACGCTTAACGCGACCTTTACCACCTCTACCACCCATCTACACAATGTGACACATCGGCTTTTATTAGCCTGCATAGTTGTAAGTTGTTGTTGGCCTGGGTTGACAGTTTCAGGCTTATGTATTTCATACTTGCATGATTCTAATAATGGTATCGCATCCCTGAACTATCGCCTATCCATGACTTTCATGGTATAGCGCTCAGAACTCTGTCACTGTAAGTCCCGTCCAATAGTGACAAATGTGATGCGGCATTTGATCCACATTATTAAAATCAAAAGTCACTGGATCTCTTTTTAGAAGTCCTATTAATTCTTCTGACTGCTGAATAGTAAAATAAGATGAGGTATTTGTGTCCTCAGGTAATAAATGCCACTCATTAGCAAATAAATGCATCTGGCATATTCGGCAACTGATGGGGACATAATAATTGCGTTCTTTAAGCAACATTATCTTAACAAAGGTAGGAATTAAATGCCCTGATTGATTATTACAGTCCCTAAAAATACAATAGCTAGAAGTATTTGGAGCACGTTTGTAACTTGGCAGATAATTCATTTGGTTCCTTCGTGCTTCAGCGGGATTATCAGCTGGTGGAGGTGGTGGTGGTGATTCATGTGCGATACTAGGATTAGGAACTAGTGGAAGTGGAGGTGGTTCGGGCAATCCAGGTTCATTTTCCTCTAGTTCTTCCACCTGTCTGTGTGTATTCAGTACTAAGTGGCGCTTAACTCGCATCAGCAGGTATGAAATGCTTGCAGATTTGTCCTCCGATCCTGTTTAACAATGTTTCACATTTTTTATATAAAATCTTGACCTTTATTAATTTACCTTTGCCGCCGCTTTGCGTATTTTATTGTTTCGTCTTTCACATTCGTTACAAAAATTATGATCGAGTAACACGTCTCTACCGCTCTCTTCCTAATTTATAATGTCAACTAAAAAAATCGAGAAACGAGTTTCGACACGAAAAAAATCTGTGTTACCGCTTGAAGTGAAAATAGAAATGCTTGAACGTTTACGCCTTGGAGAGTCATTTGCATCCATATCACGCTCATTCAATGTCAACGAATCAACTGTACGATCGATAAAAAAAATCTGAAGATAAAATAAGGTCGTATGTAGCTTCAACTTCACTGTCAGCGAAAATTGTTCGTGATCCAGCAATAGAAAAAATGGAAGTGGCGTTGTCATTATGGATCGAAGACCGCAACCAAAAAAGGGTGCCCCTGAATGGTCCAATGGTCCGGGAGAAGGCAAAGCGTCTTTACGCTCATTTTAAAGAACCTGATAATAGTTGTGGTGGTGAATGTACAGATGGAGAATTTCAAGCATCGGAAGGTTGGTTCAATAAATTTAAGGTGAGACTATCATTGCATAACATTAAAATCGTTGGAGAAGCATCATCTGCAGACACTGCTGCAGCAGAAAGATATCCAGAAGAATTTGCAAACCTAGTAGCTGCTGGAGGATACAAGCCTGAGCAAGTATTTAATGCAGACGAAACTGCACTGTTTTGGAAAAGAATGCCAAACAAAACATTCATTTCATTCATTTAAATTTTAAAAATTATACTATTGTAACAGACTGTACGACACTTTTTGAAATAAATAAATAATTATTTCTAAAAGCGAAAAGTCTGCTCCTGGATTTAAGGCCGCAAAGGATAGAGTTACACTGCTGCTATGTTCTAATGCATCTGGAGATTGTGTCATTAAGCCACTGATTCTTTACAGATCGTTTAATCCTCGGGCCTTAAAAAATCAAAACAAGGAGAACCTGCCAGTGTTTTGGCGTGCTAATAAGAAAGCGTGGGTTACAAGCGTTTGTGACTGGTTCCGGAATTATTTTGTTTCTGAAGTTGAAACTTATTTAAAAAAACAGAATTTAGACTTTAAAGCACTTCTAGTTTAGGACAGTGAACCAGGTCATCCTCGCGAACTTGAGACTATGCATCCAAATATAAAAGTGACATTTTTACCTCCTAACACGACGGCTTTGCTTCAACCTATGGACCAAGGAACAATCCAGGCCTTTAAGCTCTATTACATTAGACGAACCTTCAAAATCATATTGGATAATATGGAATGTAATCCTGATATGAATGTTATGGAATGCTGGAAGAAATTTGACATAGCAAAATGCATCGTAAACATAAAAGAATCATTGAAAGAACTGAAGCCAAAGACATTGAAGTCATGCTGGAAAAAACTGTGGCCTGCTCTGACTACGGAAAATGACGAAGAATCTGTGCAAGTTCAAACTTTGACTGCAAACAGAGCCGAAATCGCGAATGGAGTAGGACGAGATGGGTTTGAGCAGATAGAATCAAGTGACATTCAGGAATTGCTTGAATTGCAAGATGAAGATTTGACTGAAACCGACTTGGAGGAAATGTTAAATTCACAGCCCATTGAAGAAGAGGCTTCAACAAGCACTGGAAACGTGACATTCAAAATCAAAATCAAAATCAAAATCAAAAAGTCATTTATTCAAACTAGGCTGAGAGTCAGCTCTTTTTGAACGTCAAAATAAAATTACATAAGACAGTCCCCCCAAAAACGCCCGCCCTTCACCACTTCCTAGTGCTTTAGCTGGGAAGAAGAAGTAGCGGAACAAACTCCCCAGCAGCACAGCTGTCTGTTAAGTTAGAAGAACTTGTTTCTATACAATAATAGGTAATAAAAATTACGAAACACAAAAAAAAAAACATAAAATTTGCCATATGTCAGCTAGCACACGCCAATATACCATCAAAGATTGAAAACTAAAAATAATAGAAAATTAAAATAAAACGTAAACAGAACTTCCAATCTAAATAAAAGCCTCTAGGCATAAAGGGCATGCCCGCTTACATATGCAATTCTGCATTATGCAAATATAGCTATAAGTAACTTAAAGTAACAAAAGTTAAACTAGGACCTCTGGACTAAAATTAATAAAAACTTAATACAATTAACAATAACAAAACCATGGTCAGCAAGACGACCAGTCACCACGAGCAGCACCCGTTCACGAGCATAACGCAAAGATCAGCCATTACCCCCCTCGCCATATTTGAGGGAAGGAGGCAACCCGACCCCCGACGCTACCGCAAGCAGTGACATCTAAGGGAGCATGACGAACTTGCTGCCGGTTGCACTGGCAAGAATAATCATGAATTGTCGAGGTCGCTAGCTAACTACATATTGCAATACTACTCATTAAAAAAAAAAAAAACATTGTAATGAGTAGATTAAGTCATAAATAAATGATAAAAAAAAAAGGAAAACCTGAATTATACAGTCAGATAAAAAAAAAAGCAATTATATGAAATAACATAATGATATAACCTGTCAGTGGGTAAGCTAATTCTGGTGAAAGAACACAAACATTGTCTTGAGTTAATCACAGCGACCAACAATTCTTATCATTTAAGTAGTCGTTAATGGAATAGTATGCCTTTGAACAAAGGGTGGATTTTACTTTAGCTTTAAACGCACTAAAATGCAAATCTAGCAAGGAAGAGGGTAGCTTATTATAGAAGGTTATACCCAGACCTACAAATGAGTTATGAACCTTATGTAGCCGGTGAAAGGGAACACGTAGTTTGTCCTTATTTCTAGTATTAATATTATGAATATCACTGTTTTTAGTGTACAAGTGTATATTTTGCCTAATGTATAAGATGTTGGCGAAGATGAATTGCGATGCCACCGTGAGAATCCCAACATCTTTTAAAAAATCTCTCAGAGAAACTCTAGAACCTAGTTGGTAAATTGCTCTAACAGCTCGTTTTTGAAGAACAAAAATATTTTGAATGTCAGCGGCTTTGCCCCACAGCAGAATGCCGTAGGACATAACGCTATGAAAATAACTAAAATAAACTAACCGAGCTGTATCAACGTCAGTGTACTGTCTTACTTTCCTGACGGCGTAGGCGGCCGAACTGAGCCTTCCCGCTAGGCTTGATATATGTAATCCCCACTGAAGTTTGGCATCTACTGTTAAGCCTAGAAAAACTGCCGAGTCTACAGATTCAAGCACCTCATTATCTAAGACGATGTTGGGTCCTAAATTCCTAACATTCGGTAAGGCGAACTTGATACATTTCGTTTTCTTGGCATTGAGAACTAGGTTATTTACGGTAAACCAATCCGTAACCATTGAGAGTGCACTGTTTACGTCGTCAAAATCTTGTCTGTTCCTGTCTACTTTAAAGATAAGAGAGGTATCATCAGCAAACAGTACAACGTTACAGATATCCTTTAAATAGAATGGCAAGTCATTAATATACACTAAGAATAAGAATGGACCTAGTATTGAGCCTTGAGGTACACCTAACTGAACTGGTCGCCCGGATGATTTCACACCATTAACATCTACACATTGGTGCCTATTTTGCAAATAAGAGCTTATTACGTTAAGAGCTTCGTTTTGAACACCGTAATGACGTAGTTTACGCAAAAGCGTGTCATGGTGCACGCAATCAAAGGCTTTGGAGAGATCACAGAAAACTCCAATAGCATTTTGCGAGTTTTCCCACGCGTCAAAAATGTGTTTCAGCAGAGCAACACCCGCATCTGTAGTCGAACGACCTTTTGTAAAGCCATATTGTTCATCGTGAAGGAGGCTATTTAAATTAAAATGTCTTAGCAACTGCTTGAGTATTAACTTTTCAAATATTTTACTAAATGCCGGTAAGATAGAAATAGGCCTAAAATTGCCAACGTTATTTTTATTTCCTGATTTAAATAATGGTATGACTTTACTACTCTTCATGAGGTCAGGAAAAGACCCTAGATCAACACATTTATTAAAAGTAACAGCTAGATAGGGGGCTACAATGTCGATTATATTACTTAAAAGCTTAATGGAGATGCCCCAATAGTCTCCAGTGTTTTTAGACTTAAGTGTGTTAAAAATGTTAACCACATCAAGAGGCGTTACATGTTCGAAACTAAATAAGCGACTACATTTGGGCACACTACTGTGCAAAAGATTTTCAGCTTTAGACGGGGACGAATTTAAGGAGCGAGTCGTAGTAATAGGTATGTTGGCAAAAAACTCATTAAATGCCTCAGCTACGTCGGCAGCTTTATCAACTAATTTGTTGTTGACCATAATCTCTAATTGTTTTTCGTGATTAACCGATTTACCCGTTTCATTGTTAATAATTTTCCATGTGGTTTTTACTTTATTACTAGATTTTTTTATAGTATCGCTTAAAAATTTAGATTTAGCAAAAGCACAGATCTTTTTAAATAATATTGAATAATTTCTGACATACTTTAGGAAAGGAGTATCAAACCTATACTTTTTCAAACCATATAGCTCGTATAGTCTCGCTCTACTTTTATAAATACCTGGAGTGGCCCATTGGTTGAAGCCAACGGAGGTGCCATTAATGTCAATGGCTTTGGTCTTGAAAGTAGACTGGTATTCTTTATGCACTACATCGAAAAGGGCTCCATAGATTTCATTAGGATTCTCATGTTCTATTAAAGATGGGGTAATTCTACGAGCTATATTATTTTTAAATTTGTTGCAACGACTAGCTGTATAAGGCCTGCATTCTATTTTATGCGGCTTTTTATGTAAGGGCAAAGGGAAGCTAGCTAATAATCCACAGTGGTCTGACGTTAAGTCACTTAACACTAATTGATTTTTGGCATCACAGTCACTAAATATATTATCAAGACAAGTCGACGAAAATGCCGTAATCCTAGTAGGTTCAAAAAACAAGTTTTTTAAATTAAAAGACCTAAACAGATTGAGAAGTCTAATACTTAATGGAGTAACATCTAAAATATTAACATTAAAATCTCCACATATAATTATACATTTATTACTTGATTTTAATTTATTGAGTGAATCCTCCATTACCGATTCGAAACGAATAAAATCCCCAGAGGGTGGCCGATAAACGCAAATTATCACGTAACGCTCGAGTTCAACACAAGACAACTCAATAGTGCGCTCGATGGAAAGATTAACTAGATCTAAACGTTGTTTACATTTTAATTTGAAAAATCTTAGTGAAGGTTTAAGAATGGCAAATGAGCTTTGCGATTTCTTTATGAACATTGATCCGTCTATGGAACGAAGTCTTATTTTTAAGAGGCAAATTGCTAATGCGACTGCTGCGTATCAGTCTGAATTGAAGGAGCTTTTAAAAACTGCCAAGCAAGAGAAAATTACAAAATTCTTCAAACCATTGCCTAAGCCTTAAGATTATTAATCAAAATGTTCAACTTCAATTAAATTGATTTTTTTATATGTTTGTTTTTTTGTTCTCATCTAGGAACGTATCCCCTATAATCCCATATAAATTACCATTCCGTATTCACGGTTTCTGTATTGGCGGCATATTTATGGAACATATACCCCGCGAATAAAGAGCTTTTACTGTATAATATTAAGAAAATTTTGTGTATTTTATTTCCTCAAACCTGGCAACGTATCCTCAAAGACACTTACACGTAAGGTCTAAGCTTTTTGCTAAGCTGGCAATGTATCTTCAAGGATACATATAGGATCTCATTATCTGGTTATGTGCGATTCTTTATATATTCTTCCCTAAATCCTAGGTTCATAATTAACATCATATTTAAAGATTATGTTTTTTTTTTGCCAAGAATCGGGTTAACACAAGAGGGATGGCATATTCGTAAACACCGCCAATCGCTACTGAAATCAACAGCTCCAGACTCGATAACAATGACGATATTTGATCACACTCGTTAAATTTAAAATACGTGTGGGGTGGAACCCCCGTTAGGAACGAAGTTCTTTATTTGAATTTTTCGCAGTCGCCATCTTGAATTTTTATTTTGACCTCACTATTGAGTTCAGTAACTTCGAAAACTATAAAAGCGACACATGATCAGTGGCGGATTTGCAGTCTTGGCCGCTCTAGGCCCCAGGCCATGTGCCGCCCCTTTCTCATCACCCATCATAGACTAGGTACAGAGGCCAGCACATCAAGCTATCCCAAACTGTCAAATTTTCCCAATTGAACATGAACCTTATTTTTTTGTAATAAACTTGAAAATCTGTCAAAGAAATTTGATAGATTGGGGTAGCTTGACGTGTCTGTAAATAATGCTTTATTGCCAACTTTTATTTAAATCGAATTATGAAATTGAATTACCTATAATAGCTACTAATTTGTATTATATTCCGAGGTTTAAGGGTTAACCTGTCAAAATCAGTCGGCGGCAGTTGAAATTTTTCGTTGGTGTGTGCAACTTTTTGAAATTAATTTTGTGATCGTGTGTCGATTTTTCGTTTGATCTTCGTATCGTGGTGCTAAGAAGACATATCAAAGGACTCAAAACACTACATGTAAGTAAAACGTAATACTTTAGCGACAATCATGCCAAACCTTAGCATGACAATTATGGAATATTATGCAGTAACGTGAAAAGTTAGTTTTCCATAATTGGCATTGTATGCATTACTAGTTATTTTTGGATTCGGCCAGATTTGGGAATGTATGCAGTGAAGCATTATTTGATATTTTTTCAGAAAAATGGATCCAAGAAGATTTTACGGGGTTGATATCCCAAGCGAAAGCGAAGATGACGATGAACTAGCGGGGGATGATCCTGATGATCAGGACTATCAACCCAGTGGGAATTCTTCGAGACGAAGGAACATTATTATTTATCCTTCGGATTCGGATGAGGATTCTTCGTCAGATGAAGGTGAGCAGGCCTCTGTTGATCCGTTAGCTGCTGGTCCATCGCGTTCGTGGTCTAAACGTAAAAATATACCTGTTCGTTTAAATTGGCAAGACAAAGCTCTATATTATAACGAAGCTGATTGCGCCTTTTTGGGAGACCAAAATATTCCTCAAGAAATTAAAGATTTAGATACACCTCTTCAGTTTTTTTTTATACAAGGTGTCCAGAAAGGGTATCGGGTATTTGTTTTCGCGCCATATTCGAAACGGGGCGTCTAAAGGGTGCGGGGAGGGGTTCGTGGCGTCCGCCATTTTCTGGAGTTTTAGTCACGATGGAACAGTACTCGGGGACGCATCGCGCATTTTGCGTACGAGCGTATTATCGTAATGGTGATTCAATAGTGACTGCTCAACGTGTCTATCGTGCGGAATATCGTACACGCCACGCGCCAAGTGACGATAGCATTAGGAAATGGATCAGGATGTTCGAGAATACAGGTGCGACTATATAATACGTCATTGGGTGCGACAGTTAAAATTCAAAACTCTGGTCCTCGTTCAGTTCGCGATGAAGAAACAATTGAAGAAGTTGAGGCGTCGGTTCGTCAAAATCCGTCTTTATCCATCCGAAAGCGAAGCCAAGCGTTGAACATAAAAAAATCGTCTTTACATTCGATTTTAAAGAAAGACTTACATCTAAAAGCCTATAAAATTCAATTGGTTCAAGAATTGAAGGATACGGACTATGCTAATCGACTGAATTTTGCGAACGAAATGCTGCAGCGATTTAACAACTTTAACAACATACTGTTCAGTGACGAAGCAAATTTTCACCTGAATGGTCATGTTAATAAGCAGAATTGTCGGTACTGGGCAGTGGAGAATCCGAGACGAAAGCATGAACGACCCCTGCATAGCCCAAAGGTCGTTGTTTGGGCCGCTATGTCTGCTAAAGGCATAATTGGTCCTTATTTTCATGAAGATCAACGAGGCCGAGCAATTAATGTGAATAGTGACCATTATTGCGATATGTTGCGAAATTTTCTGGTCCCAGAGTTGCAGGAGTTTGCAGGTTTCAACTCAAGAACGTGGTTCCAGCAAGATGGGGCCACTTGCCATACCTCAAATGACTCAATGGAAGTTGTTAACGAATTATTCCCTAATAAAGTCATTTCGCGAAGGGGTAACATCAACTGGCCTCCCAGAAGCCCCGACCTTAGCCCGCTTGACTATTTTGCATGGGGATACCTTAAAAGTAAAGTTTATCAAAACAATCCGACGAATCTAACCCAGTTAAAGCAAAACATCAGGTCAGAAATGGCAGCAATGTCAATAGCTATGTGTCAACGTGTTATCGCCAATCTTCGTTTCCGTTTAGAAGAGTGCCAGCAACATAACGGTCATCATTTGGATAACATCATCTTTTCCAAATAATTCTCCAATTCATATGCTAATAATAAACAATAAACTTTTTTATTGGATACAAATAATTTTTGTTTCATTGAACTTACAAATACCCGATACCCTTTCTGGACACCTTGTATTTATTGACTCCAGAAACCATTGAATACATAATTCAAGAAATGTGTCGTTATTCAGAGCAAACGCGAGGGTCGGCATTAGAAATGACAGGCAAAGAATTTGAAAAGTTTATAGGTGTACTAATTTATATGTCTATCATGCATTTCCCCACTACTCGTCATTACTGGAATACCAGTTCTAGTTTCACCCCAATTAGTAATGTAATGACATGCAATCGCTTCGAAGAACTGAAGAGGTTTCTTCATTTTACGAATAATGAGGACACTGTGCCTATAAATGACCCCAATTACGACAAGCTGCAACGAATAAGACCGCTGTTAAATAAGATTCGCGAGAGATTGTTGCGTTTACCAAGGGAAGAGTACTTGGCTATTGACGAACAAGTTATACCAACAAAAGCTAGGTCTACTTTAAAAAACTACAACCCTAAAAAGCCACACAAATGGGGATACAAGGCTTTTGTGTTGAGTGGTGCGTCAGGGCTGACATACGATTTTGAGCTCTATGCAGGGGCACAGTCGAATGTTGTTCTAGAAGGCCAACCTGACTTGGGAGTAAGCAGTAATGTAGCCATGCGCTTATCAAGCAGTATTCCAGAAAATATGAACTATAAATTGTTCTTTGATAATTGGTACACAAGTTTGCAACTTATGGCTGAATTACATAAAAAAAGGTATATTTCCGTTAGGTACTGTAAATCGGAAACGCCTCCCTAACCATGATCTACCAAATGCTGGACAAATGACAAAAAAAGGAAGAGGTTTCAGCGTTGAAAAAGTCGTAGAGGTAGAAGACGTAGATATATCCGTGGTAACATGGCTAGATAACAAAGTTGTCAACTTGGCATCAACCTACGTTGGAAAATATCCAGAGGGAGAGGTTCAGAGGTTCAACAGAAAGAAAAAAAATTTTCAGACTGTTCCTTGCCCACAAGCTGTGCTTATATATAATCGTTATATGGGAGGTGTTGACCTTCTAGATTCCATGCTTGGTTATTATCGTATCAAAGTGAGGAGCAAGAAGTGGTATCATAAAATATTTTTCCATATGATCGATTTAACATGCGTAAATAGTTGGATTTTGTGGCGTAAAACGCATGAAAACTACATGCCATTGCTGGATTACAAATTAGTATTGGCCGAAGCGCTAACAAGAGCTAACCAAGCATTTTAGACGCCGACACGAAATCGCGGAAGACCTGCTGTCGAAGAACCTAAAAGAAAAAGAAAACGACGAATAGATTTAACTCTACGCGAGATTGCCAATGACGGTTTAGATCATTTGCCAGCATACACACAGGAACGACAACTCTGTAAGATGTATGGTTGCTCGGGCAAATCCTACATCAAATGTGAGAAATGTAACATACACCTTTGTCTAAATAAAGAAAGGAATTGCTTTAAATCGTTTCATCTTTCGGAATGAAGAGACGAGACTACTGAATCCACGCTACGCCACTGGTGAATTGTTAGCCTGTAAGTCGCTATAGATCCTAAGTTATATGTAAAAGTTCCTAAATGCACCAGGTCTCAATAAATGTATCTTATATTTTCATTAAATTCTGAGTTTTATTTTCTAAATCTTATAATGTACTGAGGATTGACTTTTAAAATTACCTTTATAGCATGCGATGCCAAATATGCCAATTAGTTTTAGTCGCCTTTACTGCAATGCATATTATGCCATATTTGTCAAATTAGTTTTAGTTGCCTTTACTGCATAATATGCCATTTATGGGAAATAGAAGTTTATCATCATATTTCAAAAAGTAATCGGATTTTGGAAAACTGCTTGAACTAACTTAATAGTATGTGTCAAGAACTATCAAATATATTTTTTCTGGAAAAAAATAAAAACCCATGCGGTAAGGGGTTAAGTGTTAAAAGTGTTTTAATATAAGTTACAAAACTCGTCTGCACTTAAGTGCAGCAAAATTATTAATTAAATCTTCGCAATCCAATTTTCTTAAAAAATCAGCTTCTATGTTAAGCAAAGCAAAATCGTTTAACCTTTTCTCCGTCATTGTTGTGCGCAAATAGTTTTTAACTCTGCGCAAACAAGAAAACAACCGTTCTCCTGAACAGTTGCTGGCGGGAGTACACTCACACATACGAAGAGCAATATCCACGTTTGGGTAAATGGTTTGAAGACCTTCAGTTCGTAACCATTTCAACAAACTGACAGCACTGTTCCGCTCTTCATTTTTTATGCTGCAGTGAGAACGAAAATGTAGACATTCCTCCGAAAAATTGTCTTCTAAGTCAGTAGAATAAACCATTTGTAATGTTTTGGCCTTTTCTTCGACTTCTGAGATGCTCAGTTTCGTCAGGTTAGTAATAAAGATCAATGTCAGGTTTCGGCTAACACCACTTGTAAAACTGAATTAACACGGAAAGAAAGTTTTTTCCTACAACAATTTAAATATAAAATTCCAACTTATTAAATAATATTAAAGTTCTTTTCGAAAACTTCTCGAAAAGTTAATCATTATAATAAGTAATCATTTTACTAATCATGTTCTTTAATTACAGGTTTTTCTTTTTTAAATAAAAACCTGTTCTGCCACTGTAATCGATTATTCTAAATAATTAAAGCGATTTACCCATTACTTTTTATTTACCACCTCACAATTGTCTTTTACTATTATTATTATACCTAAATAATACGTTCATGGTCTTTATTATAAATACATTTTGTATTTTATTATGAATATAAAAATGAAATTCAAGAAATCGATTTTCCTGATCTGTGTTCGATAACTTAATCGCATTACAATGGCAACCCTGACGTCTTCTGCAATTCTGTCAAGATCGCGCGCGCTTAAACTGACAGTGAGTTGACGGATGTTGTCGGTATTTTTCTATAAATGCGTTTGTTTTCTTCACGAATTCCTTTGCGTTTGCGATAAAGACTTATTGTGAAATCCATACCACACATTTTGTGACAATGTCCCATCAACTACGTTGTGTAGCTGCACCTACGTCATGTATATATGCATCCATTCATCATGCGCGCGCGCCGGTGGCTGGTGTAATACTGTCGACCCAGGCCCGGCGCAAGCTTTTATATGTGAGCCATAATGCGAACATTTTCGTCTTACCGACATATGATTTGTTTATTTTATTATAATATGCATGTAGGTAGCCTTAAATAATATTGTAAATATTTTTGTATATAATAGGTGTAGTTTGGCAATATATTGATTCTAATCTCAACCGTCTTTCACTTCACACACTACCAGGGACTCTTACCTCAACAGTGGTGACCCCGACGTGATTACAAAGCTACAATGACATCCAACGTAGATTTGAAGAAAGACGAGCAAGAAGTGTCCGGTGTGTCAGCTACTCTTCGCATTCCACCGATCTGGCGCGACAGACTGCGGTTATGGTTCGCGCAGTTCGAAGCCATCGTTTCTCCACACAAGAAGGGAGACAAGGCAATGTACGAGCTCGTCATTGGCCAGCTGGAACGCCAGGATATCGACGAAATAGCCGACATAATCCTCCGACCACCAGAAACCGACAAATACGAAACGTTGAAGAAACGATTACTGCAGGTTTACGAAGAATCCGAACAAAGACAAGTCCAGCGATTGTTGTCTGAAATGGAACTAGGTGATATGAAGCCGTCACAATTATTGCGGCGCATGAAAAACCTCGCTGGTGACAACATATCTGACTCGGCGCTACGTATCATGTGGACGAACCACCTACCACAGTCAGTCCGCGCTGTCCTCGCAGTCAGCGACAACATCGCGAAGAAGTCAGACATCGACGATCTCGCGCAAATGGCTCATAAGTCAATCAACCATTACTGCGCTCACTGCCAAGCCGGACTAAGAATACCTCAACGCGAACCGCAATCGAGAGTGCGCGCACGTCAGTATGCGAAGGGGAAAGACCCCCTCATAAAGGGCAAATTTCGCAAGGGTAGCATCCTCGAATACGATGATTCGGACTATATCATTACTTTTCTGAACTTCAAAGATGTATTTGTGCTCCTTGAGTCTCTCCCTACTCTCAGGAGCTAAATCCTCGTTAATGATCCGAAGTATGTCTTTGGGTTGACTTGAGATCAAGGTGTAGATTTCCTCCCCTGGGTCGACGGACATGGGATTGGCTTTCACGGATGGGGCAAGGGCGCTTTTCAGGGATTCATTAAAGTAATCAAAGAGGGCGCCCGTATCGGTCGGGGCCTGAGAAGTGGATGGAACAGAGTTCTCACCATTGTGCTCAGCAAGTACTGCGCTGGTATTTGGGGTGCTCGAACGAACGATCACTCCAGTCTTGGGAAGCAGATCGGTGCGCTTGGAGGCACGTGGCTCCTTATTGTCTTTCTTCTTCTCTTTTTCGACTATTTGTAAGCCGAATTCGCTAAGGTCGTTTGTGAGT
Source organism: Antitype chi (assembly GCA_947359405.1). Classification (NCBI taxonomy): domain Eukaryota; kingdom Metazoa; phylum Arthropoda; class Insecta; order Lepidoptera; family Noctuidae; genus Antitype; species Antitype chi. Next base: position 13,313,361 of record OX375811.1, on the reverse strand, counting down.
TCGGTCTTCATGGAAGCTCCTCGGTGCGAGGCATCCTGGAAGGTGCCCCTGGCGATGCGAGTCACCGCCGACACGGAGTCATTGTACTTGGTATACTCTATTCTCGAACCGGGGTGGGTGAGGTGGGAAAGATGAACCATCTTCGTGGCAGCATCTTAGTGGAGGCGCGATCTATAGATCGGAATGTGAGGCTCCGTACCTGATAGGAAGACTAATCTATGGACGGGTATGGTAGCATCAGGTGCAGAGAAGTCCCATAATCTAATGAGGAACTCTTCTCCAGAGGAGCCCTCGAAATTGTAGGTCTTTGTAAAGAAGAGTTTCTGTTTTTGCCGGGCTTGGCTTGTACAGGTGGAGACAGCAGCGATAGTTTGTGGATGTGAATGTTCCAGGATCTTATCAGCCATTTGCGAGCAACACAAGAATGAGTCACGACTGTGCGGAACAATTACATCGAATTATCACTCAACTTACGCCATCGTATGTGACGCATAGCAACAAGCGCAGTATGTTCGTGCATAAAGATCTGCAAACATGCAACTCAGTGTTTCTACGAATAGACACCATCCGCAAGTCACTGCAACGACCGTACGAAGGGCCTTACCTTGTCTTGGAAAGAAACGACAAGTACTTCAAGATACAGATGCCCGGCAGAACTGCAAACGTCTCCATTGACCGCCTTAAACCTGCGTACACAATCAACACAGACAGCGAACATCGCACCGCGAACATAACTTCAAGCTCAACATCATCTTCGACTACAGACCCTAAGACATCAGTGAATGATGAGCGGAGAACCAGATCCGGAAGGCTTGTGAAGATGCCCGTACGCTTCGCTTGAGGGGGAGTCCTGTAGCTGCACCTACGTCATGTATATATGCATCCATTCATCATGCGCGCGCGCCGGTGGCTGGTGTAATACTGTCGACCCAGGCCCGGCGCAAGCTTTTATATGTGAGCCATAATGCGAACATTTTCGTCTTACCGACATATGATTTGTTTATTTTATTATAATATGCATGTAGGTAGCCTTAAATAATATTGTAAATATTTTTGTATATAATAGGTGTAGTTTGGCAATATATTGATTCTAATCTCAACCATCTTTCACTTCACACACTACCAGGGACTCTTACCTCAACAGTTGTATTAATTGTGGTATAAATGTATTTCGGATGAAACGGCATTTAGTTGAATCTGACGATGTCCGTTCATTGTTACGGTAATGGACTTCACTTTCTGGGGTAAAGTACGATTCTTATTTAGAATGTTAACTGTTTTAACTAAGCTAAATGTTAATTTGCAACTTAACTGTATTTTGTTTGTTTTAGATTTCAAATGACAGTGTTGTTTGTCATTACTGTTGGCTATTAATTGAACAAACAAGTCATCCAACGAGTAGTAATGCGCCAACTGAATCAATTGTGCATCGAAATGTTTGTATTGGTTGCGGTCATTCATAGCATCTTGTAAGGTCTCACGTTTTAAATAACAGTTCAGAAAGAGAAGATGCTATCAGACGCGTGATAGAGCAACAGACTGCACCACTACAGGTAAGCAAGATCTTTCAATGATTTTATGTATTGCTGGTTGATGAATGAACTGTGTTTTTTTCTGATTGCAATACGTTTTTTTTTTGGTTTTTATTACAGCTGAGTGAGATCAACAGATGTGATCTGTCACCCATGTTGGCAGAGAAGTTACCGTTCTGTTCAACGGAATTTAACCGCACCATCATTATCAAGTATTCCTGAACCATCAACAGCCTCTGATGTATCAACACCATTGCATGTGGAGAGTGAATCAAGTCAGTCAATTGTAGAAGAATTTCAGCCATCACTAACTCCAACACCAGGGCCTTCATCAACGTTGCCAGTCCCACAGGTGCCTATAAATGTCATTGAGTTATTGGAATTAGTCCGGGCATCAGACACTCAGGGTCGTTGCTTTTTCCCTAATTGCCGTCAACTTGAGAGATTGAGTGTTCCAATATCAATTAGAAGAATGTTATTTTCGGAGTGTAATTATTATGTGCCAGAAAACTGTCGAATTTGTTCTCACCATTTGAGGAGCAATGACTGGCCTGAATTGATGGAACCTTAAAATGTTATACACACATTTACGGCACAACATATTTATGATTTTACTGAATTATTAAAACATCAGACCTCTATTGACTTTGAAGATGTCCAAAATATGGATGACTACCTGGTGCATTATTGGTTTGCTATGAGTAAGGAAGACTTCAGAAATATATTACTAGAAACTCCATGGCTAGCGAATATGCTCAGAAGTTCAACTGCCCTTGTTGCATTTTTAATGAAATTAAGAAATGGTGACTCTGGAGATCGTGTAAGTTCTTTATTTTAAGTTACTAGAACTACATTAGAGGGGTTAATGGCAAGAACAAGATAACTTTTACTTCAAGATTTCGTTCCAAGGCATTTAGGTATAAGTCACATTAAACGAGAAGAGATAGCACATAGAAATCTTTTAATGCCAAATGGCCTTTTTGGTGGCACTGAAAATGAGGGTGTGTGGAGACCAATAATAATAGTTGATGGAACCTACATATATTGTAATAAAAGTGCCAACTATGCCTACCAAAAGAAAAGTTACTCTTTACACAAATATAGAAATTTAGTATAGCCGTTTTTGTTTGTATGTTGTGTGATGGTTATATAATCGAGATTTTGTGCCCCTGTCTAGCCGTAACATCTGATGCTGATGTTGTAAATAATGAGTTTGGAAACATTAGAAAAAAATCTGGTTTTAGAAATTCTAAAAGATTGACTTGAAGACATGTGATTGAAAATAAAAAAAAACAGGTAACGTAGGCAACGGACAAAAAAGGCTGCTTAGATAAGTATTGCCGAGAAATTTAATAATTCGCCTACTATTTGTGAGTCAGTAACTACTATTATATTTTCTTTTGGAGTTATCTTAGTAGTTATCTACTGTACAATTGATCATTAATATACATTCCTACTTTATTGTTACAGGCATCAGGGGAACAGCTACGACGCCTTTGGCAAAATCTGAAAACCCTCCAAAAAGATGCATAAACACATAAACCCAAACATAGCCGAGATATCTCCAGCTCTCTTTGTAGAAGTTCGTGACAGCAAAGACTCTGACTGCAATGGAAGGTATAAATCAATCAGGGTATATATTTATTCTATCTTTGAATTATATTCCTTATTATGAGTTGTAAGCTTTTATCCTTTGTTATTGCTGTTATGTTATGATGTTTAATTTCAAATTTGGTGCCTCTAATTGAAGTAGATCCACATTTATCAATACACCAACAGCTAGTAATTCCGCCCCGACCAATAAATGATGTTGCGAAGATCGCCCTGAGGACACGGTGGAGCATACGGTGGCGGTCTGCCCGGCTTGGGCGGAGCACCGCCGTGTCCTCGTGGAGGCGATCGGCGGCGGCGATCTCTCGCGTCCGGCCCTGGTGCAGGCCATGGTACGGAGCGAGAGTGAATGGTTAGCCGTCACCTCCTTCTGCGAAGCAGTAATGCTCGCAAAGAGGGAGGCGGCGCACGTGAGGGAGAGGCAGTATATGCGCCCTCACGGCCGTAGTCGCCGCGGGAGAAGCCCTGGGCGTCGGGAATCCCAGGCTGATTCCCGGCCACCGTAGGCGCGGGCTTGCGGACGGCGAGTAATGGGTAGCTCGCTGTCCGGTAAGGACCAAGCCCGGGTCGACGGCGCGTTGTGTTCCACGCGCGCCTCAAAGAGATGTCAGCACCAATAGGTGGGGTTCGCAAGGACCGATGCCTGCCAGGGGTGCGGGTTGTTCGAAAGAGATACCGCGGCCCCTGGCACACAGGCAACTGAGGGAACACGGGTGGGTTTTAGTCAGTAAAAGTCTGACACGCCCTCCCGCTCCACCCAGAGCGGGAGAAGTTATTTGATGATTTCAAATGATGTAGACCACACCCCAACACCAGACAGAAGAATAAATACCAGCCAACTCCAGACAGATGCCAGACAAAATACCGCTTCAGCTGCGGTTGAACCCAATACTGGTTCAATAGAAATTGATCCTGTATCCCAACTTCTGAGTTCAACCCAACAGAACACAACACAAGAAAATTCTATGGAATTGTCAAACAATGAAAAAAAAAAACCTCAGAATGTAAATTTTTAAAAAATATATATAAATAGAGAAAAAAGAGCAAATGAGCTGCACCTTTTAGATATGAAATATAAAAAAAAAAACAAAAGCATGAACTGGAAATAGAAATATTACAAAAACAGTTACAAGAAGCATCTGCTAAAGCAGAGTCAACACATAACAACCAGTGCTAATTAATAAAGATTTCTATAAAGAGATATCTGCGACCCAAGCACCATATAAGTTACTGTGTTCATCGTATCTACTAGCACTTCATAATTTCAGCCGAAAGACATCCACTGTTGGACATAGGCCTCCCCCAATTTGGGGAGGTTTGCCATAATCGCTACGCTTGGCAGGCGGGTTGGCGATAGCATTGATAGTAAAATGCATAGAGAACGCTGCTGCCAATTCTCTAGTAAGTCCCTTGTCGCCTCTTACGACACCCATGGGAAGAGATGGGATGGTGCTATTCTTTACGTCCGGCACACACCCTAGCACTAACACCCTATTATTTAGTTATGTATTTGTAGTTGATTTTTATTTATTTTTGTTAATTTTGGCTGTACTGTGTTTTAAAGTTATAGATAGATTGAAAGAAAACAAATGGATAAAATGTTTTTTATATTTTTATTACTCAAGTAAGACTGATTATTATTGTTAGTAAAAGAGTGAATTATTTTACACATTGTTTTATTTATTAAAACTAAATCTTATAACTAGATATGTATAGTTGATGTAAATTAAACATAATTATTTATTATGGTACTTCTAAAAGCAAACCCGTCAACAGCCCCTTGATTGACAGGATGATTCAGGTCAATATCGTTCACATCGCTGTCACTCTGTTTTTCGTTTATTGGCATTGTATCGTTACATGTTATGGATATGTTAAAAAGTACAGCACAAGAAACAATTATGTTACTAACTGTAACCATTTTATTGCCTAACCCTCGACTTAGGCATGGAAATCTCCGTTTCAATCTGTAGCGACCCTAGGTGAGATGCGATTGCTGAATTGCATTTTTGATATTGTACGGGAGCGCCCGCGCCGGGCCCGGCGGTCGCTTACATACCATCGCCCTGCCACGTTCCTAATTTACTGTATAACTATAATCAAGTATTGTGAACCCTAATTAAATATTTATGTAATTCAGTATAATCCACATTCGCGTATCATTTACCTGGACCCACAACAATAACACGCACAACAAGTGGTGACCCCGAACGTTTACAGACAATAGTGTTTGAGTTTTTTTTTTCTGTTTTGCGCCGTAAGAGACTCAGTGGCGACGTGGCAAGGGCGCGTCAGAATACCGCGTGGGTGCAAGTGCAGTGAATAATCTTGAAACTACTACGATGGCTACCCCAACAGCAGCCGGAATAGCCGCGGCTGCCACCGGAGTAGCAGCAGTATCGGTACAGGCAAGGATACCAGATTTTTAAAAGACTGTCTTTGGTAACTTTTCATTATTCATTAATTCAATTCCTAAAATCAGAAGTGGGATACGTCTCTCCTTTTCCCACTAAATAAATTTAAAAAAAAAATGTCGAATTATACTGTCCCCAGAAAAAGACGTAAACGTGAGTGCACGCCACCGCCGCCTTTTTTTTTTTTTTTTTTTTTGTTTACGGGGGGAAATCCTCATGGATGTCCTCCGCCCTGGGGAGGGCGGAGGGGTCTGTCAGACTCTTACTGACTAAAACCACCCCGGTGTTCCGCCTCACACTTGCACCGGAGATCACGGGAACAAAAGTGGCTTCCGCGATCCCCGGCTAGTGCCGGCCCGCCTGTGCGGGCCACCTCGCGTTAGGGGGGGAGTGAGGTGTTAAACTCCCCCCTTACATCAAATAGAGGCGCGCGTGGAACACTACGCGCCGCCATCTCGGGTCCTAAGAAGTAGGGGGCGACGGATTTCCCCAGATCCGTCGCCCCTGGACCCATTTAGGGGGGCCGGAAGAGGGCGTTGTCCGCCCTCCGCCGACGCCCGGTGCGTCTGCTGCGGATCGGGTTAGCGGAAGAAATCTCCCGCTCCCTCTCCGCAGCCTCCTTCTGCGAAAGTACGATTTCGCAGAAGGATACCACCGCGTCCCAGGACTCCTCGCTGCCGACCATCGAGTCGACAACGGCCGGCAGCGACAGGTCACTGCCTACTCCTGAGATGAGGGCACGGCGCGGCCCCTCCCAAGCAGCACACTCTGCAAGCGTGTGCCACGCCGTATCCTCCCGACAGTCGACGCAGTGGTGACACCGAGCGTCCGGCTCCCTGTTTATGCGACACAGGTACTTCCCGAAGCAACCATGCCCCGAGAGCACCTGTGTCACCCGAAACGACAGGGAACCGTGCCTCCTCCCGAGCCAGCGCTCGAGTACCGGCCGGACCGCCCCGATGGTGGCGGGGCCGGCGGTAGGGCGTGAAAGCCTGTCCCGCCATTCCGCCACCAGGGCTGCGCGAAGCTGTGACCGACGCAACTCCAAATGTCGCGGCGTCAGCCACTCGCCCCGCGCCCTCGAGTCCTCGCGCCACTGATACAATGCGCCACCGCCGCCTGACCTAACTCATCTTAGTATTACCTTAGACGCAATACTTAATACGGTCGCTGCCTTGGAGCGGTGTTCAATTTCAGAACCCCGATCGAGCGTGGAGCAGCAACCGTGCCCTGCCATCACCGGCACGGCCAGCTCTCGCGGGGTCACGCGACCTGTCCCGACGCCACTGGCACCAGCGCTGTCGCTGCCGCCTTCGCCTTCAACGTCGGCTGCAGGGGACGTTGCAGAGCGTCTTATCGATGATACGTCTCTGATTTCGACCCTAATGTTCATGACGTCATTGCATGGTGTGAAGAAGTTGACCGCGCTAAATTAATAAATAGATGGGACGTCTAAGAATGTCTGGCCCGTATCAGTTTGTGCCTGAAGGGTATATCTCACTGGTGGTTACGCGATTGGACCGAAACGGATCGTACTTGGTCTACCTTTAAATTACAATTAAAATCACTCTTTCCACGACATGTCGATGTAGCTAATGTCCTGTATGACGTCATGTGCACGGAGTCAGATAAATATTCTACATACGCGGAATACGCGCGCAAATCCTTGTTGCGATTGCGTATTGTTAAGGGACTGAGTAATGACCTTTTGTGTGCAATCATTGTGCGCGGTATTAAGGATCAGCAGATTCGTGCTGCAGCTCTGAATGCAAAATGAACTACCGAAACTATTGTCGAATTTTTATCAATTTATGTCATGCCAAGTAAAACCAATTCAAATATTAACAAAAACAATGTTGATGCTCACTCTAATCGAACTACTAGCGGGCGCGATAACAGCGGTAATAGGAGCCGTAGTTATAAAGAGATAGATTAAAAAAAAAAAAACTGTGAAGTGTTTATCGTGCAGCGCTTACGGTCATACCAGTAAGAGCAACGCATGTCCTAAACGATCTAAAATTAGTAACAGTTCGAGCTCTAAAGTCGAAAGCGATAGTCAGGGTACTAACTCCAATTCCACGAACGTCAAAAAGTGCAACTTTTGTAATAAAATGGGTCATACGGAAGAAAACTGTTTTACAAGACAGCGATCAGAGTCACGCAATAAATCCAATATTTTTTTTGTCTTGAAATTAAGGGTGATACGGCAAGCCGTGACGTGACACCCGCAGTGCTGTGTGGTGTACCTACGGACGTTTTAATTGACAGCGGCTCGTCTGTATTCCTCATATCTAATGAACTTCTCAAACATTTTTCTTGCCGCCAAAACCCTAATGCTCAGATGTTGCGCGGAATAGGTCGTCATGAGTTCAGATCAGATAGCTCGTCACTTTGCCTATCGAGTTCGACAATTTAACCTTGGAGGTAGACTTCCATGTAGTGCCCAACGGTTGTTTGAATATACCCGTGATAATGGGTACCGATGTTTTAAATCGCAGTGGTATCGCGTACATTCGTACCGGCGATTGCCAGCGTATCTGCGCCGACCGTGCGTGTGTAAAAAATATTACGGTGTTAAGTTTACAGACGAGTTTTGAATCTATGAATACGCCCTTACAAGGTCATGAAAACAGCGTCTCCGAAGTGTTTGAAAAAAATATTCTGATTATTTTCTTTGCGGTACCGCCGCAAGTACTGTAAGTACTGGCGAAATGAAAATTCGTGTAACTACCGAGACCCCTGTTAATTATCGCCCTTACAAGTTGTCTCATGACGAAAAGTTGTGTGTGCGCGCAATCGTTAATGATCTCAAGGACAAAGGCGTAATACGCAATTCGGAATCTTCATACGCAAACCCAATTCTTTTGGTGAAGAAGAAGGACGGCACTAATAGGATGGTTGTTGATTACCGCGGTTTAAACAGTATTACAGTAAAAGTACGCTACCCATTGCCCCTTATAGAGTACCACATAGATAGGTTGGGTAAATGTATTTTTTTTTACAGCTCTTGGTATGTTAACTGGATTCCACCAGATTAAAATCAGTGACGATTCTATTGACAAAACTGCCTTCGTGACTCCAGAGGGTCACTTTGAGTATCTCAAGATGCCCTTTGGACTTGCAAATGCACCCGTAGTATATCAACGTATTATTTCCGAAACCCTCAAATCCTTCCTCGAGTCAGGAAATGTGCTTGTTTACATAGATGACGTTTTATTGTTAAGTGATACTGTCGAAGAGGGACTAACTTTGCTTGATGATGATATTAAAAACGTTAACAAAATCCGGTTTTTCAATAAATTTACGGAAATGGTTTTTCCTGACAACAGTGGTGGAATACCTTGGGAGAACCATTAGCAATGGTCAGGTTAGGCCGAGCACTCAAAAAATAGAAGCCTTAACTAAATCACCGACGCCAAAGACAATTAAACAAGTGCGTCAATTACTCGGCCTTGCCGGGTATTTTAGAGGGTACATCCGCAGCATGCCACTTTGATAGCACCTATCGCAGCTCTAACGCGTAAAAACGTTTATTTAGGGTATTGACCAAGAAAAACCAAGACAGGACGTTATGAAATACTTAACGAACGAACCCGTCCTGGCTATATTCAATCACGAGTTAGACACCGAAGTCCATACCGATGCAAGTTCACAAGGTTATGGCGCAGTCCTCTTACAAACACATCGCGAAAAACGTAAACGTGTGGTCGCGTACTTCAGTAAAGTAACTGTAGGTGCTGAATCAAGGTATCACTCCTACGAATTAGAGACTCTCGCGGTCGTCAAGGCCTTAAAACACTTTCGCCAGTATTTAATTGGCAAAAGCTTTAAAATTGTGACAGATTGTTCACTTTGAAAATGACTCAGCGTAAAAAGGATCTCCTTCCTAGAGTAGCGCGCTGGTGGATGTACCTCCAAGATTACGATTTTACGCTTGAATATCGCAAGGGTGTACTCCAACCTCATGCTAGGCTAGTCTCAGAAGAGTGAATTAATTACAGTTTCTGCTTTTGTTTGTGGCCTAGAATATAAATATTATAAGTTTACAGGTTGGATAACAATAACAAAACTAAATAAAACAACAAGTTCACACATTTAAACAGTGAATTATTTAATTAAGTTACATGAAGAAAATTAATCATTTATGGGGTTAAGAATGTTGCCTACTAACAGACCAGCATGTTTTACCTGACAAACTTAAGAAGATGAAGGTTAAATGCGCAACCCAGGTGTTCAGCAAATCTGTTGCTGTAGCTATGGGGTATCTAGCAGGTGAGCTTTAAATATACTGATAATATTGGTACTATTGTTCATAGAACATTATTGATTAGCATAATCAGCCTATAATGTGCCCACTGCTGGGACATCCACATTATTGATTGTTTTAGTTTATCTCCACCCATGCTATAAATCCTCTTTATAAGTTTCTGAAACAGTTAGCTTATTGTCAACATTAAAACAACCAGTATCATAGTAACCAGTATCATAATATCATCTAAACGAGTGTTATAATGTAGGTACTAAATTTCATTATGCAAGTACTTTGCTTTTCATCATTTTTGATGGTTTTTACTTGTGTACTTTGTTAGTATTTATTTAATAACTAGATTAAATTTAATGTAAGTTAAGACTATGATTGTTGTACTCTATGACAGTTTTACTTTTCAGAAAAAGGAATTTTGCCTGACGAAGCTAAAGCTACAGCTGAAGTACTTATTTTTTTGATGACCTCTTCGACTCAGTTAATGGAAGTTATGAAAATTCACAAAAGCTACCAAGAAAACTTCTATTGCACTCAGTGACACCAAATTCGAGTCACTCCAAAGTCTGGAAAGAAGCCAAGTCGCTAATGAAAGCAATGAAATTTGTGACTAAAGATGGCAAAACTTCTGTTGTGCCATCAATCACAAACTGGATAGTTAGTTTAGAAAATATTGAATATTTGACCAATAAGTTGTTCCAGGAGCACAATTGTAAATCCATATGGCTCAGACATTTCAATCAGGATCCATTAGAATTTATTTTTACACTAACTTCACGAGTGCTGGCTTTGAAAATTCCTTTGCTGCCTTACTAATAAATAATTTAAATAGCGTGCAATCCGCAGGTTCTAATAGGGAAAAAGACATGTGCAATGACAGTATGTATCATACGTTGCACGGAGGAGTATTTAACCCAAAAAGTCGATCAAAAGTCGAATATTACAAAGTATAAATATGAAAGTAGTTTTCGCTACCTGGCAAACCGGAAGGGTCGGGGGGACAATATATCGCTCGACTCTCTTTTGTTCTCGCTGACATTCCGTTCACAATCAGTCGTCTTTCTAACGCAAGCTTGATCCTACGAACTTAATACGCAGTAAAAGTGAGTCAACTAAATTGTTAAAAATAAGTGTTAAAATTAGATTAATCCGGTTAAATCAAATAATAGTAATGGACGGTATAGAACAAGGTATGTAAAATTTAAATTACTTTTTCGTCCTAAAACATAATGGCATAGAACACATTTTCACAGCTCCGTATCATCCAGCTTCCAATGGTGCAGCTGAGAGCGCGGTAAAAATTTGTAAAAGTACTATAAAGAAGGCGTTCAAACAGAATCTTAATGTTGAAATAGCTCTTGGTATCTTTTAGCCTATAGGAACACAAAACAAGCTACTACCGGTGATAGTCCAGCTAGTATATTACAGAGTCGTAGTCTTTGTAAGAGGTTGGATAACCTACAACCAGAACGAGGTTCACAAGTCGCTGCGCACCAAGCTCGTAGTGAGCAAGACGCGGGTGGGACACAGCGCGGATTCGAGTCGGGCGCTCGTGTCGGGTATCGTGAATATAGAGGCTCTGATAAATGGGTACCTGGAACGATACTCAAACGTTTAGGTAAAACAAATAACTCTATAAGAGATGACGCAGGAACGGAAACTCACAGACATGTCGATCAGCTGAGGCTAAAAGTATTCACAGACAGTCGAACTTGGTTCGGAACGGGACACGAACATGGTGCGCTTTGAACCAAATTCGATCGTGTGGCGCACGGTCGCACGCGTTTTTGGGGGGACTGTCTTATGTAATTTTATTTTGACGTTCAAAAAGAGCTGACTCTCAGCCTAGTTTGAATAAATGGATTTTGATTTTGGTCCGCCGGACATTATTATTATTAATATCGGCACGGCTGGTTCGGAGCGCTTGCACATCGAACGCGGTGCGTTCCGAACCGAATCGATCATGCAGACGGCGCACCGAAACATTTGTCGGTCTAGTCGCTTTTGTGCCACCCTACGCGCAACAAGTCGTAGCGTGTTCACAGACATGGATTCAGAGCGACGCCAAGATGACATTGTTGGTACTGAGAAAAGTGCTGTTATAGAGCTGTTGAGAGTTGTATAAAGACTTTCCATGTTTGTGGAATACCGCGTATAGCCTCTATTGTAATTTAGGCTTATTTTAGGCTGGATGTGATGCGGTATGTCTCCAAAAACCGCAAGGTTTCGATCTTATCTTCGCTTTTCCGTTACAATATAAACTTTGATCGGTGGTAGGTCGGTCCTACGCCTCAGAAATATTCATTGACTGGCACTTTGAAATATTTTATGAAAAGCACATTTCCTTCGCTGGCTTTTTGCGGCTGCTCGATGATGCGTCCCCGCGTCAGGTGACGGGTGCTATTTGATATTGTAGTTTCGTAGGTATTTAAAAAAAAAAGGCTCTGAACTGAGTAGCACACAAAAAAAATCTTTTACATTATTTATTTAGGTATTCATAAACATTTTTATTACTATATTCAAGTATGAATCTATTTTATTTGCCTGCGTCCGTGTGTCGCTGCGGAGTGCCAACTGAAAACCAGCGCTGGGTGTCTAACGCCCAGCAAATGCTGAGACGGTAACCCTTTCGGTATGGGCTCAGCACAATTTTACTGCAATTTTATTGTTATGTTTATTGTTCTCTTTCTTTTTTTTATATGTTTGTTGCTGCTGTGTTGTGTTTGTGTCGAATAAATGTTTTCTATTCTATTCTAACAAATATGCACGCAATCAAGCATTTCAAATACTTTTAGAAAAATGGAAGTCATATTACCCCCCCCCCCCCCCCTTGCGACTATTACCGAAATTAAGGATAAAATTTAACATCTCAGAGCTGCCTATAGACGAGAACGGAATAAAGTGAGAAATAAAATAAAACAGATGACATTTTTATTATTATTATTGATTGTGTAGGTACTTAATAACGAAATAGCTACCTATTATTTGTTCGGCATGTTATTTGTTTTTAGGTGGGACTTGCATGTTCCTGCATTGTGGTAGTACCAACATTTATGTTTTCTGCACGAAAAGACAAACCCGACATCCGAAATAGTTGTCAACTTTGTAACAAATACTAATAAATCCATCTATTGAGGTAAGCATTAAATATTCAGTATGTACGATCCAACCGTACAATTCATATCTTTTTATGTAAAATAAGCAATTTTGTACCGCGTGCGCAAGCTATGTTAGTTCACGTTCGGTCTTCGCCGCGAGTACTCATATCATAATATTGTAGCAGTTCATCAATACCCTAAAATCATCCTATCATTACTGATCACTGTCAGAGAACTCGATGAGTTGCGCAACTCAGTGACGTTAATTGGGTCACCGGCGCGCGGTGTAAGCAATGTAAATGCGCGCCGAGGTGTCGGCTGCCCAGACACATCGGTCACGAGTTTTGCGTCAGCAGTTTTGTCGCCGGCGCCGATTGCTGCGTCTGCGTGTTGCGCCGTAAGCGTGCCGCGTAGCCCCGCTCCCGGCCCCGCAGCTCCTCCCCGTAGCGCTGCCCGACCGACGCCACCAGTGGACCCGTTGATCACTGTGAGCACCCCCATTGCTCCTCCCGCAAAGCCCGTGGCTATAAAGAAAATGAACCGGGCTGATGATGACGGCTTCGTGACGGTGCAAAGGAGGAAGCGCCGACCGAGTAGCTGTAAGAACCGCTGCGGCAAGGCTCCTGCGGAGCCCAACGAAAAACTGCGTGCTGCGAAGCCGAATACCCCGGTGTATATTTCCCGTCTCCACTACACCACTGACACGGAAGACATTGTGAAGTACGTGCGCCAAAGGCTGAATTACGCGCCGAGAGTGCAGCTGCTGGAGTCGCATCGCAACGTCAACTTTAAGGCATTTGTGGTGCGCGTACCAACATGCTACCTGCATCTGGTGATGGAAGAAAGCTTTTGGCCACAGGATGTGGTATTCCGCCGCTTTCGCGGACAAGTGCCACCGGACCGCACAAAGACTTTTACTAATACAAATTGTTATTATAATATGTATATTTAGGCTAAGGTATTTATCTATGGGTCATTGTAACCTAACAATAAATGGTTTATTATTATTATTAATAAAACTATAGTTACAAACTCTTATCACATTCTATCATTTATAGTTGTCCCGTACAACATCAGGGTCCTTCGAGCAACCGTATTGGCGGGATCCACCGCGTGTTTTACGAAGTACTCATGAACATTCCGCCGAATCAGAGTGGATATACATACTACTATCAGTAGCTACCACCAGGTAACAAAGCAGAAGATATCGGTGAGTGAGTTTTCATTATCATCGCAACAGCGAAGCGGCTGGTCTAATCTCTACAAGGTGGACTCGACCGCGAGGTTAGCAGCACGTGTCAGGTGGTTGTTGCATCAGCATACATACGACCACACCAGCATACAGCATCATCAGCATTTCGAATAGACTATTACCAGCTATCATCAAGCGTTTCATGAAGAGGGTGTCTTTCCCGAGCAAGTCTTGCATAAGATCATTTATCAACATAAGGTACCTATATCGTTTTCCAAGCTTAGTCGACGAAGCAAGGAATACACAATCGAGTAGAATTCATAGAAATATCAAAGATCTCTTTAATCACATCAAGCTTTTTATCACTGAAGCTACATTAGCATGTCCGAGATGGAGGACCTACTCGAAGCTCAGAATCAGATTATGGAGGGCATAGAGCAGCTTTTGCGCAATTTTAAAAAGGATGGAAGTAGTATATAATTGGGGTATCTGGATCAAAGAAGCTCCAGATACCCCAATTATTAGTATTTAAATAGATAAAAAGTATCTATTCAAATAGAAGAAATCTTGTTTGTTGAATTGATGGTCTATTAGAATATACTGTTTAATTCATTGGAACATATCTATTCAAATAGATTAAATTTTATTTATTGAATAGATTGTCTTATCAAATAGACTATTCAAATGACAGTAACATTTCTATTCAAATAGTTATTTTTTTATTTATTGAATATTTCTTCTTGAGTTGAAATGATGGAGGGTAGTAAAGTGACTAAGATTTAATAATCATCAGCTATAACTAAATTACAATTAACTATTCAAATTGGTGGAACCTTTAATCTACATATTTATTATTTGTTGGCAAATTTGAACACACAAACTCGATCAGACAAGAAACGACTTGACTTAGTAACGTCATCGGTTATGAGAAACTATTTAATTCAATACCATATCAGTCAAGCTATCTGACACCGACGACTGCATAGCGCCTAACTTTCATTGTTTGTTATTATTTTATAACTGTCCCATGATGAAGTTGACAGCAAAATACAAGTGGAAATGCTAAACATGAGGTTCTGGGTTCGATTCCATCCCAGTGAGGCAAAGTTATTAATTCTTACAATTCGTAAATTTTCCATATTTGAATTAAAAGCAAAATATTAGTTAGGTACCAGGTGTTAAAAATAAAACGAATCGTTATTTAATATAGCTTTTTTTTATTATCTCATAGGCACCTACTTAAAACTAATTTGACAAACAAGTTATATTCTTCATCGTATTTACAGTTAACTACTTATATTTTAAAAGTACCTTAACCATAACACAATTTTTGTCAGTTACATGAATAGAGCAGATTTCTATGATTTATTTTCTATTTCATCCTGAATTTTAGTAATAATGTCTTTAGCATTGCTGTATATGTCATCAAATAACACAGTTTTAACCACATGTTGAGCGCACACCTCAGCTTCACAGTTACAAATAGAACTTTCGGATTTTGGCATATTATCAGCGTCGCAAATTTCAATTTTAATTATTTTTGTACCCCGTGTCACTGGTTTCTTTATGTATGAATATATTGTTGGTTCTGTTTATAATAAATCATACACCTCAATCCAATATGAATCATGTTTATTCACTTTTCTACAGTGATCAGGTAAATAACAATCACTTACCATTTAATTCGTATTTTATAAACATAACAAAAGTAGCACAGATTCGTCAGATATGCTTACGGCTTCATGCCTCCAAATCGACTGACTCTTTTAGCAAATCGGTCACCCCACTAAATGTTTCCCCACTTTAAACGGAAGTCAATTCTCGGCCGGCTATTCGACCAATCAGAGCAGAGAAGACATTACATACAATCATTTGACTAACTAAAATACATTAGGGCTTATGACTAAATGTGAATACTTTAACCTGTTAAATTTAAACAATATGATTTAATAATTATACAAAATAAATATACATTATTACCGATATTCTAAACATTAATGCTTAAAACGGATGTATAAAGTTCCTGGGACCACTAGCGCCATCTGTCGCTTGTGAAAATAAGTCTATTCTTAAATATTATTTTAAGAAAATCATTACATTCGGCCATCCGACATCGTGCAATGTCTCCTGACGCACGATTTTACAAATCCAATGATAGTTAAATTAAAATGAACCTTACATACGACACATCATTACATTCGGCTAATCATTGATATCTGATTCGATTCCAGAGCATTGTTTTCGTCATTTATCACAAGACAATGAGCTACTAATAATTTGATGTTCAGGCAAGCGCTCATGGCGCTTTCTAAGTGTACAAAAAGTTTTACAGACAAAACGTGACAAGTCTTCCGGTTCAGTATAATTTAAGGCTTGGGGTCCATTTCTAATTGATTTATCATAAATACCGTGGGTATACAATCTTTGGCTCTTTTAACACTAATATGACCAAAACAAATCAAAATATTTGATTTCTCTTTATAAAATTATTTGGCTGTTACAATGCTTTCAAATTACAGCTATGATAGACATTGGAGAACAGTGCAGGCCTGTCAATAGTACCAGGTACTTATTAAGAGAAATGAAAATTAAGAATAGAAAATGGTCTACAAAATGTACAGTCTGCAAGGCCTACAACGTTCTCGCATTCACAATATTTAAAAGAATCTACACAAATAAAGTATAAAAACCTAATTAAACGAATTAACATGATTTCCATGAAAACCGCTAATAAAGCGTATAAATGAGAATTGTAAGTGCAAAATCTTAATTAATGACGAAATATGTCTCACATTGTAAAGAAATAAAAAGTTTAAAAATCAACACTGCAATTTGGGAGCACTTACTCGTAATAAACATTCACATATAAATGCTGTCAATGAGTTACCAGGGAAGCGACATGTGTACAAGGAATCAATGCCAAACTTCCCCGTCTCCAATGCCGCATTTTATATTATAACTAGTTGACCCGACAGACGTTGTCCTGTCTTAACTATGAATATGTTTTGTTAAATTTTCTAATGTTACGCGCATCTTTTTTTTTTATTTATGAATATTGAATTTGCAACTTTCTTTATTTTTTTTTCTTTCATAAGAACCTTCTCCTGACAATAACAAACAACAATAAAATAATTAGCAAAATTGGTCCAGCCGTTCACGTGTGATGCCGTGACCAAGGGAAATAGGGATTCATTTTTATATATATAGATATGCCCCTTTGACAAAGCACGTATGATGTGAGTTTCGAACCTTCCACCGCCAAGCTCTGTTACCGACTTCGGATCCTAGCTATGGCCACTTTAGACAACTGCCCTATTTTGCTCACTGCAAAAGCAGCTGAATTTAATCTATTTGAAAGAACTCTAATGTGAGCACCCCATTGCAGTATTGAATCCCAAGTTATTCCCAGAAATACAGCTTCCGAAATAGCATCTAGTTTCTTGCCATCAAGTTTTAAATTTAGAACCGCTTCGGCACATTTGGTAATGAGAACTTAAGTCATCTAGTTTTATTCGCATTAAGTACAAGATTATTAGCTGCAACCCATTTCAAAAGAACATCGACTATCGTTGGCATGAAAGACATCCGTATCTTTCTATCTTTTATTTTTTTAGAGAAGTGTCATTTGCGAATAAAATTATATCTGAGAAGTTAGTAATCAAGTATACTTAGATCAAAGAATCAGCATTGCCATCCAACGTGACAACGCTGCCAGCCTTTTGGGCACTTTTCCCACTGACAGCGATACGGACGAATTCTTTGATGCCCAGTGAGTTTTTCCCTTTTTACTTTATATGCTTGTTCATAATTTTAATCCTTGAAAGTAATGATTAAATTTCAAGTAGGCAAATAAGACAGCTGAAACTTAAAATGGTCAAAGTATGGAAGGTCATTAATGTAAACTAGAAATAAGAAAGGATCAAGAATTGAACCATAGGGCTCGTCCATCCTAACCAAACACCCCGAGGAGTTCGCCTCGTTAACGTCCACTTTTTGGCTGCCTGTTTGATAGATAGAGTACAAAATCAGCAGCTAGTCCACGATTTCTCTTGCGTTGTAATTTACAGATCAGTGCATTGCTGCCAACGCAGTCAAACGCTTTTAAGAGGGGAGAGATTTCGCAACCTCTAATGGGACGTTGGTAAACAAAGTTTTTAGAGTTCCGTCAACTTTTAACCTATCTGAAATGGTTTCATTATCAATTTTTAGGGAGAACTCATTCTGACCTCGCTGTTTTATGCTTCCAGTTTCTTTGTTAATTACCTGCCACATAGGCTTTATTTTATTTTTAGAATACTAATTTTGTTACTTATTCATTTAGATTTAGCTTAAGCCCGAACCTTTGGAATATATTAACATAGTTGCTTACATAATTATGAAAAGCTTGATCAGAAGTCAACGACACAAAATACATATATTATAAGATATTTCTGCTTTTTATAATACCAGTAGCCCATTCGCTAAATTTTGGTTTAGTGTTCATTGTAACTTTTTTTTTTTTGGACATACTTATTGCATCCTGTAGAAAAAAAATAATCTATTGTGAATCAAAACTTGTCGTTGAAAGATTGCTAAGAACACTATTATTAAACATTTTCAATTTATTTTTATTCAGAGATTTAATAGTTTTATCTACGTGTAACTTTTATCTAAGTCAAACGATACAAGCTGATCAGTATGGTCAGGCCTGATGTCACTAATTAAGGACGAGTCTTTTATTTTGCAATTTAGGTAAATACATTTTCTATGAATGAGGCTGTGGTTCCAGTTATTCTAGCCGCTTCATTAAATATTTATTTTAAATTTAATTATTTGTACAATGAGATACGCTTACATTTTCCTGGCGAATCAACCAATAAATCAATATTTAGGTTTCTGTACTCTCGACTTATACAAAATCCATTAAATTTAACTGTTTGCATGCCCTAGTTAAGGTAGTTGGTATAAGGACCATTTTAAACTGAAAATATGTAACATGTACCTACTTTCTTTGGAAATAAAGAATTATTCTATATTATTCTATTCACCTATGTATAAGCATAAATTGTCGTAAAAACAAAAATATAATATTTAGATAACTTTTCATTACTGCGACTTGTACAGGCTAACATTTCTTCCAGAAACTGACTATAATCTTCCTCAATTCCAATCAATTCAATCAATCGTTCATTAAATTTTTCTTCTTCGTTTTTCATACAATTGTAAGTAAATTAACTTTAAGACCGCGCTATCGCATTAGGTATACTCCTGTAATGATAGTTGTAAGGGAGATTTTAAGAAATAATAATAATAATTGGAAACGCCTTTATAAGTTTAGCTTATCACAAAGTCCAAGTAAATACTATTATTTGAGCAATATATATGGTCTGCTTCTCGTCACATTTGCATATTATATTCATATCGTTCATAAAGTACATTAATTCAACTTTCTAAGCCAATTTTCAATACTTTAACTTTTACTGAATGGGTCTAACTCCAGTATAACATTGTTTGAATGATTATTGTTTAAGTTATGAGACCTTTTATGGGTTCCTTCTTGACAAACATTCGAAATATTCAATACCTTCCTCCTTGACCAACTTGGAGTTATTTCATAGTTCTTGCATCGCGGTGGTGTACTTGTAGTATCAGTTGTCCTGCTGGAAGAAGAAGAGGTCGATGTAGACCTCGTGCGCTTGCTTCCTTCTAGATCGCTTTCTTGTACGTCCCGTCTTTGTGTCTGCCTTGTTTGACACAGGGACTGTCCGTGTGCATTTTCATCGATCGCCCATCGCGACTAGCGCACTTCTGGTGTTTTTGCACCATCAGGTTTCATGGATCCTCACGATAATAATAAAACATTGATTAGAATATTTATAAAATTTAGTAACCTGTCACATGAGTAATTTTAGTAATAATAATCCAATTCAGAGCATACTATATGCTTTAAGCTCATTTTATAATGTCTTCATGGATTTTTGTACATTTACAAAATTTCCAATTCAAAATAACTCATTAATAAATAGGTAAAATGTCTGAGGAGACGGAGTAAACATAATGAATGTACAACTAAAAATCAGTCAATGAACATCGGAAATAAACTATGCTAATCATTATTTTTGCATTTTGAAAGGGGATATATTTAATTTATCCTCTAAAAGCTTATAGACCTTTCTAATGATAAAGGCTCTCAGTTGGTGGCAGTTATTTGGCCATATAATATTTTTAGAACCCCAAAATGAGAATAATTTGAAGTTCACTCAAACGTGCACACATGGCCAAATATTATTTTGAAGTTTGACGTACTTAGTTCCACTATAGGTAATACTTGATCGATAAATTCATACTTTACTTACGTTCTTGAGGATAGCTTTGTTCGTGTCGGGCACACTTGGCCCTGGGCACACCTGGCCCTGGGCACACCTGGCCCTGGGCACACCTGGCCCTGGGCACACCTGGCCCTGGGCACACATAGCCCTTGGCACACATGGCCCTGGGCACACATGGCCCTGGGCACACCTGGCCCAAGTCATTATCATTATCATCATCATTATCATCATCATTATCATTATCATTATCATCATCATTATCATTAGCTCACTTGGCCAAATAAAAACTTCTTAAAGCACACTTGTGCTTTATCCTTAGCACACATGGCTTTAACTTCAAGCGTGAACGATCACGCAGTCCTCTGCGGATGAGTATCCGCAGAGGCAGGAGTCTGCGGGATACTCCTGTATCCCTGCTCCGATGGGTTTCATTTTCTCCATCTATAATCTGAAACTCGCCACCAGAAAAAAAGGCATTAGCTAATTATCTCGAAAACGGTGCATCCTAGAGCAAAATTACTGATAAATTTCACCCCCTTTTAAAAACCGCACACTCATCGTGTGGCATACCAGAGAAACCAATACACCATTACCCCTAAGACGACCCACTGACCTTAAATTTCATTGGATTCCATAGTCCTGGTACCCATCCATGATCCATCATTGTATCGTCTATATACAACTAAAAAGTCAAGCAAAACGAGTTCAATTACCCAGTGTTTGCAACCTCGTTGTACAAACCGGTACAATTTCAGTTAGGTTGAAAATTTCAACAGCCGTTAAGATTTAAAATCGTATGATGCATATTACTTTTCCCTACGTGGTACAATAGAAAATTAAACCAGTCAATGAAACTTCGAGTTCAGATCTAAAAACATATCCTGCATATTACTATTTCCAACGTGGTAGAAAAGAAAATTCAACCAGTCGATGATACTTTTAATTAAGATTTAAAATCATATGATGCACAATACTATTCCCAATGTGGTAAAATGGAAAATTAAACCAGTCAGTCCAATCAGTAATGATACTTCGAATAAATGACAACGGTCCTGCCGTGCAATTTAAAATTATGATGGAAGACTAGAAGTTTTTTATAAGTACCTAGGTAGTACAACTTGATTATATAATTTCCTTGAAATTAAAAAGTAAACAAAACCACTTGTACGAATAATGGATTTTTACATTCACGGAGTAAATAATAATTTTAGGTTGGTCAAACATACTGTGTAGGCGTACTTACGGATCTTGATCCCGCTTCTGAGACATAATAAATCATACACCGCAATCCAATATGAATCATGTTTATTAACTTTTCTACAGTGATCAGGTAAATAACAATCACTTACCATTTAATTCGTATTTTATAAACATAACAAAAGTAGCACAGATTCGTCAGATATGCTTACGGCTTCATGCCTCCAAATCGACTGACTCTTTTAGCAAATCGGTCACCCCACTAAATGTTTCCCCACTTTAAACGGAAGTCAATTCTCGGCCGGCTATTCGACCAATCAGAGCAGAGTAGACATTACATACAATCATTTGACTAACTAAAATACATTAGGGCTTATGACTAAATGTGAATACTTTAACCTGTTAAATTTAAACAAAATGATTTAATAATTATACAAAAGAAATATGAGTCTACTAGAATCAAACACCGCAATGTCCGTAAAAAAGTAAAAATAAGTTATCTATGGCATATTAATCTACAAATTAAAAGAAATATAATACTTTAATCAACTTGCAACTAAAGCCGCAATGTCCTGTAGAAAAAAGGATTAAAAAATCAAACTTTGTAACAAAAACAGCATAGTCCATTGGTGTATGTATCCGAATCAGCATTGTCCCTTACAGCCAATCACAGCGCATTAAACAATATGGCGGTTTTTATGCTTGCGACTCGTGAGAGTGTGTCCAGAATATTAGAATTTAGTGGTGTTAAAATACCAGTATAGAGGCTATAAATTATTTAAATATCAACAATGGAATGTTATCCCCAAGTGACTGATAATAAACATGCACGAAAACGGCGAGTTGATAGTGCAAACTGGAAAAGAAACAAAGCCAAAGAAGACCGGTGAGTATACTATGACGACAATATCGTGATACTTTTGTTTATGTTTTTTCTAATGATAGGTTCTCGTCTACTAATTTTACTTTGTTAATTTTTTTTTTTAAATTGGGTGGACGTGTTTTGAACGGACGGACTAAAACTCAATACCTAGTAGGTATTGAGTATTAACTGTACCTATCTCATTTATTTTAGGTAAAAATAACTCAGCTTTTTCGTTCGTCAAACCTTTCCGTTTGTGTGTCTGTTATGTTCTCACAGCTAAACGGCTGCATCGATTTTGGTGAAATGTATTACAAAGATAGAAATTAAGAAGTCGCGAGCCAATAATATTTTTTATTTTTATTTATAAAAATATCTGTGTCTGTTCCAGGTATGCCCCTAAAGACTTACCTGTTAAGCCGAATTGTTCACATAAAGACAAAAAACTGTTATGCTCTACGCTTACTATGGATGACTTAGAAAAGTTTCATAGATCGTTTTATGCAATAAAAGATAAAGTAAAACAAGATGCATTCATATTGAAACATGTTTTAGCTGTAAAAACAATGCGCCGACGTCCTAGGCCTAATTCTAACCACTACAAACCTAGAGCTATGCAAATGATGTACAGAGTTTACAGTAAGTAGATCTCAAAAAACTATGATTTTCGTTTGCCAAAAAAGTTTTTTGGAAATTTTGCACATAAAAAGGTACCGAATAGAAAACGTGGTTAAAAATTATTACTTGAAAGGAAATTTTCCAAAAGAAAATCGAGGCGGAGACCATAAATCTCATAAATACGAAGACTAAAAACAAAGTATAATTTCATTTATAAAAACTTTTAAATGCAGTGAACCTCACTATTATAGAGGTACTACTAAACGTATGTATTTACCAGCAGACCTAAGTATAAATAAAATGGCAAAAATGTATAATAATCAGGCAGCTGAACAATTGAAAGTAAAGCCCTTATATTTCCGGAACATTTTTAATACTTGTTTTAATTTGGGATTTGGTAGTCCACGAGTGGATGTATGTTCAACATGTTTACAGTTAACCTTTTAACCGCTTATGTCGGATTAATCCGACAAATATTTTCGGGCCCATTTCGCCAGGGTCGTATATTTCCGACTAAAATACCACAACTCGTCTAATGTGCTTTTTTATTTAATTACGCTGTATTCTATTAAAAAGGCGTTTATATTAGCTAAATAGTTAATTAAGTAATCATTTACAATTAAATGCACTTTAGTCTCTTAATTAGAAGTCCTTAAAATAATGTCCAAAGTTCAACAAATTACTAATATTATTTTTAGAAAATTGTATTGGTGTACAACGCCCATGACGGAAAAATCCGACATTAGGGACGGGACAGATTTACCGACACTAAAATAAACATAAATCAAAATATTTTTCTATACTGACTAATCTATACTAATATTATAAAGAGCACAGCAAGTTAACTATAAAACAAATACAGCAATCGTTAATAATAATAAAAAAACAAATATTTGTAAGTATTTCATTTAATTCCTTTGAAATTAAGTAAATTTACTTGTAAAATGTCAGCGACTTACTTGATGGTTCCCATCCCTAGCCTACATGTTCCGAAACTTACTTTGTTAGTACTCCCTGCGCCACGGTCGGATAAAGACGACCGCTTCTTACGTCATAAACGAGTGCCGACGACTGGAATTTTCCATTAGTGTTGTGCTTATGCATGTAGTTTTACATTCGTGTGTCGATAAATTAATGGGTTTTGAAATGACCACTACTGAAGAATTATTACGTAAATTAATACTATTGAGAAAATAAAACTAAATTGTGGTTTCAAGCTATTGTTTTATTTATTATAGATACTCAAGTTTCTATTATAAATAACTATTCTTTGACAATTACGTAAGTCAATCAAAAGGTACAAAACAAAAATTAGTAGGTAATAATTGCAAAAATGTGATTGAAACAAACTTTGAAACTTAAATGTAGGTAAGTACTTATTAAAACGAAATATCGACATCGAAAAAGTTGAGTATTGCACTTCCCTCTTTGTTGTAGGTATTTATTTTTCGATTCACTGTGCCGGGCGCTGGGAGCACGACAATTGATATGAAGTCGGGCGGTTAAAAGGTTAACTGAAAAATTAAAATCGGCGAGCGAAAGTGACAAATCTCGGCTGATGGCTGAAAAAACTGTGCACAAAAGACGTGCAAAGGCATTTTTTACAATGCTAAAAGCAGACGATCCGTCATTAAAAATAATATAGTTCGATTGTCAGAAGAACATGGCATTGCCAAAGATTCCAGATCAAAGTACTTACTATGCCAGACAGTTGTATTTTTATAATTTTACGGTAGTTGAAGGCAATTCAAAAACACCATTGACGAAGGAAAATGTGTACAGCTATTGTTGGACTGAGGACGAATATGCAAACGATGCAAATCTAATAGTATCTGCTGTATACCACCGATTATGTAATACGGTGTACTTACCAGACTGTAACACACTTCGCATAATGGCCGACGGTTGTGCGGGACAAAATAAGAACTCAATGCTTATAGCAATGCTATCTAAGTGGTTGATACAAATAGCACCAGCTCATATCAAACTCGTCGAAATAGTGTTCCCGGTAGTGGGTCATTCTTTTCTACCGGCAGATCGAGTCTTCGCTCGCATTGAAAAAGAATTAAGAAAGATCGAAAACATAATAAGTCCACGTGAATACATGGATGTAGTGAGCGAACATTCAACTGCCATCCAAATCACATCACAGTGTCCAGTATTTGACTGGAGAACCGCCGCAAAGGATACACTATTAAATGTCGGCAAATGGCATGTTCCTTTTGCCAAGTGTAAAAGATTTTATCTGAAAAGGGCTACTAGATCTAGCGAAATGGTTGGCTTAAGAGGAGAACTTCATTACAAGCTAGATGTAGGTAATTATAAAAATATTTGCAAAAAGGGTAAAAATACCACAATGATTGCTCCAACTGTCATGTCACAGGGAATACAAGTAAAACCGTTGAAATTGAGAGACGTCAACAAATTACTAAACGCCCATTACGGTGACGAATGGCGTAGTCTAAATATTTTGGAATATTTTGCTCGAGTGGTACCACAAGACATTTCGGTACTATCTACCGATCATGAAGAACAAGATAACCCTGACGAGTTTATGTGTGAATTGCAAGAGGAGCTACCTTCTTTAATAATTTAGTGTTGCCTTTGTGATTTATCTACACAATGTTTAATAAATTTCTTAATTTACATCGCTTTTTTATTATAAAATAAAACTTCTAAGGTGCAAATTCTGAACATTACGAGCCAACCGCCGTTTTTTTTTTTTATATTTAGTTTTTGACAAAATCATATTTCCGTGAATTCATTAAAATGTATAGAAACAATTTCGATCAGTAACAAGAGCGCTCTAATATAGTCTTAGTAGTTTCCACCCGCGGCTTCGCCCGCATGGTATTTTGACAAATTATACACCTAGACCTTTCCCATCACTCTGTCTGTTGGTGAAAACCGCATGAAAATACGTTTAGTAGTTTTTGAGTTTATCGCGTTTATACAGACAGACGCGGCTAGGGGACTTCAATTTATAATGTGTAAGGATTATAGTCTTTGCTATTCAAAGTATCAATACTAGCCAGCCATAGTAGACAAAAATAGGTATGTTTCAAAATAAGCAATGTCAATCAAATGCGTGCAACAAAAACAGCATAGTCCACTGATTTATTTCAGAAACAGCGAAGTCCTGACTATTTATTTAATTTTGTAGTTACTGTGACGAATATACGTAATTTCATTAATGCGACCATTAGATGATATATTTACTGTATTTTTTTATACTACATAAACCACTGAATGTACAAACAACCTATAAATCAAAATATATGTATTGTGGCCAAAACACAGATACGGACATTGCGGATTTTGATTCTAGTAGACTCATATACATTATTACCGATATTCTAAACATTAATGCTTAAAACGGATGTATAAAGTTCCTGGGACCACTAGCGCCATCTGTCGCTTGTGAAAATAAGTCTATTCTTAAATATTATTTTAAGAAAATCATTACATGTTCTTGCTCTCTTTCGGGAAGGTGGAACAAGACCCAGGGATTTTTGTCCTGGTTTTAGAATAGTGGCTGGCTGCTCCATTGGCACAAAATTGAATAGTTCATCCGTATCCTGAAAAAAGAAAACAAACCTTTAAAATGTATGAAAATAGGTTCTCGTTAAGGGTCTATTATAGAAGATGTGATTTGAAATATAGTGCTAATATACCTATTACAATAACTAATATATTGCTATAAGTAGTTACATTAAAATAATTTAAATATTTATTGTGAGTACTTACCGACATACTGGAACAATCGCGCCAAGCGTTCCCGTTCAGCCTTCAAAATGGAAATGAATTCCGGTGATATTTTCAGCTATTTATATTCATGAATTATTCTTTTTTTTTGTTAATAGAGTTCAATATAGATGGTTTATTAATGTTAGCGTTCCTGGACATAAAAGGTAAGATGAAATTCAAAACCAAGCGTCAAACCAGAGCAGGGATGCTGAACCTTTGGCTCAACGGTAAAACTTTAAACACACAATCGTTCCAGCCTAATTGTCTAACTCACGATTAATCATAATCTGTTTCGTTTTGAAACAGATTGTTAAACCATAGCTTCATATGTTCGAAAAATGTGTCTGCTCAACAACATAAATAACGCAATGAATATTGTTGAACGTATGTCAATGTCAGTGTATAAAGGATACTTAGAGTAAAGAGAGTACCCAATCGAATTCGAGAGAGCAAGCAATACTAGTATATTTAAAAAATACATTAAGTATGAAGTCCGCTTCTTTGTTATTAATTTTAAAAAAATACAAGCAAACCCGCGATATTATTATAGTATGTGCAATTGCATCTGTTGTTAGGAAGATTAGCCGAATAAGCAGTTTTAAAATCGTGTGCTCTCCCATATTTGGGGTTGTGACGTATTATCATCAAAGGTATTTAAGTCGTTGGGCAGCAACCTGGATCAACATTAGCTCTCCTGAAGTTGGTGACCTCACATCTTCTAATTGTCTACCTAATCTAAAGTGAAAAGTGAAATTTCAACGGCTAATCATGTAAGTACCTATCTATTTAATAAGTATCATCAATTCTTTAATGTTTTGTGAGGCTATTCTGTTATGAATAGAACAAGCAAGTGTGCCTGCTGAGCGTTAGACCCCAGGTTCGATTCCCTAGGTCAGTCAAAAGTTTTTATGTCATATTGTCTATTCGATATATTTTGGTGTATATATTAAGGAAAGAAATTGGACAAACTTCTATTAGATAATGTGTCTGCTCACAGATAGTTTCTAGACAGTTATAAATGAATAGAATAGCAAGTGCTGAACGTTTAACCCTGGGTTCGATTCCCTAGGTCACTCAACAGTTTTTTTCTTTTATTCTACACAATGTCTATTAGATAGTTGGTGTGTATTTTAGGGAAAGAAATTGAGCAAGTATCTGATATTTATCTGCTTGCGTATTGTTTTTTATCACAGTTATTGTGAATAGAATTAAAATTAAATATGCTATGAATAGAATAAATTAGTTAACAAGTGCGACTGCTGAGCGTTAGACCCTGGGTTCGATTTCCTAGGTAATTTAACAGTTTTTATGACATATTGTCTATTCGATATTTGGTGTATAAAGTAGAAATAAATTGGAAAGTTCTCTGATATGTATGTGCTCACAAATAGTTTCTAATCACAGTTATTTATATTATTACAGGTCCAGTTTTGCTGACGACCTCTTTCTGTCGGATGACGATAAAAGTTCCCTGCAAGATGTGGCGATAAGCGAAAAAAAGAAAAAACGATCGAAGCCGTCAAGTGCGGACTCGAGATCACACCATCAACCACCGAAAACCACTCCATGTACGTCGTCAGCTCCATCTTCGAAGAAGATGAGAATTAATCCGGTCAGTAAGCATCATCTCACCGCAACAGATTTATTCGGCACCGACAGCGATGAAGAAGACAAGGACACGCAGATAACCGGTAAAAAACCCTGTACTGTTATTAATTCGACGATAACTCGAAGGCTGGCAACAGGCCACGCTCGCCAAACCTTGCCTACCAAAACGGGTACGCATTATATCGAACTAAAGGTTTATCGGTGCGATGAAATTGAAAATGTAGCACCGATGAATCGATGGCGTCAGGCTGTTGTAGCTCTCAAAAACCGGACGGATGAGGGGACTGAGGCTTGGGGCCATCTGACTAAATTTATATGCGCAACCCGCAAAGAATTTAAATCTAGCCCTCAGACCTTTATGAGTTCTTATTTTTAGATACAGAATTTAAAAGTAGGAACTCATAAATATTTAGGCACATACTGATCATATACGTCACGATGTGTCCTATGTAGTACCTACGTAGTTATTAATCTAAACGTTTATTTAAATGTAGTATTAGTGAATGTATACATGTTAATCATATAAGTATTACTTACAGGTTCTATCTACATTTATAATCCTAGTAGATATAGTTAAATAAGATATAGTTAGTTATTAGTTAAGCTAATCTTGTAATTAAGTTTGTTTTTCATTTATACGAGTAATTAGACGTTTATGTAATCAATTTTGTTTTCTTTCCAGTTGCACCAACTACCAACTCAATTCAAAAAGATATTTTAATAGAATGTGATAAATGTAAAATCGAATTACCAAAACAGAAATATAAATATCATGTGAGAACTAATATGCATAAATCAAATTGTTTACTTAAAACGATATTGAAAAATGTTGAAATAATTGCAACTGCATTTCGAAATAGAATAAACACGTATCGCTTAAACCCAGCACCAGATGCCGAGTATTTAACTCCAGAGGCTTTTCTGATTGGGAATCAAAGCGATATTTTGAAACTAATTGAAATATTTTTAATGAAACATAATTGTATTAAACTAAATTTCGAGCTGTTTGCTTACTTCGTATTACCAAAAACAGGTGAGCAGCAACTGAAATCTTTCAATACAAAGTATGCCAATGTTTATCTAAATACTGATTTAAATGAATTATACATGAATACTAAAGAGACTTTTCAGAGAAAAATGTCTGAATTTAACCAACGTGATTCCGGTTGGTCGTTTATCTCTTTAAGTCACTTAGAAATTAATATAAACAAATACTGTCCGATGAGAGGTGGCACGTATATTGAGCTTCCTCCAGCTATAAGGAATACGAAAAGTTGTTTAAATATACAGAACAATGACAACCATTGTTTTTTATGGAGTATTGTTGCTTCCCTATTTCCATCAAAGAATAATGTTTGTAGAATAAAATCATATCCACACTATATAGATGTTTTAAATATTGAAGGAATGTCTTTTCCACCAAGTTTGGTTGACATAAAATTGTTTGAGAAAAATAACTCAGATATCAGTGTTAATATTTATGGTTTAGATAAAACGTGTCGTGTTACTGGACCTCTATACATGACCAGCTCAAGGAAAAACAAACATGTTAATTTGTTGTACTTCGAGCGGAATAGTTCAGGACACTACTGTCTAATTAAAGACCTGGCGAAAGTTATCCGTCGTCAAGTTACTCATCACAAAGGTAACTTTTTACTTTGCGATGCTTGTTTGCAATTTTTTTCTAGTGATTTAAAATATGGCTCGCACAATTGTTCTAAAGTGTTAACTATATTACCGGAAAAAAATAGTATTATACAATTTGAAAATTATGAGAGACAACAAAGAATAAACTTTATTATCTACGCTGATTTTGAAAGTATTTTACTAAAATGTTCTGAAAATAAATCTAAAAATACTCAGAACTTAAAAGTGCATGAACCATCCTGTTTCGCATATATGTTGTTCACACGATCCGGATTTGAATAAATATGTTACGCATAGAGGTCTGGATTGTGTAGAAGTGTTTATAAAGCGTTTAATTGAAGATGTCACTCACATAAATTCCATACTGTCTAAAAATAGACCCATGAAAGCTTTGTCTGTCACACAACAAATAGAGTACGAAGAGGCTACTCGATGCCATATTTGTAAACATTTGTTATTGGGTGACAAAGTTCGAGATCACGATCATGTCACATCTGAATACAGAGGAGCAGCGCACTCTCGTTGCAATTTAACGTTTAAAATATGTCCGTTTATACCTGTTGTTTTCCATAATTTGTCTGGTTATGATTCTCATATATTTATTAAAGAACTGGTCAAGTACGATGGTCCTATTAAAATAATACCTAAATCAAAAGAAAAATACATTTGTATAATGAAAAGCCTCACATCTAAGAACAAGCCTAGTTCTGTTCAAATAAAGTTTATAGATTCTTATCAGTTCTTAAGTTCGAGTTTAGATGAATTATCTAAGAATTTACATGTACAAGATTTCATAAATCTGACAAGAGAATTTGACGATAAAGCCGATTTATGCTTATTGAGACAAAAGGGTATTTATCCATACGAATATGTTGATGAATGGTCTAAGTATGATGAAAAATGTTTGCCACCTAGAGAGTATTTTTATAATACAATGAAGCTGGAACATATTTCTAAAGATGAATATACACATGCACAAAGAGTTTGGTATTCTTTTAAAATGAATTCACTGATCTTTACCTAAAATGTGATGTTTTATTATTATGTGACATATTTGAACATTTTAGAAACACATGTTTAGAATATTACAATCTCGATCCAGCATATTATGTATCCGCACCAAGTTTAAGCTGGGACGCAATGCTTTTGTGTACTGGCGTTAAATTGGAGCTTATGCATGACTTGGAAATGTATAACCTACTTGAAAAGGGAATACGTGGGGGATTAGCACAGTGTTCCCTACGACATGCAAAAGCGAATAATAAATTTCTTCCCTATTTCAATGATACTAAGCCATCAACTTTTTTAGTATATCTTGATTGCAACAATCTTTACGGATATGCGATGAGAAAAAGAATGCCTGTATCGGAATTTCAATTTTTATCAGAAAATGAAAGTGCTAATTTTAATGTTTTGAATATATCTGATGATTCTGAATATGGATACATTCTGGAAGTCGATCTCACCTACCCAGAAATATTGCATAATTCGCATAGTGACTTACCATTCGCACCAGAAAGATTTGTGCCTCCTGGTGGGAAAACCACAAAATTAATTGCGAATCTATATGACAAATACAATTACGTAATTCATTACATACATTTAAAACAATGCTTGAACAAGGGGTTGATTTTAAGCCGAATACATCGCATTCTCAGATTTAGACAAGACCATTTTTTGCAAAAGTACATAGATTTAAATACTCGTTTGCGTCAAGCTTCTACGTCAGCTTTCGAAAAAGATTTTTTCAAACTTTTGAACAATGCTGTATTTGGAAAAACAATAGAAAACAAACGCAAGCAAGTAAACGTAAAGTTAGTAACAAAGTGGGAAGATTCTGATAATAAAACAAACAAATATATTGGTGCTGAAAAACTTATTGTACAACCCAACCTGAAGAGTATTTCAATCTTTTCTGAAAACTTTGTGGCTGTTCAGTTAAGCCCTGAAAAATTAATATTGGATAGACCGATTTACATTGGTTTCACTGTATTGGAGTATGCCAAACAACACTTATACCAATTCCACTACGATTTCATCCAAAACAAATATGGCAAGAAAGCTAAGCTATGTTACACTGACACGGATAGCCTTCTTTACTTAGTAGAAACGGATAATTTTTATAAGGATATGGTTGATAATATATCGGTATTTGATACCAGTAATTTTGCTGAGGATAATCCATATGGAATACCTAAAATTAATGAAAAAGTACCAGGCTTGTTTAAAGATGAACTCGGGGGCTCGGTAATTTGTGAATTCATTGGCTTAAGGGCTAAACTTTATTGCTTGAAAAGTGTAAAGACAACATTAAAGAAGGCAAAAGGTATAACAAATCAATTAAAGCTTTCTGATTATAATGCTGCTCTATACAATAACAAAATTGTCAAACGTAAAATGAATGTAATTAAATCAATTAAACACGTTCTCTATTCACAACAATGTGAATAAAATTGCATTAAATAGAAGTGACGACAAAAGACAAATACTTCCAAATCAAATTGAAACCTTACCATGGGGTCATTGCGATACAATTTCATGAATTGTACTTAGTATTTTATATTTATAAATGTACCTACTTATATAATAAAGTGTAAAATTAAAAGCTGAAATATGATTATGTTCTAATAGACACAATTGTGACTATCTCTTAACAAATGTGTATGATGTATTACATAGATATAATTTGATTTAATAAAATAGTTAAACGAATTTTTGTTTTATTTATTTTATTTACCAATTTATGCTGTCCACGCATTTAGTTGAGTAGTAAAAAATTGTTTATGTAATCTTCAACTCAAATATTGGTTCGATTAATAACTCTGATAAGAATTATAAATACTAGAGCCTGAATTGTTTTCATAACAGGTACAAACATGAAGTGGGTCAAGCAACAAGTATCATTAGATGTTAAAAATATTGTTGTAAAGGAAAATTCACTACGCCCGAAACACAGCGTACTTCTCCCAAATAATATTAGATGCATAATATGTGGTCCCTCGAATTGTGGGAAAACGAATGTTATGATTAGTTTATTAATTCATGAAAACGGATTAAAATTTAACAATCTTTATTCAAAGACCAGCTTTCAGCCGAAATACAGTTTTCTAAAACAAGTTTTGCAAAAAGTTCCTGACGTAAAACTTTTTGTTTTTAATTTTGATGACGATGTTATTCATCCTAACAACGCATTGTCGAACTCTGTTATCATATTCGATGATGTAGTTTGTGAAAAACAAATAAACATACGAAATTATTTTACAATGGGTAGACATAGAG
The DNA here is from genome assembly GCA_947359405.1 of Antitype chi. NCBI lineage: Eukaryota > Metazoa > Arthropoda > Insecta > Lepidoptera > Noctuidae > Antitype > Antitype chi. The sequence continues at coordinate 13,279,987 of OX375811.1, read as the reverse complement.
GCATAGACTGCTTTTATTTATCTCAGACGTATTCTAAAATACCAAAGCAGTTATTACGCGATAATGTTAACTTGTTGATCATTTTCAAGCAAGATGTAGTTAACATGAAACATGATGAACATGTAAGTTCTGATATGGAGTGGCCTAAGTTCAAAGATATGTATTCTAAAATCTGGATGCATCCTTACGATTTTTTAACAATTAATAAGGATTGTGAATTAAACAAAGGCAGATATAGAAAGTCCTTTGACAACTTTATTTATTTTGATTAATGATTATATAAATTATGAATGAAAACAAAAACTATCATTTGTGCATAAATACTTCTGCGTACAAGTCGTGTAATGGATCATAACATTACAAATCAATTAATAAAGTCTGCGGACGCTATAAAGGAAAAGGTGAAACGAATGAAAGACTATGAATTTAGTAACGACACTCAACTGAAGTATTTTTTTAAACCTCTTGCTGACCCACTTACTGCTATAGCAGCTAATAAGCAAATTTCTATACAAAAAAATGAAGATACTTATGATGATCAAACTAAAAACATTGGTATAGCTTCAAAAATGTTTTTACAGGATAAATCATATGATATGTATAAACATGAATCATCTGAATCAGAAAAGTTTTATTCAGAAGGCGAAGAAAGTAACACATCTGAATCAGAAAACGTAAATAATATATCCCTGAAAAAAGAAGATATCTTTGAGATATACGATGATATAAATATACCATTTGGCGTACGTCGTGAGAATGATAAGCATATGATTGGAAGTACAATAGTTAATTTCTCTACCACTCGCGAGAACTCCGATAAAGTGTATTATATTCGCGTAGCTAATAAACAGTATAAAATAACACCAGGCCTAAAAGAATTATTGCTTCGCAAGAAGCCTGATTTAAATTTGGTTAATTTCAAAGATAAATTAGTTTACAAAGAAATACTCATCACAACTAATGCTCATAAAAGAGACTTTGGTCCTGCAGGTCAAGTTAAAGGTGATAAGGGTCTAAAATATTCTCAAGTGATCAAACCGTTATTTCCCGAGTCTAGTAAACGCTTACAAGAACCCACAGAAGCTAAATGTAAACAAAAACGAGGCGCTGGTCTACCGTATCTTAAAAAAAAAAAAAAAAATATCGAACTTGTTTATTGGGATGATCCTAATGAATTAGTGGACCGGCTTAAACTTTTGGTCGCATCCAAAACTGCAGGTAATATTAATCTTGACAACGAAATCTTATCAATTATTGAAGAGTTAAAAGAAGCTGGTGTTATAAAAGAATAAAAACACTAATCATATAAAATGAATATCAGTATAATTTTGTAATTCAGAAGTGACAGTTGAAAGAATGAGCAAAGTGTAAAGAGACATTATAAACGAAATTCATAGAAGTGCAAGAATAAATTTTCCTCGAAGGCATGTAATATTAAAAGATATTGATGATCTTTGGCAAGCTGATTTAATGGATATGCAAAGTTTCTCCAAATTCAACAACAACCATAAATACATTTTAGCTATAATTGATGGATTCTCTAAATACGCTTGGGCTATACCACTTAAACAAAAAAACAAAGAAGCTGTATCTGAAGCTTTTATTACTTTATTGAGTAGAGAAAAACGCATCCCTAAAAACTTACAAACAGATCTTGGAAAAGAATTTTACAATAAAAGTTTTCAAAAAATATGAGTAAACAATTCTATCAACCACTACTGCACTTATTCCACGAAAAAGGCTTCAATTGTAGAACGGTTAATAAGGACGATAAAGAGTAAGCTTTCAAGGAATTTAGTTTCAAGGGGAATTATAAATGGACTGACGGAACACTTGCAAAAACCATTGCTAGATATAATAATACAATACATAGAACAATTGGTTTAGCACCTACCCAAGTTAATCATAGCAATAAAAATAAAGTACTACAGAGATATTTCAATCAAAATCGAATGAAAACAAAATGTCCTAAGTTTAAGACTGGCGATTTTGTTCGAATAAGTAAACATAAAGGTTGTTTCGAAAAAGGTTACACTTCTAATTGGTCGACAGAGATATTTAAGATCAGTAAAGTTCAAAACACAAATCCTGTTACATATTTATTACAAGATGTGAAACAACAACCTATTTTAGGAGCATTTTACAATCAAGAATTACAAAAAACTAAACATCCTGACATTTACCTTGTTGAAAAAGTTGTAAAACGAAAAGGCAGAAAAGTTTTCGTAAAATGGTTGGGGTTATCATCATGCGAAAATAGTTGGATTAACGATACAAATGTTTTATGAGTGATTTATCAATATAACATCATGGTCCACGATAGTGATCTCATTCTGTTTGTATACATGAAAGGAAAAGGACTTATCAATGGTTTAATTAATAATTTACCATTTGAGCTCAATGGAGCTCTGCAATGGGCAAATGTGCCCGGTTATAATTATTGTGGTCCAAGGAACTAAATTACGTGAAAGATTAGCTCGAGGTGATAAAGGAATAAACAATTTAGACGAATATTGTAAATATCACGATATTTCAAAGTTTGAAGGATCGTCACAAAGCAGATATAATTTTACTAAAAATGGCAAAAAAGCGTGCATTGTCTTCCGATGCAAGTACAGGAGAAAAACTTGCTGCCAATTTAGCTAGTAATATAATGTTAACAAAAGTAAGTTCTGGAGCAGGGCTAAAAAAAAACTTTAAAAATTTAGTAAACAATACAAAAAAATGCATTAAAAAAGTTAAACCAAAGTGTAGGAAAAAAATAATAGAATTAGCCTATGCTGCTGCTAGAGAATTGAATCGTGATTCATCTCCAAGAATTCCACGTATAATACCAATTCCTAAGTCTGGAGGGGTTTTACCTTTAATTCCAATATTTGCTGGTTTGTCCGCTGCTGGTAGTATTGCAAGTGGAATTGCTGGAATCGTCAAAACCATAAATGAATATAGAGATGCAAAAAAGCGTTTAGAAGAAATGAAAAGACATAGTAAAAATGTGGAAGGTGTATGTATTGGAAACGGGCTACAGCTCAACCGTTACAAGGATGGACTTGGAATATATACAAATATAAAGAAAAAAAACTAAATCATAGGCTACCTAATCGTGCTCTTACAAATATAGATATCATACATTTCACAGAAGACGTCCCATATTTTCGTGGAGTGTATATGAGAGATATGTTACCAAAGTCTCCTTTTTCTAAAGAGTGCGGAATCATAAATTTAGATAGTTCTAAAAATTCTGGTACACATTGGGTAGCCTATGTAATTTTAAATAAATATGTTGAGTACTTTGACAGTTACGGCAACTTGAAACCCCCAATAGAATTTGTTCGATATGTAGGTTCTAACAATATTAATTATAACTACAATAATTTGCAAAATAATAACTTATTCAATTGCGGACATTTATGCATTCAATTTCTAAAAGATTTTTGGAAAAAGCTCGGTTTTATAAAATCATCGCCTAAAAAGGTTTAAATGTTAGGTGTCGACAACATAAGACAACACTTTGAAATTATCTGTCGCAAGAGATGAATGTCAATAAAATTTTAAAAAATGATCGCTTACAATATAAAATCAACTGCCAATGTTAATACTTTTACTCGTTCTCGTACCTTCAAAAGACGAAGACCTATACGGAGTATAAAAAGAATTACTAAGGATAATAAATTATTTCTTCGAGCTTTGGGATTTAAATTATGAGCATTCTTCAAGTGAATGATTTACCGCAATTTGACAACTCTATAGTGAGTTATGAAATTCATACATATAATCCATATACCAACAGTTTCAATGAAAATGATGAAATACGTATACCCATAAATCAGCAAGATTTGTACGTCTTACCTTCAGCCAGCTACATTTACGTCGAAGGTCGAGCCACAGTGTCTTCTAAAGATGCATCAGGAAAACTTACTCGAAAGAGTGTTAATTTCACTAATAATCCTATATCATTTCTATTTCAAGACATTCGATATGAAATTAACGGTGTTGAGATAGATCGAATAAAAAATGCAGGTATTTCTACAACTCTTAAATCATATGTGTCAATGAACGAGGGGGAAAGTAAGGCTGCTGCTATTTGGGGTTGGAATTTGAACGGGGTTAACCCGCCAGCACTCGCGCCTCAAGAAATTACATCAGCACTCGCGTGTAGAGCATTTTGCTCACGTTTATGAATGTCAATAAATGCAAGTTTTACTAAAAAATATTAATAAAAAAATATTTTATTAAATAAAAAGCACATTATTTATTCTACAAAATATATATTCAAAAAGTTAACAATATTAATCTTTTTTATTTTAATTAACAATCATAGGAACTAATTTGCCAGTCTTGTAAGGCAGTCTTACGGAAAAAATTAAACAAAAAAAAAACTTTTCAAAAAAAAACTTAACTAAGTATAAATAACTAATCTTCGTCATATACGCGAGCTTTACACATATCACATAGTGTACGACTATGCTCGGTACATAAAAAAATTTGGCAGTAAATGCAGCTCTTTTTGGTCTTGCGATTTTTGCGTCTTGGGCAAACCGCGCAGATACCACTTGGTTTTTCTTCTTCTGGTAACTCAGATTCTGGAACAAAACGTTTCATCACTTGCTGAAGAGGAATGAATGATGACTGTGTTCACTGCCTCGATCGCTTTCAATATCATCGGCTCTAAAAGACGGGTCCTCAATGTCTTCCAAATCTTCCTTCATCAACCATGCCAAAAATTGTTCATGCCTTTGATCACGATCCATCTGAAATACATAATAGATTACTATTTTAGTAACGTAAAATCATAATATTACATAAAAGAAAGATTTACTGCTAAGTAAATCTTTCGCTAAGATGAAAAAATATAAAGTCATGAGTAAAAAAAGTACTTACGTCGATACCCGCGCGATGAGCAAAACGCCGCCTGATGGTACACGGCGCAACAAACGACCTCGTCCGAGTGACTGGCGCATACTGGCGAGAAGTGAACTGCATACAGGGGTGAGGGACGGAACAAAACTCAGCTACCAAATGAACGATGTACGTACGAATAATTTTGACAAAATGGCGCGTGTTTTAAATTTACTGTGAGCAAAATGCTCATAGCGCGAGTGCTCGCGGTTTAAAGATAATGATGGTATTTTTAGTGCGCTTATACCTCTGAATAAAGTTTTAGGATTTGCGGAAGATTATAACAAAAAAGCAAAAGCGTAGAACCAGACCACCTAGCCAACGAAAAAGGGACTCCGCGAGGCAAGATGCCTTCCGTGAAAATCACCCAAAGACCAAACAAGCTTTACAAGATATTGAAGATAACAAAATTATCGTTAACTGTAAACATGAACTAATACTTAAAAGAAACAGTTCGAATCTTAATAGCGTTGTACTTGATAATGACGACTCCATTGAAGTAAATATAGAGAGACTGCAATGGCGTATGCCTCATATAAAAGTTTCAGATCGGGAAAGACTAACTTTACTTAAACATTTAGAAAAGGATCGTCCTATTCAAATGGCATTCAGAAATTGGGACTTGTACGAATACCCTTTATTACCTAAAACTACAAAACATTCCTGGGTTGTTAAGACTGCTTCACAACTCGAAAAACCGAGGTATGTGATCTTTGGTTTGCAGACAAATAGAAAAAATATTAAAAGTAAAGACTGCTCAGTATTTGATCATTGTAAATTAACTAATGTCACTCTTTTTTTAAATTCTCAATATTATCCATACGAATCAGTGAATGTGAAATTTTCTGAAGATAAGTATTATATACACTCGAGAGCAATGAATCCGGGTCACTTAAAGAATGTTAAAAATCTCGGAAACTAAAAATGATAGGTTAATGCAATAAATTGTATTTAATAGACAATGTAATACTCCTTAAATGAAAGTAAAAAAAATATGAGTCACCATACATTTTATTAACACAAAATTACATAAAGAAAAAAACTGCTGATCTCTCCTTAAAACAAAAATAGGAAACATGAAATTTTTGAACTTTATTACGATTTTCTTGAATTTTAATACTTCGTATTGCCTCCTCGTGCTTCCATTACTGCGTTTACGCGGTTTGGCATGCTGTACACCAAGTTCCTTATACGATTTTGGGGAATATTCTCCCATTCCTCTGTGAGAGCAATTTTGAGCTCACGAAGCGTGATTGGGGGAGGGTTTCGTTGTTTTACGCATCTGCCTAGCTCGTCCCAAGCATGCTCGATCGGGTTGATATCCGGGCTGCGCGCTGGCCACTCCATACGAGTAATGTTCATCTCTTGAAGGTAGTCATTCACAATCCTACCTGTATGAGGTCGGGCATTGTCATGCATAAATATAGCATCCTCACCTAAATTGACCATAAATGGACCAACGTGATCATTGAGGATTTCTTCCACATATCTTACGCTAGTTAAAGAGCCGTTTTCTATGATCACCAGCTCTGTGCGACTTTCAGAAGAAATTCCGGCCCACACAAGTACAGACCCACCACCGTAGGCTACTTTTTCTTCGATGCATGCTTGCTTGAATCTTTCCCCTGGTCTTCGATACACTCTGTGTCTTCCATCGTGCTTGTAGAGCATAAATTTTGATTCGTCGGAGAACATAACTTTTGACCAATCTTCAATACTCCAATTTACGTGGCTCTGGGCATATCTTAGTCTTGAAATACGATGCCCACGCTCCAGTTTAGGGCCGTTTGCAGGTCTAAGGGGTTTTAAGTTAGATTCAGCAAGCCGACGTCTTACTGTCCATGCACTTGGGTTACTTCCTCCGAGGCGTCGAAACTGATTTGTGAGTTCAGTTCCTGTGAGAAAGCGATTTCGAAGCATGGTGTTCACCAAGTATCGGTCTTCTCGTGCTGTGGTACACCTGGTTCTGCCCGTTCCTGGTCTGCGTAGGTTAGAACCAGTTTCTTCGTAACGTCGGAGAACTCTTTGTACTGTTGACAGCGACACACCGACAGTCCTGGCTGTATCGCGCTGACTCCGGCCGGTTTCCAGCATTGTAAGTATTCTGGTGCATTCTTCAGGCGTAAGCGACATAATTTCAGCTTGAATAATGAATATAGAGCACTATCAACATGGTTTATGTACCCACATAAATGACAGATTACAAACAAAAGCAAAACCAAATGCTGTAATTTCGTAGTTCCATCTTCGAAAGTGGCCCTTTTTCAAATTAGATTTTTTTATGATATAACTTTACAATAACTATGAAGTTTTAATACCTTCATTTAAGGAGTATTACATTGTCTATTAAATACAATTTATTGCATTAACCTAGCATTTTTAGTTTCCGAGATTTTTAGGATTCTTTAAGTGACCCGGATTCATTGCTCTCGAGTGTATTATATGAAATGTTCACCAAATTTCGTCAGTCTTATTACAACACCCGGTCTGAACCAATGCTTGGTTTGAGCGAATTTAAAGAAAAGGCCCCTTTATTTGTAATTGACTGCTCAAGACAGAACGAAGCTTTGAAAACGGGAGCTGTAGATGTGAGACTGGAAATAGAAAGTTCTGAAGATATACCAGCAAATACATCTGCCTACTGTCTTATCATCAACGATCGTCTTTTCGAATATAAACCTTTAAGCGGTATTGTAAAGAAATTGTTATGAACGCTATAGTCGATGTGTAAGGGTTTAAGACGGAAAGTAACGAGTTTATCGTAAAAGAAATAGCAATTGCGTGCGGAAATAAAATTGTGGTATTATTGATCAAACCACCATTCCCATTTTACTGTCTTACAAAAAAAGAAAGATTGCAAGTAAGTTGGATAATATTTTCTCGAAAGAGGGTTTTATACCATACTTAAACTTAAATCGATATATTGTACCTTATCTGGAAGATAAAAACATTTATGTTAAAGGATGTGAAAAAGTGTTGTGGTTAAAAAACATTGTTAAACATGACAAAATATATAATTTAGAAGATAAGAACTGTCCTCGTTTACAAAAATTGTTTGATGATTATAGAATGTCTAGTAATATATTTAGTTGTGTGTATCATTCGAATGTATGTGCTTTAAAAACTGTAACGTGTTTAAGAAAATGGTGTACAGATGAAAATAATTTTTTTAATTGATGTTTCCTTGTTTCATTTAATAACAAAACAAAAACACATAAACACAACATGTACAATACATAGAACCACGCCGAACTATGCTATAATTTTAAAGATACTGGAAAAAAACTAAACTTCTGTCCTATGCGTTATGACTACGACAACATCACATCTTTATAAATTAACAACACCAGATATAAGACTTCATTATTCTTATATACATACCCGTATCACGACCTTAATAAAATGATTCAAAATTATTTTAAGCCTCGATATGAAATATACCGGCTGATTTTTTTTAGCGTCTGGACAACAATATGGCATGTTGTGTAAGTAGAATAGAACTCATATGCGCTAACCTTTGCCTGGTACCATTGATATAGAAAAAGTTCCGAATATCCTTAAAATACATGAAAAAGAAGACACCCTACGGCACTCGCGTAAAACGAATAATAGCCAAAATAGGTAATAGTAAATGGGCGTAAGCTGCGATTGCCTATGAATGGAGCATGACGATAGTGTGAGCGAGACACTAGCATTAATTTCGCTCTACATCTTTGCGGCTGATCTCCACACACTCACGCACACATTTGCACGTGTACCTACATACGTCATCTTGCTGTATGTAGTTTTAGTAGGCAAATAATTTGATACACAGTGACGCGTGTTTTGAAACCGTAAACCAAATAAATTACGTCTTGTAAGGTCAGTAAAGCTTTGATAGAAATGTAAACAAACCTGTTGATGTTAAATTCTTATAACAATCACTCACATTCATCTGTATTTTGAGGGTTTTAACGCTTTAACATCCGTCGTGCTGGAAGTACATGTCCCGCAGATAATGCAGAGGAACGTCTTCCAACATTGTGTCGATAACGGACTGTATTATTTCACGATAAGTTTTCCCTGTCAATCGACCTTCGATCCAAACTGGACCAATTACCTATGTGATCGTATATTATCGCGGCCCAAACTGAATGTTTGGGCCGCGATAATACACGATCACGATACACAATGAGCACTGGTGGAGTTTTCAAAACCCACATAAAATAAAAGAACACGCTCATCAAGTTCGATTCAGTGATCCACACTGAATCGAACTTGATGTGTACGTTGTAGATGTACGCGGGTAAATATGGACTCGTCGCTCCATAGAATGTTCGCCTACGGGAAGTTCTGCAGCCAGCGACAGAACTCAATACGAGGTCCAGGGTCCGGAGCATGCAAAGCTTGCATGCGTGAGAAATGGTATGGATACATGTCTATTGAATGGAGTAACTTCCATACCACATACTGGCTTACGCCAAATCGACGAGCTGCTTGCCGGGTGCTCCTCCTCGGGTGTCGCTGGAAATATTCCAGGATGGCGTATTCGACGTGTATGGACAAGGGTGGCGGGCCTCTGCCTCTGGCATGACCGGGAAGGTGAAACTGGCCATGGTCAAGTAACCGCTGACAAGTCCGGAGTATCAAGTCTGTGCTGGGGATCCGGGGGGCAGGGATACCGTTATATCTAAGGGATTGTAGGTGTTCTTCGTCGGCGTACATTCGACTTGCACCATTTAAATTTTCACCAGACAAAAAATAATACCTCATCATGGTAAGCTACTCGACGTTGGAGTATTCATACGTCATTATGAAAACAATCACTGGGTGGTTGAAGCACACGCGGAAAAAACAGCGATCGACGTCACGCTATGACTAATCGCAGTGGACTGGAGACTTGGAGAGAGATCAAAGACGCCGCGGGACGCGGTACTCGGGTCGAAGGGCGCGCGGGTCGGGGGGGGATGCGCATGCGGCGACACTTGAGCGGTACGCCTGCAAAAAAATATTAGTTACCTATCCCCGGCCGGCTTCAATCAAAGGATTGAATTTCGCTACGAATTCATTCATAATTTCTGCGCGTTGACTAGGGTGCCAATAAGTTGGATTTTGATATTATTTGCCGATTTTTTGTATTTTTTTTAATTTTAATTGTTTTTTAATTTTTATATGAAATGTTTACTACAAATAAGTAATAGTATTTATTGATAGGTTAATTTCATTTTAGGATTTAAAAAAAAATGTTCAATTTCCGTGCCATAGGCTTCTACTCCGTTCACCTATTAACCCCTATTTTTTTCCAGACGGTAAAAAAAATCATCCGGTATAATGAACATAAAATTCGATTATGTACATTCAGACATTATTGGGCTACAGTAGATTCAAAACGAAGATTGGTGATGGAAATGGCTGATGCAGGTTTTTTTACTGTGGAAATGGTTTAAACGATAAAGTTATGTGTTTTTCGTGCGGGGGTGATATCAAATATTGGGAGTATTACGATGATCCTTGGATGCATCATGCAATATTTTTTCCTGCTTGTTTTTATTTAAATGCTGTAAAAGGAACAGATTATGTTGATAAACTCAAACGTCAATTTTATAATGAAACAAAAGTGTAAAAAATGGTACTACAGTGAAAGATTGTTTCCGAACACAAATAAATATGTTTAATTAAATTTTTTTTTTGTTTTATTTATTATAATACTTGTGACACCTCTAAGACCTATCACTCAGTTCTGTATCTTGGATCATTATCCATTTAAAATGTAATACAATTCAGAATCTATTTGAATTAGTGTTCCGTTGTATATTCTAAATTCTAATAGACCATCAATTCAACAAACATGATTCCGTCTATTTGAAAAAAGGTTTTAACTATTTGAAGATAGGATAGAGTGTTTGGATTTCCTGATGATCCCATTAATTTAAATAGCCAATTATAATTTACTTACAGCTGATGAATCAATAAATCTTCATTAATTTATCACCCTATAACTATACGATAAATACAAACTAATTGAATAGAAATGTTAATATTCTCTAACTTTTACGTGAATCTGCATTCTCTAATTAATATTCTTAAAAATTTCTTGGGTAAAGAAAAAGGCACCATGCAATCGACCATCGGTACTGATAATTACATCCTGATAGACTCCAATGAAGAGGTTTGTTAATTTATATCTATAGGTATATGCAATAATACATCCTCGCAGCCGTTATTTTTTCCATCCGAGTATGACGGCTAATCATAGTGAGATCGACCAATTGTATAGGACATATAACTAAGCATTTGTTTATTGAATGTTATTTTTGTATAATGTTATTTACATCTGAGATTTCTAGATTAAAGTGTAGTGTTTATGCGTATAATGTATTTCTGTTTCCGTTTCTTCATAGCGAAAACGAAATGGTCCATATAGTTGAAATAGAAAACGAACCTTCATCTTCATTTTCCCAGAGCCCAATAGCTGGAACAAGTTTGGAGATAAAACACGGAGCCACAAACACAAATCGAGATAAGGTACACTACACCACAAGCACTTTTTAATTTATTGCAACAAAATATGTAAACGTTTAATATGTGAAAAAAGTGGTCATGACAATGAAATAGTTTTCAAATTCGTTCAGTATAATATACTGCCTCGTTGGGATAGTGGTAGTCACTAGCTTCATGCTCAGCTACTGCTGTTTCAGCAGTAGCTGAGCATGAGGTTCTGGGTTCAATTCCCAGGTCGGGCAGTGTTATTGGGTTTTCCTATCTGAAATTTCGCAGTAGCAGCCCAGAGTCTGCATTCGTGCCCGGTTGATGGCAATAGGCTCGCCTCCTATTACATGGGAGTTAAAAATAACAGGCGATGTGTGGGTGTACAACAGGTACACATCTGCTCAACCCTTTGGGGAAACAAGGCGTAAAGTTATGTTGTAATTATTTTGTTGCAGTCTCATGACAATGAAAACAATGTATTAGTACTATTTTCTTTGCCAGTTGTCGCTGTAGGTTTAAATTATTAAATAACATTATTGTTATTGTTTACAGGAAAATAATTTGAAATGGTTGGACACCAAACTCACTGAAGAGGCTACTTCAGAGGTTCTTAAATCATCAACAAAAGATAAAACAGGAAATAGTTGGTTGAAAAGAAGGAGACCCAACCAGCAAAGTTTGAGACACCAGCTCATACAAGAAAAGATAAATTTGGTCCAAACATCGATCCAGAGCTCAAAAGAAGAATCTCTATATTGTGAGTGGTTGACCAAAAAGGGACCTCAAGGGAAAATAATTGATTTCGAGTAAATCGCGTTTGAAATTTCGTGTAGAAACAAGTTTCGACTCGTGCGCGGGCGGGGGGCGCGGCATGTTTTATGTCAGTATGCGACTTCGTTAGTGAGTGTCAACACGTGTTTGCGGTTACTACGTTATTGGCGACTTATTTAGTGTCAGTTTCTTGTCTTTACGTGCGCAACTAAGTGTGAGCTATGACTAAAGCCACGTCTGTTTTGTTAGAGGACGAATTACGTCAGTTGGACGATTATTATGGGATGACTGAAAATGATGAGTTGGAATTGCACGACCTTGAAGTGGAAATTTTAGATTTCGATGCAATAAGTTTGGAGGACATGTATACTGGTGCTAAAACTGTAAATGAAGGAGAAAATGACAACATTATGGAGCGAAGCACTGAAGATATACGAGAGGTCGAAATTATTACTAAATTCATGGATGATACATGTAATTGTAGTAAAGGCCCAAATGGTGGCCCATGCTCAGGCATATTTTCTCGACAATATCTATCACGTGTTCGGCAGCAATACATGGATATGGATAAATCTACAAAGTGTACAGCGATTTTGAGTAAGTTGGAGTGTCATAGAAGAAGCACACAGCTGGGAGATAAGTACAAAAAATTTTCTTACACCAAACCCATATTGCGGAACAAATATTTTCATGCCGATATAGAAATATGCCAGTCAACGTTTTTATTTCTTCATGCAATAGGCATCAAGGCCTTCAAAAATATTCTCAAACATTTTGATGAGAAAGGAGTGGCTGATAAAGTTCATGGTCTAAAAGGCAAACCTATTCATAATGCAACTCCCACAGAACATTTGGATATGATAGTTAAATTTATTAAAAATACAGCTGAAAAAGTATCTATTCCACTACCTGGTCGACTTCCGCAGTTTTGGGACTTTAGAGTCATGAAATTGCCTGCTAATTTAACAAAAAGGCGTATGTATAGAAACTATGTGGAGTCATGCAATGATAGCAATATTGATCATGTCGGCTGGACGACTTTCATACAATGTTGGAATACATATGTGCCTTACATAACATCCATGAAACCAAGCTCTGATCTCTGTCCAGTATGTCGAGATAATAATATAGCCATCATGCGTAATATTAACATGCCCGATCAGACGAAGACTGAAAAACTGAAGCAAGCAATTAATCATTTAGAAGAAGCTGATATTCAAAGAAAATTCTACAATGATATAAGGAAAGATGCAAGTGTAGCTCTAACTCAAGCCAAACAACTGGAGCAGAAACCTGGAATGCGTGTCTTCAGTATCGATTATGCACAGAATATCCATTATCCCTCATCTGAAATGCAAGTTGGACCTGCCTTTTTTAAAACTGCAAGAAAATGTGGCCTTTTTGGAATAAATGATGAAGCAGACAACACACAGACGAATTATCTCATAGATGAATGTGACAACATAGGAAAAGGGGCAAACAGTGTGATTAATCTCATTCATCACCATTTAGAATCCAATATGTGTGACCAAGATATTCAGCATATTTGTGCAGATAACTGCGTGGGTCAAAATAAAAACAATGCTGTTGTGCATTACTGTGCATGGAGGGTAGCAAGGGATTTAAACAAGACAGTGCATCTTAACTTCTTATTGGTGGGCCACACTAAGTTTTCCCCAGACAGAATGTTTGGACTTTTTAAACAGAAGTTTTCTAAATCTACAGTAGATACTTTGCATGATATCGAAGAATGTGTGGCTAACTCGACAGTTTCGGGAAAAAATAAGGCTATCTGTACGAATGACTACGTGAACGGAATAATAAATGTTCAGTGGTATGAGTGGAACGCCTACCTCAGCGAATTCTTCACAACTATTCCAGGAATAACACGATATCACCACTTCACTATTAAATCGGATGATCCATTTACAGTGGAATGTAAAGTTCTAGCTAACAGTTCAGCTCAAAAATTTAATATTGTTAAGAAGGGAGTGACTTTAGATGATATCACTGGTATGCCAAATTTATTAGTTCCACCAGGGCTTTCACTTGCAAGACAATGGTATTTATTCGAGGAAATAGCACCCCTTTGCACTTCGAAAGACGCAGCTAACCTAACATGCCCAAAACCACAAGAAGCGAAACCTACAAGCCAGATGGCTAAAGTGGATCAGCCAGGACCTTCTGCTAAAAAACAGACGGCTAAAGAAGATCAGCCAGGTCCTTCTGCTAAAAAACCCAGGAAAGTTACTACCTGTGGGCGTTGTAAAGAACCAGGGCACACCATAAGTTCATGCAAACAAAACAAAAAGTAAAGACTATTCATTATTATAATTTTTTATTTGTGATTGTAATGTTTGTGATGAGACGTCATAATTAATTATTACTATTGTCAATTATTTACTACTGTGCTCGATTATTTTTATTATTTCATACATCACGAAGCGCCTCTTTATTTGTGGAACAGTGGATAGTTCCTTGCCGACAAATACTCCGAAAGCCTCTTCTAAGCCTTTCTTGCCATTATTCGGGCAATCCTTCTTAAGATGTCCAGACTCTTTGCAAATAAAGCATTTGTACCTCTTTTATTTTGCTGGTGTCTTTGGTCATTTCCTTTAGCAACCTTTCTATTTGTTCTTACACAAAGTGCACTACCGCTCGATTCAGTGTCAGCCATCGTTGCATTCAGCGCTTTTTCATGTGCACACAGTTGGGCCGTAATATTGTCTGCTGTTCTTTCCTTCTTAGACATCAATAACCAACTAGACTTGAACGAAAAATAATTTTCCGGCAACGTATCCAGAATCTTGCAAATCAACAGAACTTCAGGCATTTCAACGTTCTCCTCTTTGAGCAATTCTTCCTTCAGACTGTGCCACAGATTCTTCAGTTTCGAGACATGAGTTGACATGTTATCTGACGGATCCCTTTTAAGTTTGAATAAGTCCAAACATAAGTCGTAGAGCCTGCCCTCATCAGGACCGTCATACAGCCTATGGAGTTCTTTCCATACTTCTTTGGGAGTGGACAACCTTATTACTTTCCCTAGTGTTTCATCTGTTACATTGTTTGTTATTAGCAGTAGGGCTGTGCTCTCCAATGTAACAAAATCTCGTAAAGATTTATTGTAATTTTCAACTACGGCATCACCACTGCCTTCCGCAAGTTTCGCCGGTTTTTGTGCCTTGCCTTCCACAATCTCCCAAATTCCGGTAATGCCTTTTAGTAGGGCAACCATTCGGTATTTCCAGGCGACCCAATTGTGGCCATCAAGTTTTGTGATTTGTATTTTTGAAAGCTCCATTTTACACTTCTGCGTTCTGGGCCCATAACCTATTTATTGAAGATTAAGGTAGCAAAGCGTGGTTTATCCACGGAAATACCTAAAATCACATATGCACAAGAACAATACTTTAATAATAAATCTTTATAAAACACCACGAGTTTTCTTTCTTGACACAAGAGTGGCTAAACAATAGGTATACAGTTGCTAGGTAACCAAATTGAAGATCCAATTTTAATAAAAATTTATTAAAGTATTTAACGGCGATAGAGACAAACTATCAGCACAGCTTTCCTAAGAAAATGCGATAGCGCAATATCCTTGGCATCTCCTCAACAGGAAGACGTCGTTTTTAAATATGTATTAAGTCAACTAGACCGCAAGGCCGAGACCGCGTGCTCAATTAAATATTTTGAAACATGGCCATCACTTAAAGAATTTTTGAAAAACCAGTTTGGTGAACGTAAACACTATGCTCACCTGCTCTCTGACTTGCAAGACTGTAGGTAGGGAAATCTAGAACCCGTTAGCCAGTTTTCCTTGAGAGTAGAAACCTGTTTGCAAAAACTTCTTACAGAACTTACTGATTCCAATATGAGGAAGACCGAACTTCCTGCTAGATAAGCCGCGATGGAAGATTTCGCCCGCCATATTTTATATTAGGATTAAACCCTAGAATCGCTAATATTGTGAGATGTAAAGACTACAAGACTTGAAATGATGCCAGTAATTAATGCTGCGATATACGAAGAAAAAATACTGCAGTTCTCCTATCGCAATTTTAACAGGCAAAAAGGTACTGGATCAGTTAAAAGAAGTGAAACAAATAATAAACCTCAAGCAAAAGTTTTTATTAGAGGTAACAATGGTCAACCCAGTGTTTCTTTCAATGATTCTTCTTTTTGTCAACAGTATCTATACTGTTAAAAGACAGGACATATTCTTTTTTTTTTAATCTTTATTAGTTTATAGAGGGTTTCATCAGTTTGACCATGTCACCCTCATAGGGGCTTTCTATGTCTATCTACGCTTAATACCTAGGTGTACTATTTTGTATAATTTTTTGGCTGTCCTAGACAAAGGAGCAGCCAAGATACTATTATACATGCCAACATTAGTAAAATTAAAACTGTTTTCCATAAAATAGTTACTCCTCTTAACCTCGTTCCGGACACATTCCGCTAAAATATGAGTGGTATCCTCTACCTTATCACACTCAGAACGATTGGGCGAATCAGTCTTTCTCATTAAAAAGGCGAAGCTATTCAACGGAATATGTCCCGAACGTAGTCTGAAAGCAGTCACAATCTCATTTCGATGCATATCTGTACCCACAAACCAAGGAAGGCGGGAAAGGCTATGTTGAATGGTTCTGTACAAAATTCCCTTACTTAGTGACCTCTCATCAAAGTATTCTTTCCATAATTCTACACACTGGTCCCGAACTCGATACAAGATGTCACTATATAAGGGAAAACATTCATCAGATATTCCGTCTGTGATCGCCTCTTTTGCCAATCGATCTACTTTCTCATTTCCACCCAAGCCAATATGGGATGGTACAATTCTTAAATTCGAGGTGCATCGAGCCAGGTGTTGCAGGGCACTCCTAGAATAATAATAAAATAATAATAAAATCTTTTATTTCCAGTTTACAATTTTAGATTTACCACTTGGAATACATTATGAATTTCATGTACATATTAAAATGTAGGTGCACACAGAGTTTTAAACCTCTGTCACCCAAGCTAAGATTAAACTTGTGTTATGGGTGACAGGGCTCTCAAGTTAACACTAGTTAGATAAGTAACATTTCGGAACTTCACAGTGTAAGTACAAAGAAATAAAATTAAAAGATTTTACTGAAGCTAAAACAAACAAATTAAAGAGAGAACCTTTTGTGTAGTGTGTGTATGTGTGATGATGTGTGTTTGTCTATGTGTGATGGCGTGTGTTTGTGTATGTGTGGGTGTTGTGTGTGAGTTATGTTGTGCAGAGTTGTGTTCCGTAGTGTTTCGTAGTGTCTTTTGTGTCTGATGGTGGGTGTATTTGATGATGTGCCAGACGGGGTGTATTTGGGGTCAAAGGGTGTTAAATCTGCGTATTGAGAATTTTTTAAGTAAGTAAGTAAGTAATTTATTTGCCAAAATGTAGGTGTACAAAGTAGTATGATGTTATTATAAAGGTGGCCCATTTACATTCTACCATTACATCCTCATCCTCATTTCAACCTCGTCATAGCTAAGGGTCATTATCCAATTACGGACTCGACCTTTACACTCAAATTTATTGGCCGTGTAGATGTTACATTGCTTGTTCACTAAGTTGTTAATACGGCTACCAAGGATTCTAAAATGACGTCCCGCAAGTTTCGTTCTGTGCCTCTATGTACGTTTTTTTAAACGATCATGATCGAGCTGTAAAGAAGTATGTCTGCGCAAAGTACTGTTTAACACAAAGAGCTGCCTCATGGTCAAGACCTGACATTCATTGTACAATTGAGCCGTACTATACCGATAGTGTTTAAAGGTCATGACCTTAAGGACAGCTCTCTGAGCCCTTTCCAGCTGTATCATACTTGTCTTCGAGGCACTACCCCAGACTGTTATGCCAAAGGTTAATATTGACTGGCAAAGTGAGAAATAAACCATACGTAAGGTATCTGCGTCAGCACTATACCGCAGGCTTTTAAACACGGTAATAAGTTTTCTAACTCTAGACTAGACTAGAATCAATCAGTATTAAATAATTTCCTGATTCAAATGACTCAATGTATGAAATAGCTTCAGAGATCGCTAGCAGTTCAACGTAGGGTAGGGCGGGGCTAGAAGTCCGGCGGGTAAGAAGTCCCAACATACATATTACAGTATCTATCCGCGCTAGAAACAGACGGTCTACGTGACCTGAAGCGGGGTGAGGGGCGATGACGAAGTCGCGAGCCGCCAGTCGTCGCGGAGCGCACATGCAAGTATCACGGCAATCGGAATTTTTTCGCGCCCAAAAGTAAAAAAAGAGTTGGTTGTCATTTCTTTTATAGATCTACATTGACTGCAAAGAAAAGATTAAGGTAAGTTTATATTACAGTCTTATTATACCCTTAAGTTATGCATAGTAATATAATGTTCTTGTTGTTTACCGTTTTTATTTTATAACTTTGAAAATCACTGGACGTAGGTATGGGGCAAGAAGTACACGGATGGGACTTCTTGCCCCGCGAGAGGACTTTTTACCCCATATGTTTTATTGAAGTGATATGTTTAATAAATAGTGTATTTTTTTATTTTAAAGGATGCGTAATTATAAAAGAAGAACAGATAGAGGGACTACACCGCTACATATTATGAAATTGGCTGCAGATGAAGTCAATAAGGGTGAGAAGAAACTATGTCAAGCAGCGAAAGATTACGACATTTGCAGGAATTCTCTTAAAAGGTTTATTGCGCGATTGAAGAAAGACCCAGGTAACATATGTTTTGGATACCTTCCTACACGACAAGTTTTTACCAAGGATCAAGAGAAGAGCTTATGCGATTATTTGCTTATGCTTGCGCAAATGTTTCATGGACTGGGACCTAAAGAGGTGCGCCGCTTAGCATACGATTGCGCTATTAAGTTCTCAATTGCTGTACCAGATTCCTGGCAAGAGCAAAAAATGGCTGGTAAAGACTGGATGACTGCTTTTTTTAAAAGAAACTCTTCTTTGTCTATCCGAAAACCGGAAGCTACGAGTCTCAGTAGAGCCACTTCATTCAACCGTACCAACGTTCAAAACTATTTCGATAAATTAGCTGAAGTTATGGACAGGTATTTTCAAGCCTCTTCTATCTGGAATGTAGATGAAACTGGGGTTTCAACTGTACTAAAACCTTCTAAAATAGTGGCAGCAAAAGGCAAACGTAACGTTGGCTCTGTTACATCTGGGGAAAGAGGCACTAATGTCACTGTTGTAGTAGCAGTCTCGGCTACAGGCTCTCACATCCCTCCAATGTTTATCTTTCCGAGGAAAAATTATCAAGATCACTTCGTTCGTGATGGTCCACCAGACTCTATTGGAAAAGCAAATCCAAGTGGGTGGATAACAGATGAAGAGTTTTATTGCTTCATTCAACATTTTATCCGCCATGTAAGACCTTCAAAAGACACTCCGATTCTTCTTCTACTGGATAATCATTCTTCACATTTGTGTGTCAAGACCCTCGATTTGGCAAAAGAAAACGGTGTAGTTATGTTATCGTTTCCTCCCCACTGCTCACACAAGTTACAGCCTCTCGATATCTCTGTATTTGGTCCGTTCAAGACTTATTTGTCTGGAGCTCAAGATTCATGGATGAGAAATAATGCAGGAAAAACCATGTCAATATATGACATACCGTCACTGGTCCGTACTGCATTACCCATGGCTCTTTCACCTGTTAATATTATCTTGGGGTTTAAGGCATCAGGTGTTTCTCCTTTTAATCGCGAAATATTCACAGATGCAGACTACGCTCCAAGTAATGTTACAGATCGTCCCGTTGATGTTAATAACACTGAAAATATACCTCCACTTATAAATGAGTCTGAGAAAACTCAGCCAGCACAATCGACTATAGAGCAAACTCAGCCAGCACAATCGATACAACAACCGAGAGCAATAACTCCTCAACCTTCAACATCTAAAGCAGTATTTTCCCCTATAGCCGTTCTACCTGTGCCCAAAGCCGGACCCCGTAAAACCTCAAACACCAGAAAACGTCGCAAAGCAACCATTTTAACTGATACTCCTGAAAAAAATGAGTTAGAGAAAGAACAAGAGAAGAGTAAAATGAGAAAAACTAAAAAAAATAAGAAGAAAATGACAGTAAAGAAGAAAATTTTAAAAGAGAATAGCCCGTTGCCTTCCTCTGAAGATGAAGAGTATTTTTGCATTATATGCAGCGAATCTTATTCAGAAAGCAAGTCAGGAGAGCAGTGGATCCAATGTTCAAGTTGCAAAGGTTGGGCACATGAACGATGTGTGTGCTTTAATTCAAATTTGAATTTTATCTGCCTTAATTGCGATAGCGATGAGGGACGCGCGGGGGGGGCGTTAGGGAGTTTCTAAATACTTAGCTGATTATAAATTAAGATTTGAAATTACTGCCATTATAATAGAGACTGATTTTGTGTATGTTTATAAGCAAAGCTCAAAATAATTCACGTTTCGTGTTTTTTTAGTTGTTTTCAAGTTGGAATTTTATGTTGATTAAACTGCAATATTAAGATTTGTTGATTAGATTGATATTTTACTAAACAGAAATATTATTAGATATTGATTTTAAAATAATGCATTTTGATTGAACCTAATAACTGACCACAAATACCTTATTAGCTAGCCATTAGGATGTATGGACTTTTTAGCCCAAACCTAGGACTTTTTACCCCGTGAGCGGGGTAAAAAGTACAGAATTCCATTTTGCATTTGTTGCTAAAGTTTTCGGAAATCAAATAAATATTCACACTTCCGACTATTTGACTATTGACTAGACTATTTGAGCGTTAAGCTGAATTGTGTAAGGTTTCATACAACATTTTTTGTTGACAGTAAGTACTCGATTTTAAGACTTATGGGTCTTAGAGTGAAAATTGGGACTATTAGCCCCGCCCTACCCTACATTACTGACATTTTAGTACATGATCGAAACTTTATAATGCCGTTGTTTGCGGATGAAAAATAGCCCATCCCGATTCTTTACCCTCCTTTGACCCACCAGTATAGACAGAGTAAAAATGTAAATAATTTGCATTAAGATACTGATAACAAATTTCATGTATATCGTTACATCTATACTGATGTTTTGGTTTGTCTATGACATCTATACACGGTTTTATGACATTGGATAGGTCCACACTGCTAACCCATGTATTCAACGAAAATCTTTCCAATTGCTGCGATGAAAGCATAGGGTAATCAATAAGCAACTCATGTACCGTCACTAATAGTGGTTTTTTTTTACGCCTCCAATATAAACTCTGACATGACTCGACAAGATTTTTTATCAAAATAAATATTTTACTGCCCCGGAACGAATTCATCTTCAACCAATATTTGCCGGCTAAGAAAAACCTGCGTACATATAAAGGTTGAAGGTGAAGTTCACACTCCATCACGTGTATTGGAGTAGTCCTCACAAAACTACCGATAACGCGCTAACACTGATTTTGTATTCTGTCCAATTTGACTAAGTTGCTCTTGTATCCGTTATCATATAAAAAGTTGCCATAGTCCAGCCTCGAGCGAATAATAGAAATATACTCGTACAAAAGCCTTAAGTAATATGGATGTACGCCCCATCCAGACTCAGCAAGAACTTGGAAGATTCTCATAGATTTTAGACATTTTTCGGCTAGTTCCCCAATATGTTTTTTTCCATCTAAGCGAGCGGTCTAGCCACAGTCCTAAGTACTTAATGTTATCTACTACTTGAAGCGATGTTTTTCACATTCCCTTTTATACCCTCTCTTAAAAACGCATACTTTACTCTTTGACGATGAGATTTCTAAGCCTATGTTTGAAAGCAATTTAATTAAAATATTTAATGAATTTTGTACACGATTAACACCCTCTTGTACATTATCACTCACTGAATAAAGTACAAAATCGTCCGCGTACTGGGATATCCAAACTCCGCTGCTCATAATACTTGCACATATATTAGAAGTTACTATATTAAAAAGCAACGGTGACAAAGGGTCACCTTGGGCTAATCCACGGCCGGTAGTATATGGCGATAAGATGTTATGTTTTTCGATGAACCATTCTATTCGATTATTTAAAATACTGTGGAATATTTTACATAAACATGACAACATTGATATCGGTTTGAGTGAAGACTGAGACTGCGGGTCGCGTCCAGGCTTAGGTATTGGGATGACTGCGATGTCACGCCACTGATTGGGTACAAAACCGGTTGACAGAGAACCATTATACGGATAACAAAATAGATTTGCCGTTCTCGGGTAGGTATTTAATCATCGAGTACGAAATATTGTCACAACCGGGTGACGTGTCCTTATCGCGAATAAACAATTAAGTTCTTGTTTCGTGATTGGCGTCTCTAATTTTGAATTATTCGAAACAAATGTTAAGTCTTGAGGAGATGCATAATCGGGCGTAAGGCTATGAAATAGATTATTAGCTCGTTCGCCATCAACATGTTGTTTAGTACTTCTATGCCCTTTAAACCATTTCATTTTATGCCACATTTGACTTTGTGAAGTTGTTCCATCTAATGATGAACATACATCCTTCCAACCTTTATCCCTACCTTTGCGCACTAGCTTTTGTGATTCACATATTCTTTTATTAAGAAGCGATAGGTTGTTCGGTGTAGGATTACGTTTAAAGGTCGCAAGGGCTAATCTACGTTTTGCAACTGATTTGGATAGGGTTGCATTCCAGTAGGGTTTGGGGGTAAAGATGCTATAAGGGTCCATGTTAAATTTTATATAAGGAATATGAACATCTGCTGCCAAATTTAACCACTCAATAAAATTATCATAGTCGGCTTGGCCTGACTGCTCAAAGTTAATGAATAAATCTTCAAGTAAACTTTTGTAACCATGCCGATCCGCATTTTTAAAATTCCGTCGATACGTATTTCTAGATAAAACATTGAAATTGGTCGTTACATTAATCATTAAGTGATCACTTCCAAGGGTTTCGTTCATAATGTTCCAGTTAAATGACAAAGCTAAATCACAGGAAACTAATGTTATATCGGGAGCGGACTGTTGAAGCTGGCTATTAACTAACCTCACACGGGTAGGCTTGCTATCATTCACAGTTACAAAACCGTTATCTAAAATAGCGTCACAAATTTGAGATCCTCTTACATCGCTCTTGTTAGACCAATTGGTGTGGTGCCCGTTAAAATCAAAAAAATCAAAATCGAAAGTCATTTATTCAAACTAGGCTGAAAGTCAGCTCTTTTTGAACGTCAAAATAAAATTACATAAGACAGTCCCGCCAAAAACGCCCGCCCTTCACCACTTCCTAGTGCTTTAGCTGGGAAGAAGAAGTAGCGCAACAAACTCCCCAGCAGCACAGCTGTCTGTTAAGTTAGAAGAACTTGATTCAATACAATAATAGGTAATGCAAATTACAAAACACAAAAAAAAAAACATTACATTTGCCATATGTCAGCTAACACACGCCAATATACCATCAAAATTGAAAACTAAAATAATAGAAAATTAAAATAAAACGTAAACAGAACTTCCAATCTAAATAAAAGCCTCTAGGCATAAAGGGCATGCCCGCTTACATATGCAATTCTGCATTATGCAAATATAGCTATAACTTAAAGTAACAAAAGTTAAACTAGGACCTCTGGACTAAAATTAATAAAAACTTAATACAATTAACAATAACAAAACCACCCAAAGCACCCGTTCACGAGCATAACGCAAAGATCAGCTATTACCCCTCTCGCCATATTTGAGGGAAGGAGGCAACCCGACCCCCGACGCTACCGCAAGCAGTGACATCTAAGGAAGCATGACGAACTTGCTGCCGGTTGCACTGGCAAGAATAATCATGAATTGTCGAGGTCGCTAGCTAACTACATATTGCAATACTACTCATAAAAAAAAAAAACATTGTTATGAGTAGATTAAGTCAACAAATAAATGAAAAAAAAACGAAAAACTGAATTATACAGTCAGATAAAAAAAGCAATTATATGAAATAACATAATGATATAACCTGTCCGTGGGTAAGCTAATTCTGATGAAAGAACACAAACATTGTCTTGAGTTAATCACAGCGACCAACAATTCTTATCATTTAAGTAGTCGTTGATAGAATAGTATGCCTTTGAACAAAGGGTGGATTTTACTTTAGCTTTAAACGCACTAAAATGCAAATCTAGCAAGAAAGAGGGTAGCTTGTTATAGAAGGTTATACCCAGACCTACAAATGAGTTATGAACCTTATGTAGCCGGTGAAAGGGAACACGTAGTTTGTCCTTATTTCTAGTATTAATATTATGAATATCACTGTTTTTAGTGTACAAGTGTATATTTTGCCTAATATATAAGATGTTGGCGAAGATGAATTGCGATGCCACCGTGGAAATCCCAACATCTTTTAAAAAATCTCTCAGAGAAACTCTAGAACCTAGTTGGTAAATTGCCCGAACAGCTCGTTTTTGAAGAACAAAAATATTTTGAATGTCAGCGGCTTTGCCCCACAGCAGAATGCCGTAGGACATAACGCTATGAAAATAACTAAAATAAACTAACCGAGCTGTATCAACGTCAGTGTATTGTCTTACTTTCCTGACGGCGTAGGCGGCCGAACTGAGCCTTCCCGCTAGGCTTGATATATGTAATCCCCACTGAAGTTTGGCATCTACTGTTAAGCCTAGAAAAACTGCCGAGGTTTTAAGCACCTCATTATTTAAGACGATGTTGGGTCCTAGATTCCTAACATTCGGTAAGGCGAACTTGATACATTTCGTTTTCTTGGCATTGAGAACTAGGTTATTTACGGTAAACCAATCCGTAACCATTGAGAGTGCACTGTTTACGTCGTCAAAATCTTGTCTGTTCCTGTCTACTTTAAAGATAAGAGAGTTAAAATCCCCTAAAACAAGACATTTTGTTGTAACTACAGAAAAAACGAAATCCCAATCTTGCAGGTTGGTACGTACAGATGGTGCACAGTACACAGCAATAATATGTTCGATTTCACTACAATTGAATACTTTTTTAACATACAAAAGTTCAATACCCTGATTTGTGGTTTGTAAGTCACATATACATGAATGAATCGACCTATGTACAAAGATAGCAACCCCCCCATAACCATCATCCCTATCTTTACGGTAAATATTATAATTTGTCAAATTGAGATGGCTATCAGGTTCTAACCAGGTTTCACTAACGGCAGCAATGTGGACTTTCTCCTGTAACAAAATATTTTCAAACATAACTAACTTCGGTCTTAAACTCTGCGCGTTCCATTGGAGAATAGTCAGTTTTACATTTTTCCTGTTATTATCCATGGCTTCCGAAAAAAAAATTGTATGTCTGTTTATTATCTACAACCACTAAAATTATCCACTCGACGCAACACTTTATAATACTTGTAACCTTAGTTAAAATAGACGTATTTTTCAAAAAATATATTTCCTTCAGTCTCTTAATTAATTCTCCAAATTTCACTTCTCTTTCTCTCTTTTCTTCAACTTTCTCCACAAACACCTCTGGTTTATTGATATCCTGTGGCTCTGGGTTTAAAAATACATCATAAGCAGATCGATTGGCATCAGCAACCTTATGTTTCTTTTGTTTTTTGAATGATGACTGTGAGGCTTGTTTGACCTGTTCCCCTTTGTTTATGTGTGCTTCGTAAGGTGCAAATTCACGGGGCGACGATGTCGTATCTTCTACAAGCGGAGGTTTAGACACTAACGCAGAGAACAGTTTGATAGGCGAAATCTTAGGGGCAACATCTGTTGGTGGACTTGGTGCTACATAAATAGTGAGGGTTTTTCTATACGTGCAATTAAACTCCGCCATAATGTCTCTTAATCTTTTTTCTTTGACAAATGCAGGGCAACTTTTGTACAAGGCTATGTGTGCACCGCCACAATTGACACATTTAAATGACGTAGTATCACAGTTAGTATGATTTTCTCCGCACTTCGGACAGACAACTTTGCTTACTGGACACCTTTTAGTTGGATTGGCACTGCGTACACTGTGATACAGGAAAGATCTATGGATCCACTTTAATTCTCAAACCATCTACAGTTATATATGGTGGTAAAAAGGAGCCCTTAAAACATAAACGTACTGCTTCACTTCGTGTCCAGCCTTCTGTCGAACTACGTTGGTTAAGTCGAAATATTGACACCAATTCGGCTGGTGGAGGGTACACTATTGTATTTTGTATCTCCTCATCGGTTAGATAATAAATCCTCATCTCTTATAACATCATATGATATACTTTTTTCCATAGCCCGTTGTATACGCCAGCCCTTCTCAAGTATTGGTTTACACTTCTCTAACCTCTCTGCGCTGACTCCATTCTGCATTGCAAACTTGAAACTTGAAAATTGCAAAATGCGTGATTTCAACAATATAAGATTTTCAAACGGCCCTCAGCCATTTACTCTATTTATACCTACGTCCTTTAATTACAAACGAACAGACGTTAAGCCCGATTTTCGTGTAAACTTCACTGATAATTGTGAAGAGGAGGGTAGAGATGAAGTAGATGAACCCACTAATGATGCAAATTTAAACTAAATAATGTCCCGTTTAAGTATCGCACGGGACTAACCCCTTTTAATCAAGCCGATACTACCCTTATTAATATTAGGACCAATGGAAAGGGTAATCAGCCCCAAACTCACGATCTTTCCAAAAGCAGGACCACGCCGCAGGGTAAACCAGACCCATAAGGAAGGTCTGAACCAACAATCCAATTGTAAACCTGAAAAAGAACTTAAAATATATGAAATCCTTAACCAAAAAAGATACTTACCTTTTATTAAATTACAAACATTTGTAAATAAAAATCCACTTACCTTCTTGATAGATTCAGGAGCGTCAATCCGTATTCTGAAAAAGAAAAGTATAACAAGTACTCTACAATTAGAAGATAATGGTGCCGATTCTGTTGTCACAAAAATCTCTAAACTAAATAAAAAATCACCAAAATTTAGTTTATTCCTGTCAAACGACGTCCGAGGACGTATCGAGGAAGACATTATTGCAGCTTTTGATGCAGATCCTACTACGAGCGTCAGAGTAGTAGCTCGAAACCTCAACATTTCGGTATGGAAGGTGTGGAATACGATGCACCGAGAAAACAAATATCCTTTCCACGGCACGGGTGTACAAGGTTTGGAAAATGAAGATCCCCCACGAAGGATTCAGTTCTGTCGCTTTTTGTTA
Source organism: Antitype chi (assembly GCA_947359405.1). Classification (NCBI taxonomy): domain Eukaryota; kingdom Metazoa; phylum Arthropoda; class Insecta; order Lepidoptera; family Noctuidae; genus Antitype; species Antitype chi. The sequence goes on along the minus strand of OX375811.1, from coordinate 13,252,638 downwards.
AATAGTGACATTGAAGATGCATGGTTTTTAAAATCCATCTTGTGGACCGATGAGTAAAAATTTTGAAAAGAAGGAATTACCAATTTTCACAATCTTCATCGATGGACCGACAAGGAGAACAATCCACACTGGAAGAAGCAAGTGTCGTTCCAAAGGAAATTTTCAGTTAACGTGTGGGCTGGAATAATCGGTCGAACGTTGATTGGTCCCCACTTCCTACCAGATGATTTTTCAACAAGATGGTTGTCCAGTACACTGGACCCTAAACGTGAGAGAACATTTAAATAATTGTTTCCCAGAGAGCTGGATTGGCAGAGACGGGTCCATCCCTTGGCCACCTCGATCACCCGATTTAACTCCTATGGATTTTTTCGTTTGGGGACGGGCCAAGGAGCTCGTCTACACGCACGTTGAAATCTCAACTAAAGAAGAATTAATAGAAAGAATCCAAACGGCTTTTCAAGTCATGAAGCAGGAGAAGAAATTAAAAATCACGACTACAGAAGTAAGAAGACGGGCACGCGCTTGTATAAGAAACCGCGGTCAACATTTTGAACATGAACAATAAATAATTTTAACAAAAATGTTGTTTCATTGATCTTTTCAAAAATAACCATTTTCATACTCAATTTGCTCTGTACATCCTAATTCCAAGAGTTGATGAGACATCTGTGTAAATAATACCTCAAAAGAAAGGGCAATAACCAAGCATGTTTCTAAAAAGGTTTGAACAACTGAGGCAATTTTTTTATTTTTTTTTATTATGCCGTTAACAAAACATTATCTTGATTTTTAAAAGTTTCTTAAACTTGAATATGGCGTAGAATGTTTCTCTGATGATACAGATGCTTAGGAATTATTTTGTTTGAGTAATGTCACATTACATAAATAAAAAATAAATAGAAAATAATAACATAACAGCTTTTACTGGACACTATTAACAATTCATTGAAAAAAATTGGGTATTATTGTTAAAAACCTTAGAGTTAAAAAAAAATACAAGGAACAGACTTTGTCTAAGACAAGTTTAGCTTAATAAGTTCTAAATGGTCTAAGATATCACCCCCTTCAGGCTTTGCACCCATCTACCAAACACCCTGTATATATACCGGATGATTTTTTTTACCGTCTGGAAAAAATAGGGGTTAATAGGTGAACGGAGTAGAAGCCTATGGCACGGAAATTTAACATTTTTTTTTTAAATCTTAAAATGAAATTAACCTATCAATAAATACTATTACTTATTTGTAGTAAACTTTTCATATAAAAATTAAAAAACAATAAAAATTTATAAAAATACAAAAAATCGACAAATAATATCAAAATCCAACTTATGGGCACCCTAGTCAACGCGCAGAAATTATGAATGAATTCGTAGCGAAATTCAATCCTTTGATTGAAGCCGGCCGGGGATAGGTAACTAACATTTTTTTGCAGGCGTACCGCTCAAGTGTCGCCGCATGCGCACCCCCTCCCACCCGCGCGCCCTTCGACCCGAGTACCGCGTCCCGCGGTCTCTCCAAGTCTCCAGTCCAGTGCGATTAGACATAGTGTGACGTCGATCGCTGTTTTTTTCCGCGTGTGCTTCAACGTCCAGTATCTTGCCATGATGAGGTATTATTTTTTGTCTGGTGAAAATGTAAATGGTGCAAGGCGAATGTACGCCGACGAAGAACACCTACAATCCCTTAGTAACGGTATCCCTGCCCCCCGGATCCCTAGCACAGACTTGATACTCCGCACTTATCAGCCGTTACTTGACCATGGCCAGTTTCACCTTCCTGGTCATGCCAGAGGCAGAGGCCGGCCACCCTTATCCATACTCGTCGAAGACGCCATCCTGGAATATTTCCAGCGACACCCGAGGAGGAGCACCCGGCAAGCAGCTCGTCGATTTGGCGTAAGCCAGTATGTGGTATGGAAGTTACTCCATTCAATAGACATGCATCCATACCATTTCTCACGCGTGCAAGCTTTGCATGCTCCGGACCCTGGACCTCGTACTGAGTTCTGTCGCTGGGAGTCAGAACCACCCGCAGGCGAACATTCTATGGAGCGACGAGTCCATATTTACCCGCGTTGGTGTTTACAACGTCCACAATGAGCACTGGTGGAATTTTCAAAACCCACATAAAATAAAAGAACACGCTCATCAAGTTCGATTCAGTGTGAATGTTTGGGCCGCGATAATACACGATCGCATAATTGGTCCAGTTTGGATCGAAGGTCGATTGACAGGGATAACGTATCGAGAAATTATACAGTCCGTTATCGACACAATTTTGGAAAACGTTCCTCTGCACTATCTGCGGGACATGTACTTCCAGCACGACGGATGTCCAGCTCACTACGAGCGATCAGTGCGCGCGTATCTAGATAGTGGATTCCGTGATAAGTGGATAACTCGCTGGTGGACCTGTGAACTGGCCGGCGAGATCACCAGACCTAACGCCGTTAGACTTTTATTTGTGGGCTGAACTAAAACGCTTAGTGAGTGATTGTTATAAGAATTTAACATCAACAGGTTTGTTTAAATTTTTATCAAAGCTTTACTGATCTTACAAGACGTCATTTATTTGGTTTACGGTTTCAAGACACGCGTCACTCAGTGTATCAAATTATTTGCCTACTAAAACTACATTCAGCAAGGTGACGTATGTAGATACACGCGCAAATGTGTGTGTGAGTGTGTAGAGATCAGCCGCGAAATTAATGCTAGCGTCTCGCTCACACTCTCGGCATGCTCCATTCATGGGCCGTCGTAGCTTACGCCCATTTACTATTACCTATTTTAGCTATTATTCGTTTTACGCGAGTGCCGTAGGATGTATTCTTTTTCATGTATTTAAGGATATTCGGAACTTTTTCTATATCAATGGTACCAGGCAAAGGTTAGCGTATATGAGTTCTATTCTACTTACACAACATGTCATATTGTTGTCCAGACGCTAAAAAAAATCAGCCGGTATATACATATAAATTAATTGCAGTATGTGAACAATTGGTGTTCTTCAATTCTTAAACAAAAACAAATCAATTATTATTGACTAATTGGTAATTTTTTGGATCCAGACCCGTGCTTCACCTAGCTTCTCCACCTGGGTGAAGCACGGGGACTATATAAGGTCCCGTGCTCCAACCGATGACGTTATTGTACAGTGATGCAGTAAATTGTTTTGCCTATATGATTCAGAAGCTCCGAACAATTATTTAATAGGAGTCAATTTATATGTACAGTAATAGAGTTTAATTAAAATTATTATTTTCTCATATTCAATTTTTATGATTTAATTACATACAAGCCTTTGTGGTGCAGAGAATAGAGTTTGAATATTATTTACAAACCTTTGCGGTGCATAAAAAAATTAAAAATAAATTCAACGCGTCTGCTTGAGTATTTTCATTTCACACAGAATATATGGAAGAAATCCAAAAATATTGGCATCAAAGATAAAGTTTACACACGCATTGTCGGTCTATGTTCCAGCTTACCTCTATTGCCCCATGATCGTATTGCACAAGGATGGCAATATATTTTGTCAGAGAGTATAAACCTTTCAAAACGCGAAGATCCGAGAATTTATTCAATATTTTGAAAAAAAATATATTAGTAAAAATGTAGATGAATGGTGTGTATTCAACGAGAGGCACCGTACAAATAACGTAGCGGAGAGTTGGAATTCCAAACACAATATTTAAAGAGTTCAAGAAGCCATAATGTTACCCTAAATAAATTGCTAACAGTGATATCGCAAAATACCGATTCTTTAGACTTAACGGCAACTAAACGCCGTAAAGAACACTGTGAAAAAGACCATTTTATTTTAGATTCTCAAATGCAATTAACTAATAATAAAATTTCATTGGGCCATTTTTTGGAAAAAAATCGTTAAAATAAACCCTACTGATGACATTGTATTTTTCTTAATTACTTGACTGTACTGATCATCAGTTGGAGCACGGGACCTTATATAGTCCCCGTGCTTCACCCAGGTGGAGAAGCTAGGTGAAGCACGGGTCTGGATCCAATTTTTTTTCATATTTTTTTATGCAGCAAGGTATGCAGTTTGATAGGCAAATAATTATTATTGTGACACAATTAAATGCCATCAATTATTCACGAACTTTACTGCATGCAAGAAATTGCAAAAAATCATAGTCGATCAATAATAATTTATTTGTATAATTATTGAAGAATACCGATTTCGATTGTCATACAAAACCCACCTCATCGTGACAAGGAGTCGAACGCTAACATTAACAATCGAGTCATGAGTCATGATCGAGGAAAGAATGTGTCCATTGAAGTTTCCGTGCGTAATTTCGTCTTCATGTAGTTGTCTATTCTTTTATTAATATATTTTTCCAAAAGCATAATTTTCTTCAACCAGCGAGCGAGTGTGAGTTTTTTGTGCCCTCTGCCTGTCCATGTGAATCTACGATAGAATAAAAATTGCCAGTTTGGATGGGGAATTTATAGTATATTCTGCGGATTTTACAAGCCTATTCAGCCTATTTTTCGTATTTGCGTGTCGATACGAGATACGACGGCACCGACGGTACCTGTTTCCCCCGTTTTTTGTCTGTACGAGTGTACGACCTGTCGCAGCGTTGACGAGTGTCCGCTGAGTGGCGTGCTTGTAGCAGGGAATCCCAGAATTTGATACATTCTCGTGCGTCTGAGAAGCTACGAACTTGCGAACATTGTGCAACAAATGTAAATCATTTCGAATTTTTACGGACAGACCACAGACGTTAAGACGTAAGTATTTTCATCGTTATCTTGTAATCTACAATATAAACCGAATGTCATATTTGATTGTGCAATTACGAAAACGTGTTTTTTTTTTCTTAACATATTATAGAATATCTATACATATAATAAAATTGTAGAAAAGTGGTGTCTGTACAATCGAAATATATAAAAAAAAAGTAGCAGGGGTTGTTATTATATCGATGCCGAACCCGAGATTGTAATTAATTTTTTTTTTGTCTGTTTGTCTGTTTGTCTGTGTGTTTGTGCACGCTAATATCAGAAACGGCTTATTCGATTTAGATGCGGTTTTCACTAATATATTGTAATAAGCTTCACTTAACATTTAGTGTTTATTTCATGTCAATCGGTTCTTAAATAAAAAAGTTATGTCAATTTAAAGAATCACGGCGAACATTTGTTAAGGTATTCTATCACAGTACGTACACGCCTCGCGCCTGCGCGTCCGTGGCTATATAAAGCGCGCTGAGAGCCGCGCCGCTGCCCCAATTCGATCCGGCCTGTCCCCAATAGTGATAGGTGTCCCCCTATCAGTGACGCCCTGAGCCGAGGTCCGTACCCCACAGGGGGTGCCCTCAGCGTGCAGTCGCTTAGTTTATGAATTTAGTTTGTAAGCCCTGGCTGGAGGCATTAAGATTAACTTCTTAATGGCAGCCCCAGGAAAGCCCGGTTGAGCAGTCACGGCCTCTCAAGGCCAACTGCGAGATGCCCTACAAAAAAAAGATTTAGGCCGCTGCTGCCATAAGGATTTAGTTATTCGTAGCGAACGCACGTATCCTGGAGAGTATAAGCGAATAGTTTCATTCGATTATTGCGATTCACTTGAATACTGACTGTTTGCATATTTCATTTATAAAGTAAATTTTTACCTACCCAACCGACGATATATTATTATGTAATTCAAAATATGCTGCCCAAAAAGTCACTATTCCACGCGGACGAAGTCGCGGGCACAGCTAGTATGGAATATATGCAGAGAACAAAAGAACATAAAAACAATAAATAAACATAAAAACATTGTTTATCATGCGTTTGTTTGGTTCTGCGTAAGTTAATTATTTAATCAATAAGGCGACTGAAATATCATAACATGTAACATGCTAATATTTAATAGGTAAATTGACGTTTCCTAATTTAATTTTGAAATATTTTTTTCTCAATTCACTTCCGTTTTTGTCTCTTATTTTTTGAGTGCATACACATAACTGGACAGGTTTCAGTACATTGCTTGCAGCTTCTCTGTTCTTTTCTTTTTTCATGTTGCATGCAAACTGCACTGCTCGTAACTCTTTTTGGTGTTTCTGCGAATATATTATTTTTCTCGACTATCAGCTCCACGACTATGTTCGTATTGGTGAAGGGCTTTTTCAGGTGCATGTTTTCTTAATTAATTTTACAGCGGAATCATGAGTGATCGTCACAAAACTCCTCGAGTTTTTGCTAGTGGCTCTCAGACGAGGAAATTGCAAGCAGAACGTATAAATAAATCCGAAGAAACTTTAGCTAAAACCCCCAAATTGACCAGTTTTTTTACGTCGTCAAATAAAGAAGAAATCCCTGAAGATCTTAACAAAACAGCAGGAGATTCAACAGTAGATGGAGATGTCGTCGATAGTATTCAAGATCATCTTAAGGTTGAGGTTTCATCAGGCAACACCACACAATTTTCTATAAGCGAATATCAGACCCAAGAGGAAGCAAAATTTTGCGGTCTCGAAAATGACATCGGTCTTTGGCCTGCTAATATAACAAAGGAAATGATCGAATATTGGGCGAAAAAAAGTTCCACAGAACTTCAAAATTGCGATCAAGTATCTCTGCAAAATTCGGTTCATCAAGATCAGCCGCGAGATAATTCCAACTTTGTTCGGAAATGTACGAAGAACATGTTTACACGACGCAATAAAAATCAAGAGACCGTCAATCGATTCTGGCTTTGCTTTTCTCCAACTACGGGGAAAATATATTGTTATGCGTGTAAATTGATGTCCCCTCAAAACAACAAACTCAGTGGAGAAGGCTTCAGTGACTGGAAGCATGCATCCGATCGTCTCTATGAACATGAGATTTCGAAAACTCATTTGGAATCAGTAATGAGTTTAGTGCAACGGGGAAAAGTCACAGGACGCATCGATCAAGAGCTAGCGATGCAAGAGGCTAATCAAATCGAGTATTGGCGAAAAATCCTGAGAATTATCGTTAGTACCATCAAATTCATTGCTGAACGTGGATTAGCCTTTCGAGGTGACAATGAAATTGTTGGCTCACCAAGAAATGGAAATTTTCTGGGAATTTTGGAATTGCTAGCCGAGTATGAACCAATCCTGGCAACCAATTTGAAAGAGCATGCAAACAAAGGGAGTGGTCATGTCAGTTACCTTTCGTCTACGATTTGCGAAGAACTGATCGGTTCTATGGGTGATAAGGTACTAACTGAAATAGTATCCAGGATTAAAAAATCGAAATATTATTCCGTATCAGTGGACTCTACTCCCGACGAAGCTCACATCGATCAACTAACTATAGTTGTTCGATATATGGAAGGATCGACGCCAAAAGAAAGGTTTCTCAGCTTTTTACCAAACCGCGGTCATACTGGCGAAGCCACAGCAAACGCTCTGCTCAAATTTTTAGGTGACCATCAAATAGACATCATGGATTGCCGCGGTCAATCATATGACAATGCTGCAAACATGAGTGGCAAATACAAGGGGATGCAGGCTCTTATTTTGGAGAAAAATCATTTATCGGCGTTTGTACCTTGTTGTGGTCATTCTCTGAATTTAGTGGGAAAGGCAGCTGCTAACTCTTGTCCATCGGCTGTTCAATTCTTTGATTTCGTGCAGAATTTGTACACGTTTTTCACAGCCAGTACAGAGCAACACCGAATTCTGATCGAGAAATTATCGGAAAAAAAGCGGCCAGTTTTTAGTGTTGAAAAAGCTCAGCGACACTCGTTGGTCTTGTCGAGCTGAAGCTACGAAAGCCTCAGTCAACGGCTATCCGGAAATCGAAGAAGCTCTAACCAGCATATCTTCCGATAAAGAGCAAAAAGACATCGTGAGGAATGAAGCAACGCACCTTCTACAGAAGATGAGTGGTCTCGAAACCGCTTTGTTTGCAACATTTTGGAACGACGTCTTGGAACGATTCAACGCTACAAACAAGATGTTGCAAGACCCGAAAATGATTCTTGAATCGGCAATGCGTGCAATAGAATCATTGAAATCATTCGTGGAATCCAAACGAAATGATTTCGATAAATACGAGGAAGCAGCCAAAAAAATATCCCATACTGATGAATATGTACAATCACGCACCCGCACCAGAACGAGAAATGTGAGGTTGAATCCACTCGATTACGGGAAAGCACAAAACGCAAATCTGTCACCCAAGGAGAAATACAAAGTATCCGCCTTCATCCCAGTGGTTGACCAGCTATCTGTTTCTCTTACTGAAAGATTGCATGCCTATGAAGCTGTACGTTCGAGATTTGGATTTCTGAATCACATCGAGAAGATGGATGCTGAAAATTTGCACACTGCAGCAGAGGCATTGGTGAAAGTGTATACGGATGATTTAAAGCCTAGTCTTGGTAATGAGTTGGTTCAATTTGTGACTTTGATTGATTCATACAAAAAGGACTATGGAAAAGATCAATCGCCGGAACCATTTTACTACCAAATTCTCTAAGATCAAAATTTCAGAGCTACATTCCCAAACCTCGAAATTGCATTGAGAATGTATTTGGTTTTGATAGTATCAAATTGCACTGGAGAGCGCTCATTTTCAAAAATGAAAATTATAAAAAATAGGCTTCGAACCACGATGAGACAAAACCGTCTATCAAAGCTTTCTCTCCTGAGCATTGAAAGCGATTTACTCCGAGAACTGGATTTCAGCGAAATCATCAACGATTTTTCGGCAAAAACAGCTCGAAAGGTTCCGTTCGATAACACTAAAATTTAATTTCAAATAATTCTTGTTTCCGATTATATTCATATGTGTTTGTTAAATACTAAGAGAATCTACTTGGTTTCACAATAAATTATTTATTGAAAAACTCGACTGAAAAAAATTGTTCATTTTATTTGGAAAATAATTTGGGGCAAGGGGGCGTCCACTCCTTTGTTGCCCCGAGGCCTCTGGACCCCTAAATCCGGCCCTGGCAGGACGGGGCCACGGCACACACTCAATTATTAAAGTGAGAGAGCTCTTTCCTGGTAAATTGGTAAGTCGATTCGGCGACATAGCCTTGCCCCCTCGATCTCCAAATCTGACTCCTTGCGACTTTTTTCTCTGGGGATATCTCAAGTCTCGCGTTTACAATAATTCGCCATCAACAATAACAGAGGCCTTACAAGAAAATATCCGACGCGAAATTGAGGCTCTCAGTCCAGAACTTTGCAAAAGAATTTTCACCAATATGAAGGAAAGATTGCAAGAATGTTTTCGACTTGAAGGACGTTATTTGAGTGGTGTAATTTTTAAAAAGTATACTCCGCATTATTCTTTTGTAAAAAATAATAATAATTTTGATTATATGAATATTTTATTTTATGAAGTGTAAAATCTGCCGGCGAACACGCTGTATTTGTACTGATGGTGCACCTGCAATGACTGGGAAAAATAATGGTTGCGTAGCTTAGTTACAGAATTTCTTGGGCCGAACACTATTTTCGTATCATTGCATTATCCACCAAGAAGCCTTGTGTGCAAAACACATGAAATTGGATGATATTATGGAACCAGTAGTACGTTGCATAAACTACATAGTGCAAAAGCTCTTCATAGACGTCAATTCAGAGTTTTATTTCAATAAGAAATCAACGAATATGGCGAGTTTGATACATATGAAGCCAGCGCGTGACGCGCGCGCCGCGCCGGCCATGTTTTTAGTAATAAACTAGTGTCCAAGCAAAACGGTTGTTTACTTCCTATTCCCGCTCTCACATACATATCACTGGCGACGAGGATGGGATCCGATGGTACAGCGCACGGAAAGAAACTTGGCAGTTAGGCATAATAAAACATAGAATAGGAACTGAACTGCACTGTGCGATGGCTTTCAAGAAGCAACATGTTGAAGCATTTCTTCAACTTGAGAACTGCAGGTGTTGGAATTTTTAGAGGAAAAAGGGGCGTTACCTTTTGAAACGGATTTACTGAATAATATATCCTGGTTGAGTGATCTTGTATTTATGTTTTTTTTTTGTTTGGGTGGGAAATCATCAAATAATTTCAATAATAAAAGGGCGTGTCAGACTTTTACTGACTAAAACCCACCCGTGTTCCCTCAGTTGCCTGTGTGCCAGGGGCCGCGGTATCTCTTTCGAACAACCTAAACCCCTGGCAGACATCGGCCCTTGCGGGCCCCATCAGTTGATGCTGACATCTCTTTGAGGCGCGCGTGGAACACAACGCGCCGTCGATCCAGGCTTGGTCCTTAACGGACAGCGAGCTACCCATTACTCGCCGTCCGCAAGCCGGCGCCTATGGTGGCCGGGAATCAGCCTGGGATTCCCGACACCCAGGGCGTCTCCCGCGACGACTACGGCCGTGAGGGCGCATATACTGCCTCTTCCTCACGTGCGCCGCCTCCCTGTGGCGTGGCTCCCGTGGCGTGCCTAGCACTGGGTTGCGACAATCGCGCTCTCCATGTCGCCATGAGATCCCGCCGGAGCTCTGTACGCTGTGCCGCGATTTGTCGCGGCAGCGGAGTAACGGCTCCTCGCGCCACTCCCAGATGTAGGTATGCGAGGACCTTTGCCTCCAAATCCCATGCCGGCAATCCGGCAAGTTGCATTAAAGGTCTCTGCACACAGCGGGCGTGGCGCGGCGGGACGGGACGGCGACGCGACACTGAGCAGTTGTAATGTACTAGATATTACGGACGACGCCACACAGAGCCGTCCCGCTCGACGCGACGGTAACCGTCGCGCCACGCCGCCGCCGCGCCGAGCGGGAATACAAGTCAGAAGCGGCGGGGACGGGCGCGGCGGGACGCGAGCGCAGCGCCCTCAGGACGCCGACGCTTTGTGTTGTTTGGTTTACGTATGTAGTAGTCACACTTATCACTGCCGGCGGGGCGTGAGCACGTCGCGTCGGACGGTACGGAGCGTGAATGTGATTTTGTATTGTTTTACAAAAATGGATGTCGAAAAATTAGTCGAATGTGTTCGTGCTCACGTATGTTTGTACGATTTGGGCCATAGGCAGTATAAAAACACTGTACTTAAAAATGAACTTTGGGAGTCTATAGGAAAAGAGTTGAATCAAAGCGGTAAGTGACAGTTATTATATTTATTCTATTACATTTATTCTATTATTATTAAAATAGGTCACAAACTTTTCCCTCACATCGAAAGCTGCGTTTGGAGATCTTTGATTTGTGGGTCTTACTGGAGTGAATGCCCTTGGATCACTCTGTATTTCCTTTAGATCAATAAAAAATGTTTCTCCTTTCACTCTGATGAAATTATGTAAGGTGGCTTTTACAATATGTATTGCGGTTTCAACATTGGTTTCTATGTGTCTATTGAAAATTCTGAACTTCTGTGCCAAAATTTCAAAACTGTTCTCAATAACTCGTCTAGCTCGACAAAGTCGATAGTTAAAAGTTTTTTTTCTGTTGTCATGTACAACGGCTGCTCTAGGAAAAGGTTGCATAAGATATTCCTTCAAAGCAAACCCTTCATCTCCTATCAAAACATGTGGTGTGGGATCTTCATCTCCTGGGAGAGGTTTTGGCGGTAGTAGTAATTTTCCGTGTAAGTACGCTTGATAAAAATTTGAGTTTTCGAATAGTCCGCTATCACTCATTCGACCATAGCTACCGATATCCACAGTAATAAATTTATAAAATGGATCTACGATTGCTAACAAAACGATAGAGAAGTAATTTTTTGTAGCAGTAGTAATGTGTTCCGCTATTTGGAGGACATTTAATAGCAATGTGCTTCCCATCTATACTGCCCACGCAGTTGGGAAAATTCCATAATTCTCTGTATCCAACTTCTGATTGCCTCCATGTTTCCTCTGATGGTGCTGGCATATACGTTGGTTGCAATAAAATCCATATTTCTACGCAGACATTCTTCACAATATTGCTGACTGTACTATGTCCAACCCGAAAAGAAAATGCAATGGTTTGATAAGAATCACCGGTGGTTAAATACCTTAAACAAAGAAATAAGGTTATTATTTATGAGGAATAATTTGTTATGTTATAATACAATGCAATACAAATATATTCATTAAATAAAATAGTATAATTCTTTATTTTTAATTATTTATTTTAAAGTTTTATTCTATTCTATTCTGGTAAATTTTATCATTACCGCAGGTGAAGCAGTAAAACACAAATGGAAGACAATCAGAGACGGCTACACTAAATATAAAAAACAGCTCAAAGGAACAACTGGTTCTAGTCGTAGAAACGTAAATTACACATGGGCATCACAACTGGCATTCTTGGACCATTTCAATGCGCCTCGAGAATCCCATTCAAACGTTCCTGTTGAAATAGCACCAACATCACCATCTTTGCCTCAAAGTCAACCACCTGGTCATACTCCTGGATACGATAGTATAACTTTCCAATCACCGGTCCCCTCACCTCCATCGCAGATTTCCCAGCCACCAATGCAAGCTACCTCATCAACATAGTTTTATTCTATTCTATTCTGGTAAATTTTATCATTACCGCAGGTGAAGCAGTAAAACACAAATGGAAGACAATCAGAGACGGCTACACTAAATATAAAAAACAGCTCAAAGGAACAACTGGTTCTAGTCGTAGAAACGTAAATTACACATGGGCATCACAACTGGCATTCTTGGACCATTTCAATGCGCCTCGAGAATCCCATTCAAACGTTCCTGTTGAAATAGCACCAACATCACCATCTTTGCCTCAAAGTCAACCACCTGGTCATACTCCTGGATACGATAGTATAACTTTCCAATCACCGGTCCCCTCACCTCCATCGCAGATTTCCCAGCCACCAATGCAAGCTACCTCATCAACATCGCAAGCCACCCCGTCATCATCACAGGCACCCCCGTCATCATCAAGCATTTCATCTCGAAAGGCTAAACGATCAAGAGGACATCCAGGAAGTGATGATGATGTAGGGAGAGTGATACAGTTTATAAATTCTAATAAAAATAAGAAGGAACTCGACGTTACTGACAATTTATTCCTTAGTTATGCCGATACATTCAAGAAATTTCCGCCCAGAGAACAAGCCATTGTTAAACTGGAAATGGCCAAATTGTTTTCAAATATCGAACTCCGTCTGCTCGATTCTACATCATATAATCCACTCCATACGAGTATATCGATGGCATCACCAGCTTACTCTAATATAAGTTCAGTTAACAACACAAACCAGGAATCGCCAGCTTCTCAACCAATTAATCTATCTGGAGACAATAATGACAATGTGGGAGAAGAAAATTTTATATTCGAATTTTTATGAGTGAGTGATGTTGATAAGGAGATATTGAAAAGTTAGTCATCATTTGGAATTTATAAGTCAAATTCATTATTAGAATTAATCAAAGTATGGATATCATTTCAAAAATTAGCTTAGGTACATTGCCACTATATGCTATCTGTGATTAAAAGCTGTGAGTAATTTAGTATAGTATAATATAGATACATCATTATGTAAAAAAATAGCTTTTTGTTATTGATTATATATACTGTTGATGTTAATTAAACTTAGAAATTGAAAAGACTGTGATTTTGAGACTGTTGTTAATTAAAGGTTAAGCTAGATTTATTCATATTTTATGTTAAAAGTCATAAAGAAATAAATAATGAAGACTGGTGTTAAAGTAGTTAGAGATTTAGTTATATACTTTATACAATTTATTTAGCTTATATAAGCTGTTTGTGATCTGAAGTATATAGATTAGCAATATTTAGTTTTCTGGTTAAAAAATAATTCTATAAATTATAATTTTCAAAATATGAATCAATCAATGAAAATTGAAAAATTTTGTTAAGTTACTTTCATTAAGCTATAATTGTGATTATAAAGAATGTTGATAATTTTAATTACGCTGGATATATTTAATTTGGTTTTCTGCTCAAAAATGTTAACAAGTGTCAATTATATAAATAAAAAGGTTACCTACCTCAAACAAATGGCCAGCCTTTCTCTTGAACTGATTGATCTCCTCCAATTTGTGTCCAGTTTACTTATCGTATCACATAAAATACTATGCAATTCTTCAAAACACTCTTGCGTCATTTTGAAGTAGGCGTAAAACTTATCTTCGTGGGATAAAATTTCGCGGCATAGTCTGTGATACTCCCCATAATTACGACGGTTTTGATTTATTTCATGCACCCATTTCCGTTTACGTTGTTTTTTCTTAGCTAGCACAAATAAGAGCAAGAGCGTTTCCACGTCTGAATCGCTCAACATCTTTTTGATGAATGAATAGCGTCGCGATACGGTTGGCGTGAATGGGCGCGGCGGGACGGGACGTGATCGCGTCCGCAGTGTGACCGATGCCGCCGCGCCAGCGCAGCGTCGCCGCCCCGCCACGCCGCGCCCCGCCACGCCACGCCGGCTGTGTGCAGAGACCTTTATGGTTGACGTTACGAATTACGTCGATATTTTGAATCTCAAATTACAAGGCAAAGATTGTTCACTTCCGACTATGTTTAATTTGATAAGTGGATTCAAAGCTAAATTAAATCTGTTTTTAATTAATTTAGCCACAGGAAATATTGACCTTTCCCCACACTCAAACATTTGAAAAAGAAGCTCAATATCACCTCTATTAATTGTTCTAAGTACGCATCTTAAATTACATACATGCTTATTACAGTCGTTTGAGAGCAGATTTCAGGACTTTGAGAGACAAAAACAAAATATTAACATTTTTATAAATCCCTTCATAATCAGTTTGACTGAAATAATTGGTTATCATACTCGTTATTTTTGAAAACCTATCCGAAGACAGTGACAGTTGAAATGACAGAGACGATATTTTCGAATTTTGGTGAATCGTAGCCGTAGTTATTTACGCGATAGTGCCAACTGCAATTTCCGAAGAAATTCGCCATAGAATTGTAACAATGCATCAGTAGGGTCTAAGCATTCGTGCAATTTTGAGAGATCTGCTCTTGACGGTGAGCTCATTCTCACATTCTGTATGTTTTTTGAAATATTTAAAAGGTAATTAAAAATCCATGAACTTGAAAGTTGTTTTTTTTTAGCGAAACACTGTTGCTCTATGGGTAAGACGATACGCCGAAGAAGGCAATATTAGCGATCGTCGACAGAACAACCATCGCCCCGCTGCATTAACCGAAGCCCAGAGAAGAGAAAGGCTCCGCGAATACGAAGTTGATGGATTTATACCAACGTAGCGGCGTCAAAGGCATCTTCATTCAATAGATTTGGATCATAGGATTCCTGCCTACAAAGTACAAAGTAGATATGACAGACGCTCCTAAATCCACACGCGTAAATTTTGCTCACCGATTTTTGGCTCGCTTCGTAACTATGGATGAAACATGGCTCCACCATTATGATCCCGAAACGAAACAACAGTCTGTAGCGACCCTAGCGATGCGATTGCTGAATTGCATTTTTGATATTGTACGGGAGCGCCCGCGCCGGACTCGCTAGTCGCTTACATACCATCGCCCTGCCACGTTCCTAATTTACTGTTATCTATAATCAAGTATTGTGAACCCTAATTAAATATTTATCTAATTCAGTATAATCTAGAGTCGCCTATCATTTTACCTGGACCCACATCAATAACACGCACAACAAGTGGTGACCCCGAACGTTTACAGGCAATAGTTTTTGAGTTTTTTTTTTTTGTGTTTTGCGCCATAAGATCTCAATGGCAACGTGGCAAGGGCGCGTCAGATTACCGCGTGGGTGCAAGTGCAGTGAATAGTCTCGAAACTACTACGATGGCTACCCCAACAACAGCCGGAATAGCCGCGGCTGCCCAGGCAGCTGCCACCGGAGTAGCAGCAGTATCGGTACAGGCAAGGATACCAGATTTTTGGACAGATTTGTCAAGATCATGGTTCTGTCAGTTCGAGGCTATAATGGCACCTCAGAAGTAATAAAACTCACGAGTGTTGGTTATGAAGAGAGAGAATATATTTCTTAACTACAGACTATATAGACAATGTTCTGATTACAAAGTATGCCACTAGATGGCGTAAGGTGTATTTACTTTGATATCATTTCTAACACCCCCACTATATCAAAATAACAAATAAACTTATAACTATACAACATTTATAAAACATAACATTTCAATTATCCTTTATTTGAATAACACCAAGAGTTTCCATGAATTTGTAATGTTTCACACTACATAAACCTTTGGTTAATAAGTCAGCGGGCATGTTGGCAGTTGGCAAATATTTTGTTTCTATTACATCATTATTTATTATGTCTCTAATGAAATTGTAACGCACATCAATATGTTTAGAACGTTTATGTGACTGATGATTATTTGCCAGCTTTAATGCGCTCTGACTATCATTGTATAGTACAATTTTATGAAAAGACCCTGTAAGCTCAAGTTCTAAGTTCTGTAAATAAATGGCTTCACGGCCAGCTTCTGAAAGCGCCATGAACTCAGCCTCACAACTACTTAAAGCTACAGTCCTCTGTTTCTTGCTTTCCCAAGAAATAGCAGAACCAGATTTCATAAAGCAAAATCCTGTGTATGACCGTCTGTCAATTATATCACTTGCCCAATCTGCATCTACATATCCTACTAGGTCTGCTTTTCCTTTGGAATATTTTAAACAATAGTTTTTTGTTTTCAACAAATACTTTAAAATTCTTTTGGCATAATGCCAATGAGTATCAGAAAAATAATTATTAAATTGACTCAAGTAGCTAACTGAATAAGCTATATCTGGTCTAGTCATTACGGCTAAGTACATCAAGCTACCTATTAATTTTTGATATGGTATTTTCTGATTAGAAATTTCAGACTTTTCTAAATACAATTTACACTCTATAGGAGTTTTAGCAGTATTACAATCAGACATATCAAATTTTTTAAGTAATTGTTCAATATAATGCTCCTGATCTATTGTAATTACATTTGAATTAGTGTCAATATTTATCCTCATACCTAAATATTGTTTGACTTGACCTAGATTTTTTATCTTGAATTTTTGACTCAATGCTTCTATTAAACAATCAGTTTCAGACCTGTTATTTGAAAATATCAAAAAATCATCCACATATATACCAACAATAGTTTTCATGCCATTACTATGATTTTTTATAAATACACAAGGTTCTAATTTACTCTTTCTAAATCCCAAATTACATAATGTTTCCTCTACTCTTTGATACCAAGCGAGAGACGATTGTTTAAGTCCATAAACAGCCTTTTTTAATTTTAAAACTTTATTAGGGTCTGTGACAGGAAATCCTTCAGGCAAGTGCATGAAAATGCTCTCTTTCAGGTAACCATTAAGAAAAGCTGTTGTGACATCGAGATGAGTTATGTCCATACCTAACTGTACACTCAAAGCAAATAGTAATCTTAAACTTGAATGTCTAATGACAGGAGAGAATGTTTCTTGATAGTCCACACCGGCTTTCTGTGTAAAACCTTTGGCTACTAGTCTCGCACGATACCTCACTTTGTTGTCATATTCATATTTCTTTTTCAGCACCCACTTACATTGCACAACACTCACATTAGCTGGAGCATTTACGATTTCCCATACCTCATTGTCTTTGAATGACTGCAGTTCCTCTGCCATCGCCTGCAACCATTGTTGTTTCTCAGGACCGCTGATAGCCTCTGCATATGTCATGCCATCATCTCCTATGCTGGTGCACAGATTAACAACGCCATACCTGTCAGGTTTCTTTCTCTGTCTCTTTTGCTTTACTTCGGCCACTGCCATTGGTGAATCAACTGTCTTCTTCCTCTGTGAAGTATCTTCTGAAACTTGCTGCTCTCCTCTTGGGTCTGGCAGCACATTCCCATCTTCAACATCTAGGTATTCTGACTCTGATTCACTCGAGCTTGACTGGTTAAATGGTTCAGGTTTAATCACAGATTCTACCTTTGATTCCCCCACTGAATCTGTGTTTTCGACATGGACTGTGACTGTATCTTGATTCCTCTTCTTTTCTAGAATCACTACATCTCTACTGGTTGTGACTTGATTCTTCACTGGATCATAAATCCTATAACCCTTTACATTTTCACTGAACCCAACGAGAATGTGTTTCTTGGACTTTCTGTCCAACTTGTTCCGCTTCTCTTTCGGAACATGTACCATTACTGGACTTCCAAATATGCGTATGTCCTGTAGATTTGGTTTTCTCCCTGTCCATATCTCATATGGAGTTTTTCCAATGCCTGAAGCTACTGACCTGTTTTTCAAATAAACGGCAGTATTTGCAGCTTCCGCCCAGAACTTTTTCTCTAAGTCGGCTTCAAACAGTAGACACCGAGCTTTTTCCACAATCGTACGGTTCGATCTTTCACTGAGACCATTTTGTTCGGGCGTGTAGGGGTTTGTTCTTTGGTGTATTATGCCCTCTTTCTTCAGAAAAGCTTCAAAATCTTTGTTGCAGTACTCACCACCATTATCAGTCCTTAAGATTTTGATTTTCTTATTTTGACTATTTTCTACCATCGATTTGAACTCTTTGAAATAACTTAATGCTTCACTTTTCGCTTTCAGGAAATAGATGAAAGTCATTCTAGAAAAGTCATCAATGAACAGTAGAAAATATCTTGCACCACCAATTGAATGGCTCTCCATAGGACCACAAATGTCAGAATGAACGATCTGTAGTATTTCTGTAGCTCTGGTACCCTTGGGGAAGGGCGACCGTGCCTGTTTACCCTCACAACATATTTCACAATTTGACTTACTTGTCACAAACGTGTCAGGATAATCCAGTCCTTCGACCATTCCATGCTTCATTTTGTTCATATCACTGCTGTTTATATGTCCTAGCCTCCTGTGCCATGTGTCACCGTCAGCAACTGAAGGAGTTAGCAAACAGCTCTGTGTTGTTTTTAATTTTAACTTGTACACTCCATCAATAAGTTCAGCCTCCGCAACTAAATCACCTAATTTATTTCGGATCAGGCACTTATTAGGCTCGAAAATGACACTATTTCCATTTTTTATCAGTTCACTGACTGATAAGAGGTTAGTCGTTAGACTCGGCACGCACAATACATTCGTTACGTTAACCTCGTAATCGTGACTTGTCATAATTTCTACCTCCCCGGAACACAATACAGGAACTTTTGTTTTATTAGCGACGATTATCTCCGGCAAACTTGGTGAAAACAATGAATTTTTCAACCAATTTTCATTCGCTGTCATATGCAAACTGGCGCCGCTGTCGACGTACCAGTCACTTTTAGTGAAATTCCCACTGAGAAAAACAACGTTGAAAGCGTTAGTCTGTTTCTTCTTCTCTGAATTTTCTTGTAAAAGTGGACACTGATTACGATAATGACCGGTCTCCTTGCATTTGTAACATGTTATTGTTTTCGTGTTTTTGACATTTGAGTTTGACGTATGCGCAGACTGTTGTCTATGCTTATTGCTGGTGCCACATTTACCTTTCTTATGCCAACCTTTTGCAAGTAATGCTGAGTTACATTCCGTTTCACTCATTTGTGTTGACTCCATATCCAACAGCTTGGTTTTGATTGAATCAGCCGATATTCCGATTCCAGAGTGCTCAATTGCCATGATCATAGGCATAAAATGTTCTGGCAAACCGGCAAGCATCAATGAGCCGACCCATTCGTCATTTATTTCAAAACCCGTACCCGTTAAACGCTGCGCTGTTTCCACTATACGTGTCACATAATTCGTCATATTTTCACTGTTTTCTAACCTGATTGAGATAAGATGACGAAGCAATGTAATCCGCCGCGAAAATCCTGAATCGTCAAACAAAGACTTCAATGTCGTCCACAATTCCTTCGTGGTTTTTGCATGCTTTATGTGCACATATAAAGATGAATCGATCGTCAAAATAACTTTTGCACGCGTTTTAGCATCTGCCGTCGTGTCTGCTGCTTCTGTAGGACCAGCAGCGGGTTCCCTTTTGATGTACTTGTCTGCACTTTCCAGTATCAACAAATTTTCTACCGCGAACGCCCAATCATCGTAATTGTCACGACCTTTGAGTTTCGGCACGTTCGTCAGAAAATTGGAACTCATTTTTAAACACAAAACACGAAAATACTAACAATAAACTATTACTTTTAATGAAAATTAAGGGGCTGGGCCCATAACCTAATAAAACTCACGAGTGTTGGTTATGAAGAGAGAGAATATATTTCTTAACTACAGACTATATAGACAATGTTCTGATTACAAAGTATGCCACTAGATGGCGTAAGGTGTATTTACTTTGATATCATTTCTAACAAGAAGCAGGGTGACGCACAGCTAATTGACATAGCAATCGCCAGGTTGACCCAGGACACAGTGCAAGTTACCGCTATAATCGAAGCCCCGCCAGAGTCAGGCAAGAACGCAGCATTAAAAAAAGCGTTTACTGACGATTTATGAGGAAAGTACGGACAAGCAATTCCAGAGGCTAATTCAAGAGATGGACCTGGGAACACAGAAACCATCGCAGCTGTATAGGTCGATGGCAGCCCTAGCCAGGAATTGCAGCGTGACGGACGAGCCACTAAAAAGGTTGTGGTTAAATCGTTTACCCCCGGGCATGCGGGCGGTCCTGACAGTGACCGGAGACACGAAAATGGAGGACCTCGCTGCAACGGCAGACAGAGTGATGGAGAACATAAGCACCGGTGAGGTCGCGTCAATAGCACCAAGCACATCGGATTTGACATGCAACACGAAGACGGATTTGGTCAAGCATCTATCTGTGGAAATGAAGGAGTTGCGTGGAGAAATACATGACATCAGGAAGCGAGACGGGAACCCGGGACAGGTCCGGAGAGGACGGCGTTGGCAGCAGAGGCGCTACAAAGCCGGGAGCCAATCAAGACCGCGCCGCACACCGAGTTCCTCGGACTGGCTATGCAGGCACATTTTCCGTTACCGGGAAAGCGCGCGAGTGTGGGAGTCTCCGTGTAATTGGTCCAAGAAACAGCAGGGTGTGGGAAACTAGTGGCGGTACAGTCATCATCGGTGGGAGAGTGTACCGCGGGAAACCACCGACTCTGCGTGCGAGATTATAGAAGTGGTATCGTGTATCTAGTGGACACAGGAGCGAATGTATCAGTGATACCAGTGGGTAAAGTGAGAGGTAGCAAAGTTAAACGTGAGTGTTTGTATAAATAAGCTGTTCGCGGCGAATAACACTGAGATAAAAACTTATGGTGTAATTAACATAGATCTTAATTTAGGTTTAAGGAGTTTTAAATGGTCATTCATTATTTGTGATGTAAAGCAGCCTATTTTAGGAGCAGATTTCCTAGAGGCACACCAACTGATAGTACATAAAAAGCGGTTGATTGACGGTCATACTAAATTAAGTAGGGAAGCATCTGTCGTAAAGTGTACGGAACCATCTGTTTCGAGCATACAGTTAAATAACCCATACAGGGAATTACTAAAAGAATTTCCGAGCATAACTAAGGCTGTATCTTACAAGGAATCATCTAGCCACAATGTTTACCACCACATAGAGACTACAGACGGCCCTCCAGATTTAACGCGCGCTAAGCCATTGCCACCACATAGGTACAAAATGGTACAGGAGGAATTCAGGGTAATGCAGGAGTTAGCAATTTGCAGGCCATCCAGCAGTCCGTGGGCGAGCGCTCTACACGTCGTGCCGAAGGACGGACAGATCAGACCCTGTGGTGACTATCGTGCACTCAACGCGATCACGAAGCCAGACAGGTAGCCGATACCAAGACTGCAGGATTTTACCTATGGGTTAGCAGGTAAGTAAAGGACAATGACCAAATTAGTATGAAGACTGGTGCGTTTTGTTTTTTTAGCGGCGTTCGATCTAATATGAAAAAAACGGTGCAGAATAATATTATGAATCAATTATTGTATGGGGTCCTATAGCGAAAACGCAGTCTGGACCGAGTTATATCAGTTTAAATATTAACATTTTGTTTTACATATTATGGAATAACTCTTAATACTAAGCATATTTTTGACCTTCCCAAGTGATATTCACTATTTAGTTACTACTTATTATCTTCAAATACATTTTTATATTTATTTATTATGTATTAGTTAGAAACAATAAAACTTGGCATATGATGGACTTTTTATTAAAAAAATAACATATTACATTTGGACATCATCATCGCTGGGTTCATCATCAGCCTCATTTTCGATGTCGTGTCTTACAATTATATTGTCTAAAAATAGTGCTGGGGGACTAAGATTAGGTTGATGTCTGCCCCATCCTAAGTACCAGACAATAGCTACCGCGTGAGAACAGCAGCCGAGGGTTCTTTTTCCCACAATACAGCTACAGTAGTGGCCTATTATGGCTTCTTTTCCATGCGCATTTTCTTCATACAGTATATAAACATAATATATCCGAGCCTGCCGATGTCTGGACTGAATTCTTCCCCTTAGTAGCACAGGATTGGCAGCTACTATTCCGAATTGTGTTATATTTTGTGTGTTAAGTTCACGGCATACTTCTATGTGATATTGACCATTATTCTTTATATGCTCGCCATAATAGCTTCGAGATTGTTTTATTTGGTAAGTACCAAGAGCATATAAAATAAGGTCATCTGTGGTGAGAGTTGGAAAACGATCGAGTTCCGAGTTTTCTGCGGTTATTGAACGGAATATAGCTCTGCGAGCATTTAGATTATTTGCAATTACATAACTGCTTAGATGGTTCTCCATATCGGACCTTTGGTGTATCTCACTCAATATATCACTAACTAACCTGTGATCAGTCAGAGGTTGACCAAACGCATTGAGCATAGCACACGCAATCTTTATTTCATCAAACAGGTGCGTCATTGCTCGGTTATTATTCGTGTGCCTTAATTGCTTAAACTGGTTCTTCAGCCTGCCATTTATTGTTTCAACGACCCAGCGACACATCGTTACTTTCCTGGATTCGTTTGCTTCTCGAGTCGTCAGCTGAGAGTCAGTACTGCTTTTGAATGAAATCCGATCCCCGACACCAAACTGGTAACAAAATGAACTACCATTAGCGAAATGAAAATCGTAATTAAGCCTAAGAAAGCGTTTTCTCTACAGTTAGTTACACAGGGTCTGAACAATGCTAGAAAAAGACCTAAATCAAGATGAGTTTACATCTTGATTTAGGTCTTTTTCTATAGCCTTAAATGTAGGTATAAGATATTCTTTCATAATAATGATCGGCTGTCTTACACCCGGGGCTCTGCCCGCCTGTTAGGTGGGTCACAGAAAGTACAGATCACACTTCTCAGGGAAATAATATTTCATTTAGCCAGGCAAATGTGTAGTCTATTCTAGGTTCTACTTTTCCTACTATCGAAAATATCATGTCGATTCGTTGCGACGTAAAGGATGGATAAAAAAACAGTTAAGCAGACACATTTTTACAATTTTTCGTATAATTGATTAATTGTATTCTGGTAAACAACTTACCTCTGTTATATTTCTAATATTGATGAGATACTGCATCAAGGAAGGATGTGCTTGCACTAATTCAGCAGTTAATGGCATTGACGGTCTCCGGCGATTATTACTCCGATTTAAAGTGCGTTGGCACAACAAACAAAGTCCCAAGTCTGCCATATTAATACAACAACAAAATCCAACACGTAAAGCACAATCACAGTCCGATTATTATGTTAAGCACAGGTTATCCAATTAAAAAAGCGTTTTCCAAGTCCAGAATATTAAGCCAAGTCGTCTATAAAATCACCAGGAGAAACTCAAAACACACGTAAACCACGAAGGTACAACAGTGACTGCTTGTGACAGTGACTGCAACAGTGCAACAGACAACAGTGACTGCTGACAACAAAAGGCACCAATTTTACGATTTAATTACCCTTATTTCAGTTTAGACTGAGTTTATGATGTAAGGCCCCATACAATATTTCATTTGTTCTATTACTCTGCATCATATTTTTCACATCCGATCGTCTGCCGCCCTGCCAGGGGTGCGGGTTGTTCGAAAGAGATACCGCGGCCCCTGGCACACAGGCAACTGAGGGAACACGGGTGGGTTTTAGTCAGTAAAAGTCTGACACGCCCTCTCGCTCCACCCAGAGCGGGAGAAGTTATTTGATGATTTCCCACCCAAAAAAAAAAAAAAAAAAAAAAAAAAAAAAAAAAAAAAAAAAAAAAAAAAAAAAAAAAAAAAAAAAAAAAAAAAATCGTCTGCCGCCAAAAAAACAAAAGACACCAATTTTACGATTTAATTACCCTTATCTCAGTTTAGACTGAGTTTATGATGTAAGACCCCATACAATATTTCATTTGTTCTATTATTCTGCATCATATTTTTCACATCCGATCGTCTGCCGCCAAAAAAACAAAAGGCACCAATTTTACGCATTGTCTTTTTCGGAAAAATAGACATCAACCGGGCCCATCATAACATTTGCGTAATAAATATACTATACTATACAGGATATACAGGGTTACTGGTAACTCGACGTATTCCTTGCAGGACGTCATAGTAGGGTTAAAATGCAACAAATGAAGCCACCAAATGTTCTACCGAAATTCAGTAGTTTTTGAATTAGTTAAGAGTTTTAGTTTTTTTATGAAAAATCCCAGATTAAACCATTTGAAACCAATTTAAAAATGATTTACGGCGCGACTGTACTGAAATTTAAGTTATTATCATAGTTGACGCCGTAGCAGACCTTTGTTAATAATTAAAAGTTCAATAATGCCTAAAACTTTGGCAAATATCACTAACCAAACATTTAATTTTTTGTAATTTTTGCTATTACTTCATAAAAAATGTAGTCTAGTGCAAAAAAAAATACTACACCTGGTGTACAAATTACTAGAAAAATATCCTTGTCTTATCAGTTATTCAGAAAGGTATGATTGTCAATACTTTTGCATGTGTGCCAGGGAAGAGAAGAGTTTTATGGGGGGCAGGTAAAATTGCGAGACGGTCAACCTATTGTTTCGTATTCGTATTATTCGTAGTTTTTACCTGCGCTTGAACTCCAACCACTCGGGGAGCTTTGTGATTGGTCGCTATTGTTCTCTCGGCATGACAGGGGGTGCGATTTTGCAAAATTTGGTCGTCAGCGTTAGTTAGTTTCAACTCTACGTCGCGCAAGCTCGTGTTTTGTTACTGGCTATTTCCCTAACTGTTGCTGCGTATCTTGCTCTTGTGCTGTGCTGTAGGCACAGCACAGCACAAGAGCAAGAACGCAGCGCAGAATATGCAGCCATAGTCAGCGCTTATGAAGGCTCATAAGCGCTGACTATGGCTGCATATTCTAATCCTGAATACGCTGACATAATGTACTGTTACGGACTTTGTGACGGTAACGCTGCTGAGGCGCGGCGAGAATATCAACTTCGCTTTCCCAACCGCCGACTCCCCCACGTTAGTGTCTTCGGATCGACTTATCGGCGAATATCTGAAACTGGCAGCGTCCAAAGAAGCAGGCAAGTTGACACTGGTCGTTCCCGGAGATACACGGCTGAGGACGAGGAGCTTATTCTTCAACGTTTTATTGACGATCCTAACACATCGACAAACATCGTAGCGCGTGAGCTTGGTTTGTCACAGTGGAAAGTCTGGTCTGTAGTTCACTTGTCAGGCCGACATCCATACCATTACCAACCAGTCCAGTCATTAGAAGAAGGAGATCCGCCGAAACGGCTTGAATTTTGTCGTTTTATGCTAAGTGCCGACGCCGACAGCGAAAACTTTTTAAAAAACATTCTGTGGACCGATGAGTCATGTTTTGATCGTGATGGTATCACAAATTACCACAACTTACATTACTGGGCACCGAAAGCAGAAGCAAACCCTAAAAAACTGAAACCAACCGCATCCCAGCGAAGGTTCTCGCTTAATGTTTGGATGGGTATTATTGACGACAAATTAATTGACCCACATTTTTTACCCCGAACACTAAATGGGGAACTTTATGAAGATTTCCTCAGAAATCATTTATCAGCACTGCTCACGGATGTACCGGAAGAAAGAAGAGCAAACATGATTTACCAAAATGACGGATGTCCATCCCACTTCCGAATCACAATTCGACAATTGCTGGATGAAAACTATCCAAACCGATGGATAGGGCGCGGTGGGCCGATTCCGTGGCCTGCACGAAGCCCTGATCTGACGCCGCTAGACTTTTACGTCTGGGGTCATATGAAAGATCTAGTTTATGTGACCCCAGTAAATTCAATTGAAGAACTAAGGGAGAGAATTACAAATGCGGCGGACCAGATGAGGGCAACAATCACCTCAAGAATAACAAAAACCGAAGTAAGTGTAGGGACACATGTAAGTATGTAAGGCAGAGTGCAAGGTTAGCAAATTGTATGCGCGCGCGATGTATAAATTGGAACGACCAGTTACTGCGCACTGGTCCGGGCGAACGGTTCTATCTGGGAACACGCGAAATATATTCGGTAAACACAGCCCGATTTTCATTGTCTCCAGAACCCCGATCCAGAGGAGGCGGTACTCAGATTAGGGATTCCCGAGAACATTACGAGTGTTGCATGATCCCTAAAGTGGTGACCCCCGTAAACTATACACGTATTACACAAAGTGCGCGATTATAGTACTGGCCACGTAGTTACGAACTATCGACTATGATGCAACCAGTGTTACCAGCGCAACCGCTGGCATCAGGTCAGCCGACCGCGCCAGTGAAATCCGAGGACGGTGATTTATCACAAATTACCATCAAGACACAGATTCCTGAGTTTTGGGCAGACGAGCCACGGCTATGGTTTGGACAGTTTGAGGTCATAGTCGCAGACCAGAAAAAAGGTGAGAAGGCGAAATTCAATTTGGTGATCGCGAAGCTGAGCAAAGACAACGTACGACAAGTGTCAGATTTAGTGCTAGAACCACCTGCAGAAAAACCATACACAGTGCTAAAAGAACGACTGCTGAGCGTATACGAAGAGTCAGATACACAGAGAGTGCGGAAATTGCTAAAAGAAATCGATCTAGGAGATCAGAAACCATCACAACTACTGCGAAGTATGAAGGACCTGGCCAGGGGCAAATTTCCAGAAGATACCCTGCGTATGCTATGGATCGGACATCTACCAGTGGCAGCACGTACGGTATTGGCGGTCAGTGAAATCACGGATCTGAATAAGTTAGCGGAACAAGCAGACAAGATCATGGAAACTGCAGAGCCGAGAGATGCGATTTCGGAAGTCACTGCTAGCTCCTCCCCATCAAGCGCGGATTTATTGATCGCAGAGGTATCGAAGCTAAGTAAGTGTATCGAGGAAATGCAGAGAGGTAGTCAGAGGGAGAGAAAACCATACAAATCACGATCTCGATCACAGTCACCAGAGAGGCGATGGAACAACTCGTCGCAACGACGGGACAGGAGGAGATCGGCGGACTGGATGTGTTTCTACCATTTTCGATTCGGGAAGAAAGCTAGCAAATGCGAAAAACCGTGTAGCTGGAAAAAAGGCGCGGCGCCGTCAGAAAAACGAGAGACGGGAAACTAGGAGCGCTGCAGTCAACGGTGGAGCACTGCAGCGACTTGTCAAACCACCGGCTATGCGTTAAGGATACAATTACGGGTATGCGTTTTTTAATAGACACAGGGGCAAATGTTTCTGTCTTGCCCGTTACCAAAAAACCATATAATATAAGTGATTGTACAAATTTTACATTATATGCAGCTAATGGCTCAGAAATTAAGACGTATGGCACTAGAAATTTAACATTACATCTTAATCTTAAACAACCTTATAAATGGACCTTCATCGTTGCAAATGTAAAACAGCCAATTATAGGAGCGGATTTTTTGCGTCATTATAAGTTGTTAGTAGATTTAAATGCTCAAAAATTGGTAGATAAGAATTTTAAATCATTAACCAGCGGTAACATGGTCGAATGCTCAGAACCCTCAGTCAGCATTGTAGACAGTAACCACCCATTTCACGAGCTACTATCGCAGTATTCAGACATCACTAAACCCACGCCATATAGGGACGACGACGCTGATAACAACAAAGTATTGTATCACATTGAAACGACGGGACCACCCGTACATGCGCGTGCTAGACCCCTTCCCCCAAACAGATATCATAAGGTGAAGGAAGAATTTAGGTTAATGCAGGAAATGGGAATCTGCAGACCCTCCAACAGCGCGTGGGCCAGCCCGCTATATGTGGTGGCGAAGAAGAATGGGGATATCCGGCCGTGTGGCGACTATAGGCGCCTGAACGCAATCACGAAACCGGACCGATACCCAGTACCACGGCTTCACGACTTTACCTATGTACTGACAGGTAAGAAAATCTTTACAAAACTAGATATTAATAAATCGTACCATTGCGTGAAAGTCGCGAAGGAAGACATTGAGAAAACTGCCATCATAACCCCCTTTGGTCTATTTGAATTTCCGCGCATGACCTTCGGTTTACGAAACGCGAGTCAAACATTCCAACGGTTCATGAACCATACAGTTCTGCAAGGGTTAGACTTTTTATTCAGTTTTGTCGATGACGTCATAATAGCTAGCGACTCAATTGAAGAGAATAAAGTACACCTTAAACAAGTTTTTGAAAGATTTAGGCAGTCAGGCATCACCATTAATTTATCTAAGTGCGAGTTTGGAAAATCGACCTCAGTTATTTCCCATCGCTGATGACGACGAAACAATAATGAATGAGAATGATAATAAGGTTGAGAAGATAAAAAATAACGACGTACAAAAATCAGAATGGACGGAGGCTGGCCAAATAAACGATCAAATTTTACTTAAGACTCGTGATAGAGAAGTGCAGCATGATCATGAGGCTTGTAATACAAAGTTTGACGTAACGGAAAAAGACTTACTGAAGAAAAAGACTGATTTTGAAGTTAACAATGAAAGTTGTGTAAAAGACTCATATAATATAGGAGAAACAGTTTTGATAAGATATTACAAAACAAAATCATGGAAGTATTATATCGGTGAGATAGAGAGTATAAGTCCAGATACAAAATTTTATACCATTTCATTTTATAAAACTATTGGCATAAAAACAGGTACTTTAAAATTTATTATGCCTAAACGTAACACAGATAAAGATATTGTTCCAGAAGATAGTATTGTGAAAGCAATAGAAATGTTGCAGATATCTGAAAACCCTAATTCTTACGTTTTAATGGAAGATCATGATCAAGTTTATTTTTTGAAGTAATTTTTTTCCTTATATTGCTTTCGAACTAACTACACAAGTACTTTGATCAATTCAGTTTTTTACATAGACAAAAAATATAACAGTTTTGTATGAAGATGCAACAGCAGCGTTAAAATGAACGAATGTGCCGTTCAACTTAATGTTGCTGCATCACCATACAAAACTGTTATTTTTTTATGGAATAAGTTGAATTGAGCTGAGTAGTTAAGTGTAGATAGTCCCTAATATTTTTATCACCTACGTGTGTAAGTAAAACTATTTAATTTTGTTGATTTTTTTGCTAAGTACTTATACAAGTTCCTACTTTTCTGATAATTTTATTTCAAAATAATTAGATTTTTTTACAGTTTACATACAATATTGTTTTGAAGAAGTTTCTTCATTGTTTTCTTAGAACTTAGATAGGTACTAAGATGTTTTCACATGTTTTTTTTTTTTTTTTTTTTAAATATGGAAAACTATTTTTGTTGATCTCACTAATGTAAAACTCTTTGTTGATTTTATGTAAAACTATTTGTTGATCTCTCTGCAGGTTGCTGTTGTATACGTAATAGGTACCAACATTATTATTTTTTAAATGTTATTACCTACCTACATATTTGTTTTCCTATGATAAAACGTTATTAGAATTTAAGTACAACAATTTGATTTCTTAAAAATATATTTGAATATTAAGAAAAATTGTTGCATTTCCTTTGGGGCAGCCCTACACCGAACTCACTTTTGTATGGGAGTTTTAGAGATACCTGCACAACTTTGCCTAGCATTGTAAAAAAAAAATTCTTGTGCTATTCAAGATTCAGTGAAGTCTGATGTGGAAAAGAACTTCATGGCAATATGGGTGTCAAATCCGTTACCAAAATACCTATTCATTTAAAAAGATATTATGACAGGCAATGTTGTAGTTTTTACCTCAACTTTGCCTACGTTTTCAAAGCAATTTTTTGGTGCTTTATAGGTGTTGTTGGGGCTTCAGTGGACTTCAATGAAACTCCCGTATCGAGGTATGGTTGTTTTAATTAGGTTTAACTATAATTTACATTAAATATATAAGGAGCGTACAAGTTCGCGACAATGGTGGAAATTGCGACTGAATATATAATATTTATGACGGTATTCGCATAATAAAATCCATACGGCGCCTGACACTTTTAAAATAGCATAGTGCGACACACACACAACACTGAACATCTTCAGAAGTAACGTGCAGGCGTAAACATCCTCCCCCCGTTGAAACTCACAGGTTTCAACCCTTCAATAACTCCTCTTCAGTTGGTAAGGGGCAGATGCGAACCAGAGGGCGACGTATAATTCCTTTAGCAGTGTTGATGTCGGCTACTCTTGAAATCCCATCTTGTCCTGGGAAGAGCCTTGTAATGCGTCCAAGCCTTCAACATAGGGGTGGGACGCCATCCTCTTGAAGTAGGACCATGTCTCCAATTTTAACTGCGGCGGTGTTGGTCTTCCATTTACGGCGAAGTTGCAACTCGGAGATATACTCGCACTGCCAGCGCCGCCAAAAATGTTGAAATATTTGCTGGAGCCTGGCATAGCGCTGCAAGTTGGTTGAGTGGCGATCTTCTAAAGCTGGTTCAGGCAGCGCGGTGAGAGCCCGACCAATGATAAAATGCCCAGGAGTGAGACACTGGAAATCATCAGGAGAAGGGGATAAAGGACAGAGAGGTCTACTATTCAAAACCGCTTCTACCTGAGCGAACAGAGTTTGAAGTTCTTCAAAACTTAAATGAGAATTACCCATTACTCGTCTAATGTGAAATTTTGCTGAACGGATACCGGCCTCAAAAATACCGCCACAATGAGGAGCGTAAGCTGGTGAAAAGTGAAACTGAATGCCTTCCGAACATGCAAAATCAGATAGATCGTTTTGGTAAATCTTGAAAAGTCATTAATTTCTTTAGCTCCTGCGACAAAGTTGCGTCCGTTGTCGCAGAATACTTCCGCTGGCCTGCCTCTTCGGGACACAAACCTTCGGAATGTCATGACGAAAGCGTCCTTAGATAGATCACTAACGGCTTCGAGGTGAGAAATTTTAAATCTAAGGCATATGAAAAAACAAAGATAGCACTTGACCAGCGATGCACCGCGTCCCTTTCTGTTTACAATTAGGAATGGGCCAGCAAAATCAATTCCCACTGTTCGAAATGGAAAGTTTGGCGTGACACGTTGTGAGGGTAAATGGGCCATTTTTAGGGTAATAGTCTTGCCCTGCAAGCGTCTGCACCTCGCACAGTTACGAAAAATGCGTCTAGCTAAATGCCTACCGTTAATCGGCCAAACGTATTCCCTAACAATGGCCAATAATAATTGTGGACCAGCATGCAATCCACGTTTATGTTCGTACTCGAAAATCAATTTGGTAAAATGATGCGATGCATGTAGGAGAACAGGATGTTTTTTATTATAATTATAATCTGATGAGCCTAGTCGGCCCCCAACTCGGATTACCTTGTCGTCACTTAAAAATGGAGACAGTGATAAAATATTTGATTTGGAGCTTAAAGCCTTATTGTTGCATAACAAATTATATTCACAGAAGAATGATTCTTGCTGTGCGAGACGACACAAATGAAGAAAGGAATGATTTAATTCATAAACAGTTAGATTGCCGAGAATTTTATCTTGATTAGTTTTTAAATTATTAATAAATCTTAGCACGTAGGCGAAAGATCGTTTTATTTTCGTTAAACAAGAAAAGTTTTTAAAATTAATTATAGGTTCATTTTGAGTTGCAACATGAGTGGTAGTAGAATTAGGTTTAGTTTCCGGTAAATCAGTAGTGTTCATTTTATTAGGGTTTAAGGTAGGCCAATTACTTTCAGGCTCTTTGAGAAATGGAGGGCCTGACCACCACAACTGGGTACTGCCGAGTTTATCTGGACTAATTCCTCTGGATATGACGTCTGCAGGATTGACAGATGTGGGGACATAGCGCCACGAGGAGGCATCTGTTAGTTCACAGATCTCCGAAATCCTATTAGCTATAAATGTTTTCAAATTTATAAAACTGGTATGGAGCCAGGCTAGCACTACTGACGAATCGCACCAGTGTACTTGATGCTGAACTTCATATCGAAGTGACTTCCTGACAGCCTTGCATAACCTAGCTGCCAGTAGGGCGGCACACAGTTCTAGACGAGGTATAGTCGTACTCTTAATCGGAGCCACTTTGGACTTAGAACAAAGCAGATTGACTGAGACCTCGTTTGCAGCATTAACTGAACGTAAATAAATGCAAGCTCCGTATGCATGTTGGGATGCATCACTGAATGAATGTAATTCCACCGATGCGGGTTCATTGCAGAGCACACGCCGTGGAACTTCTAGAGCTAACAGAGAAGGTAAAGACTGCATAAAATTGTTCCAGTCTCTTTGAACTTCAGGTGGGACGGGAGAGTCCCAAGTTAAATTATGTAGCCACAAATGTTGTAACAACATTTTCATTTTTATTACACACGGACTAATAAGTCCCAAGGGGTCAAAGATCTTAAAAAGAGACGATAGAAAAGATCTTTTAGTTAAATTATTGTTAGACAAAGGTGGGCATTTGATAGGGAAATGTAACTGATCAGTTGATGGGTTCCATCCCATGCCTAATGTACTAGTTGATTCGCTTACTAAAAGATTATAATCAGATTGAGTATTTGAATCGAATAATGAGGGTAAATTAGTCTTAAACTTACGAAGATTAAAGCATCCTTTCTTTAATTCTTCAGTTACAGATTGCTGAATATAACGTAGGGTGTCCTCACTTTCAGAACCGGTGATGAGATCGTCCACAAAGAAATCATGTTGAATTATATCCTTCACCATAGGATCAGAAGATTCTTCACCAATCTGCCATAGACACCGAGTGCTCAAGTAGCTGGAACTTGCCATTCCATAAGTCACGGTACCTAGCCGAAGCGTTTTGATGGGCAAAGACTCATCCTCTCTCCATAAAATAAGTTGAAGATTGCGGTCCTCCTCCTGGACACTGACTTGGCGGTACATTTTTTCGACGTCGCCTGTCAAGAGGAACTTATGCTGTCGAGCTCTTATTAAGATGGAAAACAGTGAGTCTTGCATATTAGGACCAGTCATGAGGATATCATTGACAGACTGACCTGATGAAGTAGAAGCCGAGCCGTCGAATACGACTCTAATTTTGGTGGACTCACTACTATCTTTGAAGACAGCATGATGGCAGAGGAAATAAGATATAGAAGGTATAGGTACAGCGGATTCTGAAAGGTGACCTAAGTCTGCGTATTCACGCATAAATTCTACATATTGCGACTTCACATGTGGTTGTTTGCGAAATCGTTTTTCTAGATTGAACAAGCGTTTTTTAGCTAGTGAATAAGATTCACCAAGACAGTCAAGTGTATCCTTTAAGGGTAGATTAACCGAAAATCTACCGGTTTCTAAACGAAGGGTGTGCGATAAAAAATGTGTTTCGCATGCCTTCTCGCTATGACTCATAAGTGGTTTAGATTGAGGAACATTTTCTAAGTCCCAGAATTTTGTTATTTCTTGATGTATTTTATCAATAGACGACACATAAGAAACAACTGAATGATTAGAATCGATATTATTATCAATTTCCTTAAACTTATTATTAGTGGGTAAATTAAAATACATTGGACCTGAAACCAACCGACCGAACTGAGAACTTCTTAATACAGGTGAATTAAGACCGAGAGAGAGTTGATCGCGGCCAATAATGTCCCAGAAAATATCAGCACCGATGACAACATCAATAGGTGCTGGTTGGTGGAAGTGAGGGTCTGCTAAAAAGAAATCACTCGAAATATTAAGTTTCTTAACGTCAACGGGTATTCTAGGTATGTTACCGGTCAACACTGGCAACACCAGAAAAGAAGAAGTGACGGTAAAATGCTTCATCAAAGATTTCAACTGCACCACGCAAGTCTCTGTAGCCTGAGTGGTAGTTTTATTGCCTATGCCAATTATATTAACTTGCAAAGTGGTTGTCGGCTCTAAACGTAGCTTTGTTTTAAGAGATTGAGTAATAAATGATGACTGACTACCGCAATCTAAAAGAGCGCGAACCTTTTGTGTTTGATTGGTCGTGGGATTGGCTACCTCAATAAATGCAGTGGACAGAAGAACTTGGTGGTTATTTTGATTTGAAAAATTAACGATAGTGTCGTCAGTGATGTCGGGTGAAATGGTGACAACACTGGAAATATTTTTGGTAACAGATTGTTTATGCAATAGTCTATTGTGTCGTGTATTGCACATGCGACACGAATGCATGCGACAATTGCGGGCAGAATGGCCAGACCTTAAGCAGTTGTGACAAAGCTTCAATCTGCTTACTTCACTGATACGATCCTCCACACTCTTAGCCAAAAAGGTGGGACAATCATAAAGGCGATGATTATCATTACAAACGTAACACGATGCAATACTATCAGAAGTATTATTGTTTTCACTATTAGAAATGTATGACTGATGAGATTTTATTTTATTGCTAGAATCTGTAGGCCTTGACGGTGTCAGAGTCTTAGGTTTAGAATATGAATAACTACCATTTATTGACTCGAGTACATCCGCGCGGTCAATAAGAAACTTGAAAAATTGTTGCAAATTAGGGATATTGGTATCTAACGTGCCCCGGTACTCTTCCCATTTGGTTTTGGTGTGGCTGTCAAGCTTAGGGCTCATTATATGAATAAGTAAAATATCCCAGTCACGGGAACCAAGACCGAGACTAGTTAAAGCACGCAAGTTTTTATTAACATGATCCACAAGGAATCGTAAGGATTTATCAGACTCGCTTGTGATTGGTTTTAAATATAATAATGAATTTACATGATGAGATATTAATTGTCGTGGATTGTCATATCTGTCACACAATAATTTCCAAGCACACGCATAGTTGGCGCTGGATACCTCTAAGTTAGCAATAATGCGCGCTGCATCGCCTGTCAAGTACGAAATAAGATAATGGAATTTATGAATGGGAGCGATGCGGTCGTTATTGTGTACTATAGACAGGAATGTGTCACGAAACTCAAGCCAACGAAAGCAAGACCCGTCGAACTTCGCATTACATGGACCTGCGGTTAAGTGACTTGAATTCAAATCCTTGCAATTACTTTCATCATAACGGTTCGAGTTATGTTTTTGTGTAATACTTTGAGCAATTGCAATGTTGGATATAAATAGTTGTTCGATAGTATCACGTTCATCAATCTCATTAGGTAAATTATCAGAGTTTAATACTTCTATCTGATTTTGCAAGTCATCAAAACGACTATAGATAGACTCAAATTTGCTTAGTTTTAATGTTAACTCAACTAACTCAATTGGAGTAAGCGTTTCTTTAGAGGTAACAATTGATAAAAAGGTTTTAAATTTAGTAATTTGACCTTTTATGGAACTACGTTTCACTAAAAGATCCTGTAATTCTTGAGGATTGTTTGTGCTAGATTCACCTCCATAATCTTTACCCATTGTGAACTCAAAATGTGTCAATGTTGTAAATGTAAAATCAGATTGAATTAACAAATGAATTCCTAGTAGGTTTAATTATGGAAATATTACTACACACAAACTTGGTGATGATAATGAAAAAAAAACTAAAAACTTAGCTCACGCTCCTCGCCTAACGTCACCTGAGGCCGGTCCGGCACAGCAATGGGTAGGGCTCCGCTCCGATCACACGGTGACACGGCAGGCGGCCCGAAGTTGCGTTACACGGAGATATCGGCCTGGAATGTTCGGCGAAGAGGGTAAAATATATGCTTATAGTAACAGTTATAAGCCTGTTAGGAAACACGACTATAAACTACGATAATATGATAAGAAAGTAGTCTATTGTAATATTCGTAAAAACGTTTACCAATAGATATGTGAATTTACTTTAGGTACTGAACTGCATATGGTGTATTGATGTTAATATTAGACACTGCAATAAGTACAGACATCAATGCACGTGTAGAAGCTATTTTAAATAGGTATTAGATCGATATATGAAGGTTAAGGGTATAAAAAGGTAAGGGTAAGTACAGAGGCGGATCTTGAATTTGTGGGGCCCTGGGCTAATACTGCTTAGGGGCCCTACCTAATTACTCAACTAATTGCCATTTTGACAAGAAACTGTTTTCAGTAGTGATGTAGGTATATGTAATGTAATATATGTTAAGTACAGGAAGAAAATAGGAAAACAAAATATTTTATTTATTTATTAAAACATTATTTATTGCAAAATAAATTGACGGGTTATAAATGGTTATGTTAAATAAATTATAAAGCAACCTTTCTGCATTTTTGTGCTGCAAATTCTTTTATTTGGTCATCGCACTGTAGGTCCTTTGTTAAATCGCAATTTATCGAAAGAACTGATAAATGATTTAGTCGATAGTTCGACATTGTTGTCCTGTATTTGTTTTCTATATACGACATCCTGGAGAAAGAACGCTCCGCTTCACAGCTAGTGATCGGCATCGTTAAAAAAATCTTTAAGATAGTATAGCAGTTTGGGAAAACATCAACAAGTTTCTTTTCATAAATTAGCCAAAAAATTTCACTGCAAGAGGTGTAAGACTCTGTCTTAGATTGCAGTAAGTAAGATTTCAACTGAATGCACTCATTCACTAAATGTTCGTCTACGTCATTTGGATAATAATCAATAATATTACGTACACTTTCCAGATCTATGTGTTCTTGATTTTTGTCTTGCAAATCCATTAAAAATTTAAATTTTTTGCTATAGGTCTCATAGGCTTGGCTTCTATTATTTAAATCCATAATCATCTTATCCAACGCAACGTTAAGCGTGTCTCTTTTAAATTTTTCTGCGCAGTTCACTGAGACTTTATCTGTAGATTTATCTGAAAATTTCAAAGTAATGCGTCTCTTATTTATGTCACTGTAGTCTGTTCCCACACTAGTACTTAATTTTTTAGCTTTCTCTTCGTATTCCTTTAGCTTCTGATCTGATTGTTGCCTTATGTTTTTCACGAACTCTTTTAATGACACAATTAACTTATTGCCTTCACCAATGTCTAAACCAGGGCTCTGTACTTTTTTATTAACTACATTAAATCTCTCCAAAATTTCTTCCCAAAAAACAATCAAAATTGCAGTTTCTAGTTTCGCCAGTTTATTAAATAAATTTCGTGCCTCTTTTCGGAAATCAACTTTTTCATCGTCATTTTCGCCGAAACTATTGAGAATTTTCATAATGCCATCATAATTACTTTTCAAAGCTCTGACAGCATCAAAGTGACAAGACCATCTGGTCTGGCTTAAACTTTTTAACGTAAATTTTAGTTTTGTTTCACGATTTAACAGTTCCCACCTATGGGTCGAAGCAGAGAAGAAAACGTATATTTGTTGCACTATTCCAAAAAAAATTACAATTTCGGTTGCAACCTTCACGGATTCTTGACCAACTAGGTTAAGGGAATGCGCAGCACATGGCACGTAATCCGCGGATTTATTTTTTTCTTTTAGTAGTGCTTGTACACCATTGTAGACTCCGGCCATATTAGCAGCGTTGTCATATGACTGTCCCCTGCAATTATCCAGTAGTAGTCCATTTGTTTCCAAAAAGGCTTGTAGAATATTAAATAAATATAAGCCAGTATGACTACTAATTTTAATGAAAGATACACATCTTTCATACACTTTTCCCCGAAAACAGTATCGTAATACAATAGCAAGTTGGTCATCGTGAGACAGATCTGGGGTTGAATCCATCATAATTGAATAATACTTTGTGTCGTCGTTATTTATTTCAGTTATAATTTGTTTAATTATCTGTTTACCCATAATCTCAATTATTTCCTCATATACTGTTTTTGATAAATATGATATTACAGGGTTTGGTCGCAGCTCTCGTTGTTCAATATGTTCACGTATGAATGGGTCGAATTCTGCCAATAGCTCTAGAGCACCCATAAAATTACCATTATGTGGAGAACCAAATACTTCCTCGGAACCTCTAAGTGCTAAGCCTCTTATACTCAGAAATTTTAGCACTGCAATAACCCGTTTTAGGACATTGTGATAATATTCTGTTTCTTTATTTAATTGCTCCTGAAGCTGCTTGTCTAAAACAGACTTATTTTCTTTTCGTGTCAACCACACTAACATTGAATTCTTATGTTCATTAGAATTTTCGTGATTTTCTAAACAAAATCCTATGTGTTTCCAATCAGAAAATCCGGTTGTGTATTGAGAAGGAGTTTTAGAAAAAAGTTTGCAAGTCAAACAAAAAACAGTACCAACCCTTTTTGAATCCCCCCCAGTGGGTTCCCGCATTGTCGTTGCGGGGGGGCTCAGTAGCCGTGGTCCGCTCCCACGGTGAAGCGAAGAGGAACCCCAAGGTGGGGCCGCTCGTCAGGGCTTTGGTCTCCAAGCCGACGACGTAGCGGCCAAAAAGTAGGTTGCGGTGAGGTGCACCGCAACTAAGGCGGGCCGCGATGTCGAATGGGAGGCATCGCGGCTGAGGGTTACAGGCTGCGGCGGAGGAGGAGTGCCGGTACTTTTGAGTAGCGCTCTTCCCTTCCGTGGCCTGGACGGGGCCGCCACCGTTTGATGGCGGACGCGGTGGGGCCGCAGGGGAAGAGGAGTGTCGGTATAGCGTTGGCCGCTCTCCCTATCCTCTGCGGCCGAGAAGTGGTAGGCGGCGGGGCCACTGCGCTGACCCGTCGCAGGGGGACCAAGGGTGCCAAGGGTGCCAGGGTAGTCTAGGGCCCTTGTGCTACTTGGTTCCTGGGGTGGTCACGGCGTGCCATGTGTCCTGGTGCGCCGGACTGGTGGGGTCCGCAAGGGCCGATGCCTGCCAGGGGTGCGGGTTGTTCGAAAGAGATACCGTCGCCCCTGGCACACAGGCAACTGAGGGAACACGGGTGGGTTTTAGTCAGTAAAAGTCTGACACGCCCTCCTGCTCCACCCAGAGCGGGAGAAGTCATTAGATGATTTCCCACCCTGAAAAAAAAAAAAAAAAAAACCCTTTTTGAATAACATAACCAAGATCTTTCCAGTAATTGGCCATTTTTCATTTTTCTAGTGAAATACCTATTTGAAAAAGATCTGTTTTGTTCTTTATATTTCTTCATTGAAGCTGAATATATATTCTTCGGATCTTTATTTTGAAAGTCAGTCATTTCATGTGAGAGGACGAAATTAATAAAATCATTATTCAGCAAATCTGGCCACAAGCCCACGTCAACATATTTCTCAAACTCAAACTTAATATTTTCTAAATTTCTTTCCACCTCGGTATCGGTATTACCTCCCTTTTGCTGAACACCAATTTCATTTTCAGAGGAACCAGAGGGTTGCTGGAAGTCAAGATATTGCACATTTTCATCGTTGGTATTTTTTTTCTGGTTTTCAAAATCTTGCATATTTTCATCACTTGTATTTTTTTCCTCGTTTTGCGATTTTTTGCTGCCATCGGTTAGATTCTCTTCGCATAAAATACCTTCCTTTACGTTTTTTAATGGATTCATAGCTATTTCATTCGCGTTTATATGTTCCGATTTAAAAAAAGTTTCAATTTTTGCGCATTTATTTCTTTCTTGTTCTCGACTAAACTGTAATTTTCTTTTTTCAGCTCCACTTTTATATTTTCTAGCAGACATATTGTAAAATAAGATATTTTTCTGAAAATAAACAAAGAACTGGATAGAACTTTTAATTTTAATACCTACTTTGTAATGAGTGTAGCAATTCACAAATTATAATTAAATATCGAACGAGTTTGATTCATTTAGTTTTGAAAACTGAAATAAAAAGTCATGTTTTATAATTCTTTTTACTTACCTACTGCCTATTAAAAGCAGGAAGTCTAGTTATGCTGAAGACTTTCAATTTTAGTAAATTAAAAGAAAGGTCCGGTCCTTATAACTTTTAAGTTATCTATTACTTAGTAAACTAAACACACGCACTAAACACATTTCTAACAATAACAAAGTCAATTCGTTAATATAGTCGACTATAGCAGAAGTGCGGAAAAATAACAAAATTGCGTCGGGCGATAAGCGGAGGGAAGTCCCCAGTAATAGACACTACTATACACGGAATACACCGACTGAAAACAAGCGACAGGGAATTCCCCGTTCCGTTTGATAGATGCGCACTCGGGTTGATTGATCGCAGTGTTGCCAACCTCATGATCGGATTTTTTAAAATTCTAGATAATTTTTATTATTGACAATATCGTCTATTGGTTTCAGTTCGGTTGGGGGCCCTCTGTATTCGCGGGGCCCTGGGCTGCAGCCCAAAAAGCCTTTAAGTAGATCCGCCCCTGGGTAAGTAGGTAACAGGAAATTCACAGGGAAAAATGGGCACTTAGCTGCATTGGCCGAGGCTGCGGTGCGATGCTGAATGCTGATCGCTAACCGGCGGTGGCTGCAATGGCTGGTGCACCTCCAGTGAACCCAGGTATGATGCTTGATACAGGTAAAAGTAGCTGCGGCGCAATGGCGATACCGACAGCGCGTGGTCGCGGTGATCGAACTTGTTTTTCTCCAAAGTTGCAGGTTTTGTCGTAGGTCGCCAGATGGTGGGGCTTCAGTGGACTTCAATGAAACTCCCGTATCGAGGTATGGTTG
This sequence comes from Antitype chi, assembly GCA_947359405.1. Classification (NCBI taxonomy): domain Eukaryota; kingdom Metazoa; phylum Arthropoda; class Insecta; order Lepidoptera; family Noctuidae; genus Antitype; species Antitype chi. The sequence goes on along the minus strand of OX375811.1, from coordinate 13,211,921 downwards.
TTTTAATTAGGTTTAACTATAATTTACATTAAATATATAAGGAGCGTACAAGTTCGCGACAATGGTGGAAATTGCGACTGAATATATAATATTTATGACGGTATTCGCATAATAAAATCCATACGGCGCCTGACACTTTTAAAATAGCATAGTGCGACACACACACAACACTGAACATCTTCAGAAGTAACGTGCAGGCGTAAACAGGTGTTTTTTTTACTAGTAGCAAATGTATTCCTATAGCTTAAAGTCCAATATTGGACAGTAATTGAAAAAACATACGACGTTCTTAACGATTAAAGATTTATCGAAGAAAAACGTCAAAATCCGTGCAAAGTTGCAGCATTTTACGGTATTAACAAAGGTCTGCTACGGCGTCAACTATGATAATAACTTAAATTTCAGTACAGTCGCGCCGTAAATCATTTTTAAATTGGTTTCAAATGGTTTAATCTGGGATTTTTCATTAAAAAACTAAAACTCTTAACTAATTCAAAAACTACTGAATTTCGGTAGAACATTTGGTGGCTTCATTTGTTGCATTTTAACCCTACTATGACGTCCTGCAAGGAATACGTCGAGTTACCAGTAACCCTGTAGAAAAACGGCAATCATTACTCCTTTTGGGCTTTTCGAATTTCCGCGAATGTAGTTTGGTTTGCGAAACGCAGCACAAACGTTCCAAAGTTCCTCTTAATAAACAACTTAGACACTTCCTAGACAAATTTCATCTTATAGCTGACAACCAATACGGTTTTCGTTCAGGGGTATCAACCGAAGACGCGGTACTAGATCTTACGCAATTGATTGCTAAAAAACTCGATGAGAAGACGAAGTGCCTGGGAATTTTCTTAGATCTTTCCAAAGCGTTTGACACGGTTTCTGTGCCCAGACTTATATCCAAGTTGGAATCCTTGGGTGTTCGTGGCAAGGCTCTTGAAATTTTCATAGACTACCTTAAAAACCGTAGCCAACAAGTCCAAATTGGTCCTACCTTGAGTAACGAGGAGCCGGTGACTTACGGCGTACCACAAGGTAGCATACTAGGGCCGACACTGTTCCAAATTTACATAAACGATCTCTGCAATATGACGCACCCTAACTGCAACATATACACCTATGCAGATGACACCGCGATTATCGCCCATGGTCCATCTTGGGAAGCCGTTAAAAGCAACGCTGAGTCAGCGCTAAGTAGAATCATACACTGGTTTAACTCTAACCTACTGACATTAAATCTGGCCAAAACTTCATATGTTCCTTTCGCCATCCGCTCCAATATGAAACCACCAAGTACTTTCTCCTTAACGGCACACTCATGTACAACTCCTTCAACACTTTGCTCCTGTCCTAAATTAAGAAGAGATGACTGCGTAAAATACCTCGGCATCCATATAGACAACGGACTAAGATGGGACAAACACCTAGACATACTTACCACCCGAACAATGCGTCTTATCCCTATGTTTAAATCACTCAAGGGGTCAGCTTACCAGGATATTCTCAAAATGGTGTATTTTGCGTTGTGCCAATCGGTGCTAGGGTACTGTATTAATGTGTGGGGTGGAGCCAATAAGACAGGTCTCCTGAGGGCTGAGAGAGCACAAAGAGCAGTCCTTAAAGTTATGACGAAAAAACCACGCAGATATCCAACAGCGCAACTTTATGCAGACTGTAAGGTTTTAACTATACGACAGCTATTTGTGCTTCGATCAATTCTTAGGATACATGGCAGTTTGGCTCTCCCTGACCCCAACAAACGTAAACACATAATTCCCAGCATTCAACATAAAACGAAGTTTGCAAGGCACCAATTTTACGTAATAAGTACCCACATTTACAACAAAGTCCAAAAAACGCTAAATGTTCTCGGTCACCCCAAGTTTAAACTAAAACGCACAGTAATTGAATGGCTGCTAAAACAGGACTATCATGAAACGGAATCTCTTTTAACCTACATCACCTAATAAACACCTCTTTATGTGTAATCCACCTATTTTTCGCACACGCGCTAATCACTCTCACATACCTAACACACTACAAACGTACACTCACTTCACTCACTACACACAACACTATCACAAAACACCCCATCCACTTCCTCTCACAATCATCAAACATTTACTCTAATAAAAATACAATACAATTCATTCTTCACTCTCTCACTCTCACATTTACAAAAGTTTACCACAAGATTAAAAATGCACCCAATTGACACAGTCCACTGGCACGTCTGCCATAATAGCAGCATATAAGCATATCCTATAGCCGGGTACTGCCCCCTAAGATACAGGCCTAGCCTAGTTTAGGGGACAGTGTTGAACTTATTGTACTTACCTACCTAATGCTAAATTAAGATCTTTAATCTGTATACAGTGCAATGTACTTGAACTTTGTGGTAATAAACAACAATTTATTTATTATTTATTATAAAGATTTATGAATAATACAGTGTTGCAAAATTTAAAATATCTCAAGGACGGCCAAGAAACTTCGTATTTATTCTGTTATATTGATGACCTTGTGATAGCCAGCACCAACGACCAACTTTTCAAAAACACCTAACACAAATTTTCAGTAGATTCGAACAGTACGGAATAACAATCAATTTGGCAAAATGCGAGCTAGGGAAATCGGAGACAGATTTTTTGGGCTACCATGTAAATAAGGACGGAATAAAGCCATTAGATAATAAGGTCGAAGCCATACAAAATTATCCGCGACCAGAGACGGTCGAACAATTTCGACGATTTCTAGGCATGGTAAATTTTTATAGGGCACATTTACAACGGGCGGCCGAAAGCCAGGCAGAGTTAAATAAATATTTGCACGGGGCCAAAAAGAGAGATAAGTCTAAAATAGAGTGGAACGATACAGCGGTGGCTGCTTTTGAGAAGTGTAAGGCAAGCCTCAAAAGCGCCATTACGCTAGCTCACCCGGGAGAGTCAGGAAAATTAGCGCTGATGTGCGATGCATCAAACACTTGCGTGGGCGCGGTTTTACAACAGGAAACAAACGGTAAATGGAGACCGCTAGGATATTTTTCAAAAAAACTATTAGCGGCACAACAGAAATACAGTACATACGACCGCGAGCTAACAGCAGTCTATAGATAGACGAATGGACGATTGCCAGAGCAATCGTCCATTTCAGAAACATGGTAGAAGGTCGCGAACTAACAATTTTCACCGATCATAGGCCATTAACATATGCGTTTACCAAAATAGGCACGGATCGAGAAACACCAATGCGAACACAGCAGTTATTGTACATCAGCGAATTCACGAACGATATACAATAAGTCACCGGCACCGAAAATGCGGTTGCTGACGCGCTATCACGGGTAGAAGTCATAGCTTGCAACACAAACATCGATTACGAAGAAGTCGCGCAGGCACAGGAAACAGACGCTCAAATGTCAAAAATGTTAGCAAACTCACGGGGCAACAATGTTTTAGAACAAATTCAGCCACCATTATGTAAAAGAAAGATATATTGTATTTATAACACAGTTCATAACATAAGCCACCCAGGCGTAAGGGCCACACGAAGAATGATCACGAGTCGTTATTTTTGGCCGGACATGAATAAAGACATCGTCAAATAGGCGAGAGGGTACACAGACACACAGTTTCAAAATTAGGTACATTCCCGATAACAGAACGGTTTGAACACATACACGTAGACATAGTAGGGCCACTGCCGACAGCACAGGAAGGTTATCGATATTGCGTCACCGTCATAGATATATTTAGGTGTTGCCCGGAGGCAATTCCAGTCACAGACATTACTGCTGACACGGTAGCTAAAGCGGTCTATGAAGGATGGGTGTGTAGATTCGGTTGTCCTAAAACTTTAACCAGCGATCAGGGAAGGCAGTTCGAGAGCAAGATTTTCAGCAGTTTGATGAACATGTTAGGCATTAAGAAAATTCGTACGACAGCATATCTTCCACAGGGGAATGGTATGGTAGAGAGAATGCATCGCTCCCTAAAGACAGCAATAAAGGCAAGGTTGTTAGAAAATAGGTCATGGGTTGACGAATTACCTACAGTATTGTTGGGACTTCACGCAGTCTGCAAAAGTGACCAAAATGTAAGTTCAGCAGAACTGGTTTTAGGACACATGTTGCGCTTGCCGCGCGATTTTTATCACGAGGTAGAAAAATCGCAAGCAGGACATTTACCGACATTCGTAAGCAAATTAAGAAATATAATAAATGACATGCGCCCAAAGTCACGAGCGGATAGCAGTTCACGAAAAATATTCGTTCACAAAGTCTTGAACACTTGTACACACGTATTCATTAGAAACGACATGGCAAGGAAACCATTGACACCTTCATATAGTGGTCCATACCAAGTCATTAGCAGAAATGAGAAGACGTTTAACGTACAAAAAGATGATCGTCAGTCAACCGTGTCCATTGATAGATTAAAACCGGCATATATTATTAGTGAGGATATGATACCAGGAAGTGTAGGAAATAACAGCAACACTGAAACACAAACACAGCAGGTTGAGCAAAACTCGCTACCGCCTATGATTAAAACCACACACTCAGGCCGAGTGATCAAGAAGCCCGTGCGATTTTTGCTCAACTAGCAAAGTAGCTTAGGTTCACCGTAAATGTAAGAAATTCATGCACAATTTACTAATTACAGTGCCAGCCACAAGTAGAGAGAATACAGATTTATAGACATGGGGAATTCACAAAATAAAGAATACATTTCCATAGTCCAAGCCCAGGTAGTAGCTGGACAACAATTAGAAAGCAAACTGAATTATTTTGGGATAATACTTATAATTATCATGCTAATATTGGGAATTCTGTTATGTTGCGCAATAAAAAGAGGCTGCATAGTCCAATTGAGAGGGTGGTAAAAAAAGGAAATGACGACACTAACTGGGACAGTGGCAGTGCCAACCGCAGGAACCGCAGCAGGTTACGTGTAATCAGTGTACGACAAGTGAATTGTGCAGGAATCATCCGTTTAATCAAACAATGTATTTTCTATCGTGAACTGTGTGCGGTTACATTAGCTTTGGAACCCTGTATATTGATTGGGATTGTATGTTTCTATTATATTGGCGCTGTCATAACGGAAGCTGCCGGCCCGAGTGGCTTTATTGATTATTGCAGAGCGGACGTAATGACAGCTACCCTTAATCATATAAATTTTTATTATAAGACTTACATAAGTATTAAATAAGTAGTACGTATGTAAAACGTTGTATAGTGTGAAAACATTGATTGATTGATTGCAACATTGTAAGCATTGGTATTCATAGTGTGCATTGTATACGTATAATGTAGTTTTGTACGCACCATTGTAAACCCCACGGAACAGTTAAATAAGGTTGGAATGGTAATGTGGGCGGGGCAAGCGCGCCACTTTTATAATTCGAAAATCATAACTCGACCGATTCATTCATTCACCGCGTTCAGTGTGCGTCGGAATACTTCGGAGAACAGAACTCTGCTTAATAATGCCGTGTTGTGCAATTGTAACATGTAAGACAAAAAGTCAGACCTCAAGTTTAAAGCAAGGAGGTATATCTTTCCATCGGTAAGTTCAAAATAACATTTAATTACAATATTATTTGTCAAAAACATAAAAATATACTGATCATTATGAAATACCAAACATTAACAACATTATTGCAACAATTTACAAAAAATATACATTGCCCGCTGTGTACTCGCTCAATCAACACAATGACCAAGTACGCGTACAATGTACTACAAGCATTGCGTCCTCTACACTTCAACCGTTGATGTTTCGTCCTTTGCTCTGATTGGCTGTGATGCACGGCGCATGTTTATCGATAGTGAGGTAACCATGTGGTTAAATAAAATCATCGATAGAATTCTCGACTATATTGACGTTTGACAAAGATAATTTTTGGATTATTTTATATTTAATTAATGATTTTGAGTAGGTAAATTAAATATTATATTAATCATTGAATGAATCCTACCGAATGTTATAAAGGGACATAGACCTGTCATCTACTAGTATACTAATCTCTAATTTTTTATTTAAGTTTATGCATTATGTGCAATGATATTATGTGTATTAATATTGTTATATTTAAATAACTACGTTTATATTCTTAAAACTTTTATTTACACCATTTAGCAAAATTAAATTGAAGAATTTGAAACGACGTTTTTCAAAAAAGATTGTATTTTATACAGACAGGATGTCTAATACCCGAAATTTCGGAAGAACTGAACGCCAATTCCAGCGTGGAAATCCCGCTATGGGCGAGTTTGATGATGCATCGCGTGGCAATCCCACGGGCTCACGAAGCCAGAGAAGAGCTTACACTTACCAGCAAAATCAAGCTTTTAACGCAGACTGGTCGCAGGCGAAATCGTTTAATCTTCGAATCGGTAAATCATTATCATGCAAGCATTCAGCTTTATAAAAAGAATTCAATTTTGAAATAAGTAGTTCTGCTGTATAACTGTAAGTGGCATGTAAATACTTTTTTGGCCGATATCAATGAAATATTCATTTTTACTTATCATCAAAGTCACCTTAAAGGTCAGAAATTATTCTATAAAAAAAATTATTTTAATATTTTTATAAATCTAGGTACTTAATACATAAATAACTTTATCTTTAAATAAATAAGCGATAAATATTTATTTATTTATTTATTTAAGTTTTGTACATAACACCCTAACAGCTATGCGCCAATGCGATGTTACTACTATACACAAAAGTTTCCAAAGTAATCTTACGTTAATGACCAAAACAAACAAAAAATCAACATGAAAAACAACACAACATTAAATACTTTCAATGCACTTCAGTGCTACTTCTGTGAACCTCTTCAGGCTGCACTGAAATATAATATAATATATATATAATATATTTGTTTTATACTTACCGAATGGTGACAACAAGTCTTTCTTCTGGAAGGATTGGTTGTTTATGCCAATTACACCAATTTTTCATCAAATGGTTTTTCACTAAATCCAAAATGTAATCAAATGTTTCTTGAGTCATTCTTGTATATTTATAAAATCTTTCATCATCAAACAATTTATTTACAAATAAATGATGGTACTCTCCGAAATGTTTCCTTTCTCTATTAATGGGATGTATAGCTTCTTTTCGCATTTTTAAATACACATTTTCTAACAAAACCAAATCATCGTCCGATGAGTCCGACATTTTGCTTGGTCTGCTTCAACCTGCTTCCTTTGTGTAGAACGGACCAGCGCTGTTAAGCGCCGGTAAGCGCTTATAAGTTTCCAGCTTTCTTTCTGTATAGAGCCTAAGACTGGTTTCAATGGTTTTATTGGATGTGCTGCAGCTGTTAAACATTTTTATGAAACGCTAATTCGTCCCGGAGTTCTGGTGTTTATGCCATTTTACAAAGTAAGCCAGGATCACCTTAAAATGCTGTTTCGTAATATAAGGTGACATGGTGGAGCCAATAATAACCCCACGGCCCGCCAGTTTAAAGCTGCATACAAAAAACTTTTAGTTCATATTGAGTTAAAGGCTCTCGATAGTGGAAATTGTACTGCGCTTGAACACATTTCAATTCTTGATTGTGCTTCATCTCCTGTAGTACGGATTAATAGATTTCAATGACAAGAATAGTTGGTCGCTGTGATCAGGACAATGTTTGTGTTCTTTCTCCAGAATGATCGTAACTAGTGTTAGGATTTTAGTAAACTCATTACACAAAATTGTATCTAGTGGATGTAATAAATGCGATAGATATACGCATTTCTTTAATCAACTACCGTCGCGTCGTCTTGTTCGAATGACGTCACTGTTGGCGGGCGACCAGTGACAGTACGCGTGTCACTGGTCTTTTAAAAAGCGATGAAACGGCTGTGCAGAGTTCAGTTGTTGCTGCGACGCCGAAGTGAAAAGACCTTAAAGTAATACTGTGTCACTCCTTGTAGAAATATTGCTATCCGTTACGGCAAGGCCAGGTCAGTTTATTTTATCTTTAATATTTGAATATCTTTGTGCTAATATTTCTTAATTGCCTAAGATAAACAGCTATGTCACGTACTTTTAAGGTAAGGTGTTTTGTCATTCCTGGTGTTAATAATATCCTGTTAAATAAAGTGTTTTATTTCCATTAAATATTTGTGAGATTATTCAAACTTTCATTTCATACACTACCCCGCATAACCTAAATCTAATAAATAGTTCGGTCCTAACATCTCAGAAGTGGGATAGACGAGTAAAAGTGCTAAACTATCTACTCGTTTATCCTGCCCACATGTTGTTTGTCGTATGAAAAGAACCTATGCTTTTTCTTTTTTTTTTCATTCTTTTTAAATATAACCTATTATCGAAATGGGGTTTGAATGATTATTAGAGTATTTTAATTTTGATCAGTCTGTGATTAATTAATAACTATGGATATAACACACAATGACATTAAACTTTAGTGCACTCTAACAGTTTTCTGGTGTACCTACTGCTGTTAATTGTTTCTAATTTAATTCACTCGTTTTTGTTGATATTTAATTGCAATGGGGAAGCACTTCACCATTACACGGCTTCGCGAGGGCTAACCTCTGGAAGCTCATCATCATTACACAGCTTTGCCAGGGCTACACTCTGGAAGCAGTTCATCATTACACAGCTTTGCCAGGGCTAAACTTTGGAAGCACTTCATCATTACACAGCTTTGCCAGGGCTACACTCTGGAAGCACTTCATCATTACATAGCTTTGCCAGGGCTACACTCTGGAAGCACTTCATCATTACACAGCTTTGCCAGGGCTAAACTCTGGAAGCACTTCATCATTACACAGCTTTGCCAGGGCTACACTCTGGAAGCACTTCATCATTACACAGCTTTGCCAAGACTACCCTTTGGAAATGCTTCGACATTGCAACGATTTTCTATTTTTAATATTTTTGTAACATTCTAATGCGTACGCTAATAATGCTTATCGTTTTGATACTATGGGTCTTCCTAAGCATTAAAATGATGACATTGTCAATATTGACTAAGTTTCAGTTTTTAACCACGAATTTAATGAGGGCTCAGTCCTCTATCAAGTGTAAGGCTTGGGCACCTTAAACATCGGTGCTGCTTTTAAGTTAACAATCAGTATTGCTATCAAGTCAAGTGTCAGGCTTGGGGACATTCATCATAGTGCTGCTATCAAGATAAGACTTGGGCACGTTAATCATCAGTGCTGCTATTAAGTCAAGTGTAAGGCTTAGGCACGTTAAACATCATAGTGCTGCTATCAAGTGTTAAGCTTGGGCACGTTAATCATCAGTGCTGCTATCAAGTCAAGTGTAAGGCTTGGGCACGTTAATCATCAGTGCTGCTATCAAGTCAAGTGTAAGGCTTGGGCACGTTAATCATCAGTGCTGCTATCAAGTCAAGTGTAAGGCTTGGGCACGTTAATCATCAGTGCTGCTATCAAGTCAAGTGTAAGGCTTGGGCACGTTAAAACATCATAGTGCTGCTATCAAGTATAAGCTTGGGCACAAGTGCTGTTATCAAGTGTAAGTAACTTGGGCACGGTGCTGCTATTGAGCGGGCACGAAGTCATGTCTACCGAAACTGTGGCTGCAGCCGCAGATCAGCGACAGCAGAATTCACCGTATGCTTCAAGCGACGAGTCTATAATTCTCTGTCCTCGTAATGGCCAACCTCAAAAATCTAGAACGCCGGCCAAACGTTTTCATCAGTCGCGTTTGCCAGAATATACATCTAGAAAACGTGACCAGTCCCGCGAGCTACAGGTACGCCGACGCTGCAGATCACGAAATTCAAGGTGTACGGATTATTCTAGTAGCAGTTCAAAGGAAAGGTCTTCATCGCGTAAACGTGTCAATCGACGTAGGCGTCAAACTAGCGATAGAATATGTGACGGACGTGAGGGGAGTAAAGGACGGCGATCTAATAGCAATTCTGATCATTCAACTAATGGTAAACAAAGTAAACGACGTCATTATTCCCCGAATGTTCAGTCGCATAAACGTGTTAAAACTAATATAAATGATAAAGATAGTACTAACAGTATTTTAGACAAGTTTTTAAATATTCTTAAAGATGTTAAAGGTCAATCTAGCTCCAAACTTTACTTAAATAATGTCATTCCAGAATTTGATCCAATGACAAAAGATCAGACCATATTGATGTGGCTTACTAAAGTGGAGGAGTGTGCAGAGATCTATGGTTGGGACGAAAAAGAAACTATTCACTTTGCCCTACCAAAATTAGCCGGTGTTGCAAAAATTTGGTACCAAGGTCTCAGCACAGTCCTTTACTCATGGACAGAATGGAAAAGAAAATTAGTAGGAAATTTTCCTTGTCGTGACGATTACGCGGAACTTTTAATAGCGATGCTAGCTAAGAAAGCCCGTTATGGCGAATCGTTGGAGCACTACTTTTACGAAAAAACTAATTTACTAAATAGGTGCGGAATAAAAGGTCGTAAAGCGGTTGACTGTATTCTGAACGGGATTGAAGATCGCGCTGTCAGAGTTGGTGCTCAAGCTGCTCAATTCCGAGAGCCTGAAGAGGTACTGAAATATTTAAAAACCGTTAAAATAGGTTCTTCTAGAGATGCTGCGGAAAGAAATCAAAAACACGACAGGAGGGCTGCTGGGACGACCGCTTCCAACAAGCTAAACGGTTCTGAACCCAAAAGGTTAGTATGTCACAATTGTAATGAAGAAGGTCACAAGAGTATCCAATGCCGGAAGACATCAACAACGTGTACCCATTGTAGTAAGTTGGGCCACTTAAGTACTTATTGTAGGTTCAGGAAACAAAAGCCACAAGCCAGCAATCAAAAGGACCCTGTCGAAGAAAAATTGGTATCAGAACTAACATCGGGTGAGTCTAACTCAAAATATATTTTTAACATTCTGATTAACAATGAAGAATTTGTATGTCACGTTGATTTAGGTAGCCAATGCAGTCTTATTAGGGAAAGTGAAGCTAAAAGTTTAAAACTTTCTATTGATACCAAAGATTTACCCTTGATGAGAGCAATAGGTGGAAATTATGTCAGTCCGTTGGGAAGGTCCAGGGTAAATGTTAACGTACAAGGTATAGAAGAAAATATTGAAATTCTGATCGTTGAAAATAATGCTCTGAAATATCCTGTGTTACTGGGACACACTTTTACAGAATTACCAGACATAATCATTACGAAAACACCTAGTGAAATAATTTTTGAAAAAACTAGTGTAAATAGTAAACTATTGTTGAGGGTTTCGGAAGATATTTCTATGTCACCGTGCGAAATAATTACTGTTCCAGTAAATTCATGCAATCATTTCACTGGGAAAATATATGTAAACGGTTCTGTAAGAGGGGCACCCGGTGCTGAATATTATTTATTTCCCGGAGGATACGATCTTAAATCGGGTATGGGTCGACTAATTGTATTTAATATGGGCACCTCCCGAATAACCCTTGCCAAAAATATATTGCTAACGCGTGCATTTTCTAATAACGCCATTCAAGATGTTTCCATTATCTCTTTTGACAAATACAATTTCGATGAATCCTTACTTGTTGGTCCCACAGTTACAAATGAACAAAAAGGTCAATTACAATGTTTACTCAATAAATTTAATGATTGTTTTTCATCTAATTTAAAAGATTTAGGGCTCACCTCAGCGGGGGAAATGATTATAGAGTTACAAAATTCTGAACCAGTAGTGTACAGACCTTATCGGATGTCTTGGCCGGAGAGGCACCTCGTTCGCGATATGGTCAGTGAAATGCTTGATGCAGGCATAGTCCGGGAGTCTTCGTCACCGTACGCGAGTCCGATCGTACTTGTTAAAAAAAAGACCGGTGAAAAACGACTATGCGTCGATTACCGTGCTCTAAATAAAAGAACTAAAAAAGATCATTATCCCCTTCCCAGAGTTGAAGACCAATTAGATCAACTTGCTGGCAGTAAATTGTTCATTTCCCTTGATTTAGCATCCGGCTACTATCAAATTCCTATATCCACCTCTTCACAAGATAAAACTGCATTCGTTACCCCTGATGGTCAGTATGAATATACTCGGATGCCATTTGGTTTAGTAAATGCCCCATCAGTTTTTCAAAGAACCATAAATAAAATACTTTCCGAAGCAAAGATCAAATATGCTCTGGTCTATATGGATGATATCCTCATTCCGGCAAAAACTTTCGAGGAAGGTCTCGTTAGGCTTCAGGAAGTGCTAACTCTTTTACGAAAAGGAAAACTAACGCTAAAACTCTCCAAGTGCCATTTCTTCTTTGACAAAATAGACTTCTTAGGTTTTGAAGTAAGCTCTGTAGGTATTAAACCAGGCACTCGCAAAATCGAAGCGGTGGCCAAATTCCCGATTCCAAAGAACCAACACGAAGTAAGGCAGTTTATTGGTTTGGCTAGTTTTTTTCGTAGATTTGTGAAAGGTTTCGCCGTAATTTGCAAACCATTGACGGATCTTTTGAAAAAGGACTGTCAGTGGAAATGGACTAAAGAACAAAATGACTCATTCCATTCTTTAAAGCAAGCTCTTATTTCTCGCCCGATATTGGCACTCTACGATCCAAAAAGGGAGACTCAGTTACACACTGACGCGTGTAAGTATGGCATTGCAGGGATCCTTATGCAAAAATGCGATGAAGGTCTGCTCAAGCCAGTATCATACTTCAGTCGAAAAACGACTCCAGATGAGCAACGCATGCATTCTTTTGAATTAGAAACACTTGCGGTTGTAGCTTCTCTCTGCAGATTCCGTGTTTATCTCCTTGGAATTCCATTTAAAATATTAACGGACTGCAACGCGCTTCGTACAACACTAATAAAGCGTGATCTAGTTTCACGAATTGCTCGTTGGTGGGTTCAACTCCAAGAGTTTGATTGCGAAATAGAGTACAGACCGGGTAGAGGTATGATGCACGCGGACGCTTTAAGTAGAAATCCAGTGGACAAGGCGGCTATAGATGATCATATACTTGACGTTCTGTCTACTGGATCGGAGGATTGGATTGCAACGGTCCAATCCACCGACGATGAGATTTCTCGCATTAAAAGAATTTTGGCTGATCCGGAATCTGAAAATGTGTCGGAAATAGTCAAGAATTACAAACTAAAAAGTGGTAAGGTATATCGTTTATTAAATTATAATGGAAATGATTGTGTTCGATGGGTAGTACCGAAAGGAGTGCGTTGGCAAGTTGTTAAGATGAACCATGATGACATCGGTCATTTTGGTTTTGAAAAAACCCTTTCTCGAATTCAACAATCATTTTGGTTCCCGAAGATGAGACGTTTTGTGAAAAAATACGTCCGATCATGTTTAGAGTGTGCTCACCACAAGGGCACAACGGGGAAACAGCAAGGTGAGTTACATCCAATCCCAAAGGTAGAGATACCTTTCCATACTATACATGCTGATCACCTGGGGCCGTTCGTTCGGAGCAAACGAGGTAACGTTTATATCCTAGTTTTAATAGATGGTTTCACAAAGTTCATTAACATTTCACCCGTCAAGAATACTAAGACATCGACAACCATTAGAGTATTGCGAGAACACATTAGTTATTTTGGAGCACCTGTTAGATTAATCACCGATCAAGGTACGTCCTTTACAAGTCATAACTTTCGATCATTCACAAAATCGTTGGGTATAAAACATATCCTAAACGCAGTTGCCACGCCACGAGCCAATGGTCAGGTGGAACGATTTAATAGGACAATCATCGATGCCCTCTCTACTAAAACGCATGGTAAGGATGAAAGGACGTGGGACGAATTTATCCCTGACGTGCAAATTGGACTTAACACTACAGTGCACAAAACTACCGGTAAGTGCCCTTCAGAACTATTATTTGGCGTACGACTAAAAAGTCAGACTGAGAACAGGCTCAGTGTAGTCATCGACGAAGTCATAGATACTATATCATCAGAAGATCTAGAAAAAGAGAGAAGCAAAGCGGGGGAAAGAATAAACAACCAACAGATGAAAGATAAGGTAAGGTTTGATTCAAATCGTATTAGGAACAAATCATATACAGTCGGAGATTTGGTAAGCGTGAGAAGGGAAATTCCGAGTACTGGTAAGTCTAAGAAATTAATTATGAAATTCCAAGGACCGTACAGAATCGTTAAAGTATTGCCCAATGATCGTTATTTAGTAACAGATACCCCTCTAACGCGAAAAAAAGGCTGTCGTAATTATGAAAACATTATTGCAATAGATAAAATGAAACCATGGCTTAGTTTTAATCAGAACTTTGGTAGTTCGGATTCTGAATGTGACGACGTTGCGTCGGGATCAGAGCAATCGAATATCAATACATCATAGAAAATATTTCTTCAATATTTGCTGCAATTGATTGTGTAAATAAGACATCTAGATTATAGCAACATATGAATGTTGCTATAAATATTTCCAGAACTTTAAAATAAGTATCTAATATTTCAGGACGCGTTTATGGTATTGCTAGCTTGTAGTATTTTTTATACTTACTGGGTTAAAAGTTTAAACATTATGTTTAAGTTCTGTATTTGTAATATTGTAATTTGTGTGTATTAGTCATGTCAGGTGTTTGCTTGGTTTATAATAAATTAAACTTAACTCCTTTAAAAAAGAAAACAGATACTTTTAATTGTTTTCATTCTATTTAGATGTAATTAAGTTTGATATTTAGAATAATTTTGAACTGTGAAACTAAATTAATTCTAAACAACTGAATAGATATTATAAACATTCATTGTAACTCTAATTAAGTATGCCTATTAATAATAATGATAAATCAATGGAGATTCATAAAAATTGTAAACATTCTATGATTTGAACAATAATTTAATAGACAATAAATCATTATATTCGCGAAGGGACTTGCTCTAGCAGGATGGCCGAGCTGTTAGGATTTTAGTAAACTCATTACACAAAATTGTATCTAGTGGATGTAATAAATGCGATAGATATACGCATTTCTTTAATCAACTACCGTCGCGTCGTCTTGTTCGAATGACGTCACTGTTGGCGGGCGACCAGTGACAGTACGCGTGTCACTGGTCTTTTAAAAAGCGATGAAACGGCTGTGCAGAGTTCAGTTGTTGCTGCGACGCCGAAGTGAAAAGACCTTAAAGTAATACTGTGTCACTCCTTGTAGAAATATTGCTATCCGTTACGGCAAGGCCAGGTCAGTTTATTTTATCTTTAATATTTGAATATCTTTGTGCTAATATTTCTTAATTGCCTAAGATAATCAGCTATGTCACGTACTTTTAAGGTAAGGTGTATTGTCATTCCTGGTGTTAATAATATCCTGTTAAATAAAGTGTTTTATTTCCATTAAATATTTGTGAGATTATTCAAACTTTCATTTCATACACTACCCCGCATAACCTAAATCGATTTGTGCCTCGGTCGTCCCACA
Organism: Antitype chi; assembly: GCA_947359405.1. Taxonomy (NCBI): domain Eukaryota; kingdom Metazoa; phylum Arthropoda; class Insecta; order Lepidoptera; family Noctuidae; genus Antitype; species Antitype chi. The sequence continues at coordinate 13,196,525 of OX375811.1, read as the reverse complement.
GAGTCTCGTCCCACATAAAAAATTCCCCACTTGTCCCAATTTGTATGCCTCGCTCGTCCCAAAACTTAATTTTCAATATTTTATTCCCCGCTCGTCCCAATTCGTATGCCTGGCTCGTCCCACATTTTTTTCATATGAGTTAAATTTGATTTAATTGTACAGTCAGCCTAAAAACCTGACTGACCAGAAAGATAAATAACCTCATGTTGCGGAAAATTTGATGAACTAATTCAATCCGAGACTCCACTATAATATAAATTATAAAATTACAAGTTACGCCACCATGACAGTTTTTTTCTGATCAAACTTTAGGTTTAGATTGAAGGCATTAATAAAGTACACATAGCCGACCCTAAGTACAAACCCTGTGCACCCCACTGCTTAGACCACTACTATTATTATTAACCTAGAACAAGTTTTTGAATGTTTATAGCTTCGGTATTTTTGTGCGACCGGATTAGAGCTTGCTCTCTCGCTCTGCTTTCTTTGTATTAATCAATTGACCAATGACGTGGCTTTGCGTTATCAGCGCAATCGGAGCAAATGCGGTTACAAAGTGCATCTGCTAATTTTAAATATGAGGTGTTTACATTAAGCGTGGTGTATTCATAGAGTGAGGTTCAATATTTGTGAAGTTTTAAAGGGTAAGTAATAATTATAATTTTGTCGATTTTTTCATATTTTGTGAAGTCATGATAAATGATTTGACTTATATCACTATTGTTGTAATTATTTACTTTTATATTAGTTGCTGTCTAAGGATTATGGTCTTTTATTATATATGAATACTTAACTCTGTGCCTCCTGTGAAAAAGAGTACATCGCTACTTTTTAGGAGACGCAAATAAAATTTTGAAAAATATTTTTTTTCCTGTTTCCTAGGTCCTGTCATGGAGTTCTTTATCTATGGCCCTGTTTCACGAAATCGTCTAGTATTTTTTTTTTAAATGAGTAACCCTTTTTCACATTAACTAGAAATTTCGGAATACCTTTCTTAGACAGATGAAAGCTAATTTTTTGCTCTCTTATATTCATTTAAAAACGAAAAGGGTATATTGGACTTGGTACCCCTTTTTACAGGAGGCACAGAACTAATTCACGTTGTATTTGCAGGTGATCAGATATAGAGCCGTGGCTTCTTCATCCTGAAACATGGAGCCAGTGGCTTCATCATCCCGAGCTGATCTTCAGACTGGCTGCAGTCTGGCTTCTACATCCCAAGAGATAACCTTTATTGAATCACAAAGAGGTGTGCCTATTATTTTGCATGCCGGTTACGAATATACGAAAAAGCGAGAGAACAAAAATAGCTCAATCGTCTGGAGATGTGTGAACAGAAGGTGTCATGGAGGAATGGTGACTTCAAATAATAATGTGACGAAAATTCTTCGTCATGACATTTGTACGCCCAGCATAGCAAGAAATGACATCAAAGAAGAAATACATCGCTGCAAGCAAGAAGCAAAATCTTCTGAAGGAAAATCGATTCCTTCTGTCTTCAATTCAAGCATAAAAAAATTATTGGACAAAGGTACTGACAAGATAGAAAAATTACCTGAATTATCGAATGTTAAGAACAGCTTGTATAGTGCTCGAAACAAAGCCCAGCAAATAAAGAAAGCTACATTTAAAACGCCGTTTGAAGTAAAAATTCCAGTAAGTTACATGAGTTTTGTTTTATTTGATTATGAGTACAGAAAAACAAGGATATTAGCTTTCGCTGATGTAAATAGTAAAGGACTTCATCAACACGTGAAACATTACCTTGCAGATGGTACATTTAAGTGTGTAGTGAAACCATTCAGACAATTATATGTGATTTACGGTGACCTTGGCAGCACAAGTGAGAAAATTCACGTCGTGCCCTTAATATACATCTTATTAATGGACAAAAAAGAGTTCACATATGAGACTGCGTTTGCTCTTATCAAATCGCAAATTCCAGAATGGCATCCGATTTCATTCAGAACAGATTATGAGAAAGCAGCCATGAACGCAATCCGTAACATCTTTCCGGATGTAATATGCAAAGGCTGTTACTTCCATTTTAGTCAAGCACTTTGGAAGAGAGCAAAGGCGTTAAAGTTAAATAAAAAGAGAATGTTCAAAAAGCATATAGCTCTATGCACAGCGTTAGCTTTGCTACCACCTGAACTTAAATGCGATGGATGGCTATATATAATGGAGGATTGTCCGAAAACTCTCAATATTGAGAAATTCAATGACTATTTTGTATCGGCATGGCTTGACAACGAATATTATCGAGGCAAATGGGATTTTTGGGGGGATATCTACAGAACAAATAACCCAGTGGAAGGCAGTAACGCTAAATTAAACAGAACATATTCGGGAAAGCTGAACATCATTAGCTTTTTGAATGTGATCAAAAACGACTCTGTTCTTTCTTTAGCTCGCCAAGGTAAACCTCGGCGTGCTGATGATATAGCTCATGACAAATATATATTTGATTCTGTAACGGCAATGTTGAATGGCACTATATCACTGGGCCATTGCCTGGAAAAAATCAGCCCTTTTGTTTATTAATGATATTAATGTGTCTATATTAATGATAAGTTTAAAAATGTTGATTTTTTGGAGATTTAATTGTTAAAATACTACTTTCTCATAAATAGTAGGTTGATTAAAATACTGTGATTGTAATTTGATTGTGATATTAGTTACGTAATAAAGATTTTTAAATATAAATATTTCAATTTATGTTGAAATACCACATTAACATAAATAACATAACGTGGTACTTCTATAAGGTACATATAGGTAAATACAAATGTGTATACGGTCTATAATTATTTGACTGTTACTTATATACAAATGTTGATTTTTTGGAAATTTAATTGTTAAAATACCACTTTTTCATAAATAGGAGGTTAATTAAAATACTGTGATTGTGATTTGATTGTGATATTAGTCACGTAATAAAGGTTTTTTTTAAATAAGTAGTTCTAATTATGTTGAAGTATCTCAGATAAATATTACATGTGTAATACATATATATATCTTAACGTGGTACTTCTATAAGATAAATACAAATGTGTATATTGATAGGTGTAACTAATAGTACTGTGATTTGGATTTGATTGTGATACTAAATAATAAAGATTTTCCTAAATTGCAATAGATCTTTTAATTATTAAAATTAAAAACATGCATCGCGGATGCATACCTAGAACTGGAAGTATTTAATATCTTTATGTTATTAGAAAAAACTATTATTTCAATTTATTGGAAGATATAGTACAATATTTTTTGTCAACTGTACTTTGAATTTGCCAGGAATGTGGGACGAGTGGTGACTTTAAAACTCAAGTGGGACGAACGAGGAATTCTTTGGAATGTGGGACAAGATAGTGGGACGACAGAGGCACAAATCCCTAAATCTAATAAATAGTTCGGTCCTAACACTAGTGACAGGTTATATGGGTTCATATAAATATTTTTTTTTTATTATTTTTTATTGACTAAGTATTTTTTATTATTATCTATTATATCATTAGTTATTGACATGCTCTACTCATTGCTATATTATTATTTTTTATGATGTGTTGTATATATTGCTCTATGTGGTTAGCTAGCGACCTCGACAGTTGATAATTCTATTCTTGCCTGAGTAACCGGCAGCAAGTTCGTCATGCTCCCGTAGATGTCACTGCTTGCGGTAGCGTCGGGGGTCGGGTTACCTTCTTCCCTCAAATATGGCAAGGGGGGTAGTGGCTGATCTTTGCGTTATGCTCGTGAACGGGTGTGCTTGTGACATTTTATTTGTTGGTATATTGGCATGGCTGGCTGACATATGTATGACAAATTATTTAATTAATGTTCTGTGTCTCGTAATGTTTATATTACTTTGTCTATGTATGTATAGAATCAAGTCTATCCGACTAAACAGATAGCTGCCCTGCTGGGGAGTTTGTTCCGCTACTTCTTCTTCCCAGCTAAAGCGCTAGGAAGTGGTGACGGGTGGGCGTTTTCGGGGGGACTGCCTTATGTATTTTGACGTTCGAAAAGTGCTGATTCTCAGCCTAATTTGAATAAATGACTTTTGATTTAATGATAAATGGTATTCCTTATTTTTTAGGTTAGAAGCTTATGACCAAAGTTTAATTTCGGCAATCAAAGTCCTCAAGTTTCGGAAAGCCAAGCAATTGACGTTCCTGCTGCAGAACTTTATCATGACGTTAGATAATCGGTCCACCATATTGCCGAAGATTACCAAACCACATATTCAGAGTTACTTTGACAGGTTATCATAATTCTTTCCAATTATACAGGTAAATTTGGTTTGATACCCGCGTGCGTCCCTTATTTAACTAATGGTTTTTATTTCGGATTCAATAAGAATCAGTGATGCTGTAAGATTGTATGAATCAAGATACCTTCTTGTTTTACGATCAACAACATCCTGCCAAAATACATACCTACCTAAATGGTAGGCTAATTCTTATTAAAAACTCATCCAAAAGTTGATGTTTAGGAAATAAAGTGTAGCTAGGTCACGTTTTCCATGGTTGATAATAGTAGGATGATAAAGTTTTAAATGTCAATGTGTAATTTGCCTATTGTTACGTCACACTGCCTCAGCCTATCACAGCGCGCCACTCGAGCCAGCCAAAACCAGCCAAGCCAAACTGCCGCCAAAACTACCGGACGCCTCCGGTGGGGGAATGCCTATATAATGCCCTGCGAGCTCACTTTCGCTCCTTTTTTGCTGCGATTGGACGACTAAGCTTAAACCCTGTTAATTTGTGTTTCAAAATATTAAATTAGCGTGATTATACTATTCTGCATTTTTGTTTATGCCCTTCTGTTACACTATTAAACATATCAATACTTTTTCCAGGTTACTGCAAGGCATCTATGAAGCAGCTTCAATATGAGGTGAACATCAAACTAGGTAATATGATAGAATGCCTGAAGAAGCAAGCTGTGAATGTGCTGCAGGAGAAGGAAAAGAAGCCCATTATAAACATAATATAGCTACTTCTTGCTGCTGAAAATATTGTCCAGGAAAAAATAATACTCCTACATAAGTTTCTACGTCATAACTACAGACATTCCATAAGCCATCAAAGAAATATTATGCGACACCATTGCGAGCCTCCAGATTGCCATCCATACGTAATACTGTTTACTCTCCATACTTGGAACAAAACCCAAATTTTGATAAGAATGCGTTTCAATGCAGGTTTCAGTGTTTGATTGTAAATTACCCACGCTCATCAATGCTTCTAAAACTATTCTGCAGCGAACCAACGAAGAATATGTTTGGACCATGAATATATGGAAAAAAACGACCCTGGATGTATTTTTAGAATCTATTAATGTACTTAATGTAACTGAGAACAGAGTTCCAATCGAAAGTGGCATGATTATAGAAAAACCCACATTACAGCCAGCATTTTTCACACTATTTGCCATTTTAAAAGTCAAACTTTAGTTAAATATTGCAAACAAATGGGATTATAAATGAAAAAGTAGCCATTAAAAGATATAATTATGGAGACTTATGATCTGTCTGTAGTGGAATGTGGTTTATTCTTGTCTCAGGAAAGGCGTTATGTAGGAGCATCTCCTGATGGTTTACTTGGATCAGAAACCATAATTGAAAGAAATTGTCCATATGCTTCCGAAATCAAGAAATCAATCCTCTTACAATACCATTTCTACAAAATGACGAAAATGGATCTCTAACTTAAAAAAAAAAAACTAATATTTATTATTACCAAATTCAAGTGCAGTTAGTCATTTGTAACAAAAAGGTTATTTTGCAATTTATTGATTTTTACTTATAAAAGTTTAAATGAAATATAAACATATAGACCGTACCTGATGAACAATTTATTCAGAATATATTGTCAAAACTTCATTATTTTTATCACGATGTCTTTACAAATGCTGTAATCAAGAAATATTTCTTTCAAGAAATAAGATTTTATCATAAAACTTATTAATTGTATAAAAAATATTTTATTTCATAATATTTTCTCTAAAATTACAAAGCATACAACAAACAAATAAAATTCTAGATGCTAGCGGTACATAATATGGGCTTAAATATTTTTTAAAAATCTTGTAGGTTTATCTAAACCTATGATGCGTTCTATATAAACTCGTTTGCTGGCTAGTTTTCGATCCTGTACTATTCTAACACCTGGTATTTGTGTCTTTCCTTTCAATACCATTGGAATGTTAATTTAAATATCTTTTGGAGCAAAAATGTCCTGCACATTAAAACCTCTGTCTGCCATGATAGAATCGCCACTATCACTCAGATTTTCAGGGTTTGATCTTTCTATAATCTGTCTATCACTGAACGTCCATAACATTCTGAGACATATGATATTAGACCACCAGGTGTAGCTCCAATCATAGCCTTCACAGTATTTCTGTGTTTGTAGCTGCTGAATGTCACCTGCTGTGCTACAGGATTGCCAGGCTTTGTGATGGGTATTTCTGTTGTGTCCACAATAATTCTTGTACTTTCAAAACCTCTTCTAAATTATTGTGGCATAAAGTATTTAACCAATTCTTTACTGGGCCAAATATTAAAGATCATATTTCATACATAAAATTGATCCATATTATAAAAATGTTAGCAATATTAGTTTGCGAAATACCAAATAAAAATGCCATCTCAAAATCTGGTAAGTAGTCTGTCTAGTGAAAGCTGACAGTGATTTTTTCATGTTTTCAGAAATTGACAACACTGCTGCAAATGTCACTGTTGTTGTTTATTTATATAACCTCTTACGAAAACAATTTGTGTATATTGTGCCGTATTTCAAGTAAAACAATGCCTAAAACTTTAAGAAGCAGTGCAAGAAAGTTGCTATACACTATGATAAATAATTATAACCGAGTGAAAAGCGATCGCGAGGCTGCGTTTCAAGAAAAAGTACAATTGTTTACAATAATTTCAGAAATTACTGGTAAGCTATTGATTTGTTTTTGATACTATGTAAACAGGATTTATATTTATACAGTTTTAAATGTGTAATCATAATTGAATAAAGCGATGAAAAATCGCGTGGCATCAATATAATGTTTGTAACATTCATCATGTACTTATCTTTTGCAGACGAATGCATTTATGATCCGAAGAAGCTCAACACAATCCGTACTTCAATTGATAAATTGAAAACCTTGCAAGAAACTGATTTATTAAAATCTGAAACACAATACCTCAAAAAATCTCTTCTATGACTGGTCAGTATTCTTAAAGTGTATCTTGTCACCAATTTCTGATTGTATGAATGTTGTATGTTATACATTTTGGGCAAAGGCACAGTGTAAGTCATCTTTTGTATGATGATTTGTTGATCTAGTTGCACAAGTTAAGTTATGATGTGCAGATAGACAAGAAAGATTTCCATTATTGTATCTTCTTTGGTTTCGGGTATTAGTATGAGCACTCTGTGGCGTGTGAAAAAAGAAGGTTCATTAAATAATGAAATATGGCACACTCCAGGAAAAAAACGCCCACACAAGCCTACTGTTACCAATTTAGATAGCTTTGATATGAATGCTATAAGAAACAAAGTCAATGAGTTTTACATAGTTACAAAACAAGTACCAACTTTGAGAACATTATTAGTAGACCTCCGGGAATCAATTCAATTTTCTGGTTGTATGGAAACACTGAGGCAGATATTATTTAGAAATGGGTTTGAATTTAAGAAAAATAGAAATGACAGATCTGTTCTTATTGAACGCCATGATATAGCAGCTTGGAGGCACAAATATTTGGGAACAATTGCTCTGAAGCGAAATGAAAACAGGCCACTTATATTTTTAGATGAGACTTATGTCCTTCAAAATTATAAAGTCAATAAATCGTGGCAAGGGCCTTCGGTGAGTGGTGTTACAGACAAGATTTCCATGGGAAAAAGGTTTATAGTGGTCCATGCAGGATCTGAACATGGTTTCATACCAAATGCATTCTTGACATTTAGTACAAAATCTAAGCTGGCTGATTACCATCACGACACGAAGGCCTCGAATTTTATGAAATGGCTGTAAGAAAAGCTGATACCAAATTTACCACAAAATAGTGTGGTAATAATGGATAATGCTAGTTACCACGTCAAGCAAATCAACAAGCCACCCTCGATTCAAAACCGAAAAATTAAAATTCACAACTGGATGGCAATTAATAGAATTCCATATGAAGACTGTTACTCAAAGGCTGAGCTCCATTGCCTGGTAAATGAGAGCAAGCCCACACCCCAGTATGAAGCAGAAGAGCTTCTTAAACATGGCCATGAAGTTTTAAAACTACCCCCATATCATTGTGATCTGAACCCGATTGAGATGATATGGAGTTTAGCTAAACGCAGAATCGCAAGCAAAAATATAGGAGTACCAGCTAAAGAAATGGAAAAACTAATTATAGAATCATTTTCTAGTATTTCTCCAAATGAGAGGAAAAAATGAACAGACCATATCGTTCGTGTTGAAAATGAGTATATAAAAAAAACAATACTACAGAATGAAATAGAACCGTTTATTATTAACGTAGATGATGACTAGGGTTGCCAACTTTTTTTACAAGAAATAAACTATATTCAGGTCTATGAAGAATATGAAACAGTATTTTAGAAAAATGAACAGTATTTTATTTATTTATTGTTTTAAATACATATTTTTTTGAACTTTACGCACAACTTACTAATTTACAATCTTTTTTAAAAACTTCATACGCCTCATCACAATCATAACTGAAATTAAAATAAATGAGGAGCTCATTTTTTATTAAATTAATAGATGCTCTATTTCTATCCTCCCGCTACTTAGCATTCATTACTGAAAAAACTCTTTCAGTAAATGCTGAGGTGGCGGGAACAGAAAGTAGATATGAGACAATTTTAGTTATGTTTTTAAATTCTTCTGAAGTGTTTACTAATAAATGGCTCCACTTTTGGTCAGTATTCATTTCAAGAAAATCTTTTTCTTCTGATATTTTTTCATAAATTACTTTGAAATTTGTTAATTCTGAATATAAATCATCCATACCAATATTGAGTCTATACAAATTTAGATTATCTATAATTTTCTCAAAATGATCAAATGTGACAGAAGACTTCAATGACAAACAGCTAATTAAAGAAAGCCAGTTAGTCTGACTGAAATCGAACCACTTATCAATAAAAAGTATGAAGTTATTAATAGTTCTATTGTAAACTTCTTGGGCAGACTCTGTAATAGTATTTAATACTTTTTTTGTTTCATGGCCAAAATACTTATCATTTTGCCTTTGAACTAGCTCAGTCTTTAAACCAGTCATAATGTTATAAACATCTAAGATAGTTACATTATTTCCTTCTAATTTTTTGATTTGTGTAATTAAACGTAATATAATCATAAACTAAACGCAACTAAACGTAGTTATGTTTTTAGAAGTTGCCATTTGTAAAATATCACGAGGCTCAAAATGATAAATAATTATTTAAAAATAGAAATAACAGTAAATATAATTATCTAATTACACATTATACCTTACAATGAATAATTATTGCATACAATCTTAATAATTAACTATTATTTATTTATTGATAGGAATAATTAATTATTTATTGATAGGAATTATTTTCGCCATCAATGTTTTTTTTTGTATTGGCAATTATTTTATTGACAGGTTAGGAAAATCTTTCAAAGTCTCTGTTCAGTTCTTTGTTGTTGTTTTGGATTGTGGTTTGTAACTGCATCTGAGCAATTTAGGCCGCTCGCCCACGGCGACTTTTTGTAGCGATGCTGTCGCGCGTTTCGTAACATCGCTACTAACGCCTGTTAGTCGCATTTGCAACGCGCTAAAGAAGCGATGCCAACGCGCTGCAGCATCGCGACTGTATCGATACAAACGCGCGACCGTGTCGGACGACATCGGGGAGAGAACGGAGGGAGGGTGACGCGTGAGTGGAGAACCGAGCACCAGTGCAACACAGACAGGTCGAGAGTGCTGTTGTCCGTCACATGCAAAATGGAGTCGTTCGACACAGAAACATTTATTATGGCAATTCAGAACCGTCCTGTAATATGGGACTCGCGTCTTCCTGAGTATTCGAATAAAATTGCAAAAAGAAAGGCATGGGAAGAGATAAATGAAATATTTGATTCAGGATTTGGAGAAAAAACAAACAAAGAAAAGAATGCTTGTGATAAGTTATTTAATTGCATTAAATGAAAATATTTTATCATGTTAAATGTAGATGAGTGGTGAGAATAATGAGATGTTCTAGAATTAGTGAATCAAGTTACGTTTACAGCTCTTTCTAGTTACTTATAGCTATTTTAGGTTACATTATTGCAAATTTTTGAATCTTGCCACGGTACAGATCCTACACCGGTGAAATAGTCAGTATATATGTTTCGGATTGCAGTACCACTTAGTTCTGATCTTCGTCTTCCAATTAAATGTAAATTATCTCTGGCAGGTGAATCTTGGAATCCGACTATACTCAAAGTGTGATCAAAGTTGTACCCATCTCGCTTACGTATAAAATTGTGCAATACGCAACACGCTTTAACAATATTCGTAGCAAAATCAACATTAACGTTTATTGGCCGGTTGAAAATTTTAAATTTGTTACTCAATATACCAAACGTACATTCAATATAACGCCTTGCGCGCGTCAAGCGGTAATTGTATATTCTCTTATTTCGTGGTAAATTTTTTCCAGCGTATGGTCTTTGCAAGTGTTGTGATAAGGCAAATCCTTCATCGCCAATAAACGAAAACGGTATAGGTATTCCATTGTTAGATATAGGTCTTGGTTGAGGTATATTATAATTTCCTTGTCGTAACTTTTTTACCCATTCGCTGCTGTCATGTATTGTTGAATCTGAGCTCTTTCCATAGCATCCGACATCTATATCTATGAAATTGTAATTAGCGTCACATATTGCTAGCAACACGATGGAAAAAAAACGTTTATAATTGTAATATTCTGAGCCGGTATGACATGGTTTTATAATTCTTATATGTTTTCCATCTATTGCTCCAATTAAGTTAAGAAAATTAGCATGTTTCATAAATCCTTCTGCGGTTTCTAAATGTGATTCTTCTGTTGGTTCTGGCATGGAGATGTCTTTTAATTTTTTCCATATTACTTCCACAGTTTCCTTCACAATCGTACGTGCAGTAGTATGTCCACATTTAAAATCCAAATGAAGATCTGTCAAATTACATCCAGTTGCTAAGTACCTGTAAAAAAAGGAAAAAAGAAAATAAATTATTATAAAATACATACATATACCGGATGACTATTTTTACCGTCTTGAAAAAAATAGGGTATAATAGGTGAACGGAGTAGAAGCCACAGCATTGAATTTTTTTCTGTTTTTTTTTACAATATCATTCAAAGAAATTGATCTATCAATACATTTGAAGTAAACTTTTCATACTAGAACAACATTTTCTTTCTCTCCAGTCATGTCACATTGTTTATGTTTCCGCGTGTACATCGGGCGCCCGGTGATAGTTATTTATTTATAGATCAATTTCTTTGTAAGTTATTGAAAATCAAAAAATACTATGCCATATTAGCTCCACTCGCATTAATTTTTCAATTGCATAAAAATAATAAACTTGTATATCTTTTTCCAGCTATTGAACTCCAGAAAAAATGGAAAAGTTTAAAAGATTCCTTTAACAGAGAACGGCTAAAAGAAAAAAACTGTCCCAGTGGGTCCGGGGCTAAACCCAGAAAACAATATGTTTACTATAAATTATTAACATTTTTACAACCTTTGACCGAAATCAGACCGCCAAGTCAACCTACAGTTACTGAGGAAAACGACTCCGAAGGCTGTTTGGAATCTTTTGTTATTCCAAAATCAAAGAAGCTTAAAAAAAGTGATGGCGTTGATGATGCACAAAACAAATTATACGAAATTCTAACTGAGAAATTGAACAAAGTCACGCCCACCATTCAACATCCAGATCAACATTTTTTACTTTCGCTTTTTCCACATTTTAGTTCCATAAAGGAAGAATATAAACTTGATGCGAAAGCTGAAATGATAAATTTACTTCGCAAATATAACTATATGGCACAAACGTCTGCATGCACCACTCACTATGGATATCAGTCTGGATACCAAGGCTACGACGCTACTTTCAGTACAAGTACTGAAAGTAGCGTGTCGCAACTAATAAATAGCTACCACTCGTCGCCAACGCCTGCTGGTGCCAATGTCAATACTGCAGGTAGTTCATTGCAACATAATGATAATGAATATAATTTCAGTAATGATGATTCTACACAAGATTCTATTATAACAAACCTATATTCGCCGTAAAATAAAAAGTAAGAAATTACAAACCTGTTTATGATTAATATTGAATTATTAATAAGTATTATTTTTAGTTGTGATTAAAGCTGTGATTAAAAATGTGCAAAAACTATTAAAAGATAATTAGCGTAATATTTGGTTTTTCTTACCTTAAAGTTATTGTTAGTCGTTCTTCAGCTGATATACATTGTCTCATCACTGTATTTCTGCGTGTCAACTCTGGTTTTACAATGGAAAGCAATTCACAAAACGTCGAATATGACATTCTATAACAACTTCGGAATTTGAGATCATAGTTTTTTAGTATTTTAAACGTTGTTACATGATGTCCACAAAGTAATCTCTCTTTATTAAATGGGTGCACCCAATATTGACGTTGCTTTCGTTGCCTACGCTTCGGCTGCTTACGTAAAAGCAGCACCAAAGACAACGTGACAAATGTTGCCTCAACGGAGTCCATCTTGCAACTGTAGCGATCGCAGGTATTTTTATGCCGTTACTGAATCGCGTTTGCATCGCGACAGAAGCGCGACAGTATCGCGTTTGCATCGCGACTGAATCTGGGCTCGTGGGCGTGGGCACACAGCTAGCGACCGCTTCGCGACTGTATCGATGCGGACGCGCGACAGCATCGCTACTGCATCGCTACAAAAAGTCGCCGTGGGCGAGCGGCCTTAGCAAATTATCTGGCCATTTTTACGTTGAGTTGAGCCACTGCTCCTCCATATTCTATCTGTTGATAGTACTTTCGCGAAAGGACGCTTTATTAATTGTGCTGTGTGTGTACGTGCTTTAATTAAAATGACGAGTTTGCAATGCATCAATTGCAACGTTCGCTTGTCCCGAATAAGAAGGCATGCTTTATCCGATGAGAGTGAAGATATCGTCAATACTATTCGGCTGTGGACATATCCTAGAGATGTAAGTAGTTTCCAAATAACATTTTGCGTACGAGTGTGCCAGTTACGAAGTGATAACTTTTACGTGTTAAAAAGTAGTCCTTACCATTTAAACTACACGATATCATACTAAAATAATATGTGTGTACTGTGTACTAAAACTAATCTAAACATTATTTGAAAAATACAAACACTGTTATGGTTGTATAAATATTTACAATTTGTCCTATATAATGTATAAATACATAAGTGATCGTTTACATGTATTGATTACTTGCATAATACTTATATAATAACACTGTTATAATAGTTATTACTCTGTTAGTATGACTGTCATAGTGTCATAGTCATATAAAGCAATGTTGAGCCGTACTCAAAATCACTTCATTATTTCCAGATAACACCTACTGACCATGTTTGCCATGCATGCTAGCAGTTAGCTACTCATCCACGTTCTTCTGATAATATGCCGAGGAGACGCATAGGCCATCAAAGTGTTTGTGTTGTATGCGGACGATCCATACTAAGAATCAGTCGACGCAGGATTTTGATTGAAGGTGCAAATGAAGAAGAACAAAGAATGGCTAACACAGTTGCTACTTGGATCCAACCACGAGAGGTATAACAACATGTACCCATTATAACTTTTATCAATTAGGTATCTTGATTTGATTTAAACTAAGAAATAAGACAACGTAAATTATTTCTCACTAATACCATGCATTTTTAAACGCAAGCTTTTCTTTATTTATATTTTTTTTTTTAGCTTCGTTCTGAAGATGAAGCTTGTGTGCCGTGTTGGCTAAGAGCTAGAAGAACTAGGGTTGTTTCACCAAATGAAGATATTCAACTCATTGTACCTGATCATCTGGAGAGTGATCATTCTGATTTGATGTGTGCTGTATGTGGTCAGAGTCTATCCACCCCAACATCAGATCAAGAGTGGAATTCCGACAACACTGCTCGTTTGTTGGAGCACCAGCAGGTATACTAAGTGGTTATGATAATACGACAATAAATTAAACTTCGCATACCTCAAGACATTCTCAGTCTACATATAAAAAATCATTTGAATATATCCAGTAGTTTAGTCACAGGAAATTATTTTTCATTTTTAACATTTGCTACACGATGTATGTATTAATAGGGAAGTACTGACAGGTTAACGACCCCCGCATCGGTATGCACAACAAAAGATTAAAGACACATTTCCAACCAGCACCATAATAGTTTTTACATTTGATTCAGTGCAAATTATACCTTAGGCCTAAATTGTAAGAGTCATAAAGCTTGTCATTAGAGTCCTAACTCTAACAAAATAATACATGCGGAAATAGCTAAGCACTCATGAAATAGAAAAATTGGTGTGTGCGAAAGAGATAAATCTAGTTTCGTTTGTCACTTCGCTTTCTTGTTGAAACATTGCAATTGCAACAACAAATTTAGGTCACGGTCAGTGTGTCGCTACAATCCTGTGACGATTCACGCGTCATCGCTTTCTAAGCGCACGAGTGCCGCAGGACATACTTTGAGTGATTCGCCGCCGAGTAGTAGGTACTCGGCGGCGAATCACTCAAAGTATGTAAGGTGGTAGCACCTTTGTGTACCGCCGGCGCCGCCCGCCGCTCGTGTGTTTGTTTTGTAATCCTTATCTACGACGAATTAGTGCGATATTGGACGCTTATTTTAGTGACAGGACACGTAACGTTTTAATAGGTATCTAGTTTAATAGTTACTCGTAAGTGAATTGTGCGAAGTTAGACGTTTATTTTTTATTGTTTTAGTGTTTTCTTTTGTTTAATTATGCCTCGTTACAATTACACAGCTTCGGAGTACACGGACATGGTGTTAATTTATGGAGAGTGTTTAGGAAACGCCGCTATGGCTATACGGACGTACCGACAGAGGTTTGGGGACACTCGAGTTTGTCCAACCAACGGGCGCACTATTGTCCAAGCTGTCCAGAGGATGCGAGAAAATAGATCCTTAATCCCGCATATTGATAGTACTCCTCCACGTGCGAGAGTGGCTCTTGAGGAACGAATTTTAAATTATTTTGAACGCAATCCGACGTGTAGTTTGCGTAGGGCAGGTCGATATTTTCGTGTTAACCATGCAACTATACTGAAAATTTTAAAACGCGACAAACGGAAGCCGTATAAGTATAAGAAATTGCATGCGTTGTTGCCTCGAGACAAACCAGTCAGGGAAAACTTCTGTCGCTGGATAGAAACAAAACATTTAGAGGATCCGGATTTCCTGTACAATGTGATGTGGACTGATGAAAGTACATTTACAAGAAACAGGTTATGGAACAGACAGAATTTACGTTACTGGAGCCGCGTGAATCCGCGCCTAGGACGAGAGACTTCGCACCAGTACAGATTTGCTGTCAATGTTTGGGCTGGCATTCATAGAAATACCATAATAGGTCCGGTTTTTATTGATGGAAATTTAAATGGTGAAAAGTTTTTAGAACTCCTCAACGGACCCGTTTCCGAGTACATGGATGAGCTTCCGCTTGATGTGTACAGGCAGATGTGGTACCAGCTAGACGGAGCACCAGCTCATTCAGTGGTGTCAGCAAGAGAGCGTTTGTCTCAAGTGTTCGGTCAGCAGTGGATTGGCCGTTATGGACCAACGCGGTGGCCAGCGAGGTCACCCGACCTCACACCATTAGATTTTTTCTTGTGGGGTCACATCAAAAATGAGGTGTACTCAACAGCTGTTGATACGGTTGATGATTTAAAAGATAGAATTATCTTATCTTTTAATAAATTAAAACATATGGCTGCAAACGGGGACCTCTTGTCAAACGTTAGGAATAATCTCCTACGGCGGTGCAGTTTGTGTATTCGAGTTAATGGTGGCCATATTGAAACACGAAAAATTTAATAACTTTAATAGGTACCTACCTAGTTACGTGACTGAACAGTGATCCTGATAGTGATTAATAATTTGATTAATAAATAACATGCGGGTGAAAGGTGCCTAATTATTTCGTTAATACATTTGTGATTCAGTGTTATTATTTTTACTAAGCATTAATAATAATGGCGCCAAAAGATCAAGTCGCTACAGGACCGCGCTATTGCTACTGTATCACAGGTTAGTGAACCATTTATAAATGGTGTTCTATTTTCTTTCCACTTTTATGTCATTTAGTTTGTTTGAAATTTTATTTTTTTTTAATTTTGATGTTAGGGTTTTTTTGATAGCTTACAATTGTTCATATGAACTAGTATTGTCAATGTTTTCATTTATTGTCGTATTGTCATAAACACTTTGTATATCAAATAATATATTTATAGTAATTAGCTTATAAAAATGTGTCATGCAAAGGGCAATTACTATTTTATGTTGCTAAATCTGGGACAGTCATGATGTTGGCTCTACTAACAACAAAAGGATACTGGTTTTTTCACTGTCACATAGCCCTTCTCTCATAGATATTTTTGGTAAAGGTTTTCTGTAAGGTGAAAACCAATCATTGTATGTCAAGAACTATTCTGTGGCTTGGTCATGTTGGGCGCAATTTATGTAACTAGTGTTTAATTTGTATTTCATCAATGTTATTTATTTACAGATGTCATCCATGAATGAAGTTTGTGGAGTTTGCTGGGTCCAAGCTCGAGATTTGAGCTTCTATGTTCCAGAAGAACCTCAAGAAAGACCCCAACATATTGTGTTGCCCAATATAAGAAGAGCGGCTGAAACACCAGCACACTGCATTTTCCAAGAGTGCATAGAACCAGAGCGAAATGTTGTGCCTGAAGATTTATTGGTTAGGTATCAATATTTTATACCAAGAGGAGCTCGTATTTGCTCCTTACATAGACAGGACGCTAATTATGAAACCTGTATACTGCTGAGTATAGCCTTAATAGCTTTACTTCCACACACATAGAGGAGATCATTTTCATACTAATGGAAGGGTTAAGTAACATCTCTTATGAGAATATTCAAAACTACCCCGATAACCAAGTACAGTACCTTATAGGCATAAATAAACAACAACATCAACAAATATTAGATGTAACACCTAGGCTTAGGAATCTGCATCGGGGTAGTTTTGCATTAACAGCCTTATTGTGTAAATTAAGGACTGGGGATTCAGGGGACAGATTGTCATGTCTATTTCAAGTTCCGAGAAGGAAGGGTCCTTCTCTAGGGAGAGACATTAATGTCTGTAGCAAGAAATATTTTGCTAACTGATTATGTTCCACAATTTCTTGGTTTTTCTCATTTAAGAAGGGAGCAAGTGGCAGCAAGAAATTCATACATTGCCGATCACATTTTTGGTGAGCCTAATGCACCAGCTGATCAAAAACCTGAAATCACAATAGCTGATGCAACATATATATAAGGTGTAAAAAAATTAACTGCAAGAACTTCGTCCACATACTCGACATCGAAAAACAAACACATTACAAAAAAAAAAAAAATTTTTTAAGCACTTTCTATATTTTCACATTAATAAAACAATTTAGTATCATATTTTTTGTGCACTGTACGCAGGGCTGCGCTAGCGGCTCGCTCCAATACCGCGCGCGAGCGTCGTACCCCCGCCGCCCGCTACTATTCCCTCCCGCAGCCCGCTTTATGCCCTTCGCGCCCCGTTCAGTCGTCCGATATCCGTCGCGCGACTAGGGTGTATTTCTCTGATTTATTACGGCAAATACGTACGTTCGCGAATACTTCAATAATGCCTTTTACGTATTCCAATCGAGAGTACTTGGATATGATAGTGTTACATTACGACTGGTGAAAGTTTAGCTGCGGCTCGTAACCGTTACCGTGAACTGTTTGGTGAGCAACGACGAGTGCCTGCTGTCCAAACAATCCTAGGAGTCTACCAGCGGTTATTAGACTATGGCCAGTTTCGTCCTCATCAAGCAGATGCTGGTAGGCCACGGCTCTCCGGGGACATTGAAGACCGAGTGCTGGACTATTTCAGTGAAAATCCACATGCGAGCACACGTGACGCAGGTCGGGACCTAGGGATAAGTCACGCTACTGCGTGGAATGTGCTGCATGAAGAAGGTCAACATCCATACCACTTTTTAAGAGTACAGGAACTTATTACCGCAGATTACGAGCCAAGGTTAAGGTTCTGTAGATGGTTGGTGGAAGAACCTCGTAATATTCTTTGGACAGACGAGTCAACTTTTAGTAGAGTAGGGTTATTTAATATCCACAATGCTCACTGGTGGTCGTACGAAAACCCGCGTGCTGTGGTCCCTGACCATTTTCAACATAGATTCTCAGTGAACGTATGGGCTGGTATCATAGGGCAGACAGTACTCGGACCAGTTTTCCTGGAACGCCTCAATGGCGAAAAATTAGAATCAGCTGTTTCAAATTTGCGCCGTCGCGTGTCGTACTGCAGGGGTGAACGACCCACGCGTGCAGAGCGGCGCGCGCGGCGGCCGGTCGCGGAGGCTTAGGCCGCCGTCGCCGGCGCGCGTGCGGTGTACAGTGCGCATATTCAATAATTTTGTGCGAAGTGAAAATATCGCTTAGCTCTGAAACGGGTTGTTATTTTGAAATCTTTTTTTCGCAATTCTTTTTTATTTATAATTCTAAACAAGTACTTAATTTTCTTGCAGTTAATTTTTTTACACCTTATATATACACAAAAAAGTAGTAATTACTTGTTCCAAAAGGATACATATTCCCTTCATAAATATAGGAACTTATTAAAGCCATTTATCCTCTGTGCCTCTGATGGATATATTATAGATGTACGCGGACCATATAGTGCCACTACAAATGATGCCACCATAATGAATGATTTACTAAACGAAACTGAATTTAATGATTTTTATAACGAAAACGATATCTTCATTGTAGATAGAGGTTTTCGTGACTGCATGGATAGTCTGCATCAGAAAGGATACATAGGTCATATGCCTGAAACCAAAGAAGACGGCCAATCACAGCTATCTACTCTTGATGCCAACCGTTCACGCTGTGTCACTATTAACAGGTGGGTAGTAGAAGCTGTGGCCGTTTTAAGAGAGACTTCAAAATATTCCGCCATGAATATTTTAACCGTGGTTGTCGCAATTTAATGGCAGATTTTAAAATAGCAGCTGCTCTGCTGAATGCGTTTACTCCGCCATTTACAGAAAATATACATGCAGAGCAGTTTGTGTCAATCATATTTGAGCGCCTGTTTTTAACGAATACTGTAGCTGAATTAGTTTTTTTTTTTTGGGTGGGAAATCATCAAATAACTTCTTCCGCTCTGGGTGGAGCGGGAGGGCGTGTCAGACTTTTACAAGCTAAATCTACTTACTAAATCAAGCAACTTCTGCTTAGTTGGTGAAAGAAGGCATGGACTTATATCAATCTTTAAAAACGAACACCCAAAAAAGCCCCAGTCCCGGCGCAAAAGAAACTTATCTCATCCTTTAGAGTATTTTAGGTAAAAGATTTTTTGATAGGTGTGATTGCCGCAGGGAGTGGCAAACATTGAAAAAAATTGCTTTGCAATTTTTTCAATTTACTCCTAAAAAAAATTGCTTTGCAATTTTTTTTAGGAGTAAATTGAAAACTACAGGATGTTGAACAAATCAATTTGCAAATGGGTAGGAATTATTGTGCATCACATTTGTATTGAAAATATACGGATATTCTTACATATTTAATAAAAATATGTGTAAAAAGAAGTGCTATGAAAAACTATTTTCTTGTTTTGAGACAGTGATTCAGGAATAAAAATAATAAAGAACAAAACAAGATTATTTTAACCCTTAAATTCGCATTGTTGCATTTCTGCAACATACTGAAAATTCAAATAATTTGATAGATATATTTACGCGTATCCGAACGTAATCTACCATAATTATAGATAATTTAATGATATTTTTGACAGGTGACGTGAGGTTTCAATGTCAAATTTTTAAATTTTACAATTTGATTTTGAAAGATCGCGGGCGCGCGAAATCTCAAAAGGTGGTTTTCGTAGTGTTATTCAGTTTTTTTTGGTACTTTGTAGGGTAAGTGTTGTTTGTTTTTTCTTTTGTAGACACTTTATAATACCAAAAAAACGAGAAATAAGTAGTTTCGTAGAAATTCAGAGGATTGATTTTTGATTTTTTTCGTCAAAATTTGTTTGTTGCATAACTGCAACATTGCGCATTTACTTTCATAATAATTTAATTTTTGACTGATTTATGTACCGCACTTCATCTAAATTCCAGCTGTTTTTTTGTCTAGGATGCCGAGGGCGCTGAATTACAAAGATATTGAGGAATATCTTCAGAACCTGGACCAGTCTGAGGATGACTTGGAATCCTCAGGAGACGAAGATAATGATGAAGAAGTGTACTACGAGAGTAATCGTCAGTTATTGGCAGATTTAGAAGATGAAGAAAATGCTGAAAATTTTAATATCCCTATGGATAATAATGCCGATGATCCACCACTTATTTTTGAAAATGATAATGACCCTAGTTTCGAAAATGTGAGTGAGGCACCACAGCCCTCCGTTCAACGGAATGAGACAACTCGTCAACGATTTGGCCGCATCACTTGGAGACGCACAAATCTCAACACTGTTCAAAACATTCAAAATTTTCCTGAAAATATAAATTATCCCGACAGCATATCAGAATTAGAGACGCCGTACCAATTTTTTTCATTCTTTTTCACTCAAGAACTCAGAGATAAGATCAAGTCAGAAAGTAATTCGTATTCTAGCCAGAAAAATCTTTCCAATCCGTTTGTTATCACGAGCTATGATCTCAATAAGTTCCTAGGGATTCTAATTTATTCTTCTATTGTGAAGTACCCAAACTTCCGGTTGTATTGGTCAGATCAATATGGATATGAACCTGTAAAATCAACCATGACACAAAAGAATTTTGAAAAAATTAGTTCTATTTTACATTTCAATGATAATACCACTCACTTACCACAGGACCATCCTAATCATGACAGGTTGCACAAAATTCGACCGATAATTGACGAACTAACGAGTAAATATGCAGCTGTACCTTTGGAACAACGTTTATCTTTAGATGAACAAATGTGTGCAACTAAAATGGGCCACTACATGAAACAATACCTTCCTAACAAACCGCATAAATGGGGGTTCAAACTTTTCTTGTTATGTAGCATATACGGATTTGCACACAAAGGAGATGGAAAACGGTGGGCCCAAATGTAATAAGTTGAGATATGATCTAAAAAATTAGACATATTTTTTTATCTAAGAATATGAAAAATCACTTCAATTCTCAATCTGGAAGCGGAGAAATATGAGAAAGATAGTTTTCGTGAGATTATCGATTCAATAATCGATTACACAGTTACGAAAATAAAACTTTTGCACTAAACAATTAACTCAAAGTAATTAAATGCACTATATATACTTACGAGGTCATATTAATAAATCAAATATCAATTAATTACTGAAAAACCAATATTAATGATTATCGATTCCATATCGATTCAAATCTCTCTTATATTTTTAGTCTATGTCACTGACATGACAGCTGACTGACATTGACACTAGACAGTTGCCGACTGTTCTTGTTTGCTCACTCGTTTAGTGTTTTCCGATGCGTTTTGAGTGCTTTCCCGATTATTCGCCATTTTTCACGACCACTGCTTTGTATTTTACGGATTCTGACCCTGCCTGCCTTGTACGACCCTTGCTTTCACCTTGGACGAAGATCGCTCACACGTTTGACTTGGAATTGTTATTTTGGATTTTACCGCGGGCTTGTGGATTGGATATTTCAAACATTTTCTAGTAAATATAATAACTATTAGTGCAAAAGAACACATTTTGCACTTCAGGAATCAGCTGTTAGTTATAGATTGTAACATAACCTCACTTTTACTTAATCTCTTTATCTCTTATATCTCTGTTCTCAGATTGACAAAATCCGCAGAATTTTCAGTGAAAGGTTGATAATATATAAGCTATTAATTGACACCACTTTCATCTTCTTACACCTAGGCCCAAGATTGTATGTAATCGTTTCAGTCTCCTTTGGGGTCTACGCTGGCGCTGACAAACATCCTCGCATACATGCCGAACCAGATTTGGGTCCAACTGGTAACACAGTTGTGCGACTAACGAGGATTGTTCCAAGACGTGCAAACCATATTATTTACTTTGACAATTACTACACATCTGTGCCTTTGGTCACATATCTTGCAAAAGAAGGAATATATTGCTTGGGAACTGTCCAGTCAAATCGTATCCCAAATAATAAACTGCCGGATAAGAAAACATTGATGAAAAAAACAGTACCAAGAGGACACCATGAGGAGCAGGTTGCCAATGTCGATGGTGTCGATATCAGTGCAGTAGTATGGAAGGATAATAAGCCAGTCACTTTGCTGTCAACCTATACCGGAGCCTTGCCTGTAACCACTATTTCGAGGTATGATAAAGCGACGAAACAGCGGGTACCAATAAACTGTCCGAATGTAATAAAAGATTACAATACCCATATGGGAGGAGTGGATCTGCTTGACAGTTTTATTGGAAGGTACCATATTACTCGCAAAAGCAGAAAGTGGACAAATCGTTTGTTTTTTCATCTTTTGGACGTGACCATAATAAATTCCTGGCTATTGTATAAAAAAACTTTGAAACAGACCAGATCTAACACAAAGCCTTTGAATCTGTGCAAATACAGACTTGAGTTGGCAAATGCCTTATGTAATCTTGGTCTACAGAGCAATGGTACTAAAAGGGGCCGCCCAAGCTCTTCATCTTTAGAAGCTGATTTGCAGCTGAAAAAGAAGCGTGGACCAGCACAAACTATGCCTCCTAAAGATGTCCGCCAAGATAAAACGGACCACTGGCAGAAATGGGGTGATCGGACCAGGTGTAAATACCCGAATTGTAAGGGCTACACATTCACATATTGTGAGAAATGTAAAATAAGCTTATGCTACAATAGGGACAATAATTGTTTTTCAAAATTTCACAAAGAATAAGTGAATAAATTTAGTTTTTTTATTCTATTTGAGTTTTATGTTCACATCCATAACCCTATACATAGCTTAGTTCGATAAGTGCGCACTGTTGCAGATATGCAACATACAGTTTTTTCATTTTCAGTGGCTGTAAGTCAATACTATTTTTTTTTTACTATTTTTCCTGTGCTTTATAGACCCAAATATAACTAAAAAAAAATATTTGAAATCAATAACAAAATTCGCGAATTTAAGGGTTAATAACCATTTATTTTTATAAATCATACAATATTGTAATTAGGTACCTATTTGAAAAAAAAAACAAACACTTACTGCTTAAAAGTAATACATACTTTTAAGAATAGCTTAAACCATTGTGAGTTTTAAAAAACATTTAAAGAAGTCACAGTCCTAGCCGCTCCGATGCCTAGCGCTATATACACAATAAAACCGTATCGGTTTTACTACTTTTCCGTCCTGCTCTTTTTCGCGTATTTGACAGAGAAAGAAAGGACGGTCGCTCGGTCTTTTGTTACTCACGCGCATAGGTTTACAATTCCACCCCTTTACTCCTTGCAGACCTTCGCTAGCTTTCGTTTCGTTGAGTTCTGTGCGTTTTTACTTTCTATTTTCTCTCTACGACATTTTGCTTTTCACATTTGGATTTTTGCTCAACTGATTGGATATTGTTGTTAATGAAGATTTACGACGACTTGGCAATAATACAACGGAGTTTCGTTTGAGTGAGTGAGTGATACTATCGGCATGGACTGTGTTACCTGTAATCGGCCGCTACGACGACTCCGCAGGCATGTTCTAGGAGAACGTTTTCTGCTAACTCACCCTGATTTTGTTGAACATATTGTTCGCTACATGGAGCCGCCACAAGAGGTAAGATATAATACTCTGACCTATCTCTTGTGGTGAAACTTAACGCTCGCCGAGCGAGCCCGAGTGCGAATGCAAAGGTGGTGCCTTTAATAGTAAAAACAAGACAAAATCTCCATTCTTCCAACGGAACGCCGTCTATGTGTACTGGGTACTCGCGTTCACTCAGGCTCACTCGGCGAGCGTGAAGTTTCACCGTTGTAATAAAACGCTTACTTAACGCTACTTCGCTCTAAACTCGCGAAAATGGAACGGCAATGTATCTATACAACGAAACTTAATTATTTTCTAGTTTTGCTATTGGCGTTCCAACGACAATAAACACTAAAATCGCTAAAGACATAAGTAAACTCACTACTTTATTTGAAAGCGTAAATAGGTTTTATACGATGTGTAATCGTAATACATAATTAAAGCTCCTTAAGGCGTCATTTTTAATAATAATGATAATAGGTCGTTATTGACGCATCAATGGCCCACTTGTTAGTTATACAGACTTATATCTAGTGTTAGTACAACCTTATCCTAATTAATCTAAGCTAAACTACAACTCTAATTAAACATACTACCAGGCTTTTTCAAATGTTAACTTTTTTTGTACAGGTGGCATTTGATGGCTCAAGATCAATATGCCATGCCTGTTGGCATAGAATTAACACAAACATAAATCAAAATCAACCGGCTCCGCCTCCCAACGTTTCAGTGCGAGGAGTCTCTATACCAGTGCCTGGATTGCTCAGAGCTGCAAACACATCACGGCATTGCATGATCAATAATTGTCGCAACATTCAACTGACACAAATGCCTATCTCCGTCAAAGTGTACCTTCTCAGTTACTTTAATATATATATATATATTCCAGAACGTGCTCGAATTTGCCAGAGCCATCTACAAAATATGAGTGTGGAACAGTTGTCACAGAACATGTGGAACGAGCAGCTAGAATTCACCGCTGCACATGTTTTGGATATTATTCAAACGTATACGAAGGCACTTGAACAATAAACTATTTTAAATATGCAAAATCTGAGTGATGTGTCTCCTAAAGATCTACGTTTTTGGACTGGTTTGAACCATGAGCAATTTAACCAGCTCCTTGATCAAACTCCATCACTGCGACGAGAATCGAGATCACCAAATCTTGACTTAGGCGTCTATTTATGCAAAATGAGATCCGGAGAACCGAGTACAAGAATCGGTGCCACTTTTGGTATATCCGAGTCAAGCGTGAACAGAAAAGTTCACCAAGTAAGAAGACATTTGTTAACAGACTTTGTACCAATGCATATAGGCCTTGATCACATTACCAAAGAAGAAGTAATAAATAGGAACAGAATCATCCCAAACTATATTTTTGGGAATGAAGACTCACCCCACGCTCTTTTGATATGCGATGGCACTTATATTTATATCGATTAAAAAGCGTGGGGTGCTTTTTGAGGTATTTTTATAATCAATTAATGTCAAGCACCCCACGCTTTTTAATTGAATTAAATTATTTTCTCCTTTATATTATTTTTTAGTTCTGCTAACTACAAAACGTGTTATTTTTTCTCAATTTTTTTTTAAATTATTAAATTGTCATCGGTCCTCGACAAGTTTACAAAGTTTCAATGAAATCTGACCGTTTAAAGTGGGTCAAAATCGCGCTCAAAGATTCCGTTACATACATACATACATACAATCCGAGCTAATAAAAGCGTGTTAAAAAGTTCGAATTTTTTTATCAGCGCTGCACCTACAGTCTGCATAAATACAGAAACCTAATTAAACCCTTTATAATTGTATGTGCTGATGATCACATAGTGGACATTACTGGACCGTATGCTGCGACAACCACCGATGCCGATATCCTGGCACTAGTAATGGAAAACCATGGCGAGCCAATCGAAGACGGTGCTTTCCATTACTTGTTTGAAGAAAACGACGTCTTAATATTAGACAGAGGCTTTCGTGATGCTATTCCCATCACCGAAGAATATGGATATAATGTATTTATGCCTCCAACTAGACGTCGCGGCGAAACTCAACTAATAACAGAGGAAGCAAACAAATCTAGATCATCACAATTTGCAGATGGGTGATTGAGGCAATCAACGTAAGGTTCAAAAGAGATTTCAAAATCTTTAGACACAGGTCTTTCAACAAAGCATCTCGAAACACATTCAACGACTTTAAAATTGCCGGAGCTCTAATAAATTGCTTCCAGGAACCATATGCCGACCGCCAATATACAAACGAGTTTATCGAAGCAATAAGAGTGAATTTGCACAAACCGAATCTGCTGGCTGATTATGTAATTGGGAAAGGAAACTTGAATCGCCAGAGAGTCACGTTTGAAAGAATGGAAGCTGATAACCCCCAGCTTTCGTACGAAGAGCTAATTCTCATTTCTGTGGGAACGTACCACGTGAAGTTGGCGCGCTCCTACTGTAGCGAACACGTGAAGAAGACCGGAGTTTATGAAATTGAGTACTACCGACAAACAGAGCAAATACGGTTTAGTAACGAGCAAAACACACAGACACTGATAAGATGCAAAATTGGCCCACGTCACATCCATCGCACATGCGAGTTGAGCATGAGCAGCAAGCTTTGCAGCAGTTGCAGCAACAAGAAAATGTTGTCATTGTACCCTGCGGCTTATTTATACATAAAGACTACCCTTTTATAGGGGTAACGCCTGACGGCATAATTGGAGGAGATGCAATTGTAGAAGTCAAGTGTCCAATTACAGCACACAAAAAAGGACTTTCTAACTTTATACAAGAAAACAAAATACAAATTTTAAAATATAATAAAAACACTGAAACTACTACAATAAATAAAAACTCAAACTGGTACTACCAGATACAAGGCCAGCTACATGTATCAGAACGACAAAAGGGTCTTGGCTATATGGGCAGGCGAGAATGAAAACATACACAACATTCATAGAAAAAGATAATATATTTTGGGAAACTAAAATGAAACCGAAATTAATAACATTTTACATGAAATGCTTGCTGCCTGAAATTATAGATAGCAGAAATGCCCGTGGTATGTCCATTAGAAACATATCTATCCAAGATGACGAAAATGTTCGTTATATGTATTCAAAAACCTGTACTATGTAATTCCATGTTGTTGTCTTTTTTTCATATTATATTATAATAATAAAAAACTATTAATGGACCACCTCCCGTATTTTATATTATTTTTGTATACAAAATTAATAAAATAAGTTAACCTTCTGCCTGCACGACACGCTTACCTATACTGTGACACTTTGCTCCGATTTGGGTTTATGTAAGTTCACGCCGCCGGCGACTCGGGCGCACGGCTCGCTTCGCGAGAAGGGTGGGAGCGCTAAATGCCTACTTCGCTTGGTCTACCTGGCCTTAATATGAAAGACCCGATATACCTGAGGGGCAATTCTCGTAATTTTAAGAACGTTCACAGTCTGATCTCAGTGTCAATCTGTCAAAAATACCTTGATTTTTCATACATTTTTGACATTTGCTTGTCGCTGAGATGAGACTGCGACTATATTTTGAACGTTTTTAATTGCGGGAATTGGCCTTCTGGTCTCTAGAATTTCACGATGAAGAGAACCATTTGTTTAGAAGTACGTACGATTACCATATAAACATTTCTTCTCAGTTTCCAACGACAGCGCGGCGCTGTCTAATATATCCTCCTAAAATGGTAGGTTAGGGCAACGTTACAATTGAGTATGAATGATGATTAAGAAATAAATAATTATAAATCTTATGCACAATGCGCATAGGAATTATAATTGTATGTCAATATTGACCCCTAATTTTAAATAAATTATATCTAACAAACATTATTTAAGTGTGTATGCCGTTTTACAATTTGCGGATATAGAATCAGCGTCACCTGGAAATAATCTCAAAGTATATTTTTCAATCAATCAGTGCATACTACAGTGATTTTCGTATAACTTAAAATCGTTTAATTAGTGCGTTTAACATATAAAACAGAGTATGTGCGTGTCATTTTAACTCTATTAATTTTGTTATTAGTGTAAGTGTATGGGTGGGTGTGCGGTTATGTGTGTGGGTGTGTGGCAGGGTGTGTGACCGCAAGTTTTTATTAGTAGGGCTAATAAGGGGTGATAATAAACTTCGATCAATATTATCAAAGGTCTATAGGTCCAGAGGACTCTGTTGAGAGTGAGTTTATGAGTTCGATTTCCTAGCAGGAAAATAGCTCAGCGTGACAGGAACCTAATGTATAGTATCATGAATGAACTGGGCCTAATAGTTGTAACTAAACGTGTGAATATTTGTAAGTAGATCTGCTTTACAAAATGTTATAATTTTGTTTTGTTTTCAGGTTTTCCAATCCATTTGACTCCGACACTGAAGTGATCCCTATACCAAAAAGAAGAAGCAAAGACTAAACCCGCGAAGCCAAAAGAAAAAACTAAAAAACCACTCCAAGAACAGCCGATTGTTAGTGGGTCTGAATCAGAAGCCGACCCTTCAACCGTGCCCGCTTTCATGTCTACATCGACTAAAAAGAAACGAAAACATTGCATCTACTCTGATTCCGAGGTAAGTTGAGATAAAATTGTAAAATCATTATATTTTAACGGTCCAGTTGGTACAGGGGCTGAGTGATTGGCTGCTGCGCTGTGAGTCGCGGGTTCGATTCCCGCCCGGAACAAAATGAAATATCTGTATCCAGACAGTTGCTCAAATTTAGTGGTGGTGTAAGCATAGTTACTGATCATTATTAAGTCTTGAGGTCGGTTCTCAGTTCTGACCGACCAAGTGTAAATAATAATGATTATATAATAACGATTAACTGTATTTTTTGTTTGTTTCCAGGATGAAAAGCAACGTGAATTAATTCGGGCAGCAAAACTGAAGAGCTACCTAACGCGTCGAGTCGGTTCCGGTTATACTATGCAAAGCAACCCCACAAGGCGCGGGGAATATTATATTGAGCTTCGCATATCGAATAGTCAGGAGTTGGAGGCCATAACAACCGACCGCTGAAAACATTCAATGGTATGTTTCAAAACAACAGTGAATGACGATAGCCCAACTTAGAAGGCGGTTACTCAATTGGGTTGCAGCAGTTAAAGAGGACTACTCCTCTATTAAACCAATTTTGTACCCCCAAAATTATTTGTAAACCTCTTTTTAGTGCAGTTAAAGTATTTTATTATTAGAGTTTAACACATTACTTAACTTTTAATAAGTTCTATAACTGTATACTTAATATTCAATATTAAAGGAGATGTTTCATTTTCGGCCATTAACTGTACGGTAATGAAAAAATAGGAAATAATTCCACGAACTGTGGAAAAATATTATTTTCTGAATATTCCCCTGATTACTTCGGCACAAAAAATAATAGTTTTTGAAACGTATTGTAACATAATCTATTGAAAATGGCGTCGTCTTACTTGCATACTGCTTTCATCCAGAAATCATGTTACATTAAAACATAATAATATCACGTAGACGTTATTTATTTAGGTATAAAAGGCATGTATTTCTTTGTTATTATGATAAGTTTTTTCGCGGGTAGGTGTAAAAAAAGATAGACGTTTCTCTGATTTTGAATTTATATTAAAGTTAGAAAGACACAGTTTTTTGCTTAAATTTCTATCGTTTACTAGTATAAAAACTCCATTACACCTGTACTTACGTTAGTGGCACATTTATGTGACTACAATTGCTAAGGTTACACCACCTGCCAGCTCATCATCTGAACTGTCACTAAACTTTAACTTGACACTATGTCCCAACTTGCTGAGGTATTGTCTGCACAGAAGAGCCTTGAAGAGATCTTCACACGGAAGATGGAAGCACTGGAAGCTCAAATTCAGTCCGCTGGACCTGCCAAGGATATCGTGGCAAGGGTGGCTGAGGAGTTCCGGACCGTAGAGGAAAATAGTAAAGCGAAGAACGTGAAGAAGCGCGTTTTTCTGATAGAAATGCTAAGAAACCAAAGGGGAAAAAACCAAATAAGAAATCAAAGACAAAGAATATCCTTGACGAAGAGGAGGACAATAATGACGGCACAGAAAATGAATGTTTTTGCTTATGTTGCCTCGAGCCCTATGCCAATAGCAGGCCTAACGAAAAATGGGTGCAGTGCATCAATTGCAAAGGATGGTCACATGAAGATTGTACTGGGGGAGAGCTGAAATACGAGTGTCATAATTGTTTGGCAGATTAAACTAATATTAAATACTATTATTTTTATTATCTCTGTGCCATTTAGAAAGATGATTTATTTTGTTATATATGTAACATCAAATAAATGTGTACGGTTTACGTACATTCCGTCAGGCTGCAAACGCAGCAACCTACTTTTCTCTTTGGTATTTAAAACAATGTTTAATATGATTTTAAGTTAGTTGACGAATTACATACTTACGCGAACACCGCGGATTAGCATCCAACCCACTTTTACTTTGTTGTCGATTCCTGTAGGTTGTCTTGTAGGTGGCCTTTTAGTTTTCTTATGCCATAGTCTCCTAATCCAAATGTAGACAGCAAACGAAGCAGCTCCTCCCAACAGCAGAGAAGTCACAGAGTAGAGATATATGTCGTGACTCGATATATCTATCCCTTGTGGTAGTCTTTCCTGCTCTTTCTGCTGAATTATTTGCTTATCTATGTTTCTGATATTTATTGCAGATGTATCCAGTTCTGTCATATTCAGCTGTGCGTTTTTCCAACTTAGATCAAATAAATTGTTGATAGTCGTGTTAAGTGTAGGTACTTCAATATCCGCCTCCATGTGAAATTTGCTTCCTAAGTGGTTATAGGTGAATATTGTCGCATCTTTCTTTTGTAGTATGCATTTTGGTTTCAAGGCAATCACCCCAGTACCGTTGATGACTGCTGGCGTAACTTGATCGCTACATATGACGCGCATCAGCTGTCTGTCGCATAATGTAAACAACCACCAGTTAGGTTTATGTAATTGGATCCAAGTTTCTTTGCAAGTTACATCATTGATGACACAGGATAATGAAGTTTGTTGACTGAATACCTTGGCCTCGCAAGGTGCGTCCTTGTCTTATAAGCTAAATACCGGCTGACGTGAAATGCATGTGTACTCGTCTTCTCCGTATGGCGTGCATTGGCGCATGTCTTGCTCTTCCATAGTGATGTACGAATTTTTCACGAAGTTTATGGCGATATAATTGGAGTAAGGCTGCACGATTCTCAATTGTCCTTGTTTCTGGAATGGTATAGGTATTACCCGGTATATTTTGTAGTCCTCATCGCTCAAAAGTGGAATATGCAATTCGAAAAGTAGAAAGTTGTTTGTAATCCGAGCCTTGACATGGATTAGTTCGTAGATGTCACGGAAATCTTTTTGTATGTCCTTTATCGGTAAGGCTAGTCCCTGTGGAAGTTTTCCAGAGATGATGTTCAGCTGTTCTATTATTTGAGATGCAGGAAACAAGTGTGTATCCAAATGACCTCGATAAATGTTGGCGAGAGCATTCATTAGCATTTCTTGAATTCTATGCAAGTCGCTCAAAATTAAAGTTGATGATAAAGCGGCAGAGTTCACGTCATTTGCTGTGTATAAAATTTGTGCTCTGTTCTCAATTTTTGTGATTATGTTGCAAGTCTGATTTATGTAGGTTTGTATTGCGTGAAATTGTTTGTCCATAAATTCCGTATTGTTCTTAATTACATTGTTTTCAGCCTCTATGATCAAAGTTTGATTCTTCATCAACTGTAACAAGTAATTATCGTTGATTTGCAAGTTTTGGATATCCTTCTCGTACTTTTGCGCAAAGTCTTCATCCAAAACCCCGAAAAGTGTTCTGGCTAATTTTCCGATTCCATCAAAGTAGCCTCGTTTTTGTCGCGAATGCTGAGAAAGTAACATAGTGTTATAATTCTCAAGGTGATGCATTTCATGACGTAGGTGTCTGACAACTGCTTCGCATGGTGTAAACTCGTGCGCGATTCTTTGACAGAGTTTATCAATTTGGTTTATGTAGTCGTTCATGTTATTCGCAGCTTGCCAGTAGGACGTTAGGTTGTAATAGATCAGTAGAGTCCATTCATCATGTATAAGTTGCAGTTTTCCGGCTTCATCGAAATAAATAGGTTGATTGTTGGTTATAGAGGTCACCTTATAGTTGTTTGTTACTGGTGACGATTGTGCAGTTCCTAACATTCCTATTAAAGTTATAAGAGCGAAAGTCAGGAAACTGTACTTGTTGGTTCGCGTGCTCCTTTTTTTTCTTTGGTTTTCAGTTATTGTATCTTCTTCTCTTTTGTTATTTGTTGTTTCTTCGGTAGGTAGCAGTGTTTCTTGCTGTGGTAATGGAGTTAGTTTAACAGTGGGTCGTTTTATCACTCCAGTTTTTGTTTTAAGGGTGGCCACTCGTACTAGACCATCCTTACCGGGATGAGTTTCCATCACTCGTCCCATGGCCCATTTGCCAGGAGGTAAGTTTGTTTCCTTGATTAGGACCACGTCGTTTAGTTTGAGGTTTTGTACAGTTCTGTTCCACTTGCTTCTAGACTGTAAGGTGTTCTGGTAGTCATTGGTCCAAGCTTTCCAGAATTGATCCAGCATGTGCTCCGTTAGTTGCCAACGTTTTCTCAGATCCATCTTTCTGTTGTCAGGCTCCGGTTGAGGTAGAGACAACGTAGCACTGCCAGTTAGAAAGTGGCCAGGAGTGAGAGTGCTGTAAAATTCCTCCGGATCTTCTGTTAGCTGACATAGAGGCCTCGAGTTTAGGCAGGCTTCTATTTTCGCTAGTAACGTAGTGAATTCTTCCCAGGTCAGTTTTTGATCCCCAAGAACCCGCTTCAAGTGGTGTTTTAATGATTTGACGGCTGCTTCGAATATCCCCCCCGCACTAGGCCAAGCAGGGGCGTTGAAGTGCCAATGAATTTCTAGTTTCCCAATCTCGTCAAAGAACTCAGGAGAGAGTAGCTTCTTGAAGTTACTGAAATCCTCTCTCAGTACTTTGGATGCTCCAACGAAGTTCGTGCCGTTGTCTGAGTACATGTGAGCAGGCGTTCCGCGCCTCGCGCACATTCTCTGAAGGGCCGCAATAAACGCTTCCGTGCTTAGTTCTGAGACTAATTCGATATGTACAGCTTTCGTAGCCATACAGACGAAGACCGCGATGTATGCTTTTGAGGTCTTCACTCCTCTTCCTTTGTTAAGTTTCACGTCTACGTGACCAGTAAAGTCAACACCAGTGTGAGTGAATGGACGGCTTGGTGTTACTCTTTGTTTTGGCAGATCGGCCATTAGTTGAGCATTGTCCGTAGAATTGTAACGATGACATTTCACACAGCGTCGTATTCTTCCCTTTACCGCCCGATTTCCAGAGACTATCCAGTATCGTTGCCGTATGTAAGTAAGGGTCAGACGGGCTCCTCCATGAAGCGTCATCGAATGTGCTTGGTCGATCAGTAGTTCAGTGAAGCGGCTGGAGTAGGGTACCACTGCGGGATTCTTCATATTTGCAGGAAGATCAGAGTGCTGTAGTCTTCCGCCTACGCGAATGATTCCCTTGCTATCCAGATAAGGTTTGAGTTTGTAAATGTTGCTTTTTGGTGACACAGTTTTATTTTGTTTCAACTGTTTGTGTTCTTGCGCAAACTCGCTTTGTTGAACATATTTTATTATATATTCTGCTGCGTATTGTAGGTCAGTTGTTGTTAGGTAAGTAGCGCTTGGTCGTAATTTTTGCTTTAGTGATGCAATATATCGCACAATTCGAGCAGTAATTCTTATTACTGAAGTCAGCGAACTGTGGTTCTTCAACAACTTGTAAACAATATTTTCAGTGTTGTAGTTTTTCGAACTGACGTCATTGGGTTCGACCCTGTTTGCTTCGCTTGTAGTAAAGTGGCAATTCACATTATGAGGTGTTTCTGTTTCTGCAAAGTTTTTCAGAAACATAGGTCCGTTCCACCATAAGTTGAACTTGACTACTTTGCTCGGTAGCAAGCCTCTCGAAGCGCAGTCAGCTGGATTAAGTTCCGATCGTACATAACACCATTGTTGAGGTGGAATTACGTCTTTTATTTTCCCCACTCTGTTAGCTACGTATCTTTCCCATCTTGAGAGGTCTCCCTGAATCCAAGCTAGGACCACCTTGGAGTCACACCAACCATAAGCTGATATCTCATGCTCCGTTAGTGATTTCTTCACTTTTTCCATGAGTTGGGAGAGTAGTAGTGCTCCGCATAGCTCAAGTCTGGGCAATGAAGTTTTTTGAGTAATCGGCACTACCCTAGTTTTTGATACTAGTAATGTGATCCTTGGGTCGCCCTTTTCGTCGATTACTCGGCTGTATATGACGCAAGCGTATGCCTTTTCGCTTGCGTCACAAAATCCATGTAGTTGGATATTTTTCTGCGTACTGCCAATCCATCTGTTTATTTTAATGTTTTTAATTAGATGTAGTTCTTTGTTTAGATGCCGCCATTCGTCTTGTAACTCAGTAGGTAGTTCAGCATCCCAGTTTATTTTAGTTAGCCACACCCTTTGGAATAGTAGTTTAGCTGACACAGTTATAGGCGCCAGCCAACCCAAGGGGTCGTATAGTTTGGATATTTGTGATAGCAGGTTTCTTTTAGTTAGTGGTTCGTTGTTGTAGTCGTCTATGGACCAGTTGAATATGAAAACGTCATCTTTTGGATTCCAACTCAACCCCAACGTTTTCATTGATTCGTCGCCTCTAAAACCAAATGTACTTTTCGATATTTGATCTTCGTCTAAGTGTCGTAGAAGCTCCGGATCGTTGCTTGACCATTTTCGCAGATTCATTCCGCCTCCCTTCAGTAGTTTTATGATCGATGTTTGAATTTCCTTTGCTTGTTTTGTAGAGTTGTGGCCGCTGATTAGGTCATCGACGTAGAACTGATTTAGCAATATTTCAGCGGCCTTTGGGTATTTGTGGCCGTCATCGATAGCAAGCTGTTTGAGTGTTCGCATTGCTAGCCATGGAGCACTTTTTGTCCCATATGTTAATGTTTGCAGTTGATATTCTTGTAAATTGTCTTTTGGTTGCTTTCTCCATAGGATCTTCTGTAGATGTTGTTGATCCGGATGACACCATATGGAACGGTACATTTTTTCAATGTCCGCTGTGTAGACGTATTTATAGCCACGCCATTGTAATATCAATGCTTGGATGTCCTTTTGCAGATTAGGACTACAAAATATACCGGGTAATACCTATACCATTCCAGAAACAAGGACAATTGAGAATCGTGCAGCCTTACTCCAATTATATCGCCATAAACTTCAACCCCTTCACCTGCAGCATCTCCCTATTACACATCTCCACCCGAATCATCTTTTTACTCACACACATCTCTCGACTACATCCAAAGCCCTGTCAGAGCTCCTCCCGCACAATCACCCATCTACATTCAAACCCCCGTCACAGCTCCTCCCGCACAATCTCCCAACTACATCCAAACCCCAGTCACAGCTCCTCTCGCGCATTCTTCCAACAACATCCAAACCCAAGTCGGAGCTCCTCCCGCAAAATCACCCATCTACATTCAAACCCCTGTCACAGCTCCTCCCGCGCATTATATACTGATTTTATATGCGATCCATGTCTAGAAAGCTAAAAAATAATGTAGGTATTAATTTCTTCAGTGCCTAGTATGAAATTATTTCCATGATAATTTCTTTCTCAATTCTAAAGCAATCCTATCCAAATTTTAAGCATCTTTGCAGTTCCCTATATTCTAATGTGGTACCGATTTAATACAAGGTTTGATAGCGTAATATTTGTTGCACCTTTACTGACTTTAATCATTTTTTTTTTCAGATTGAAGACCTACATAAGCTACAGCATGGTTATTTATTACGATGTTGATAAAATTCTAGCAAGATATGATTTTGTACAGTGTTACTACAATCATATTAAATGGCCTTGGCCTGTAACTCACTTTGTCAGAACTGAATATTGCTATGGATGTCAAGAGGAGCTACATACGAATTATGCACAAAGACCGACGCGTTTAATGCTAGCCATGACTAGAACTGATATTTTTTACTTATTGCAAACTTCATATTTTTGGTGCAATGATTGCCAACTATGTGTTTACGATCATTTTCCTGCAGATGAATGTGTAATTTGTTGGATTTAGTGACTCTTTTTTATTTTCATCTTAGTTTTCTGATTTATAATTTGTTTTAAGATTCGAAATCATGTAATTTTTTGTGTCCGCATAATAATACATGGAGCCCATGACGAGTGCCAGTTTTGATTTATTGTTAGCAAATTCTGTAATACATTCATTGAATATATTAGTTCATTATGATAACTCTTAAATATTATTTTAGGTACATAATACCTTTCTGTTGTTTTTTTGTTACTATTTGTGGTTTCATTTATAGTAGGTTCAATTATAGCCTTTATTATTTACTTGATTATTTAGTAACTGTCACAGCCACCTATTTTTATATTATTTTTTATTATAAGTATAATATTAACGACTGACAAATTATGTAGAAGATCTCAGATTTAACCTTGATCTCAAGTTTTTAGAATAATTAATATTATTCAGATTAAAATAAAATTATACTAAGCGTTATTTAATTTTTGATAAGAGAAAAAGTGCCAAAAATGTTGTGATATTATATGCACAGTGTACACTTTAACTGAGACCAATGTTGACTTCTAATAATAATAAAATGTTTAATAAAAAAATAATTGATTATAGAATAACACAATTTATACTGCTAAAGTTTGTTAATTTTATAGGAATTAAGAAATAAACAATGGCTGTAAAAATACTTTAGGTATTACGTGAGTTGTAAAAGTAACAATTCATTCAATTTGTAATTATTTTGATAATTGAAATTTGATCTGATTTGTGAAATAAGTATAAGTAATATAAAACATTTAAAATATATTTCGGTTTTATTTTATTCTATCGCATTAAATTTCTCTCAAAAACTTATTCATGTAAGCCCAGCCTTACAAAAAATGGACTGTCAGTTTTGCGATTGTCCTGTGTTTTACGACGAGGGATTTCTTAGTTTTTGTTAATTCTTAATATGAAAGGGTACAAATTATTTAATTTCAATATTTAATGGTACGTTTACACGCTTGCCAAGCCTTGGCAAGGATCGACAATCGCAAGCATGTAAAAAGGGCGTTTGGCTTGACTTGCGTGGGCTTGTGCCTGCTTGCTTCCGATCCAGTCGAGTGTCGATTTTTTTACGCAGATCAAAAGGCGTTTGCGGCAAGCGCTTGCGATGCATTTACATGTTGGTCCGCGTTTAGTAGCCATTGTGATCTCGCGGCGAGTACACGCTTGCTTGATTTTACAAAAAATAAATAAAAAGTGAGTTGCTGGTCGAATGAGGAGAGTCTTTCGTTTCTGGAACATTACCAAATGGAACCATGCATCTGGAATCCGAAAGATGCTAATCATAAAGATAAGAAGAAACAAGCAGATGCATGGATTCGTCTTGCTGAACTTACTGGAAGGCCAGTAAAGGAAATAAAAAATAAAAAAGAGATATTGATGACTACTTTTCGCAAGCACTTGAAAAAAAAAAGTGAATCTATGCGTTCTGGCGCAGGTATGTTCCTACGATACATTTATAATTATTTTGATAGTCTGCTTAGCAAGGTGTAACTTATGTTTAAAAGCGTTGGTTAGTTTCTCGATTATTCCGCAACTATTTCGCTCTAATTTTCGATGTTTTTATTTTATTTTAGGTGACGAAGAAATATACAATCCAACTTGGTATGCTTACGAAACCATGGAGTCATTTTTACTACCAGTATATACTTGCAATGAAGGGATAAACACCGAAACAGTACGTAAATAAATTTATTTATTCTAAATAAAAAAAAACACCGTTGGTTATTATACCTACATTAATTTATACATTTTTATCAACTTATCCAATCCTATTAAAATATGAAGTAAATTCTTCCCTGACTTCTCTGGCGTTCACCGGAGATCTTCGTGGTATTTGTGGTAAATTTTGCAATGCATTATATTCGTCGTTATCTCTACGCCATGAACCAGGGGTAACCATATTTCCACTACTGTCATATACGTCAAACGAACTCTGAGGAGTATATCGATTTGAAGAACTTTTACTTGTTCTCACAAAGTTATGTAGTAATACACAAGTCATCGTAAATTCCGTTACAGTTTGTGGTTCCTAAATTGATAGGGCGTCTGAATATTCTGAAAACTGAGGTTAAAATTCCAAACGTATTTTCAACTACAACTCGGGATCTAGATAAATTTTGGTTAAATAACCTTTTTGGTGAGCCTACTTCATGGTTTCCAGGGTAGGGTTTCATTACGTGTTGACTCAATGCAAAAGCACCGTCAGCTATAAACACGTATGGAATATTAATATTCGATCCTGGAAGTGGACATGGTGGTGGAAAATCAATCTCGTTTCTAATTATTCTTTTCCATAGTAAACAATTATTAAAGACGCCGCCGTCACTTATTCTTCCTTGACTCCCGATGTCTGCGAATACAAATTTGTATTTGCTATCCACTAAAGCCAAAAGGACAATGCTAAAAGTTTTCTTATAATTGAAATACTCTGTTCCACTATGCGTTGAGCTTTCAATGACTACATGCTTGCCATCCAATGCACCTATGCAATGTGGAAATTTAGTCCTGAATCCTTCTTCTATATTAAGCCATCCTTCTGCTGTGGTGGGCATCAGTAAAAAGAAAGTAAATGAAGTGTAAGTTTAAGTCTATATTTTTTTTTTTTTTTGCAGCAAACACAACAAATAGAAGAAGATACAGATCAGACAGGGTGACCCTCTGATAAGAGACCGTACAAGTACGGTTACCACACCATCCATACAAGCTGTTACTAATAAACGTCGTCGCCCTGCTTCTGAAACGGCTGAAAAGCAAATGGCCGTGGCTTTTGGACAATTAACAAATGTTTTGGGTCAAAGGCAGAATGAAAATATACCTGCTCACAAAGACGATGATTGCGATCTATACGCAAAATTATTGGCTATAAAGCTACGTGAACTGTCAACTGATGAACGAAAAATTATGATGTACCAAATAGATGGGTTGTTTATAAACAGAATCAGTCAAAAATCAAATGAGCGTCATACACCATACCCTCAATATTATTCTCGACCGTCGTCAATGGCTGGTGCATATTCAACACCATCTCCTCAAGTCATTCCGAGTCGACCAACATCAGTTAATAGTGTTTATTCTGAACCTATTCATAACAACCAAAGTTTTTTTCCCTCTCCAAACACACAAACTTCTTATTCAGCGCCAGACATGGCAAAACATATACCAACTCCAATAGCTCCAGCTCCGTCTACATCAACAGCACCTTCGTCATCTATTCGTATCATATCGGACCAAATCATCAACCCAGCCCCACGTGAAACCAACATTATAAACATGGCTATGTTGAATGCTTTCGAAGATTTGGATTCGTCGACATAATTCTTATTTAAATTAATAAATAATTAAACAATAAAGCAGTCGGCTAACATACATTCATAGAATAGATTTCCTATGATTCTATTAAAATCTAAATAAATGTAAAACATAATGTTTTGTTTTATTTTACCTTAACTAGATCCTTTAGAATTTCATTAAGAGCTCGGCAAACTTCACGAATGATTATTGATATCATAGAGACAGATACTATAAACAAGTAGTGAAGGCTTTTGTAAGAATCACCAGATGCCAAAATCGTAGCGTAATGGCAAGACGAAATTTGGCTGGTATAGCTTCTCTGAAGTCTGTATCATGCTTGGATATCATTGGCAAATTTTTTTGCAGTAAAAACTCAAAATCAGAATAGCTCATTCGGCAGAAGTTATCAAACTCTCCAGATGGTTCATATAAAAGTTCATTAAATTTCTCTTCTATAAATTGTCTGTAACAAATAAAAT
This sequence comes from Antitype chi, assembly GCA_947359405.1. NCBI lineage: Eukaryota > Metazoa > Arthropoda > Insecta > Lepidoptera > Noctuidae > Antitype > Antitype chi. The sequence goes on along the minus strand of OX375811.1, from coordinate 13,156,574 downwards.
ATATCGTAAGTATTGTGGCATAACTCAACTGCAACAGATAATGGTTAAATCAAAATAGTAGTTACCTGGTACGATTATGATGAATCTTTTTCATCCACCATCTTCGCTGTCGTCGAGCTCTCCTTTTTTTTATTTCACTTTGCTTACATTTCAAATAAAAGTACGTTAAACCAAATGCAATAGCCGTCACAAGTTCGGTGTCCGCCATGCTTGGATGTATATTGCAGACTGACGCATTCACAAGCGTATAAACGTCTTTCAAACGCCAAACGAGATTTATGGAGGCTTGGGACTGTTTGCACTTTGCCAAGGCTTGGCAAGCGTGTAAACGTACCATAAAATAGCAATGTATATTTCGAAAGCAATAATGTAGTGTCCCGGTGAAACTACTTAACCATTACAATATCGATAAAATAACGGTCACTAACATCAGTTGTGGCAAAACCGAACTTAACATTAGCTTGACATTCACATGTCATTAAGCTTTTCACTATTATGTCGTGTTTTAAAAATATATATCTCTTTAAAATACAATTATTAGAATTTGTGTGTTTTCTCAAAGTTGTAGTTGTTGTTGTTGTGTTTGTGTTGTTTGTGTTGTTGTTGTGTGTTGTTGTTGTGTTGTGTTTGTTGTTGTTGTAGTTGTTGTTGTTGTTGTTGTGTGTTGTTGTTGTAAGTCGCCAACAAGCTACAAACTCTTGAGGAGAATGATTTGTTTACCAGCACCCAGCACATTAAAATCCCTCTTAAGTAAATTTATGATGAATGTGGGGACACACAAAACAACACTTAAAGTGTTGAAAAACACAAGTAAACACTTTGACCCATCTGAACGAGACTACATATTGTTGTGGGATGAAATGTCCTTAAGAAAAAATGTCTGGTATAACCCTAGAGGGGATGTTATTGAAGGTTTTCAAGACCATGCTACACAAGGTAGATCTCGACAGCCAGCTTCATATGCATTAGTATTTATGCTAGTTGGAGTTAGGAAGCACATTAAGCAGCCAGTGGCTTATTATTTATCAAGTGGTTTTGTCAAAGCTGACAGACTATCTGTTTTGATTAAAGAGGTATGTATGCATTTCTTCTTCATTTGAATGACGATCATGCTATTAAACTGAACTATATTAACTTTAAAAAAAAATCTTAAGTTTATTTTGTCACTAATCTCTCATAACTTACTTTTAGGTTGTACGGTTTACGTACAACAAAGTCGAAATCGAGATGCAAGAAATACGCCATTCGACACCGCCGGAGCCACTATACAGCGACGCGAGGCCGAAACAACTGTTTCACTTTGAGGAGCAGTAAAGCTTATTGTTTTTATGTGTACATGTTTAATTTTACTTACTTACTAATGTTTACTTTACTGTCTTTACTTTTTATTGTGACGTTCTGGGATGTCTTACTTTTATATTTTTACTTACTTAACCTACTTTTATACGGTCTATACTTTTTTATTATTGCGTTTTGGAATTTTTACTTTAAAACGTTTTATGTACTGGATGCTCATCCCGCCTTTTCCCTCGGGAGCATGTACGGTTTACGTACATTCCGTCAGGCTGCAAACGCAGCAACCTACTTTTCTCTTTGGTATTTAAAACAATGTTTAATATGATTTTAAGTTAGTTGACGAATTACATACTTACGCGAACACCGCGGATTAGCATCCAACCCACTTTTACTTTGTTGTGATCGGTACTCTAATAAACCTTTAGTGTTACCAAATCTGAGTGTGTTTACATCAACTCGCCTAACTCCAAGTACTGACTTACCACTTCTTACTTAAAGCTACAAGTGTAAGGTACCAACTACTACGGGACCTTACATAGGTTTTAAATTGTTGTTTTGACATTGGAATTAGCATATGTGCTTCAGTTTGTGACTTGGATGGAGTCAACAAGAGAGCTCTTAGTCTATTAGGAGCTTCTGTAGAGAAGCCCTATATAGAAGTGAGCAATCACAAAATTGTCACACTATTTGACACACCACACCTGCTGAAGTGCTTTAGAAACTTCTTCATGAAATATGATGTAAAGTTTAGGACCAATATAACATCAGACAACATACAAGGAATTGGTAAGTCAATTTGTTATTAAGTTTTAGTAAAATAGTTTTTCAATAATAAATGTTTACATATAGAGCATTATGTTTTTATAGAAGACTAGCTGCGCCCCGCGGTTTCACTCGCGTAGGTTTCGATTCCATGGGAATATCAGTAAAAAGTAACTGCTATAGGTAACAGCTATGTACCTATCAAGTTTTATCATAATCGGTCGGCTTTTGTGTAAAAAAGTAACAAAAATATTATGTACATAGGGATGTCTTTGATGATTTTGATGTTATGTTCTCTTACCTTAAACTCAGAGAGCAGTAGGGCACTCCTCTGCATTACAGCAGGCCCTTCCACCACGAACAGCACCTGATCAGTGGCATCACGAACCAGGAAAGGAAAGGAAAGACACATCCAGTGGTTGAAGCCTGTGACTGCAGTGTGGCGGCAAACATAAGACTGTGGTGTGATTTATTCTTGCTAATTCAATAAACGATTCCCAAGGCATTACCTAAAACAAAAAAAATAAACAGAAAGACGGGTCGTACAGCAATTTTAACTAGCAGTCCATATAAACAAGAATTACAAGAAGAAAAAACACTACAAGAACAAAAGAAGGCACCAAAGAGAGTTTCTAAACTTACTATTGTTCCAAAGAAAAGTGCAAAAAAATCTAAAACTAAAATTAAGAAATGCACTAAAACTGATGATGATATGGATGATGACCCTGATTGTTTTTACTGCGGGGAAGTTTGGTCTAAGTCAAAACATGATGATGGCTGGATACAGTGTTCTATTTGTAAACGATGGGCCCATGAAGCCTGCTCGGGCTGTGATGACGAAGATAATGACTTTCTTTCCGAATTTTGTGCTTAAGATTAATTTGTGTGGATGATTAATTACATATCAATAAAAAATAATGAATAATTAAGAAACTTTGAGTTCCTTTATCATATTTAATTATTTCATGTGTTCAATTTAAATAAAACTTTAATTAATATAACAAAATATATATTTTATTGAGACTGTGCCACTTTACCCGCTTCGTGGATTTATGTAGGCCACATTACCCAACTTGGGAAGGTAAAGTGGTCAATTTCCCATTTTGACTTAAAGTTAAAAATATTGTTGAATAACTGTTTATAAGTGAAAATAACAATCTGATGTCAAAACTACATTACTTTATGAGAACAAACTGATAAAGTAACATAAAACATGTTAATATTATATCTAATTGGTAGTCATTCAAAGCTTAGGGTGGCCACTTTGCCCGACCTTCGTATTAATAAATTATAAAAATACATTAAAAGAGCGGTTATTAAAGCGTGTTTTTTAGATTTTTTTATCTATTATTTTTTACACTGAATCTTCAACGCACTGTATAGCGCTGAGAGTTAATAATAATCGAACAGTGAGTTGTTTCGACGCGCTGAGACTCACTCGCGGTGCATTCTGTCAGATTCTCAATGCTCGGCAACTGTCGGTGTCAAGCACGACAGTTGGAAATCCAGTGCGCAAAAAAATCCTGCCGCGATTTTAATACGTCCGTGTGAATGTCGACTTAAGTACTATAAAGCAAAGCTATAAAGCTAACTCTAGAGATGTAACCAAATCCATGAATTCAAACATTTCTAAGAGCGAGAGAAAGACATATCGTAAATATGGTCTGTTCTTTTTCCAGGAAATGCAAGTGGTAACTCCCCCTGGTGACTACGTGGGTCGGGTGCAGCAGCAGTGCACTTGGATAGTGCCGTTCTTCCTGGTTCGTGATGCCACTGATCAGGTGCTGTTCGTGGTGGAAGGGCCTGCTGTAATGCAGAGGAGTGCCCTACTGCTCTCTGAGTTTAAGGTAAGAGAACATAACATCAAAATCATCAAAGACATCCCTATGTACATAATATATATTTTCTTCTGCTGTACACAGTAATGCCTAACAGCTGCTGTAGCTACATCTACGGGCCATCTCAGCATGTCAGTTTGAGCATGTCGTATATAATTATACTCATAACCACCTGTCCGTCCGCGGCTATTGTTGTCGCGGCAAAATGTAGCCTATGTCCTTCCTCAGGATGCATTCTATCTTCTTGCTAAATTTTACCGAAATATGTTCAACAGTTTAGGCACGAACAGGTAACAGAGACAGACAGACAGACAGAGTTACTTTCGCATTTATAATCTTAGTATAGATTTTTTTGTAATATAAGTAGTTTACCGTACCTCCGTGCGTTTCAAATATAATGTATATATTTCGTGATATTTTTCATTTCAGGTACTGTGGGGTTTAACAGTTACCACGGATGTATGAAATGTACAGTAATCGGAGAATACGATAGAAGAGGTCGGCATATGAGTTTTCCCAGAACGGACATGCCTTTGCGTACTGACCATTCATTTAGAAATCGATCAAAGAAAAAAGCCCAATCGAAGATTTACCCATAGATCTTGTTAATGATTTTACGATTGCAGATGCTCTTCATTTGTTAGATTTGGGTGTAATGAAGAGATGTTTACTGGGATGGACTAATGGCAGTTTTAATTTCTAAACAAAGTGGTCGGCAAGGGAAATTCAGGATGTTTCAAGAAAACTAATGGAAATAAAATCAACGACTCCATCTGAAATACAACAAGGAAGACTAAGAGAATTAGATACTCTTCACTTTTGGAAAGGAGCTGAATTTAAAAACTTTTTGTTATACTTTGGTCCAGTAGTGCTAAAAGAACACTTATCATTTGAAGTATATCAACATTTTTTAACATTGTTCTGTGCCACCACTATTTGTTATTCTGATGTTTATGTATCTTACCGGCACATAGCTGAAAAATTTTTCGTTGATTACATCGAAAAATTCGCAGAAATTTACGGTCATGACTCTGTGAGCAGTAATATTCATAATCATTGTCATATTGTAAATGATGTGTTAAGGCTCCTACACACAGTGCCGGCGGCAGGGCCGCCGGGTAAGCCGCCGTGCACCCGGCGGCATACAAAGCCGCCGGCTTTGCCGCACAAAGGAGCCGCCGGCATGGCCGCCGGTGTGTGCCGGCGGGTTACGCGGCTTGTCAGCATCAGTTCGTGCCTGGCAGAACGGTAGTGGTGTGCGGTTTGTGTGTATTCAACAAATTAAAATGTCGTTTCATTGGGACGACGAAACTGTTTTGCTATTAATTGAAAAATTTCATGAAAATGATATATTATGGAATCCCAGAAATGCAGACTATAAGAATAGGAACAAACGAATGGACGCCTTGAATATAATTGCAAGTGTATTGGACATTGATAAAGGCGAAGTAGAGAGAAAGTTAAAAAATTTAACCTCTCATTATTTTCGGGAAAAAAAGAAGGTTGAACAGTTGTACAAATCTGGTGCAAGCACAGACGATGTACAGGAACCAAAGTGGTTTGCTTACAAGGCATTGAACTTTTTGCGAGACAAAAATAAACCACTACCCACAGTAAATAGTGAGAATGATGTAAGTATTCATGTTTCCTATTTTTCTTTATTTTATCACAGACTAACTACTCGCGGTCACAGAACATATACTAAAGTGAAGACGCGACACTTGCATGTGTACACAAAAAGTGAGTCGCGGACTCATGGCTATGTGTGCGTGCCCGGGCGAGCGCGGGGGCTGTGCGACGCGACTAAAGCGTGGTATTTATTAATTTAAACAATCATACCCAGCGTATATTGTTGTAAATATGGCTGTAGGGACAATCGAACCGAATAAAAATAGCTACAATACCTAGATCCACAATAAATAAGTAATAATGTTGTATAAAGTCTTATCTCATATAAAGGTTAAACACAATTAAATTATACTTGTTAAATGTGTTGCATAAAATATAAAGAACGTAAAACGTAAATAATGTATGAGCAAAATAATTATATTATACAGGGTGGCCCATAAGTCCTATAAAATGTAAATTTCGAATAATTTTATTTGTTTTTTTTTTGTTTTTAATTTTATTTTATTTTGAATATTTTTTTTTTTTTTGCATTTGCATAAGACGCGCGGGAGGGGCGCGGGCGGGGCAAAAACAGTACGTTCAGTTTCTGGGAAGTCAGTCGCCATGGAGCGTTTCACCGGTGCGGACCGTGCTTTTTGTGTGCGCGAGTTTTATCGGAACAATTTTTCGGCAACCATTGCGCGGCGTAAATTTCGAGAACATCACAATCTACACAACTGTCATGACACTCCAACTGTTCAAACGATCAACAACTGGGTTGCAAAGTTTGAAGAGACTGGTTCGACGTTAGATAAAAAGCGGTCGGGCCGACCAAGGACATCAAGGACGGAAGAAAACATCGACATAGTGTTACAGTCTGTTCGTGAAAATCCTACCCAGTCTACTCGTAAGCGTTCCAGAATATTAAACGTATCCAGAACATCGTTACAGCGGATTTTAAAGAAAGATTTACGTCTGCACCCCTACAAAATTCAGTTGGTACAGGAATTAAAAGACACTGACGCCATCCAGACTAAATTACGCGAATGAAATGTTTAGCCGCTTTTCTTCGTTCAATAACGTGTTATTCTCTGATGAAGCTCACTTCCACATTAATGGGCATGTAAGTAAACAAAATTGCCGCTACTGGAGCCCCGAAAATCCAAAACGTAAACATCAGAAGCCATTACACAGCCCTAAAGTGACGGTATGGGCCGCTATGTCAGCTCGTGGCATCATAGGCCCTTATTTTTTTGAAGACGGCAGAGGTCGCGCGATTACAGTTAATTCAGAGCGATATGTAGCAATGATCGAGGAGTTTTTTACACCAGCGTTGCAGAATTTTCCAGGCTACAATACGCGGATCTGGTTTCAACAGGATGGCGCGACGGCCCATACCTCTAACACCGCTATGCCCGTCATTCGTGAACTTTTCCCCAACAAAGTGATCTCTCGAAGAGGAGACATTTCCTGGCCACCACGTAGTCCGGATCTAACCCCGATGGACTTTTTCTTATGGGGTTATCTGAAATCTAAAGTGTATGACACAAACCCGCGGTCAATTGAAGCCCTAAAAGAAAATATTCAAAGAGAAATGGCTAACATCACAGAACTGACTTGCCGCGCAGTCGTCGATAGTTTTAGACGTCGCTTACAGGAGTGCCGTGATCGTAACGGGTTACATTTGGATAATGTTATTTTCAAAAAATAATTCCCATTTTATAAAGGTTAATACGAAATAAAAAGGTATTTCATATTGTAATTAGTTTTTTATTTATTATTTATTTACATGTGTAAAGACTTATGGGCCACCCTGTATTAGATAAGGTAATGTTGTATATTTTTTTATACATTTTCATTTCGATATTTAAGACCCTTAAATATACAAGAATGCAATAAAGATTAAAAATTGAATTGAATTTTAAAAATACCAGTGTGTCAACCATGGTTGGCAAAGAGCATGCTCTTTCGTGCGGCGACTCAAGATCCCCGGACGCTGGCCCACAATGGAATTTGAGATTTTTAATTATGCCAGGATTAATTCGATAATTAGTCGCAAAGAAAAAAGTCTCGCTTTTAAAAGTTATTAGGGATTCCTCATGAGCCAGCTGTGCTAACGTTAGAAATCGATTAAAATTTCATAATTCATTGGTGCTCCATTCCCGAGATAAAAGCTTTTTTTTTGTTGTACCTGCAATGTTGTACGTTTGTTATAATTTTGTATTAAGACGGCAAACCAGGATCTCAAGAAGAGGTGATCAGTTCTTAATCAATATAAATTGGTTCAGTAGTTCCGAAGATTACCCCCTACAATTTATTTATTTATAATATTAGTATAAATATTAAATACCTCCCATGATAAAAAAATCATATTATTTCCTTCTATTTACAGACGCATTCGCAGTACAGTCATCAAGATAATGCAACCGTGACTAGTTCCCGGAAAAGGAGATGCGGTACTGATGGAGACAGTGATAATGCCGAAGCTCTACAAGTTTTTAAAAATATGTCAGCTTCGTCATCTGCTCGCGACGATGCCTCGGTATTCGGAGAACACATAGCAAATAAAATACGAAAAATGGATCCCATAACAATATCTACAGTACAACATCATATTAATAATATAATTTATCAGGCTGAAATGGGCGTTTACTCAAGACCTTCCACGGTGGCGGCAGCTCAAGGATATTTTACCACTTCGACACCTGAAAGTGTACGTCCTTCCACTAGCCATTCTAATTATACCGACAATTCTGATACTCAGGACAGCCTTTCTTCATATTTGGTAAATAATAAAAACTCTTTTAGATTTATGATGCTACATTAAGAATTTAATAATTAAAACTATGATTGTACTGGTACATTGTGATTGATAGTGAGATTAATGAGGCAAACACAGATTAACAAAATGTTACCTAGTTAAAATTTTACTTAAAATATTATTATATAGATACTGATATGCTAAATAAACGTTGTTCCCAGTAAAAATATGTTTGATTTATGAAATGTAATTTTGCCATGGAAGTTGTCCTTGCTCTGAAAGAAAATAGTTCATCAACTCATTTCTGACCATTGAAGGTTCCAAATTTCGATTTATTTCAATATTTGGTGCCGGTATCGTTATCATATTATCCTCAACATCAACGTCATTTCTTCGGATAAAATTGTGCAGGCATACACAAGCCATTACTACAATTTTCATTTTCTCTGGCTGTAAATTAGCTATTGAATGAAATATTCTGAATTTTTCCGATAATATGCCAAAAGCATTTTCCACGACTCTCCTTCCCCTACAAAATCTGTAATTGCATATTCTTTTCGGAGATCCTCGCTCATGTTGTCCAGGAAATGGTTTCATTAAGTTAGGAGAAATCGGAAAAGCATCATCACCAAGGAAATAAAATGGTACATTCATAGTCCGTCCAGGTAAAGGTCTTGGTGTTGGTAGATTTATAGATTCATTTCGTAATGCTTCGTAAAGCGAGCTGTTTCTAAAAACACCCCCATCCGAAACTCTTCCTTGACAACCAATATCGACGCATAAAAAATTATAATTAGCATCGACTAATGCCAACAACACAATACTGAAATACGATTTATAATTGAAAAATTCTGAGCCACTATTATTGGGGCATTGTATACGTATGTGTTTCCCATCAATGGATCCACAACAATTGGGAACATTCCATTTCTTGAAAAACAAACGTGACACCGAAAGCCATTCTTCTTCTGTGGTTGGCATCTAGAAGAGAAAAAGGAAATAAAAATTAATTTAAAATAAACATTCAAAAATAAATATATACTTAACCTTTTAACCGCTTATGTCGGATTAATCCGACAAATATTTTCGGGCCCATTTCGCCAGGGTCGTATATTTCCGACTAAAATACCACAACTCGTCTAATGTGCTTTTTTATTTAATTACGCTGTATTCTATTAAAAAGGCGTTTATATTAGCTAAATAGTTAATTAAGTAATCATTTACAATTAAATGCACTTTAGTCTCTTAATTAGAAGTCCTTAAAATAATGTCCAAAGTTCAACGAATTACTAATATTATTTTTAGAAAATTGTACTGGTGTACAACGCCCATGACGGAAAAATCCGACATTACCCAAGCAGCACAAATAGCTGTATAGCCACTGGACAACAGAATTTTTGAAAACTCGACGCTGTTATGCTGTTTGTACAAGGGCTGTCTATCCCGCTACACAGCTCCTATAATTCTACATTTGGCCCCAAATTAACCAGCGCTGAGAATTATAGTAGCTTGTTAAAAGCATTCCAGAGCATTGTAAGAGATGTACATGGGCTGCACAATAGCTTAGACAGCTGTCAATAGGCCACTATCAAGCTCCTTTAATTCTCTTAGACAGCCACTAGATGGTGTATGGTTTCCTTACGGCGATTAATAAATCTACAAAGAAATAGCAACAAAAGACTATTTGTGCAGTGCAAGTGTTATGTCAAACTCTAATCTGTGGGCAAATATATAATTTCCAATTTAAGGTAAGTAATTTTTCACGTTTCTTTGTATCTCTATCGCTAAATTGTACTGCGGGTGCCAGTTTACTGTTAATATATATAGGTGTTATTATCAAATATTACACGCGCCACCGAAATAATATGGTTTTACTAAAAATATTATTCAAAATAAATACGGTGTACGAATTATTCATGGATTTTTACAAAAAAATAACATTTTATGAGCATTCATATCTATTTGTAGCTAAAAAATAATGTATTTTTACTTTAATAGCTTTGAAATATCATGAAAATTTTACAGATATCAGTAATTTTTTTCATATATAATCGGCTTGTTTACATTAAAATGGCGTTAATTTGTTATCCAGCAATCATTCTAACTAAATTCTCTTGAAACTCTCTTTTCTGTGCAATGGCCATATTTAATTCTATTGATCAGCTGAGAACTTTACGCTAGCTGTACAATGGTTTTCAGTTATTCTAACGACTGGTGAAAGCAGCAAAGTGAGAGTATACAACAGCGTCTTAGGGATCTCTAATATTGATAGAAAACTATTTCGGGCATTTCGTACTCAAGTAGCTTAGATACTTCACTTGATTTTGTGATCCTACTTATTCTTGCCTGTTATGTCAAATCAGAGAGCCATTACTTGCAATGTTGCTTAGAAATGTATGTTATAAAGTAAGATAAAAAAAACTATAACTTCATTTAACCTAGTTAAGTGAATATTTAGCTAGGTTTAACTTTACGCTCTCCCGGCCGTGTGAAAGAGATGAAGCGAATTTGGACTGTCGCTTATTCGCGAATTTGCTTTGTCGCGAAGGATTTGTTAGCGCCATTTAAATTTAACCAATCATATTGATATATATATATATATATATTTTTTTTATTGAAAGGAGTTATTCAAACTTGTGTTAGCCAGTTGTTGCCAAATCTTTACCATATTATCTTTATGTATTGTGAATTTGTTACCCGTCACGCGCTACGCACCGCACGTATTATTATTGTTTCTATTTTGTTTACGATTTTTTTTTGTGTTGTAAATTGCGAGTCGTACGCACTCTTGCACACTTACACACTTCTGCAATTCAATTATGCGAACGAAGTGAATAACTTAGTTTGTTTTATAATTTATCAATTAATAATAGTGTACATATTTTTTGTGATAGTACCTGTAATAGGTGTAAATATTTTAATACTATAGAGCGTTTTACTTATTGGCACAAATACTAAATCCGCATACTTAATGATCTCTTACTTCTGACGTAGTAGGTAAAGATGCTAATGTTATTGCTAAATAATTGTTCTTGTTTTCAGAAAATAGAAATGCCGTTCAAAAAGTGAAGACAATAGAAAGAGGGGAAGGAAAATTATCTGTCATACCAAGTGCTTGAGAAAAAGGATGGATGGTTGAGATGATATATTAAAAACGTCACTTCGAAATTGATGAAACTAGAATATTCAAAGCATCATACAGATTGGACAAAAATGCAATGCATAGTGAAACGGTCATCCATTGCAACATATAACAATGCAGAAAAAGAACTAAGTGGCATGTTGAACCATAGTGACACGTCAGATTACCCAGATGATGGAGAAATAAAACCAACGAATGGTTTAACATATATAATTACCATAGCCAAATCAAGAGTATGTGATTAATAAAATAAAACGCAGTAAATGTATACCATTACTTTTATTTTTACTGACCATTCCTTAGCCAACAGCTAAAAATTAATGAAACTTTTGAGCGCCACTGACACGGCTTTATTGTTTTGTAACGGCCACACAATATTAAAATTTATCTTCTCATAAAGACGTGGCGCTGAGGGCTTGAAAATGCACATACCTGTTATAAAAGCCCTTGCGGGTGAATCGCAAGTAAAACATCTAATCTTGACTTTTATAATCTCGCTTGTCTAGAAGGATTCCGTCATTCAATAACTGTTTCATTTCAACTACAATGGTGCCGATTCTCTTGTACACCGAACTAAACTAACTAAACTATCACTAAAATTCCTTACTTTTGGCTATGAGAATCTTAAAGCTATTCTGCAAAAAAAAATCTCTAAACTTAAAAATAATTTTGACACAACTAAAATCGAATTTGACAACCGCGGTTCCTGCAGGCTTAGTAGCATGACGGTTTCTATTTCTACTTTACTGTAGAATAGAAATCGCTTGTCTACATTTCTCGGTGAAAAACTGACAACTGTCTACACGGAAACGTCATTTTGTCTTGTCTTCCGTCGACAAAACGCTTCTCTACGGTTGTCGTGCCAAGCCTGCAGGTGGTATTTTTTTTTCTTTTGGCTTCGTAACGTGGTACTTGTGTGCCCTACGCAATGATTTTTTTAAGAGCTGAATGAAGCGTGCGCAGGAGGGCAGCCTCGACGTTTTTTATGAAATTTTTCACTTATTGTATGGAAAATAAAAAAAATATTACCTACATGTTGAGATTATGGGGCATAGGGGTTTCATAAAGGGGGTCGAATTTATCATCATTTTTGCGATAGGACACACCATTTTCGAGATATAAGCAAACGAAAAGAAAAAAAAAAAGATACAATACTGTTTTTGCACCTGAAGTCGAAGTGTTGGTGTGAATTTTAGTTCATGACCACTAGTTTTATTCCACACTTTTTTAATCGCGATTAAAAATAGTCAGATTTAGTTAGAAAAATTAATATAGTCAACATTTTTGGTGAAAAACGGCAAACTCAGAATAGCAAAATTACCATCTTCACTAAATTAATAATTCAGTGCAATCTTATTGCTGTCAAACTAAAATATAGTTAAGTTGTGTCACTTTAGTCAATTTCAGAATGGGAAATCGTCGTTTGACAGGATTAAACTAAATTTTGGTGATTTTTAGTTTAGTTTAGAGAATTTTGTGCCAACAGAATCGGCACCATCTTCTAGATAAAGATCAAGATTCTTCGGTTTTCCAACACCATAATAAACACCATAAATAGTTGGGTATTTCAAAAACATTACGGAAAATCGGCCAGAACTCATATTTCGAATTTTTATATAGAGGCAAGCCATCAAAGGTTATATTCAAACCAATGCTCTTAATATTTTCTATAACGCCTAGCCACTTGTTTAAAACTATAGTTAGCGGATTGATTAGTCCATTGTACCAGTATTCATCAACAGATTCGATTTACTTTAAAGCAATTATTCTAGCTTGTAGAATCGTTCTCGGGTCATTTGGTAAAATATCTGGAAATCTCTTATTCACAATTATTAGTAATTCCTTCAGTGCATCTTGAGCAACATTTCTCTTTATTGCCCATTCTTTTATATTTTCTTGAAATAAAATGTTTACCATATAAATATTTTCTCCCTCATGTCTGGTTTGATTCATTACTTTCAGTATTTCTCATTACAATTATTTTTTTAGAAAGGTCACTGACCGAATCCATTAATTGTACGGAACTATGATCATTGATAACAAAATCTATGTGATTAAGTCGTGTTGCGAGGTTATGACAAAATTGACGTTATCATAGCACTACTAACCTATGTCTACTCTTCAATAATGCTAGAGGCTGTGAAATAGATAATATTTACACTATAAGCTTTGGAATTAAAGTGGAGTAACACTACACTAATTTACAGCTCATGCAGTCTTAAAATGCTTTTAACCAGCTAGTGTTAAGCTCATTGAGGAAGCATTATAATAGAATTTGTGTACTCCATAAAAAAATGCCAATGGCAAAATTTTATTCTCTAATACAGTTCAAAGCTTAGAAACGGTGTGACGTTACCCCGTTATGCAGCTGTTTACAAACTTTGGTCTTCTTAACCAGCTAGTAGCATTATACGTAGCCAAAAGCTGGACAATAGTTCTTTCAAGTTCTACTAAAATGCATTTTGTTGTTTTTTTGTCCATTGTACAGCCATTAGTCAGCTGTGCTGTTTAACAGTGTAGAGATCGCCCCCCATACAGTCCCAAGAATCGTCTTATCCATTAGTACAGCTACATAAGAGCCTTTGACTGTAATATAGCTTGTTTATGGATGTAATTTCCGCTAATGTGCTGCTTGGGTAGGGACGGGACAGATTTACCAGTAGTATATAATTGGGGTATCTGGATCAAAGAAGATCCAGACACCCCAATTATTAGTATTCAAATAGATAAAAAGTATCTATTCAAATAGAATAAATCTTGTTTGTTGAATTGATGGTCTATTAGAATATACTGTTTAATTCATCGGAACATATCTATTCAAATAGATTAAATTTTATTTATTGAATACCTAGATTGTCTAGTCAAATAGACTATTGAAATGACATTAACATTTCTATTCAATTAGTTTGTATTTATCGTATAGTTATAGGGTGATAAATTAATGAAGATTTATTGATACATCAGCTGTAAGTAAATTATAATTGACTATTTAAATTAATGGGATCATCAGGAAATCCAAACACTATCTATCCTATCTTCAAATAGTTAAAACCTTTGTTTCAAATAGAAGGAATCATGTTTGTTGAATTGATGGTCTATTAGAATTTAGAATATACAACGGAACACTAATTCAAATAGATTCTGAATTGTATTACATTTTAAATGGATAATGATCCAAGATAAAGAACTGAGTGATAGGTCTTAGAGGTGTCACAAGTATTTTAATAAATAAAACAAAAAATAATGTTAATTAAACATATTTATTTGTGTTCGGAAACAATCTTTCACTGTAGTACCATTTTTTACACTTTTGTTTCTTTATAAAATTGACGTTTGAGTTTATCAACATAATCTGTTCCTTTTACAGCATTTAAATAAAAACAAGCAGGAAAAAATATTGCATGATGCATCCAAGGATCATCGTAATACTCCCAATCTTTGATATCACCCCCGCACGAAAAACACATAACTTTATCGTTTAAACCATTTCCACAGTAAAAAAAACCTGCATCAGCCATTTCCATCACCAATCTTCGTTTTGAATCTACTGTAGCCCAATAATGTCTGAATGTACATAATCGAATTTTATGTTCATTATATATTTCATATCGAGGCTTAAAATAATTTTGAATCATTTTATTAAGGTCGTGATACGGGTATGTATATAAGAATAATGAAGTCTTATATCTGGTGTTGTTAATTTATAAAGATGTGATGTTGTCGTAGTCATAACGCACAGGACAGAAGTTTAGTTTTTTTTTTTCCAGTATCTTTAAAATTATAGCATAGTTTGGCGTGGTTCTATGTATTGTATATGTTGTGTTTATGTGTTTTTGTTTTGTTATTAAATGAAACAAGGAAACATCAATTAAAAAATGTATTTTCATCTGTACACCATTTTCTTAAACACGTTACAGTTTTTAAAGCACATACATTCGAATGATACACACAACTAAATATATTACTAGACATTCTATAATCATCAAACAATTTTTGTAAACGAGGACAGTTCTTATCTTCTAAATTATATATTTTGTCATGTTTAACAATGTTTTTTAACCACAACACTTTTTCACATCCTTTAACATAAATGTTTTTATCTTCCAGATAAGGTACAATATATCGATTTAAGTTTAAGTATGGTATAAAACCCTCTTTCCAGAAAATATTATCCAACTTACTTGCAATCTTTCTTTTTTTGTAAGACAGTAAAATGGGAATGGTGGTTTGATCAATAATACCACAATTTTATTTCCGCACGCAATTGCTATTTCTTTTACGATAAACTCGTTACTTTCCGTCTTAAACCCTTGCACATCGACTATAGCGTTCATAACAATTTCTTTACAATACCGCTTAAAGGTTTATATTCGAAAAGACGATCGTTGATGATAAGACAGTAGGCAGATGTATTTGCTGGTATATCTTCAGAACTTTCTATTTCCAGTCTCACATCTACAGCTCCCGTTTTCAAAGCTTCGTTCTGTCTTGAGCAGTCAATTACAAATAAAGGGGCCTTTTCTTTAAATTCGCTCAAACCAAGCATTGGTTCAGACCGGGTGTTGTAATAAGACTGACGAAATTTGGTGAACATTTCATATAATATATAATACTTATCTTCAGAAAATTTCACATTCACTGATTCGTATGGATAATATTGAGAATTTAAAAAAAGAGTGACATTAGTTAATTTACAATGATCAAATACTGAGCAGTCTTTACTTTTAATATTTTTTCTATTTGTCTGCAAACCAAAGATCACATACCTCGGTTTTTCGAGTTGTGAAGCAGTCTTAACAACCCAGGAATGTTTTGTAGTTTTAGGTAATAAAGGGTATTCGTACAAGTCCCAATTTCTGAATGCCATTTGAATAGGACGATCCTTTTCTAAATGTTTAAGTAAAGTTAGTCTTTCCCGATCTGAAACTTTTATATGAGGCATACGCCATTGCAGTCTCTCTATATTTACTTCAATGGAGTCGTCATTATCAAGTACAACGCTATTAAGATTCGAACTGTTTCTTTTAAGTATTAGTTCATGTTTACAGTTAACGATAATTTTGTAATAATCTTCCGCAAATCCTAAAACTTTATTCAGAGGTATAAGCGCACTAAAAATACCATCATTATTTTTAACCCCGTTCAAATTCCAACCCCAAATAGCAGCAGCCTTACTTTCCCCCTCGTTCATTGACACATATGATTTAAGAGTTGTAGAAATACCTGCATTTTTTATTCGATCTATCTCAACACCGTTAATTTCATATCGAATGTCTTGAAATAGAAATGATATAGGATTATTAGTGAAATTAACACTCTTTCGAGTAAGTTTTCCTGATGCATCTTTAGAAGACACTGTGGCTCGACCTTCAACGTAAATGTAGCTGGCTGAAGGTAAGACGTACAAATCTTGCTGATTTATGGGTATACGTATTTCATCATTTTCATTGAAACTGTTGGTATATGGATTATATGTATGAATTTCATAACTCACTATAGAGTTGTCAAATTGCGGTAAATCATTCACTTGAAGAATGCTCATAATTTAAATCCCAAAGCTCGAAGAAATAATTTATTATCCTTAGTTATTCTTTTTATACTCCGTATAGGTCTTCGTCTTTTGAAGGTACGAGAACGAGTAAAAGTATTAACATTGGCAGTTGATTTTATATTGTAAGCGATCATTTTTTTAAATTTTATTGACATTCATCTCTTGCGACAGATAATTTCAAAGTGTTGTCTTATGTTGTCGACACCTAACATTTAAACCTTTTTAAGCGATGATTTTATAAAACCGAGCTTTTTCCAAAAATCTTTTAGAAATTGAATGCATAAATGTCCGCAATTGAATAAGTTATTATTTTGCAAATTATTGTAGTTATAATTAATATTGTTAGAACCTACATATCGAACAAATTCTATTGGGGGTTTCAAGTTGCCGTAACTGTCAAAGTACTCAACATATTTATTTAAAATTACATAGGCTACCCAATGTGTACCAGAATTTTTAGAACTATCTAAATTTATGATTCCGCACTCTTTAGAAAAAGGAGACTTTGGTAACATATCTCTCATATACACTCCGCGAAAATATGGGACGTCTTCTGTGAAATGTATGATATCTATATTTGTAAGAGCACGATTAGGTAGCCTATGATTTAGTTTTTTTTCTTTATATTTGTATATATTCCAAGTCCATCCTTGTAACGGTTGAGCTGTAGTCCGTTTCCAATACATACACCTTCCACATTTTTACTATGTCTTTTCATTTCTTCTAAACGCTTTTTTGCATCTCTATATTCATTTATGGTTTTGACGATTCCAGCAATTCCACTTGCAATACTACCAGCAGCGGACAAACCAGCAAATATTGGAATTAAAGGTAAAACCCCTCCAGACTTAGGAATTGGTATTATACGTGGAATTCTTGGAGATGAATCACGATTCAATTCTCTAGCAGCAGCATAGGCTAATTCTATTAATTTTTTCCTACACTTTGGTTTAACTTTTTTAATGCATTTTTTTGTATTGTTTACTAAATTTTTAAAGTTTTTTTTTAGCCCTGCTCCAGAACTTACTTTTGTTAACATTATATTACTAACTAAATTGGCAGCAAGTTTTTCTCCTGTACTTGCATCGGAAGACAATGCACGCTTTTTTGCCATTTTTAGTAAAATTATATCTGCTTTGTGACGATCCTTCAAACTTTTGGAATTGTTATATGAAATATCGTGATATTTACAATATTCGTCTAAATTGTTTATTCCTTTATCACCTCGAGCTAATCTTTCACGTAATTTAGTTCCTGGACCACAATAATTATAACCGGGCAAATGGAGCTCAAATGGTAAATTATTAATTAAACCATTGATAAGTCCTTCTCCTTTCATGTATACAAACAGAATGAGATCACTATCGTGGACCATGATGTTATATTGATAAATCACTCATAAAACATTTGTATCGTTAATCCAACTATTTTCGCATGATGATAACCCCAACCATTTTACGAAAACTTTTCTGCCTTTTCGTTTTACAACTTTTTCAACAAGGTAAATGTCAGGATGTTTAGTTTTTTGTAATTCTTGATTGTAAAATGCTCCTAAAATAGGTTGTTGTTTCACATCTTGTAATAAATATGTAACAGGATTTGTGTTTTGAACTTTACTGATCTTAAATATCTCTGTCGACCAATTAGAAGTGTAACCTTTTTCGAAACAGCCTTTATGTTTACTTATTCGAACAAAATCGCCAGTCTTAAACTTAGGACATTTTGTTTTCATTCGATTTTGATTGAAATATCTCTGTAGTACTTTATTTTTATTGCTATGATTAACTTGGGTAGGTGCTAAACCAATTGTTCTATGTATTGTATTATTATATCTAGCAATGGTTTTTGCAAGTGTTCCGTCAGTCCATTTATAATTCCCCTTGAAACTAAATTCCTTAAAAAGCTTATTCTTTATCGTCCTTATTAACCGTTCTACAATTGAAGCCTTTTTCGTGGAATAAGTGCAGTAGTGGTTGATAGAATTGTTTACTAATATTTTTTGAAAACTTTTATTGTAAAATTCTTTTCCAAGATCTGTTTGTAAGTTTTTAGGGATGCGTTTTTCTCTACTCAATAAAGTAATAAAAGCTTCAGATACAGCTTCTTTGTTTTTTTGTTTAAGTGGTATAGCCCAAGCGTATTTAGAGAATCCATCAATTATAGCTAAAATGTATTTATGGTTGTTGTTGAATTTAGAGAAACTTTGCATATCCATTAAATCAGCTTGCCAAAGATCATCAATATCTTTTAATATTACATGCCTTCGAGGAAAATTTATTCTTGCACTTCTATGAATTTCGTTTATAATGTCTCTTTTCACTTTGCTCATTCTTTCAACTGTCACTTCTGAATTACAAAATTATACTGATATTCAGTTTATATGATTAGTGTTTTTATTCTTTTATAACACCAGCTTCTTTTAACTCTTCAATAATTGATAAGATTTCGTTGTCAAGATTAGTATTACCTGCAGTTTTGGATGCGATCAAAAGTTTAAGCCGGTCCACTAATTCATTAGGATCATCCCAATAAACAAGTTCGGTATTTTTTTTATATTTTTTAAGATACGGTAGACCAGCGCCTCGTTTTTGTTTACATTTAGCTTCTGTGGGTTCTTGTAAGCGTTTACTAGACTCGGGAAATAACGGTTTGATCACTTGAGAATATTTTAGACCCTTATCACCTTTAACTTGACCTGCAGGATCAAAGTCTCTTTTATGAGCATTAGTTGTGATGAGTATTTCTTTGTAAACTAATTTATCTTTGAAATTAACCAAATTTAAATCAGGCTTCTTGCGAAGCAATAATTCTTTTAGGCCTGGTGTTATTTTATACTGTTTATTAGCTACGCGAATATAATACACTTTATCGGAGTTCTCGCGAGTGGTAGAGAAATTAACTATTGTACTTCCAATCATATGCTTATCATTCTCACGACGTACGCCAAATGGTATATTTATATCATCGTATATCTCAAAGATATCTTCTTTTTTCAGGGATATATTATTTACGTTTTCTGATTCAGATGTGTTACTTTCTTCGCCTTCTGAATAAAACTTTTCTGATTCAGATGATTCATGTTTATACATATCATATGATTTATCCTGTAAAAACATTTTTGAAGCTATACCAATGTTTTTAGTTTGATCATCATAAGTATCTTCATTTTTTTGTATAGAAATTTGCTTATTAGCTGCTATAGCATTAAGTGGGTCAGCAAGAGGTTTAAAAAAATACTTCAGTTGAGTGTCGTTACTAAATTCATAGTCTTTCATTTGTTTCACCTTTTCCTTTATAGCGTCCGCAGACTTTATTAATTGATTTGTAATGTTATGATCCATTACACGACTTGTACGCAGAAGTATTTATGCACAAATGATAGTTTTTTGTTTTCTTTCATAATTTATATAATCATTAATCAAAATAAATAAAGTTGTCAAAGGACTTTCTATATCTGCCTTTGTTTAATTCACAATCCTTATTAATTGTTAAAAAATCGTAAGGATGCATCCAGATTTTAGAATACATATCTTTGAACTTAGGCCACTCCATATCAGAACTTACATGTTCATCGTATATATGTTTCATGTTAACTACATCTTGCTTGAAAATGATCAACAAGTTAACATTATCGCGTAATAACTGCTTTGGTATTTTAGAATACGTCTGAGATAAATAAAAGCAGTCTATGCCTCTATGTCTACCCATTGTAAAATAATTTCGTATGTTTATTTGTTTTTCACAAACTACATCATCGAATATGATAACAGAGTTCGACAATGCGTTGTTAGGATGAATAACATCGTCATCAAAATTAAAAACAAAAAGTTTTACGTCAGGAACTTTTTGCAAAACTTGTTTTAGAAAACTGTATTTCGGCTGAAAGCTGGTCTTTGAATACAGATAAAGATTGTTAAATTTTAATCCGTTTTCATGAATTAATAAACTAATCATAACATTCGTTTTCCCACAATTCGAGGGACCACATATTATGCATCTAATATTATTTGGGAGAAGTACGCTGTGTTTCGGGCGTAGTGAATTTTCCTTTACAACAATATTTTTAACATCTAATGATACTTGTTGCTTGACCCACTTCATGTTTGTATCTGTTATGAAAACAATTCAGGCTCTAGTATTTATAATTCTTATCAGAGTTATTAATCGAACCAATATTTGAGTTGAAGATTACATAAACAATTTTTTACTACTCAACTAAATGCGTGGACAGCATAAATTGGTAAATAAAATAAATAAAACAAAAATTCGTTTAACTTTTTTATTAAATCAAATTATATCTATGTAATACATCATACACATTTGTTAAGAGATAGTCACAATTGTGTCTATTAGAACATAATCATATTTCAGCTTTTAATTTTACACTTTATTATATAAGTAGGTACATTTATAAATATAAAATACTAAGTACAATTCATGAAATTGTATCGCAATGACCCCATGGTAAGGTTTCAATTTGATTTGGAAGTATTTGTCTTTTGTCGTCACTTCTATTTAATGCAATTTTATTCACTTGTTGTGAATAGAGAACGTGTTTAATTGATTTAATTACATTCATTTTACGTTTGACAATTTTGTTATTGTATAGAGCAGCATTATAATCAGAAAGCTTTAATTGATTTGTTACAGGTTTTGTTATACCTTTTGCCTTCTTTAATGTTGTCTTTACACTTTTCAAGCAATAAAGTTTAGCCCTTAAGCCAATGAATTCACAAATTACCGAGCCCCCGAGTTCATCTTTAAACAAGCCTGGTACTTTTTCATTAATTTTAGGTATTCCATATGGATTATCCTCAGCAAAATTACTGGTATCAAATACCGATATATTATCAACCATATCCTTATAAAAATTGTCCGTTTCTACTAAGTAAAGAAGGCTATCCGTGTCAGTGTAACATAGCTTAGCTTTCTTGCCATATTTGTTTTGGATGAAATCGTAGTGGAATTGGTATAAGTGTTGTTTGGCATACTCCAATACAGTGAAACCAATGTAAATCGGTCTATCCAATATTAATTTTTCAGGGCTTAACTGAACAGCCACAAAGTTTTCAGAAAAGATTGAAATACTCTTCAGGTTGGGTTGTACAATAAGTTTTTCAGCACCAATATATTTGTTTGTTTTATTATCAGAATCTTCCCACTTTGTTACTAACTTTACGTTTACTTGCTTGCGTTTGTTTTCTATTGTTTTTCCAAATACAGCATTGTTCAAAAGTTTGAAAAAATCTTTTTCGAAAGCTGACGTAGAAGCTTGACGCAAACGAGTATTTAAATCTATGTACTTTTGCAAAAAATGGTCTTGTCTAAATCTGAGAATGCGATGTATTCGGCTTAAAATCAACCCCTTGTTCAAGCATTGTTTTAAATGTATGTAATGAATTACGTAATTGTATTTGTCATATAGATTCGCAATTAATTTTGTGGTTTTCCCGCCAGGAGGCACAAATCTTTCTGGTGCGAATGGTAAGTCACTATGCGAATTATGCAATATTTCTGGGTAGGTGAGATCGACTTCCAGAATGTATCCATATTCAGAATCATCAGATATATTCAAAACATTAAAATTAGCACTTTCATTTTCTGATAAAAATTGAAATTCCGATACAGGCATTCTTTTTCTCATCGCATATCCGTAAAGATTGTTGCAATCAAGATATACTAAAAAAGTTGATGGCTTAGTATCATTGAAATAGGGAAGAAATTTATTATTCGCTTTTGCATGTCGTAGGGAACACTGTGCTAATCCCCCACGTATTCCCTTTTCAAGTAGGTTATACATTTCCAAGTCATGCATAAGCTCCAATTTAACGCCAGTACACAAAAGCATTGCGTCCCAGCTTAAACTTGGTGCGGATACATAATATGCTGGATCGAGATTGTAATATTCTAAACATGTGTTTCTAAAATGTTCAAATATGTCACATAATAATAAAACATCACATTTTAGGTAAAGATCAGTGTATTCACCAAGAGAATTCATTTTAAAAGAATACCAAACTCTTTGTGCATGTGTATATTCATCTTTAGAAATATGTTCCAGCTTCATTGTATTATAAAAATACTCTCTAGGTGGCAAACATTTTTCATCATACTTAGACCATTCATCAACATATTCGTATGGATAAATACCCTTTTGTCTCAATAAGCCTAAATCGGCTTTATCGTCAAATTCTCTTGTCAGATTTATGAAATCTTGTACATGTAAATTCTTAGATAATTCATCTAAACTCGAACTTAAGAACTGATAAGAATCTATAAACTTTATTTGAACAGAACTAGGCTTGTTCTTAGATGTGAGGCTTTTCATTATACAAATGTATTTTTCTTTTGATTTAGGTATTATTTTAATAGGACCATCGTACTTGACCAGTTCTTTAATAAATATATGAGAATCATAACCAGACAAATTATGGAAAACAACAGGTATAAACGGACATATTTTAAACGTTAAATTGCAACGAGAGTGCGCTGCTCCTCTGTATTCAGATGTGACATGATCGTGATCTCGAACTTTGTCACCCAATAACAAATGTTTACAAATATGGCATCGAGTAGCCTCTTCGTACTCTATTTGTTGTGTGACAGACAAAGCTTTCATGGGTATATTTTTAGACAGTATGGAATTTATGTGAGTGACATCTTCAATTAAACGCTTTATAAACACTTCTACACAATCCAGACTTCTATGCGTAACATATTTATTCAAATCCGGATCGTGTGAACAACATATGTAATATGCGAAACAGGATGGTTCATGCACTTTTAAGTTCTGAGTATTTTTAGATCTATTTTCAGAACAGTTTAGTAAAATACTTTCAAAATCAGCGTAGATAATAAAGTTTATTCTTTGTTGTCTCTCATAATTTTTAAATTGTATAATACTATTTTTTTCCGGTAATATAGTTAACACTTTAGAACAATTGTGCGAGCCATATTTTAAATCACTAGAAAAAAATTGCAAACAAGCATCGCAAAGTAAAAAGTTACCTTTGTGATGAGTAACTTGACGACGGATAACTTTCGCCAGGTCTTTAATTAGACAGTAGTGTCCTGAACTATTCCGCTCGAAGTACAACAAATTAACATGTTTGTTTTTCCTTGAGCTGGTCATGTATAGAGGTCCAGTAACACGACACGTTTTATCTAAACCATAAATATTAACACTGATATCTGAGTTATTTTTCTCAAACAATTTTATGTCAACCAAACTTGGTGGAAAAGACATTCCTTCAATATTTAAAACATCTGTATAGTGTGGATATGATTTTATTCTACAAACATTATTCTTTGATGGAAATAGGGAAGCAACAATACTCCATAAAAAACAATGGTTGTCATTGTTCTGTATATTTAAACAACTTTTCGTATTCCTTATAGCTGGAGGAAGCTCAATATACGTGCCACCTCTCATCGGACAGTATTTGTTTATATTAATTTCTAAGTGACTTATAGAGATAAACGACCAACCGGAATCACGTTGGTTAAATTCAGACATTTTTCTCTGAAAAGTCTCTTTAGTATTCATGTATAATTCATTTAAATCAGTATTTAGATAAACATTGGCATACTTTGTATTGAAAGATTTCAGTTGCTGCTCACCTGTTTTTGGTAATACGAAGTAAGCAAACAGCTCGAAATTTACTTTAATACAATTATGTTTCATTAAAAATATTTCAATTAGTTTCAAAATATCGCTTTGATTCCCAATCAGAAAAGCCTCTGGAGTTAAATACTCGGCATCTGGTGCTGGGTTTAAGCGATACGTGTTTATTCTATTTCGAAATGCAGTTGCAATTATTTCAACATTTTTCAATTTCGTTTTAAGTAAACAATTTGATTTATGCATATTAGTTCTCACATGATATTTATATTTCTGTTTTGGTAATTCGATTTTACATTTATCACATTCTATTAAAATATCTTTTTGAATTGAGTTGGTAGTTGGTGCAACTGGAAAGAAAACAAAATTGATTACATAAACGTCTAATTACTCGTATAAATGAAAAACAAACTTAATTACAAGATTAGCTTAACTAATAACTATCTACTAGGATTATAAATGTAGATAGAACCTGTAAGTAATACATATATGATTAACATGTATACAGTATTCACTAATACTAAATTTTAATAAACGTTTAGATTAATAACTACGTAGGTACTACATAGGACACATCGTGACGTATATGATCAGTATGTGCCTAAATATTTATGAGTTCCTACTTTTAAATTCTGTATCTAAAAATAAGAACTCATAAAGGTCTGAGGGCTAGATTTAAATTCTTTGCGGGTTGCGCATATAAATTTAGTCAGATGGCCCCAAGCCTCAGTCCCCTCATCCGTCCGGTTTTTGAGAGCTACAACAGCCTGACGCCATCGATTCATCGGTGCTACATTTTCAATTTCATCGCACCGATAAACCTTTAGTTCGATATAATGCGTACCCGTTTTGGTAGGCAAGGTTTGGCGAGCGTGGCCTGTTGCCAGCCTTCGAGTTATCGTCGAATTAATAACAGTACAGGGTTTTTTACCGGTTATCTGCGTGTCCTTGTCTTCTTCATCGCTGTCGGTGCCGAATAAATCTGTTGCGGTGAGATGATGCTTACTGACCGGATTAATTCTCATCTTCTTCGAAGATGGAGCTGACGACGTACATGGAGTGGTTTTCGGTGGTTGATGGTGTGATCTCGAGTCCGCACTTGACGGCTTCGATCGTTTTTTCTTTTTTTCGCTTATCGCCACATCTTGCAGGGAACTTTTATCGTCATCCGACAGAAAGAGGTCGTCAGCAAAACTGGACCTGTAATAATATAAATAACTGTGATTAGAAACTATTTGTGAGCACATACATATCAGAGAACTTTCCAATTTATTTCTACTTTATACACCAAATATCGAATAGACAATATGTCATAAAAACTGTTAAATTACCTAGGAAATCGAACCCAGGGTCTAACGCTCAGCAGTCGCACTTGTTAACTAATTATTCTATTCATAGCATATTTAATTTTAATTCTATTCACAATAACTGTGATAAAAAACAATACGCAAGCAGATAAATATCAGATACTTGCTCAATTCCTTTCCCTAAAATACACACCAACTATCTAATAGACATTGTGTAGAATAAAAGAAAAAAAACTGTTGAGTGACCTAGGGAATCGAACCCAGGGTTAAACGTTCAGCACTTGCTATTCTATTCATTTATAACTGTCTAGAAACTATCTGTGAGCAGACACATTATCTAATAGAAGTTTGTCCAATTTCTTTCCTTAATATATACACCAAAATATATCGAATAGACAATATGACATAAAAACTTTTGACTGACCTAGGGAATCGAACCTGGGGTCTAACGCTCAGCAGGCACACTTGCTTGTTCTATTCATAACTGAATAGCCTCACAAAACATTAAAGAATTGATGATACTTATTAAATAGATAGGTACTTACATGATTAGCCGTTGAAATTTCACTTTTCACTTTAGATTAGGTAGACAATTAATTAGAAGATGTGAGGTCACCAACTTCAGGAGAGCTAATGTTGATCTAGGTTGCTGCCCAACGACTTAAATACCTTTGATGATAATACGTCACAACCCCAAATATGGAGAGAGCACACGATTTTAAAACTGCTTATTCGGCTAATCTTCCTAACAACAGATGCAATTGCACATACTATAATAATATCGCGGGTTTGCTTGTATTTTTTTAAAATTAATAACAAAGAAGCGGACTTCATACTTAATGTATTTTTTAAATATACTAGTATTGCTTGCTCTCTCGAATTCGATTGGGTACTCTCTTTACTCTAAGTATCCCTTTATACACTGACATTGACATACTAAAAGACAATAATCTATGAACAAACAGACATTGTTATTTATTAAAGATATACTAGAGGTAAGTAAACTGTTCAGGGATGGTGAACCTTTTTACCCGACTGCCAAGGAAGGGTTATGTTTTTATATCTGCGTGTTGTTGACTTTAAGATTTTACGTGGCCAGCACCCTAATTGCATAAAACACGATACATCATAATCGGTTTCATTTTGACAGTTCAACAATATTCATTGCGTTATTTATGTTGTTGAGCAGACACATTTTTCGAACATATGAAGCTATGGTTTAACAATCTGTTTCAAAACGAAACAGATTATGATTAATCGTGAGTTAGGCAATTAGGCTGGAACGATTGTGTGTTTAAAGTTTTACCGTTGAGCCAAAGGTTCAGCATCCCTGCTCTAGTTTGATGCTTGGTTTTGAATTTCATCTTACCTTTTATGTCCAGGAATGCTAACATTAATAAACCATCTATATTGAACTCTATTAACAAAAAAATAAATAAAAAGAATAATTCATGAATATAAATAGCTGAAAATATCACCGGAATTCATTTCCATTTTGAAGGCTGAACGGGAACGCTTGGCGCGATTGTTCCAGTATGTCGGTAAGTACTCACAATAAATATTTAAATTATTTTAATGTAACTACTTATAGCAATATATTAGTTATTGTAATAGGTATATTAGCACTATATTTCAAATCACATCTTCTATAATAGACCCTTAACGAGAACCTATTTTCATACATTTTAAAGGTTTGTTTTCTTTTTTCAGGATACGGATGAACTATTCAATTTTGTGCCAATGGAGCAGCCAGCCACTATTCTAAAACCAGGACAAAAATCCCTGGGTCTTGTTCCACCTTCCCGAAAGAGAGCAAGAACAGAACCAACAATATATTCATACATAAAGAAACCAGTGACACGGGGTACAAAAATAATTAAAATTGAAATTTACGACGCTGATAATATGCCAAAATCCGAAAGTTCTATTTGTAACTGTGAAGCTGAGGTGTGCGCTCAACATGTGGTTAAAACTGTGTTATTTGATGACATATACAGCAATGCTAAAGACATTATTAGTAAAATTCAGGATGAAATAGAAAATAAATCATAGAAATCTGCTCTATTCATGTAACTGACAAAAATTGTGTTATGGTTAAGGTACTTTTAAAATATAAGTAGTTAACTGTAAATACGATGAAGAATATAACTTGTTTGTCAAATTAGTTTTAAGTAGGTGCCTATGAGATAATAAAAAAAAGCTATATTAAATAACGATTCGTTTTATTTTTAACACCTGGTACCTAACTAATATTTTGCTTTTAATTCAAATATGGAAAATTTACGAATTGTAAGAATTAATAACTTTGCCTCACCGGGATGGAATCGAACCCAGAACCTCATGTTTAGCATTTCCACTTGTATTTTGCTGTCAACTTCATCATGGGTCAGTTATAAAATAATAACAAACAATGAAAGTTAGGCGCCATGCAGTCGTCGGTGTCAGATAGCTTGACTGATATGGTATTGAATTAAATAGTTTCTCATAACCGATGACGTTACTAAGTCAAGTCGTTTCTTGTCTGATCGAGTTTGTGTGTTCAAATTTGCCAACAAATAATAAATATGTAGATTAAAGGTTCCACCAATTTAATAGTTAATTGTAATTTAGTTATAGCTGATGATTATTAAATCTTAGTCACTTTACTACCCTCCATCATTTCAACTCAAGAAGAACTATTCAATAAATAAAAAAATAAGTATTTGAATAGAAATGTTAATGTCATTTGAATAGTCTATTTGATAAGACAATCTATTCAATAAATAAAATTTAATCTATTTGAATAGATATGTTCCAATGAATTAAACAGTATATTCTAATAGACCATCAATTCAACAAACAAGATTTCTTCTATTTGAATAGATACTTTTTATCTATTTGAATACTAATAATTGGGGTGTCTGGATCTTCTTTGATCCAGATACCCCAATTATATACTACTTTTACCGACACTAAAATAAACATAAATTAAAATATTTTTCTATACTGACGAATCTATACTAATGTTATAAAGAGCACAGCAAGTTAACTATAAAACAAATACAGCAATCGTTAATAATAATAATAAATGGCAACACTGATACGTCACACATGTCAATTTTTTTTTCATATTTCCTATTTTCTGTTTCTATTAATTCCCGTGAACCCGAAGTACAAAAATCACAAGGAAACCTTCAGAATAAATCAAAAAATAAAATTTACAATAAAAAACATCAATAAAATGAAAAAACTAATAGAAACTACACAATACCCGAGATTGACGGCTGTCAAATTCAGCCTTCTGTGATAAAAACACTTTTGGAAAATGAAAAACATACTATGTTGACAAGATCAGCTGCAGCTCGCCGTGCACGCCCACCATCCCCGGACTCGCCGCTCAGCTCCGCCCCGCCGCCGCCGGAACCCAGCCCCATCGAGAGTGCTGTGACACCGGCCGTGGGTGGCAGTTGCGTCGAGCTCGAGCGACGAATATTTTTCCCCGCCGACGTCGCCAACACCAGTACGTCGGCAGGGGAGAGGCCGGCCACCGAAGAGCTTAGGACTTAGGGGCCATCCGGCTCCGAGCAGGGTCCTCGCTGCCGGTGGTTGTGTGCAGCGCATGAGATGGACTCAGTCTATGAACGAGAACGTCATGCGCGCATATTACGGGTCTACAGAGGGGGGAACTAACCTCACTGCGTACCGCGAAAGGATGCTGTCTCTGTTCCAGGTACTAGAACCAACTGTCAACGTATCGAGCCAACGACTGTCGGATCAGGTGCGGGTCATCCAACGCAATCACAGGTTGGACGATACCGCACTTGATAGGCTACGCTCAGAAGTGCTGAGCAACCATATCGTCTCTACTCCGACACAGACCGCGGGACATGCGTCAAATATTGATGCAATCTCGCCGCGGTCCAATCATGTTGAAGAAGATGATAGGGTTGCCACAGTAAGTAGCCAGTACAACGCCAGACTGAGGAGCGCACTGGAGGATGCGTTTCGCGAGTATCGATCCATTCCGACCGAACTTAGACCCCGATTACCACGGCTACCTATGCACAAGAAAAATAGGGCGCTGGTGTGTGCCTTGGACTCGCAGCTCAAGAATTTCTTCGAGAGCAGCGAGGATCTCGTTGATACACACTCGATCCTGTATTGCGCGGCTGTTGCGGCATGTCGTTTAGCGAACGTCAAGTTTTCAAGCTATGACGGAGCTTCTCGACCGAAACCAACCGCACCAGCCTGGCAATGCAGGATCGAGCGTCGTATCGATGGGGCCAGGGTACTCATCGGCAAACTATACTGCTTCAGGGAGGGCAATACACGACCACGAGTGATGCGCTTTGTGAGACGAGCTTTCTCGGGGACTGGAATTAGTCCTTCAGAATACATGTCCCGTGTCACAGAGCGCATCGACTTCCTGAAGCAGAAAGTCTGTGCATGGGCGAGCCGTATTCGGCGGTATAAACGGCGGGTTGACCGGTACACGCAGAATCGCATGTTCCAGAGCGATGAGAGGTGGGTGTATAGAGCCTGGGAGCGACCCGAACAAAATGTGACGGACGTGTGCCGCCCGGATGATGCCACCACGAATGCATTCTGGCGCAGCCTCTGGTCGGTGCCCGTCTGTCACGCTGAGGCTGGTTGGATGCAGGATGTCGAACGAGTGTGTGAAACTATACCAGAAATGGAACCGATTTTAATTACGCCATTAGATGTAGCCAGAGCAGTCCGTCCGTTACCCAATTGGAAATCACCGGGACCGGACGGACTGCATAACTTTTGGTTAAAATGGCTAAGTAGTTCACACACTCGCCTGGCGTCTCAACTCCAGTCATCCTTAGAGTCTGGGTCGCTACCGCAGTTCTTAACAACAGGCGTAACCCACCTGCTCCATAAGTCAGGTAGTCCCGCGGAACCCAAGAATTATAGACCGATCACATGTTTGTCGACGGTTTATAAACTTCTTACATCCATTTTGAGAACGAAAATTAATACGCACATTGAGTATAACTCGATTATGTCTCCCTCTCAAAATGGGTGTAGGAACGGGTCTCGCGGGACTAAGGAGCTACTCCTCATTGACATGGCCATAAACCAACAGGTTCGACGATCCCGCAAGGATCTGTCGACATGCTGGATAGATTATAAGAAGGCCTACGACTCGGTGCCACATACATGGCTCATGAAGGTGCTGGAGTTGTACAAGATTGATGCAACTCTACGCACCTTCCTTGAGTCGTGTATGGGGCAATGGAGGACAGTTCTTCGCTATCCGGGATGTCCACAGATCCAGGGGAATGATGAACCTATATGGATCAAACGGGGAATATTTCAGGGCGACAGCTTGAGTCCACTTTGGTTCTGCTTAGCCCTGAATCCTCTAAGCACACTGCTAGGGGATTCAGGTCTAGGCTATCGGCTGAGAAGAGGTGGTGAGGTTATATCTCACCTCCTATACATGGATGACCTTAAACTCTTTGCCCCCAACAAGTTACAACTGATGGAGCTACTGAAGGTAACTGAAACTTTTAGTAGCGCCATCAGGATGGAATTTGGTGTGGACAAATGTGCAGTCATGCATGTAAAGCGAGGTGAGATTATGGAGTCCGAGGGAATTCAACTTTCGGATTCCATACAGCTCAGATCCCTCTCCTCATCCGAAAGCTATAAGTATTTGGGTATGTCGGAAGCGTTAGGCATCAACGCTGCTGACATGAAACAATCGTTGAAAGAGCGTTTCTTTGGCCGCCTGAAGAAGGTATTAATTAGTCTTCTTTCAGGCGGAAACAAGGTGCGCGCCTTCAACGGTTGGGTCATGCCGGTTTTGATGTACTCTTTCGGCATACTCAAATGGACTCAGACTGAACTGGAAGCCCTGGATCGACGGGTCCGTACACTGCTGACTGCAAACCGGATGCATCACCCACGATCATCGGTGATGAGGCTGTACATCCCGCGGAAGTGCGGGGGTCGAGGCTTTTTAAATACGAAGACTCTCCACAACCGCGAGGTGTGCAGTCTCAGGGAATATTTTTTAAAAGCCGAAATGGGTATGCACCGTGATGTAGTCGCAGTGGACAAGGGGCTCACCCCGTTGTCCATGGCTAAAGAGAACTGGCGCAAACCTGTAATACTAACTATCGATGACCGCAAGGAAGTATGGCGAAACAAGGAGCTTCACGGGCGCTTCTATCGGGCTCTTCATGAGCCCGGTGTAGATTTCATAGCGTCCGTATCCTGGCTACGTTTTGGTGATCTTTTCGGGGAAACTGAAGGTTTCGTCTGTGCAATTATGGACGAAGTTATCTTGACGAATAACTACCGGAGACATATTATGAAAGACGGGACGGTTGACGTGTGTCGGGCATGTCACCGTCCGGGTGAGTCTATCAGACATACTATCTCTGGTTGTTCTCGTCTGGCTAATGGCGAATACTTGCACAGGCATAACCAAGTAGCCAGGATTATTCACCAGCAACTTGCTTTGCAATATAAACTTGTGGATTCTGAGGTACCGTATTACAAGTATGTGCCCGACCCAGTTCTCGAAAATGACCATGTCACGTTGTACTGGGACCGGTCTATCATTACTGACAGGACTATTGTAGCCAATAAGCCTGATATAGTGGTGATAGACCGGTTAGCGCGCCGCGCAATGATAATCGATGTTACCATTCCACATGACGGGAACCTCGTGAAAGCTGAGAAAGAGAAACAGATTAAATATCTCGACTTAGCACACGAGGTTGTTGACATGTGGAATGTGGACTCGGCTGTCATTGTGCCGATTGTCGTATCAGCCAATGGACTGATGGCCGAAAGCCTCGATCAACATCTCTCGAGGCTCTCGTTAGGCGGTTGGGTCAAAGGCCTGATTCAGAAGGCAGTACTCCTCGATACGGCTCGCATCGTGAGGAGGTTCCTGTCTCTGGAGCCCTAACCACCGGTAGCTTGGACCCTGCTCCCGATACCGGTGGACGACTATTTTTTATATTTTTAAATGTTTTTTGTTAGCTTATTTTATAAAAATATTTAAAAATATATTATAATATGTAATTAATTAAATAAACGAAATAAAAAAAACACAAATATTTGTAAGTATTTCATTTAATTCCTTTGAAATTAAGTAAATTTACTTGTAAAATGTCAGCGAAACTTACTTTGTTAGTACTCCCTGCGCCACGGTCGGATAAAGACGACCGCTTCTTACGTCATAAACGAGTGCCGACGACTGGAATTTTCCATTAGTGTTGTGCTTATGCATGTAGTTTTACATTCGTGTGTCGATAAATTAATGGGTTTTGAAATGACCACTACTGAAGAATTATTACGTAAATTAATACTATTGAGAAAATAAAACTAAATTGTGATTTCAAACTATTGTTTTATTTATTATACTCAAGTTTCTATTATAAATAACTATTCTTTGACAATTACGTAAGTCAATCAAAAGGTACAAAACAAAAATTAGTAGGTAATAATTGCAAAAATGTGATTGAAACTTAAATGTAGGTAAGTACTTATTAAAACGAAATATCGACATCGAAAAAGTTGAGTATTGCACTTCCCTCTTTGTTGTAGGTATTTATTTTTCGATTCACTGTGCCGGGCGCTGGGAGCACGATAATTGATATGAAGTCGGGCGGTTAAAAGGTTAAACGTTTAGCATATGTGCTTGTAAGCCTAAATGTAATGCTATACTCAAATATTATCCAATTCCAGCAATATCACATATATTCAGGCCATATCGTAAATAAAAATAAAATTAAAAAATATTTATTTGGTCAATAGAGTACAAATATATATTAGGTTATGGTGTTCTCTAGCTTCCCCTCTAGGATTCCCTGTGAGTGAGCTTCCCTGTGAATATCAAGAGTGAGTCATAAAAAAATGATTACCTTAATTTGAAGTTTTGATATTATTGCTTGACAGACTTCGGGAATCAGTGAGGAAAGAAGTTGTGAAATTTTAAACAGTTCTCCAAGGCTGAAATAACTTTCTCCTGTAGCTAAAAACCGCAACGTTACTGCCAACCTCTCTTTAGCGGGTATAGCCTTTCTCCAGCCAGTATTTTTTTTGCTAATGTACACTTCAGTACTCTAGCAAAAATTCAAAATCTTCATATGTCATTCTCAGAAACCCAAAGAACATACTATTGCGCAAACGTTGTCATCCCACATCATCTTTTTTATACTCTTCTATCATTACAGTACCGTTCTGCCATTTTCTATTTTGTAAACTTGGGCGCACCCAAAACCTTCTCGTCCTTTTGTATTTTTTTCTTATTAAAATAAAAATTACAACTGCGGCGGCAGTGCTGATGATTTTCGTATTCATTGTAACCAACCAACCAAAAAAAATTTTCACTTCACTAGCGTTCTATGTGACTGTCACAACCGGAATGATGCTTGACGGCTTTGTGCGGCTTGTATTGCCGGCGGCATAGCCGCTCGGCATGAACCCGGCGGCATTGCCGCCGGCATGTGTGTAGTAGTCTTTAAAGGTGGATCCACACAGCCCGGCGGCATGCGCCGGCGGCCGTGCCGCCGGCGTAGGCCGGCTTTGTGTGCGGCATTTGCAACAAAGCCGGCGGCCATTTTGCCGGCGAGGCCGCCGCGCGGCCTGCAGCGGGGGAACAGTTTGATCACGGCTTTCGATGAGAGTGGTGTCATTAATTTCATATGCGTTGTGTAGGTAATAGTGTATAAAATGACTGATTTCCATTGGGACGACAGTGCAGTATTATTATTAATAGAACAATTTCACGAAAATGAAATATTGTGGAACCCGAGAAATAAAGATTTTTAAAATCGTATGAAGAGAAATGATGCGTTGAAAAATATTGCGTCTTTATTCAGTATTGAATCTTCAGAAATTGAAAGAAAATTAAAAAATATAAGTAGCCATTTCTTTCGGGAACACCGGAAATATGAAGAATCAAAAAAAAGTGGATCAGGAAGGGATAATATTCAACCACCAAAGTGGTTTGCTTACAGAGCCTTGTCATTCCTCAAAGACAAGAATAAACCTGTGTCCACTGTAAATAGTGAAGATACTTCGGTAAGTACCTAAAGATACATTAGTGTTTATTGAATTGATCACAAGTGGTCAACCTATCGCCCAAGAGCTTCAAATACATTTATACAAATAAATATAAAAAACTAACATGTTTAAACAGCTATATTAATAATTCCGGGAAGGGTTACGGTAGATATACTTACGGTATAGTTTTGTTTGGTGCTAGTGATGGGTACGTATTCGAATACCTAAAATTAAAAGACCTAACGTCAAACTTAAGTTTAAAAAACCGATTGGTCTAAATACCTAATGTTTAAAATATCAACAGTTTTTACCCCTACGTTTGATACACCAACATTTAAAATATCTAAATGGTCAAAGCACCTAAAATAATGCATCATAGGTACATGATGTACGTGTTCGTCGAGCCAGCTTGCAAATGTGTTTTTATTTGGATAGTGATCGGTATTTTTCATTTCGGTCATTTAACGGTTAGGTAAACCAATTTTAGGTATTTTGTACGTAGGAATTTTAAGCTTTAGCTTTATGAACTTCGGTAACATATCCATTTGACATTTTAAACTTTCGGTATTTTGAATTTAGGTGAATTAATCGTTAGGTATTTAGATTTTAGGTATTTTGAACGTAGGTTATTTGACGTTAGGTCTTTTAATTTTAGGTATTCGAATACGTACCAGCTAGTGATGTAACCGAGTGATTTTAAAATGTCACAAGTAGTGTATGCATCAAATAACTTGATATCGTTTTTTTTTCTTTCAGATTGTTCTTGATGACAGCGCGAACTCACGGCAAAATGGAAACAAAACTACCCGAAAGAGGAATGCTGAACCAGATCCAGAAATAACAGAAGCTTTACAATTGTTGCGAGATATTTCATCTAAGAAACGCGATGACGTTGATGTGTTTGCTGAGTTCATAGCTTGCAAATTGAGGAAAATGGATGACTATACCAAGTCTTCAGTTCAAAATCAAATCCAAAACCTAATTTTTGAAGCTGAAATGAATATGTTTTAGGATACTCGTCGTGAATTTAATACAGTTTCTTCAAATATTCGTTCAGGTTATTTTACTCAGCAACCAGAAACATCAACGCCGTCAATGTCGCAATCTTATTCAACCCGAGTACACGAGTACATTGTGCAAGATAGATCGGATAACAATAGTAATGATGAAAGTCTTCAGACCCTAATGGAACTGAATTAAAGCGACAACTTCACACTCACGTTACTTTTTTTTGAGGTTTCTTGCGAATTTCTTACTTATTTTCTTATTTTTTTTATAAAAGCCATGAATACACAGTTGTATTGGTTTTATTACAAACTAGGCATCTACATATAATACATTCAAAATATAAACACACTTCTCACATTATACTCGGTACTGCCAAGGAAGTTGACCCTGTTCAGATAGAAAGTAATTCTGTAGCTCATTCCTAATAAACGCTGGCTCAAAATTAGCCGTATTCTGCATGTTATTTAATTGTATAGGTACTTCCACTGTGAAATTCCTGTTACCTCTCCTTATAAAATTATGCAGACACACAAGCCATCACCACAAGTTTTGCTTTCTGAGGTTGTAAATTCATACGTGTATGAAGAATTCTGAATGTTTGTGCTAAAATGCCAAATGCATCTTCTACAACCATGCGTCCTCGACTTATCCTGTAATTGAAAATTCTCTCCGGTGACCCCTTCGCATGATTTCCTGAAAATGGTTTCATGATGTTGGGCGAGATGGGGAATGCGTCATCACCGATGAAATAAAAAGGCACTGGCGTATTTCTTCCTTCTAATGTTTTTGGTTGTGGTAAGTGTGCAGATTCACCTTGTATCATTTGAAACAAACTAGTGTTACGTAGAACTCCACCGTCAGATATGCGCCCTTGGCAACCGATATCTACGTATAAAAAGTTACAATTTGCATCAACCACGGCAAGCAAAACAATACTAAAATATGACTTGTAATTGTAAAATTCTGATCCACTATTACTTGGACATATTACACGAATGTGTTTTCCATCAATGGCACCTAAACAATTAGGTACATTCCATTTTACCATAAAAGTTTGCGATACTGAAAGCCACTCTTCCTCTGTGTTTGGTAATCTTACATAGCCCGACAAGGTTGACACCAATGCTTGACACACGTCAGAAATAATTGAAACAACTATTTGTGGAGAAACTATGAACAGAGTACCTAAAGAAAAATATGACTCTCCTGTTGCCAGGTATCTCAAAGCTATTGTTAACCGAACTTGAGCTGGTATAGCACTTCTCCAATTAGTATTCGCTTTCGATATTATGGGTCCAGTTAAGCATAATAGTGTTTCAAAATCTTCACTAGAAACCCTCAGAAACAATTCAAATTTCGAACGAACAGTTCTTCGGTTTATGTCATCCATTCTAAACTCTTGAAGCATTCTGGGAACATCACGCCTATTTCGTAGACTTGGTCTCATCCAAAATCTTCTTTTGCTTCTTTTTTTCTTTCGATAGAGAATATACACCAAAATTGCGGCAGCAATTGCGATGTTATCGCCCATTTTTGTCTCCAAGTATCTGCGTACACTTCTTACTTCACCGAAAGTCACAAGACAACTGAGAATATCGATTCAAAGCCGCGCTTGCCGGCGGCGCTTACCAGCGGCTTTTTGGCGGCTTTGCTTGTCGTCAAGCCGCCGGCAGTGGCGCCGGGCTGTGTGGATCCACCATAAGGTTCGGCTCTCTACCTTCTTTAAGTGCCTATCCATTTGAAAGTATGTTGTTTCGAATTACAAACCTTTTACGAAAGGGCGACCAACCCTTGGCGCAAGTAGCGAATCGTATACAGGAATTGTCACAGCTACATTTCATGGACCACAAATCCCAACGGATATATTCTCTTGTCAAATACGAAAGTTTGTTGGATACAGGTGAAAAAGTATTTACTACAGTCAAAATGAGTGAGAATAACCAGCTGTCAAATACATTAAAGATAAATGGTTTTTAACTTACAATAATAATATCGTAGAAAT
The DNA here is from genome assembly GCA_947359405.1 of Antitype chi. Lineage (NCBI taxonomy): Eukaryota > Metazoa > Arthropoda > Insecta > Lepidoptera > Noctuidae > Antitype > Antitype chi. The sequence continues at coordinate 13,118,648 of OX375811.1, read as the reverse complement.
GAAATTCGCAACTTTTGATCAGGGAAACATAAAAATCGTTGGAAGGAATATAAAAAACAAATGTAATTTTTTTGAACGACCGTTTAATTCTTCCTATATAAATATTTATGCAACATTGCTTCCTTACGAACTGGAAGAATTAAAAAAATACAATTTAGATGATGTCAAATGTAAACTTACATCTATGGTTTGTAACTCTCAAATGGTGTTTATTCCAGTATTGACAACATTAGGAAAGAAAATAAACAAATAAAAACATTATAAAAATGTATCATTCTCAAACAATCAGTAAATTCTTTTAAAAAAATTAACACAAATTATCAAAAAATAAAAAAATAAAAACATGCAAATGTAATTCTTCAGTTACTTACTTACTTACAAAACTGTCAGTTATATAGGTAATAGGTATACACTGAGAAATTTTTGTTATTTTGTTCCCTTCGCCAGCCCAAATGAAAGTAGGTACCTATGAATATGAACAACTTTTTGTATGGAACCCACTATTCTACATCAAAAAAAATCTGCTGTTCCATACAAAATTCTAATACCTACTAAGTACACCAAAATGTATGGGACAGCAGACTTTTTTTTGTGTTGAAAGTAGGGCCGATACAAAAAGTTGTTAATGGGTACTTTCATCTGACAAAGGGAACAACTAGAGATGGGAACATACCCGGTAAAATCCCAGACTTTGGGTAAATACCTATTTATACCCATTTTTACCTTCCCATTTTCAATTTATACCGGGTAAAAATTACAATCAGTTTAATGTAATTGTTCTATTTTTAATAGATACTTTGACTTTCAAAATTTTATAACTGATTTTTATTTGAGACCGTCGTCAGCACAACATATGCGTACATTGTTTTCTCATTAGAACAAAAGAAGAGTATAGCACTATAACAGTGCTATGAGGGACGACGAGGAGGGGAGGGTGCATTTCATCAATCGGCTAGAGCTCCGCCCATACCGCCATTTTGATGTGCACGCGCCGCGCCGACGCGCGTCATTTCTGTTTTGGTGTGTCTAATGTTTAAGTTATTTCTTTTTTAATAATAGTTTATTCATTTCCAAGTTTATTTCAACTGAATTGTGTGAAGTTTTATTCATATAATACTATAAAAGAGGGTAAGTCATTTTTAAACATAGTATAATATTAATATTGTAGTTATATAAAATATAGAACGCACACTACTGGCTAAGGTATACAAATAGAATAACATTTCGACATTTATGAAATAGTGTATATGACTTTACTTTAAATAATATACTTAATAATGTTAGTCTAGATGAGCTGCGAAATGCGATTGGAGAAAAAACACCTCCCCTAATCGTCTTCAAAAGGAAATATGTTTGGGACGAGTGGACTTCCCCTGAGGCATTTCCAGGTACGACATATGCCGCTACAAAAAATGGCTGGATGCAGACAGAAGTATTTGAAGCCTTCTTCAAAAAATCTTTTTTGCTGACGATTGGCGATCAACGTCCTGTCTTACTTATTTATGACGGCCACTCGACCCATGTGGGGTTGAGTTTAATCGAAGAAGCACGAAAAGAAAATGTAACTATATTAATACTACCTGCTCATACAAGCCATATTTTACAGCCACTAGACATTTCGGTAATGAAATCGTTTAAAGATCGATGGGACACTGAGCTTGTAAAATGGCAGTGACTTAATTATGGAGTACCTTTGTCGAAAAAAGAATTTTCTCGCATGATTGAATCAGTTTGGGCCCAAATAGATCCGCAAGTATTATGCAACGGTTTCAAAAAAAGTGGTATTTATCCTTTTAATCCTGCTGCAGTTGAAGAGTCAAAATTCGATGCTCTGAAGTTGAGCCGCTGGAAGGAACACAAAAACACTACCAAAACGCAAGAAAATCTTCATAATCTTGCTTCGTCTGTAAATGACCTCCACAATTTTGTATTTTCCGAGACTCTTGTCAATGATGGGATTTGTGACATTGAACCAACAACGATTAACACGAAAATAGAACCGCATACTTTGCTTTCGATAATCTTAAATTTCTTTAATCAAAACTTTATAGCAACTGATAACCTGGTTAAGACTGGAAAATTGATGATGAATGATGATATTGATGACAACAGCAATCACTTAGATTTAAGACAGCCTATTGAAAAGAAGAATTTCACATTTGAGGAACTACTATTGCAAAAAGTTAAGCGTGGTGATAACTCTAAAAAAATAAAACGCTGCAGAATGGCACCAGGTGCTGAAGTCATTACTCATAACGACGTCATACTGTTAAAAAAAGAAAAACAAATGAAAAATATTAAGAAAGAAAATTTTGGAAAACGAAAGAGCCGATCCAGTCCTACACCTAAACGTACCGATGATGTCGTTAAGTTAAATAAAAGTCTAAAAAGTAACACTGAGTTCCAACCATTTATCGCGGAAAAACTTGAAGACCTTCCTCGTTGTTTAAAAAATCAAACAGTTGACTCTCGTAAGATAAAAAAATTGTCAGACATTGTACTTAATAGTCCAACAGTGCCTGATGAGGAACGCTTATGTACAGAACCTGGACCTTCGGGTATTCATAAAGTGAATACGTCTAGAAAAAGACGAGTTATTAACACATTTGCTGCATCATTTGAAATTAATAATAAAAAGAAAACGACTACTATAACACCTAAAGGCAAAGGAATCGGGAAAAAGAGTAAACAGAGTATTGGTAAAGAAAATAAAAGACAATCGCCTGACGATGAAAACGAAGATACCTTTGATGATTTTAAATTTCTTGGATATCAAAAACAGAAGAAACATGAAATGTCTTCCTCGAATTCAACTACTAGTGTATCTGGAACAATTAGTTTTCATAGTGATTCCGACATAATAAATGCTGTATCTGATTATGAAAGTAACGATGAATACCATAGCTTTTTAGAAGACACAAAGTTATCAGACTATATTAATCTAGGACAGACAGACAAGACCATTTTAATTCAAGACGAAGAGGCTAAAAATAAAACAAATATTATAAGTAATAATGATACGGAGCACGAATATGAACAGACTGAGCAGACCAAATTATTCCAAAGCGAAGAGACTGAAAATATAAGTAATATAGAATTTATAAGTAATGTGAATAGTTATATGGAGCAGGAGTATGAAAGTTATTCTGTGAATGACCATGTTCTGGTAAAATATTATATTAAAAAAAATGTGGACTTATTATGTTGGCGTTATAGATGAGGTCTACGCTGACGAAGAGACGAATGAACCGTACTTTTTAATAAAGTTTTACAAAATAGTAAAGACACCAAAACTTACATTTAAGATAACAAGAATAATAGATCGAGATAAGGTTCCACAGAATTCAATAGTAAAAAAAATTAAGCTGTTGAAAGATCCGGAAAAAAGAAATGATTTCTTTTTAAATGATGAAGATGATACAGTGTTCTTTTGTTAGATTTTTAACAATTTTGTTTGTAACTATTTTATTTCTGAAGTATATACCGAAAATCTGGGTGCCGAAACAGGAATACTTCGTATTTTTGTTTATGCTGTCAACCATTGATTATAATATTCAGGTATTTTTTTCTAATATTGTATTTTAAGAACTTAAAGACTTGTTTGTGAAGTACATTTGTAATTTTTTTCTGTTTCGTTTATTCTATCATTGCTGATAGATCAGCTATATTTTATTTCTAGTGTTACGTAGTACCTAAGGATAAAAATCAAAAGAACCCTACAACTTTGATTATGCTCTGTTGAGTATGTTCCATTTTTAACAATAATAATAATATGTCATTAATATAATATTATGTCATCAAGAATAAAGCCATTTGTTTTCGGAAACTAATTTTTACTTAAGCACTTAAGGTAATTGAGTCGGAATAGCACGTGAAATTGAAATTTTCTTATGTTTTTAGCGACTTCTTCGGATGGTAGCAAATAAAACAATGTTTGTTGTAAGGAAGAATGTATGTAAATAAATAAATAAATACAAAATTACATGAGTACAAACACTGGCTTTACTTACATTAATACTAATTAAAACAGCCAATCAGAACACAGTAAAAATCATAGAACAATAAGCTGCGCGCAGTGCGCGCCCTCTGCCAACAGTGCAAGTAACCATTAAGCGCTGAAGTTATAAATATAGGTGCAGCGCGCTCGATCCTTTTTCAGCCTGTCCCCAATAGTGATAGCTGTCCCCCTATCAGTGACGCCCTGAGCCGAGGTCCGTACCCCACAGGGGGTGCCCTCAGCGTGCAGTCGCTTAGTTTATAAATTTTAGTTTGTAAGCCCTGGCTGGAGGCATTAAGTGTAAAATCTTAATGGCAGCCCCAGGAAAGCCCGGTTGAGCAGTCACGGCCTCTCAAGGCCAACTGCGAGATGCCCAACAAAAAAAAAAAAAAAAAACTCGATCCTTTAGCTCAGTGTAGCAGCGAGCACCGTCATGCGCACACGCGCTGCTACATGTTTTTTGCAATTCACATATCAGTAACAAGTTGCAACTAGATCAAAATATGATTCGCGACAGTAAAACGCATAATCCTAAATATAAGAATGATCAATATATTCACTCCTTTCGTTCTTACTTAAATGTGCTAAGAATTAGCTAAATTTCGGAATTTTTACCAATTTTGACCAAATTTATGTAAAAGCGAATGGAGCGAATGTTTTGAACTTGTCACTGATATGCAAATTGCAAAAAACACAAGAAAATGAGAATTTCGGGAGCTACCACACTGCAATCACTTTAATTCAATTTTTAATACAACAGTAATGTGAAGTGCAACGTTGTTTAAAATTATAATGCTCTTATACCTAACCAAATTAATTAAAAATAACCCTGTTTATTTAAGTCAATACCAAAAATACCATCGTCATAATAAGATAGGAATGTATCAGTGTACCTAAAAAATTAAACTGATAAGTAAAAATATTTAGTTTTCAAACTTTTTGGAAATGTTTATAGTCTCTGGTTATAAAAATAGGCCGGATTTGCCCCCAAAAAAGATTTCAGGGAATAAAACGTAACTTAAACCTTATTTTAATGATGTTACAAAACATTTTTCTTCGTCATCTGCATTTACTTATTAATAAATTGCATACTTTGATATAACGGCGTAATTCGAAAAAAATCAGCTATTAGACGGATTTTCCCCTAATCCTCGGGAAAATCCGTCTAACGACTGATTTTTAAAAAACCTCATTATTTACACATGAAGGGCTGTTTTTTGTTTGGAAAGGATGTATATACAAGACAATAAAATTCTTTATCGCTTACAACCAACAAATTTATATTAAAGTAGTAAGTGTTCCAGTAATAGTTTACCAAATTCAACTTTCAAAAAAGTATGACGGATTTGCCCACATTGACCTTAATAATATTTACTAACTAAATATAAAGTTGAATGTGTTTTGTTCTTATTATTAACTTCATTAAATTTACTATTTTTTGTTTAGATAATGGGAAAAGGCAGAAAGAAACGAGATGACATTTGGAAACACTATCGTGTGGGTCCTGATAAATCAGTAATTTGCAAGTATTGTGATCATAAATATAAAATAGCAAACGTCAACAAAATGGGAGGTCATTTAGTCAAATGTGATAAGTGTCCAGTTGTTGTTAAAAATAACTTGAAGAATCAAACTGACGTAAATATCACCAATACTACTAACGTTCCTGTTATAACAACGGCATCGTCGCACCCAGCGCAACATATTAGTTCACTGGATTCAGAAAATAGTAACCTAAGTCTGAATCAGCCATCGTCGTCATCACAAAGGCAATCGACGGAAGAGGAAGACATCGAAAGGCTGACAGTAAAATTTGCAAAGGCAGTATTAATTTCTGGATCACCTTTGAGCCTGGTGGAACACCCATTGTGGATAGACTTTTTTACAGATCTGCAACCACTATTTAAACTACCATCACGGAAAAACTTATCAACGACGCTTCTGGATAAAGTGTATACTGAAATCAAAAAAGAGGTGATGGAATGTTTAAAAACCACAAGTTATTTGCATTTGCAGTGTGACGGATGGACCAATGTCAATAACGAAGGAGTAATAAACTTTATTATTTCAAATCCTGAACCCTATTTTGTAAAAAGTTTATCCACAGAAGATAACAGGCATACCAGTTTATACCTAAGTGAAGAAATTATAAAAGTAATGCGTGTTTATGGCGAATCAAAATTTGTAGCTTTGATTGGAGATAACGCCAGAAATCTTCAAAAAGCTTTCCAATTAGTGAAAAATAACATTCCACAAGTTACTCTTCTTAATTGTGCAGCTCATACATTGAGCTTACTAACCCACGATATAATTAAATGTGCAGTTTTTAAAGGAGTTATTGAATTAGCAACGGATGTTGTAAAAACAATAAAAAAGAGTCAGCTTTCGAATTCTCTACTAAATAAAATTATAAAAGAAAAGAAAACCGGAGAGACCCTTAAATTACCAGTAAAAACACGATGGGGTAGCCATGTATCTTCCTTAAAAAGTTTAAACAAAACAAAAGCTGCCCTACTGGCCCTGGCCATTCACGAAGCCGCAATGATTCCTTCAGAGACCAAATCAACTCTTCTAGACGACAGTTTCTTGAATATGATAGAAGAATGCATTGCTATCTTGGAACCAGTTACTGGCTCCTATTTTCAAATTAGAAGCAAATGAATGTAATATACATAAGGTTTTCCCCATGTTCAAGGACTTGAAGTCAAAATTGGAGTTCATGCTACCTAAAATAACAATAATAAGCAATGAGGACAAACAAACCATTTTGAATTCAGTGGAAAAAAGAACAAAAGACTGTATAAAACCAATACATTTAGCAGCCTACCTTTTAGACCCCAATACACAAGGATTGACATTAAAAGAAAATGAAGATCTGGACGCAATAGAATTTATTCAACTATTGGCTCAAAATCACAATTTTGATGTAGTTACAGATTTAGCTAATTACAAAGCCAGGGATGGATTTTGGAGGAAGCGCTTCATTTGGGAAAAAGTTGAAGATATAAGTCCCGTAACATGGTGGAAGGGACTTTGCTCATCTAAAAACCTGAGCAAAGTAGCAGTATGCATTTTAACTGCCCCATGCACATCTGCAGCAACAGAGCGATCGTTCAGCAAGCATGGCCACATACATTCAAAAAAAACGAAACCGTTTAACATCCGAAAGGGCAGCTAAACTTGCCTTTGCTTCTTATAACTGGGATCTACTTCACAAGTTCAATCAAATTGTAGGATCTGAAGATAGTGAATCTCCTGAAGCTGAGATGACTCCAGATCGTGTTCAAAACATTGAACAGTCTGAAGAAAACCAATCAAGTGAAAATGAAAGTCAGGATGATAATCGAAATAACCTCACTACAGAAAAAAATATCTTAGTAAGAAAATCACCAGGGCATGATATAGAATTTTTTGACTGTGGTAGTAACAGTAGCAGTAACGAGGACTGATATTAATATGACCTGACTGAAATTAATATTAAAAGTATTAAAGCACGACTGCGAATTTATACTATAAATTATAATTTTTGTTTTGTATAACATTGAGGACTAAAACTAATCACACACAGTGCCATAAGTACCTACCAAATTAAAAGAAAAGTTTATTCAATTTTAGTATTGTAGTGTTGATTATAATTTAGTGGAGTTTGGTATTTTAATGATGATAACCAACATCTCATCATCGTCGTTGTCGTTAGTGTTAAGTAAGGTAATCAAAAGAGTTTAGACATGTGATTTTGATGTGTTGTTATTACTAAAATTATGAAAGACTAATAATTATTATTAGTTTATTATTTAAGACTAAATAATAAACAAATTGTGCTATTTTAATATTTTTGATTTGGTTATTATTTTTTTATCATTATAATTATTATATTATAATCATTATAATTAAAAATAATTAATCTAAGTAATTGTTACTCATTGATTTGTTTTGAAATATATTGTATACTTATGCTATCTATATATTCTTAAAAGTAGTGTGCAGCATTTCGTTAACTTTAAAACATGTGCAGTCAGTACAATAGTCTATGTTTGTTTTTATTGTAATCCGTTTATTTTATTTGAAAATTTATGTTGATTAAAGTTTTAAAAGATATATAACTTCGTTTAATTTCAAATCAATACTTTATCTTCAATGGTCAAGATCAAAATTAACATGGTAGATCGTATTATTGATGACAAAGTCAATTAAATAATATTATGACAGTATTTATTTCATGACGGAGCCATTTAAGTAATATAAAGACAGTACTTTTTTTTACCCGGTATTTTTTATTAATACCCGGTAAAAAAGGTATTTATTATATTTTACCTAATTTACCCTTTCCTTCCAATTTTTACCTTCCCATTTTTTACCCACCCGCCCATCTCTAGGAACAACAAAATTTTTTCGGTAAAATTTGTGATGGCGTCAGCCTTTGCTGCAGCTGACTGTCTTCTGCATACGATTGAATTATACCTTTCACCGTTATAAACTTTAACTTAAATTAAGAATAAAATCTTAAATAAATATATATGAATGAATCTTAAATTAATCGCAGTTTGTACTGGACTACAAAACTGGAGACAGAAGTAGATCGTCAGAACTTACATTCATCATTTTAGTCTCATGTTTTAAATCGACCATCTTGTTGTTTATCTTTACATCAGAGAGTACTGTCACTGTCTTCGATGCTTTAGTGGAAGGATTTTCTGTGTCTGGCGTATCATCTGTTAAAATGTACAATGACCTTAGACTTAATTGATTTTAATTAAAAATAATAAGATAAAATAAATGGCGTTGTTCTCTAAGTAACATACCGATTTTATTTTCCTTGTCAACTAACCCATGGAACCCGTCCAGCATTATTTCATTTGTCTCATCTTGTTTATCTGAACTATGTACGTATTTAGTTTTTAAATTGTAAATTGGAGAAGGATCCTCATTATCAGTAGTAGTCCCAGTTTCAATTTTCTTTTTTTTTAGGTTAATTATTTTCACTTCAGAACTAAAAGCAAAACAGGACGTTTTAAAACAATATTTTATGCCGCGCACTGTAGATAAGGGGGAGGCGTCAAGGTAGCCCGAGAAATCAGTTAAGAGCATGTAAAGCTGCTTCAAGTAGGACTCTAGCCCCTATTCATTAGCCGTACAAAACGTATGGAAAGATTTTTCAGCAAAATAACAAAAGTTTTACAGAAAGTAGGTACCCACTACTTAATTACTCCTTTGTTGGAGTAAAATAATGCAGATGTAAATAAAAAAGAAAATAAGTATATTGTTGTTCGCTTATGATTTTCGTTTAATGCGCTGGCCACTATGTTTTATCGCACTGTTCTGCAAAAATGCGTCAGAATCCTTTGCAGAGCAACAGCTGTAAGCCAAATGTATAATTTAAAAAAACATATTTCTTATTTTGATGTAGTTTATAAAGGGTACTTTAGGACAGCCTTTAATGCCTTTCCAGGTTAACTGGTAAAGGAGTTCGTCTGTGAATAAACATCTCGTTAACTGTAATCCAATCTTTGATATTTTTAACGGTCCACTCGTACCGCATATTCTAGAAAATTGTTTGACCTGAAATATAATAAAAAAGAGAAATAAAGAAAATACGTTTATCTGTTTATCTTTTTAAATAATAAAAAGTTCGGGGAATAAAAAACAACCATAATAAATATTTTATAGTTTAGTAAAATAACAATATTCATGCTTACCAAAAGTTTTTCGAATTCTGTGTCAATAAGTTGATCTTCTAGTAATTCTAATTTGTTTATACAATTAATTGGAAATTCAATATTCCTCTGAGCTATTTCCTCATCAAACTTGATAGGTATGGAAGTACCTGCAGTCTCAATATCAGATGGTTTACGTTTCAAAATATCATATAATTTGTCGAGTTGGATTTGTATTGTTTTAAAGCCTCTCTCAGTTTCTTCTTTAACTACAAATAATTTTAATATTTTTAGTAGTTTGGTCTAGTCATATTCTTTCTAGTCTAGTCTAGTCATATTCTTTCTAGTCTAGTCTAGTCATATTCTTTCTAGTCTAGTCTAGTCATATTCTTTCTAGTCTAGTCTAGTCATATTCTTTCTAGTCTAGTCTAGTCATATTCTTTCTAGTCTAGTCTAGTCATATTCTTTCTAGTCTAGTCTAGTCATATTCTTTCTAGTCTAGTCTAGTCATATTCTTCCTAGTCTAGTCTAGTCATATTCTTTCTAGTCTAGTCTAGTCATATTCTTTCTAGTCTAGTCATATTCTTTCTAGTCTAGTCTAGTCATATTCTTTCTAGTCTAGTCTAGTCATATTCTTTCTAGTCTAGTCTAGTCATATTCTTTCTAGTCTAGTCTAGTCATATTCTTTCTAGTCTAGTCTAGTCATATTCTTTCTAGTCTAGTCTAGTCATATTCTTTCTAGTCTAGTCTAGTGATATTATTTGCAAAACGCACCTACGAATAAAAAAGATCCTAATTTTCACCACATAATAAGAATCACTTACGATTTTGGAACTTTAGAATTGATTCTTTGAGAATTTTGTATTCGGCTTGTAACCCACTGGACTCTGCTATGATTTGATTTAATTCATTCAAGCTCAAACTGACGAAATTTTCACCATTTTGATTCTCAGTTTCGGGAATTGTTGTAAAATTCTCATTCGTTGTTTTTATTTTAGAAGCATCAGTTTCAATCGCTTCGGTATCATGAATAGTATTGTTATAACTGGTACTGGCATGATTTAAATATTTATTTGAGTCATTTTCATTCATTGTTGTTTTGTTCGTAATATTAGGTCTTTACCTATGAAATTGCCGTTTTGCAGTACTGGCCATTTCAAATCAAAATAATTTTTGTTTGGGTAAGAATTCTAATTTCAAATTAATTTTATTTTAAAAACATGGATTTTTTTTTCCAAAAGTAGTCATTTGTTTATTGATTAGTGTTACATTTTCATCGCATTTCAATCTTTTTCGTCTTCATGGATACGTTAAAAATTCGAGTAATTATGGAATATGAGTACCGTCGTGGCAGCAACGCGGCACAAGCGGCACGCAACATCAACGACGTTTACGGAGCTAACACTACAAACCAACGCACCACCTGTTATTGGTTTGCTCGCTTCCGTTTTGGAAATTTCGACCTGAAAAATGAACCTCGTGGTCGTCCGAAGACTTTGGTCGACAATGACAAATTAAAGGCGATTGTGGAAGCTGATGATACACAATCTACGGCTGAATTAGCAGCAGCTTTCGACGTTAGCGTCAAAACAATATTGGTTCATTTGCGTCAAATTGGCAAGGTAAAAAAGCTTGACAAATGGGTGCCCCACGAACTCAATGATCGTCAGCGCGAAGTACGCGTCGAGACGTGCCTTGCACTGCTCAACAGACACACAAATGAAGGAATTTTGAACCGCATTGTTACCTGCGATGAAAAATGGATTCTGTTTGATAACCGCAAGCGCTCAGCAAGTTGGTTGGATCCTGGTTCAGCACCTAAACAATGCCCTAAACGAAAACTTACCCCTAGAAAAGTGATGGTCACTGTTTGGTGGTCTAGCGCCGGTGTGATTCATCACAGCTTCTTACCAAACGGGGTGAGCATTACTGCAGATGTGTACTGTGAAGAACTGAACACAATGATGGAGAAGCTGGCACATCTCCAACCAGCATTGGTCAATCGCTCGTCTCCGCTGCTCCTGCACGACAACGCGCGACCTCATACTGCACAGCAGACGGTCTCCAAGTTGCAAGAACTGGGGTTGGAAGCTCTCCGTCATCCGCCCTACTCACCAGACCTTGTGCCTACAGACTACTACTTTTTCCAGAATTTGGATAACTTCTTGGCGGGAAAAAATTCAATACCCGAGAGGCAGTACAAAATGCCTTTGAAGAATTTGTTGCCTCCCGTCCAGCTGATTTCTTTAAGAAGGGCATCAATAAACTGCCACTGCGATGGCAAAGATGCATTGATTGCATGGGTGATTACTTCGATTAATACAAATAAAAAATACATGAAAAAAATTCGTTTAAATTTTTTCATACAAAACGGCAATTTCATAGGTAAAGACCTATTATAATCGTTATCTTCTTCCATCATTTCAAAATCAGAATTCAAGTTTATTAAATTTTCTCCAATTGACTTTACAGCTGGGTGTTTTCTATTGTTTTCACGATTTTTCTGGTATCTGTAAAAATAATTATTATTTAAGGAGATATTTCATGAGATGGTAAAATGAAAAAAAAAACAGTTATGGATGTTTAAGGTGGCTGAGCGAAATTTTGACTTGAAATACATAACTCTACAGTTCGCGTCAAATAACTTTGCCGCTCTGCTACAAATATCTAATCTTACTTAAAACACAGTAGCATGCCAGCGCGCATGCGCAGCATGGCTTCAGAGCGGCAAAGTTATTTGACGCGATTTGTACGTACGCTTTATTATTTTTACTTATTATTTACTAGTCTGTAAGTCGTTTTAATTTTTTATTTTACTTTTCTAATAAAATATTAAGCTTTATGCTGTCTTTGTAATAAATGAATTCAATTGAATATACATAAGTAGCGTATGTATAGTCTAGTAATTTGTGACTAAGCGTCGTAAGTAAAGACGTAGTAAACGTGCCGTATGCGCCGCGCTCCTTTCTACCCACCTGATGTCAAGCATACTCGTCTACATTAAACAACTAATTAAAAAATATCTAAAATGAGAAGACTGATTCTAATGCAATTTTATATAAATAAGCAAGACAATAGTGTAATAATAATAGTTTAGTTAAAAAAAAGCGTAAGTAAAAGATAACTTGAAATCACTATAAGTTAGTGACAAAACTGTTAAAAGTACCATTTTATATAAAAAAATGTGTTATATTTTACATGCTCTTTGTAACGTGTAAAAGTACTTACGCCTTATTAACCTGTAATGAGTCTAAGAATTAAACAATGGTCTACACTCAGTCTAGTAAACGTACTAAATGACACCGCTTTATCGGCGTCAGTCTTGTGTCGGACATGCGTTCTCGCGGAAGCGCGCAGCTCAACTGGCCCTCGGCATTTGACGGACTCGACCAACCGACTCGTACCTCTCTTTCTTACTCTTCATGCGAACTTTAGTTCAGTTTAGTTTAGTGTGTGAGAGAGAGCGCGCGTAGTTTACTACGCGCGCTCTCTCTCACACACCGCTCGACGTCTCGCTGAGCAACAGAGAGCGCGAAGTATAGTTCGCAATAATGCGACAATGTAGCTCCAGCACCAACAAAGAGCGTGCGAACGCGACAGTTCGCGTTATCGCGACAATCTAGCTCCAGCAACAGTCGTATTCCAAATTGCCCAGTAATATAATACTGAACGTGTGAACCAGCTTTTAATCGACATAATATGGGTGAAATATATGCTAGATAATAACAAGAAGTTGTGTGTGGAGTGCACGCCGAGGTTAAGTTGAATAAAACACGTAAAACTTACCTCTCCTCATCTTCAGTATCCTCAAAATTTGAATACAGTTCTTCTAATTTAAGCCCTTCCGCAAAAGTAGCTATGCCTTGTATTTTTATGACACATTTTAATTTCCTCCAGTTCTCCGAAGGCACACTATTTTCATTTCTTCTTAATAGTTCAAGTTCACTGTTTTTTCTCGTCCTTGGCCAAAACAGGATAGAGTCTTTGTTGACCCATGTACTAGGCACAACCGATATAAGGTGGGACGAGCCCTCTTTAGTTAGTACTATAGAAAACATTTTGATATGGCCTCCGAACGTTTGAGAATCGCTGGAAACAATAAACCATTTTGTGAATTCTGTAACTTTATAACTACTTCTGGTTTCACGTCGACATTATCGCACCCCCGGTGCGACAGTCACTTATGCAAAAAATGCAAAAATGAGTTAAATATCTAAAAATGATCCTAAAGCACCCCTTTACTTGGTGCGATAACGTTACTTTTGTAGTACGCATAGTTTCCGAATGAGGGCGTGAGTGTCATCGCCGTTTTGGCGCGAATCACGCGTCGCTGGGAGCAACATCGTTTTGTTGGTTAGTAGTGCGCGGTCCCCCCACCAGTGCAAGTGCGTCTTGGAGCTACACTGTTACTAAGGTAATTGTGACATAATATTTTTTTGATTCTGGAGCAATAGTAACCTAAGATACAGTTGTGACATTATTTCTCCAATATTTAAGTATCTTTAAATGTTTAGTTTTGTGCTACAATGGCCTTTGTTGATAAATGACTTTGTTTCTCCAATGATTGCGTTTTAAAATAAATGTGCTGCATAATTCACAAAAATCACCTGGTCTCAAACTAGGCTTTTCTTTGTAGTACGAGAGCCATTGTGACAAGTAGGTCATAATAATATTGCTTGTAATAGTGTCGTTTATTTATTTATTGCAGCTAGAATTAGTTTTGTGTTTATAGCTATGGTAATTGTAGGAACAATTTATTTATTTTGATATTTTTTATTTATTTTCAGTTGTTTCTGGAATTAAATAAGATGCTGTCTCGGGGAAAAAAAATGGTATTACTGACACATCTAACATTATCCGTTGAAAGAAATGAACCCGTTGAATCTTCAGTTCCACCTTCTGAAATCGATCAAGATGGCAGTAACTCTGTTTTACCAACTGTAAACTTCCCACCTAGTAATGCTGTTATTGACGTCGAAAATTCAATAGAAAACCAAGAACCTGGATGTCCAACCGGTGACTTCTCTGGTACCGATTCAGGTGACGATTTCAAGCCTTCATCTAGTTCGTCTTCATCCTCAAATGAATCGATTAATTAAGAAAGGGAACAGGTCAGGTTTTTTCACATATGGCGATTTTAATGAATTTCAATTGTTTATGGCAAGACCTACAAATCAGTTAAGAAAAGGAATATGTCAGTCGATTCGTTTGAAAATATAGGGCACATGAAATTACCGTGTAAGTAAGAAACCGAACAAGTCACTGACTTATTCCCTTTCTTACTCAAACGATAATTTCAATATTTGGTAACATTTTAATTCAAAATTTGACATTAAATACAGCTGTTTAATGTAAAATTTTATTTGTCTCATTAACAGTTTGAGGTTATTTTTCACTTGTACTGCCGTGCATTAATTTGCTATAGTGCTATAATTTAATATTAAAATGTCGAGAAGTGAACAAGAAGGGTAGAAGAGATTCAGAGGAAAAGGAAAGGCGTGAGAAAAGAAACTACAGCGCAAAAAATCCAACGCAGTCGTACAAAAGGCTTGCCTTATGAAAATTATAAACGCGTCTCGGTTCCTGGTAAATCACCCGGTGAGTCTTGTCTTTGTGCATTGAAATGTTTTGAAAATATTGATGAACAGACTCGAATCCAGGCATTTGCTGATTTACATGGTCTAAGCAGTAAAAACGAGCAAGATATATTTTTATATGGTCTCATAGAAGATCTACCAATTAAACAAAAAAGGCCACGAACAAACGATCCCCAGAAAATAAAACCCAAACAGGCTTCCTATAAGTTTTATGTAAAAGTTGCCGATTCCAAAGTACTGGTTTGCAAAAAGGCTTTTATGAGTATCTATTCTATAAAAAACCATGCATTATTTCGATTGCAGCGTTTAAGTCTAACAGGAACCATTCCCTCCGATCAGAGAGGAAAACAAGGTAATCAGAAAACAATACCTGGTATTCTTATTCATGAAGTCAAGGAGCACATCTTAAGTTTTCCTGTTAAGACATCGCATTATGCTTCCAAGGAGTACCTTTACTTGCCAGCAGATTTAAATATCAAAGCAATGTATAAGCTTCATAAAGAACGTTTTCCATCTTCAACAGTAAAACAATATTTTTATTATAAAGTTTTTAAAGAATACTTCAATTTGCATTTTGGGAGACCCCAAGTTGACGTCTGTTGTGAATGTGAAAGGCTTAATATCAGGATACAGAAACCAGACCTGAACGCAGCAGCTGTTATGACTGCAAAGGCAGAATTGGCAGTACACAAAACAAGAGCGAATTTTTTTTACGCCAGTTTAAAGAAGTTCAAGAGCTGAGTAAAACAAGAGAGAATGTTCTTGGATTATGTTTTGATTACATGCAAAACATTTCACTTCCATGTATCCCATTGCAGGAAATGTTCTATTATCGACAGCTTTCTTTGTACTCTTTCTGCATAAAAAATCTGAAAACTGATGAAAGTCGTTTCTATCTTTATCACGAGGGGATTGGACTAAAGGGCCTCAATGAAACATGCTCATTTTTATGGCAATATATTCAGTAACAGGTACCTCTAACAATAAGAGAAATTTACATCTTTACAGATGCATGTGGTGGACAAAATCGTAACCATGTAATGATAAGCTTATGTCAAGCTCTTGTAGATACAGGCCGATTTGATAAGATCTACCATCGATTGCCCATCCGTGGTCATTCGTTTTTGCCCAATGATCGATCTTTTGGTACAGTCAAGAAAGTTCTAAAAAGAAGAGACAGATATTATGAACCCATGGAAATTTGCCAACTAATATGCAGCGCACATCGAAAGTTCACTGTTTCAATGGTGAAAACTGAAGACATATTGGACTTTAAGGGTTGGTGGACGAAATTTTATAAAAGAGATGCCATATCTATTGAAACACAATCTCGTCAGATTCCACGGAATCAAAAGCAGCATTTCTTAGTGTCCCACTTCATGGAGTTTGAGTATATTGCAGATCAGAAAGGGTGTCTGATATGTCGCCCATTCATACAAAACATGGGGCGAGTTAATACATTCGAGTTACGAAGGAACCGATCGGTTGCTCCAGCTTTACCAGAAGAAAAGGCGTACAGTGGTCCTGTACCCATCAACATCAAAAAGATCGAAGACCTGAGACGCACTCTGCAGTACATTCCACATACTCATAAGGACTATTTTGTCAAAATTGTTGAAAACTGGCCTAATACTAGCGCAAACTATGATAATGAATAAAGTTATACAGATTAGCAGTGAGTTTTTCTTTACTTTTATCCAGTTGAGTAAGAAAAGGAACAAGTCAACTACTTTTGAATCATTGTTTAGTAAACTATTAAATGTCAAAACAAGAAGAAAAGTATTGTAAATTACGTATTTTATACTAATTTAACGTACAGGAAAACATAACGATTCATTCATATTGATGATATTGAAGGTTTTTTGCGTCTCCTGAAAAAATGGACGTTTGTGACCTGTTCCTTTTCTTAATTAACCGATTCAAATAGTTCCTCCAGTTCAAGTAGTTCAAGTAGTTCATCTAGTGATAGTAGCTCTGAGATTGAGGCTGTTGATGACCAAGAACCAACATCATCACCAAAGAAAAAGGGTTTTTTTTTTTTTTTTTGGGTGGGAAATCATCAAATAACTTCTCCCGCACTGGGTGGAGCGGGAGGGCGTGTCAGACTTTTACTGACTAAAACCCACCCGTGTTCCCTCAGTTGCCTGTGTGCTAGGGGCCGCGGTATCTCTTTCGAACAACCCGCACCCCTAGCAGGCATCGGCCCTTGCGGACCCCCCCATTTGGTGCTGACATCTCTTTGAGGCGCGCGTGGAACACAACGCGCCGTCGACCCGGGCTTGGTCCTTACCGGACAGCGAGCTACCCATTACTCGCCGTCCGCAAGCCCGCGCCTACGGTGGCCGGGAATCAGCCTGGGATTCCCGACGCCCAGGGCGTCTCCCGCGGCGACTACGGCCGTGAGGGCGCATATACTGCCTCTCCCTCACGTGCGCCGCCTCCCTCTTCGCGAGCATTACTGCTTCGCAGAAGGAGGTGACGGCTAACCATTCACTCTCGCTCCGTACCATGGCCTGAACCAGGGCCGGACGCGAGAGATCGCCGCCGCCGATCGCCTCCTCGAGGACACGGCGGTGCTCCGCCCAAGCCGGGCAGACCGCCACCGTATGCTCCACCGTGTCCTCAGGGCGATCTTCGCAATGGAAACACCCGGGCGTTTCCTCCCGCCTTATGCGAAACAGGAACCTCCCGAAACAACCGTGTCCGGTGAGGACCTGCGTCAGGCGGAAGGTGAGGACGCCATGCCGCCTCTCAAGCCACTCCTCAAAGAGGGGACTTACCGCCGCTATCGTGGCGTGCCCAGCACTGGGTTGCGACAATCGCACTCTCCATGTCGCCATGAGATCCCGCCGGAGCTCTGTCCGCTGCACCTCGATTTCTCGCGGCAGCGGAGTAACGCCCCGGCGTTTGGCCTCCTCGCGCCACTCCCAGATGTGCGCGAGGACCTTTGCCTCCAGATC
Organism: Antitype chi; assembly: GCA_947359405.1. Lineage (NCBI taxonomy): Eukaryota > Metazoa > Arthropoda > Insecta > Lepidoptera > Noctuidae > Antitype > Antitype chi. Next base: position 13,100,440 of record OX375811.1, on the reverse strand, counting down.
CCATGGCGGTAAAGAAAAAGGGTAGAAAACGTACTCGTAATCCTAATAGCTGGAAAAAAAATATAGCAAAAAAATTAAGGAATTCCGGTAATGAATATCGATCAATTAAAACTGGCAAAACAGTTCAGGCTAGGAAAATTGGTCCCTCTTGTTCCGATAAGTGTCGGCTGGCTTGTTCATCTAATTTTACCCAAGAAAAAAGAATTCAAATTTTCAATTCTTATTGGGAGCTAGGCAGCATAGAAAGACACCGTGATTTTTTGAATTCCTGCAAAAGACCACTCGAAATTGCAAGCCGGCGTATTAACACGAATCGTCGGTACCCGAGACAAGGTAACTCTGCATTTTATTTACTCAATGATGGTCGGTCAGTCCGGGTTTGCAAATCATTTTTGATCAACACCTTGGGTATTTCGCCAAGAACTATACGAACTGTCATTGATGCTAAAAAACTCAATGACGGTATCATTCCCTACGACCAACGAGGCAAACACGGGAAGCATTGCAAATTGGACAATGAAATGATAAAAGCCGTCAAAGATCACATTGAATCTATTCCGAAAGTAGAAAGCCATTATCTGAGGGCAAACACAAGTAGGCTTTTTATTGACGGTGGCTTGACCATCGCGGAATTACATAGAAACTATCAGGAAGTACAGCAACAAAATAATAAGCCAGCAGTTAATTACGACGCGTATCAGCGCATTTTTAATCATGATTTTAATATTGGCTTTTTTAGGCCGAAGAAAGACCTTTGTGACCAATGCGTTGCATTAGAAAATGCACCAGAACAAGAAAAAGTTAAATTATACGATAGTTACAAGGTTCACCAAGAAGAAAAGAGCTTGAGTAGGATTGAAAAAGATAGAGACATGAAAGAATGTCAAGATTCTCAAAGCACAAAGATCGTATGTACCTACGACTTACAAGCTGTCTTGCCATGCCCTTTAGGAAATTCATCAGCTTTTTTTTATAAATCAAGGCTAAATTGCTACAATTTTACTATTTCCAATGCAAAATATAAAGAAACTACATGCTATTTTTGGCATGAAGGCTTAGGCAACAGAAATTGGATCTTGTGTGTACTCATATTTGTTAGAAGTTGCTAATAAGTATCCTGGCTGTGACATAATTTTTTATTCAGACAATTGCTGCGGGCAGCAAAAAAACAGATTCGTATTTGCAATGTACCATTTCGCAGTTACAAAATTAAACATAAATTCCATACAACATAACTTTTTAATACGTGGGCACACACAGAATGAAGGCGACACTGCGCATTCAGTGATCGAAAAAGCCATCACTAGAGCCAAAAAATCTGGGCCCATCTATATTCCTGAACAATACATATCCATAATACGAGGAGCGAAGAAGACAGGGAAACCATTTTTGGTGAGAGAAATGAACTACAGTGATTTCGTCGATCTTAAGGCTTTGACAGATAACATAAACTTTAACATGAGCAAAAATATTAACGGGGATACAATTAAAATTGGCGAGATTATGGGTATTAAGTTTATTAAAAATTGCACCAATTATCAATATCGAACAACCTACAAGACTGAAAACTGGGAGGAGGCCAAAGCTATATTAGAACCAAATAGAAATAACTTACGTCAAGCTCGAGGCAATGTTACAAATATTAACGAGGTCGTTTTGAAACCAGCATATACCTCGAATATTCCTATTACAGAACGCAAGAAGCGCGAGCTTTTGTGTTTGGTAGAGACAAACATAGTACCAAGATACTATGAAAAGTTTTTAGAGATCTCATTTAATTTTATTAAACTATTAAATATTATACGTATTGAAAACGAATTCAATATTTTGTTATTTTGCAAATTTATGTTTAATTGATTTGAAGAATTGATTAAGTGATTCCTAAACTACACTGATAAGAATTATTAAAGATATAGGTGATTAACTCGCTGTGATGTCATAAGTCTGATTAAACTTAGAATTCAGATAGTAACTAGGATTAGGAGCATTGGTTCTGAACCCAAAGATATTTTAAATTTTAATTGTAAGTAAATATTAGTTATCCGACTCTAAGATAAAAAGTGTATACGTACTTACGTAAAATTCTCTTTTAGTTCTAATAAGATTGTTAATTGAAAGACTTTCTTACACTATTTACTTTTCATTGCTTGATTTTTTTATTATTTTTGTACTACACTTATGTAGAAATGTTAAGAAGTACAAAGTTTCTTATGTTTATTTGAAGAGTTTTGACTTATTTTATTTCTTTCGTTAATAACAGTGCTTGTTTTTGATTAAAATAAAACTTAGTAAACAATTTGTTCTTGTTTTCTTTTTAACTCATTGTGACATAACTACATTTATAATTTTTCGTTAGAGCCACAACGTCACTTCTGAGGGGGTTGGAAGGCTTAAATAATGGTATAGTATATTTTTTACAATGTAAAGTATTTAATATTTATCCAAAAGTAAAGTTAAAGGTTGACGTTGTAGTATAAGCTGTTCATCTCATCTATATATTCTTAAGTCATTGTTTTGTGAGGTGTCAAAGTTTTAAACGCTTCTCCTTAAAAACTACATTTTTGCATAAGTCGCTGACTGAATACATTAGTGGCACAAGTCGAATTTGTGGCAATTTGAGTTATTAATGAATTCTTGTTCTAAATTAGGTACTTTATTTTATGCATTAAAGACCCAACTCGTTAGTTCATAAACTACCCGGTTGGAGGCGTAAGTGTCGTTAGTGAATAAACGATATCGTTGCATCTCTTTCATGCAACACCGGCTCATCGTTAATCGGCCGCATGTGCTCGCGGCTACCGCACGCTTAATGTTGTGCAATAGTGACACTTTGGAGTTGTGCCAGTTTTGCACAAACATCGCGAAGTTTTTTTAGTTATGCTGGTGTAATTTTGATAACAATGATGCCAAACAAAAACATCTGTGCTGTACCACGGTAAGTAGTCATTCATTTTGTTTTTAATAAAAATAATCACCATTAATAATACAACATAATGTAACCATACTGTGAAATGTGAAAGACACTTGTTTGCGTAATAAAAAAAAATTAATTACGTACAGTTCGAAAACAATCCAGCTAGAAATATTATACGTAGCTGATTGTAATGTTCTATTGTAATGTTTTTCTATGTATCACTCTCAGCCCCTTATTAGGTCTGAGGTATCACTAGTAGGTAAATACTTAATACAGCGTATGATTTACATTAAAGTGTAAAATATTCCTTTAAAGATTTCATTGACAAATGTATATTTTTTTTTTATAAAGGTCGCTCTTAAAAACAAATAATGCTAATTGACATCGTGTAATATAACGTAAATTCCTTAATACCACAAAGAATCGAGTGTGAATTAATATACTATAACTGTTTTTTTTTCAGGTCTAAAGAAACCCCTTGTCAAAGAGAACACGATGAGACTGGTTCATCAGTAAGTGACCCTGGTGTAAAAAAATTGAGTGATGCTAGAAACACAATTGAAAACAAATGTTTCTCCGGACTTGACTATGATTTAATGAAGGATCTCTTTGGCAGAAATTATGTCTCGAATGTATCTCAGATTTTATGTGACTCACCATCGACTGCATCAGATTTCGAGTTTTCGCAAAGTCAACCTGAAAACTTGGACAAACAATCAAAAAGTGTAATTTCTTTGGAAAACGATAGACCAATGTTCTCATGCGTGCCAGAGGGAGAAATATTGTGCGAAAACTCGGCATCTTTATATACAGATAAAATTATAAATTACCCTACAATGTATGAGCAAGACACGGCAAACGATCCAAATAACATTATTTGTAGTCCTGGTAGTCCTTCGATTTTGCCACCAACGTCTGAATTTAGAACTGAACCCATAGAAGACGATTTGACTGATTGTGAAAGTCCTAATAAACAGCAAATGCCCCTGAATCTATCTCCATTAAATAGCCCTTCGCGATATGATATTCTACTTGATTTACCAACCAATGTGTCTCCAGAGCACCATTACTCCGACATCAATTTAATACCAACTTCTCCGATTCTAACAGATGTGTCTATAAGTTCGGAGTCAGAGATTGACGACTCTGATGCCGACCCTGATTATGAAAATATTGATAGGATCGAATCCAGAATTTCTGAGTCTGATGAAAGTTTATCAAGTCTATCTGAAAGTGTGCAGGAAGAAAACATTAAGCCTAAAACTCGCAAAAGAAAAGCAAATCCTGCACTGTGGAAAAGAAATAGAGCTAAAGAATTACGTAATTCTGGACAAGAATATAAAACTTTAAAAAAAGGTAAACTGGTGCCTTCAAGGACAATAGGGCTTCCCTGCACTGACTCTTGCAGACGTAAATGCACACTAAAAATAAGCGAAGATGAACGGAAGGAATATTTTCAATCGTTTTGGTCTTTGAAAGACCTTAACAGACAAAGACAATTCATTGCAAATTCTATGGAACTGGTTCAACCTAAATATAGATATCCTGTTCTACGTGAAAATCGAACAGCTCGCAAATTAAACCATACTTTTTTTATGTACAAGGCTCAAGAGAAAGTAAGAGTCTGCAAAACGTTTTTTACTTCTACTCTAGGTATAACAAACCGATGCATAAGAACTGTACTTGAAAAGACAGAGAAAGGCTTCACTTCAGAAGATCGAAGAGGCAAACATGAAAAACACGGTACAATACCTCAAGAAGTAAAAGACGGTGCTCGTAATCATATTTCTAGTATTCCGACAGTTGAAAGTCACTACACGCGTGCAGATAGTTCTAAAAATTACATAGAAGGAGGACGAACACTGATGGACCTATACAGAGATTACAAGCAAGATTGTCAAAAAGAAAATCGTGACTTCGTTACTTTCTCAATCTATAGACAAATATTTAATTTTGAATTTAATATCGAATTTTTTAAGCCAAAAAAAGATTTATGCCAGTTTTGTGAATCATACAAAAATAAAGATTACGGTGAAAGATTAGACATAGAAATCGAGTACATGAGACACCACGAAGAGAAAAATATAGCTAGAACGGAGAAAGAAGAAGATAAAACAAAAATTTCTAAGAATTACAGAGTTGCATGCTTCGATCTTCAGGCCGCTTTACCAACCCCGAAAGGTGAGGTTTCGACTTTTTATTATAAAAGCAAATTGTCCACATACAATTTTACCATATGTGACTTGAATAAGAAAGGATTGGGCACAGTTAATTGCTACATTTGGCATGAAGGTGAAGGGCATAAAGGATCTAATGAGATAGGGTCTTGCTTACTGCATTACTTAGAAATGTGTGCTTCAAGACAGGATATTGCTGGTTGCTCTAGTGATGTCGACGAAGTAGAAGTTGTACTGTATTCCGATAATTGTGGTGGTCAAGGAAAGAACAAATTCATAATTGCTGCTTATCTTTATGCTGTGTCAAATTTTGACATAAAAGGAATTACACATAAATTTTTGGTTGCTGGCCATACACAAAACGAAGGCGATGTGAGCCATTCATTAATCGAAAAAAATATCAAGAAAGCGTTGAAATCTAACCCAATATATCTACCATCGCAATATGCTACTTTAATTTCAACAGCACGAAAATCTGGAGAATCATTTAAGGTGCATGAATTAGATCATAGCTTCTTTTTTGACCTGAAAGATCTCATAGATAACACTGCAACCAATTTTAATGTTAACACACGTGGGGAGAAGTTTAATTTTAACGACATTTGTGTCTTACGAGTGGAAAAAGAGAATCCTGGTATCTTCTATTATAAGACTTCATACAAAGATGATAACTACAAAACGGTCAACATTAGATCCAGCAGAACTAGAAAACAACTAAGACTTATACAAGATGCGCAACTGAAGAAAGCTTACCCTGATAAGATACCCATTTCCCAAAGAAAATTTCAAGATTTGATGTCATTAGTTAATTCTAATACTATTCCACGATGTTATGCAGATTTTTTCCAGAACTTGAAACATGATTGATTTGGTTAAAAATTTTAGGTAGGTATTTTGTGGAAGTTTGATTTGGTAAATCAAACTTCCACAAAATTTCTACATGTTTACTCTTTCAAAGAACTTACGTTCTTGTCTACTCTTTGATTAGGTACCTATTTTTGAGATTGTTAATTAATATGTGATAGCTGACCTATAATTTCCTACTCGAATCATAAGGCTGATTTTTTTGAGATTTGAGAGTTTACTGAACTGAAACCTAAGTAGTTTATGATACATTTATGTTGGTTAATTTTTGTTATATTGCTAAAGTGGATTTTTTATTTTGTTTTTTAAGTGTAGTACTTTTTATAAGTGCAAACATAGAGTACAATAACTGACCTATAATTTCCTACTGGAATCATAAGGGTGATTTTTGTGATTTGAGAGTTTATTGAACTGAAACCTAAGAAAGTTTTGATAAATTTATGTTCGTTAATTTTTGTCATATTGCTAAAGTGGATTTTATATTTTGTTTTTTAAGTGTAGTACTTTTTATAAGTGCAAACATAGAGTACAATAACTAAATTTCGTTTGTTGAGTTGTTTAAAACTGATTCTCAATACATCAGTCAGACTGAAAAGTATGCTAATAAATATTAAGTTACTAAACATTTATGGTACTTTTATTTACGATTTAACAATTCCATTAATAAGCACTTTTAGTCTTATATTCTACTTAGCTAGTTTTTCGTTAAAATGCATTCTTATTTTCTTTACTTTTATAACATAATTTCTAGCATTACTCAAAAAAGTGAAAACAGAACAATGCAATACTGGCACAACTCGGAGTCGCCATCTTCTGAACCTCATATTAATAAAAATAACAAAAAATATTTTAAAACTATTACTGCCGGCAACTGAAGCTATAACGTAGATGTTTATAAACCAAACATGAACTATATATTCCATAAAATACAGTCGGTAAGAGCTTTTTTGTGCACGCGCACTAATCTTCGAATATTTATTGTACGTTTTCTCAAATTGTTGAATTTTGTCTTGTGCCACTATCGAATTCAGTCAGCGAAGTGACAGTGTAGCACCGGGGCGCGGGGGTGCGATATGTCGTCACAGTCTAGTAACTTCTTGACCAGTTGTGACTAGAATATGTCCTTTAAATAAAAATACATTTTTAAATTATTTACCAGTTTTATGGTTTAATTTTTGGTTCCATACCATATAGTTAGTATTCAATCTATTAAACCAAAGGCTTCCAAGCTCTGGGAATGTAAAGACTTGTTAGAAAAACTATTGTTTACATTTGTTTACATTGTACCACACAGGTTAAATTGCAATTTAAAGGTGGCGCATTAATACATTTCAAACTATTTGAACAAATTACACAATGAATTTCTATTCCCATTTATATTTGAACAATAAAAACCAATTAATCTATAAATAAAAACTTACGTTGACAAAACAGTGATGGCCGATGGTTTCTTCTTATTATTTTTTAATTTTGAAACTTCATGTCGCAGAACAAACAGCGAATGAATGTACGAACGAATGATTTCTGAGAAGTGGTTGCAGACTAAGAACAATGTTACCACACAGCAACGTAACTTTTAAACCAAATGTTACTGTGTCGACTGTTCCCCATTTTTAGTCGTAGCGACAGAACTAAGTCGACTCACGGACCAAAACAAGCCATCCATCACCATCCACCAACCATCTGCAAGTAGTTGTTCTGGGTCTGGCTGTTTGTGTATGTGAGTTTAAATGTTTGTATACGCACCCACGATACAGGAGAAATTCCTAGTGTGGGGCAACGTTTAAAAAAAAAAAAAAAAATAATAATAATAAAACATGTTTCGAGAATAAATCAGTGTCGACGCGATAGTGTCGAATTGTTTTGTAACGGCTACAAAAAAGCGCTATATGGGCTGGGTATGTTTTTGCGATATTTTAGTAATATTTGTACTGTTAGATTGCACGAATTCTTTGTTTAACTACACTCGAGAGCAATGAATCCGGGTCACTTAAAGAATCCTAAAAATCTCGGAAACTAAAAATGCTAGGTTAATGCAATAAATTGTATTTAATAGACAATGTAATACTCCTTAAATGAAGGTATTAAAACTTCATAGTTATTGTAAAGTTATATCATAAAAAAATCTAATTTGAAAAAGGGCCACTTTCGAAGATGGAACTACGAAATTACAGCATTTGGTTTTGCTTTTGTTTGTAATCTGTCATTTATGTGGGTACATAAACCATGTTGATAGTGCTCTATATTCATTATTCAAGCTGAAATTATGTCGCTTACGCCTGAAGAATGCACCAGAATACTTACAATGCTGGAAACCGGCCGGAGTCAGCGCGATACAGCCAGGACTGTCGGTGTGTCGCTGTCAACAGTACAAAGAGTTCTCCGACGTTACGAAGAAACTGGTTCTAACCTACGCAGACCAGGAACGGGCAGAACCAGGTGTACCACAGCACGAGAAGACCGATACTTGGTGAACACCATGCTTCGAAATCGCTTTCTCACAGGAACTGAACTCACAAATCAGTTTCGACGCCTCGGAGGAAGTAACCCAAGTGCATGGACAGTAAGACGTCGGCTTGCTGAATCTAACTTAAAACCCCTTAGACCTGCAAACGGCCCTAAACTGGAGCGTGGGCATCGTATTTCAAGACTAAGATATGCCCAGAGCCACGTAAATTGGAGTATTGAAGATTGGTCAAAAGTTATGTTCTCCGACGAATCAAAATTTATGCTCTACAAGCACGATGGAAGACACAGAGTGTATCGAAGACCAGGGGAAAGATTCAAGCAAGCATGCATCGAAGAAAAAGTAGCCTACGGTGGTGGGTCTGTACTTGTGTGGGCCGGAATTTCTTCTGAAAGTCGCACAGAGCTGGTGATCATAGAAAACGGCTCTTTAACTAGCGTAAGATATGTGGAAGAAATCCTCAATGATCACGTTGGTCCATTTATGGTCAATTTAGGTGAGGATGCTATATTTATGCATGACAATGCCCGACCTCATACAGGTAGGATTGTGAATGACTACCTTCAAGAGATGAACATTACTCGTATGGAGTGGCCAGCGCGCAGCCCGGATATCAACCCGATCGAGCATGCTTGGGACGAGCTAGGCAGATGCGTAAAACAACGAAACCCTCCCCCAATCACGCTTCGTGAGCTCAAAATTGCTCTCACAGAGGAATGGGAGAATATTCCCCAAAATCGTATAAGGAACTTGGTGTACAGCATGCCAAACCGCGTAAACGCAGTAATGGAAGCACGAGGAGGCAATACGAAGTATTAAAATTCAAGAAAATCGTAATAAAGTTCAAAAATTTCATGTTTCCTATTTTTGTTTTAAGGAGAGATCAGCAGTTTTTTTCTTTATGTAATTTTGTGTTAATAAAATGTATGGTGACTCATATTTTTTTTACTTTCATTTAAGGAGTATTACATTGTCTATTAAATACAATTTATTGCATTAACCTATCATTTTTAGTTTCCGAGATTTTTAACATTCTTTAAGTGACCCGGATTCATTGCTCTCGAGTGTACAAATAGTGTGTGTGTGGACGCTGTGGAGCAATGTCTTGTGTGGTGGGGGGCTGCAAGTCCCATTCATCACGCAAAGAAAATAAACAAGAAATATTGACCTTCCATAGGTAAGATTTTGCTAAATTTTTTGTTGAATGTGAACTGATAAACGATTTTAAATACTAAATGTTGCTTCATCACTTTTTAGCGGAAACCAGACGTAATATCTATTCCAATAGAAGTTATTAGCGAATATTCGGAAACTGTTTTGAGGTTATCTTGATCATACATAGTGAAGTAAATAATGTTGTCGATATTTTTATTTTACTGATTTCCTAAAGAAGCTGTGAAAAAAAAATGAATGGGTAAATTGTATTGGTAGACGAAATTGGACTCCAAAAAAGCACAGTCACATATACTCCAAGCATTTTACTTTAAATTCATTTGTATGTAATGAAACGAAATGGAGTCAACTTAGAGAAGATGACTTACCGTAAAATGGGGTGAATAGAATTCAAGGGGGGAATAGAAAAAAAGCGAAACTTTTTACATTGCATTAATGTTCTCACTGTGCTACATGAAATTAGCTACATTTGATTTTTTTACATACGGCAATATTGATTCTGTTATGGCAACATCGTCATTAATAGTGAAGTTGTTCCTAAATGCGAAAAATAATGTGTAAAAGTGATCAACTAACGGTTGCGATTTTGGGCTGTGTAAAACTTTTATTTCTGTTTGGTACTACGATTGAATTTCGCCATCAATACGAATTGTTGAAAAGTGTTTGTTACTTAACTATTGAGAAAACTTAAAGGTAAGCCAAATTAAGCATGATTTCTGTTCTAAATATGCCCAAAACACTAGGAGTGTTGAATTGCTCGGTAAAAACACAAAATCAATTTGATGCTCTTTGCATAGTTTTATCATTTCAACCGACAAATGTGAAGATAAATTATCGCCTATTAGCAGCTTTTTTCCCGGTTTGTCAGCGAAGAATGGAATAATGATGGATTGTACCCAATCTTCAAACAGTGTTTTTTTTATAAAATACACTGTTATGTTTATTAAAAGTTTTTTATACTGGTGTTTTGCTCTAATTCTGTTGCATTAAAAATGAAATTTACCAGCCCTGTTGTATTTTTTTAATATTAATGGTCAAGTGTTGCATTAAAAATGTAATTTACCAGCCCTGTTGTATTTTTTTTAATATTAATGGTCAAATAATAAATAATTTGTAGGTACTAGATCCATAAATACATTTTGACAACCCTAGCATTTTTTTCTATTGACCCCCTTTTCGACTCCATTCACCCATATCGCGGGTAAATAGAAAACGCGTACATATTGTAATTTATTAAATAAATGAGAAGGAAAATAAGTTAATCTTTAATTGAAAACAGTTTATTACGCTTTAACTCACAAGACACTGTAACTGTTACTTTCCGAAATTGATAAAAACATACTAAAATTTCGATCCAAAAGTTGAAATCCTTTCTATTCACCCCATTTTACGGTACCTATTTTTCACTTTGCGGTGTTTTTTTCGAAGTCGGTTGTTTTGTTTTGTAAAAACGTTTTTGTTTTTAGTGGGTCGGCTTGCATTTTATGGTGTGCAAATAATAAAGTATCTATCCATCTATTTGTCTTTTATTAAAGATTATTATAAATTTCCTTTTTGTATCCTATTTAAATGTCTAAAATCCAAATAAATATGAAAAAGTAATTTGAAGCAAGAGTTGCTAAAAACATTCGTAAAACCGAAGTCTCCCACGTTGTTTTCATCAATCACTATATTCTACCCCTGTCTTAAAGAGAATTCCCCGGGGTGCAAGGCGGTCTGTTGCTCTAAGTTTGGCACGATGTCTCCACCTTGCAGCCCAGGAGAATTCTTATAGCGCCTGGGAGCAACTACTCACCTTCCCTTATATGATTCTACATGTCCAAAAAAGTTTGGCAACTAAAAAAACATTAACAAGCCAAATTAAAGATAACTGCAACAATTCGACCCTTATTTTAGATCCAAAATTACCGGTTTTCAATAACCCTTCACGAAGAGGCATATGCTCATATGTAGAATCCAAAATAAGTGACGGTGACATCAGGGGAGCGGCCAGGCTACTGTTCAGTAGCGATGTGGTGGCACCCTACTCTCCAGAAACTCTCAGCTCTGGAGAGTAAATATCCAGCGCCTGCGGATGATCTCAGCTTTCCCGACCCTCCCCTCCCTCCCGATCCAGATTCAACCCCTTTTAATATTACTGCCTCTCAGTTGCTTGCAGCCGTGAGCTCATTCCGAAGTGGTTCCGCCGGTGGCCTTGATGGCTTGACTCCTCAGCATTTAAAGGATTTATTGAGTTCGCCGGGGAAGCTGGTGAGTCGGTTTTGAAGGAGCTTGCGGCTCTAATCAACTTGATGTTCAACGACGCTGTGAATGATGCCGTCGCACATACGGGTATTTGGGTCATTTTCACAAAAAGTGTACATTGGTGTTTCGGGTGTGTCCCACAACTTTCGTATTTTTTTAAAAGGATAATATCTATGTTTAAGAAAAACAAAACTAAAAATATGAATCTGTGGTCAGTTTATTAATAATATTGTATATGAGGCTGCTTGTAAACACAGTCATCTATAATATAAAAATGAATCGCAAAATGTGTTGGTAAGCGCATAACTCAACAACGCCTGGACCAATTTGGCCAAATCTTTTTTTTAAATGTTCGTTGAAGTTCAAGGATGGTTTTTACGGCGAGAAAAATTAGAATTATTGCTGGAAAAACCCTAAAAATAGCCCTTTTCTTTTTCCCATACAAATGATTTCTAACTAAAACGTAGTCAATTTGAGCTTTATTGCTATGGTATAAAGTTCATATTAAATTACAAGCACTCACTGTTGTCTAAGCAATGTAGGTGTGTTCCTATCGTCAAAGATCATATCTATCAAAACAATGTGCGTGTGTGCGTTGGAGCACAGAATACATAGTTGGAGGAGTTTAATGTCGCGTTCCGAAACTCGCGTTTCTTTTGTATTAGTTTCGGCACGCGAGATAAAATGCATCAGTTTCCACGTCATTACATCAGTCAAACAAAAATCGCGTTACCAACAGTGTTTTATTATTTTTAATATACAAATTTTAAATAAATAAAACAATTCGTACGGCTTAAAAGGATTTGACTTCAAGTCATACCAATTTAAAAAAAAAAAAGTTGTCTGTTACCTAATCTACTGAGTTTGCTTTTGACAAACAACTGATACACGAAACAAATTCGTATATCGTGTTTTGTGCAGAGTGTTTAGTTAGTTAGTGTTTGTTTAGTTCGTGATTAGTGAAAAAATAATTTATATTTGATATGCCTCCTATAAGACGAAGCAATTTAGGTAGAAGAACCAGAAATGCTACAAACCAAGCTAATTACCGATCTAATCGTACTGCACAAGATCGTGACGACGGAAATGAACGTGAAAGAATTCGGATATCACAAACGCGTGAAGCGCGAGCGCGACATTCAACTAATAATCGCGCAAGTTTGAATCGAGCTGCTTTCAGTTACGATGTGTCAATTGACTACAGTAACTACCAATGTGTTGTTATTGGTTCTATGAACTCGGTTTGCTCACACTGTAAGGCATTAAAATACAAAAACGAAGCCAATGGATTGTGTTGCGCAAATGGTAAAGTGAAATTGATACCATTGGATCCACCACCAGAACCATTGTACTCATTGGTTTCAGGAATAGGAACAGATTCTATACACTTTTTGACACATATCCAACAATATAACAATTGCTTTCAAATGACTTCATTTGGGGCAACAAATGTAGTTCGGGAAAATTTTATGCCAACTTTCAAGGTATGTATTATAGCAGTTACTCATAATTATTTTAGCGAACAAAATTTTCTGTCACCAAAGTTAAGATGTGTCACTAATCTTCAATTTCTTACAGCCCCACTCAGAGACCCCTAACGGTTACTTAGGGTGCTACTTAGTAAAAATTAAAAAAAGTTCACTCCCAGAGTCAGTTAACGGTTCATTAGTGGCCCTTAATGAAAATTAAAGTTAAGTACAGCAAGACCTTTACTTAACTTGTTAATGATTCATTTTAACAGTTACGATTGAGGTTATATTTTTATTTTTACCGGTGAATTCGCTTTTGCATTTATTTAAAAGCAATAATGACTGATTTAGCGACTTCATTGAGTTTGTGGACTATGCCAGAAGATATAGAGAAGTAGGACCAAGGCGGTATTTTCGAGATTATTCTGATCCCTTTACTAAATACTATTCAAGAATGGTTTTACAGTGCGACAAGCCTTGGTTGAAAGGTTTTTTACATAAATACTGTTTCCTTTATAAATAAAAATGCATATATTAATCAAATAATAATACTTTTATTTTATGTTTCACCAAAAAGTGTCGAAAGTGTTAGGATGACTGTTTTTCAACAGATTTTTTGCGTCTTTTGGGTCGGTTGTTGTTTATTTGAAATCTATAGAAACACATCTGGTGCGGATAACAATACCTGCAGAAACTGTTATTACAAACTATTAAAAGTATTAATAAAAAACTAAAAGGGAACCCCAATATATTTATCAATAGGCGCCGACAAAGATCTGCGTGCACATTAATAACAAAACATTACGGAAATAATTAAACAATTAATTCTATTACTAGGCTCAAGCAATAAACAAATACCAAAAAATCCCGAGTTGCTGTGAACATCTGGATACTTTCTAAAATGCTCAGGTACTATATAAATGGTAGGTGCCAATTTTTTCCCAAGATCTTAATTATCACGTATATATAGTTTAAAATTCACAACACAAAACGTTCTCGCCCGGTGAATGAAACACAAACGAAAACAAAACAATAATAAAAAATTCCCTGATTTGACATTGGCAGATGGTAATGATGCCATACCAAAAAGGTGGCAAACGCTTTAACTTATTTAAATAAAAATAATTGTTTTGCTTTGTATTTTAGTCAAAAATTACAGTTAAAGAACTGATTATCACTTATATTACTACGAATAATAGTTTTCAACGTGTTTACATAAACTTTTTTGTCGTTTAATATCAACTGTTTTTAAATGTGGCTACACCAAGGCTTTATCGACATGATATCGATATGACGATTTGGAGCTTCGCCCTACGGATACTTAAATCTGTCATTTGCTAATGGACGCTTAAATTATGTTTCTGGGATGTACCATTGATTAACGGATTTAATGCTAATTAGTTAAGTACTCATTAGGACTAATTTAATGTGCCTTTCTGAGTGTGGCTGTTAATCATTACGAAATATATCACTTAGTCATCATATTATATGGTGATTCAGTTTCAGTGACACTTTTATTATATTTTATTATATTTGATAGATATTAGTTAAAACTAAATATATACTTTTTAAGATCAAATATTATTTAAGTTTGATCACTGACAATCCATTAATTTATACCACACCATAATATATTTTTTTTATTTACAGATACAAGGGCAAATATATCACAGAGCAGGTTCACTGTTACCAGTGTCAGATCCCCCCCAGTGGGTTCCCGCATTGTCGTTGCGGGGGGGCTCAGTAGCCGTGGTCCGCTCCCACGGTGAAGCGAAGAGGAACCCAAAGGTGGGGCCGCTCGTCAGGGCTTTTGTCTCCAAGCCGACGACGTAGCGGCCAAAATATAGGTTGCGGTGAGGTGCACCGCAACTGAGGCGGGCCGCGATGTCGAATGGGAGGCATCGCGGCTGAGGATTACAGGCTGCGGAAGAGGAGGAGTGCCGGTACTTCTGAGTAGCGCTCTTCCCTTCCGTAGCCTGGACGGGGCCGCCACCGTTTGATGGCGGACGCGGTGGGGCCGCAGGGGAAGAGGAGTGTCGGTATAGCGTTGGCCGCTCTCCCTATCCCCTGCGGCCGAAAGGTGGTAGGCGGCGGGGCCACTGCGCTGACCCGTCGCAAGGGGACCAAGGGTACCAGACACGGGTTCGTCTGGGGCCCTTTTGTTACTTGGTTCCTGGGGTGGTCACGGCGTGCCACGTGTCCTGGTGCGCCGAACTGGTGGGGTCCGCAAGGGCCGATGCCTGCCAGGGGTGCGGGTTGTTCGAAAGAGATACCGCGGCCCCTGGCACAAAGGCAACTGAGGGAACACGGGTGGGTTTTAGTCAGTAAAAGTCTGACACGCCCTCCTGCTCCACCCAGAGCAGGAGAAGTTATTTGATGATTTCCCACCCTCAAAAAAAAAAAAAAACCAGTGTCAGATAGCGACAACAAATTCCTGCAAATTTATTTTATGGGCAATTCACCACAAGAAATTGATCTGCGTTGTGCACATAACAATTTAGTAAAGAGGTCTATTGTAGAACAATTACAAACTTTATTTCATCAACACAATCAATTGATTATATTGTTTAAAACTGCCCTGGATCTGATGCCATCCGATAATCACAAAATTGTAATCAGAGCTGATAAAACACCTGCAGGTCAACATACAAGACGTTTTAATGCACCAACTATTGATGAAGTTGCTATCGTTGTAGTTGGAGAAAACTTGGAATCCCGTGATATTGTTTTACATCGTCGGAATGATCAATTACAACGTATAAAGGAAACACACCGCTCATATGAAGCACTGCAATATCCCATTATATTTTGGCAAGGTGAAGATGGCTACGATTTCTCAATAAAAATGATAAATCCCATTACAGGTAACTAAAATATTAGTTTAGCTATGGCGATAATATCTCAGTCATTATATTATGTATTTTAATTTTATATTTGAATGTTATTAAAACAAAATCTATTTACAGGTTCTGAAACCAACAAAAAAGTAAGTTCAATGAACTATTATTCATACCGCCTAATGATTCGGGAAAATGAAGATAATCACACATTGAAATGTCGGCGATTATATCACAAATATGTTGTTGACATGTATGTTAAAATTGAAACGGAGAGATTAACATTCATCAGGTTGAATCAAACCAAACTCCGATCTGAAGAGTATATTCACCTTCGAGATGCGATTAATACTGATGGAAATGCACAGAATGTCGGTCGGATGACTATTCTTCCAGCAACATACATCGGAAGCCCTCGGCATATGCACGAATATGCTCAAGATGCCATGTCGTATGTTCGTCATTATGGTACAGCAGATTTGTTCATCACATTTACATGCAATCCGCAATGGATAGAAATCAAGCAGGAGTTATTCTCTGGGCAATCACCCATTGATCGTCATGATATTACAGCCAGAGTCTTTAGACAAAAGTTGAAATCTTTAATGGATTTCATCGTAAAACATAATGTGTTTGGTGAGACACGCTGCTGGATGTATTCTGTGGAGTGGCAGAAACGAGGATTGCCACATGCACACATTTTGATTTGGTTGGTTGAAAAGATAAGGCCAAATGAAGTTGATGCAGTGATATCAGCTGAAATCCCTAATGTACAAGTAGATCCTGGATTGCATGAGGTAGTTATCAAAAACATGATACATGGTCCCTGTGGAACTCTTAATCAAAATTCACCGTGTATGATGGATGGTAAATGTTCAAAACGATATCCACGGACATTAATATCGGAAACAATTACTGGTAATGACGGTTATCCATTGTATCGTCGCAGATCGACAGCAGACAATGGAAAATCAACAATTGTCAAATTAAATCAACAAGATATTGAAATAGATAATCGTTGGATTGTTCCATATTCACCCATTTTATCAAAGACATTCAAAGCACACATCAACGTTGAATCTTGCCATTCAGTGAAATCTATAAAATACATTTGCAAATATGTAACCAAAGGGAGTGATATGGCTGTGATTGGAATTGGTGCAGAGAATTCCAATGATGAAGTTACCCAATACCAAATGGGCCGCTATGTCAGTAGTAATGAAGCAGTTTGGCGAATATTTTCTTTTCCTATTCATGAGAGACACCCTTCTGTTGTTCACTTAGCTGTGCATTTAGAAAATGGACAAAGAGTGTATTTTACAGCACAGAACGCAGTACAAAGAGCTGCTCAGCCACCATCTACTACATTAACCAGTTTTTTTGAGACATGCCAAAACGATGATTTCGCACAAACATTGCTTTATTCTGAAATGCCAAAATATTATACCTGGAATCAATCCTCAAGGAGATTTATACGACGGAAACAAGGAAAACCAGTTCCAGGATATACAGATGTATATTCCACCGATGCGATTGGCCGGATTTATTCAGTACATCCAAGCAATGATGAATGTTTTTATTTACGACTGCTATTAGTCAATGTACGTGGCCCAACATTATTCCAACAGTTACGAACTGTTGATGGTGAATTGTGTGGATCCTACAGAGAAGCCTGTCAACGTTTGCAATTGCTTGAAAATGACGCTCATTGGGATCAAACTCTCAATGATGCTGTAATATCATCACACGCTCATCAAATACGAACATTGTTTTCTATAATCATATCTACATGCTTCCCATCAAACCCAATTGATTTGTGGATCAAGTACAAAGATTATATGTGTGATGATATTTTGTATCAAATACGGAATAGAATGGGAAATCCAAATATACAAATCAGTGAAGAAATTTACAATGAAGCATTGATTTCAATTGAGGACATGTGCTTGATAATGTCAAACAAACTATTAATTCAATTAGGCCTGACCGCGCCCAATCGTCCAATGCATGACGCTTTTAACCAAGAGTTGCATCGAGAAAGACTGTATGATCTCAACGCTTTGAAAGAATTAATTCAAACAAATCTTCCACTGTTAAATGAACAACAGAAGTATGTATTTGAAACTCTTATGAAAGTAACAAATGATGAAACTGGAGGGATTTACTTCTTAGATGCACCTGATGGTACAGGAAAAACTTTTTTGATTTCATTAATATTAGCAACAATTCGCTCACAAAATAAAATTGCACTTGCACTCGCTTCGTCGGGAATGGCAGCAACTTTGCTTGAAGGTGGTCGAACAGCCCATTCAGCACTAAAATTGCCATTAAATATGCAAAGCAATGAAACTCCAACCTGCAACGTTTCGAAGAACTCTGCAATGGCAAAGGTTTTGCAGCAATGTAAATTGATTGTTTGGGATGAATGCACGATGGCACATAAAAAATCTTTGGAGGCCTTAAAAGATCTACGGAGCAATAATAACCGATTTGGTGGTGCAATGATTTTATTAGCAGGAGATTTTCGTCAAACATTACCAGTGATTCCACGATCAACGCCAGCTGATGAACTCAATGCATGTCTAAAGTCCTCCAATTTGTGGAAACATGTCAAAGTACTTCATTTAAGCAAGAATATGCGTGTCGAGTTGCAAAATGACCAATCTGGAAACATATTCTCTAAACAACTCATTGACATTGGTAATGGCAAATTTCCTATAGACATGTTGACTGGCTGCATTAACTTTCCTCAAAGTTTTTGTCAGTTAACTCGATCAAAAGATGAACTTATTCAGAAGGTGTTTCCAGATGTTTCTCAAAATTACAGAAACCATGATTGGTTGAGCGAACGAGCTATACTGGCTGCAAAAAACATAGATGTAAATGAATTAAATTTCAAAATTCAAGAACAAATTACAGGCGAATTGAGGATATATAAATCAGTTGATTCGGCTACTAATCAAGATGATGTAGTCAACTATCCACCGGAATTTTTAAACTCGCTGGATTTGCCAGGATTGCCACCTCACAATCTTCAATTAAAGGTTGGATCGGTGGTTATAATGTTGCGAAATATCAACCAACCGCGTCTTTGCAACGGTACACGGTTAGCGATAAAAAAATTACTAAACAATGTGATAGAAGCAACTATACTCAGAGGAAAGTATAAAGGAGAAGATGTTCTCATACCGCGCATCCCAATGATTCAGACTGATGTGCCATTTGAGTTTAAACGACTACAGTTTCCAGTGCGGCTTGCTTTTGCTATGACTATAAACAAGTCCCAGGGGCAATCATTAAGTGTTTGTGGTATTAATCTAGAAAACCCATGTTTCTCACATGGTCAATAGTATGTTGCCTGTTCCCGTGTTGGAAAACCATCAGATTTGTTTATCTATGCGCCAGGTAATCAAACAAAAAACATCGTATACCACAAAGCACTACAATGATAATAATAATAATTATGATTCACATGATTAACAATAAAGCGATTACTTACTTTTAAATCCTTATATATGTTTTATTTAATTATTTTTTATTCACAACGCCCTATCACCAGGGTGACGGTTCTGTTCAGGAGAATTTTTTAAAATACGTAGGCACAAAAACTGCCACATTACAAATCTTTTTGACAGGACGAAGTCTGTCGGGTCAGCTAGTATTACCATAATTTTTAAAAATTAAGGTAGAGGGTATCCATTTTAGCACTGTCCCACTACCATTTTCATTCATATAACGTAACCTTAATTTATGTTGCTGACCTAAATATAATAATGTGGTTGATATTTTGAAAAGTATAGTTATGTACGATTTGTTACACGATTACAGCAATAGTCTAATGTGGCACAAAATATTTAAATCATTTAATCTTTGTGAGGACATAAACTGGTAAAAATGGAAAATTCCCTTCCGAAACCGCAATTTTTGCGAGATGTGCAATCAAAACTACCATATGATACGTGTATTTTTTTCGATCGGCAACATTTTAACGCTGTCAATGAGTTTTAACAAGTAATTCGGCCATTTTGACGGCGGCCGGCGAACGAACAATACGCCTCAGTAGTGGTCCGATTTTGATTTTCCAGAGCCGCAACCAATTCCAAAGCTTACTTTGGAATTGGTTGGTTGGTTGGTTGGTTGGATTGGTTGGTTTGGGTTTGGTTGGTTGGTTTGGTTGGTTGCAAGAAATAAACTTGTAAACTTATTTACAAGTTTATTTCTTGCAAATTATTTTGATATCTTTATTAGCATTCAGTGAACATAAATTGATACCAAGCTTGTTGTTCTAATGTGTTAGTTTAAAATAATTTAAACAAAAGTGTTTAAAGTCAGCCTTCCGAAACTTCCGTTCCGTAACCAAAACGTAAGTAACGTAGAAATGGAATTGAAATGTTTCGGAATGGAATTCTTAGGAAGATGATACATTATATTTGTAGTACTGGCGATCTATTTATTTATAATATCAAAGTGACGACTTTCAAATATAATTCGTAACGTCCTTAATGGGTCACTTTAAAAAAAAAACACAATCACTTATGTTGTTATATTTTGAGTTTTTGCTAAATATGTAGTTGTGTACAATAAGTGTATGTGTTTATTTTGATAATATTAAATATTGTTGAAATGAATGTGCTAAAAATTACACAAGTAAAATGTATGCATTTTCATAATATTATTTGTATGTTCAGCAGTGGACGTCGTTTGCCTGAAAGATAATGATGATCATGGTTGTGTATGTAACATAAGCATTTTTTTTCAGGTACTTTACCTACCTAGTAAAAATGGTTGTCCTAGCAAACGTTGATAAATTTCTAAACAAAAATGATTTTATGATATTGCACGAATCAATATGGCCGTGGTTAATAACTCATTTCCGAATTATGGAAAAATGTTTCGGTTGTGGATTTCCCACCAGTTTAATCCATAAACCATACCACTTTATTGTATCTGATAATACAAAAGTGAAGAATTTAATAAATGTTGACTTTTTTTGGTGTCAGCTATGTACATTTTATGCCATATATGATCACTATTGCGAAGATGAATGTGATTATTGTAACTAATTTGATCTCATTTACTTGATAATGTGCAATAGTCTTAAGAATTCTATTCCGTTACAGGAACAATCTATTCCGTGACCGTCCTATTTTTTATTTTGTTTTAAATATTATTTTTAAAGCGAAACGTTATTTAATTGTTATTAGTTTTTGATAATTGAGAGTGTTATCATTTGATTAATGTAATTAAAAAAAGAGTTCCTAAGTTATATGTTAATTGAGAAACATACCAAAAAGTATTGAACTAATTTGGACCAAAGAGTAACAGAATGGAAATTAAAATGTTGATTATGTATGTTTGCTATTGATTTTATGTTTCATCTGTTTTGTATTAAAGTACATAACATCGTTAACCAATTATATTATTTGATTGAATCCAAACGAGTTTTATTTAATTTCTATAACCGACAGCTATTAGTTTCGGAACGGAACAAATTTTGTTTCCCAGGAGCAAAAAAATAATTGTATTTGAGGATATAATCCTGATTAAGTGATTTTATTATAATTTTCATATTGTGAAAATAATAGTAATTATAAATTTAATTTAAAAAAAACGAGTTACAATAAAAAAAAATCACCGGCATTTTTCTAATAGTGTACACTTTTTTTGAAAATGACCCATTTAAATGATTTAGGCGGCCATAATTCAAATTTACAAAATGCAAAACACTTAAAAAAGGCCGACTACCTGAGCTAGGGGACAAGTTTCAGAACAATACCCATCCCCTCCCGCCATTCCTCCGTGCTCACCGCGCTTCCACGAGCAGTCGGAATTTGATCGTCCCGCTTGGTGTATGTGTCTGTACCCCTAGCACGAATATTTGTAGGTTTCGTATCGTAAACGTTTCGAGTTGTCGATACGAAAACGGAATATAACGAAAGTCGGAAGCACGAAGCACTTTCGAACCAGTATCGAGAGCTCGATACGATAACGTTGGTGACGTCATACTAACGTAAGTAAAGATGGGAAAAATAGAACGAATGATCTTATAATTGAGTGAATGTTTCGTTCAGAAACTGGATAAGTATTTAGTTCATAAAAAATTTAGTGATTTTAGGGCATTTAAAAATTTAATACTGTTCAATTTATGACGCAATACGAAGAAACTGCAGAAAAAAATAATATTCAGTTAGATAAATGGCATAATAATTTAACTGATTACTAAAATGTTGTGTTTGATTTGACTGTATTCCTAAACGAACGCCGGACGCTCGAAGCTCATTCAAGGCCAACTTTGTTTTGAAGTAAACTTTTGTCTTGTGTTGTGATTTAAATTTTTAAAAGTTTGGAACTATTTTATTGATCTACAATGAGAACCAGCCACCCGCAGTACACCATTATGGTAGAATTTATGGAAAAGTAAGAGTATTACATTTAAGATTTTATTGTCATAAGCATATTTATGTTGATTTGAATAGTGTTTCAATGGGATTTTAGGAATATATTTTTGTAAAGTTTAAAAGAGCTAAAGTTTATTTGTAAACTCAAGTTAAATAAAGTATTAGGTCAGTGGGTCGTCTTAGTACGCTAGTCATGTGAAATTTGTAAAATCAAAGTTGAAAAAGAAAGGTAACACATATTATTACTATAAATAATGGAGCACACGATCTTTTAACTCACGTTAAATTTATTTTAGGCATGGAGACTTATCCAAACCCAGTGGAGGTCCTCGTGGTAGACATTATGTGCAGCAAAAATGGAAGGAGTTAATCAATATGCTCAATAGTGATGGGACTGGGGATTCTCGAACAGAGGAAAAGTGGCGGAAGGTAAGCCTATTATATTCTAATTACGTACATTTAAGGAAATAAACCTACTTCACACAATTTGAAATACATGCATGCATACTTATATTGGTGCTGACATCCTGCTCTTGTTCATGTTTGTTAAGGTTTGGAGTGATTGTAAAAACAATGTCAAAAAAAAGTGGGCGAAAATAAATAGGTCTGCTCAGGGTACAGGTGGTGGGCCAGCAATTCAACTGACATTAACAGACCTTGAACACAGAGTTTTAAATTTAATTGGAGTGCAGGCTGCTACTGGCATGCCTATACAAGAAGCTGGATTTATACAGGTGTGATATTCTTGCTTGGTAATGTAGTATATCTTTTTTTTTTCACAGCAATCGTTGTAATCTCAGGGAAATTTAATCAAGTGATAATAATTAATGATTTTCGAATTATCTGGATATTTAATTCCGTATTGGGACAAAATATGAACAAAAGTTTAACTTGTCTGCAACTTACCTACCTTATCTCGTAAAAAAGGGTCACCACTTAAGTTTTTTTTTTGTTAGTATTGTGATTTGTGACACTTGAAATTCTTGTGTGTACGACTGGCTGGGGTTTGAGTGCCACATAATGCATTGCAATTATGATTTTTGTTTACAATGTCTTAACTTTAGTGTTTCTATGAGCATTAATGAATACTCTAAAGTAGTAATTATGTTTAAAAAAAATACATGTACGTTTGCCCAGCACGGCCCCTCAGAATTTGCATTTATGGTGTACACCATTGCAATGTACTCGCCTCTAGCAGTATATGTACCGATTTCTTTTTCAATGTACCTCTATACTTTTGAAGAAATATGCAAAAAAAGGTGGCCGTGCCAGCCAAACGCTTTCAGCACGGCCCCCCATGTAACTTGAATAATACATACTGTATTAACAAATGAACTAATTTGTGAAATGTAATGAATCTGTGATTTTATTGTAATGTATGATTTTTAAGACTTTGAGCTATGTAGTCTTAGCGACACTAACTTGACACTTGTACGATTATCGACCTATTATGTATAAGTACCTAGTTATCGTTTATATAGTTTACCATATTGTTGATTTGTTTATTTTAATAAAGATTTACTCAATTTAAGCAGTATTTTTTATCCTATTTTCATGTAGAATCATGGTCACCCCATCAGTTTTAATGTATGTATATTTTAGATTGAATTTATCTTCTAAAGTATTGATACAGCAGAATTGCAATTTAGTTGAAAGGAATGTACTCCTATATATTATTCAGGAAGTCGAATTTTGTAAACATACACGGCTTATTTAAAAAGATATAGGCAACTATAGAGGGCCGTGCTGAATGAACTAAAATAGATTTATTTTTCACAATATAACAAGTTGTATGAGAAATCAATGCGGTACATATGTTACTTGCTAAACTTCAATTATTTTTTAATAGTTTTTGGCTAAGTATGTTTTGTCTTTTTTAGATATTTCTTAAAATGATTTTTTCCAGCACGGCCCCTTATCCACATCTATATATTATTTGTTATTATGAATTCACAATAACTGTTGCGGCACATATAACGTATTAATAGAGTACATTTCTTGAGTTATAGACATTTGTTAATACGGTATGTATTATTCAAGTTACATGGGGGGCCGTGCTGAAAGCGTTTGGCTGGCACGGCCACCTTTTTTTGCATATTTCTTCAAAAGTATAGAGGTACATTGAAAAAGAAATCGGTACATATACTGCTAGAGGCGAGTACATTGCAATGGTGTACACCATAAATGCAAATTCTGAGGGGCCGTGCTGGGCAAACGTACATAAAAATACAGCAGGTATACTAAACAAGGTGGCCTTTAGTCACAAATTTTAAGTAAGCACTAATACTTTTTCTTTTTTAGGTTGTTGGTGGAGAGGATGTTAGCTTGTCAGGTGTACACGTACCTGCTACAGAAACTGTAGATGAATTGACTGTGGAAGATGCTGCTTGTGAATATACACCAATTCCTGAAGGTTGAACTAACTTATAACTCTTTTGTTTGTCATAAGTACTAGTAACAACAAAACATTTAAAAATAAGATCTTCAAATACTTAAAGTAAGAAAAAAGATCCGGATAACTAAAGCTAGCAGTATTATTTACGTTGATTGTTGAATCTAAACATTTCCAGATGAATGGAATACTCCAGGAACAAGCAGTCAACCCACAGTGGCTCCACCTCTTCCTCCACCTACTCCGCCACCAGCACTTACACCACCACCAGCTCCAGTGCAAACACAGTGGCAACCGCCGAAAAAAAAGGAGATGCCAGAAGATTTAGTTATAAAAGTATTTAAGGAGTGTGAGGTGAATGCTAGGGAGTATGAAAAGGAGCGTGACCGAATTGCGCAAGGATTAGAACGAGAGCGGATTCGTCAGCGTGATGTAGAGCTTCAGTTGCAAGCTCAGTGGTTAGATTTTATGAGAGAGGCATTAAAGGTTTTAAATTCATATTTAGAGAAAAGAGAATAGTGTCTGATTTTTCATTTTATTTGTCTTAAGGATATTAACAGACTTCATATACACTATTCACTTCAATTTCTTAAAAAGAAAACATTTTGTATTTTTAGAATTAAATTTATTTTGCTTAATCTATATTCATACTTGAGGAAGGCCTATGTCCAGCAGTGGGCGTCGTGTGGCTGAGATGGTGAAACTATATTCATGAAAGTAATATCTTAAAGGTACTTAATTCTGTTTTGTAAATAACTAACATTATATTTGTTGCAAACATATTAAACTATATTTTTATTCTCCAATGCTACCTTTATTATAGAGTTCAACATGCTAACACAATAACCGAAATCAATTATTTACATTATGAAGCCGATTAATCCTATCTACTAACATGTTTCTTATGGCTCTACCGCGAATCAATTCATCTGAAGAACCACTTTCGCGAAAAGGTTCTTCTAGAGAAGAAAATGTTGAAACGCTTAATTCTGAAGAATATATTATATCATCTTCAGGATCAGGCAACATAAAATCTAGTGCTAGGTTGTGTAGAACGCTACATGCCATTATGATAGAAGCACACCTCTCAGGGGTGTAGTGTAATGTGCGGTCCTTACTAAGGCATCTCCACCTATTTTTAAGTCTTCCAAAAGTATTTTCGATCACAACTCTGGCCTTCCCATGGATGGTAGTATATTTTGCCTGTGGAGTGCCTTCAGCAGCATCTGTGATTGGTGTCATCAACCACGGCCTCTGTGGATATCCAGAATCTCCTGAAAAAATATTTTTTGCATATTGAATTAAATAATCTTACAACAGACAATAACCTTATCACTTAATTATTTGTCTTTATTTATAGTTAGAACAACCTACATGTAAAAGAAAATAGTTACCTAAAAACCACACTTGTTCATTATTCTGGTGTAAGTCTTGGATATACCTATTCGCTTAGTAGGGTATTATTGGGCATTCTACCCCACCTTCCGTTCCATCGGCTCACTCCGTTCGCCTCGTCACTCTAGGTGGAGTAGAATGCCCAATAATACAAATTAAATCTGTGCAGCGAAATACTGGTTCGGCGCCTATTCCACCCGATGGAACGAAAAGTGGAGTATAGTAGTAGTAGTATCCTACATAATATAGTAAAATATTGGTTCGGCGCCTATTCCACTATTTTAGTTCTAAAACAAAATGTTACCTTGTTACCTTTGCTAACTATATACTCACATCAGTCCCGTTTTCTGTGACTAGATATAGTTCAAAGTTCAGCTGTTCATGTCATATCTCATCACCGTTACGCACACAATCTATTTCTATAACTCCAGATTGAACACCAAGAACAACTAAATTGTAATTTAATTTATTCATATACTACCTTACACGTTAACAAACAAGGGCGCTCGCTGTTTGAACCACTAGCCTAAAATTCAGGACAGATTGTCTCATGTCTCTTCACAGATCAAGACATAGCATGCACCTTCAGGCACACACACAATCTATTTCTATGACCCCAGATTGGGCACCAAGGACATCCGAACTTTAGGATACTGTAAACATTAAACTAAGATTTGGGACAGATTGTCTCATGTCTCTTCACAGAGTAAGAAATAGCATGCACCTTCAGGCACACACACAATCTATTTCTATGACCCCAGATTGGGCACCAAGGACATCCAAATTTTAATTTAATTAATTCGAACATACGATACTATCTTACACGTTAAACAAACAAGGGCGCTCGCTATTTGAACCACTAGCCTAAAATTCAGGACAGATTGTCTCATGTCTCTTCACAGATCAAGAAATAGCATGCACCTTCAGGCACACACACAATCTATTTCTATGGCCCCAGATTGGGCACCAAGGACATCTGAACTTTAAGATACTGTAAACATGAAACTAACATTTGGGACAGATTGTCTCATGTCTCTTCACAGAGCAAGAAATAGCATGCACCTTCAGGCACACACACAATCTATTTCTATGACCCCAGATTGGGCACCAAGGACATCCAAATTTTAATTTAATTAATTCGAACAGACGACACTACCTTACACGTTAAACAAACAAGAGCGCTCGCTGTTTAAACCACTATCCTAAAATTCAGGACAGATTGTCTCATGTCTCTTCACAGATCAAGAAATAGCATGCACCTTCAGGCACACACACAATCTATTTCTATGGCCCCAGATTGGGCACCAAGGACATCCGAACTTTAGGATACTGTAAACATTAAACTAAGATTTGGGACAGATTGTCTCATGTCTCTTCACAGAGTAAGAAATAGCATGCGCCTTCAGGCACACACACAATCTATTTCTATGACCCCAGATTGGGCACCAAGGACATCCAAATTTTAATTTAATTAATTCAAACAGACGACACTACCTTACTCGTTAACGTACAAGTAATGAATTGAGTAGTTCTCTCACGCTCTGCTGTCCCAAACATTCTGCTAGTTTCGCATGCTTATACACTTACCATCCTTCCGTCTACTCTGCCGGCATAATCACCGTCAAAACGGAGCATGCGCCGTTCAACGGTTAGTCGATGTGCCGTATTCATTCGTGAATCGCATGACGATAAGCGTCTGGAACCGTATCAGGTACCCGCCGTGAATGTATAAATGATCATTTACAATGTCTAAGACAGCAAGATTGCATCATGTATAATTTGCTTATTCGAACTTTGGTGTATTGTATGACGATCGCCGTACATGTTGTAGTCCGTAATTAAAATTGGAGTTTTAGGGATCTGTCTATAATCAAATTCATCAAGTGTTCCTTAAAAAAAAAAACAATACAAAGAACAATGCCAATTGCGCTAACTTGTTAGAAATGAGTGATTCTTTTCTTGACATAACCTTACGATTTTTTTGTAATAAGCTGGTTTTATCCTAGGAATTCTTTGAAAACGCGAACCCTTAATGTCCTTGATGTATTTAGAAACCGCTTTCTTTTGCATGAAATATTTTATAAAGTTTGATAGTTTTAGTAGTTTGATGATTTTACATTAGCTTTGAGTTTAACTGCAACATAAAATTAACTAAGTTTTTATCGCGAATTTGTTCACGCGGATTGTTCTGCACACAAAAAAAAATAATATGGATTTTTCATCTCTAGTTACATCTTGATAGCTAACTCTCAAAAATGCGATTTTATTTATTTCACGAGTGTGATGTCATTCAAAGTTTTATATCAAGACGTATTAAACAAACATACATACTTTATTATAATACCTATTGTGTTAATTATAAGTAACAGCCTGGTATCGGATTCACCCAAGAACCTGGATTTGTATTTCATTTCTCACGATAAAATTGCAATTTGACAGAAGGAGTTTTCAATCTTTAAAGGTTTAATTAGATGTAAGTAACATAAATTACTCATACACCTGTAAGGACATGTAGTTAAGGTTTAATTTTGTTATGAGGTAAATATTGCTGAAATGGGTATTTTTTATGTATAAAACCATTCAATTTTGATCATAAAATTACATTCGCTCCAGTATCTTCCAGTGATCTACTTACCTTTTTCGTTACATACTAAATCATCCTACAACTATAAAATGTGAGTAAGTACTACTAAGTTTTCTGAATTTGTTAATGTGTTTAATAGGTAGGTACTCAGCTACGGACCTGGCTTCTGCCTGCCGGCTGGTGTACCTAACTCTTGGCATTTGTTAATGTGTTTAATTGCTACCCAGCTACGGACCTGGCTTCTGCCTGCCGGCTGGTGTACCTAACTCTTGGCATTTGTTAATGTGTTTAATTGCTACCCAGCTACGGACCTGGCTTCTGCCTGCCGGCTGGTGTACCTAACTCTTGGCATTTGTTAATGTGTTTAATTGCTACCTAGCTACGGACCTGGCTTCTGCCTGCCGGCTGGTGTACCTAACTCTTGGCATTTGTTAATGTGATTAATTGCTATCCAGCTACGGACCTGGTTTCTGCCTGCCGGCTGGTATAACTATCACTATCATACCATCCATATCATCTTCTAGCGAGATGTATTCCATTGAAATTTTCCTCTCCATAATTATTGTGGTTGCATATAGTTATAAAATTAATCTTAGTGTGATCTATTTCAGGTCTGACTCGGAATCAGAATACCAAACACCACGGCCCACAGCTGCAGTAGTCGAGGTGATAAAAAAGCAGCCTAAGAAAAAGGCGGTGAAGCGCCAAGCACTTGAAAGCACCGCCCACCCATCAGAGTCTAAGTCAAGGTAATTTATATAGCTGCTTGGATGATTAGGTGTATGATAAGTCATGTGCACTGGTAGATGATAGTTAATGAATTCAGAACTATAACGCAGAAAACGATAAAATCAATTTCTGATTACATTCAATGCGGGAATGTTGACAGTTACTTCATGAGTATTCTTATTTAAATTATTATAACCTAATATGTATCACGCTTCGTATTCCCCATAAGGTTCAACAGAGTGTATCATACACCTTAATTTTGATAGTTAAGAAATAAATGAAATGTGTAATTGTTTACAGTAAAAGACGCAGCTTGCCGTCGGACCTTTTTGGTCTGGAGAATGATCAAAAGACGTCGACCTTAAGTGGGGACTTCGCTTCATCGCTCATCAGCCGTGTCGCTAACGGTAAAGTACGGCGAACGGCAGACCTTAAGGGGGACTTCTACGTGGAAGTCCGAGTATACTCGAAAGACGAAGTTGCCTCAACCCCCAAGGAAGAACGGTGGAAGAAAGCCCAAGTGGCGCTAAAAGTTCAACTAAATCGCAACACTCCCCAGTGGGATGAGCTGCAAATGTTTATGAGACGGACTCACGAATTGTTTGACAATTCTGAGCCTGTCTTTTATAGCGATAGTATAAATATAAAATAACAATTTTTTTTATTGTTGGGGACATCAAATTAATTGTACCGATTATTGCAGAATTTAATAGTATGTAAATCTAAACCTATTTTAGAGTAAGTACAAAAATTTGCTTACGTAATAATAATCTAAAATGCCTTTCTGTACCGTTTGTAACGCATCTATTGAGCGCAGTCACTGGACAGGTCACTTACGTAGTACTAATCATAAAAACAAAAATATATCGCATTTTTGCGAAGGTGTTGAAATAATACATTCTGCATTTCGTAATCGTATAGCTTCTTATAGAATTGTCGATCCATCTGAGAATTGTTCTCTAGAAACATTTTTTAATAATATTGAGAACAAAATTAAAACTTTAATTGATAGGTCTCTTAAAGAACACACTTGTTTAAAGTTAACTTCGAATATTTCGCTTTGTTTTTAATGGTTAAAAATGATTCTCAGGTTTGATTTTTTTAATTTTTGATTTTATTTTTGAGACTAGGTTTTTAAATGTTTTAATGCCAGATCCAGACTTTATTTTCGCTTTCATAACTTTGTTCACTAGCCAAGAGCTTAGTTTTTCACCTCTCCCTGCATCTTTTGATTTAAGTCTTTGTTTAGCCATGTTAAGTAGTTTTAAATCTGCTTTGTGACGATTTGATAAGTCGGTATGGTTTGTATACGCAATGTCGTGTTGCATGCAAGCTTCGTCTAGCTTATTTACACCTCGGTCACCTCGCGCTAAACGTTTCTGAAGTTTGGTGCCGGGTCCACAATAATTGTATCCTGGCAAATGAACTTCGAATGGTAGATTATTAATTATGCGATTAACTAGTCCACCTCCTTGCATTACTCAAATTATAATGATAGGATTTCAAATAAAAAATTATTATATAATATCTTAGTTCATTATTGCTGCTTTTTCAATCCAACTGTTTTCCGCACTGTTTAGACCTAACCATTTGACATACAATTTATTTCCTTTCTTTTTCAAAACCTTTTCTATCAAGTAAACATCAGGATAATGCGATCTTTGCAGTTCTTGTTCGTAAAATGCTCCTAATATGTTTTGCTTTCGTTGATCTTCTATGTGATATGTCACTGGTAAGGTTTTATTTACCTTTTTTATATTAAATAATTCAGTTGACCAATTAGGAGTGTAACCTTTCTCAAAATTATGTTTGTATTTACTTATACGAACACAATCCCCAACTTTGAATTTAGGTCTCCGCTGAACTAAATCATGTTTGTTTATTTTTCGTATGTTTTCTTTGATTACTTGTTCATTACATTTATTCACATCAACCGGTTTAAATTGAATAGTGCGATGTTTTGCGTTGTTATATCTCTTCAATGTATCTTCCAATGGTGGACCGAACCACTTATAGTTTCCATTGAGACTAAAATATTTATATAATTTATTTTTTACAGTTCTAATCAGTCTCTCTACAATTGATGCTTTTTTAGTAGAAAATGATGAGTAATGGTTAATGTTGTGCTTTTTCATGAGCGTTTGAAAAATAATGTTATAAAATTCTGTCCCCATATCAGTTTGTAAGTTAAGAGGATTATTACGACTACTGAGCAGTATATGTTCGAATGCACGAGTAACATCAAATTTATTTTTCGATTTTAACGGTTCAGCCCAGGCATACTTTGAGAAGCAGTCAATCACTACTAAGATGAAATTGTAACCTTTGTTATACTTTTTCAGATTTTGCATGTCCATCAAGTCTGCTTGCCATAAGTCATTAATTCCTTTCAGAATAACAGAACGTCGTAGAAAATTTTTTCGGGCCGCTTTGTGTATTTCATTTACAATTTGCTGTTTTACCATTACGGAGTTTTTTGAAGTAATTTATCTACCTCTGCTTTAGTATAAAACTTATCTTGCAAATGAGATGAAACCTCAGGTATCCTTGCTTTTAAAGTAGCCTGAACTGTACCTTTTGCATCTTTTATGATTTGAGAACGCAATGAACCAATCATGTTATTAAATTCTTTTAACATATCAGCTTTCAATCGATCTACATAATCCTTCTTCACAGCCAGATTATTTAATTCTTTTAACATGTTAGCATTCAATCGATCTGCATAATCCTTGTTCACAGCATCGTCTGCTTCTACTGGAGATCTAATTCCTCTCAGTCTTAAAGTTTTTAAATCAAAATCTCCGTTTTCTGATTTTAGCAATGCATTCTCATTAAACTCAAATAAGTCTGATAAACGCATTCTTTTGTGAATATAGTGTCCGAATTTGTCTACGTTCATGTTTAAGGTGTATTATATCGAGAGGCTGATACTAAAATAAAAACATTTTTCAATATTTATTTATTTATAACATTACATTCACGTAATTCTTCAATGATAGATATAATTTCATTATCTAATCCTGTGTTACCAGCATCTCTAGACGCAATTAATAATTTCAACCTTTCCACTAATTCATTAGGATTATCCCAGTACACTAAATCTACGTTTTTTCTCCACCTCTTTATTAATGGTATACCCTTTCCCTGAACTGCATTCTTTAGTTTAAAAAGAGGTTTAATAACTTGCAAATATTTTTGTCCTTTATTACTTTTTATTGGTTTACTTGGCTCATAGTCTCGACGATGTGCATTTGTATTAAGTAGCATCGACTTATAATTTTGCATATCACTATCAGTAACCAAGCTTAAGTTTACATCTTTCTTAAGCAACAACTGTTTTAAACCAGGTGTATTTCGGTATTTACGTCCAGCCACGGTGATGTCTTGATCGTTGATCGCTATGCAAGCAGAACCTAACATCAGTTTCCCGCGGTCTGCTCTAACCCCAAATGGAATATCTACCAACGCTTCTGAAGATATTGACCAGGATGACGTATCACAATCTTGATTCGTTTCAACTACTGATTCATAAGAAGAGTCACTGTTGATATCAGATTCATATTTGTCTTCATCACTATTATTATCATTATTTCCTGCGCTACCAGTTCCTTCTTTCAAAGCTTCGTTAGTAAACGAAACATCAGCAAAATCATTACTAGCACGCAGGAACGGAGTTTGCTTACTAGCATTAGCAATTAGGTTGAGAGGTTCTGTTACAGGTTTGAAAACGGATTCCAGTGCTTGTTTATTGCTAATCTCAACATCTCTCATTTTTCGTACTTTTATCTTTACAGCTTCTGCCGCATCAACAATTTGTCGTTTCAATGATTTTTCCATATTGCAAAATAGGTCGTAATTGATTTAGCGTTGTAAGGTGAATAAAAATAACAGACGGGTAATGGTCTTATATACTTACGTATTCGTGTTCTTAGTCAAAGACTACAAAAGTGTCAAATTTACTTCTATAACATCCTCTGTTTTTGGAACAATCTTTATTAATTACAACGTAATTGAACGGCTCACTCCATATTTTTGAACACATTTCACGAAATTCAATCCATAACATGTCAGTGTTGACGTGTTCATCATAAACATGTCTCATGTTTTTCTCATCTTGTTTAAAAAGTACGATAAGGTTTGCATTGTCTCTTACTAGTTGTTTAGGGATTTTACTATATGTCTGATTTAGATAAAAACAATCAATGAACTTATGTCTCCCCATTGTAAAAAAATCACGCATGCTGTTTTGATTTTCACAAGCAACATCATCAAATACAATCACAGAATTCGGTTTTGTGGTCTGAACACTTAGTACTTGTTCATTTTCATGGTATTTCTGAAACGAAATATCTGGCACTCGTTGCAAAACTTTTTCTAAAAATACGTACTTGGGTTGTTGTAAGGTTTTCGAATAAACATAAACATTTTGAAATCTTAATCCATTCTCATGTATGAGAAGACCAACTAGTAAATTGGTTTTTCCACAATTTGACGGCCCGCAAATGATGCATCGTATGGATTTAGGTAATAATTCTCCATGACGAAAACCAGTTTCCTGAGACTGGACGCAGAGTTTGTTTACATGTAAAGATTGTGGTTGTTTTACAAATTTCATGGCGTCTCATTGAAATGGTTATAACAATAATGGGCCAATAAATAAATTACATCAACATTTATACATCGTTATAAATTTTGTGAACGTATAGTTTACTATTTAGTATGTAAGTACCTATGCACGGATCGAGCAAGGTAAGTCATCGATATCTATATTAATAATATGTCCACGCATCTCTATTGTATATTTATTAGTCACTACAAAATATAGTTGTCTTCATTATTTTTCTATACACAGACGTATCAAGAGCTCTTGAAATGAATCCAAAAAATTACTGTCCTAGATATGAAATTTATAACAAACACCAAATTCGTGTATTTTCGTTCAGACATTATTGGGCGACAACCGATTCACGAAAAAGATTGGTGATGGAAATGGCTGATGCAGGTTTTTTTTATTGTGGAAATGGTGTAAACGATAAAGTCATGTGTTTTTCTTGTGGAGGTAGTATCAAAGATTGGGAGATTTACGATGATCCTTGGTTGCAGCATGTTACACACTTTCCTGATTGCTTATATTTAAATGCTGTGAAAGGAAAAGATTATGTTGATAAGTTCCATCCAATCCATCGGGCGGAATAGGCGCCGAACCAGTATTTCGCTGCACAGATTTAATTTGTATTATTGGGCATTCTACTCCACCGAGAGTGACGAGGCGAACGGAGTGAGCCGATGGAACGGAAGGTGGGGTAGAATGCCCAATAATACCCTACTTCGCTTGACTGTTTTCCCAAATAAAAGCATCATGGGTGGCACCTCCATACTTAGCATTAATATTTAAAATTCTGCATTCACTGTCACATATCTACAATTTAAAAATGTATAACTGTATAACATAATAAACATTTATAATTTTATTAGTATAAATTAGTAGAGTAATATATCTCACCATTTGCACATTCAGTGAGTAGAAATGCTTTCTGCAGTAAAATAAATGCTCCATGTCTCTTTTTGGAGTGAATATATGAAAATGAGAACCATCAATGCACCCTATTACTCCAGGGATGCCAAATTTTGTATAAAATCTGTAAATAAAGTATTGTAAGTAAAATTTTCTAGTATTAGGTAGCTATCATATTTGTGGTTATTCAGTTGATCCTGCTTTTGCTGTTTTACATTCTGCACTAAATTAGTTTTATTGGACTACATAGTTATTATAATTATTACTTACTTGTTTTTTACAATATTTCGCTGCTCTCGTGTTGTTGGAAATTTCACAAACTTATTTAATATTAAAGGGTTAACAAGAGCATCAGTAACCTCCCTCACGTATTTGCTCACTGTAGTTTGGCCTAAATATTTAGCCATTCCCACAATTCTTTGGTAGGAGCCTGTAGCATAAAATAACAAAGCACACAGCACCTAGAAATAAAAATGTTAATAGTTAGTAGTGTAGCTGTGTATTATACTCACATAGTATGTATTAGTCAGTTAATGTACACATTATAAGTGTAAAAAATATTTTAGTTGGAAAGGTACTTAAGTAGCTTATTTATTACACTAACTTTGTGTTCCAGGCTGATCCTTTTACTTGATTTTAGACTGGATTTTTCTTTCAATTCGCGACACAAGAACAAAAATGCTTCCTTACTTAGACGAAATCTATTTTTAAATTCTGTGTCGCTAAGGTTTTGTCGGTTAATATTTGCCAAATTCTTTCTGAGAAGAGCTCTCCTTGAGATTTCTCTGCAAATGTAATAGTAAATTTAAAAGATAACTTGTTGTTTATTTATAAAAATATAGTGTTAAAAAAAGATCACTTACCTTGTTTCTCTTTGTTCATTTCTACTTTCAACAATCAATCGCGCTGCAAGATAATAGTAAAATGCACTACGTCGTGGGGTGCTTCTTGTGAATCTAAACATTTTCTAACAAAATATATCACCACAATCACTTAAATTATAATTTTATGCTTAAAATAAACTCCGACGAAAGTTTTCTCACTGTCAAATTTAAAGTGAAGAAACATTCGTGAAACTCGTAAGCCAGCCGTCGACACTTACGATACTATCCGTCATTTTATGCCTTCGTGCTAGCTATCTTCATACAATCGGCTAAGTTACGTTTCGTATTCGATACGATGACGATTCGAAACTTACATGTTTTTGTTCGTGCTCTGAAAATTAGTTCAATATACGCACACCAGAGGCGCTGTTCAATTTCCCATACAAAATGCTTTCGTTGACGATACGAATACTTTTTCGATAGTGATTCGTGCTAGGGGTACTGTTCTCGGCGTTCATGTGCAAACAAGGACTTTAACAGTGAATATTTATTATTTTGTGCTTATTTCGAAAGAAAAAGTTATGGATCCTGATACTACAGGTAACTATCTACTAATTTAAATAGAATTTCGAAATTTTTTAGTACTGTAATGATTAGTTTTAGTGTATTGTAAGACTCGCATATTATGGAGTAATTTTTTAGCAATGAATTTGTGTTTAATAAGGTTTTTGTTATACTTCCGTTAAGTTAAGTAAGTAAGTAAGTAAGTTAGATCAAGCTATAATTCTTGATACAGTCGAAAGATTAAAGCATCCAATAGTAAATAATGTAAAAATTAGCCGCGGAAAATCGCGGATGTACCAATTGGTACTGTTCTTATTTTACGAAAACTTAGTATTTTTTTTTATATTTCGTGATTTTTTAAAGAAATTCTGTTTGTATTTTTTGTAGGTTCACAAAATACCCCGGGGGCAAGAACTGTGACCCGTAAATACTTGTTCGACCGCATGCAGACCTTCGATTTGCCTAATTTGGAAAAAAAATACTTTCTTAAATGAAGAGCTTCTGTCATGCGAAGGGTACTCAGAAGACCAATTTAAAAGTTTGAAGCGCACTTTTTCTCACTTTAAAAGCCACAAGCCGCTGCTACATATCGCCACCCCCGGAGAATAAAATGGTAATAGCAAAATCACTACTTTTCAGGAAAAATAAAAAACTGATTTTCGACTATATCTTGCCAACTAATTTGTGTAGAGAAACGAGAAATAGGACAATGGTAGCTAATTTTTTATGCTTTATAATGCTTTTAAAGAAGTTTTACTAAGGTTATTTGAACTAAAGATATTTCGAATTTAAAAAGATACTAAAATTCTTGTACTGTTTTAGTTTATTAATATACACTTACAATTTTAATCGCGGCAATTACCAGAACCTATGAATATTGCAATATTACATTACAATAATATTCATTGAAAAATGGATGCCAGATTAATGGAAAACAAGATCATTTGCAATTTTATTCTAGTTAATTTTCAATTTGCATAATTAGGTAACAGAAACTTAAACTTTTATTCTAGGGTTTAAAATGAAACAACGTTATTCTAATAAACTATTATTTTAATTAATAAGTATAGAAAAAAACCATAAGAAAAAAATCAGTCTTCGTGAACTTCATCGGAATCCTCATGATTAAGTTCTTCAGAGCAATTAGCAAATGTGAGGGAGTTATAAAAGGCATGGTAGTAGCTAGGGATTGCTTCTGCCCTACAGAGACTCATAAGGTCGCCGTGTAAAGCCTTACTTATTGAAAGGGGTTTGTTGTAAGCTGGTTTCAATAATTGTATCTCTGTAAGAGAGGTTGAAGCATTATGTTTACCCCGCTTGTTTCTTGGCGCAATTCTTGGAAGCGGTTCGACATTCAACCGAGAATAATCTGCATCATAATCATACTTGAAACGTAGAACTGTAGGCTGTGAATGCAAGACACTTACTTCCATTATTTTAGACCATGCTACTTTATGTCCCTCTTCATCTTTGATGTCTTTAAACTCATTTTGTGTCATTTCCTTCACAGTGTACTTCTCACCATTAACTTTTGCATTCAAAATAATTGCGTAAATCTGTTCAGGTGTATAAACAACTTGATGTTTTAGCTCTCGTTCTATATTAGAGTGCATTGAGTCACCTTCGCTTTGACCATGCCCCGTTTCGAAAAATCGGTGTGTGATATTGATTTTCAGTTTCTGA
This sequence comes from Antitype chi, assembly GCA_947359405.1. Classification (NCBI taxonomy): domain Eukaryota; kingdom Metazoa; phylum Arthropoda; class Insecta; order Lepidoptera; family Noctuidae; genus Antitype; species Antitype chi. The sequence goes on along the minus strand of OX375811.1, from coordinate 13,062,211 downwards.
GCGGCAAAAATATAGAATGCAAAAATAAATCTATTTTTATTTTGACCTCCGCAACCGTCAGAGTAAAATGAGATGTTTTTGATACCTCTTCCTGCTTCACCCATGAGAAATTGCCATAAACAGCTACCAATTTCTATTGCTCCTCTTTTTGCGATTGCGTAGTGCCAAACATAGCAGTAACCTTTCAGTCGAGTACTGTCAAATATTGTGAAGTTATACACAGGGTATTTCCTCTTATAGTGAAATATTCCCACTTGAGATTGAGGAATATTCAACACCTTCTCTAAATCAAAGATTGCAACAGTTGTATCTGAAAGGTCAGCTGATTGTTTTTCTTCGTTTTTTATTTGACGCACGCGTTCTTTATTCTTCTGGTGCTGGTTAAATTTCTCTCGCAGAGTTTCTTCTGTACGAGGATCAGCTTGTCGGTAAAGTGCACATTGACCACATTGGTCTTTTTTGGGGCGATGAAAGGAGTAATTAAATCTGGTGTTAAAAATAGTTTCGTACTGTCTTTTAGATGCCATGCGGCAAGAATAGTGCCCTTCAGTATACCAAGCCTCGTACAACCGGTACATTTTAGATATATTAAGTAATTCGGACAGATATTGTCTGGCCGATTTCTTCCGAGTATAATGACTCTCCACAGTAGGAAATAATTGAATGTGCTCTTTAATATTGTCTTCGGTTTCAAGTGACATTTTGCGAGGTCTATTATCATGACAACCTCTATTGTCACTCAAACCTTTATCAGATTTTACCTTTTCTAAGGCTGTATAAACTGTTTGATGTGATATAGATAGAGTATTAATGAAGAATGTTTTACATACTTGCACTTTTTCTGTGTCTAAATAAAAATAGTATTTAATAGTCTGAGTGCGGTTGTTCTTTCGGTTTATTGTCACTTTTTTTATGTCTTCAGCTATTATATGCTTAGCGATGAATTGCCATTGTAACTCATGATCAGCGAGTTGATAGTATTGCTGCATTATAGTTTCTCTTTGCTGTTGGTTGATCTTGTCTCCACATTTTTTTTGACACTTGCATTCAGCCTTTATCGTTTTTTTCTTAAACTCTTTCTTTGACCTGCAACCTACGTAAGCTTCTCCTGAATTCTTTAACCTTTTACTCTTATTGTCTTGTTTTTCTCTTTCATTTCGAACCCGTTTTCTTGTCAATTTTTTCGCGTTAGTAGCACACAATACCTGTTCTAAGCTTGCAGCAGCAGTTTCAGCTTGAGTTATCACTTCACCGGAACTGTCTATGTTATTTCTTTGGTAATCATCTTCATTAAAACTAATAATATTATAATTAATTGCTGAATGGTTAACCTCTACCTCTGACTGAGAAACATTTGTCAAATCGAAATCTTTTGAGCTTGATGGCACATTTTGGTAACTAACTAAGGTGCACTCAGTCAATTTACCGTTGGAAGAGTCACATGGTTGCAAAGTCTCTTCTAATTCAAAAGTAATAGAAATAAAATTTTCCTTATTTACAGTAAGTTCACTGCCCATAGAAATATTTAAGTCTTTCTGTTCAACTTCCCCTGGGTAGATAATGCTTGCAAAACTGGAAGATGCGTCGACCATATTATTGTCTTCCTCAGCGATAGCAGAAAAGTTTAAACTACGTCTTGATAAAGTTTTTCTATTAATATTTTCATTACCGAGCATTTTTTTTGTATCTGACAATGGTCTATTTTCATACACTATCAAAGGTGATGCTACAAAATCTACTTCATTAAAAATGGAAGATATGTTTGATATGCTCGATGGTGATTTTGTAATATTATTAGCAGCTGATGTTAAATAGTCCGAATCTCCTCCAAAACTTAATGAGCTTTGACTCCGCTGTCTTAGAATTTGGAGTCTCTCTGGACTTGGCAGATATTCACCGGATGAACTCGGAGAGAAGTCTTCATTCCCTTGTTTATCATTTGGATTGTAGTACGTTTTCTTTGTTAATTCTGCAGACCAGAACAAAAGAGTTTTTAATTCGAACCAGTAGTTTCTGAGATTAGCCCTTACATACAAACTTACAAACAAAAATATTACCTCTTTATAATATTATATAATATTATATAATATAGATATAGCCTTCCTCAATAAATGAACTAAGTAACTATCTAACACAAAAATATTTTTTCAACTCAAACCAGTGGTTCCTGAGATTACCACGTTCAACCAACCAAACTATTTTGCTTTATAATATTAATATAGAAATATAGATTAGTTTGGTGAACCTAGCTTCTTATATTGTTTGCTTTTTTATACTTACATTAAATAAAAAAGCAAAAAATATAAGAAGCTAGGTTAAGCTAGAAAAAAATGAGGTAGGTAGGTACCCATAATACGATAGCTTTTTGTTTATTTTAACATAACCATAACATGACATAACAATCACACCTGTATTCCCCGAAGGGTTAGGCAGAGGTGTGTAATACACCCACGTTTCGCCAGTTATGTTTTAAGTCCCATGTAATAGGGGGCGAGCCTATTGTCATCTACCGGGCACAAATCCAGACTCCGTGCTGCTACTGAGAAGTTCCAACTTAATGGAAAAACCCAATAACACTTTGCCCGACCCGGGAATCGAACCCAGGACCTCGAGGTTAGGATCCGCGCTTGCGGCCACTCGACCATCGAGGCAGGAGTTTATTTTTAGTATAATTATTTTAAATACAGGCAAAAATTACTACTTACCTACCTACCAAAAACATAAAATAATATTTAACACTTACCGCGTAAATTATATTCATGTTTCGTTATTTTGTCTTGATCTGTAGTACCATTTTGGGGTGGGTTGTGATCTAAAACATTTAAACGATACGATTTAATGACATTGAATTAATACCTAGATAATAACAAACAGTGATGACAAATTGACATGCATATAGATTAGTTAACGCAAAGAAACTTCATTGTAGGTAATGAGCATTAGGTAGGTTCCAAGGAAGATCAACTGTTTCACTCGAAGTAGGTACCTATTTAAAAATAAGCAAGTTGGTATCTAGGTAGGTGTGTCGAATTTGCAGCTATCAACATCGGGTCACAGATCGAGTACCTACTTACTTAAATAAGATTCTATGGCCATTCTATCTACCTATCACTAATTAAAAGACAATGATACTGTGTAAAAGGCACAGTCGGTACTCACCATCATTAGTAAGATGTTTGGAATCGTCACTTATTTTAGACACCATACTCATAATAACGTCTAAACGAGGATTCCGTTTATTCATTTTATTATTGCAATTAGGTTTACCACTTTTCGCTTTAAAAAAACACTGAATTTACACAAAAATAATAGAAACAACCGCAGCTAAAAAGAAATTACGCTCACGCAATGACGGTTACAAGTGCACTAGAGAAGGTCGAGTAGGTAAACAAACATTGCCACGTGCCGTTTTTTGGTTTAAACACTTGAGACGATTTTACTTATTTTGTTAAGAATTTATAATTGTTGATAATATGATCAATAAACACGACAAAAACTACTTTTTGTGACTTAAATATGAAAGACAGACATATGCTGTCGCTGCCTTTTTGGTAGAAATTATCAAGCTCTACTTTTCTCTAGAATTCAATCATATATCTCTCATCGTAAAGCAGCGTTCGTAAGAAACGTTTTCGTTCGACTGTTTTTTCTCCGATTTACTTTGCAAATCCCACACCACACCACGAAAAAGTATTTTCATCTTTAATATATAGCCTATGACACTCACAAATTACGTAGCTTTCTATTGGTAAAAGAATTTTCAAAATCGATTTAGTATAACAGATTACCCCCCACAACCTCACACCTCACAAAGTCACAAACTTGACCTCTTTATAATATTAATACAGAAGTATAGATTGATGGTCATACTATCGTCCCCAGTACAGAGACGGAGTAGTGCGCATGACCTCCCTGCAGCGCGCGCACGCCGAGTTCTTGTCGCGCAGGCAGCACCGCAGCCAGCAGCATGCACTCAGTCTGCACACGGAGCGCGACCAAGGGCGCGCGCTGATCGCGCGACGGGTTACTGAGGCACAACAACGTCTAACGGTAAGTTCTGTACCAGCATAAGTACATAATGTCTTCATCTTAAGATCTTACACAGTCGTTCTTAACAGACCAGGAGACATAATCAACTTCTGGAGGGAGATAGGCTGTTTGGAATCATCACTGACGGCCGCTATGGCCCACGCACAATGGGCTAAACCCTCTAACGTAGAACATATATCTTCTTCTGTTCGAATCTATAGTAACTATTGTTCGAAGAGAGTCATTGGGATTTACTATCGTCATGAAAGGATTAGTCAGCTATAAATACTTACATATAAACGCCTGCTAATTTAATTTATCTTGTCAAATAAAAATGTCGAAATCTCTACGAATAATACAACAACAATTACAGCATAGTTGCTTAGCAACAAATTCTGCTCGACATGTTGTGGATTTAATAATTAAAGGAGAATTATTTATGGCCTACACGTGATCTGAATATTGCATAGTAATCTTTTTTTCTGTAAATACTCCAACTTATCTATCTATAGAATTTTGAACACAAAACAAATTATCAGCCTATGGCAAGGCAGACAATCAACGTACTTTTAAAACATATTCCGAAACAAACCCTCGGCCTCTTTCTGAACAAATAATATGAGTTTTTTTTCTCATATTTCTTTGTCCTATCCGTTTGCCAAATCCGTTCAGCCATTTTAGTGAGAAGCGTACACAGTATAAAATGGCTGAACGAATTTAGCACATAGGTAAACCATGACCTAGATTAGGACATAGGACTTTTTATCCCGATAAGGATATCCACGGAATCGTGACTTACGCGGGTGAAACCGCGGGGCGCAGATAGCTCTAAATATTTTCTTAAACAAAATCTAATTACACACAGGGAATCGAAGAGGAAGCAGCAAAGGCCGAGCAAACCCTAAACCAACACCTCTCCAATATCGACACCGAGCGAGAAAAAACAGAATACAGAATCCAAGAATGGTTGGACAGAAAACACAAAATTTTAGAAGAAGAGCTAGCAAATCTCCTGGCTGCAGAGAAAGACGCTTTAGATAACAGGCTGGCTGGGGCATTGAGTCAAATAGAGCGATACAAGTTATTAAGAGAACAAATGGGGCGCTACAAGGAGTGGGAGCAGATACGGGTGAACGCTGATAAAGAAGAGTTGGAGATGGTGGAGAGAGAGTTGGAGGTGGCGGACAGAGAATTAGAGATGGCAGATAGAGAGTTGGAAGAGTGTGAGTAGGTATAGGAGGCAAGAATGTGGCGATAATTTTTGATTGTAATTGTAATTTTGATTTTGTATTGTGATTTTGATTGTAATTTATTATTTTAGAATTAATTTTAATTTAACCCTTTATCACTCAAGAACGTGGATTTTTCAAATTTTTTGGATCCGGGTTTTTAACGACATAATAAAATACACGTGTTTCAGTATTTTTCATTTATTAAAATAGTTTAGAAGTTATTTTAAAAAAAGGGGAGTGTTGCTTTAAAGCAACACTGGACCATAAGACTAAAAATGTATGTTCGTCGACTATGAATTACTTAGAAACCTTTTTCAGATAAAATTATGATAGGTGAAAATTTCTGAAACAATTCTTAGTTTTGGTATAACACAGTGCTACCCCACATTTCTCACACATGTTATACGTAAATCCAACGCACTTTGGAAGCTTGCATCTCATTTTTTTTTCAGACCATTGCGGCCAGTGGCCTATCTGGTCTTGGCGTACTGCCATTGGCGGTACGTATTGTGCAGGTCCTTTGCGCTTTTTGGCTTGAATCTCGGTCTCCAGCGAACGCCGGCCAGACATACCAGACTTAGTACCCATTTTACATAGGGTCACTGCAACCTCCTGACGAAAATCTGCTGACGATAAAATGCTTGATGCTGAAAGATTTTTGTATTTTGAGACTCTTTTATAAAGTAACCATGCATTAGCCATCGTGAGGTCTAGATAATGGTAGAACAAGCGCACCTGCCATAGTTTACTACGTAGCCGTATCTTGTAGATGCCCATGATGCTGTCGATGAGGTCGACCCCACCCATGTGACGATTGTACTCTCCAACTACATAGGGTCGCTTTATAGTCACATACTTTGACTTTTGCTTGTCCCATCTTCGAACATCAGCTTCTGGTTTTTGTCCAGCAAAAGTTGAAGCAAGGACGACTATTTTGTTATCCTTCCAAGCAACAGTCGACACATCGATTCCGTTGACGTCAGCTACGTATTCTTCTGAATAACCCCGTTCTTTTTTCATAATTTCCTTTTCTGCTTGCAATTTACAATCTGGTATTCTCTTTCTTCTCACTGTACCAAGACTGTGGATACCTTCTTTAGCCAGATACTCCAACAAACGAAGAGAGGTAAAATAATTATCAAAATATAGCTGGAAATTCTGGTGTCTTGGAATTATGCGCGCTAGTCTTATGACGACGTTGGATGATGCACCCAAATCAGGCTCTTCTTGTAGGACAACATTCTCCTTACCAGTTTCAATTTCAGTTTTATAAGCGAATCCAGAAACGCCACTCAACACAAAGATTTTGTAACCCCATTTGTGTGGTTTGTTGGGATTGTATCTCTTCAATGTATTTCGTGCTTTAGTGGAGCACATTTGCTCGTCAACGCAAAGGTGCTCTTCCAATGGAACTTTGCTGTAGACCTCATTCAAAGACTCCACCACCGGTCTTATTTTGAAAATTCGGTCATGTTCAGGGTTGTTTCTGGGAAGGTCCTTGTTGTTATCATTGAAATGTAAAGTCTGGCGAATTTTCTCAAATTTATTCAATGGCATAGTTTCTTGAATTAGTGTGGTACCTAGGATTGGGCTCCAATGATTAGTAACTCTAGGTAACTGGATAAGAGACATTACATATACCACACCTATGAATTGCCTGACATCCATTTCTGTCATATGTGAAGTGCTATTGGGAGGATCCTTTTGAACTCGGTAAAGGTTTGTCTCTTCTGCAATCTTTTGTATGAGTTCTTGAGGAAACAGGTACAAAAAGAACTGTATGGGAGTATCTAGTTCTAGAAGATCAGGACCTAAGGTCTTGTTTCCCTTGAACATGAGCTGCTCGGCATTCAACTCAAGATTTTTCTTCTTAAAATTCATGTTTGAACATGACCGCTTCATTATAACAAGAGCGGAAAATAGACGCTTTACGAAGCCTGAAGAAGGTCCTTCCCGTGATTGTGATAAATTGTATGTCCGCCACTTCGACCGGTTCTGTGATTCCTGCATCCAGCGGAATCCTGCGGCTCTCAAAAGGTCATCGGTCCACCTTGTGGGAGGCCTTCCAACTTTACGTCTTCCGGTGCGCGGTCACCACTCCAAAACTTTTCGGCCCCAACGGCCATCTGTTCTGCGAGCAATGTGCCCTGCCCACTGGCACTTAAGTTTAGCAATTCTTCGGGCTATGTCGGTTACCTTGGTTCTCCTGCGGATCTCTTCATTCCTGATTCGATCACGCAGGGATACTCCAAGCATAGCACTCTCCATTGCCCTTTGGGTGACTTTAAGCCTTCTTATGACGCCCCTTGTGAGCGACCATGTTTCGGTTACACTGACAAAGACTTTCGTCTTGAGACACTGCGGTATGTGGGACGAGAAGATATTGCGAAGCTTCCCGAACGCTGCCCAGCCCAGTCGGATTCGGCGATTGACCTCTTTCTCTAAGTTGGACCTACCTCACTGGACAGTTTGTCCTAGGTAAACGTACTCGCCCACAACTTCCGGGTGCAGCGCCTCCGACCGTTATGAGAGTGGGTGTTACATGGACATTGGACATGACCATTGTCTTGTCCATGTTCATTTTTAGACCCACTCTTTCGCAAGCTCTACTGAGGTCATCGAGCATTGTACTGAGGTCCTCCATGGTCTCATATCATCGGCAAACCGAAGGTGAGTGATGTACTCGCCATTGATGTTGATGCCAGTCTGTTTCCAGTCCAGAACCTTGTTATAATAAATACCGGTCGTGGTGGAGAGCAGTGGCTCTCCTTACCCACTTATGACTTCGAATGTATCTAAATAAATTAATAAAATGTATTTTCCAGATAAAATCCGCGACATTAACGAGCCACACGGACCAAATCCAGTCCAGCGCGTCGTACCGCGCACGGCTGCACGCGAACGTTTCGGCATACTGCAGCGCCATGCAGGGCACGCTGGCGGCCATCAAGCACACCTTCATGACGTCACTGCATAGCGCGCAGGCCGTCACTGTTCAAAGGAACATAGAGGCCACCACGCCGATGAGGGTGAGTTGGCAAGGGGTTATTGTTAGTTAAATGGTAGTTGTAGTATATTCGCTTCAATGTAATCGTTAGGCAAATGGCCAGCTTAACGCGACTAGAACAATCCCTTGATGTTTCTGTCGAAATTGGCAAGCGTATTACCATTTAATACAACCATGAGCTAAGTTAATTTATTGTGAACTAGCATCGCATGGGTGTACAGTGTATGTGACGGATGTCGTTATAATTTTAAAAGATATTAATTTTAACGATATTCAGTAAAGGGCAATTTTGATATACATTAAATGCACAACATATTTATTTTGATCTTTCTTGTAAGGTTTGTCTAGCGTTCGTAATAAACGCTCCCTAAATGTGTTTTTTACAAACAAAACAACATCATTAGAAATCTTTGAAATTCATGGCTTTTTTCTACTATAATATCCTTGTAGTATACATATAAAGTTATAAACCTTCCGGAAGAAATTCTTTTAATGTTAGTATAAACCATATGAAAATCCATTGTTCGGTTTAGCAGAAGTAAGCAGAGAAACGGGCAAAAACAGCGATTTTATTTTATACTTTTTAGTGGTAAGAATTATGGGATGACTGCTAAAGTTAGAAGCGATATTGCTGTTGCTTAAAATTAAACATTATAATCATAACAATAAGGAATGGTACTTATTTACCAGTTATATTCATATACAAGCTGGCCCATGCCCGTTGGGCGGTAAACATTTTTATGTCACTCAATAGATCACGACACGGTCGCGGTTCCATACCTATGTCGTATTATCTCTTTAACCATTCGTCCAAATTATATGCAGTAAAGGGAAAAGTTTTTTGTTTTAAACACTTGAGACGATTTTACTTATTTTGTTAAGAATTTATAATTGTTGATAATATGATCAATAAACACGACAAAAACTACTTTTTGTGACTTAAATATGAAAGACAGACATATGCTGTCGCTGCCTTTTTGGTAGAAATTATCAAGCTCTACTTTTCTCTAGAATTCAATCATATATCTCTCATCGTAAAGCAGCGTTCGTAAGAAACGTTTTCGTTCGACTGTTTTTTCTCCGATTTACTTTGCAAATCCCACACCACACCACGAAAAAGTATTTTCATCTTTAATATATAGCCTATGACACTCACAAATTACGTAGCTTTCTATTGGTAAAAGAATTTTCAAAATCGATTTAGTATAACAGATTACCCCCCACAACCTCACACCTCACAAAGTCACAAACTTGACCTCTTTATAATATTAATACAGAAGTATAGATTGATGGTCATACTATCGTCCCCAGTACAGAGACGGAGTAGTGCGCATGACCTCCCTGCAGCGCGCGCACGCCGAGTTCTTGTCGCGCAGGCAGCACCGCAGCCAGCAGCATGCACTCAGTCTGCACACGGAGCGCGACCAAGGGCGCGCGCTGATCGCGCGACGGGTTACTGAGGCACAACAACGTCTAACGGTAAGTTCTGTACCAGCATAAGTACATAATGTCTTCATCTTAAGATCTTACACAGTCGTTCTTAACAGACCAGGAGACATAATCAACTTCTGGAGGGAGATAGGCTGTTTGGAATCATCACTGACGGCCGCTATGGCCCACGCACAATGGGCTAAACCCTCTAACGTAGAACATATATCTTCTTCTGTTCGAATCTATAGTAACTATTGTTCGAAGAGAGTCATTGGGATTTACTATCGTCATGAAAGGATTAGTCAGCTATAAATACTTACATATAAACGCCTGCTAATTTAATTTATCTTGTCAAATAAAAATGTCGAAATCTCTACGAATAATACAACAACAATTACAGCATAGTTGCTTAGCAACAAATTCTGCTCGACATGTTGTGGATTTAATAATTAAAGGAGAATTATTTATGGCCTACACGTGATCTGAATATTGCATAGTAATCTTTTTTTCTGTAAATACTCCAACTTATCTATCTATAGAATTTTGAACACAAAACAAATTATCAGCCTATGGCAAGGCAGACAATCAACGTACTTTTAAAACATATTCCGAAACAAACCCTCGGCCTCTTTCTGAACAAATAATATGAGTTTTTTTTCTCATATTTCTTTGTCCTATGCGTTTGCCAAATCCGTTCAGCCATTTTAGTGAGAAGCGTACACAGTATAAAATGGCTGAACGAATTTAGCACATAGGTAAACCATGACCTAGATTAGGACATAGGACTTTTTATCCCGATAAGGATATCCACGGAATCGTGACTTACGCGGGTGAAACCGCGGGGCGCAGATAGCTCTAAATATTTTCTTAAACAAAATCTAATTACACACAGGGAATCGAAGAGGAAGCAGCAAAGGCCGAGCAAACCCTAAACCAACACCTCTCCAATATCGACACCGAGCGAGAAAAAACAGAATACAGAATCCAAGAATGGTTGGACAGAAAACACAAAATTTTAGAAGAAGAGCTAGCAAATCTCCTGGCTGCAGAGAAAGACGCTTTAGATAACAGGCTGGCTGGGGCATTGAGTCAAATAGAGCGATACAAGTTATTAAGAGAACAAATGGGGCGCTACAAGGAGTGGGAGCAGATACGGGTGAACGCTGATAAAGAAGAGTTGGAGATGGTGGAGAGAGAGTTGGAGGTGGCGGACCGAGAATTAGAGATGGCAGATAGAGAGTTGGAAGAGTGTGAGTAGGTATAGGAGGCAAGAGTGTGCCGATAATTTTTGATTGTAATTGTAATTTTGATTTTGTATTGTGATTTTGATTGTAATTTATTATTTTAGAATTAATTTTAATTTAACCCTTTATCACTCAAGAACGTGGATTTTTCAAATTTTTTGGATCCGGGTTTTTAACGACATAATAAAATACACGTGTTTCAGTATTTTTCATTTATTAAAATAGTTTAGAAGTTATTTTAAAAAAAGGGGAGTGTTGCTTTAAAGCAACACTGGACCATAAGACTAAAAATGTATGTTCGTCGACTATGAATTACTTAGAAACCTTTTTCAGATAAAATTATGATAGGTGAAAATTTCTGAAACAATTCTTAGTTTTGGTATAACACAGTGCTACCCCACATTTCTCACACATGTTATACGTAAATCCAACGCACTTTGGAAGCTTGCATCTCATTTTTTTTTCAGACCATTGCGGCCAGTGGCCTATCTGGTCTTGGCGTACTGCCATTGGCGGTACGTATTGTGCAGGTCCTTTGCGCTTTTTGGCTTGAATCTCGGTCTCCAGCGAACGCCGGCCAGACATACCAGACTTTGTACCCATTTTACATAGGGTCACTGCAACCTCCTGACGAAAATCACCAAATCGTCAACGAACCAACTAGACAGACACTGACTACTTCATCCTGCATAGACCTAATATTTACCAATCAAAGACAATACAAATTAACTATTGAAAATACTGGAATTTCTGACCACAAAAGCCTCAACTATTCGCAACACTCACCAGGAATAGAACAACATATTTCTACTTACTTCAGGACGAAAAGACTATTTAATGAAAAATCAATATCACAGTTTAAACTTAACCTTAGCCAAACGGACTGGAACGAAACACTATGCAAAAATAAAAATGTTAATGAAATTTACACCGAATTTGCTAATAAGATGCAAGTGTTACTAAATAAAACTATACCTAAAAAACGAGTAAAAATTAAAAATAATAAAAAGAAACCTTACTTAACTGTAGGTTTAAAAAAATCATGTGAGCACAAAAGATTGCTAAAAATTTTTATAGAAAAGACTAATAACGAACTTTTAAAAACACACTATAAAAGCTATGAAAAAATCTTGAAGAAATGTGTAAAACTATCGAAGAAATGTAATTATATTGAGGAAATGAAGCGCTCACAAAATAAACCTAAAACCATGTGGAACATTATTAAAAACAACCTTAAACCAGACTTCAAGTGCCATATTAAAAATGTTACCTTGCGTTATGATGAAAATAAAACCACAAGTACACCAACAACGGTTGCTAATATATTTAATGACTTTTTTGCTTCGGTCGGCGAACCGCTACCCAACAGCATGTCGAATACATGCCCAGTCCTTACACCCTCAATAAATTCCCTATTCGTCCAACCCGCCACGGAGCGTGAAATTTATAATATAATACGTAAAATGAAGAACAAGCGCAGTGCCGGAGTTGACGAAATACCAGCTTTCCTAATTAAAGAATGTATAAATGAATTGACACCACCTTTAACTAAACTAATAAATAAATCCTTTGACGAAGGTATCTTTCCGGATAAATTAAAAGAAGCTAAACTACGACCAATATTTAAAAAAGGCGGCAAGCCACAATATCCCTGTTCCTACCGGCCAATAGCCCTTCTACCAGTTATATCCAAAATTTTCGAAAAAACAATGGCCACTAGAATTAGCAAGTTTTTGGAAAAATTCAACCTTTTGGACATAAACCAGTTTGGCTTTAGGCAAGAAAGATCGACCACACTCGCGGTATATAATTACGTACAAGAAATATATAACTGCATCAATGACAAACAATATGCCATAGGCTTGTTCCTAGACATGACTAAAGCATATGATAGGGTTTCCCATGACATTTTGTTACAAAAATTATATGGCATAGGAATTCGGGGTACGGGCTATAAATGGCTAAAATCTTACCTAAAAAATAGAAAACAATATGTTGAAATAGAATACTACAACAAAGAGGCAAAAGAAATACAAATTGTAAAATCGCAGACAAATATTCTTAACCACTCCATTCCACAAGGCACTGTTTTGGGGTGTATATTATTTATTATATATATAAACGACCTACCTAAAATAATTGATACGAAGTGCGTTCTATTCGCGGACGACGTATCTCTAGTGTTTAGAAGCACTGAAAACACTCAAACTTTGACAAACATTGAAAAAACATATGAAATAGTTAAATCGTGGCTAGAAAAGCACAATCTACAAATTAATGCTAACAAAAGTAATCTACTACAATTTAGGACATACCAACGAAAGCCGCTTAGCATAAATAACCTTAGTAATACATTAAATATCCCAGAAAGAGACGATTTAACGCTTCTTGGTTTAACATTGGACAATAATCTAACATGGAAAAAGCATATCGGAAGTCTGAAGACTAAGTTATCAAAATTTATATACGCATTAAGCAAATTAAAAAGCAACACAAACTATGAGACCGCGCTCTCAACATACTATGCCTATGCTTATGCATGGTTTAACTATGGCATAATATTGTGGGGTGAAAGCACTGATTTTTATGATATTTTCATCATGCAAAAGAAATGTATACGCATCCTTATGAACATTAAACCATGGGAAAGTTGTAAGCCACATTTCATAAAAAATCAAATAATAACATTACCCTCCCTGTACATATTGCAAATAATTACGTTCGTGCAGAAACACAGAGATTACTTTCAATCAAATATAGAAGCAAACCAAAATTATAACCGTAGAAACAAAAACAAGTTGATAACACCGACACCAAAATTAAAAATAATGAAAAATAGCCCCAACTATAGAATCGCAAAATTTTATAATAAACTACCGAATTACTTAAAAGATGACGATAATAAAAATTCATTCTATAGCAATCTAAGATTATTTTTAATAGAGAAATGTTATTACACAGTTGACGAATACATGATGGATAAAACTTTATAGATGTAAAATATAAAATATTGTAAAATCATATGCCATAATTCAATTCAATTCAATTTAATCAAGAACTTGACATGACATGATTGTAACTACCTTTTCCATAAATTATTTATTGTACTGTTTTTACTACCTACCCACTCGTAGTACTACAATCTGACTACTTAAGACTTTATGTGACTTTATGTGTGTTGTTGTATGTTATTTATTACTGTTAATTGGACATCTTAATGACTTTTTATTTTATTTTATTTTGATTACCGACATGTATTGTATTGTGTTAGTTAATAATTCGTATTAATATTAGTTTAGTTAATTATGTGTTATTTATGTTAATTCAAATTAAAATTTATGTTAATTCAATTGAAACTCAACAGCAAACCGACATTGTGCTTTGCAGTGCCCTGACAGGGTTCATGTACAAAAACCGACAATTGTAAAATGTGTAATGTGCATGAGAGCAAATAAATAAATAAATAAATAAATAAAATCTGCTGACGATAAAATGCTTGATGCTGAAAGATTTTTGTATTTTGAGACTCTTTTATAAAGTAACCATGCATTAGCCATCGTGAGGTCTAGATAATGGTAGAACAAGCGCACCTGCCATAGTTTACTACGTAGCCGTATCTTGTAGATGCCCATGATGCTGTCGATGAGGTCGACCCCACCCATGTGACGATTGTACTCTCCAACTACATAGGGTCGCTTTATAGTCACATACTTTGACTTTTGCTTGTCCCATCTTCGAACATCAGCTTCTGGTTTTTGTCCAGCAAAAGTTGAAGCAAGGACGACTATTTTGTTATCCTTCCAAGCAACAGTCGACACATCGATTCCGTTGACGTCAGCTACGTATTCTTCTGAATAACCCCGTTCTTTTTTCATAATTTCCTTTTCTGCTTGCAATTTACAATCTGGTATTCTCTTTCTTCTCACTGTACCAAGACTGTGGATACCTTCTTTAGCCAGATACTCCAACAAACGAAGAGAGGTAAAATAATTATCAAAATATAGCTGGAAATTCTGGTGTCTTGGAATTATGCGCGCTAGTCTTATGACGACGTTGGATGATGCACCCAAATCAGGCTCTTCTTGTAGGACAACATTCTCCTTACCAGTTTCAATTTCAGTTTTATAAGCGAATCCAGAAACGCCACTCAACACAAAGATTTTGTAACCCCATTTGTGTGGTTTGTTGGGATTGTATCTCTTCAATGTATTTCGTGCTTTAGTGGAGCACATTTGCTCGTCAACGCAAAGGTGCTCTTCCAATGGAACTTTGCTGTAGACCTCATTCAAAGACTCCACCACCGGTCTTATTTTGAAAATTCGGTCATGTTCAGGGTTGTTTCTGGGAAGGTCCTTGTTGTTATCATTGAAATGTAAAGTCTGGCGAATTTTCTCAAATTTATTCAATGGCATAGTTTCTTGAATTAGTGTGGTACCTAGGATTGGGCTCCAATGATTAGTAACTCTAGGTAACTGGATAAGAGACATTACATATACCACACCTATGAATTGCCTGACATCCATTTCTGTCATATGTGAAGTGCTATTGGGAGGATCCTTTTGAACTCGGTAAAGGTTTGTCTCTTCTGCAATCTTTTGTATGAGTTCTTGAGGAAACAGGTACAAAAAGAACTGTATGGGAGTATCTAGTTCTAGAAGATCAGGACCTAAGGTCTTGTTTCCCTTGAACATGAGCTGCTCGGCATTCAACTCAAGATTTTTCTTCTTAAAATTCATGTTTGAACATGACCGCTTCATTATAACAAGAGCGGAAAATAGACGCTTTACGAAGCCTGAAGAAGGTCCTTCCCGTGATTGTGATAAATTGTATGTCCGCCACTTCGACCGGTTCTGTGATTCCTGCATCCAGCGGAATCCTGCGGCTCTCAAAAGGTCATCGGTCCACCTTGTGGGAGGCCTTCCAACTTTACGTCTTCCGGTGCGCGGTCACCACTCCAAAACTTTTCGGCCCCAACGGCCATCTGTTCTGCGAGCAATGTGCCCTGCCCACTGGCACTTAAGTTTAGCAATTCTTCGGGCTATGTCGGTTACCTTGGTTCTCCTGCGGATCTCTTCATTCCTGATTCGATCACGCAGGGATACTCCAAGCATAGCACTCTCCATTGCCCTTTGGGTGACTTTAAGCCTTCTTATGACGCCCCTTGTGAGCGACCATGTTTCGGTTACACTGACAAAGACTTTCGTCTTGAGACACTGCGGTATGTGGGACGAGAAGATATTGCGAAGCTTCCCGAACGCTGCCCAGCCCAGTCGGATTCGGCGATTGACCTCTTTCTCTAAGTTGGACCTACCTCACTGGACAGTTTGTCCTAGGTAAACGTACTCGCCCACAACTTCCGGGTGCAGCGCCTCCGACCGTTATGAGAGTGGGTGTTACATGGACATTGGACATGACCATTGTCTTGTCCATGTTCATTTTTAGACCCACTCTTTCGCAAGCTCTACTGAGGTCATCGAGCATTGTACTGAGGTCCTCCATGGTCTCATATCATCGGCAAACCGAAGGTGAGTGATGTACTCGCCATTGATGTTGATGCCAGTCTGTTTCCAGTCCAGAACCTTGTTATAATAAATACCGGTCGTGGTGGAGAGCAGTGGCTCTCCTTACCCACTTATGACTTCGAATGTATCTAAATAAATTAATAAAATGTATTTTCCAGATAAAATCCGCGACATTAACGAGCCACACGGACCAAATCCAGTCCAGCGCGTCGTACCGCGCACGGCTGCACGCGAGCGTTTCGGCATACTGCAGCGCCATGCAGGGCACGCTGGCGGCCATCAAGCACACCTTCATGACGTCACTGCATAGCGCGCAGGCCGTCACTGTTCAAAGGAACATAGAGGCCACCACGCCGATGAGGGTGAGTTGGCAAGGGGTTATTGTTAGTTAAATGGTAGTTGTAGTATATTCGCTTCAATGTAATCGTTAGGCAAATGGCCAGCTTAACGCGACTAGAACAATCCCTTGATGTTTCTGTCGAAATTGGCAAGCGTATTACCATTTAATACAACCATGAGCTAAGTTAATTTATTGTGAACTAGCATCGCATGGGTGTACAGTGTATGTGACGGATGTCGTTATAATTTTAAAAGATATTAATTTTAACGATATTCAGTAAAGGGCAATTTTGATATACATTAAATGCACAACATATTTATTTTGATCTTTCTTGTAAGGTTTGTCTAGCGTTCGTAATAAACGCTCCCTAAATGTGTTTTTTACAAACAAAACAACATCATTAGAAATCTTTGAAATTCATGGCTTTTTTCTACTATAATATCCTTGTAGTATACATATAAAGTTATAAACCTTCCGGAAGAAATTCTTTTAATGTTAGTATAAACCATATGAAAATCCATTGTTCGGTTTAGCAGAAGTAAGCAGAGAAACGGGCAAAAACAGCGATTTTATTTTATACTTTTTAGTGGTAAGAATTATGGGATGACTGCTAAAGTTAGAAGCGATATTTGCTGTTGCTTAAAATTAAACATTATAATCATAACAATAAGGAATGGTACTTATTTACCAGTTATATTCATATACAAGCTGGCCCATGCCCGTTGGGCGGTAAACATTTTTATGTCACTCAATAGATCACGACACGGTCGCGGTTCCATACCTATGTCGTATTATCTCTTTAACCATTCGTCCAAATTATATGCAGTAAAGGGAAAAGTTTTTTGTTTTAAACACTTGAGACGATTTTACTTATTTTGTTAAGAATTTATAATTGTTGATAATATGATCAATAAACACGACAAAAACTACTTTTTGTGACTTAAATATGAAAGACAGACATATGCTGTCGCTGCCTTTTTGGTAGAAATTATCAAGCTCTACTTTTCTCTAGAATTCAATCATATATCTCTCATCGTAAAGCAGCGTTCGTAAGAAACGTTTTCGTTCGACTGTTTTTTCTCCGATTTACTTTGCAAATCCCACACCACACCACGAAAAAGTATTTTCATCTTTAATATATAGCCTATGACACTCACAAATTACGTAGCTTTCTATTGGTAAAAGAATTTTCAAAATCGATTTAGTATAACAGATTACCCCCCACAACCTCACACCTCACAAAGTCACAAACTTGACCTCTTTATAATATTAATACAGAAGTATAGATTGATGGTCATACTATCGTCCCCAGTACAGAGACGGAGTAGTGCGCATGACCTCCCTGCAGCGCGCGCACGCCGAGTTCTTGTCGCGCAGGCAGCACCGCAGCCAGCAGCATGCACTCAGTCTGCACACGGAGCGCGACCAAGGGCGCGCGCTGATCGCGCGACGGGTTACTGAGGCACAACAACGTCTAACGGTAAGTTCTGTACCAGCATAAGTACATAATGTCTTCATCTTAAGATCTTACACAGTCGTTCTTAACAGACCAGGAGACATAATCAACTTCTGGAGGGAGATAGGCTGTTTGGAATCATCACTGACGGCCGCTATGGCCCACGCACAATGGGCTAAACCCTCTAACGTAGAACATATATCTTCTTCTGTTCGAATCTATAGTAACTATTGTTCGAAGAGAGTCATTGGGATTTACTATCGTCATGAAAGGATTAGTCAGCTATAAATACTTACATATAAACGCCTGCTAATTTAATTTATCTTGTCAAATAAAAATGTCGAAATCTCTACGAATAATACAACAACAATTACAGCATAGTTGCTTAGCAACAAATTCTGCTCGACATGTTGTGGATTTAATAATTAAAGGAGAATTATTTATGGCCTACACGTGATCTGAATATTGCATAGTAATCTTTTTTTCTGTAAATACTCCAACTTATCTATCTATAGAATTTTGAACACAAAACAAATTATCAGCCTATGGCAAGGCAGACAATCAACGTACTTTTAAAACATATTCCGAAACAAACCCTCGGCCTCTTTCTGAACAAATAATATGAGTTTTTTTTCTCATATTTCTTTGTCCTATCCGTTTGCCAAATCCGTTCAGCCATTTTAGTGAGAAGCGTACACAGTATAAAATGGCTGAACGAATTTAGCACATAGGTAAACCATGACCTAGATTAGGACATAGGACTTTTTATCCCGATAAGGATATCCACGGAATCGTGACTTACGCGGGTGAAACCGCGGGGCGCAGATAGCTCTAAATATTTTCTTAAACAAAATCTAATTACACACAGGGAATCGAAGAGGAAGCAGCAAAGGCCGAGCAAACCCTAAACCAACACCTCTCCAATATCGACACCGAGCGAGAAAAAACAGAATACAGAATCCAAGAATGGTTGGACAGAAAACATAAAATTTTAGAAGAAGAGCTAGCAAATCTCCTGGCTGCAGAGAAAGACGCTTTAGATAACAGGCTGGCTGGGTCGAGTAAGTCTAGTTATTTAACAACCTACTCAATTTGGACATAAAAAACAACGAATATGCATACTTTTTCGACAGTAATTACACCCTGACTCTTGACATGTTTTCTTACAACACAGGGAAAATCAACAAATATGGATGGAGGGACATCTTTAGCCAGATCAGATCCAACATATTTACCGACTACGATCAAGATTATGCAAAAGTTAGCGCCGACAATGCGGAAATGAGAAATAAATGTCATAATTTAACCATTTCAATTAACAAACACATCAAAAATACCCTAGAAATACCTCAATTACCAGATACCAATATAACATCTAAACAACTACAAATTAACTTCAATGATACAGATTTAACTACCAATAGTATGGATTTTTTTCGTACACAATAATATACGAATCCTACATCAAAATATAGCCGGACTTTTGAACAAAGCAGATTTACTTACGATTCATCTGCAAGAGCTAACGATAAGTCGAAGAAATATAGATATTATATGCATAACCGAACACTTTATTATGCGTAGTCAAGAACACCTATTAAAAATACCAAACTATAAGCTTGCTGCATGTTATGCAAGACGTGAAAAGAAAAGGGGAGGCGCCTGCATTCTGGTGAACAAGTCTCTTCAATACACAGAACTTGGAGGTGCAACAAGATATTCTGTAACAGGTGTAATCGAATGTTGTGCTATTGAATTAGTAGAACAAAAATTGATAATTATATGTGTATATAGGCCACCTAAGTCAAATAATTTAAATATTTTTTATGATAACTTAGAAATAATTTTAAAATCAGTATGTACCAACCCTAACAAAAAAATTGTTGTTTGCGGGGACTTTAATATAGACAGGTTAAAAAGAAATAACATTAGCTTAGACTTTGAATATTTTCTGTTGGGATTTAACCTCAGACTTGAACTTGATCAACCAACTCGGCTATCTAGTAGCAGCTGTCTGGATAATTTCGCTCATAATTCTAAGAATAAATGTAAATGTGAAGTAATAGACTTTGCCTTGTCTGATCACTCTGCACAAATATTTGAGATTAAAGTAAACAAAACCTATAGACTAAACTCATGGCATGTAAAAAAGCGGGACCTATCTTTGGAAAACCTAACAAAATTCTATAGCTACCTACAATGCCTTTCATTTACTGAAATATATGAGACAGAAAATGTTAATGAAGCGTATAACATATTTATGCAGCAGTTTAGTTTGTTATATAAACTTTGTTTTCCTTTCAAGTTAGTTATGATAAAACCAAATAAAAAAATTAAGTGGATCTCTAGAGGAATACGATTATGTAGTAGGAAGCAGCGTCACCTTCTATGGGAGCACAGACTTAAGCCATCAAATGAAAACAAAAACAAATTTAAAAATTACTCCCGGTGTTTTAGGAAAATTGTAAAATTAACTCAAAAGGCTCAAAATAACTATTTTATTAAGAACTCACACAATAAATCAAAAGCGTCCTGGCAGGTTATAAACAATAAAGCATATACTTATGAACCCATTTCTCAAATAAAAATAGATAATACAATTATTAATAAACCCAAGGAAATTGCAGACGCTTTCAACAACTATTTCATTAATCAGATTAAAAACTCACCTAAAATATCACTCGAAACAAGTGATCTACACGAAAACCCTAATACAATGTTCATGAGACCAGTTGTACCTCAAGACGTACTCAGGGTAATAAAATCATTAAAAAATAAAAATAGCCTAGGATATGATGAAATAGCAACGAAAGTTATAAAATTTGTAGCAAATAACATAATCGTACATATTAGCCACATTATTAACTTAGCCATCAGCACTGGTATATTTCCTGACGGTTTAAAAACAGTCATAGTTAAACCGCTTCATAAAAAGAATTGCAGGGAGGATTTAGCCAACTATAGACCGATTGCTTTAATTCCTGTGTTTTCCAAAGTTGTAGAAAAGATTATATATGAATTAATAAACAACTTTCTGACAAAATACAACATACTATGTGATGAACAAGCAGGCTTTAGAAAAAATAAAAACATTAATACAGCAATATATAATTTTTTACACGAAATAATGATAAATGTAGATAATAAAACTCCTATCTGTGCCGTTTTTACAGACATGACTAAAGCTTTTGACTGTGTCAATCATGATATCTTATTGAACAAGCTTAATAGCTACGGTTTAAGGGGAAACGTGCTAAATCTTCTAAAATCCTACCTTAGTAACCGCACACAATATACAGAGATATCCAGAATTTGTCTCAAATCAAAATGTGAACTAAAATATCAATCTGATGGTAAAATTGTTAAATTCGGTGTACCGCAAGGTAGTGTATTGGGTCCCCCACTGTTTTTGCTGTATATAAATGATCTGCCCCGTCAGATACCAAATCCAATGGTTCTATTTGCCGATGACAGCACAGTACTGATAAAATGTACAAATATTAATAATTATGAACAGGATATCAACATTAATCTTAGAAATATTATTACTTGGCTTGATAAAAATAACTTGGTAATAAATATACCAAAGACTAATTTGATGCATTTTCACCAACGTACAATTCCACCGAATGTTAATGTACAGTACAACGGACAGGTGATCAATCAAACAAAGGTCGCGAAATTTTTAGGAATTCATATAGACGATCAATTAACGTGGAAACCGCAAGCTGAAGAGGTGTGTAAAAAGTTAAGCACTGCAGCTTATGTTCTTTTTAACCTGGCAAAAAAAGTGGACATAAAGACTGCTTTAGTAGCATACCATGGTTTGGCCGCATCGGTCTTGAGGTTTGGAATTATTTTTTGGGGTAACTGCAGTCTAAGAGATAACATATTTAAAGCCCAAAAACGTTGTGTTAGAGCAATGTGTAGTCTTAAACCTAGAGATAGTTGTGAACCTCTATTCAAGTCTTTGAAAATTCTTACTTTTCCGTGTTTATATATTTTAGAAATGGCAATTTTTGTAAAAACAAATGAAAATTTGTTTGCTAAGGTCTCGGACACTAAGAAGGGTCCCGTGAGAAGTCAATACAAAAACCTCTTAGTTATCGGTGGCTATAAAACAGCACTACTTAAAAAAAAGTGTTTTCTGTATGGGCCCAATAATATTTAATAAACTACCCGACAGCTTAAAATGTGACACCCTTCAACAATTTAAAAATAAACTCAAGACTTTTTTGATACAGAAATGTTACTATTCGATAAGTGATTTTTTGAACGACCCTATGTGTGACATCTCAACAGTTTAATATTATTGACATTATTGAAACACTTTTGCGCACGATTTAAACTTGTTAAAATTATTTATTAATTTACTAACTATTTTATAATTTTGCTCATGACCTTATAATAATATTAACATAGGTGACATTACCTATTTATTAAATTTTGCATGCCAAAACTCAGGCAGAATGTACCCGGCTCACTATATTTTATAACAACTTTATTGTACAATACCTACATTCTATGCGAATAAATGATTTGATTTGATTTGATTTGGGGCATTGAGTCAAATAGAGCGATACAAGTTATTAAGAGAACAAATGGGGCGCTACAAGGAGTGGGAACAGATACGGGTGAACGCTGATAAAGAAGAGTTGGAGATGGTGGAGAGAGAGTTGGAGGTGGCGGACAGAGAATTAGAGATGGCAGATAGAGAGTTGGAAGAGTGTGAGTAGGTATAGGAGGCAAGAGTGTGCCGATAATTTTTGATTGTAATTGTAATTTTGATTTTGTATTGTGATTTTGATTGTAATTTATTATTTTAGAATTAATTTTAATTTAACCCTTTATCACTCAAGAACGTGGATTTTTCAAATTTTTTGGATCCGGGTTTTTAACGACATAATAAAATACACGTGTTTCAGTATTTTTCATTTATTAAAATAGTTTAGAAGTTATTTTAAAAAAAGGGGAGTGTTGCTTTAAAGCAACACTGGACCATAAGACTAAAAATGTATGTTCGTCGACTATGAATTACTTAGAAACCTTTTTCAGATAAAATTATGATAGGTGAAAATTTCTGAAACAATTCTTAGTTTTGGTATAACACAGTGCTACCCCACATTTCTCACACATGTTATACGTAAATCCAACGCACTTTGGAAGCTTGCATCTCATTTTTTTTTCAGACCATTGCGGCCAGTGGCCTATCTGGTCTTGGCGTATTGCCATTGGCGGTACGTATTGTGCAGGTCCTTTGCGCTTTTTGGCTTGAATCTCGGTCTCCAGCGAACGCCGGCCAGACATACCAGACTTTGTACCCATTTTACATAGGGTCACTGCAACCTCCTGACGAAAATCTGCTGACGATAAAATGCTTGATGCTGAAAGATTTTTGTATTTTGAGACTCTTTTATAAAGTAACCATGCATTAGCCATCGTGAGGTCTAGATAATGGTAGAACAAGCGCACCTGCCATCGTTTACTACGTAGCCGTATCTTGTAGATGCCCATGATGCTGTCGATGAGGTCGACCCCACCCATGTGACGATTGTACTCTCCAACTACATAGGGTCGCTTTATAGTCACATACTTTGACTTTTGCTTGTCCCATCTTCGAACATCAGCTTCTGGTTTTTGTCCAGCAAAAGTTGAAGCAAGGACGACTATTTTGTTATCCTTCCAAGCAACAGTCGACACATCGATTCCGTTGACGTCAGCTACGTATTCTTCTGAATAACCCCGTTCTTTTTTCATAATTTCCTTTTCTGCTTGCAATTTACAATCTGGTATTCTCTTTCTTCTCACTGTACCAAGACTGTGGATACCTTCTTTAGCCAGATACTCCAACAAACGAAGAGAGGTAAAATAATTATCAAAATATAGCTGGAAATTCTGGTGTCTTGGAATTATGCGCGCTAGTCTTATGACGACGTTGGATGATGCACCCAAATCAGGCTCTTCTTGTAGGACAACATTCTCCTTACCAGTTTCAATTTCAGTTTTATAAGCGAATCCAGAAACGCCACTCAACACAAAGATTTTGTAACCCCATTTGTGTGGTTTGTTGGGATTGTATCTCTTCAATGTATTTCGTGCTTTAGTGGAGCACATTTGCTCGTCAACGCAAAGGTGCTCTTCCAATGGAACTTTGCTGTAGACCTCATTCAAAGACTCCACCACCGGTCTTATTTTGAAAATTCGGTCATGTTCAGGGTTGTTTCTGTCCTGGAAGGTCCTTGTTGTTATCATTGAAATGTAAAGTCTGGCGAATTTTCTCAAATTTATTCAATGGCATAGTTTCTTGAATTAGTGTGGTACCTAGGATTGGGCTCCAATGATTAGTAACTCTAGGTAACTGGATAAGAGACATTACATATACCACACCTATGAATTGCCTGACATCCATTTCTGTCATATGTGAAGTGCTATTGGGATCCTTTTGAACTCGGTAAAGGTTTGTCTCTTCTGCAATCTTTTGTATGAGTTCTTGAGGAAACAGGTACAAAAAGAACTGTATGGGAGTATCTAGTTCTAGAAGATCAGGACCTAAGGTCTTGTTTCCCTTGAACATGAGCTGCTCGGCATTCAACTCAAGATTTTTCTTCTTAAAATTCATGTTTGAACATGACCGCTTCATTATAACAAGAGCGGAAAATAGACGCTTTACGAAGCCTGAAGAAGGTCCTTCCCGTGATTGTGATAAATTGTATGTCCGCCACTTCGACCGGTTCTGTGATTCCTGCATCCAGCGGAATCCTGCGGCTCTCAAAAGGTCATCGGTCCACCTTGTGGGAGGCCTTCCAACTTTACGTCTTCCGGTGCGCGGTCACCACTCCAAAACTTTTCGGCCCCAACGGCCATCTGTTCTGCGAGCAATGTGCCCTGCCCACTGGCACTTAAGTTTAGCAATTCTTCGGGCTATGTCGGTTACCTTGGTTCTCCTGCGGATCTCTTCATTCCTGATTCGATCACGCAGGGATACTCCAAGCATAGCACTCTCCATTGCCCTTTGGGTGACTTTAAGCCTTCTTATGACGCCCCTTGTGAGCGACCATGTTTCGGTTACACTGACAAAGACTTTCGTCTTGAGACACTGCGGTATGTGGGACGAGAAGATATTGCGAAGCTTCCCGAACGCTGCCCAGCCCAGTCGGATTCGGCGATTGACCTCTTTCTCTAAGTTGGACCTACCTCACTGGACAGTTTGTCCTAGGTAAACGTACTCGCCCACAACTTCCGGGTGCAGCGCCTCCGACCGTTATGAGAGTGGGTGTTACATGGACATTGGACATGACCATTGTCTTGTCCATGTTCATTTTTAGACCCACTCTTTCGCAAGCTCTACTGAGGTCATCGAGCATTGTACTGAGGTCCTCCATGGTCTCATATCATCGGCAAACCGAAGGTGAGTGATGTACTCGCCATTGATGTTGATGCCAGTCTGTTTCCAGTCCAGAACCTTGTTATAATAAATACCGGTCGTGGTGGAGAGCAGTGGCTCTCCTTACCCACTTATGACTTCGAATGTATCTAAATAAATTAATAAAATGTATTTTCCAGATAAAATCCGCGACATTAACGAGCCACACGGACCAAATCCAGTCCAGCGCGTCGTACCGCGCACGGCTGCACGCGAACGTTTCGGCATACTGCAGCGCCATGCAGGGCACGCTGGCGGCCATCAAGCACACCTTCATGACGTCACTGCATAGCGCGCAGGCCGTCACTGTTCAAAGGAACATAGAGGCCACCACGCCGATGAGGGTGAGTTGGCAAGGGGTTATTGTTAGTTAAATGGTAGTTGTAGTATATTCGCTTCAATGTAATCGTTAGGCAAATGGCCAGCTTAACGCGACTAGAACAATCCCTTGATGTTTCTGTCGAAATTGGCAAGCGTATTACCATTTAATACAACCATGAGCTAAGTTAATTTATTGTGAACTAGCATCGCATGGGTGTACAGTGTATGTGACGGATGTCGTTATAATTTTAAAAGATATTAATTTTAACGATATTCAGTAAAGGGCAATTTTGATATACATTAAATGCACAACATATTTATTTTGATCTTTCTTGTAAGGTTTGTCTAGCGTTCGTAATAAACGCTCCCTAAATGTGTTTTTTACAAACAAAACAACATCATTAGAAATCTTTGAAATTCATGGCTTTTTTCTACTATAATATCCTTGTAGTATACATATAAAGTTATAAACCTTCCGGAAGAAATTCTTTTAATGTTAGTATAAACCATATGAAAATCCATTATTCGGTTTAGCAGAAGTAAGCAGAGAAACGGGCAAAAACAGCGATTTTATTTTATACTTTTTAGTGGTAAGAATTATGGGATGACTGCTAAAGTTAGAAGCGATATTTGCTGTTGCTTAAAATTAAACATTATAATCATAACAATAAGGAATGGTACTTATTTACCAGTTATATTCATATACAAGCTGGCCCATGCCCGTTGGGCGGTAAACATTTTTATGTCACTCAATAGATCACGACACGGTCGCGGTTCCATACCTATGTCGTATTATCTCTTTAACCATTCGTCCAAATTATATGCAGTAAAGGGAAAAGTTTTTTGTTTTAAACACTTGAGACGATTTTACTTATTTTGTTAAGAATTTATAATTGTTGATAATATGATCAATAAACACGACAAAAACTACTTTTTGTGACTTAAATATGAAAGACAGACATATGCTGTCGCTGCCTTTTTGGTAGAAATTATCAAGCTCTACTTTTCTCTAGAATTCAATCATATATCTCTCATCGTAAAGCAGCGTTCGTAAGAAACGTTTTCGTTCGACTGTTTTTTCTCCGATTTACTTTGCAAATCCCACACCACACCACGAAAAAGTATTTTCATCTTTAATATATAGCCTATGACACTCACAAATTACGTAGCTTTCTATTGGTAAAAGAATTTTCAAAATCGATTTAGTATAACAGATTACCCCCCACAACCTCACACCTCACAAAGTCACAAACTTGACCTCTTTATAATATTAATACAGAAGTATAGATTGATGGTCATACTATCGTCCCCAGTACAGAGACGGAGTAGTGCGCATGACCTCCCTGCAGCGCGCGCACGCCGAGTTCTTGTCGCGCAGGCAGCACCGCAGCCAGCAGCATGCACTCAGTCTGCACACGGAGCGCGACCAAGGGCGCGCGCTGATCGCGCGACGGGTTACTGAGGCACAACAACGTCTAACGGTAAGTTCTGTACCAGCATAAGTACATAATGTCTTCATCTTAAGATCTTACACAGTCGTTCTTAACAGACCAGGAGACATAATCAACTTCTGGAGGGAGATAGGCTGTTTGGAATCATCACTGACGGCCGCTATGGCCCACGCACAATGGGCTAAACCCTCTAACGTAGAACATATATCTTCTTCTGTTCGAATCTATAGTAACTATTGTTCGAAGAGAGTCATTGGGATTTACTATCGTCATGAAAGGATTAGTCAGCTATAAATACTTACATATAAACGCCTGCTAATTTAATTTATCTTGTCAAATAAAAATGTCGAAATCTCTACGAATAATACAACAACAATTACAGCATAGTTGCTTAGCAACAAATTCTGCTCGACATGTTGTGGATTTAATAATTAAAGGAGAATTATTTATGGCCTACACGTGATCTGAATATTGCATAGTAATCTTTTTTTCTGTAAATACTCCAACTTATCTATCTATAGAATTTTGAACACAAAACAAATTATCAGCCTATGGCAAGGCAGACAATCAACGTACTTTTAAAACATATTCCGAAACAAACCCTCGGCCTCTTTCTGAACAAATAATATGAGTTTTTTTCTCATATTTCTTTGTCCTATCCGTTTGCCAAATCCGTTCAGCCATTTTAGTGAGAAGCGTACACAGTATAAAATGGCTGAACGAATTTAGCACATAGGTAAACCATGACCTAGATTAGGACATAGGACTTTTTATCCCGATAAGGATATCCACGGAATCGTGACTTACGCGGGTGAAACCGCGGGGCGCAGATAGCTCTAAATATTTTCTTAAACAAAATCTAATTACACACAGGGAATCGAAGAGGAAGCAGCAAAGGCCGAGCAAACCCTAAACCAACACCTCTCCAATATCGACACCGAGCGAGAAAAAACAGAATACAGAATCCAAGAATGGTTGGACAGAAAACATAAAATTTTAGAAGAAGAGCTAGCAAATCTCCTGGCTGCAGAGAAAGACGCTTTAGATAACAGGCTGGCTGGGTCGAGTAAGTCTAGTTATTTAACAACCTACTCAATTTGGACATAAAAAACAACGAATATGCATACTTTTTCGACAGTAATTACACCCTGACTCTTGACATGTTTTCTTACAACACAGGGAAAATCAACAAATATGGATGGAGGGACATCTTTAGCCAGATCAGATCCAACATATTTACCGACTACGATCAAGATTATGCAAAAGTTAGCGCCGACAATGCGGAAATGAGAAATAAATGTCATAATTTAACCATTTCAATTAACAAACACATCAAAAATACCCTAGAAATACCTCAATTACCAGATACCAATATAACATCTAAACAACTACAAATTAACTTCAATGATACAGATTTAACTACCAATAGTATGGATTTTTTTCGTACACAATAATATACGAATCCTACATCAAAATATAGCCGGACTTTTGAACAAAGCAGATTTACTTACGATTCATCTGCAAGAGCTAACGATAAGTCGAAGAAATATAGATATTATATGCATAACCGAACACTTTATTATGCGTAGTCAAGAACACCTATTAAAAATACCAAACTATAAGCTTGCTGCATGTTATGCAAGACGTGAAAAGAAAAGGGGAGGCGCCTGCATTCTGGTGAACAAGTCTCTTCAATACACAGAACTTGGAGGTGCAACAAGATATTCTGTAACAGGTGTAATCGAATGTTGTGCTATTGAATTAGTAGAACAAAAATTGATAATTATATGTGTATATAGGCCACCTAAGTCAAATAATTTAAATATTTTTTATGATAACTTAGAAATAATTTTAAAATCAGTATGTACCAACCCTAACAAAAAAATTGTTGTTTGCGGGGACTTTAATATAGACAGGTTAAAAAGAAATAACATTAGCTTAGACTTTGAATATTTTCTGTTGGGATTTAACCTCAGACTTGAACTTGATCAACCAACTCGGCTATCTAGTAGCAGCTGTCTGGATAATTTCGCTCATAATTCTAAGAATAAATGTAAATGTGAAGTAATAGACTTTGCCTTGTCTGATCACTCTGCACAAATATTTGAGATTAAAGTAAACAAAACCTATAGACTAAACTCATGGCATGTAAAAAAGCGGGACCTATCTTTGGAAAACCTAACAAAATTCTATAGCTACCTACAATGCCTTTCATTTACTGAAATATATGAGACAGAAAATGTTAATGAAGCGTATAACATATTTATGCAGCAGTTTAGTTTGTTATATAAACTTTGTTTTCCTTTCAAGTTAGTTATGATAAAACCAAATAAAAAAATTAAGTGGATCTCTAGAGGAATACGATTATGTAGTAGGAAGCAGCGTCACCTTCTATGGGAGCACAGACTTAAGCCATCAAATGAAAACAAAAACAAATTTAAAAATTACTCCCGGTGTTTTAGGAAAATTGTAAAATTAACTCAAAAGGCTCAAAATAACTATTTTATTAAGAACTCACACAATAAATCAAAAGCGTCCTGGCAGGTTATAAACAATAAAGCATATACTTATGAACCCATTTCTCAAATAAAAATAGATAATACAATTATTAATAAACCCAAGGAAATTGCAGACGCTTTCAACAACTATTTCATTAATCAGATTAAAAACTCACCTAAAATATCACTCGAAACAAGTGATCTACACGAAAACCCTAATACAATGTTCATGAGACCAGTTGTACCTCAAGACGTACTCAGGGTAATAAAATCATTAAAAAATAAAAATAGCCTAGGATATGATGAAATAGCAACGAAAGTTATAAAATTTGTAGCAAATAACATAATCGTACATATTAGCCACATTATTAACTTAGCCATCAGCACTGGTATATTTCCTGACGGTTTAAAAACAGTCATAGTTAAACCGCTTCATAAAAAGAATTGCAGGGAGGATTTAGCCAACTATAGACCGATTGCTTTAATTCCTGTGTTTTCCAAAGTTGTAGAAAAGATTATATATGAATTAATAAACAACTTTCTGACAAAATACAACATACTATGTGATGAACAAGCAGGCTTTAGAAAAAATAAAAACATTAATACAGCAATATATAATTTTTTACACGAAATAATGATAAATGTAGATAATAAAACTCCTATCTGTGCCGTTTTTACAGACATGACTAAAGCTTTTGACTGTGTCAATCATGATATCTTATTGAACAAGCTTAATAGCTACGGTTTAAGGGGAAACGTGCTAAATCTTCTAAAATCCTACCTTAGTAACCGCACACAATATACAGAGATATCCAGAATTTGTCTCAAATCAAAATGTGAACTAAAATATCAATCTGATGGTAAAATTGTTAAATTCGGTGTACCGCAAGGTAGTGTATTGGGTCCCCCACTGTTTTTGCTGTATATAAATGATCTGCCCCGTCAGATACCAAATCCAATGGTTCTATTTGCCGATGACAGCACAGTACTGATAAAATGTACAAATATTAATAATTATGAACAGGATATCAACATTAATCTTAGAAATATTATTACTTGGCTTGATAAAAATAACTTGGTAATAAATATACCAAAGACTAATTTGATGCATTTTCACCAACGTACAATTCCACCGAATGTTAATGTACAGTACAACGGACAGGTGATCAATCAAACAAAGGTCGCGAAATTTTTAGGAATTCATATAGACGATCAATTAACGTGGAAACCGCAAGCTGAAGAGGTGTGTAAAAAGTTAAGCACTGCAGCTTATGTTCTTTTTAACCTGGCAAAAAAAGTGGACATAAAGACTGCTTTAGTAGCATACCATGGTTTGGCCGCATCGGTCTTGAGGTTTGGAATTATTTTTTGGGGTAACTGCAGTCTAAGAGATAACATATTTAAAGCCCAAAAACGTTGTGTTAGAGCAATGTGTAGTCTTAAACCTAGAGATAGTTGTGAACCTCTATTCAAGTCTTTGAAAATTCTTACTTTTCCGTGTTTATATATTTTAGAAATGGCAATTTTTGTAAAAACAAATGAAAATTTGTTTGCTAAGGTCTCGGACACTAAGAAGGGTCCCGTGAGAAGTCAATACAAAAACCTCTTAGTTATCGGTGGCTATAAAACAGCACTACTTAAAAAAAAGTGTTTTCTGTATGGGCCCAATAATATTTAATAAACTACCCGACAGCTTAAAATGTGACACCCTTCAACAATTTAAAAATAAACTCAAGACTTTTTTGATACAGAAATGTTACTATTCGATAAGTGATTTTTTGAACGACCCTATGTGTGACATCTCAACAGTTTAATATTATTGACATTATTGAAACACTTTTGCGCACGATTTAAACTTGTTAAAATTATTTATTAATTTACTAACTATTTTATAATTTTGCTCATGACCTTATAATAATATTAACATAGGTGACATTACCTATTTATTAAATTTTGCATGCCAAAACTCAGGCAGAATGTACCCGGCTCACTATATTTTATAACAACTTTATTGTACAATACCTACATTCTATGCGAATAAATGATTTGATTTGATTTGATTTGGGGCATTGAGTCAAATAGAGCGATACAAGTTATTAAGAGAACAAATGGGGCGCTACAAGGAGTGGGAACAGATACGGGTGAACGCTGATAAAGAAGAGTTGGAGATGGTGGAGAGAGAGTTGGAGGTGGCGGACAGAGAATTAGAGATGGCAGATAGAGAGTTGGAAGAGTGTGAGTAGGTATAGGAGGCAAGAGTGTGCCGATAATTTTTGATTGTAATTGTAATTTTGATTTTGTATTGTGATTTTGATTGTAATTTATTATTTTAGAATTAATTTTAATTTAACCCTTTATCACTCAAGAACGTGGATTTTTCAAATTTTTTGGATCCGGGTTTTTAACGACATAATAAAATACACGTGTTTCAGTATTTTTCATTTATTAAAATAGTTTAGAAGTTATTTTAAAAAAAGGGGAGTGTTGCTTTAAAGCAACACTGGACCATAAGACTAAAAATGTATGTTCGTCGACTATGAATTACTTAGAAACCTTTTTCAGATAAAATTATGATAGGTGAAAATTTCTGAAACAATTCTTAGTTTTGGTATAACACAGTGCTACCCCACATTTCTCACACATGTTATACGTAAATCCAACGCACTTTGGAAGCTTGCATCTCATTTTTTTTTCAGACCATTGCGGCCAGTGGCCTATCTGGTCTTGGCGTATTGCCATTGGCGGTACGTATTGTGCAGGTCCTTTGCGCTTTTTGGCTTGAATCTCGGTCTCCAGCGAACGCCGGCCAGACATACCAGACTTTGTACCCATTTTACATAGGGTCACTGCAACCTCCTGACGAAAATCTGCTGACGATAAAATGCTTGATGCTGAAAGATTTTTGTATTTTGAGACTCTTTTATAAAGTAACCATGCATTAGCCATCGTGAGGTCTAGATAATGGTAGAACAAGCGCACCTGCCATCGTTTACTACGTAGCCGTATCTTGTAGATGCCCATGATGCTGTCGATGAGGTCGACCCCACCCATGTGACGATTGTACTCTCCAACTACATAGGGTCGCTTTATAGTCACATACTTTGACTTTTGCTTGTCCCATCTTCGAACATCAGCTTCTGGTTTTTGTCCAGCAAAAGTTGAAGCAAGGACGACTATTTTGTTATCCTTCCAAGCAACAGTCGACACATCGATTCCGTTGACGTCAGCTACGTATTCTTCTGAATAACCCCGTTCTTTTTTCATAATTTCCTTTTCTGCTTGCAATTTACAATCTGGTATTCTCTTTCTTCTCACTGTACCAAGACTGTGGATACCTTCTTTAGCCAGATACTCCAACAAACGAAGAGAGGTAAAATAATTATCAAAATATAGCTGGAAATTCTGGTGTCTTGGAATTATGCGCGCTAGTCTTATGACGACGTTGGATGATGCACCCAAATCAGGCTCTTCTTGTAGGACAACATTCTCCTTACCAGTTTCAATTTCAGTTTTATAAGCGAATCCAGAAACGCCACTCAACACAAAGATTTTGTAACCCCATTTGTGTGGTTTGTTGGGATTGTATCTCTTCAATGTATTTCGTGCTTTAGTGGAGCACATTTGCTCGTCAACGCAAAGGTGCTCTTCCAATGGAACTTTGCTGTAGACCTCATTCAAAGACTCCACCACCGGTCTTATTTTGAAAATTCGGTCATGTTCAGGGTTGTTTCTGTCCTGGAAGGTCCTTGTTGTTATCATTGAAATGTAAAGTCTGGCGAATTTTCTCAAATTTATTCAATGGCATAGTTTCTTGAATTAGTGTGGTACCTAGGATTGGGCTCCAATGATTAGTAACTCTAGGTAACTGGATAAGAGACATTACATATACCACACCTATGAATTGCCTGACATCCATTTCTGTCATATGTGAAGTGCTATTGGGATCCTTTTGAACTCGGTAAAGGTTTGTCTCTTCTGCAATCTTTTGTATGAGTTCTTGAGGAAACAGGTACAAAAAGAACTGTATGGGAGTATCTAGTTCTAGAAGATCAGGACCTAAGGTCTTGTTTCCCTTGAACATGAGCTGCTCGGCATTCAACTCAAGATTTTTCTTCTTAAAATTCATGTTTGAACATGACCGCTTCATTATAACAAGAGCGGAAAATAGACGCTTTACGAAGCCTGAAGAAGGTCCTTCCCGTGATTGTGATAAATTGTATGTCCGCCACTTCGACCGGTTCTGTGATTCCTGCATCCAGCGGAATCCTGCGGCTCTCAAAAGGTCATCGGTCCACCTTGTGGGAGGCCTTCCAACTTTACGTCTTCCGGTGCGCGGTCACCACTCCAAAACTTTTCGGCCCCAACGGCCATCTGTTCTGCGAGCAATGTGCCCTGCCCACTGGCACTTAAGTTTAGCAATTCTTCGGGCTATGTCGGTTACCTTGGTTCTCCTGCGGATCTCTTCATTCCTGATTCGATCACGCAGGGATACTCCAAGCATAGCACTCTCCATTGCCCTTTGGGTGACTTTAAGCCTTCTTATGACGCCCCTTGTGAGCGACCATGTTTCGGTTACACTGACAAAGACTTTCGTCTTGAGACACTGCGGTATGTGGGACGAGAAGATATTGCGAAGCTTCCCGAACGCTGCCCAGCCCAGTCGGATTCGGCGATTGACCTCTTTCTCTAAGTTGGACCTACCTCACTGGACAGTTTGTCCTAGGTAAACGTACTCGCCCACAACTTCCGGGTGCAGCGCCTCCGACCGTTATGAGAGTGGGTGTTACATGGACATTGGACATGACCATTGTCTTGTCCATGTTCATTTTTAGACCCACTCTTTCGCAAGCTCTACTGAGGTCATCGAGCATTGTACTGAGGTCCTCCATGGTCTCATATCATCGGCAAACCGAAGGTGAGTGATGTACTCGCCATTGATGTTGATGCCAGTCTGTTTCCAGTCCAGAACCTTGTTATAATAAATACCGGTCGTGGTGGAGAGCAGTGGCTCTCCTTACCCACTTATGACTTCGAATGTATCTAAATAAATTAATAAAATGTATTTTCCAGATAAAATCCGCGACATTAACGAGCCACACGGACCAAATCCAGTCCAGCGCGTCGTACCGCGCACGGCTGCACGCGAGCGTTTCGGCATACTGCAGCGCCATGCAGGGCACGCTGGCGGCCATCAAGCACACCTTCATGACGTCACTGCATAGCGCGCAGGCCGTCACTGTTCAAAGGAACATAGAGGCCACCACGCCGATGAGGGTGAGTTGGCAAGGGGTTATTGTTAGTTAAATGGTAGTTGTAGTATATTCGCTTCAATGTAATCGTTAGGCAAATGGCCAGCTTAACGCGACTAGAACAATCCCTTGATGTTTCTGTCGAAATTGGCAAGCGTATTACCATTTAATACAACCATGAGCTAAGTTAATTTATTGTGAACTAGCATCGCATGGGTGTACAGTGTATGTGACGGATGTCGTTATAATTTTAAATCTGTGATATTTTCTAAGATATTAATTTTAACGATATTCAGTAAAGGGCAATTTTGATATACATTAAATGCACAACATATTTATTTTGATCTTTCTTGTAAGGTTTGTCTAGCGTTCGTAATAAACGCTCCCTAAATGTGTTTTTTACAAACAAAACAACATCATTAGAAATCTTTGAAATTCATGGCTTTTTTCTACTATAATATCCTTGTAGTATACATATAAAGTTATAAACCTTCCGGAAGAAATTCTTTTAATGTTAGTATAAACCATATGAAAATCCATTGTTCGGTTTAGCAGAAGTAAGCAGAGAAACGGGCAAAAACAGCGATTTTATTTTATACTTTTTAGTGGTAAGAATTATGGGATGACTGCTAAAGTTAGAAGCGATATTGCTGTTGCTTAAAATTAAACATTATAATCATAACAATAAGGAATGGTACTTATTTACCAGTTATATTCATATACAAGCTGGCCCATGCCCGTTGGGCGGTAAACATTTTTATGTCACTCAATAGATCACGACACGGTCGCGGTTCCATACCTATGTCGTATTATCTCTTTAACCATTCGTCCAAATTATATGCAGTAAAGGGAAAAGTTTTTTGTTTTAAACACTTGAGACGATTTTACTTATTTTGTTAAGAATTTATAATTGTTGATAATATGATCAATAAACACGACAAAAACTACTTTTTGTGACTTAAATATGAAAGACAGACATATGCTGTCGCTGCCTTTTTGGTAGAAATTATCAAGCTCTACTTTTCTCTAGAATTCAATCATATATCTCTCATCGTAAAGCAGCGTTCGTAAGAAACGTTTTCGTTCGACTGTTTTTTCTCCGATTTACTTTGCAAATCCCACACCACACCACGAAAAAGTATTTTCATCTTTAATATACATATTTTATGAAGAAACTTTTTTACCAATACTATGATACATTATTTTTCGGGTAGAAAATTGATGATGAATATTATTGCAATATTTTATAACTTTTTAAATACAGGCAGGACATTCACGAAAAAAATTGTGTAGATGTATTAGGCACCGTAGACCTCAAATATGACATAACACTAAAACTATGGTAATGACGGTTATCATTTTGTTCTCCGGGGGTGGCGATATGCGGTGCAACATCTAAGGATTTCAACCGGTTAGATGTTGAAAAAGAGATTAATCCTGAAGCTATCAAGTTTGGGCTTTCGATTCTACATGCTAGAATTCCTTTTTTCGAAAGCATTATTCACTTATCTTCTAAATTACCTGTAAAAAAATACAGAGAGAGGAAAACTGCAGACGAGAAAAAAATCGAAAATGAAAGGAAACTCGAAATCCAGGCCAGATTTCGCAATGAAACTGGATTGCTAGTGGACATGCCAAAAGCAAACTTTGGCAACACGAATGACGGCAACAAAAGTAGAAGATTTTTTGAAGATCCAAAATTAGCTTCTGATATAACGGGCATCAGTCATGACCTAATATATCGATTAAAAGTCATACTTGAAACGATTTCGAGTGGACATGTAATTGATCCAGAAAAATTCGACAAATACGCGATAGAAACCGCTCGCTTATATGTCGATTTATACCCTTGGCACCCCATGTCACCAACAATGCATAAAGTTTTGATCCATGGTGCAGTTGCAATAAAAAATGCATTGTTGCCTATTGGGCAGCTTTCCGAAGAGGCCTCAGAAGCGCGAAATAAGCATTTTAGAACATACCGCCAAAACTTCGCTCGTAAATTTTCAAGAGAAAATTGCAACAGAGACATTTTCAATCGGCTTCTTTTAAGTTCGGACCCTCTCTTAAGTAGCATGAGAAGCGTAAAAAGTAGAAAACATCATTCCTTCTTGCCAGAAACAATTGCTCTACTTATGCCTGCGAAACCAAATGAACCTAATCATTCTTCAGAAAGCGAAGATGCAAATTTGTTTGAAAAATTATAGTTTTAATTTAAATTTTGAATAAATATGATTCGATGTAATATTAAAACGTTTGTTTTATTTACTAATATCGTTTACAACCAATATTGACCATAAAATAATTTTGGCCTCGTAAAGCATTCAAATACCCGTATGTGCGTCGTCGATGTGTTGTACGGGGCTAACTTATGTGCACAAAAGGGACGGCGGCATTCGACCCATTGCCGTTGGATGCACCTACAGGCGTACGGCAGCCAAAATATGCTGCAAATTGTACGGCGAATTATTGAAAAATAAGTTCCAACCCCTACAACTTGGTTTTGGATCCAAAGGGGGCTGCGAGGCTGCCGTACATGCCCTTTCTACTTTTTTGAATGCCGGTAAAGGTGAGGTAATCCTCAAGGTTGACGTTAAGAATGCCTTCAACTCCGTTAACAGGGACACTTTGTTGGCTGAAGTAAAAAAAGAGTTACCAGAAATTTATCGGTTTATGTGGCAGTGCTACAGGAATCCATCAAAATTGTTATTTATAGACAACGTTTTGGAATCAGCAGTCGGATGCCAACAAGGTGATCCTCTCGGGCCAGTCATTTTCAGTTTGGCTATCCATCCTATAACACAACAACTTAATTCCAAATTTAATGTGTGGTATGTAGATGATGGAACACTAGGAGGTGACGTAGATACCGTTCTAAAAGATTTTGAATTCTTAAAGCAGCTGTTCCAATCCATCGGCCTTGACCTCAATTGCTCAAAATGCGAAATTTACCTTAGTGACAATACCGACTATACACAAATTTCATTCAATCGCCCCAGATATCACAGTTTTGGAAAAAAGTTCACTGCACCTCCTAGGTTTCCCAATTCTAGAAGACAGTTTTTCACCTTTCATTGACGACAAAATTAAACATTTCAACGATATTTCAGATAGACTTTCTAAAATGAATTTACATTCCGCGTTCACCCTTATCAGATACTGCTGTTTCGGTCCAAATTTCATGTATTTTCTCCGCACTTCCCCTTTATGGAAGCAGCCACACCTTTTAGACAAAATCGATCAAATTATTCAAAACACTTTAACATCCATTTTAAATGTGGCATTGGCCGACCGCTCGTGGCTGCAAGCCACACTACCCATCCGTTTTGGTGGGCTCGGCGTCCGCAAAATTTCTAGTGTAAGCTTACCGGCTTTCCTGTCCTCGGTCCACAGCACCGAAAAGTTAACCAAAAAAATCTTAGTCCCTTCTCAGGTTGACTCTAAAGTGCCGTGTTTGACCGATGCCATGAACGCCTGGAAGGCTTGTCCGAATACGTTTCAGCCCGTGAACCCATCTTCCCAGAGACAGTGGAAACACACACACGAAAACACCTCTAACTCGAGATAAACCTCCCGGTTGCACTAGCATGACGCTGAACCCCCCCATCAATTCGCTTGCTTTACAAAAAGTCGACGACAGTGACGTCAATTCTATTATATTACAGCTTCGAAGTGATTGTGCCGTGGGTTGGGATGGAATCCCTTCATCGATTCTTAAGACATGTCGCCACACTCTCGTACCAGTAATAACACATATATGTAATCTTTGCATAGACACGGGAGTCTTTCCGGATTCTCTCAAGAAGGCCATTATACACCCAATCTATAAGGGAGGGAGCAGGAACTGTGTCAATAATTATAGGCCAATATCTGTTCTATCCTCGCTCTCGAAAATACTGGAAAAGATCTTAAACAATAATCTTAGAAGCTTTTTAGACGGGTATAAAATTATTTCTGACAACCAGTATGGCTTTAGGTCTGGTGTCTCCACTGAAGATGCTGTGTTAGATCTAACTCAAACTATAGCAAAGACACTGGACAGCAAAACTAAGTGCCTTGGCATATTTTTGGACTTGTCGAAGGCTTTCGACACAGTTTCTGTTCCCAAACTAATAGCTAAGTTGGAGTGTGTGGGCGTGCGTGGCCTGGCTTTGAAACTCTTTACTAATTACTTGACAAATCGTACGCAGAAGGTTAAGATAGGCTCGAGTTACAGTGATGAAGAATCGGTATCATTCGGCGTGCCCCAAGGAAGTATATTAGGCCCCACGCTCTTTCAAATCTATATAAACGACCTTTGTAGAATGCCAATACCTGATGGTAAGATCTATGCATATGCCGATGACACGGCGATTTTAATTCACGGGCCTACGTGGGACGATGTGCAAACAAGGGCTGAATCTGCACTAACTTCCGTTATGATCTGGCTTAATCTGAACTTGCTGACGCTAAACTTAGATAAAACCTATTATATACCCTTTGCGATCCGACGTAACACCCTTCCCCCGAATAACTTTTCGATCACAGCTCACTCATGCCAAAATCGGCTGATGTCGTGCTCTTGTGCTGCCATTGTTAGAACTAATAACGTAAAGTATCTGGGGGTGCATATAGATGAGGGATTAAGATGGGACAAGCAGCTTGAAGGTCTAACTACTCGTACTATCCGTCTGATACATATCTTTAAATCTCTGCGAGAATCGGCTGATTTTAGCATTCTCAAGATGGTTTACCTCACTTTGTGCCAGTCGATACTCGGATACTGCATAACCGTGTGGGGTGGAGCAGCGAAGACTTTTATTTTGAGAGCAGAGAGAGCTCAAAGAGCTGTACTTAAGGTGATGACCAGGAAACCGTTTAGATACCCCACAGCACAACTCTATTCTGACATCAAAGTTCTGACGGTACGTCAGCTGTTTGTTCTTCGATCTGTCCTCAGAGTACATGGCTGCCTACCCCTACCTGACCCAAAGAAGCGAACATATGTCCCCTCTGTTGCACAGCACAAAACCTCTTTTGCAAAACACCATTACTACGTGTTAAGTATTCACGTATATAAAATTATACAAAAGAAATTAAACATAATAAACTTAAATAAATTCAATATCAAATCTAAAATTACTGACTGGCTCATACAACAGGACTACAATAACACCGAATCTCTACTGGCATACATCGCTTAACAAATCGCTATTAAATAGGAACACAAACAAACACCTCATAACACACAACACACACACCACAACATAACTTACATTACACTCACGAACATGAATACACACCTCTCTCCCATTCACAACTCCCCACTCTTTCTCCTTTCATCCATGCTCAAATAAATCGAAATTTCTTACTCAGGTAACTCACATTTTCGTCTTATGTAGATTAACATCGACACTCGAGACATGTGGTACATCATTGATTTACAGTTCAGTTCGGTCGAATCACTGTCTTCTAAGATACAGGCCATCCCTAGTTTAGGAGACAGGATTTATTTTTTGGTTTATATAGACAATTGTTTTTTTCACCCCTTGTGTCCATTGTTAGTTAACTAAGTCTTAGCATGTAACTGGCATACAGCCTGTCTATGTATATTATTGGATTAATAAACTTCTTTATTATTATTATTATTAGTGGGATGAGCCGCTCTGCAGGTTGGTACGGAATAATCTCATTAGTACGTCCACCAATACTGCTGAGCGCGCCCGCCTACTGGCTGTGGGAGAATGGGAGTCGGGCCTATGGCTTCAGGCGCTACCGTCACCTAATGTAGGTACTATGCTGGGTGACTCTACCTTCCGGCTCGCTACAAGTCTGCGTCTGGGTGCTCCATGCGTGACGCCGCATCGCTGTCAGTGCGGTGAAGCAGTTGATTGCCTCGGACACCACGGCCTTGCTTGCAGCAAGAGCGCTGGTCGCCTGGCACGGCACGCGAGCATTAATGACATCATCCGTCGGGCTCTCGTCATCGCCGGGGTGCCAGCTGTCTTAGAACCCAATGGCTTGGCACGCGACGATGGGAAGAGGCCAGACGGAATTACCATAATGCCTCGGAAGTTGGGTAGACCTTTGGTGTGGGATGCTACCTGTGTCGACACCCTCGCGCCATCCCATCTTCTGAGCACAGCGGGCTGTGCTGGTGCGGCTGCTGCAGGTGCAGAAAGCCTCAAACGTCGCAAATATAACAACATTATTGGGAGCTATATGTTTGAGCCGTTTGGGGCTGAAACACTAGGGCCGTGTGGTCCGAGTGCTCATCGACTATTTCGAAACATCGCCAAGCGGTTGGTCGAATCTTCACGTGACCAAAGGGCTGGCCAACTCTTAGCTCAAATTGGCAAACTTAGGCAAATATACAAGAAGAAGTTTGGAAGGAGCATACAGCGAAAAAAGAGATTGCCAGAATGGAAAATGCGAGGATATTAGAGAGAGCCATTAAGGGAGAAATCATTTTAATAGAAGTAGATTTTCAAGCTGTGAAGCTAGCTTCATTTACACACGCTAACGCTTCTTATTACAAAACAAAGCTAGCTTGTCATAACTCGACAATTTACAATGTTGTAAAAAAGCAAGCTACATGTTATTGGTTTTCAGAAGATCAAAACAATCAACTTGTTGCATCAACATTCGTATCATGCTTGATTGACTATTTAGAAAAAAAAATGTCTCACTCCTCAAAAAAAACTAGTAATATTTTCTGATACCGCACAAAATCGTAACAATATCATAGCATATGCACTGCTTAATTTTAGTATGCTTCATGGAGTTTTCATTTATCAGAAATACCTCGAAGTTGGTCACACGCAAATGGAGGTAGACTCCGTACATGCTTGTATCGAGAGCAAATAAAGAAATAAAACTACCGAGTAATTACATGTCTCGACCAGAGAAGCACGAAAAATCCAACACCATACGTGGCTATTGAGCTGACTTACGACTTTTTTAAAGATTACACGAAACCTTTGAGATACAATAGCATTAGACCCGGTCGGACAAAAAAGGATCCAATGATCACAGACATCAAAGTCATAATGTATGGATCCTTCAGGACTAATCAGGGTGAAACTTGATTTTACCAAAGGTTGGATGGAACTTACCTCATAGACCAAATAGACTCAATCCAGTGGACTGTTATCCATCCTTATTTGCGGCAAGATGCCGTATTCCTAAAACAAAGTGGCTGCACCTTCAAGAATTAAAAGCTGTTATTCCACAAGATTGTCATAACTTTTATGCAGTTGGTTGGCCTTAGGTAATTTGTTTTCATTAAGGTAGGACTGTAGGCAAAAGTGGCATAAAACAAACCTAAATTCCTTAATTTTGATAACTATTGATTTTTTTTTATAAAATAGGATTTGTATACAATACCATTAATTTAAATGGGCCAGTGAAAGACATCTAAAGCTTTTGTTGATTAATAGGCTCTAAGAAATTAACACTAAAATTTTAAATAAAAAATTAAAAAAAAAACAATAGTTATTGACTGACCCACCTAAACTAATGGCTTTGTAGACTTGCCTACCTACTAAATATTGTCGTAAATACAAAGACTATTATGAATAATAATTATATTTTATGTTAATTACTTAATTTTATGATAAAGAATATTGAGTTAATAATGTCCTATTGTTATTGTTTAATTTTGGTTTTGAAAATATGACTATTTGATGCAAACAAAATATCCTGTTTGTTCTTGTGTTGATTTATATTGTCCTATATCGTTTTTATATTAGAAGCAAGCCTAAATAACTACTTTTGTTTTTAATAACAAGTGTAATAAAAATATTAAATGCCACGTATTTTTATTTAATATACCAGATGCTATATTAATGACGCAAACAAGTTTTTTCTTCATCCTGACAAGTTGTCAAAATTGAGATAGTACCGGTTGACAGTTAATAGTCGATATACTGTATATGAAGAATCTGAGGGTGCATATCGATGAACAATCTGCAATTCAGTAAGTATACTTTTAGGCAGAAATTTTATCAACGCGAAACACAAACTCATACCTAGGATAGCATGCTGGTGGCTTTTGCTGCAAGAATTTAATTGTTCAATTGAATATCGACCTGGCAATAAAATGTCCCATGTAGATGCATTCCATGAATCTTTGTACCCCGGTAGCTTGAGATTCATCACTGCTATGCGCTCTGATACTCCTATAAAGCTCTCCACATAGGTTGTGAGGTGTTTTTTGATAATAAAACCAACCCCAACGAGCAATGGAGAGAAGCATGCTAGGAGTAAGGAGGGGCGACAGAGTAAGAAACATAAATATCAGGAAAAAGACAAAGATACAGGACGTAACCATAAAAATAAAAAGGCTAAAATGGAAGTGGTTGGGACACATGATCAGAGGAAAGGACAAATGGAGCAAAATAGTTACACAATGGTACCCAAGAGGAGGTAAAAGGAAAAGAGGCAGACAACATAAAAGATGGGACGATGATATCAGGCAAGTCGCAGGCATAACATGGAGTAGAGTAGCCAGAGAGAGAACAGAATGGAGTAGGTTGGAGGAGGCCTTTGCCAATTGGCAAACGGACTTACAGAAAGTAAAGAAGCACCAAATACGTGAATTTTAATCATGTAAAATAACAAGACAGTAGCGTAAGGAACATAATTGTATTTTGTCCGAATAAAAGGCTTTATTATTATTATATTATTATGTAGATGCATTATCTCGCAATCCTATTTCAAATGATTCTATGACTGATACCACTAGTCTCGTGTGCTCAAGTTAGTGTCATTAGTAGCGAAGACTGGTTACTTATCCTTCAGTTAGGGGACTTAAAATTGGAATGTATTAAACAGGTTTTAGAAAAGTATTTAGATCCCAAGAATCTTCAATAGTACAACTTGGGTTTTAGGTTTTACATGTGTAATGTAAATTATAACTGCGGATGTGTCTGAACTTACCTTCACATACCAACATTATACTATATCCTTAGAATAAATATCTTTGTCTATGCGTTACCCAATAGTGTCAGACATATTGAACTTATCTATCAAAGAACTACTATTACTACTGTTCGCAAACAAGCTTCAAATAATAGCA
Source organism: Antitype chi (assembly GCA_947359405.1). NCBI lineage: Eukaryota > Metazoa > Arthropoda > Insecta > Lepidoptera > Noctuidae > Antitype > Antitype chi. The sequence continues at coordinate 13,017,950 of OX375811.1, read as the reverse complement.
ACTAGGGAAGTCTGTGTTTGCATGACAAACAAGCAACACAAACATGAACATCAGCATAGCTTTCTATAACTATTTAAAATTCAGGAATATAGGAAATATCAGCATATACAAAAATGACACAAAATATAAATATCAAGGAACAGAAAAGATTTAACTATAAACAAAGATATTTTAAAGAAAATAGATTATCAACATATTAAAGAACAGCAAAAACCGAAACAAAGGTCTTATTCTAGAAAATATCAAGTGAACAAGAAAGTTTTTAATAAAAAAAAACATCAAAAATGTATCCGAAGAAAGAAAGAAACCAGCCTTTCTTATTCCATGTAGATCTACAAAAAATATTTGAAGGCCATTAGATAAGAATACATAGTCTAATAACAACTTAGTTGATTTAGTAATCAGTCAATTCCTGTACACTTAAAGTGCCAATTAATACAATTTACCCTACAAACTATTGATGAGGTTTTTCTTTTACTAGCCATTAACATCCCACTGCTAGTCAAAGGCCTCCCTACTCTCTTTCCACCTCTTGCTGTTCAGAGCTGTCAAGGACCAATCTTTATTAACCCGTCGCGCATCTAGTTAACAGACACAATATAAATTCTATTGTTATCGGAACACATGGTGTGCTCTTAAAGTGCGAGAAGTTAAAGGAATCCAGCTCATTCCGCCATCTCAGTCTGGGCATGTCGCATTTTATAGTAAAAAAAAGCATCTATGCTGTAGTTTTGTGTACCACTTTTTATATAATTACATCAGCTCTATTTACAGCAGTTAAAAAATCTGTGAGTAATAACCTTCAAGGTAGGTAATAGATGAAACTTTCAACACTAGGTATGTGAAATTAACCATATAACTGACATAATATCAGCTCCTCATCTAGTTAACAATTGTTACCTAAGTTTTTTTTAATTCTGTTTTGAGTCAAGACCAGACTATCAGAATGACACAACCTACGATGTGAAGTGAAATACATAAGAATACAGAACAAACAAGACCCAATTACAACCTATCATTTGAAGAAAAGCACATGCATAGCCAACATTTTCTAAATGGAAAACATGAAGCACAAGACTGTTCACTCCGCCCTTATGACGACCCACTGACCGGATTGTTTTCTGTGATTCCATTTTACACAGAAATAACGAACTAAGGCAACACTAGGCACTAGATTTTCAAATTTTGACGAGGTTACCAATACACTCGATTAACTGCACCACTGTACAGTAATCAGTTTCAATCAATCTATTCTAATCTTCTATTCTATTCAAGACAAAGACAACCGATTCAGACGCCACACAAGTTCACACAACCGGCCAACGAGGGTCAGTTAGTCGTCGATCAACAAATGTTAACAAAGAGCCAACTTCAACTTTTCATTAATGGCTTATTTAAAGAATTCTGCAAAACACACGTAATCTACACACCTTCATTGCTGTAAATTGATCGGTAACTTTTTTTTTGTCGGTGAACAGTAACACAAAACAAAAAACAATACAACGGGGTACAAGTACAGCAGGCCGTTTGGTCAACGCAAGGAACATTATATATACCACAAGCGGGGTCAACGCGACTCGCGTGATCACCACGCCACAGGCGATCGCAAAGAGTACCCTAAATAATTGGTGAAATCGTCAACGCAGACGCACAGAATAAAGATACTGTCAGTCAATGTCAATTGTCAACGACAGTACATTTTTGTGTACACGTTTTTGAGTAGACGGTTTTTACACGGTGTCAACCGTCAAGAAGAGCGAAGCAGATCATGTCAAAATGTCAATGTCAATAATGCAGTTGCAGTGTTGCCGACTCCAAAAGTTCAAATTATCGAGTTCCTATGGGCAAAATTAACGTCAAAAAGAAAAAAATTACGAAAAAAAACCTAAAACATTTAATCAAATGTTGATAACAAACGACAATGACTATTCAAAGGGGGAGAATATGCCAAGTTTCACCACTAGTAGTGCTAGCTGCAAAAACTGCCAAACTTGTGTGCAACAACTACGGAGTGTATCACAGGTGACAAGAATACAAAAGATGCCCGACGCGTCTAAACAAAAATGTGAGGGAAAGGGAGAGAGCGACACATTTTAGATATTCATGTTGATAAACTTAACAGTTAAGATTGACATTCTGTTGACTTTCTGCGTTTTATTTTGTTTGAAAAAAAAGTTTTGTTCATTGAACTTTTTTTTTTTTTTCAAAGCTCAAAATTATCGTACCTCAATATCATACATACATTAGTACGTAATTATCATACATACATTGGACAATCACTATCGTAGGTCGTGCTGTTGGTCTAATTATAGTCCGCCCCCATAAGTATCGTATGGGTTGGCAACACTGTAATGATGACATAGTCTTGTTGAAAAAAAATCGATATATCGATATTATTTGTTCGATGTATCGATATTTTTGAGCAATATTTAATTTTAAAATATTTTGATGTATCGATACAAAATTCTAACTATCGAAAAGGTATAAAAAATGACATTATGTATTTACAAACCTACTAATATTGTATTACTAAAGTTTTACTTTTACTGACAAACACAATTTATAAAGTTACATTTTATTTTTCTCACTTTTAGAAAAAATAGATTTATGTAAAAAAAAAAGTTAAGCCAAGTTTTTTTTACAAAAAATTTAAGAGCGCTATTATTCTTTTAGAAATCGTACCGCTATACCGATATGTAAAAAAAAATACATCGATGACGATATCTCCAAAAAATATCGATACGATATATTTCGATATTTGTTTTGATTTCTGACATCCCTAGCATGTCAGTCAGCATTCTATGGCGACATTGACAAGTTTCGTACAAGCGAGTACACACGGCTACACATCAAGCTATACATTTCCAGTTTACGCTGATCTCACAAGCAAATATTAGGTCTTTACCTATGAAATTGCCGTTTTGCAGTACTGGCCATTTCAAATCAAAATAATTTTTGTTTGGGTAAGAATTCTAATTTCAAATTAATTTTATTTTAAAAACATGGATTTTTTTTTCCAAAAGTAGTCATTTGTTTATTGATTAGTGTTACATTTTCATCGCATTTCAATCTTTTTCGTCATCATGGATACGTTAAAAATTCGAGTAATTATGGAATATGAGTACCGTCGTGGCAGCAACGCGGCACAAGCGGCACGCAACATCAACGACGTTTACGGAGCTAACACTACAAACCAACGCACCACCTGTTATTGGTTTGCTCGCTTCCGTTCTGGAAATTTCGACCTGAAAAATGAACCTCGCGGTCGTCCGAAGACTTTGGTCGACAATGACGAATTAAAGGCGATTGTGGAAGCTGATGATACACAATCTACGGCTGAATTAGCAGCAGCTTTCGACGTTAGCGTCAGAACAATATTGGTCCATTTGCGTCAAATTGGCAAGGTAAAAAAGCTTGACAAATGGGTGCCCCACGAACTCAATGATCGTCAGCGCGAAGTACGCGTCGAGACGTGCCTTGCACTGCTCAACAGACACACAAATGAAGGAATTTTGAACCGCATTGTTACCTGCGATGAAAAATGGATTCTGTTTGATAACCGCAAGCGCTCAGCAAGTTGGTTGGATCCTGGTTCAGCACCTAAACAATGCCCTAAACGAAAACTTACCCCTAGAAAAGTGATGGTCACTGTTTGGTGGTCTAGCGCCGGTGTGATTCATCACAGCTTCTTACCAAACGGGGTGAGCATTACTGCAGATGTGTACTGTGAAGAACTGAACACAATGATGGAGAAGCTGGCACATCTCCAACCAGCATTGGTCAATCGCTCGTCTCCGCTGCTCCTGCACGACAACGCGCGACCTCATACTGCACAGCAGACGGTCTCCAAGTTGCAAGAACTGGGGTTGGAAGCTCTCCGTCATCCGCCCTACTCACCAGACCTTGCGCCTACAGACTACTACTTTTTCCAGAATTTGGATAACTTCTTGGCGGGAAAAAATTCAATACCCGAGAGGCAGTACAAAATGCCTTTGAAGAATTTGTTGCCTCCCGTCCAGCTGATTTCTTTAAGAAGGGCATCAATAAACTGCCACTGCGATGGCAAAGATGCATTGATTGCATGGGTGATTACTTCGATTAATACAAATAAAAAATACATGAAAAAAATTCGTTTAAATTTTTTCATACAAAACGGCAATTTCATAGGTAAAGACCTATTATGATATTTATATATATTACTAAAAGAATTGATGCACTAGGTGTCAGGAACGCATTCTCTCGCCGGCCGTACTGTAAGAATAGAGATCTGTGTGTATGTACAGACGCCAGCACATCAGCTACCCCAATCTCTCCAATTTCTATGATAGATTTTTAAAATAACATAATCATAAGGTTCATGTTCAATTGGGAAAATTTGACGGTTTGGAGTAGCTTGATGTGCTGGCGTCTGTACGTCGAATTGTAAATATCAAACGTTTGTAATGTTTGTGTTCCCTTTGATGTAGCCGTCGACGTAGGCCACGGCGAAGGTAGTGTGACGATCTGTTATGGTTTGCAGGGCCAACATGGCCGGAAAACGCACAAGACAGGGAGGCCTTTCTTGTGCGTTTTCCGGCCAAAGGAAGGCCTTTGCCCAGCAATGCGACTACTAATCGAAAACTTCTAACAAACTAAAATTTGAGGTCAAAATTCTTCGCATCGCTGTCGACTGGTAGAGTAAGAGACTGTCAGCATTGCCATTTTGTATTTCAGTATCTCAATGCCTCCGGCCAAAGTTTTAACATTTGCCGTCAGGCAATTGCCAGCGTGGTTGGGATTCATCGTTGGGGATTATGAGACACTCCTATCAGGGAGCCTGGCAGGTAGTCACTGGATGTCGCGAAGCTCCCTTGCCTCGGGATCTATAGAGACTATACGAGTAAATACGGACTCTCAGAGCCTTGTAGTAGTGTACTATCATATTCCACTTTTTAAAGTCGGAAGCAAAAACTACATAAAGCCACTTGCTACGATACTTACATACACCTTTCGCTTCGTTTGGGATCATACATTAGGGTCGTATTAACTTACCATGTACAGCAAGCCTTGCGCACCCCGCAGCGATAGTAGACTTTTTTTGCAATCGGCAAGAAACGTACGAATTTTTTTTCACGAGCTGCCTTGGCGCTTCCCTCATAAATAGCTCCAGTTTAAAAATGCACTATGGATGACAGTGGGTCATTTTCAACATGAAAACCACAACGAAAACTGCTCGGGCATTTTTAAAACGCGCTGATTCTTAAGGGGAGCTTAGACGATCAATTTGGCTTCAAAGGGCCAACTGGCTGGTTGACACATTTTAGAACGAAAAAAAGAGAAAAGGTCCTGGAAACAAAAATTGCAAATCCGATATTTGGTCAAGACTTTATGAAAAAAGAATACTTTATGTTAGAAATTCGTTTGGGAACTATATTTTCTATCACCAAAATTTATATTTGTCATCAAGTTGTATCACCTAATAAATAGATCTATCGCCACGAAATATTTTCGTTCTCAGATAAACAAAAATTGTTCCCAGGTATGAATTATCAAATTAATGTTAATATATGTGTAAAATAAGAGATCGATAACCAATAAAATTATATTGCATTACATGAATATAAACTTCGTTCTTATAATAACAGTTTTGTTACTTAAATAATAGCTCTGTGCTCAGAATGGTAGATCTGTCACCAAATAAATCGATTATTATCGATCCCTGACTGCGACTCCTTTTTATTTGATATTTTGTCACCAATACAGTAGTAACATTTTATTTTGTTCAGATATTAAATTAATAGTATTCGTTACCAATTTAATACATCAATTTATAATTTTAATGAAAAAATGATCAAATATTGATTATTTTGACTTTAATTGTTTTATTTACTACTCTGCTAAAAATTTTATTTATACCAGTCAAATAAAATATTAGGCGAGGAGCTATAAATAATGACTTGGCGACTAATAATGTTAGTAGGGTGGCAAAGATAATATATTACCAGTCTAGTTAGAGTACGTTATTTTTTTTTTAATGGTTAGGTTAGGTTAGGTTAAAACTGTGACTTCCTACGCACGAGCCGAGCGAGCGAATTGAGCGGTGCCGCGGTAGCGGCCGGCGAGTGCCAGAAACGACTAGATTATACAGAAAATCTAAACCTGCCCTAATAATACAATAATAATATACAGTCAAAACCGTTTATGGCGACATCGTTTAGAACCACATACCGGTTAAATTTACCAAAATCAAAGGTCCTGGCTGAATGTTATATGACCGCCTTATCTAAAACATTGGTTTTTACGACATTGTTTACTACGACATACCGCATTAAGCGACCACATTTGGTTAATGTTTTCGGAGAATTATATCTGTAGAACGACCGGCTCAGCTGTATTGTAAACAATTTGAATAGGTAACTGTATCCACATCTGGCACAGTATAATAGTCAATGGCTATTATCGTAAAAGTAAACCAAGTTTAGGGTATTTTGTAATTCTTAGAAACAAAGCACATGCATGCCGTAGCCTCAAGGCCCGCTTCGTCATATCTCTTAAGTCAGTTTGTTACTTATCTTTACACAAGACGCACCAAAACATTATTGTTGAGTTAACTGTGAAAATTGTAACATGTCGCAAAAAAGAAAACAAATCAGTATCGAAGAAAAATCGCATATTATTTCAAAGCTAGAGAAAGGAATTCCAAACAAAGACCTGGCAAAAGAATATGGTGTACCTATGCCACTCGACAATTTCAACCATTTGGAAAGAAAGGGAGAAAATTACGTTTGTATTGAAGTAAACAAAATGCGGTTTAATTTCCTACATATACATATTATCTTTCCTATTAATACCTGTCACCGGTTGTTACAACTATCGGTTTTTACGACTCAATATGAGTAGTCCCTTCGATGTCGTTATAACAGATTTTGACTGTATTATTTATGAATGCCCATTTTCTATTTTATTTTCGCCATTAAGTTTCCGCTTAGATATTAATTCTGTTCCCAAAAGAAAAACTTGATGCTAGTTTAAATTAAAACGGAGCTTATTACTGATATATTAATATGCTACCTATTACTTATTACGATACTCCTTATTAGCTGCCAACCCATTATATATGGTACCCACTCTATTTTTTTTTTAAACCTATATTCATTTTACTTAGTTGCCGCATTAAATACACACCTATTATAATACATACAAAAACATTTATTTGGTACTAGACCTTATATCTCAGGATTTTAGGTGATTTATTGTGGAACTGATTTTGCATTGTTTGGTGACTACATTTTGGTGACAGATCTACTATTTTGAGGACAAACCCTATTATTTAAGAAACACAAAACTAATTAAATTGGTGATAGCTTAAATGATACCCAATTCGTTTACAGGTGATGCTCCCATGAGAATTAATTCCGTCTTATTACCAACAGGCACTTGTTGTATGACATTTGATAAATTATATGGAAAGAACTATGCTTTAGGAATCGGCGATTTTTCACAAAAGCTTAACTTTTTTTTTGGGTGAATGCATACACCATTTTTAGTCCAAAATTGAAGGCAGGCGCTTTACTTTATGTTAATAATTTCATCACCACTGCTCTCAAAACTTTGAAGGAACACATCGTGAGAAAACTGGCATGTCCTAGACGCCAAAAGTTCGAAGACATGGTAGACTACGGCTCACTCCCTCTCGAAGAGAGTTGACTTGTATCCCAGCAGTGGGAACATTATGGGCTGATTATGATGAGTCTAAAATTGGAAAACCCCAAACCTAGCAAAACGTTTCTCTCTGGATTGAGCGATAGTAAGAGTATTATGAGTGGGAAGGAGCACGTGTAAATTTGCTCCCAAGCAATAATAATAAGACGTGGCGACGGAAGTTCTTAATTATAACTGGTATAAAAAAAATAACCATGAAGGGGATAGCAAGGTAGATTGTTCGCTGTAGATTGTTCAGAGTGCCTCAAATATCAAGTAAGCTAAAGTCCCTCTTGGGTCCAGTTTTTATTGCGTTCTCTACTTTACCTTAAGTCGAAATAAGTATGTTATTTTTGATTGTATATTAAATTACTGTTGGTTTGGACTGTATTTTAATAGGTGAAGCTGTTAGTTAAGTAGCCCGCGATATACATATTTTCTTGAATTTTCACGAAATTGTCGTTCAATGGGATTAAATTAACTTACTTGGATTGTATTGATGATTACAATTGATGTAATTCTGTACTGCTGTTGCGCGAATCATTTTAATCAACATACAACCTGACACTGACCTGCAAATTACAAAAACAAGAATCGCATCACATTTTCATAGCGCAATGTTTTTAGCGCATCAACCAGATTTCTGTGAAATGTAAACAACACTTTCATTCGATTACGTTTCGTTTTCCACGATCTATTATGAGTCTTTGATATCCTTAATTTGATTAATTAAGTTGTTTGTTCCCTAAAAAAAAAAAACCTATTATACATATATATTTAAATATAAATATATTTACTTTATTGCAACAAACTTTATTTTTTATTTTTCTGGTGACCCTTGTGACCACCCCTATCACCCCCCTTCCCAGCTACGTAACCTTTTGGGACACCCTGTGTATACATATGTACAAGAATTGCGAAACGAGTTCGTTTGTTTCTTTCCAAAACGAAAATGCTATAGGGAACGTGCACCACGAAGGATCTGCCATGTGGTGGAGCAAATCCATAGTTTGAAATTGACACTTCACGTAATAAAATAATCTCTTGTAAGAAGTGAAAAAAAAAACATAAGTGAGTGTTTCTGAATGTTCGAATACTTCAAAGAATATTTTAGATAAATGAAATGGTGTGTAATTCTATTACTTTCCCACGGATTTTACTCACTTGGTTACGTGATAAACGACAAAAGTCGATAAATGCAGTAAAAAAAATTGTGAACTTATGAATTTTAAAACATTTAGAAATTACTCAGACCGTTATTTGTAAAAAATACCAGTGTTTTGTATGTGGTACTACTATTCAAATCAAAAAAATCTGTACGTAAACATAACTTCAAATATATTTTTCTAGTTTTCGATATAGCACTATCTAGAGATTTTTTAAAGTACATTTAGCACAGATGTGCTTACATTTTTCAGATAGGCCTGCCTTACATTTGCAATTTGCTTTTCTAATATGTATTTATATTGCAATCAAGCTGAAAAGAAGGCGATATGAACATAATAATATAAACAAAATATTTACGTGAAAAATGAGTTCAGAAAATACTTTACAGTTATTTTAACATCATAACCGTTAGAAATGTTTTTTTATTTTTATTTATTTACTAAATCGTCGTTTTGAGCTACAATTTTGCCACTTATGCATTTTCATGATTCCTCACTGTTTCTTCTGCATCCAAGACATGCCCCAACACTAATAGTTTTTGTCATATTCTGACCATGCTGACGATCATTATTAATCGGCCGGAACCGATATTTTATCATTTTAATCATTAAAAACTATTTAGATACAATGTAAACAACATTGACGGCAATGTGATGAAAGATCATAAAAGTTTCTTTTTAGACCACACCGTAGCGCTCTTGATGATTTGTGCTGCCATCTATAGTTCGTGCACGTTCCCTATTTGCCGGTTAAGATCGTATAGGAGTGTAGTGTTCTGTGGCCATCTTAGAAAAATAACTAAAGGTGGCCATGCATGCTTGACATTGTCATGCATGACGCGACACGTCAGTGTCACTCCGATCGACTCACTCAAATACTCAGACGGATTTGTAGAATAGAATAAATTATTTGCCATTAAATAAAGAATAGAATAAATTATTAGATTGAGGGGTCGACCACGGAATATATTTACTATTTACGGTGTCGACCCGACTGTCGGCGTCACTCTTCCAACGGCTCTAGAATAATATGTGATTTAATTGCTATCATTTTCAGAATATGCTTGTTCAATTTTATTAATAAACTAAGAGCACAAATCCACGTTTCTTATATGAACCATGATTTCTAATTGATTACACGGAATTGTACAGCAATTATCAACCGTATCGTTTGAGACATGCACACAATGTGCACACAATATCTCTATGATTACTGTACTAAAGTTTTTCACAAAATAAGGTGGCGTCAATGCCTTTCTCCCCGTGTCATTTAGTCAGAGGATCGCCTAGGCCGGGTTGTGGTTGATAGTCAGTGGGTCGTCTCAATTTTCTTGTTGTATTCTGAGTACCTAACAAAAACGTTCATAGCCCTGGATTGATTATTCCAGACGTCTTGTATTGGTTGTGAAAAATAATTGAGAAGCAATGTCTTATGTTGTGACAGTAATTTGAAAACAAAGTGCAGAAAAGTCAGTAGTTGTGATAGTTGTGATGATAGCTGTAAACGTGTAAATTTGTTGTATTGTAAGTTATCATGTTGAATTGAGTTGTTTCTGGTCTCTGTGTCATTTAGAATAGAACATTGTTATGGAAACATTTGATCCTTGGTATGATCCTTGATATGATACGTTGGGGGTTGTTTTACCTTGCACCTGGCTCAATGTTACTCTACTTTATACTAATCTTGTTACCATTGTCATTCTCTGTCTAGTTTGTTTCAAATAACACGAAATGCTATGGTTAAGTGTTGAAATGGAAAGTTAGGTACACTGCAACAATATTGTGTGAGTTCAAAATCATTTATTCACATGAATTTCGCTAAACTGATAAATTTGATTTGTTTCTGTAAGTAGGTTTATACAAACACTTAACCCACCAAAAATAATGTATGATCCCTTGGTAGACCATACATTACTTTTAGGTGCGGGATGAATGGAATGAAAGAAGGTAAAGTACTGAAACACTAATGTATTGTCCCAAAGGTACTTAAAGTAAAATGAGCTTAATGAACTGATGGTGTAACTATGAAGTGAGTGACGCGGCCCTTGTTGGCTGTAACGAGAACGCCTGGCTGATTTGATAGCCCAATGCGAACTTAACCCACATTAATATTTACAAATTATTTGAGGTTGCTGTTTCCTATTCCAGTAACCAGAGATGTCAAGAAGAACAGTTTTGAAGTGTATCTATTCTATGCAGTCGTCACTAAAAGTTGGTAGGTCTTTGGTGTGGGAACTCTGGTCAGGAACCTGTTCTCGTTCTGTGAACATCATGCAGAGGGTTTACTGAGAAAAGTGTTTGGATTAGGACCAAATTTATGACTTAATCGCACAACGATAGTCACAACGGAATGCATCACACTGGAAAATAAATGTAGCACAATAGAATTATTAGGGTGTGTGTAAATAGTCAGAAGATTTTAGGTGAGTGTAATGAATAAATATGTAAAAGCATATTACATTACAATAATTTTTAATAAGTACATAGTACAAACAAGTACCTTAACTTTCAAATATAATTTAAAATACAAATTAGATTTTTTTTTACACTAAAAAATGATAACAAAATCGTTACATTACTAATTACTAGTTAGTCATTGGTGCATTTACTGCTTTTATTAACAATATTTATTATGCCCTACTACCTGGGTAAGGCCGTTAAATTGGCCTCCTATAACATAAAAGTATAAGTTACCGGGTAACTTAAAAGTAATATAAACTATTCTAAGGGCATATCTACAATAGGGGGAAACACATTATTTTTTAGAATATTTTATTTATAATTTTTTTTCATAACTAACTTGAGTAAAACTCGTTTTATTTTTAAAGCTTTATTTTGTCTGCAATATCATAATAAGCCTTTGATCCTAAAATTAAAATACTTAAAACAGTCAAAGTTTTAAACAAAAATCTTCATGTTTATTTACTTTTATTTTACATTACTTTTTGAAAAAAAAAAGATAAATGAAATCGTTTAAAAAAGTATTACAAAACATTTAAAAAAAAGTATAAAAGTAGAATCGATAAGGTACCACGTATTCAGTAAATAATTCTGAAATACAACCCACGTAGTTTTTTTAAAATCTGTTTTTCCATTAAATTTTGACCGTATAGGTATTGTAGTTGGTAATCGGATTCAGAATGATGTACTGAAAGCGTGGTAACCGTTTTAGCGTCGGTGTCACAAGGTGGAAACCTTGTTTACCAAAATAAAAACAAACTTAAACACAGATTAATAAAAGTAATTAACATCTAAATTATCTCGTAGCAGATATTCGTTTTTTTATCGGTTGTAGTGACCAATTCTATACGTTTAACAATCGACACAGAAGGAACAGTGTCTCGGTCGATTTTCTTCGTCACAACAAATTTCAGTGATGGGTTTTTTATTGTCTTCAGGAAATTAACTGTGTATTTATCGTCTGTAAAATTTATTTGTTCTACACGTCCTACATAATATTTCCAATTGTTACGATTATAATATCGTACTAATACATTTTTGGTTTATATTAATATCTGTTATATTTGTTTCATCTTTGTATTCTAGGTCATCAGTCTTTTCGTTTTTGTTAACTTTTACAGTCATACTTAAATCCGGTTTACTGCTTTCCTCACTCAGTCTTTAGTCTTTTTACTCTCGTATATTTTTAAACCATCCAAAGAACAATGGGCAACTGTATATGGACCGTGGGCCCAGTGTTGTAGCACTTTCTTACCTACCTTAAAATACAGATCCGAGTAATCTCAACATTTTACTATAAAGCAGCACAGCTCTAATGCATTAAAAAAACAAGTTACAGCTGTTTTATATAATCAATAATTTCCGTTATGAATGCTAATAGTTTGGCCTAATGATGCGCATACAAAATTGTGTCTACATGTTGCCAGTTGGAATGCATTATTCTCTTTTATATGACACCTTGAACAATTCAGTTTAAGAATAAGTAGAGTAAAAATATTCTTTATTTCGGTATTGGGATAGGACTATAATTAAAAAATACCTTTTATTATGAAAATGAAACATCTTTATTCACTAAAATATAACATATTAATGCATAATCAGCCGATTAGTATCCCACTACTGGGTACCGTCGAAACTCAGAACTACAAGGATAAGGCGTTAGTTCTTACTAAACTATAAAGAATTTTATTGTCCTAATGAGTGTTGTTGCTCTCAATAATAATCTCGTCCCAGGCACTTGCGGGGCCAACAAAGTTTTCTAAATGCCTTCCAATACCTAAGTACCATATAATACTGACTGTTAGGTTTTTTTAATGTGTTTTTATAGGTTTTAGGGTTTTTAGTTTTATTGGCAGTAAGTAAAACGAAGGCTACGTTCCGAGATACGATAATATCGATTTGAGCGTGCTCACACCCGTTCCGAATTGGCGTGAGCGCGACAACGATGTCCCGTGAATCGTCATAGATGACGTCATGACATGCGCCATCTTGCGATAACGCCGACCATGCTTATTACTAATATCACCGTGAGCGCTGTCAAAAATGACAGTTGTGCTGTTTTGTTTTGAATCATATCATATCTCTATCTAACTTAGATAAAGTGCTTCTGGCTAGAGTCGCCACCTAACCAAATAAGAAGACGAAATTTGTGGTGTACACAAGTTTTATATGGTGTAAATTGGTTTTAACATTGAGTGAGCACTGTTAGCGCGTTCACGAGCGTTCCGTATTGTTAACAAAAAAATGACAGTTCTTAGCTGCCATAATCGTGATATCTATCTCGGAACACAAACTATTGATGTGAGCGCTCACAGCGCTATTTATCTTATTCGGAATGTGGCCGAATTCATGCCTTGCTTGACACCAGAGAGGCCAGAAAGACGAGGTGTCTTTTTTTTTTATTCAGAAAATTATTTTTACCACAGACAATAAGACATCACAACAGATCAAACAATAATTCAAAAAAGAATCTTACCGATTAGCTTTATGTTTTTCTATGTTTTCAGTATTATTTAACACACCTCCGTAATCAAAAAAACATTACAAATACACGAATTTAAACTTTAACAGTAGTTACTTATTAGAATTAAACATTTTTATTTGTCAATCAAATTCTTTAAGTTTACAGTTATCCATGTATTTTGTTTACAAGCATATTTAAGTTTACTTATTTAACATATAGAGTACTTAGAGTTTTTACATCTATTTGGTAGTAGTAACAATTTTAGTAAGTAAGTAGTTTCTCATAATCATATTTATTTAACAAAAGAAAAAGAATTTCAAGTACAGTTAAGTTTACATAATAAGATCTCTAATTTCACGAAATTTATTTGATTTTAAAGGTTTAGTAAAAATGTCTGCTAATTGCAAGTTAGTAGGACAGTAAGATATTTTTATAACATCTTCACAAATGTGTTTTGATCTACGATTAAACACTCCATTTTCAATTAATCTTATTGCACTTTGACTGTCTATTTTTAGATTCACTGTAATTTTATTTTCAATAAGTTCTTCAATTAATCCTTTTACGTACAATAGTTCTTTGCAACATTCAGCAGCTGAAATATACTCAGCTTCACAGCTTGATGCTCGCTACTATAGGTTGTTTCCTTGTGCACCAATGCACTGGACCTCCACAATACATCATAATGTAGCCACTTGTACTTTTTCTAGTCTCTTTGTCACCTGCTTAATCAGCATCACAATATGCTTCTAATTTTGTTAAGTTTTCATCTTTATTATATTTTATTTTAGCATTTATGGTTCCTTTCAAATATCTAATGGTTCTTTTAACGTTACTTATATCTTGATTTTTCGGATTTTCCATGCTTCTACTCTCATAGTTCACAGCATATGTCAAATCAGGTCTTGTTTTATTTGATAGGTACATAAGATGACCTATAGCTTCTCTGTAAGGGAAGTTTTCTTTTGTTTGTACATCATTTTCATTGTTTTCCAGTAATGGTGTAGTTCTTATTTTTGCCTCTTCCATGTTAAAGGTTTCAATTATTTTTTCAGCATTCTTTCTTTGTTTTAGATGTATTGAATCTTTAGTCTTAGTGATATCTATTCCCAAAAATGTTTCAGGATTCTCAGTGTATGTCATTTGAAAATCTTCTTTTAGGTTATTTATTAGTTTCTTCATACAATCCTTATTATCTCCTAATAAAATTCCATCATCAACATGTATTCCTAGCATCATTGTACCGTCTGAAGTCTTGAATAAACATTTATCTGCTTTCAATTGTTTTAATCCATTTTTAAGTAAAACTGAGGTAAATTTTTCATTCCAGTTCAAAGGAGCTTGTTTTAATCCATATAGACTTTTATTAAGTTTACAGACTTTTGTATTTCTATCATATTCCTCATATCCTTCAGGTAAAACCATAAAAATGTTTTCTTTTAGATCTCCATATAAAAAGGCTGTTTTTATATCTAACGACATGATATGAAGATTTTTTGAAGCACCAATAGCCATTAATATTCTAAATGAACTATTACTCATAACTGGGCTAAATGTGTCTTCATAGTCTAATCCATATATTTGTTGACAGCCTTTCGCTACAAGCCTGGCTTTGAATTTTCCATCTGGTTTTATTTTGAAAACCCACATACTAGCTATAATTTGTACTTTGGTCTTCATTTTGGTTACTATAATCCTGTATATCTTCTATGGTTTCTTGTATGTTATTTTCTTCTTGTAAAGTGTTTACAACTTCTATTTCTTCTGGGATCTCTATCTCTTGTTGTACAGAGTTTACTCCATGATCTATTTCCTCTATCTCTTGTTGTACAGAGTTTTCTTCTTGATTTATTTCAATTTTCATTTTATCATAATGTTCGTTTGCTGTGTTCCCTTCTTCATGTAGTATATTGTCCACTATATTTTCATTAGTTTTTATTGGTTCTTCCTCGGACTTTTCTTCTTTGTTCTTTTCAAAATTAAATAATAGGTCTTTACCTATGAAATTGCCGTTTTGTATGAAAAAATTTAAACGATTTTTTTTCATGTATTTTTTATTTGTATTAATCGAAGTAATCACCCATGCAAGCAATGCATCTTTGCCATCGCAGTGGCAGTTTATTGATGCCCTTCTTAAAGAAATCAGCTGGACGGGAGGCAACAAATTCTTCAAAGGCATTTTGTACTGCCTCTCGGGTATTGAATTTTTTTCCCGCCAAGAAGTTATCCAAATTCTGGAAAAAGTAGTAGTCTGTAGGCGCAAGGTCTGGTGAGTAGGGCGGATGACGGAGAGCTTCCAACCCCAGTTCTTGCAACTTGGAGACCGTCTGCTGTGCAGTATGAGGTCGCGCGTTGTCGTGCAGGAGCAGCGGAGACGAGCGATTGACCAATGCTGGTTGGAGATGTGCCAGCTTCTCCATCATTGTGTTCAGTTCTTCACAGTACACATCTGCAGTAATGCTCACCCCGTTTGGTAAGAAGCTGTGATGAATCACACCGGCGCTAGACCACCAAACAGTGACCATCACTTTTCTAGGGGTAAGTTTTCGTTTAGGGCATTGTTTAGGTGCTGAACCAGGATCCAACCAACTTGCTGAGCGCTTGCGGTTATCAAACAGAATCCATTTTTCATCGCAGGTAACAATGCGGTTCAAAATTCCTTCATTTGTGTGTCTGTTGAGCAGTGCAAGGCACGTCTCGACGCGTACTTCGCGCTGACGATCATTGAGTTCGTGGGGCACCCATTTGTCAAGCTTTTTTACCTTGCCAATTTGACGCAAATGGACCAATATTGTTCTGACGCTAACGTCGAAAGCTGCTGCTAATTCAGCCGTAGATTGTGTATCATCAGCTTCCACAATCGCCTTTAATTCGTCATTGTCGACCAAAGTCTTCGGACGACCGCGAGGTTCATTTTTCAGGTCGAAATTTCCAGAACGGAAGCGAGCAAACCAATAACAGGTGGTGCGTTGGTTTGTAGTGTTAGCTCCGTAAACGTCGTTGATGTTGCGTGCCGCTTGTGCCGCGTTGCTGCCACGACGGTACTCATATTCCATAATTACTCGAATTTTTAACGTATCCATGATGACGAAAAAGATTGAAATGCGATGAAAATGTAACACTAATCAATAAACAAATGACTACTTTTGGAAAAAAAAATCCATGTTTTTAAAATAAAATTAATTTGAAATTAGAATTCTTACCCAAACAAAAATTATTTTGATTTGAAATGGCCAGTACTGCAAAACGGCAATTTCATAGGTAAAGACCTAATATTACATCTCTACTTATGATGACTTTCTGTTTTTGTTTGTCAAATAATCTATAGCCTGTTGGGGCATATCCAATCATGATCATTTTTTTTGTTCTTGACTCTAGTTTTTGTAGATGTCCAAGTTTCTTACTATATGCTTCAGAGCCAAATATCTCTATATTTCCAAGATCTGGTTGTTGACCAGTCCACAATTCTATAGGTGTTGAGTTATTTAGTGTTTCAACTGGTGTTCTATTAATAAGATATGCAGCAGTTCTTGCGGCTTCTCCCCATAGATTGCTTTCTTCTTTCGATTCAAATAATAAAACTCTTACTTTTTCCAGAATTGTTCTATTTAATCTTTCTGCTTTTCCATTCAGTTGAGGACTGTACGGTATGGTGAAGTCCATTATTATGCCTTTATAATGGCACCAATTTTTCATTTTATTGCTGGTATATTCACCTCCATTATCACATCTGATTGTACTGACTTTTAAATTCTTTGCTCTTTCTACTTCTTCAATATAAGTTTTTTATGACTTCAAAAGCTTCATTTTTATATTCTAGTAGATAGACTTGTGTATAATGAGTGTAGTCATCAAGAATTGTAAGTATGTATTTCTTATTGTCATAAGTATTAGGTAAAATAGGACCACATATATCTGTGTGTATTATTTGTAGTGACCGTGTTGCTCTTTGTCTTTCTGTATTGAATGGATTTCTCACTTGTTTTGACAATAAACATACCTTGCAAGTTTTATTTAAGTTTTTGATTTCTTCTTCACTCACATTCATGTTTTTAGCAACTTTTCTTAGGTTAAGAATTTTGCCAATACTAGGGTGACCCATTTTTTTATGCCATTCTTCAGCTTTATTTATTTTTTCCGTTATTTGGGAAGTTTCTTGTTTTAGGTTATTTATTTTTACAGTATAGAGCCCATTTTCTTCTTTATTTCCTTTTAGTATTAACTTGTCTTCTTTTAGTATTTTAACTTCTTGATCATCAAATATAACTTTACCACCATTATTGGTTATAGCATTGACTGACATAAGCTTGTTAGACAGATCAGGTACATAGATAGTCTGCATAAGAGTACATTCTGATCCATGTATTTTTCCATGACCTTTTGATTGCACGGCCACTCCGGCTTTTGCTATTCCGATTTTGCCATCCTCTTCTTGAAAGTTGTGTAATAAATTTTTCTTGTTGGTAAGATGGCTTGAAGAACCGGAGTCCACAATAAATGTAATTGCTTCAGTTTCATTATGTCTTTTATCCATATATGTCATAAATGCAGTGTTGTTTTTAGAATTGTTGTTACTGTTATGATTATTTTGTCTAAAGAAACACTTTTCCGTTGTGTGATTATTCTTCTTACAAATGGTACATTCTGTCTTCTTGTTATTAGTTTTATTCTTAAAGAAACATTTTTCTGTAGGGTGATTAGATTTTTTACATATTTCACAACTTTTATCCTTTTGGTAAGTATTTTTATTAAATTTTCTTTGAGCCTTGTATGCAATAACCTCATTCTGTTCTTTACTTATAGTCATTTTATACCTCTCCTCTTCTTTTAATAATCTACTTGTGAGATTTATTGATGTTTTCTCATGTAACGGGGAGGATTCCCAGGATGTAATAAAGTTAGAGTAGTTTTCCGGTAATATTGCCAATACTTTTGCAATAAAACTATTCTCTGATATTTTCTCATCATAGACGTTAAGTTGAAATCTAATGTTTTCGAGCATGCTAATATTTTCTGCCATGTTTTTGTTGGTGTCATAATGGTATACATAAAATTGTTGCAAAAGTTCACACTTACGTTGTTCATTTGTTCTTTCAAACAATGTACATAGTTTTTCGTACATGCTTTTATCCTTTTGCACATGTCATTATGTGAATCATTAGCTTTTTATCAATGGTCATCATAATTATTTTTTGAGCCTTTGCATCTTTTAGCTC
This sequence comes from Antitype chi, assembly GCA_947359405.1. Taxonomy (NCBI): domain Eukaryota; kingdom Metazoa; phylum Arthropoda; class Insecta; order Lepidoptera; family Noctuidae; genus Antitype; species Antitype chi. Next base: position 12,998,964 of record OX375811.1, on the reverse strand, counting down.
GTAATCCATATTTTGTTCTCTTGACGGCATAGGGATTGCTCCTGTACGAGTGCCATAGATTACATCTTGTAGACTTGAGCTTTTAAATAAGATATTCACTTGGAATTTCCATAATGGGAACTCTTTTTCACAAGATAGTTTTGATATTTTTTGCAGTTCGATGAACGACTCCATTTTGTTAGTTTGTTGGCGTGCACTTGTGCATTCACTTTCAACTATTTTTACACTGTTTTGTTTTTAGATTTGATTATTTGTTTTTAAGCGCTCTGGGCACATAACCTGTTAGGTTTTTTAATGTGTTTTTATAGGTTTTAGGGATTTAGTTTTATTGGCAGTAAGTAAAACGAATTCATGCCTTGCTTGACACCAGAGAGGCCAGAAAGACGACAATAAGACATCACAACAGATCAAACAATAATTAAAAAAAGAATCTTATCGATTAGCTTTATGTTTTTTTGATTAGTTTTTCTATGTTTTCAGTATTATTTAACACTGACGACATGGGCGCATGCTCCAACAGTCCTCATTCCTGTTAAGCATGAACAATAATATGCGTGGATAGCATTAATGTCCTGAACATTGGAGTTCATCAATATATAAGTATAATATGTCGTATTTGACCTGTGTCGTGATAAAATACGACCTCTTATTAGCGTGCAGGTGTCCGTTGCTAATCCATATTCTGTCATCCTTGGACTTGGAGTTACACACACCTGAATATTGTAAACGCCACCTCGCAAGTGTTCGCCGACGTAAGAACGTGCCAGACTTAAATGGTATGTTCCCAGACTGAATAAAATAATGTCTTCATCTGTGAGTATTGGGAACGGCACATTTATTGACTCATCCGTCAATGTCACAAACGACGCTCGCTGCCGGTTTACGTTATGCTCAACTATATAGTTGCCCAATGTATTATCGTTACTCATTCGGCTATGTATTCGTTCAGAAAAGGCGGCGGCATTAGTACTGTCACGTAAAGGCTCTCTAAATGCATTCAATAGTGCTCCAGCAATCCGAAAATCAGTAAATAAATGTGGCAATGACTTATTAAATAATTGGTTACGAAATATTTTAAAGTCCCGTTTAAACCATCCGTTTATTACCTCTATGACCCAACGTACAATCGTTATTAATCTTGATTTATTAGCTTGCTCATTTGTAAGTTGAGTCGCACTTCTGTCTTTGCTTGGTTGGCATATGTGGCTCATAACCACAGGTTTCAATATTGGGTGTTGAGTCTAGAAAGCCTCTATCCAATATAAATGTCTCTTTCATGTAGAAGGTAATGAACGAGGGATATTTCATTGTCCATTATTTGAGTCATTATTTGACTATCTGAGGTAGTTGCGGCATAGGGTTCAAGGATGTCAATAATGTAACCATCTGAACAGACCAAAAGGAATGGTTTTAGTAAGTTTTTATACTTATGTAGGCTATACGTTCTTTTTTGGAACAAGAAGTTTTCACTTTTCTGTATGTAGATGTAAGTTCCGTCACACAGTATTATGGCTTTTGGGTCTACGGTTTGTCCAAATAATGCTGTTGGTACTGTCAGATTGTGTGCAATAATCTCATCGCGGCTTATGTGGTCGTAACCCAGATGCCGCAAAACAAACTCTCTGGTCAAACAGTCACTCGTGTTATTTTAAAATAACGCTCCAGTGTTCTCCTACTAACATTTAAATGGCACGCAATTCTGTCATCTGGCTCACCCGAACTTATTTTCATCAAGTAAGATCCCAACACAGTTTTTGGACGTTTTGTTTGCTCAGTTAGAGATGGAGTCTCTTGGAGAACAATATCGAATTGATCGTGCGTCAATCCCGTTCGATAATATAGTTCATTGGGAGAAATTGACTCAATGTTATCAAAATCTATGCCGGATTTTTTGTTGTAAGCGTCTTTTAAAGTATCAATGATATCTTTCAATTGATCTGGCGTAAATACCGTTTCAGCATGGTCATATACTCAGATCATAGAAAGAAAGAGATATGACAAGGAGGCGTGGCACTTGCGAACGCATCTGGCCGCAAAGCGGCTTGATGCCAGTTTCAGTAATTAGTCGAATGTCAACTTGCGACGTCTTCACTGCTCGTGATTTTTGACAAAATGCCGCGTTGTTCAGTGATTGTTTGCAAAAATAACAGCTGTATTGTGAATTACATGAAAGATGGCATCTCATTTCACACGTAAGTACTTGAATATTATTCTTTTTCTTATTAAATTCATTAAAACATTATTGCGTGGTACTAGAAACACGATGACAAACCAAATCAATTGTTTTCATTAAGAACAAAAACCATCGCTTGCTTAGTGCAAATCTGCCAGTGAATCGGCTGGTCTAATAGCGCAATGGATACGTGTTTTACTGGTACTCTCACTCACACGAAAGTTTCGTGAAGCAGCCGCGGAGTTAGAGATGTGATGTGATGTTTGTGGTTGTCGATATTTTATACGATTCTGCTAAGTACGAATGATTTTAAGCATGATTCAATTAATTATTGAAAAAGACAATTTGTTACTACAGTGCTTACACTGTAGTAACAAATTGTCTTTTTCTTTTTCAGTCCCTTAGGACTGCGCATTTTATGGCGTTATTGAGAGTTCCCGTTAAATTGAGATAAGAAAAATCAATATTCTTTTCTAATAAAGTATAAAATTTACAAACAACAAATATTAATAAAGAAAAAAAAAACAACGCTTATTGCAAGAAATGCTGAAAATAGAAAGTACTGTTTACATTTTATTTGTGGATTACTCGAGTTATCTTTTATGAATCAATAGCTAATGGGAATATAGGTAAATAGGAACTTTCGAAACCAGGCATAAAATAGATTACAACATTTTATAAGTGTAGGTGAAGTATTGGTTTTTAATTTATTGTGGTACATAAGAGGCTACACATCAAGCTATACATTTCCAGTATAAGCTGATCTCGCATTGTGTAGGATGTCCGTACAATGAGAGGTCAGCGTAAACTGGAAATTTACAGCTTCATGTGTAGCCGTGTGTACTCATGCATTATTCATATTATAACATCATCAGTATTCATATATTTCTTTTATTATAACATTTTAGCTATCCGAAGGATCCAAATATAAAAGAAAAGTGGATAAATGCGACAGGAAGGGGTCCAAACTGGTTTCCAACGAAAAATAACACGATATGCTCGTCTCACTTTGAGTCAAAGTGCTTTCAACCTTTAAAGAAAGTTCGTCGGCTCTTCGAATGGGCGGTCCCAACATTGAAGTTGCGTATGGTGTTAACGAATATGGAACCTTCCACATCCACTTTGTGTGTGAGTTTTATTTCTTGATACAAATATAAAACGAAGTAATTTACATAACTATAGCTACTATGAGATATTATGTAAACGCTTACTTAATATTTTTTCTTAATTACAGACTGTTGCTTCAAAACCTCCAATCGGAACGGAATTACAACACCTCGCTTGTGAGCCAAACGATGATTCGGAAAATAATGTTTCAATATCTACAATAGATGGTGTCGATACTAACTTGAATGCTCGAAAAAATAGCATTTTGGAGCATCAAGAAAATCCGCGAAAAAACGATCTCATCGAAACACCTCGAAAGCGTAAATTACGCCAATTGATTTCCGTACAAGAGAATTTCATAAAAAAGCAAAAAATACAAATTAAAAGCCTTCAAAAGAAAACAAGCCGCTATCAGAAAAAAATTACAAATTTAAAAGAAATTTTGAAAAACCTTGATGAAAAAAACTACATTAGCGCTGATCACGTTACACAATTAGAAAATATTGGAGTGACCGACCTTATCCAGCGTTATGAGAGAAATGTTACATCGGGGCAAAGCACTAATCAGAAATATTCTCCTGGTTTAAGAATGTTTGCAACTACTCTTCACTTTTACTCGCCAAAAGCGTACGCTTATGTAAGGAAAAAATTCCAAACAGCTCTGCCTCATGTTCGAACAATAAAAAAGTGGTACCAATCTATCGATGCTCAGCCTGGATTCACGCAAGAATCATTAAAAGCAATCAAACTTAAAACTGCTTGCACTAAACATAAATTGTTGTGTAATTTAGTTCTAGACGAAATGGCAATCAGACAGCGTGTGGAGTGGGACGGAAAACAAATGCACGGGTATGTAGATATATCGAATTCAGCAGAACAAGGGGATTGTTTACCCGAGGCCAAAGAAGTTCTTGTGTTTTTAGTTACCGCAATTAATGGGGCTTGGAAAATACCAGTTGGGTAATTTCTCGTTGCCGGTGTCACGGGCGAACAGCGGTCCAATCTTGTCATACAATGTTTGGAATTACTAGAAGATACAGGTATTCAAGTAACCTCGCTGACTTTCGACGGCTGTCCAGCCAACATTACCATGGCTAAGACACTCGGATGTTCTTTTGAAGTAGAAAACTTAAAATCTTATTTTGAACACCCCGTTACTCGTCAACCTGTATAAATTTTTCTCGATCCATGCCACATGCTGAAGTTGTTGAGAAATGCTTTCGAAGGATATGGGTACTTTATGGATGCTTCAAATAGGGCCATAAAATGGAGTCACTTGAAAAACCTGTATGACATTCAGGATAAAGAAAAACTGCACTTAGCAAACAAGGTACGAAAAAGTCACATCTATTTCAAGAACCAAAAAATGAAAGTTCGCTTGGCGTCGCAACTATTTAGTAACAGTGTTGCAGATGCCCTGAATTTTTGTTGTGAACTTCAAATGGCTGGTTTTCATGATGTAGAAGGCACCGTCGAATATTTAAAAATTGTCAACAACTTGTTCGATGTGTTAAATTCAAGGCATATGGCCCAACTCCATTATAAGAAACCAATTTACCCAGGCAACAAAGACAAGGTATTTGAAACTTTAGAAAAGGCGAAACGGTATCTAACGTCTATAAAGCTTTCAGATGGTACAAAGGCTATCAGCACACCAAGAAAAACCGGTTTTATTGGATTTTTAGTGTGCATAGAAAGCCTCAAGGCATTGTACATACAACTAGTTGAAAAGGACCAAAAACTTAAGTACATTCCAGTTTACAAGATCAGCCAAGATCATTTGGAGCTTATGTTTGGACATATAAGGTCTCACGGTGGATGCAGCACCAACCCAACGGCGCGACAGTTTCAAGCGATATATAAAAAGCTCTTGGTAAAGTCGGAGCTTAGAGATGTAGATCAGGGAAACTGTACAGCTCTTGAGGAGGTTTCTTTTTTGGCGTGCTCCTCTGCTGTTAAAAATATAAATCTGACAATCGAACCATGTAAGTTAGACGAAAGTAATGATGAAGACGAGATGACTTTGTTGTATGAACAAGCTGTTTTTGATGAGGAAGTTAGTTTACTTGTACAAGACATCACAGAATTTAGTAGCCAGATAGTGTCATACGTAGCAGGATTTATAGTTCATCGCTTGCTAAAATTATTGAAGTGTGAAACATGCTGTAGCGGTTTGATTGCAGATACAGTTGACGACAAGAACCTCAAGTTTATAAAATTGAAGGATAAAGGCGGCCTTATATTTCCATCCAATGACGTAATAATCATATGTAAACGGATGGAAGTAATAATTAAAACTTCTATTCTTTCATCTGATAACACAAAAATTTCGTCAAAAAATATTAGACAGGAGCTCATGTCAAAATCCTTATCGCATTTTATAGGTATGAATCTTTTTGAAAAAAATAATTTTCACCAATACAATCAATCGCCTATGAATAACCATTTAATAATACTTATAAAAGCCGTAATGGAAAAATATATAAACGTAAGATTACATTATTTATCTAAGAACGCAACACCTAAACTGTCTAAGCGGCAAGTTTTAAATAAATATTTACATTTTACTGGTCAATAAAAAAAATGTGTGGTGTTTTGGTGAAACATTAGCGAACCGGTTTCAACTAAATCTACGGTTTCAATTCGCTATAACAGCCTAAATCAACGTAACCGGATTTATTCATTTTTTGATTTACTTAATATTATTTTGTTTTAGCTAAATATTGTTTGTTTCAATTATAATATTTTCTGGACATATCGTTATTTATTTATTTTATTTTCAGGACCCCAAAAAATCTTTAGAATAAATAACAAATGTAAGAATCGATAACTTTCTGATTTAGTCAATCACTAGCGTATATGTAAAATAAATGGGTTTTGCACAGTACAACGATAGCGAGAGATGTTTTTGTGTGAGTAAGGTGTACGGTGCATGGTAAATGCACGCTGTGAATGAAAAAATAAGGTTTATAATTGATTGTGTAGTACGTTCTGATTTATGAAATGTGAGTGTGTGCGTGACTGCGTAACTATTGCTTTTATTGAACTGCATGTGTAGTAGTTGGCGAGTGGTGGGGACAAACTGGCGACACCAGGTTCCGATACATTTTAACTACCGGGCATATCTCTTCTTTCTATGATCTGAGGTCATATAATTCGCTCCATTCATTTGAACGTATGTGGTCTTGACATATTCGTGCATCCTGAGGAACATATACGTTATGTTCTGTCAATAAATATATTTTAATGAAATGGGGCACTCTGTGGCGATCTTCATTAAGGCATCCATGAAATAAGCATCGACGAGAGGTGTTTGCTAACCGTTTATAAGTTGGTACTGTAGTAGGACGCGATTGTTCATCATTTACTTGCTCGTCTTGCTGTTCTTCGTTTTGTCTCCGTTCTTGTTCTACGTGCCTGGCTTCTTGGCGATTTGCTGCCACCCAACAACGATAGCACACGTATTGATTTCCATTCAGGGTGCCCTGAAAAAAATAAAATAAAATAGTTGTTGAACCTGAATAAGCCAATACAAAGTCCTTTGATCAAATACAGTGCATATTCCCATATAAGTGAATGATAGTTTATATGCAGAAAAACGTGTCATTTGGCAACTATCAGATTTGATTTTACTGCTTGATTTCGAATGTCATAATTATGCCCGATGGCTAATTCCCCGAAGTCATCAGATCGAACGTCCTAATTGCCGAAAATCCATAGCATCGATGTACTTATCACAATTTCAAATAGTCATTAGATCAAGCGTCCGTTGTGCCGAAAAGCCATTTCAACGATAGTCCTGATCCATCGAATGTCTATTGGCTCGACGTGCCAGTAAATCGAAAGCTATTCTGCTTGTGACTCAAATATGACGTGCGGGATGAGCGCCCGTGTCACGATCGCATGACATACAACGGCTTTTTGACAGCGCCCGTTAGACGGGAAAATGACATCGATGACATTTTAAGTATGAAAAATACTAACGAATAATCTGTTTTATCCAGTTGTTATATATATTATGTTGATTAAACCCTGCTGGTTGGTTTTATGTCGTACCTGTACAGTTGTACATACATACAATTACTTACAAAGCAACCCGATTCGGGAATAAATAAGCTGATATTTACAACAAAGGTACCTATAATTATTATGACAATTATTTATTTGATTAACCTGTTTTACTGACCTCTTCTATATTGATCCGCTCCAAAACATAATTAGTCAAGCCTGGATGCGCTTCCATATGCTCGCGAGTTAAAGTACGTCGATTCCTGTCTTGAAATACCGACCGAGAACACGTGATACACCTTTCACGTTGTTCCATTTTGATGAAACTTCAACTTGTCCAATCAGAAGGCAAACACAAGAATCCGTTATTAAGTCCAAAGTAGTTAGTCGTAGGTAGCAAGAATGGTGGAGAAAGAAAGAAAACACGCGCACTGCAAAATGGCTCCGTTACGACTGACAAGGGCGCAAGTGCGATCAAGGAAGCGCGGTGGTTATGTGCTATCTCACTCACTCTCTCACGCTCCGATAATGAGTATGTCCCGCTCGCTCCTGTACTATCGATAAAGATCGCTACCTGCACTTGCGCTAACCGGTTTTTAACAACACGAGTGCATGTTCTGTCCTGCTCCCTGAGTACTTTGTCTCTTTCTAATAGTTCATTTATGCTATTCATAATTAAATAACACAACGTAAATGTATAATAATTATATACGGGCATCATTAGGTCATAATATTAGCATTTGTAACGGTAATTATTGGACTTTTGGAACCGCTGTAACTTTTTTATTTGAATATTTAGAGTAATGCTGCCATAGAACAAAATGTTGAGATTATTCATATCTTCATTTTAAGATAGGTAAGAAAATGCTACAACACTGGGCCCATTCTGCCCATTGTTCTTTGTGTCTCCCATTTCTATTTCGTCAATTATGTCGGTTCTGACTACATATTTTTTTTTTCAAATTGAAGAGGTTTTCTTTTATTTCAAACTTTTCAGACTTTCTGATAATATCAGTGTCACATCTTTGTTGCCAATTTAAAGTCTTTCATTTGTTTATTCTGCCTATCTTCTTTAGCACTCAAATCTTCAGGCACCTTTAATTTTTTAAGACCACTGTGTTTATTTATTCCAGAAGTACTCGCTACCGGGTTTGTGTATGGATCAACATTCTCTGTCATTGTGACATCTAATGATTTTTTGGCATAAAAAAGATCAAAATTCGGATCCAATTTATGTAATTGTAGTCTATCAAATTGTTTTATGTCAAAATATCTTTTGTTACATGGTAAATTTCGAACTTCTGATAATATTGTGACTCCTGTTTGCGCAGCCGACTTTCTCTCTTGTTTTGCTTCTGAAACACTTCCTTCAAATCTTTCTTTTTCTACATCTAAATATTCTTCTTCACTATTAGGCTCAGAAAAATGTGTGGCATCACTGTCGTCTAAATATTCTATTTCAAAACTTTCAGAGCTGCTGGTTGATGATGAACTGTTTCTCCTTTTTTATTTTCCCTGTATCCTTTTTCTTTGTTAGGTTTTTCCGCGTTCTTCTGCTTTTTGGTAGTTTTTCGTTGCTAATTTCAAATCTGTGTGTTTTTATAGAATGACAATCACACCTACCATTCATATTTTTGCAAAAGCAACTTAAATCTCGGAAGCTTACTGATTTTTTTTCATTTAATATCACTTGATGAATTTTAAGTGTGTTAGGCAGCGGATGTAGTTTTTTTAACTATTTCTTCTTGAAGTGGTTTTATGTCTTCTGGATACCGTTACCGTCTGATGAGTCTAGTTTGGTTTCACCTTTCACATACTACATAAACGTGTTTGTGTTAAAAACAATTAAAATAAAATGATAGATAGTTTCTTGAGAACAAAGATTGTGGTTCTTTACGAACAAAATGCAAGCATTAAAGGGATTGCCAGACAGCTGGCCATTGCGGTAAATCTAATATTATCTAATAAAAATAAATTGAAAGTTTGTAAACTTTGTTATTCGGTCGACTAACTTAAATGTACTTTCTAGCTAGAGAAGAAAAAACGAAGCGCTTGTGGGTGCGACGTTATTTGGATACTGGTGATGTGAAGTCAAAACCTTTTGGGCGGAGATGTTCAGGCATCTATACAAACCAGTGTGGACGCCCCCATGACATCGTAAATGTTCACTTGAAATCGCCGTTCGCAACCACTCGCTCAAGTGCTCAACGATACGGCATCTCAATCGCCACAGTGCGGAGGCACTTGCACGCAGCAGGCCTTCACAATTATCGTCCAGCGAAGAAAATTCAACTGTCAGAAACTCTTCGGGTAGCAAGAGTTCGGTTCGCCCAGGAGCTTATGGACTTTGACTGGGAAAATAACATAGTTATTTTCACGGATGAAAAAACTTTTAAGTCCGATAATGATGGGAAAAAATACTATGGCGGAAACCTAACGAACGCTACAATCTACAAAACATTACCGAACAGGTCCAGTGGTAGAATAACATTGGATGAATAAACAGCTTTATTTAGCAAATAAATTACGGTATAGATTTCCATGTTTTGACAGATTTAATTTTATCGACATTATTATGAAAAATTAAGCTATTATTTAGCAATGTTTATCACCACAATATCTTAAACATTATAGTTACTGCCTAATAAACTAATATTATGTTACTAAAAAAACTTATTTTCAGGTTACAGGGGATGGATATCATCTATGAGCCCGGGCGAATTAACAGAATTAGGCGGGCGCATGAATGGGAAAACATATCTTGAAATATTGCAAGAGGTTATGTTGCCTACAGTGCGTATTGCGTACCCAGACGGACAAATATTTTCGTCCATGATAACTGTGCTGTGCATCGATGCCGAATGGTGAAGGAGTGGCTAAGTTTACAGGCTGATATAACTGTTATAGCCTGGCCAGCTAAAAGTCCGGATCTTAATGCAATTGAAAATATGTGGGGTCAAATGAGTTTAAATTGAGACTCAAGTGAATTAAAGACCAAGGCTAATCTACAACAAGAAGTCATAAGGACTTGGGAATTGATGCGCAGTAGGAATATAGGCTGGAATATGGTAACTCAAGTGAGAAGGCGCCTACAGCAAATAATTCTCAGTGAGGGTCATCCCCTCCCCTATTTACATAAACATTACCACTCGACTTATAGTAAATAGGTAAGTGAGTCCTAATTGCGGTCATCCCATATATTTTTGATCCCGTAATTCCGTTTGTTTTATCAAATAAAGTGTCGACATTGAGACATTGAAATAACTAAAGAATAAATAATTTGACCTCACTATTTCATTATTGTGATTAAAGGCCTATTCAAACCTGAGCGATATTCGCTGCCGCTGTGGGTAGAGGTACATACCGCGCGGGTTTCGCTCAGGTATTTAGTATCAAGTACCGCGGCTAGAGCGACCTGAGCGATATTCACTGCCGCTGTGGGTAGAAGTACATACCGCGCGGGTTTCGCTCAGGTCTTTAGTATCAAGTACCGCGGCTAGAGCGACCTGAGCGATATTCACTGCCGCTGTGGGTAGAAGTACATACCGCGCGGGAGCAGCGGCATGCATCCCGCCCCTCACTCCGCAAGCGGGGTTAAAATGACATCAGTACGCACGATATTCCTTAGCGAAAGGACGCGTTTGCAACATGGCTTCATCGAAACGAACGAATAACGATTCATTTATTGAGTTGGTGAAGTGCAATCCAGTTTTATATGATATGTCACTTACGGATTATAAAAATATATTTATGAAAAATAAAATATGGGATGAGATAGGAGAAAAATGTAACATAAGTGGTAAGTTTTTATTTTTTAATATATTATTATATTATCTTTCAATTGGGTACTAAATACGACTACCGCCATTAAAGAAGTTGACAAATTGTGTACGTACCCTATCGCCTGAAAGTTGCAAAGTTTCAAAATTTTGATATTCATTGTTCATTGCATTATTTTGTTGAGTAGTAAAATACATATTTTGCAAGTACGGGGTATTGCAAGTTTTAGAGCGTAAATAATTGTGGAGTACGCATGTTGCTTTTATGACTTTTTTAGCTCTAGACACTTTTAGGTGCATGGGTTTGAAATATATTCGCCATTTTTGAGCCAGTAATCCAAATGCATTTTCAACAACGCGTCTAGCTCGGCATAGGCGCTTATTGTATTTTTCCTTTCTTCTATCAACCCTAGAAACTCTTTGATTGAATGGTTTCATTACATGTGCTTGCAATCGAAATGCCTCATCTCCTATCAACACATGAGGTGTGACGTCATTAGTTCTCGGCAATGGTTTAGGCCTTGGAACATTCATAGTCCCATTATTAAACCTCCTTCCCATGACAGAATTTTCGAAAATTCCACCGTCGCTATTTTTTCCAAAACCTCCAACATCGATACATAAAAAATTGTAGTGTGGTCCTACTATTGCCATAAGGACGACAGAAAATTTTTTGAGGTAGCAAAAATAATTGCTGCCTGAATTAGGCGGACAAACGATAGTGACATGTTTTCCATCAATACTGCCGAGGCAATTGGGGAATTGCCACATATTATAAAACTCTTCAGATGTTAAGTTCCACATTTCTTCTGTAGGAGGCTTCATGTATATGGGTTGTAATGTAGTCCAAATAACATCACAAACTTCATCAACAATTTCTGCGACAGTTGAGCAACCCACTCTATAACTGTTTGCAATACAGCGAAATGAATCTCCACTTGCTAAAAATCTGCAAAAAAAATATTTAATAACCTTTTTTACTCAAGGTCTAAGGGCGTGGACCCATGTCTACGGTGCGGCGCCGTTTGCCGTGCAACGGTACGACACCGCCGCCGGCGGATGGCGCGGCGCCGTCCGCACCACGGTACCGCGAACGGTGCGCCATCCATTGCCCCTTTCAGTCGATATTTCGCAGTTGATTCAATCGACTGAGGGGCAATGGACGGCGCACCGTTCGCTTTACCGTGGTGCGGCACGTCGCTGCGCCATCCGCCGGCGGCGATGCCGTACCGTTGCACGGTAAACGGCGCCGCACCGTAGACATGGGTCCACGCCCTAATTAATAAAAGTAATTGAATAGATTAGAAATAAAAAATATTTTTTACAGGCGATGAAGCCAAAGCGAAATGGAAAAATCTACGTGACACTTATGGTAAATATTTAAAAACTACAAAAACCACTACAGGCCAAAGTGCGTTTAAATCTTACAGTCGTTACAGCAAATGGCAGTGGGCATCTTCAATGGATTTTTTAAAAGATCACATAGGATTTGCTCCAACTGATACTAATATGGCAAGAGAAGAAGAAAGCGTATCTGATACCCAAAATATTACTGAACCCGAATCTAATAATGAAAATTCAACACAACGGTCAAGTTCAGTAGTATCATCCGAGCGTTATACTTCACGTTCGGGTTCCAGAAAAAGGACTTTTGTTAACGAACATCCTGTCGATAAAGTGATTACGTACTTGAATACAAAAGCAGATAAATTATCGTCGATTGAACATGTTATGCTTGGATATGCAAAAACAATTGACAGTTTTTCGGAGCGACGTAAAATTATAACAAAAATGAAAATAGCTCAAGTTATGATGGAAGCGGAATTGGAAGAAGAGCAAGAACGTAGTCTACAACGAGAAACAACACTGCGATCTTACTACACCACTGAGCCTAACACTAGCCAAAATGATCGTTGTATGTCTCAACAATCATGTTATTCTCGTAGTGAGCCTAACACAAGCCAAAATGATCGTTGTATGTCTCAACAATCATGTTATTCTCGTAGTGAGCCTAACACAAGCCAAAATGATCGTTGTATGTCTCAACAATCATGTTATTCTCGTAGTCCCCAGTCTACTAATGATTCTGAACTGCAGTCTGGTCTGCGTTGTATTCAAGATAATGCTCTATCACCTCTAGCACATTCACTGACTGGAGAAGGTCTCGATTACGAACACGAAATAGATTACGACCAACAGAAACACTCAGAAATCTAATAAGAAGGTTTTAGGTTAAGATAAAGGTTGTTATAATATTGTAAAAAACCAAAGTTCCTTCCTAGTTATCTTAAATAAAGATTTTCGTCAATTAATATTCAAATTTGTTTTCCTTACCTCAACGTTATTGCTAAGCGTTCTTCAGGGCATATGGGTTCTCGATATTTAGTGAATGATTTGCTGATATTTTCCTTTATCATATTTAATATTTCATCGAAGTTCTCAGTCGTCATTCTGAATGCATTAAAAAACCGATCTTCATCCAATCTTAATCTTGGATATAAAGTGTGGAATTCCCCATGAATTCGGTGTTGTCTGTTGATGTCATGGATCCAAATTCTTTTCTTAACTGGTGAGTCAATTAAGGCTAATAAAAGTAAAACTTCCTCTTCATCACTATCCATCACTAAAATCAGATGTTCTGCAGAAATTACAACGTGACTGACGTGTATATTCTTTGGCGACTCAGAAATGACTAACTGACGAAAATTTCTTACCTCTCTGAGCGAAACTCGACTACCGCGCGTTATTCTACCCACAAGGATAGCGAAATCCGTTTTGGTGTGAACAGTAATATTACCGCATACCCACTGGGTTTTCTCTGGCGCAGACGGTAGCGAATACCGCTTAGGTCTGAACAGTAATATTACCGCATACCCACAGGGTTTTCTCTGCCGCAGACGGTAGCGAATACCGCTTAGGTCTGAATAGGCCTTTATAGTTAATAGAGTTATTGGAGGTAGATAATATTTATGACTTCCGACAGATGTAAATTGTTTATTCATTAGAATGTTAACTAATGATGACATGTTTTTTCACTCGTTAATTATGAAAATTATTCTACTGGTTTGAAAGGTAGGTGTTGGTGTCGTTAGGGTTCACTTTTGTGTGTACTGTTAATTTGTTAGAAAATCACAAATGCGTCTGTCTTCAATGGTGTTTATTAGCGACTAACTTAACGATCCTTATGCAGCTACTTAAATATATAAAATGACGCAACATACCGCCCACCAAAGGGAACATAGCCCTTTAGAATAATGCTTAGTGGACTGTATACACATAATGAAAAATAAACTAGATAAGCAGTATGCAACGTTCACAAATATCCAAAATTAAACATAAATCACTCAATCATCAATTGTAACTACGTTGTTATTAATTTTCCATGAAATTAAATACGAGTAGTCATAATGTTTGCATGCAAATTGAACTGAGGTTTGACAAAATTTTACAATTAAATTATTATATTAACAATCAGTTAGTGTCAACAGGTAGGTCACATAGTTTCGTGACAGATCTCTTTACAATGTTGTTGCTAGATTTAACGCTATACATTCGTGTGATTCCATCAGGACCGGGATGCTTATCTACAATTCGGCCTAGTAACGATTTTACTGCTGGTAATCCATCAGTTTTTATTAGAACTATGTCACCAACAGTGAATTCTTGTTTTTTCTTGTGCCAGACAGGACGTTGTTGTAGACTTGTTAAATATTCGTGTTGCCATCGTCGCCAGATGTCACCTACGAGCTTTTGAGTGTATTGCCATCGTGTTAAGTTGTGAATCTTTGTGTCTTTAACCTTTTGAACGCCAATGGCATGTATAGATGCCATGCGCAAGCGTGCCCTGTGCGCCACCGACATCTATAGATGCCAAGAAACAGATCATAGAAAAATACAAAATAAACATATTAAATCATTACTTTAACGTGTTTTATTGATATATCTTAAGAACTGAATCCCCAGTTATTACATATAATTGTACACAATGAACAAAATTGCAAAATAGTTATTCAAATATTTATGATAAAAAATAACTTAATTAATGGCTGAAAAACATGTTCTCTTGCGCCAATGGCATGTATACATGCCTACTAGTGATGTGGTGTAATATTCAAGTAACTTCATTAAAATTTCAGCTAAATTACTCAAATTCGCTTAATTTTTGTAATAACTATTAAAAAAATATATAAGCTTAGTCACTGACAAAAAAGGTAAATACTACATTCTTTGGTATAATATCATATTTTCTATATTGTCGATATTGTTGATTTGAATATTGTCTTTTTCGCCAATCATGCGCATCCCTAGCACAGTACCGATATTGCAATCCCTTCTGCGCCAATGACATGAATAGATGTCGGACTCGTGACGTCGTAAGCGCGTGCCATGTTTTTAAGTGCTGGGAAGTTGAAAAAATATTTTTTCGATATTTTTTTCGATCTGCCAATATTATAATTGCAAAAATGGCAAGTGAAGAGTTATTTAGTACAGAAGAACTATTGCGTATTCTAGAAGGCACTGAAGATGATGAGTTTTCTGAATCGGAATCAGTAAATGAAAATGATTTTGAGGTAAGTTAATTTTACTTTAACAATTCACATAGGTAAATAACAATCAACAAATTAAAAAATTAGGTAACGTGTAATAATCAACTAATTTAATAATTAACATATTCAATAATCAACAAATGTAATACAAGAATCAATAAATAGGCACCTATCTTAAACAAAATAATCACATAAATTAATTATATTAATATTGATAAATTATTAATGCGATGACAAATAGGCACAGTTTCCTACATATAAAGGCCGCTGGCCAGCAAGCCGGCAAACTCGCGTCGAAGCTCGAAGACCAATAAGTTTGCCGGCTTGCTGGCCCGCGGCCTGTCTTAGAACCTGTGCCTACTTGGTCATCATATTAATTTATCGATATAATACGTTACAAGAAAATGATTAAATATAATTTAATCAATTTTCTTGTATTTTATATTTAATGGTACTGGGGTGCCCGAAGAAAATTCTGGAATTAAATCTATGCTTTCCGACAAATCGGAATCCCCTCTATAAATTCTGATTAAATTAAGAATATGAGCATATAAATTGCTTCGGTTCTCTTCTGGCACTCTCTCTAATTCGAATGCTATTAACATTGAAAAACTTTTATTTCGTTGATCCGAAGGTTCGATTTCATATAGTAACTTCGGTAATGCTTCCGAAGCATAATATATATTGTCTCCCAAACGACCAACATACGGTTCGACGAGCGTTTGTGTACCAGCATCTGATTGTTCGTTACACGTGTTAGGGTTAGTGAATTTTGATTTTGCTAATCGACAATTTTTATTGATATATTTGTACTAATTAATACTTTTCACTTTAATATTTTATGTTGGCAACTTTACCTTCGCTTGTATTCGTGGTCGCTCTGTGATTGGTTGACGCAAAATGGCGGGAACCAATCAGAGAACTCAATTTTCCCGCTAAAAAAGATTGGAGGGATTCACGGGGGTGAACGGAACGCCTGGCTGGTGGCAGGCGGGAAATTTGGCTCTAGAAGCGATAGGTAGTGTTAGATTTGATAAGTAGCTGATGTCAAGGTATTAATTGTATTGATTCTCGTATATGCCTGAGAAGTATAATATAAGACCATTACGAATTACTGTTGTATATTATTATTCAACTACGGCCTGTTCCTGTTGGGGTTTCCTTACATTTCAGAAGTGGTATAGCAACGTTATCTCACGTAAGTACACGCCCATTAATTCTCAATTATTTTTATTTCTTTGTCGATAGCCACTGATTGATAACATGATTTCATTTTGGTGTATTTTGTTGTAAATAAACCTTAAAAGTCAGTCTGCTTAACAATTACATAGAAGAGATAAAAGATTCAACGATTTTTTCTATTTTACATAATCATGATTGTGTACACCACGGATGGATATCTATGGTGTACACTCCAACTTTACGTTATAACAATCTGATACCGAGTAAACGCATGGATATTTTATGTTTGTTAATTTTGTGTTATACTGTTTTTTTTTATATATATTTATTTGCATTAATATCAGTTTAAATAGTATGAACCGTTTTTACGATATACCTTCAAACATTTTAGTAAGATTGCTTGCCATATTAGCTCAATAATATCTCAGTTTTATGGACAGTAATGTTTTGAAATGTTGTCACGAATATTCGAATTAAATATCTACGTATATATTCACTAAGATATTCCAGATTTGATTCCAATGATTTAAGATAAATTCGCCCGTAAGACGACCCACTGACCAACCTTTTAGATCAAAAGCTAAGGTTAATATTTTCTTTTCTTTTCTCTTTTGAGCTCTTGCACCATGGATGGGACATCTAGGCGCCCAAGCAGGGAATCCAGTCATCGACGACTTGAGACGCCCTACGCGATGGAGCATCG
This sequence comes from Antitype chi, assembly GCA_947359405.1. Taxonomy (NCBI): domain Eukaryota; kingdom Metazoa; phylum Arthropoda; class Insecta; order Lepidoptera; family Noctuidae; genus Antitype; species Antitype chi. The sequence continues at coordinate 12,981,465 of OX375811.1, read as the reverse complement.
AAGTAGGAGCCGGGTGAGAGACCACAGTCGGAGTCGGTTGCGAACTCGCAGCCCATGTCGCAACCGGGATCAAGAACTGGATTCGAGCCATCAACGAGTCAAGCTCCTGGAGAGGCAGCTGGTACAAGAACGGGAGCGCCTTCTACATGCCAAGACCTACAACCGGAGTCGCAGCCGACGCAGCGCGCGGCGCACATCGTCGCCACACGCCACCCAGCATAGCAACCGCAGTCGCAGCCATCGCAGCGGGACACTCGACCATCAACGGCGGCGAGCAGAAACCAATTGGCACGGCGGTGATGGCTCTCATGCTGAACATCGTAGCGTCATAGGACACTTGAAAAGGTCACGTAGCCCATCTGTATCTAAAAAATATATTGTTGATGTCTTCAAATGTTTGAAAGATAGTTTGGCATCTCAACCCGCTCGAGACACACGGTCCTTTCAGAAAATTGATCACTTGAACATACTGCCTAATTTTGATCCATCTACGAAAAACCAACGAATTGATGTATGGCTCAAGAAAGTCAATGAGTGTGCTAGTGTGTACAGTTGGGATGACAAAACTATTGTTCACTTTGCTATGCAAAAACTTCAAGGCCTCGCCAAAATATGGTATGAAGGTTTAAACTCGGTTTTGTTCAACTGGCAAGAATGGCAAGAAAAGTTAATAAAGGCCTTCCCTTGCGAACAAAACTACGGTCAGGCCTTGGAGGAGATGCTTAAAAGAAGGAGTAGGTATAATGAACCTATAGAGGTTTATTTTTATGAAAAATTGGCTTTACTTAACCAATGTGACATAGTTGACAAACGAGCGGTAGATTGTATCATTCATGGGATCAGTGATAGGACTCTCAAATCAGGTGCTCTAGCTTTACGGTCCTCTCATCCCGATCAGCTCTTGCAATTTTTGATGAGCAGCAGAGATTCTTATCAGCATTTCGATCGAAACCATACCAAGAACAAAAACGATCACTCTAATACCCCTAATGGTCAGCCTAGTCAAAGATCGGGTGCTAAGTCGGGTTCATTCCATGGATGTTACAATTGTCGAGAAAGGGGTCACAGCTTCTTACATTGTCCGAAACCGCTTATAAAATGTACAAAATGCAACAAAGTAGGGCATACCGTTAATAGCTGTTACTCGCAAATAGAAAATAACGTCGTAAAACCCAGTGGTAATATTCCAAAAGCCATGTGTATTGATGTAGCCAGTCAAGGACGCAACTCGCACCCGAACTCGAAATTTATGAAGGATGTGGAAATTAACGGTACGTTTCAGCAAGCCTTTGTTGATTTCGGGAGCGAAGTCACGCTTATAAAGGAGTCTGTAGTTAATGAGTTAGGCTTGACCCACGATCACATACCATCATTATTGAAAGGGTTTGGAAACGGTATAGTAGAGTCACTAGGAGGGTTGTTATTGAACATTGGGGTGGATGGCGTCAATGCTCAAGTTCCATGCAAGGTTGTATGTGATAATTTGTTAGAGAAATCCGCGCTTATAGGGCAGTCCTACACCGAACAACCTCACATCATAGTTTATAAGGATGTATCTAGGCTACAATTTATCAACATTGGCAATGAAATGCCACATCCAGATCTGGATCTAACAGAGTCCTCTCTTAAGATTAGGGCAACAGGATTGGTAGAGCTTTACGGTGCAGCTTCAGTGAAGGCATGGATTGAACCCTCCACGTGTGGCAGCATTCTCTTGAGGAATGTAGTCGCTGGGAAACCAAATAAACAGTACTTTGTCTGTGGTGGTCTCTATCGCTGTGAAAGTAGCCGTGTCTATGTAACTGTGTTTCCATGTTCGAGTTCCTGCTGTATCACAAATAATTTAGTTTTATGTCGCGCAAAGCGAGTAGAGATTGTTAGTAGGTTAGTTGTCGAACCACCAGAAATCCCTTTGGCGATTGAGGGCGAGTTTGATGAGAATCTGATTCGTGTCGGTGATAAGGTGCCAGAAGACGTTAAACAGAGATTGTTTGTGTTGCTAAAAAAATACCATCGTTGCTTCGCATCGTCTTTTAGGGACCTAGGTTGTACCAACGTGACCGAAATGAATATAGAGTTAAATAGTGAACGCCCTGTTGTCTATCGCCCATATAGGTTGTCGCATCATGAACGTGAGAAGGTACGGTCAATGGTGAAGGAGATGCTGGATGCTGGGATAGTAAGGGAGTCCACCTCAGCGTACGCAAGTCCAATTCTACTCGTACGCAAAAAGGATGGGTCGTTTCGAATGTGTATCGATTACCGTATGCTTAATTCTATCACGGTGAAAGAGCGCTATCCTATGCCCATCATCGAAGACGAGATAGCACGTCTTACTGGCCAGGCTTGTTTCATTTCGCTCGACCTTGCGTCAGGTTATTACCAACTGCCAATTTCAGAACAGAGCAGACACCTCACCTCGTTTGTCACGCCAGACGGACAGTACGAGTTTAACCGCATGCCGTTTGGTTTGGCTAACGCACCGGCTGTTTTCCAGCGGATGATGAATTCAATATTAGGGTCAGCTCGCTTCAACAAGGCAACTGCTTATATTGATGATGTCCTTATTTTTGGTAAGGACTTTAATGAATGTCTGGTACGGCTTGAGGAGGTATTGCAAGTTCTGGAGAAAGCACATCTCACTTTGAATCTTTCCAAATGCGACTTCTTACGGGACAAAATCGATTATCTTGGTTACGAAATCAGTGCAGCTGGGGTTAGGCCAGGTGATAAAAAAATAATTAGTGTCATGAATTTTCCACGACCTGAGAATGTCCACAATATACGCCAGTTCCTTGGTCTGGCTAGTTATTTCCGCAAAATCATCCAGGATTTTGCCCGAATTGCCTTGCCTCTCAGTAAATTGCTAAAAAAGGACACCGCATGGACATGGGGTGATAGTCAAGAAGAGGCTTTCGAAGTCTTGAAATCTAAGTTGGTTGACAGGCCCATTCTTGCAATATATAATCCTGCAGCAGAGACCGAGCTCCACACCGACGCAAGCAAATTAGGTATTGGGGGTATATTATTGCAGCGCTCCGAAGGAAATGATCCTTTCCGTCCAGTAGCTTACTACAGTCGACAAACCTCTCCTGAAGAGAAAAATTTTCATTCGTATGAGCTTGAAACCCTAGCAGTAGTCTGTTCCTTGCGAAAGTTTAGGGTTTATCTGCTAGGGAAATCATTTAGGATCGTTACAGACTGTAGTGCCCTACGATCTACGTTCTCGAAACGAGACCTAATACCGAGGATCGCACGCTGGTGGCTTTTACTACAAGAGTTTCAATGTTCAGTTGAGTATAGAGCAGGTATAAAGATGGGCCATGTGGATGCGCTGTCCCGTAATCCAGTCCAGAGTTCAGGAGAGAGTCCCGACGACCAATTTTCAGTTATGTCGATCAGTAGCGAGGATTGGTTACATACGCTCCAGATTGGAGACACCGAACTCTGTAGAATTAAAAACATTTTAAATGATAGTCTTAACGAGAAAAAACTCCGATACATAAAAGATAATTTTGTGGTCAAGGATAACAAATTGTTTCGTTGTATAGGTAATGATAAAAATAACGTTCGTTGGGTGGTACCAAAAGGTGCGAGGTGGCAAGTGTGCCGAATGAACCATGACGATATTGGCCATTTTGGGGTGGAAAAGACTCTCGAAAGAATAAAGAAACAATATTGGTTTAGCAAAATGCCCAAGTTTGTAAAAAAATATGTTGGTTCATGCATTGAATGTGCATATGCAAAGAGCAAGACTAAAACACAAGAGGGTCTGCTCCATCCCATCACTAAAATAGAAGTACCATTTCATACGGTGCATGTTGACCATCTCGGGCCTTTTGTGAAGTCAAAGAGAGGCTATACTTACTTATTTGTAGTTGTAGAAGCTTTCACCAAATTTTGTTTTATCAAACCCGTTAGAAATACCAATAGTTTGAATGCAATTAAAGTTCTCGAAGATATATTTTTTACATTTAGGGTCCCTGATCGCCTTGTAAGCGATCGTGGTACCTCCTTTACATCTCATGCTTTTAATCGATTCTGCCTAGACAAAGGAATTAAGCATATTCTTAATACAGTAGCCAGTCCGAGGTCAAATGGCCAAGTCGAACGTTACAACCGTACAATTCTCGACTCATTGAAAGCGATGACTGTTAAATACGGCGAAAAGGATTGGGATAGTCACTTAGGGAAAATTCAGTGGGGCTTAAATAATACTGTTCAGAAAACCACTGGTAGGACGCCGTCAGAGGTACTATTTGGAGCTAGTATGAATAGCGAAATAAATCCGATTCTTAACGAAGTTACCGGAGACTCTCGCGAAAACTGTGAAATAACCGCTATTCGAGAGGAGGTTAAGAAAAGGATTGATAACTAGCAGGTTAAGCAAAAGCAGGCATATGATAGGGATAGGGTGCCCGCCCGGATATATGTCGAAGGTGAACTCGTCAAAATAACTAAGACTTGTTTCAATAATAACGGACAAAGTAAAAAGCTCATGCCCTCGTTTATGGGGCCCTACCGTGTTACCAAAGTCTTAGGTAGAGACAGATATAAGGTAGCACCGGTTCCGGGTTTGGCCAGCATGCAAAACAAACGGCCCACAACCGTGGCAGCAGACCGTATGATGCCATGGATACACATTGCGGCCCTAGAGGTGAATAATTCGGATACCAGTTGCACGGACGATGAGGATCAAACTGAACAATAATTTGATAATGTTATTGTAATTTTCCCAATTTTTATGGTGTTAGACACATTTCTAGAGACACTTAACTACAGATGCGCATCATACATTGTTTCAGATCGGGCACGAGAATCGATCGGATCGTGACCTGATTCAACAAATTTCCTACTGGCTACCACAAGTAAATCGATCGTCTTGTAGGTGTCAGTTAGGCCCCCGAAAAATCGATCGTTCGGGTTAGTAATTCGATGATGGGTAAACCGATTAATCGATCGTTCGGAACCCAAAGTAAAGTTGAATTGTATCGATCGTCTTTTAGGTGTCGGTTAGGCCCCCGAAAAATCGATCGTTCGGGTTAGTAATTCGAAGATGGGTAAACCGATTAATCGATCGTTCGGATCCCAAAGCAAAGTTTAATTGTAAGTGATAGAACATATGTAAGTGATTGTTGTTTTCTGATCCAACTCAAAGCGAAATTTATTTATAGAAATTATACTAGATATCACTGGACCGCTGAATGAAATAAAAAAAATGTTTATATATTGATGTAAAAACCTAATAAGTTGATTTGTAATTAACGTTACTTGACAGGTGTATAGTCAAGTTATTATTATCAGTTATCAACCTAATGAACTGTTTACTATTGCATTTATATAATTATAGGTACCTTATTGAACTTATACCTAATTTATATGAAACATATTTGTTAAACTAGTCGTATTACACATTTAGCCGCAATTTCTGGGAAAGCTGATTAACGAGCCATAGGTACTTTGATCAGGTGGTGGTCACCTACTGTTGTAATTTTATATTCATACAATAATATATAATAACTTAGAAACCCCTGCCAGCAGCGTTCCGATTGTTAGGGTTCCACCTGGTGTCGTGTGCGGGGACGCACACGTTGTCAGGACGGTCGATTGTTAGGGTTAGTGAATTTTGATTTTGCTAATCGACAATTTTTATTGATATATTTGTACTAATTAATACTTTTCACTTTAATATTTTATGTTGGCAACTTTACCTTCGCTTGTATTCGTGGTCGCTCTGTGATTGGTTGACGCAAAATAGCGGGAACCAATCAGAGAACTCAATTTTCCCGCTAAAAAAGATTGGAGGGATTCACGGGGGTGAACGGAACGCCTGGCTGGTGGCAGGCGGGAAATTTGGCTCTAGAAGCGATAGGTAGTGTTAGATTTGATAAGTAGCTGATGTCAAGGTATTAATTGTATTGATTCTCGTATATGCCTGAGAAGTATAATATAAGACCATTACGAATTACTGTTGTATATTATTATTCAACTACGGCCTGTTCCTGTTGGGGTTTCCTTACACACGGCTCGACGAACGTTTGTGTAGCAGCTTCTTTTTTAGTTTCTTCGGATTTTTCTACACACCGCATCTTTAAAAATCCACTCAGTATGGACGGGGACCCCGGTCGTTTGCCAGACATTTTTTTACACCTGAAATCAGACACATTGATGCGATAAGTACGAAGGTACCGTAATTATTAGAATTTATTACGGGTATTATTTTCGTGATTATTCTTGTCGTACATCAATAGTTAGGTCTGACAAATGTTCGTTACTTTTCTGACGTTCAAAACTATCTAATCTAACTTAAATTATACTTTTAAACTTAAAGGCTAGTCCTAATATCACCTTCAATAAAAAAAATACTTATATAAAATAATAAATAAATAAATTAATACATGCTAATAGTCAAGATTATACTTACTTGTTGAATTGTAGTCAGTAGGTAACTTATTATTATTTGGGTCAAACAGATGACCTTCGACTATATATTATTTTCAACTTTTTATCTTTGGATTTAAAATCCGAAATAACAAATACCATGTAATTATCTTCAAATATCTTCCCTTAACATCAAACGATTATGGTGAATTGTCACTTTTGTTACAGTCTTACCAGTTTACAAAATTAGCTTAAAAAATAATGAAACTTTTTTTATGCTTTAGTATTTTTTTCGCAGGGTGTTTTTAATCGATTTTCTATTTCTTTTAAGTTTAAAGTTAAATAAAAAAACATTTATTATTTTACAGCCGACGATTGCTGTGCATCAAGAATTGCCTGAAGATACGCCTTCAACTTCTGGACAAGCTCGTCATAACAGAAATTGTGAGACAGCGCCAATTTTCGAGTGGACTGCTGAAAGACGTACACCCGAAGTTGCTGCTTTTGATGAGTTTGCCTGTGGTATACATTTCACCCCAGCTGAAATTGTTACGGAGTTAGATATGTTTCAGAATTTTATGGACTCTGATTTCGTGTCATTTATTGTTGAAATGACAAACAAATTCCACAATTATTTTATTTTAAATGTTGATTTGCGAATGCATTCACGACTACATGCATGGCATGATGTAACTGTCCCAGAAATGTACATATTTTTTGTAATTATGATGCTGATGACCAGAAACCGCCATTTATCTATAGAAGAACACTGGTCTACAGATATATTATTGAGTTCTCCTATATTTTCAAAATTAATGTCAAGAAATAGATTTTGTATGATTCTTGGCATGTTACATTTTTCCCGACCAAATGAAGAAAATTCTATTTTGTCGAAAATAAAATCATGTATAACTCACGCGAGGGAAAAATTTAGAAATGTTATTACACCGCATAGAAATCTATGCATTGATGAAAGCATTGTGCCATTCAAGGGTCGTTTATCAATAAAACAATATTTGCCAAAAAAAAGAAATAGATTTGGAATTAAATTGTTCGTTTTGTGTGATGTAGATTCCGGAGTGATTATAGATTTTATAGTTTATTGCGGTGCAAGTACAGACATAAATGATCCAGCGAATTTAGGCGTTGGGGGAGCTGTTGTTTCCACTTTAATGAAAGATTTTTTTGGCTCAAATCGTCATTTGTATGTAGACAATTGGTACACAAGCCCTTTATTATTTAAATATTTATATGATAATCAAATTTATGCTTGCGGCACCGTAAAAAAAAATAGAAAAGGTATGCCTAATTTAGGTAGAATACTAAATTTACATGAAAAGGAAACCCAGTTTTCTGGTCCTCTTATGGCTTGTAAATGGAAGGACAAGAAATATATATACATGCTAACAACTATACATGATAATGACATGGAACCATCGGCAAGAACCAGTAGAAGTACGGGATTGCCAGTAATGAAGCCTAAAGCATGTTTAGATTATTCAAAAAATATGGGAAGTGTTGACACTGCAGATATGTTGCTATCATCCCTGCAGTGCATACGCAAAACCATAAAATGGTACAAGAAACTATTTTTCCATATATTTGATATGCACCTTTTAAATGCATATTATTGTTTTAAAAAGATAAACGGTACTCCAAATTTAAAATTTGCCGACTTTCAGTTGTCCGTAACTCGGTAATTCAAAAGACCATATGCCCACAATCATGGGGAAATACCTTAGATGTAAATCATGTGCAAATGAAAAAAGACGCAAGATGACTCGATATATGTGCAAGATATGTAATGTAAATTTGTGTGCTGCACCCTGCTTTCAAAAATATCACAGCCCAGCACAGTAGATAATTATAAAATATGTTTGTAGGTTGCTATTAACATGAGATATTTTTTTAATTGATATTTTATAGGTATAGATATTTTAAATTTTACAATTCCAAGACTGTTGATGACTGCTAATTAAGTTTCATGTGATATTTTACAAATACAAGGCTGTTAATGAGCATAATAATTATTACAATTGTTGATTTTTTTATATTTTTTATTTTCATGTGACATTTTACAAATAAGAACAAAGCTGTTGATGAGCATAATAATTGTTGATTTTTTAATATTTTTTATTTTCATGTGACATTTTACTAATAAGTACAAGGCTGTTAATGAGCATAATAATTATATACGATTGTTGATTTTTTATATTTTTAAGTTTCATGTGACATTTTACAAGGCAACTATTTTAAGAATATGAAAGTGTATAAGTACTTATCTCTAAAAAACTGTACTTTACCTATTTAGCAGTTTTCAAAATGTATTACCTAATAAGTCTATTCAGTGCCTTTATTAGAATATTCCTATGATACAAATTGTCGCTATGTCATATCAAATTATGGTAATTGAACTACATAAATAACTAATAATAGGTCTTTACCTATGAAATTGCCGTTTTGTATGAAAAAATTTAAACGAATTTTTTTCATGTATTTTTTATTTGTATTAATCGAAGTAATCACCCATGCAATCAATGCATCTTTGCCATCGCAGTGGCAGTTTATTGATGCCCTTCTTAAAGAAATCAGCTGGACGGGAGGCAACAAATTCTTCAAAGGCATTTTGTACTGCCTCTCGGGTATTGAATTTTTTTCCCGCCAAGAAGTTATCCAAATTCTGGAAAAAGTAGTAGTCTGTAGGCGCAAGGTCTAGTGAGTAGGGCGGATGACGGAGAGCTTCCAACCCCAGTTCTTGCAACTTGGAGACCGTCTGCTGTGCAGTACGAGGTCGCGCGTTGTCGTGCAGGAGCAGCGGAGACGAGCGATGGACTAATGCTGGTTGGAGATGTGCCAGCTTCTCCATCATTGTGTTCAGTTCTTCACAGTACACATCTGCAGTAATGCTCACCCCGTTTAGTAAGAAGCTGTGATGAATCACACCGGCGCTAGACCACCAAACAGTGACCATCACTTTTCTAGGGGTAAGTTTTCGTTTAGGGCATTGTTTAGGTGCTGAACCAGGATCCAACCAACTTGCTGAGCGCTTGCGGTTATCAAACAGAATCCATTTTTCATCGCAGGTAACAATGCGGTTCAAAATTCCTTCATTTGTGTGTCTGTTGAGCAGTGCAAGGCACGTCTCGACGCGTACTTCGCGCTGACGATCATTGAGTTCGTGGGGCACCCATTTGTCAAGCTTTTTTACCTTGCCAAATTGACGCAAATGGACCAATATTGTTTTGACGCTAACGTCGAAAGCTGCTGCTAATTCAGCCGTAGATTGTGTATCATCAGCTTCCACAATCGCCTTTAATTCGTCATTGTCGACCAAAGTCTTCGGACGACCGCGAGGTTCATTTTGCAGGTCGAAATTTCCAGAACGGAAGCGAGCAAACCAATAACAGGTGGTGCGTTGGTTTGTAGTGTTAGCTCCGTAAACGTCGTTGATGTTGCGTGCCGCTTGTGCCGCGTTGCTGCCACGACGGTACTCATATTCCATAATTACTCGAATTTTTAACGTATCCATGATGACGAAAAAGATTGAAATGCGATGAAAATGTAACACTAATCAATAAACAAATGACTACTTTTGGAAAAAAAAATCCATGTTTTTAAAATAAAATTAATTTGAAATTAGAATTCTTACCCAAACAAAAATTATTTTGATTTGAAATGGCCAGTACTGCAAAACGGCAATTTCATAGGTAAAGACCTAATATTTGAAAATATAACTCGTAAACTCTATTAAACTAAATGATTGGAAAATAAATATGTAGTTTTAATGCAACTCCCTTTATTTAAAGATAATAGTTGTTTTGATGATGAAAATAAAATAAGTAAATAAAAGACTGATTATGAATTAGTTTTTTATTATAAAATAAATCTAAAGTAGTAGGTAGCTTAGGTAACCCGCTATAATACTGGCTGTTTAACAGCAAAAGTCCTGTGAATCTATCCGAAATTAACAGTTACAGACTAAAAAAAAAAGGTTAATTATGTCTTTTTACTATATTGTGTTATTGATACTTTCTTTGTTTTTTTTTGTAAATAATTATTATTTTGATACTCACAAATAATCACTCCACAATGATACCTAGTTCATATAAACTTAATAAATAAATTCGATAAGTTATAATAATGTTACAACTGATTAGACACAGGGTTTATATGTAATAAATGAAATCCTAACCAACTTGGTAAATTATTTTAATTAGCTATCGATAGAAATCACAGCAACACATTTGAAATAAAATCCATTATAATTTAGTCACACGAAAAACAACTTGATAATAACTATAGGTAGGTACATAAATATTTAAGTTCTACTATTTTATTAGACACAATATAAATCAACGGATAAGGTTTGATTAATAATTAGTACAAATATAATCAAATAGTTAATTGACGGAGGTTCGACCTGTTCAGTTGTCCTTGTGAAAAGAGAGCGATAATGAGACGTGCAAGCTTATTTATGCACGATTTCCCGTCATGGCATAGTGAAGTGCGTGGAGGGGCTTGACAGTGGTGTGAGGGCACGCCGACAGTGTTGCCAGCGTCTTAGCAGGCCAGTCTAGATGTAACAATAATATACAGCTACACATCCCTAATCAGAAGCGAGAAATTATAAAAAAGGATGGTTGCCCGCGCCATTGGCATGTATACATGCCAATGGCCGCGTAACTGATAGAGAATAGTGCTGTAACTTGCTGCAATTTTATATGTATTTTTGTATCTCAAAAGGTTGATTTTTTTATTGATAGTTGCTATAAATGTGGTCTTAAGTTTTTTACAGTAGGAGATGAGGTTAAATAAATATTCTTTTTGTGTTATAAGCTGTTTATTCACAAATTTCAGACGAAAATTATTATGTTTATCGATAACATTTTGGACTCCCTACTCGGCTCGGCTTGGCGTGGAGGGCACGGCGAAGCGCTTTTGCTCTGGCGGTCAAAAGGTTAAAATCTGGTGAGGGCACGACGATTGGGGCTTCATGTATCAAGAAATGACCAGGTGTAAGGGGTTCTATAGAATCTGCATCTGAGTCATCAATAGGAGATAGTGGTCTGGAATTAAGACGCCTCGATTTGGCACAGTATTGTTGTCATTTCTTCCAAAGTGAGATTTGTTGCCAACACGCGTTTCAGGTGAGTCTTCAGAGATTTTACACCAGCCTCCCAGAGGCCTCCAAAGTTTGGACTGTAAGCTGGTATAAAATGCCACTGTGTACCTTCCAAAGCCAACTTGTGCGCAATGTCTTTTTCAAAATTCAAGTTAGCTTCTTGCCATGCTGCGGCTAAATTCTTCTCTGCACCAACAACGTTTCTTCCTTGGTCGCTCCACATGTGGCTGCATTTACCTCGTCTTGATACAAAGCGTTTGTATGCAGCGATAAATCCTTCCTATGTAAGGTTTCCTACCAGTTCAAGGTGTGTGTGTGTTTGCCTTTGTAGACATACAAACAAATAAAGCAATGTACGCCTTTTGAGTTTTCATGCCTCTTCCCCTTGACATTAATATTTGGAATGGACCGGCATAATCCACGCCGCTGTGTAGTAATCATCATGTGAGTGCATTGTATTAGACCTGTACCAACTAACTTTAACTAACTTTAATTACAAATAAATAATTAATCACAATGTATTTTTATGTCAAGTACTCAGATTGGAGAACAATTTAGAAACCGTATAGTGTACTTTTCCATTAATGTGCAGGCAGCTTGCAACTCCAATCTGCAGTTTATGAATGTAGTGGGTCGCTGGCCAGGATCTGCTCATGATGGCACTATATTTAACACTTCAGAACTGCGAGGTACATATTAATGTTGGTATATTTCATTATTATGAAACAAAGGAAAGGGGGAATTTAATACTACTAAATTATAGTCCTAACTTTACTATCACCAACTGGTTTGGAGACATTATTGAGATGAAGAAGACTATGCTGCTTCTTTTTACAAACATGACACCTTGTGGACTGGTGGCATGCATATACGGAGTGATTTGCCCCTAGACAATTATAGCATAAACCATTTGTTTGGACAAAATTACGACGCTTATCCATCTCGAGATCAGCAAACTTTTTACAATTAGCAAGGTTGTGGTTATCTTGACAACAAATACACAATGTAGTTGACATATGGAGATATTTGACTGGCACATTACTTGACCTTTGTTATCTAAAAATTCCAAAGACCGAAATCTATGTTCAAGAAAAAATTTGAACTGATTCATTGTAGGCAAGTCGTCTGAACAATCACTAATTTTTATTTCCCATTGTTTACATGAGTCGCTGTCCAGTTTTAAACTCGACTCATAAATAACTATAAAATCAACCTCAACCTTTATGCCAAAGTTTTCCAAAGCATGTAAACATTCGTGAGAAGTATCTAATAACTCCTTAACTGCGCTGGAGGATTCGGTTACAATATTTTTTTGACGCATAAAACGTTTAATTATACAATTCGCTAGATATTTTTTATTATTATATCGATTCTCTAATTGAGTCCAACATGTTGCATAATTACTACTGGTAATAGGAATGTGCCGTAAAAGACCTTCAGCTTCTCCAGACAGATGTGATTTTAAATAATTCAGTTTCTGAACATCGTCTAATAGGTTATTATTGTGTATTAGGGATTTAAATAAATATCTAAAACGAATCCACTCAGAATAACTTTCAGTAAACTTACTCGAGGAAATCGAGATACAGAATAAAAGTCTTGCTCAGTATCGGTATGCATGTATAAATATCTGCTGTATAGCTGTGCTATAGCATTACTGACATCACGTACAATACGGCATGCCGATGTTTTCAAAACTCCTATAAAATCTGCCACTAATATTAGCATTGTTCCCAATGCATAGAACCTTAAAGTTAATAGCTGGTGTATTGGAGATATCATGATTCCTTAAACAAACCAAGTAAAACATTAGGTATAATTCGTTAAACGTGTCTAGAGTTCAATGTACCATTTCGGTTGAAATGAAAACAATGTATAGGTACCAATCATTCGTCTTAAGGCCTACGCAGACCGGCACCCTAATTGCGTAACTCACGATTAATCATAATCTGTTTCGTTTTGAAACAGAGTGCTAAACCATTGCTGCATATGTTTGAAAAATATGTCTGCTCAGCAATGTTAATAACGCAATGAATATTGTCGAACTGCCAAATGAAACAGGTTATGATAAATCATATGTTACGCAATTAGGGTGCTGGACGGCATGGCAAAGGAGTCCGTTTGCCGTGAGTCAGCGCACACTGGCCGCTTAGATACCGCGGCATTCCAGCACTTTGTCACAGTATGCCACAGCGTGCCGCGGCACGACAAAGCACGCCTCAGCGACTCCTGCTGCCTGATACACTTTTAGTCTTCAGTTGAGTTTGATCGAGTGTTGGTGTGCCTCAGTTTTAAAATGGTAGATTGGGATTTCAAAATCAAAATATTTTATTTCACATAAGCCTGCATGGGCACTTATGAAACGTCAGAAGCTAGGTGCACGGTTCCAATTTGTCGTTTCCTATGGAGAAGAGCCGGCAAGAAACTCCACGGTTACTCTTTTAAAAATAATTGGCTTTTACAATGTTTTCAAATTACAGTGATAATAGGTATGAGAGGACAGTGCAGGCCAGTCAATAAGTACCAGGTACTTAGAGGAATGAAAATACAGAATAGAAAAACGTCTACAAATCTAGTCTCTAAGGCCTACAACGTTCTCTCATTCACAATATGTAAAAGAATCTACCTATATAAAATGAATCTATTTGAACCAAGTGACATGATTTCGATGACAATCACTAATAATAAATAGTCGAAAGTAAAATTGATGTATAATGTCAAATAATGACGAGAATATGTCAGACATTGTAAAAAATAAAAAGAATAAAAATTAACATTGCAATTTAGTGTTGATATCGATTATTGCAGATGTTGATATCGAATATCTACATTGGCTTCTTGTTTCATCGGGGCATTAACTCCAAAACAGGATGGAATAGGATTTGGATAAATGTTTTCATTATTTTCTTTCTCCGATTTACTATTATTAGATGGTTTTTTCACTGAACTCACATCAAAGTCTAAACCTATTTCTGTGAGCTTCCATGTGTTATGAAATCGAAATACCTACGTTTTTCAGGCGTATTCCTTACATCAGCGAGTATTTTCACTTTACTGTTTCCTTTCTTTTTTCCGTTATTTCCTGATCCTTTTTGCATGGCACTATCTTATTCTCTCTGTAACACCGTTTCTCCGTATGTATTGGTTTTCTGTTCTTAAGTTAATCTCTGGTTCAGTGTTATTCTGTAGTATTTTTTCATATAACACTATTTTCTCAAAAAAAAAATCTGCAGTCTTCCTGTTCTTCTGGATCAGTATCTTCTAAATATTCGGCTTCATTCCAATTAGACTGATCGCTTTCGGCACATTCAATCTCTGTATTCTTCGGAAGATGAATCTAGATTTATCATTGTTTTCCTGAATCTATCTCTTCGAACTCTTGGTTGTTTTTCATTATTTTCCGTATAAAGAACGTGAGTTTTAGTAGAAAAACAATCGAACTACCTCGCGTGTAGAAGCAACTTAGAGGTTTGTATTTAACGGTATTTTTATCTTCAGTGACAATGACTTTGTGGATTATGGTTCTGCAGCCAGCTGGTCACCACTCTTGCTGTGTGTGCTCATGCGCGACGGGCGTTGTCGTGCAGGAGCGTGATTCTTGGCCCATTTGTAGTCGATGGGGGTTGACTATTGGTACTAGCCAGGGACTAAATTACACAAAAAATTAAGGTACCTTTAAATTTCAGTATGACGTCATACCGTTAAATAAGGATTACTGAAATATTTCGATATCGTTTTTATTTTCAGTGCCGGAATTTTGAGGTTGGAAATGTATAACGGTATGTTTCGGTAGCAGTACCTTAAACTTCTATAAATATATCGGTAGCAGTACTTAAACCTTAATAAATAGGGGTTTTCTTTGACGGTCACTCGATAGGCCCTGATTGGGTGATTGCCACATTATTATGACTCAGTTTTGGTTTTTATTTCCGATCGGAAGGACACGGCCGGCAGTGTAAGCCGGACTAAGCCGAGTGCCTACCTAAGGTTTTATCTTTCTTCTTTAAAAGGTTTTTGTTTCGTTCTTTTTATCTGACTAGTGTTGTAGAAAAATGTCTTCTGACGGTGACGGAAGCCTTGAGCAGTCCTGAAACTGTGCAATGGCGGAAAGCAATGGTTGACGAGTTGAAGTTGAATTCCGAAAGAATGAAGTATTTGAGCTTGTCAAAGCTCCAAAAGGTGCTACAATTGTGCAGTCTCGGTGGGTGCTAAAGAAAAAGATCAAAAGTGATAGTGATGTGCAATATCGTGCGCGATTAGTTGCCAGTGTTGTTGTTGTAGATCGCCCAGAAATATGGACTGGATTATGATGAGACGTTTTCACCAGTTGTGCGACACTCTACCTTAAGATTTTTGTTTGCCCAAAGTGTAAAAATAGGATTGGACATTACTCAGTTAGATGTTAAAACTGCTTATCTATATGGTCATTTGAAGGAGGACATTGATATGCATACTCCTGAAGGTTTTGTATCTGAAATGGCAGGGAAAGTTCTCAAACTCAAAAAGAACAACCGACTTCCAAAAAAACACTACAAAGTGAATTTTAATTTCGGAAGTCGGTGTCTTTGGAGCTGTATTTGAATTTTTTGTCACCGCCTTCTGAAATTAAAGTTATTCTTCACTTTGTAGTGTTTTTTGGAAGTCGGTTGTTTTTTTTGGTAAAAGTTATTTTTTTCACTTTTTAGTGGTTCACATGTGCTTACCCCTTCACAGCATACCGGCGTGATGTTATGTTATGATCTGGTGTAAGCAATAGACAGACATGAGATTTCAGCAATTCCAGTCCATTTGCTATCATTTATTGAGGAGTTCCGTTGCCTATCTCCGAAGTTCTTCATCAGATCTTCACCAAATTGAAATGGGACCACTCCGAGAAAGTACTCTTTCAAAAAATACCCAAATCGCTTCGTGTGCCTATAAAATTTGAAGAGTTCTCTCTATAAGGTTCCAGCGAATTGAGAACCTCCTCCTTTTTGAAGTCGGTTAAAAAGGCAGTGTATGGATTAAAACAATCCGCCTTAGTTTGTATGAGAGAGTTAGGGATGTAATATGTAAAGATAATTTTAAAAACTGTACACAAGAGCCATGTATATTTACAAAGATGGGTTTTTTTTTTTTTTTTTGGGTGGGAAATCATCAAATAACTTCTCCCGCTCTGGGTGGAGCGGGAGGGCGTGTCAGACTTTTACTGACTAAAACCCACCCGTGTTCCCTCAGTTGCCTGTGTGCCAGGGGCCGCGGTATCTCTTTCGAACAACCCGCACCCCTGGCAGGCATCGGTCCTTGCGAACCCCACCTATTGGTGCTGACATCTCTTTGAGGCGCGCGTGGAACACAACGCGCCGTCGACCCGGGCTTGGTCCTTACCGGACAGCGTGCTACCCATTACTCGCCGTCCGCAAGCCCGCGCCTACGGTGGCCGGGAATCAGCCTGGGATTCCCGACGCCCAGGGCTTCTCCCGCGGCGACTACGGCCGTGAGGGCGCATATACTGCCTCTCCCTCACGTGCGCCGCCTCCCTCTTTGCGAGCATTACTGCTTCGCAGAAGGAGGTGACGGCTAACCATTCACTCTCGCTCCGTACCATGGCCTGCACCAGGGCCGGACGCGAGAGATCGCCGCCGCCGATCGCCTCCACGAGGACACGGCGGTGCTCCGCCCAAGCCGGGCAGACTGCCACCGTATGCTCCACCGTGTCCTCAGGGCGATCTTCGCAATGGAAGCACCCGGGCGTTTCCTCCCGCCTTATACGAAACAGGAACCTCCCGAAACAACCGTGTCCGGTGAGGACCTGCGTCAGGCGGAAGGTGAGGACGCCATGCCGCCTCTCAAGCCACTCCTCAAAGAGGGGACTTACCGCCGCTATCGTGGCGTGCCCATACAAAGATGGGTAAAGATGTAAAAATTATTATAGCATTGTATGTCGATGACTTCTTAATTTTTTCTAATAGTAAGAATGAGAGTGAGAAGTTAAAATGTATTCTAAATTCTGAATTTGTAATCAAAGACTTAGGTGAGGTTAAGCATTATCTAGGTATGAATATTAATGTTCACAAAGTTTGTAATAAATATGAGATAACTGTAGATCAACTTTTTTTAAGAAAACATCTATGTTTGGTACATAGATGTTTTCTTAAAAAAAGTTGATACCAATTACCCATGTTTGCAAAAATAAATGATTTGATTTGATTTGAACAACAGTACTTACATAGAAGAATTATTGCTGAAATTTAATATGACTGACTGTAGAACAGCCGACACACCTATAGAGAATAAATTGAACGTAACAAAGGCAGAAAAATGTGCAGCAGAAATTAGCTATCAAAAGCTCATAGGCTGCCTTATGTACTTAGCAGTCATGACAAGACCTGACATTACCTACTCTGTTAGTTACTTAAGCCAATTTAATACTTGCTTCAGTGTTGAACATTGGAACTATGCTAAAAGGGTTCTTAAATATTTAAAGAAAACTAAAATGTATTGTTTAAAGTTTAGTAGTCAAGCAGAAAGCTTACAGGGTTTTGTTGATGCTGACTGGGCAAGTGATAGCTTGGACAGAAAATCTTACACTGGATTTTGTTTTGTTATGCCAGGTACAGCGGTTTCATGGCAAAGCAGAAAGCAGAGAGTTACAGCTTTATCTAGCACTGAGGCTGAGTATGTTGCGCTCTCTGAAGCTTGTAGGGAAGCAATATTTCTAAGAGAACTATTGTATGAGTTTACTGGATTTTTGTTAACAATTAGTTTGAATTGTGACAGCCAAAGTGCATTAAAATTGGCCACAAACCGTCATTGTCACAATAGGTCAAAACATATTGATGTTAAACATCATTTTGTGAGAGAGATTATCAAAAGTGGAAAAGTAGAGATCAAATATTTATCTACAAATGAAATGCCAGCAGATTTGTTGACTAAAGGTTTAGGTACAATTAAACACTACAAATTTGTGGAAACATTAGGTATTTTAAAATTGTGATGTAAGTTCAGATTGTTGTATGTTTAGTTTATTTTGATAAGTGGGGGTGTTGTAATTATTAAGTAGTTAAGTGTCAAAAAGTGTCTACTAGCGACATCTAGGGTATACTATGTTAACTAAAACGTTCGTAATGAACGACATGTCAAACAGAAACTAAGTCAGTCTGCACCGAATACCCATCGTGTTTGTTTTAATAATAAACGTGTAGAACGTACAAGTAAACGTAAGTACATACAAGTCTGAGAAGTTTTATTAGGTAGGTACGGTTACATTATTAAAATTTAATATAAGTAAAATTACAGGTGCACATGTCATCATAGATGAGTCATCTGAAAGCTCAGATACAGTTGACTATATTATAGATGACAAAGAATTTGATTATTAGACTTCTCATAAAAGACATAAATATAATTAAGAAGTAGTTTTCCCCAAGTTCATCGGATGTATTTGAGACCGACGAAGTAAGTTAATTTTTAAAACCCAACAAAATATCTAACATCACGTAGGCATGCTAAATTGCATGTTGTTATTACCTAGGTAGATACTATGCGCCATCTTGTCCCTAACACCGCCGCTGGGTTGTTTGGAAAAAAATATTAAATTTTAAATTTAAATTAAATTTTAAATTTTATAAATTATAAATTTTATTTCATAAGCCTATAATACAATAAGGAGAGAAAAATAGGTTTACAAATGCATTTTTAAATAACTATATCCTTATCTATATAGGCTAAGTACATGCACATTATGTGAAACTCCTG
This sequence comes from Antitype chi, assembly GCA_947359405.1. NCBI lineage: Eukaryota > Metazoa > Arthropoda > Insecta > Lepidoptera > Noctuidae > Antitype > Antitype chi. The sequence continues at coordinate 12,962,225 of OX375811.1, read as the reverse complement.
ACACCCAAACTAGGACATGTCCTGTATCTCAGGTGTCAGCGTTCCTTCCTGGCAGACACATTTGTGAAGCCTAGCTTTCAATTGCGTGCTTCAGGTCAACAATGATGTTAAAGAGCTGACAAATAGAAAAATTTAAAAATTAATAATAATTATAGTAATAATTACAATCTAGGTTTAAGTTAACCAAAACAATACAGAAGTAGTATGTAACCTATTTTATCTCTGCTATAATATATGCGTGTGGAGAAGTGAAAGTGGAAGTCGTGTATGGGTACGTGTAATGTAAAGGTGAGTGTAGTGAGAGGGTGAGTGTAAGAGTGTGTATGTGTGAGATGACATGTTGGGGTTGTTTGCTATAAGTGCATGTTGAGTGAAAGCGATGACTTAGCCAGCGCTAACCAGCCAGCAACTCTTCAGTATCCTGATAGGTTAGAGAAGTAAGCCATTCCCTCACCTTCATTTTACAGTTTATTCGATTTAGATGAAAGACATCTAGTAGTTTGTTTGTCTTATTATACAATTTTAATATAAAATACGTTAGGTACTTAACTTTTTATAATTGATTATTAAGTGTAATAATTACTTCATATATGCCCAACAGTGGGACAGTAATAGGCTGATGACGATGAAGGAAATGGTATTTTTCACCGTGCAATTCCGCAATAAGTAGGTGGCAAAAATTCTCAACGCGGAGCGAAACATCCAGCTCCAGCGACAGCAAAAGCCTGGCTGGACGTGCGATTGAATCGCCCCAAACCTGTAGGTAGACTGTCAATGAGATTCTGAATGCGTCCAAAGCAGGAGTTTCGTCACAGATTACCAGATGTGTCACTCCATGTACTTCGCTAACTACCTACCTACCGCCGGGTCGCACGCGGCCCATTTCTCAGTGGGTTGCCGAGAGCCGCGAGGCATAATTATTGCCGTCGACCTGACGTACTTTGTTTTAAATTCTTATGATATGGCTGTTTCTGGTGTATTATGTGCAGTTGATGGATGTAGATCCAGCAAGAGAAGAGATAAAAACTTATCTTTTTTCAGTTTAGCCGCTGATACAGAAATATATCTAATTTGTGTTGCTATAGTTTTTTAAATAGGTAGATTATTTAAACTTGCATGTTTCGTGTTTTATGTTTTATTGGTAGGTACGTAATTACTTCTACCACGTAATCTGTGCTTCTACTTTGCATCTGAGATAACAGTAGAAAGGTCAATGACCTCCATTTGTCAAAGAACATCACCCACGTTCCATACATTTTTGGTCCAAATTAAAAAATGGCGGCCAAAGAAAAAAATTATATATTCTGTAAGAACTTGTTCTCGTTAATATTTTTTATTATGGCACCAAAACTGTGGAAGTCTTGCCCTCGATTTTATTTGAGTGCAATAATCTTTATTTCATATTTTTTCGATGAAATTATTTTTTAAAAAGAACTGTAATGCTATAGCATTACAAAAGTTCAAAAAAGTACAATATTGAGAAAATACAGCCTGCCTGTAGTGGTTTCTTTTATAGTGTTATTTTGGTTTTTGTGGTTTATGTGATTTTCTACAAATAAAAATAAAGTTGTATCTTACGTTCAATTGTTAATGAACCATTTATTATTTCTAAAAGTACATGTACGTCTTACAAGTATGTTAATACATAAGATATGGTTGAACAAGTATATCATCCTCGTCTGGAACTACAATAATGTTCTCTAATTCCAAAGCCGGGGGTAATAACACCTGTAAATGAGAAACGTAACTCATGTCCCATATTATGCACATAATATGCGAACAGCTGGGTACGCCACGATTGTGGCGGTAAGTCCCCTCTTTGAGGAGTGGCTTGAGAGGCGCCACGGCGTCCCAACTTTCCGCCTGACGCAGGTCCTCACCAGACACGGTTGTATCGGGAGGTTCCTGTTTCGGATAAGGCGGGAGGAAACGTCCTGGTGTTTCCACTGCAAAGATCGCCCTGAGGACACGGTGGAGCATACGATGGAGGTCTGCCCGGCTTGGGCGGAATACCGCCGTGTCCTCGGGGAGGCGATCGGGGGCAGCGATCTCTCGATCTGTGATGGGATCTAGGGATTTCGTGAACAAAATGCTTGCTTGCAACCTGGACCTCAGGATTGATGATTGTGATTGAGATCCTTTGAAAATGTAAAAAATGCGTAAACTGCATTTCTACGCTTTCTTCCCATTCTATTATTAAGTAATCATTATATGTATTACGTTGATGAACGATCAGCGCACACTGGGGCCTTTCATATAAAGTAATGCTCAAAAGTCCAAACATAAATAAAATGCTATGAAATGTTTATTTTAATTGAAATATCAGTCAGAAATGAAAAAAATATAAAATACAACATTATATTTCGATATTCGAAGCATCAGAATCATTAGAAAAGGTTTTTCATCAAAAGAAATTCTTCTAAAAGCATATCTGTAACTTCAGGGTCAAACGTTTAACTACTTGTGAAGGTCTTACATTTGTTATGACAGTGTCAGAAGAAATAAGTAGACGATGAAATATATCTTCTAAATTACTCTGTCTTGAGGTTTTCGAGAGAAGCATTCTCTATATATTTGAAAAGCCTTGTTTCGTGATTCCTGCGCTTCTTCACCTAACTGCCCAATCGGTAATAAACAATTTGATATGATTTCATTACCGTGGATTCATATTTTGTGCAATGTCGTAATCATTGGGTACCAAGGATAAAGAGTGACGTTAAATTCCGCGGTATTTAGACAAAATGCTTTTAACTTGTTGGGATCGATTTTAAAACCACTTGATATTGTTTGTAATATTATATGAAGCTTATGAATTAATGTCTGATCAATACCAGTAATTGATACAGATAGCTGACTACATATTTTGGAAAAACTTACGAGCAACATTTCCGTCATTGGTGTTCCCGTAACCTGGTTTGGGCTTATCAACAATGAATGACATGGGTTTTCTAAATTCGGCTTGTATACGTTTTTTATTTTCCTCCACTTTGCTTTCGGTTTCTTTATTAATACGCCAAGATTGTGTCGGTAATTTATAGGCCAACTGCAACAAACATTCAAAAAATCGTATCCAGGCATGACGTACCGAGATTCCAAATGACAAATATTCGGTTTTTAAAGGTTTCTCTAAAATAGCCGCTAAGTTATTAAAATCCCTTGACGTAGAATCACATAAAAAGCAACGTAATGTAGACTTAGTGTCAGTTAGCGAAATGCATATTTTGCTATCAATCATAGTAAAAAGAGGTGTACTCGTATGTGTGATGCTGTATTCTTTTTCATCAACCATAACTTTTGTATCTATCAAACTATTGATCTGACTATCCATCTTGCATTTTTCTTTTTTTGTAAGCTCAGCGGATACCTTCTCATATTGTAATTTGATGAACCGGCAAAAACGTGGAGAAGAGGGCCGTGGATTTTGCCATAACACGATAGGTTTTCCATTTTCATTGTTTGCTATCAGTCGAAGCGGAACTAATGATGATAGAAATATATATTTATCATCACTCGTCTCTGATGCGAATTTTTGCATGTACTGCGTGTTGCTAGATCTAATCGAAGCCCTATTTAGAGACTAAAGAAATCTGTTTAATGTTGGTGCTGATTAGAGCTTCTTTTTGTGTAATCATTAAACGATTAGCTGCGTGGTCCAATAGAGATTGCAGTGGTACCTCACTTTCAACCTCAGTGGTTTTTATTCCGTCAGGCAGACATTGTTTTTCGCAGTACGGACACTTAGCCCTTAAATGCATGATTTTTACTTTTTAAGCAAATTAAATTAATTTGGATGTAAGATAAGCTCTATAGTAAGGAAAAAATATTAAAAAAAAAATATTCATAAAAATACTTTATTGTTTTAAAAAAAAATGGGTTGGTGGAAATTTACATCTTTATGTAATCAGAACTAACCTACTGAGAACAAAATGTGCAGTGAGATAATAAATTTACTCATTATGGTATTTGCTGAAACAATTATTGTTTTTGTTGAGGCAAAGGTTAATATTACATTTGGAACCATATATAGTTGAATATCCCTTACAATTGGGGTATTTGCATCGCGAGGATCCCCCTACCATAGGCCAATGATCTTGCCCATCCCTGCGAACTTCTTTTGGTGGGGCGACTGCTGCAGCACTTCTTTTTTTTTTTGGCCTGGATCTCATTTTCTAGAAGACTAGGACTTGGACGACCTCTTTTATTTTCTTTTGCTACTCCCATGTTACAAAGGACGAAGGCCAGTTCATTTCTAAAAGTACCTAAATTTAGCATATCTTTTTTAGGTATATTTTTAGCAATTAATTTTTTTTTATATACTATCCATGCATTTATCACTGCCAGGTCTAACAGATGAAAAAAAAATCGAATATACCATTTTCTTGACTTGATCCTTATTCTGTATCTTCCCAGAAAACTATCCATAAGATCTACGCCTCCCATGTGGGCATTGTATTCACTTATGATCTTTGGGCATGGTATCTGTATCTTTTCTTTTTTTTTCTTGTCATATCTAGATACATTATTCAAAGGCAAAGCACCAACATAGGATGACAGTAATGTGACAACTTTGTTGTCTTTCCATGCTACTACACTCATATCCACACTTTGAAATGTTGTCACTCTTTCTTCATGCGCACCTCTTGGAGTAGATTTATTCATAAATTGTTTTTTATCAGGTAGTTTTGAATTAGGTATTCTATTTTAATGAACTGTCCCTACTGAAAGGATGCCTTGAGTTGCCAAATAGTACACCAATGGCACAGAAGTATAAAAATTGTCAAAATAGACTATGTGACTGACTTGTCTTGGTATACCTCGAGCTAAACGCAAGACAATATTGCTGGTTGAGCCCAAATCTGGTTCATTCTCAGGTTTTTTGGTTAGGTCCTGCCCAGCATAAACCTCAAAATTGTATGCAAATCCTTGTAGACTGCACAAAACATACAGTTTAAACCCCCACATATGAGGCTTGTTGGGCAAGTACTGTTTGAGAAAATGTGCAACTTTAGTTGCACACATTTGTTCATCTATGGAGAGGCGTTGTTCCAAAGGTACTGATGAAAATTTAGAGTTCAATTCATCAATAACAGGGCGTATCTTGAATAGGCGATCATGGCCTAGATCACCAATTGCCTTGTGGTGGTCATTGTTATTGAAGTGCAATATTTTTTTCAACTGTTCAAAACTGTTATTGGACATCACCGAATAAATTGGTTCATAGCCATATTTTGGAGACCAGTATGCTCGTGTATTGGGAAAATGTTGGACTGACATATACCGGATGATTTTTTTTACCGTCTGGAAAAAAATAGGGGTTAATAGGTGAACGGAGTTGAAGCCTATGGCACGGAAATTTAACATATTTTTTTTTTAAATCCTAAAATGAAATTAACCTATCAATAAATACTATTACTTATTTGTAGTAAACTTTTCATATAAAAATTAAAAAACAATAAAAATTAATAAAAATACAAAAAATCGACAAATATTATCAAAATCCCACTTATGGGCACCCTAGTCAACGCGCAGAAATTATGAATGAATTCGTAGCGAAATTCAATCCTTTGATTGAAGCCGGCCACATAGGTAACTAAAATTTTTTTGCAGGCGTACCGCTCAAGTGTCGCCGCATGCGCACCCCCTCCCACCCGCGTGCCCTTCGACCCGAGTACCGCGTCCCGCGGTCTCTCTCCAAGTCTCCAGTTCAGTGCGATTAGTCATAGTGTGACGTCGATCGCTGTTTTTTTCCGCGTGTGCTTCAACTTCCAGTATCTTGCGATGATGAGGTATTATTTTTTGTCTGGTGAAAATGTAAATAGTGCAAGGCGAATGTACGCCGACGAAGAACACCTACAATCCCTTAGACGTAACGGTGCCCCCCGGATCCCTAGCACAGACTTGATACTCCGCACTTATCAGCGGTTACTTGACCATGGCCAGTTTCACCTTCCTGGTCATGCCAGAGGCAGAGGCCGGCCACCCTTATCCATACTCGTCGAAGACGCCATCCTGGAATATTTCCAGTGATACCCGACGAGGAGCACCCGGCAAGCAGCTCGTCGATTTGGCGTAAGCCAGTATGTGGTATGGAAGTTACTCCATTCAATGGACATGCATCAAAATCAAAATCAAAATATTTTATTTCACATAAGCCTGCATGGGCACTTATGAAACGTCAGAAGCTAGGTGCACGGTTCCAATTTGTCGTTTCCTATGGAGAAGAGCCGGCAAGAAACTCCACGGTTACTCTTTTAAAAATAATTGGCTTTTACAGTGTTTTCAAATTACAGTGATAATAGGTATGGGAGGACAGTGCAGGCCAGTCAATAAGTACCAGGTACTTAGAGGAATGAAAATACAGAATAGAAAAACGTCTACAAATCTAGTCTCTAAGGCCTACAACGTTCTCTCATTCACAATATGTAAAAGAATCTACCTATATAAAATGAATCTATTTGAACCAAGTGACATGATTTCGATGACAATCACTGAAAATAAATAGTAGGTAGTAAAATTGATGTATAATGTCAAATAATGACGAGAATATGTCAGACATTGTAAAAAAAAAAAATAATAATAAAAAGAATAAAAATTAACATTGCAATTTGGGAGCAGTTAATAGACTTTCACACGGTTTTGCTGTTAATGAGGTACCAGGGAAGCCACATGTGCAGAAGGAATTAATGCCAAACTTCCGTGTCTTCAACGTAGTCTTTTATCTTATAATATGCTTTTTTGATAAGGACACGTTTAATGTGAGTTTTAAACTTTCCATCGCTAAGTTCTGTAACCGACTTTGGCAACTTGTTATAGAAGCGGATACTGTTTATTTGAAATGACTTGCTAGTTTTAGTTAATCTAAATTTTGGAATCACGATTTCATCTTTACTACGTGTATTTAGATTATGGAAATCGCATCTTTTTTTGAAAAGACCTAAGTTTTTGCGAACATACAAGATATTTTCTATAATATAAAGAGAAGGCAGAGTAAGTATATCAATTTCGTTGAATTTGTTTCTATGAGACTCGCGAGGCCCCATTTTATAGATTGCGCGGATTGCCCTCTTTTGTAAAATAAAAATTGAATCTACGTCCGCTGCCGATCCCCACAGCAGAACGCCATAAGACATAATACTGTGAAAATAAGCAAAGTATACTAACCTAGCTGTGGCTACATCAGTCAACTGCCTTATTTTTCTTACTGCGTAAGCAGCTGAGCTTAATCTGCTTGAAAGCGCTCTAATGTGGGCACCCCATTGCAATTTTGGATCTAAAGTAATTCCCAAAAATACAGTTTCCGAAATAGCATCTAGTTTCTTGCCATCAAGTTTTAAATTTAGACCTACTTGGGGTACATTTGGTAGCGAGAACTTAAGACATTTAGTTTTGTTCGCATTGAGTAAAAGATTATTAGCAGCAAACCATTTCGATAGAACAGCTAGGCTTTCGTTGACATGTAAGACATCCGTATCTTTTCTATCTATTCTAAAAATAAGAGAAGTGTCATCAGCGAATAAAATTATATCCGAGAAGTTAGCCATCAGATAGGGAAGGTCATTAATATAAACTAGAAATAAAAAAGGACCAAGAATTGAACCTTGAGGCACGCCCATCCTAACTAGAGACCCCGAGGATGTCGCCCCGTTAACGTTTACTTTTTGCTGCCTGTTTGATAAGTAGGAAAGTACAAGATCAGCAGCTTGTCCACGAATTCCGTAGTGGTGTAATTTACAGATCAGTGTATTGTGGTCAACGCAGTCAAACGCTTTTGAGAGGTCACAGAAAATGCCAATCGCATCCTGAGAACTCTCCCAGGATTCCAAAATCCGTACCATTTCTCACGCGTGCAAGCTTTGCATGCTCCGGACCCTGGACCTCGTATTGAGTTCTGTCGCTGGGGGTCAGAACCACCCGCAGGCGAACATTCTATGGAGCGACGAGTCCATATTTACCCGCGTTGGTGTCTACAACATACACAATGAGCACTGGTGGAGTTTTCTAAACCCACATAAAATAAAAGAACACGCTCATCAAGTTCGATTTAGTGTGAATGTTTTTTTTTTTTGGGTGGGAAATCATCAAATAACTTCTCCCGCTCTGGGTGGAGCGGGAGGGCGTGTCAGACTTTTACTGACTAAAACCCACCCGTGTTCCCTCAGTTGCCTGTGTGCCAGGGGCAGCGGTATCTCTTTCGAACAACCCGCACCCCTGCCAGGCATCGGCCCTTGCGGACCCCCCCCCCCATTTGGTGCTGACATCTCTTTGAGGCGCGCGTGGAACACAACGCGCCGTCGACCCGGGCTTGGTCCTTACCGGACAGCGAGCTACCCATTACTCGCCGTCCGTTAGTGTGAATGTTTGGGCCGCGATAATACACGATCGCATAATTGGTCCAGTTTGGATCGAAGGTCGATTGACAGGGATAACGTATCGAGAAATTATACAGTCCGTTATCGACACAATGTTGGAAGACGTTCCTCTGCACTATCTGCGGGACATGTACTTCCAGCACGACGGATGTCCAGCTCACTACGAGCGATCTGTGCGCGCGTATTTAGATAGTGAATTCCGTGATAGTTCCGGCCAGTTCACCAGACCTAACGCCATTAGACTTTTATTTGTGCGCTGAACTAAAATGCTTAGTGTGTGATTGTTATAAGAATTTAACATCAACAGGTTTGTTTACATTTCTATCAAAGTTTTACTGATCTTACAAGACGTCATTTATTTGGTTTACGGTTTCAAGACACGCGTCACTCAGTGTATCAAATTATTTGCCTACTAAAACTACATACAGCAAGGTGATATATGTAGGTACATCCGCAAATGTGTGCGTGAAGAGTGTAGGTATCAGCCGCGAAATTAATGCTAGCGTCTCGCTCACACTCTCGGCATTCTCCATTCATGGGCCGTCGCAGCTTACGCCCATTTACTATTACCTATTTTGGCTATTATTCGTTTTACGCGAGTGCCGTAGGATGTATTCTTTTTCATGTATTTTAAGGATATTCGGAACTTTTTCTACATCAATGGTACCAGGTAAAGAGCGTATATGAGTTCTATTCTACTTACACAACATGTCATATTGTTGTCCAGACGCTAAAAAAAATCAGCCGGTATACAGGGTGATTGGAAGATGGGTGCAAAGCTTTAAGGTGAAGATAGTATAGACAATTTAGAACCATTTAAGCCATGGTTGTCTTAGACGAAGTCTTACCAATTTTTTTTTTAATAAGGTTTAAAAGACGTATTGTACATTTTTTTTATTTTTTCTGAGCTTTAAATGTCTGTAAAAAAATGTGTAATGACACAGAAGCCTAAAACATGTTTTGCTTGATTGCTTACACATTACTATAATTAAATAAATAAAACATGAATTCATTTATCATTCAATTTGGCCATAATTATGCAGTTTACATTAAATTTTGAGAATTTCCGAAAAAAAACTTAAAAATTTGGTTAAAAATATTTGGTAAGACTTCGTCTGAGACAACCATGGCTTAAATGGTTCTAAATTGTCTGTACTATCTTCGCCTTAAAGCTTTGCACCCATCTTCCAATCATCCTGTATACGTATTCCAAAAAACTTTCTCAATTCTGATAAATTGCTTGCAGTTGAATTTGCTGGATTTTTTTGTGTGGCATACAGGTTTGTTTCTTCCACTATCCTTGCCATGAAATGTTCTGTGAAAAAGTAGTTGAAGCATGCATATGGAGTATCTAATTGAGACAACTCTGGTCTTAGATCTGAATTGCTTTTGAATGTAATTTTGGACTCATCAAATTCTAAGTTCTTTTTTTACACGCTTTATATTAGCTTCACTTGTATGTTTGTTAGTTTGCTTGTTTGTTTGTTTGTATGTATGTAACCGACTCCTTTGAGCGCGATTTTGACCCACTTTAAACGGTCAGATTTCATTGAAACTTTGTAAACTTGTCGAGGACCGATGACAATTCAATAATTTAAAAAAAAATTGAGAAAAAAGAAAAAAACGTTTTTGTAGTTAGCAGAACTAAAAAATAGAAAATAAATAATAGTTTAAAAAACTAAAAAACACGCTTTAAAAACCAAACTAAGAAAATAATTTAATTCAATTAAAAAGCGTGGGCTGCTTTTTGAGGTATTTTTATAATCAATTAATGTCAAGCACCCCACCCTTTTTAATTGAATTAAATTATTTTCTCCTTTTTTAGTTTGGTTTTTAAAGCGTGGTTTTTAGTTTTTTAAACTATTATTTTTTCCAGATTAATTTTCGTTTATCTAATAATGCTGAACATATATGTCCTGTAGGGTTACTATTGTCTACAACCTGGTTGTCTATTACCTAATTTTCAACAAAGGGAGGGTCACTTTCGTGGTTTTGTGGGTTTTCTGTGTCCTCCTCATCACTTTCTAACGAACATGTTAGAAAGTGATGTGGAGGACAGTAACTCATCTCTGCCATAACTTTCAGGCACATTTTCCTCCTCTTCATCAAACTTCTCCCTGTCATCTTCCGACAACCACCCTCCTTCCAAAGATGCTAAATAATGTTCAATATCTCTGTAATTCATTTTGTAAGATATCAGCACCTGGAACCAAGAATAAACAAAACTAAATCAAACAATAGTACTTCACTAACTTTCATACAAGCTAAATGAACGTCATTACATGATGATGTAAATTTACATCAACACAATATTGAGTTTGTTTCTACATATTTTTCTATTTATGAATAAAATTATATACATAAATCAAAATACTGACCTCAAATCCATCAATTACGAATAAATTGAAAAGTAACCGTGGATATTTTATACCACTTTTTTCCAATTACAATAACCGAAATCTTCACCGAGCAATTAAGCGAGTATTGATATTTTGAAATAACATTTGACAGCTGACATTGAAGTATGAAGTTTTTTTTTTCGTTCGGAAACGTCACTATGGTTGCGTAAAACTTACCTTGTACACAAAATATAATCCCCATACTCTGTGGATACGAAAAAATGGCATTGAATTGGTTGATGGAAATTTCCATCACAATGCATTTAAGGGTGGTAATACATTCTTGGCGTAATTTCTTATAATATTATATTGCCTCCTACTTAACTGTGCCTCCATCATTAAAGATAGTGCTTGTTCGTTAGTTACCTTTTGACATTCAGGTACAATTCTTTCGAAAGATGTATTTGGACTAACAAGTTCTTGAACTTTTTTGGCTTCCTTGCGTTTTCCACTAGCTCGCAAACTCATTTATGCTGCGTATGTTAACTCTTCAGTAGAATGGCTATGACGAAGTTCTGCAGTTTTCCTACGTTTTGACTGGTCACTACATTCATCAAAAGATTTCGTCGGCCGTCCTCCTGCAGGCTTCTGATATAGTTTGAACTGGGAAACATTCTCCAATCAAGTTTTTTCAGCTTCAAAAAACCTGTTTTTATGTCTACCACATCTATCCCACTTATATGTAAAAGACTTCTTAAAATTTCGCAATGCTAATTTTAGTTCACTTTTCTTAGAATACGGACAGTTGGTATGATGTCTGAGGTAGGTTTCTAGATCCATGAACTTCTTTTCCGCAGATTTAAAGCTACTTTGGAATATAATCTCACATAAGTTTGCATTTTTCAAGGTGAAGTATGATGATGAACTTTCTTCTGAAATGTAATGAAATAAAATTGTCTAAAACAAAAATATATCAAAATTAGGTGCGACAGACATGATTTCTTGATTTCATTTTTTTGATTTCATGATGTTTTCTTCAAAATATATCTTATTTATTAAAATTAATTGCTAGGGACTAAATACTTTGGTTTTATAGTAACATCATAACGTCTAACAAAAATGTGTGCGCAAGAAAACTTTTATTACCTCGAAAATGCGCAAAGTTCTAATGTTAATCTCTTCAGTTTATTACTAATCAACACTTCGTAGATATTGTTAAAAAAATTCAAAAATAGAGCTTTGCGCAAAAAGGAAAAAATAAAAAATGTTTGATTCAGTAAATAAAAAACCATACTATCACATAATTAGTCATTAATCCAAAAGTACTAATCGTTAAGGTTCATAAAAACAATAATAGAATAACCATACCTAGCCTAGTTGCAGCCACGATGCACTTCAATTAAATATAACGATTACTTGCAGAAATAAATGTTTTAATATTCACTACAAACTCACGAACGGGTAATTAATGATGTGGGTATAAAGTAAACTTTGAGCTAATGCACTGGATATCAGATAGCAGTTACTAATTCAGTATTTGTAGAAATGATGTGATACATTATTAAGTCTACCCTTACATAGGTTATTTTTTGAAATACCCACATTTTGAAAATCGAGTTTTGAGCATTACGTTGTATGAACGGGTCCCAGTGTGCAGCGGTCGACAGAATAAAAACGTATTACCCGGCGCACAGTCGGCATGATACAAAGAGAACAAAATGTACAAAATACACAAGTTTTAACGTGTGCAACCCGCCCGCGCTGACTCCGCGTACCCGCGCCGCGCCGTCTCGCATGTTTTTCGGTACCGAAATCGTATAAAGGTTATTACCGTTATTTAGCCCAACCTTTATTTATAAAGGTTTCGGTATAGCTCAACCTTTATTTTAATCCGGTCCCGATATATTTTTGAGGTATCTTAACCTCTAAACGTAACCGCTTTCAGTCCCTGGTTACGGTATTTTTCAGAGGTCAGTCTCCACCCGTTCCATTCCCACCTACAATGGTTAACTGAATAATAAAACGTGATAGAATAAGTAAGAGCCAGCACTTTTAATAATAGTTTATTTAGTTTAGAACACAGTATTCACACACAGGTAATCAACATAATATATCCGTATATGGAAGGCAGGGTTGCCACCACAGAAAAAAGGATTTTACATTGCCATCATCCAACACCCCTCTCAATGTAAATACACAAAAAGAAAAAACTTAGCATCTAAGCAAAAAAAAAAAAGTTAGAGAGTTTCAGAGTTACCCACACTGCATAACTCTGAGAAACGATTTATCAATTCCCTACTTATGGCCTTAGTAAGCGTGTCTGCTTGCTGTTCAGTAGTTTTAACATATTTCAAGCATATTGTATTATTTTTAACCAATTCTTTGTAAAGTGATATCTAATATCAATATGTTTTAAACGCTTAACAGTATCTGTGCAAGCAACTGATATGGCGATGGCGGACTGATTGTCACAGTAAATATGCAATGGACATACATTATCGATTTTAAAATCATTCAACAGATTAATTAACCAACAGGCCTCACTAGCTGCCACACTAATTGAAACATATTCAGATTCTGTTGATGATAAGCTTACTGACACCTGCTTCTTTGAACTAAATAAAATTAAACAGAAAATTTAAATAAATAACCTGTAGTAGATTTTCTATCCTTTAGAAGTTTAGATCACCACCCAGTCTGCATTATAATATCCCTCCAAGTTATCACCTTTACATTTATAAATTAATTTATCATCTAGAGTATGTTTGACGTATCGCAACACTCTTTAGTGCTGCTACCAAAGTGTAATTTGCACATTTTTGGTATCTACTCAATAAAGAAAGGGCAAAACAAAGATCAGGCCTAGTGCCAGATACAGCATACATCAGGCACCCCCTATATTTTATTGACATAATTTTTCGATATTTTTATTCTATCACCAGACTGTATTCCTTTGTAGCCGAGTCAAACCAGTTAATTGTAAGCTACGTTGAAGCGCTGGTAACGAAGAGGGATAGATTATTAGTTGCTTTTCTAGACTACTAAAATTATAATAAAGATATATTGGCATTCGATTCGTCAGACATTGAAAATGTAGAGGACATGGAAAACAAGTATTACCATTGTCTGACTCTTTTAAATGAAAGCATAAAATCAAAATGTACAAACAAGGAAGGGAAAACCTCGGAGCCAGATAACAGTGTCGTTTCTAGAACTAGATTACCCCATATCAATATTTAAAATTTTACTGGTAAATACTCCGAGTATGTAAACTTTAGAGAGATATTCAATTCTGTAATCCACAGCGACCCATCCTTGGACAACGTCCAAAAACTCTATTACCTGCGATCTTTATAAGATATTAAGTTTTGTGCTATGCCATTAAAATTTGTGTAATAATGCCTGAGCATGTCTATGTGTATGACCCATATGTATCTTTTTGGAATTTATAATTAATGCTGCTCTGAATATACAGGGTGTTAAAAGACACATCACAAAGCCGTAAACTACGCATACTGTACGTATAACTAAGTAGCTTTGCGCAAAAATTTTTGCTGGGAACCGATTTTTTTTTTAAGGTTTAAAATAAAGCCATTTTTTATTGCGCGCAATTTAACGCAAACCCAGGCTTGAACGGACACAGTACTGTTGTGTGAGTTAAGCCCCGCCCCTTCGCTCTACGCGGTATGAGCGAAATGAATAAAATTTTTCCATGATAAATGTACAACGATTTACTTAAATTAAAACTCTTAAAAACACTAGATTTTAGTTGTTTTTAGCCTGTGTGGGCACTTACCTACTGTCCATCGCTGTTATCATCAAACATCGGTGGCCTCTCGACACTCACGAGCTGTGGTTCAAACTGCCGACCTCCCACGCGGAGACAAACGCGCGCCCTTTTCAGCGTATTTTCATGAACCCGCTCCAGGATTCCTTCTCGCTCTGACAGCTGCTTTAGTTCATCAAAAACTTCAATAATTTTCTGACGCATCTCAACAGCGGTCTCACAGGGACGGTCAAACACCCTATCCTTGACGTAGCCCCACAAAAAGAAATCCAGAGGGGTTAAATCTGGCGATCGTGCAGGCCATGCATGGGGCCCATACCGCCCAATCCAATGGTCGCCGAACAGTTGCGTCAGCTGATCGCGAACCGGTCTCACAATGTGTGGCGGCGCGTTGTCATGCTGGTACCACACATTTCGCCGCTGGACCACTGGCATGGCTTCCAGCGTGTCGGTCAGGTAACCATTGATCAGTTCGAGGTAGTTAGGTCCGTTCATTCTGGGGGGCAAGAAAACGGGGCCCAGGATCTGGTTTCCCACAATGCCTGCCCACACATTATGTTTCCACCGTGCCTGGAAACCCGTTTCCTGGGTTTGGTTTGGGTTCACGGAGCACCAATAGTGTGAATTACGGCGGTTCCACATACCATTATTTGTAAAGGTACTTTCGTCCGTGAAAATAATGTTGTTTACAAATCCTCGGTCCTGCCTTAGCAGCCACCGGCAGTACTGCATACGGCGTGTTGTGTCGCCCGGCACGAGCGCTTGCACGCGGTGAATTTTGTAAGGCCGTTGCCTATCTCTTTTAAGTACTTTGTGCACAGTGGAATGAGACACCACGTACCTAGCGCGATTGCCATGCCGTCTCCGCAATACTTTTGCCGCTGTACGCACTCCCAAACGTGAGTTTTCCCGCATTACAGATAGGATGGCCATTTCTGCCGCCGGTCTTATTTGCCTGCCGCCTCCCTGTGAAACCGGCACGATCGGCTGGTTGTCCAATAACCGTTGCACTGCCCGAGTGAAAATACGTGAATCAGAGGGCTGAAACGCGGTAGGATATTCAGTACCGTAAAGTCGTAGGGCGGCGGCAGCATTTCCTCGGGCCATACCGTAGCAGTACACCATGTTAACGTACTCGCGCGCCGAATAATCGTGAAACGGCATTTTCGCAACTAAAACAATTAACACAAAAGCACTAACAAACAAACAAGTACGCACTTAAACACAGACACTTCGTGTGCCAGCCAATACGCAGTCACGCTCACAGCACAGCAGCACAGTTTCTACACTTAAAAGTAGGTAATGCTTTTCGGAAAAAACAACACAAGCGCATTCGATAACGTAAGAAACCAAACTAATAATAATGCTAAAAAATTTGATCAATTTCTTGTTTTGCTGGAGACGTTTCCTAGCTGCGCGGTGCGGGAGGGGTGACAGTTACAAGTTGATGAATCACTGAGCTCTCGCATCACGTCACCACACCCCCGCGCGCACCGCGCAGCTACCTCAGGAAACGTCGCGGTAGGCATAAAGGAGCCGCGGCTTTCTTTGATCTATGCGAAGCGCGCGCGATCGGAACGTTAGGTATCTTTATATCATTGCGCTATTAGGATCTACCAAATTATGGAAACGTAAACGGAAGACGTAATACGTCATACGACGCGACGTATACGTCAATCAAATTCTTTTAAGGGCTATCATAAGGTTACCTAAATAATCAATGTAAGATGACGAAATCTAGAAAAAAACTAAAAGAAGTCTCCCAGACTTCAATTGCAGTTATGTAATTATTACCAGCATACACGTTTATTTACAATTAATAAATATCCACCCTATTGGCAGTAGGTATGGCTTTGTGTGAATAAAGTGAATAAACCTTTATTTTTACCATAAGTAGTAAATAAATACTGCCTCGTTAGTCTAGTGGTTGCAAGCGCTACTGCTGAGCATGAGGTCCTGGGTTCGATTCCCGGGTTGGGCAGTGTTAATTGATTTTTCTATCTGAAATTTCTCAGTAGCAGCCCGGAGTCTTGATGTCTGCCCGGTTGATGGCAATAGGCTCGCCCACTATTACATGGAACTTAAACATAGCTGGTAAAATGTGGGTGCACCTGCTACAGGTACATCTCTGCCGAACCCTTCGGGGAAACAAGGCGTGATGTTATGTTATGTTAGTGAATGAATAGCTCAAACTAAAAAGTGGTTTTGATAGGTAGGTAGGTAATTTGTGCAGTAATAATAAAATTAATTCTTCATTATTTGCTTGAATGTAGGTAGTAAGCACTTAGAATAATAACGCACTAGACTAGCAGTTTACTTTTATTGTAAACGAAACGAATGAGGACCAACTTCGTCAACATTTTTAATTGAATCTGCAAGAAGTTTAGTGATAATATGTACCTACTTATAGTACTTACAAGGGCGTGTTCTTCGACATTACAGACAACTGACTTGCCTGCAACTCATAATCAACGTCTTTGAAATCAGAAACTGCAACAAATGTAA
Source organism: Antitype chi (assembly GCA_947359405.1). Classification (NCBI taxonomy): domain Eukaryota; kingdom Metazoa; phylum Arthropoda; class Insecta; order Lepidoptera; family Noctuidae; genus Antitype; species Antitype chi. The sequence goes on along the minus strand of OX375811.1, from coordinate 12,945,225 downwards.
CTACGAAATGTAGGCACTAACAACCGATCAGCTGTTACAAACACGGGTCGTTGTAACGTTCAAGACCATGTGACACTGTATCGTGCGCTTGTTGTCGTAGGCAGTCGTGACGTGGTAGTGTGCGTTTGATGTTCATTGCGTTTTTGTAACTTCAAATGTGTAATTTGTTAAGAAAAATTGAAAATTTTGGTAATGTTTCTTTGGAAAAAAGTTTAGTAATAACACGTGGAATACATTTACGCAAAAAAGTAAAAAAAAAAATGCGACTTTGACCTTCAATATCTTCAGAACCAGTGGATTCCCAGGTATGGTCTAGTGGAAAAAAATGATCCAAATAATGGGTAGAATATGTGGCTTTCGGCTTCGGAAAGGGTCTTTTTACACCCGATATACATATGTCCCATGACAAATAACTATAGCTGGTTTTGCATCTCCCGGTAAATCGGCATTACCAAAAAGCCCCTCGGGTATAATTCTATTTCGAGCTGCCACATCTACTACCATTGTGCTACCAAAACCTAAACATAAAGGCACAAAATCTTGTAAAAAACAGTTTCGTACTTTGTTCATGTACCGTTCTAATGTTCATCATCATCATCAGCCTACAGCAGTCCACTGCTGGACATAGGCCTCTCCAATTTCACGCCATTCAGCTCGATTCTCGGCAACTCTCATCCAGTTGCTACCAGTAACCTTGCGAAGATCGTCACTCCACCTAGCCTGAGGGCGTCCTACCTTACGTTTTCCGATTCGCGGTCTCCATTCAAGAACACGTCTACCCCAACGGTCATCGGTTCTACGACTAATATGGCCGGCCCATTGCCACTTCAGCTTGCTAATTCTGTGTGCTATGTCGACAACTTTGGTTCCCTGCCGGATCACCTCATTCCGGATTCTATCTTTCAGAGATACTCCCTAGCATAGCTCGTTCCATAGCTCGCTGAGCTGCTTTGAATTGATGGACCAGCCGTACCGTGAGTGTCCACGTATCGGCTCCGTAGGTCATAACAGGTAGGACACACTGGTAATGTGCTGCGAGGCAAATTAAAGAACTGCCATAGCCTTTTATTGCTGTCTCTAGTCCTGATTTTAGCTAAGTATATGCTTAGTGTTACACTTGCTGACGGTACTTGACCTGAAAGGGACGGTAACATTGATAATAGTACCTGTAACTGTTCTACTGTAAATTCTAACCAAAATTGACATATTTTGGTATCCAAATCATTGAAATCTGTAAAATCTACTTTTCTCTCCACTGCTCTTTCCATTAGTGTCATCATATCATCAATCTGATGACTAGTAAAATCACTGTATGAGGTCAATAATTCATCCCACAAGTTGTTATGCAAATGGAAATTCCAGATACGGGCGCTAGAAGACGACTCTCCGGCACTCAGACCCTCCATTCCGACCGTCCGCACGACAAAACGTATATTTACTGTGCTCTCATTATATAATCCGTTACCTGTGTCATAAGTTTATAGGATCCTAAAACCTTAACCGTTGTGTAGCTACTGCCCGTTTTCACCAACATCCCCTAAGTTTATGGGATCGTCTATGAATGGTTAGGGGGCTGTTAGAAAGTGGTTTCTGTTTCACAAACAGTAAGGGGTCAGTTAAACGTTAAAAGGCCCCCTAAATTTAGGTGGTCGTATTTTGGGCCCGTAAACCGGCACATGCGTATGTGATCTCTCAAGCAACGAACATGGATAGTGATATACTTATTTAGAATTTGTTGAAAATTTAGAAACTGTTTCTACTATTTTCGATGTAACTAACAGCCGTAGACAAAAAATATAACGGAAACGACAAAAGACTTCGGAATTTTTGATGAAACTGGCTTTTTTCGAAGATATGGGTTACATCTTCAGTGTTGTATTTATTGGAAAAGATTGAACATAACTTAGAATTTCCTGATAATAAGTGAGTTCTTAACTTATTAAAGTTTTTATAAGTAGGTAGCCCATAAAATAACGTAGTAACATAACGTAAAATTGGTAAAAAATACCACACATCGCACATTCACTATATTAGCAAACAAACAGTCTTAACTAGTTAATGGAAATCTAGTCGCGGGCTCGATCTCACGGTGGGCCCGGCTAAAAAGCACGCTGTATCACCAGGCATCGTGTCCGACAGAGGTAGTATCAGTGATGAGCAGTTAGACGCTAGTCTACACGCAAAACAGGCGCGTAAAAAATTAAGAAATGTCCTTTGGATGATCGAGTTTTATGAAAAAACTACTGCATAAATCAATGACCAATAAAGTTCATTGAACTTTTCGATATTTGAGCTTTGTCGGTACCGACTTGGTTTTGGAGATGTTACAATTCTTTTATTACTTAAACACGCCAAAGTTACGTTAAATTAGCAAGAACAACTAACCTTTGTTGGCTGATAACTTTTTAATGGCTTTTTATTTTAGTATTCTATTTCCGTTCAGACAATATTAATAATGAGACAAAACCTGTTTAATATTTGATGTACATTGTCGAACAGTGGACATGAGTAATACACTCCCGAAGTTTGTATGGAAAAAATTTCGACTAGATTAACTTTAATAAACTTTTTGCAAATGCAAACAATCAAACAAATCTCACGTAACGACGTCACAAAAGAAGGAAGTCATCATCATCTGCCTAGCCTTTTCCCAACTATGTTGGGGTCGGCTTCCAGTCTGACCGGATGCAGCTGAATACCAGTATTTTACATGGAGCGACTGCCTATCTGACCTCCACAACCCAGTTACTAGGTAACCCGATATCCTTTGGTAAGACTGGTTATCAGACTTTCGGGCTTCTGACGACCCGTAACGACAGTCAAAGATCCACAAATGACAACCGGGAAAATTTATTGATTTATTACACTAATTAACACCTAAAGGTCTCATGGAAATATTAAAAATAGGTTCAATCCTTATTTTATATTAATTACTGTGCATTTGAGAGATTCGATTCATTATAGTTTCCATTTCTCTCTTACGTGCTTGTTTATATAATGCTGGGAATACAAGCTTTAAATCCACCCATTCCTCTACTGAGTTGGCTTTTAAAGTGCAGACTGGATTAGCCAAATAAATTGACACTTCATCGGCTTTTGAGGAAGCACGCCTCTACTTCTGGCCAACTGCGAGTTGTTTGTGATGTGACCAAAAACCAAAATCTTCGTTGGCGTTTTCATCTTCAGACCCCACGAAAAACTAAGACTAGGATGCGTTCAAAAATTTCAATTTAATAGTGACATTGGCATACTGATACTGGTACTTCTGACCGATACTTAATCGATCCTTAATTTCAAAGTATCGATACTAAAAGTACTTGGTATCTGAGAAAAGTATCAAGTATGTACTTATATTTACTCGTATCGTTTCATCCCTAAGTACACAGAACTTTACTCCACCGCTCGTGAGTCCAATTTGCGTGTTCGCGAGTGAACCGAAGTCGAGCTACACGATGGTGCCGGAGCAGGTCTGAACCTCGAGCTGGTCTTCGAGCACACAGATCCCGTTCCTCCATTCTCCTACTTATTGTCCGCTCACTTACGTTGACCCCTCTTGCCGTTTGTAGCCGCTGCCGTATTTCGACCGCAGTAAGGAACCGATTTTTTAAAATTGCAAGAGTGATAAATCGGTCATCTCGCGCTGATGTACACCTAATACTGCCACTTCCTGGTCTCCTTGTGTAAAGGTCGGTCTGGCCGTACCTTGATAAGGCATACCTGAGAGCTGTACGCGGTACATTTAAAGTTTCAACAATCTCTCGCTGCGTTCGCCCCTGACTCCGAAGCAACACAGCTTGATCAACTTGAGTTCCAATCCTGGAACCATAAATTACTACAGATTAATTAAAAAATAAAACAATAAAAATTAAATGCAGGACCATTTGAATATCGAGTTTTAACTCACCCATGTCTTGTGCGTTTCAGTAACGAACTAAAGTTAAGTGTTACAGAAATTAAACAAATGATTTTTTTTTGTGCTTACCATCTTAAATCAACAAAAACAAATGTCCTGACAAACTGCCATTCGAAATTCTCATACGCGATGTCAAAATCGCCTATTATCGGTTTGTTTAATTTTGGACCACATTCCGTGCCGCGGAGTGTATAATGAATGCATGTTAAATATTATTGCACTCAAAACATTTTAAAAGGGGTACAGTGGAGTTTCTTGCCCATTCTTCTCCATACGAAACCACATTTTGGAAGAGGCGACTAGAATCAATTCTATTTTAGTGTAAATATTGACGCTCAAAAGTTTCTTTTAAGTGCCTATTTAAAATAAATGCTGTGACTTTGACTTTGAATAATTTTGAGACATTAAATGAAGGCATATAGCTGCGAAGGTAATGGAGATAAACGGAAGGCAATGATACAACACACTGGTATACAAATGTGTATTTTTATTACCCAAATCAGTGAACTAAATTGCTGTACCTAATTAAATTAAACGTACTTCTATAAAAGTACCTACTGAAATGTCAAAACATAACATAGGCCATATCATATTCCTTGCGTTTCTAGTAAATTTACACGTTTCTACATATATCTTTGGAAACGAAATCAAAAGCCCTTTTCAACAAAAACTAAAAATCAGCCTTACTAATAAAATTTAAACAAGAATAAACTTATTTGATAAGTATTTAAAATAAAAAAAAACAACACATTTTTTCATTCATCTTTCGTATTAGAAAATATTTGTATCATCATCATCGGTGTCACTCCAAAAGTCAAGTCATTTTTTTTTCTCCTTCTCACATATTTCATCTTTATTTTCGGTGAGCACGGAATAAATATTAGCAACATCTGTATCGTTTGTTTCTTAGATTAGTTCTGTTGTTGTATTCTCATCAAGATAACTCTGGAATTGGTTAGTATTGGCGACTTCGTAAGAAGGAACATCATAATGTCCAATATGTTGGCCGTGACTGCAAATCTCCCATATGACCAAAGTGCTTCATGCACCATCGTTTTACCTTTGGCTGGATTTAGGGCTGTAGGAAAACTTCTTGCTTCAATGTAATTTCTTGTAACAATGCAAATTTCAATCTTAACTCAAGGTCCAAGACAGGCTAAAAATGATTTTAATGAGTCCACGTCACCGCCAAAACAGACTACTTGGTGTGCAGCTCATTGAGAATAGCACCAACTCCGTCTGGCGCACCTGTGCCATGTCTCCCTTCTAAGTAGTTCCAGCTCACAGATTTCAGTTGCGGAAAATTACGATGCAGTTGGCTAATCGTATGAAAAATAAAGCGATTTCTATATTGACTTGTTGGGCTATCAGATATGAAATTAACTGTATCAATTTGGGATGAAATCTCCGATACGTACCCAATAGTCGGTAATCAATGTGCCCAGATAGCCGCAGCATCGTGTTGGGTACATTCACTTACAAAAGCTATAATATCGTTTTTGAATTCTAAGTTCTGGGTCAATAAAGTAGATGACACATGTGTGCAGTGACAATTGCATTCTACTACCACCAAAGTGAAAATTCTGAATTTCTTCGTTATTTAACGTAGTAATTTTTGCTGAAGTCAACGTGAACCACTACCTCTTGTGGTATAAGATTTTTTTTAAGCTCTTTAATATTTCTGTACTGAGACAAAATATTAGTAGCATATAGCCCACAAGAGTGTTTTCTAATTGGAGAATAATGATTCGTGGAAAAATAAAATAATGTTTATTTTTAGGGAACCGTACCCAAAGGGTAAAACGGGACCCTATTACTAAGATTCCGCTTTCCGGACGGACAGCGGAGTCATGAGATACAGATGGACATCTGTCACCAGGCTGTAATCTCATGAACCGTGATAGTTAGACAGTTTAAATTTAACCAGATAACAACAAATCCAAAAAAAAATCGGATTAAAATAAATATCTAAGGGGGCTTTCCAACACACCAAACGTGGTTTTTTGCCGTTTTTATAGATAATGGTACGGAACCCTTCGTGTGCAAGTCCGACGCGCACTTGGCCGGTTTTTTTGTTACTAATTTGGTTTTATCCTCATCTTTTACATCGTATTTTTCAGAGAAACTACGCCACTGATATTCATTTTTTTTTTCATTCTGTTAAGGTTCTTTTTTGCTTTCTTATTTTGTATTATTTTTATCAGCTGCAATTCTAGTCACTCCATCCGCTCTGTATCAACACAAATGTGACACTGTTCATGCCGGCCAACTGTGCACGGCTTAGTGAAAAAGAGAACTTAGCGCCATCTCTCGGTAACTAAGTACAACATAATAATGACAATTTCACAACCGGTGAAATGAAATATTTGCTATCTAATGATACAAAGATGTCAAAACGTAATTTTTATGTATTATGACGTTTTTTTTGCCGGGCAATGACATATTGCCAATGGTTTGTTGGTATGATCTTGGTGATTATTGTAACCCGATTTGCTACGAATGGTTTCCATCTGGCAGGATCTCCTTGTATCCACCCTAGTACCGCAGTTGAATCAGTCCAACAATAGACATCCGTAAGGTGATCTGATAAGCAACTTTGAACCTTTTGCATTAGCTGAGCTAACAGATGAGCGCCCATTAACTCTAGTCTTGGTATAGATAAGACTGCTTATGGGTGCCAATCTGGCCTTCTCCGCAACTAATGTAATGGATGTCCTTTCTGTATTTACTACCTTGCAGTAGATCACACACGCGTATGCTCTATGTGTTGGTTTTCTCCCATTCCTAGTCATCTGTTGACTTTCATACTCGTACTGTTTATGTCCGTAATTTCGTGTCTCAATTTAGTCCATTCGGAGTCCATTGCCGCTGGTAAGGGGTCATCCCATTTTAAATTAGACAACCAGACATATTGAAACAGTAGTTTCATGGTAGTGCTCAGGGGGGTTAACCACCCTAATGGATCGAACAGCTTGGAAATGTCCGAAAGTAGAGCTCTTTTGGTAATATTTGCAAGCGATTCGGGTTCTATGTTCGAGTTGGAGGTAAAATTATCCTTCTGTGGGTTCCAACAGAGACCTAATGTTTTGGTAAAATCATTCTGCGTAAACTGGTATGTTGACTGGTTACATTGCTTTCTCTCTAAATCGGTTAATAGCTCTGGTTTGTTCGAGGTCCATTTTCTAAGATTACATCTTCCTAATCGGCATAGGTTTATGAGATCGGTTTTTAGTTTATTTGCTGCTCCAATTGAATGACGCCCTCCGCAAAAATCATCCATATAGAAACCGACTTCCAATTCCTTTGCTGCGTCTGGAAAGGTCAATGGGCACCTTAGTATGGAAACTATACCCACGCTGTACAGAAACAAAATACGGTGGAATAGACAGATTAGTGTCTCTAGTTTACGATAGTATGGGTTGCATTACTGTGGGAATAGTCTGCAAGCACAAAAAAAACAAAGAAGAATTTTTCCATGTGTATCACCTATATAATATTTTTTAATAACAATTAAGGTCTCGGACGCGCATCGCGAAGGCTGGTTTGAAGTTACGCAAGAAAAGAGTGTCTGGTAGGATATGGGGAAGGCCTTTGCCCAGCAGTGTGGGACACTATAGGCTAATATAATTAAAAAAAAAACTTCTAAATCATTTATTTTTAACTTTTAATTATTTTGCGCTATTTATTATTACTGCTTACCAAACTTTTTTGTGTTAGGAAAAAAATAATACTAGTTTTCGTAAATAATCATTATTTTCAGTTTTATTCAACATGGTCAATGTCTAAAGGTACAATGGTATCATCTAAAAAGGCCGCCGGTGCATCTGTTTGTTCTTGATGTCTGGCCCAAGATAAAAAATAAACCACACTGGCTATATGCGCGCAGCTTCCAATGGTGCGGCGGCCGTGGATGCAAGAGCAGTAGTACCCTTCGATACTCTGTCTACCATGTACTGTTGGGTTCACCAATATATATGTATAATACTGTTTGCTCCTCACGTGTCGTGACTGCATTCTGCCTCTGATTAATATTTTGTTGTTAATTAATTCTTCGTGTCGATACAGTTCCACAATAAAGAGACCGTTTGGTCGCAAATGCTCATGGCAGTACGATCGAGCGATCCTTAAATGATACGTCCCCAAAGTGAAAAGAATTAAACCTTCATATGTGAGTTGTGGAAAGTCATCAAAAGCAGCATTATTGGCGTCAATTGGCACGAAAGCAACTCTTTGCCTATTTAAGTTGTGCTGTCTCACATACTCCGCCAGTTCATTCTCTCTATTGATATTTTCATTAATTATAATAATGAATTGTTCGGCGTAAATGCTGTCCTCGTATGGACGTCGAGTTGCATTGATGATTGCCGCAGTAATTCTGAAGTCTGTCATCATGTTTGGTAGAGAAACATTAAAATAGACGTGCCGAAAGATTTTAAAATCTTTTTTGAATCGACCATTTATGGTCTCGACCACCCAACGGGTCATTGTGATAAGTCTTGACTTATTCGCATCTGCTGTCGTCAACTGTTCTCCTCTAGATCTAGTTGGTGGCATCTGAGGATTGTAGCCACATTCTTCAATACTGGGAATCGAGTCCCGAAATCCACGGTCTAGTACAAAAACATCGTTGGGCCTAAGAAAACCATGCCAAGCAGAATTTTGGTCTTCTATTAGGCTGCGCATGATTGTGGCATCTGAAGTTGTTGCTGCAAAGGGCCCCATAACATCTAAAATGTAACCATCTGTACAAACTACCATAAAAGGTTTCACTAGGTTTCGGAATTTATGAAGGCTGTATGTTACCCGTTGGAACAGGAAATTGGAGCTCTTTTGAATGTATAAATAAGTGCCGTCAAACACCAAAATAGCCGAGTCGTGGCGGCCTCCGAAAATATGAGCAGGAATTGAAAGATTTCGAGCTATCACCTCTTCTCTGGTCAAATGATCCAATCCCAGAAAATGCGGCACAAAATCCCCTGTTAAACATGCTCTTGCCATTCTTAACTTTCTTTCTAACGTTCTTCTTGACATGTTGAATTTTGTAGCCAAACGTTCATCGGGTATACCAGTTCTTATTTTTGTTAAATAAACCCCTAACACTGTAGCAGGAGTACTGGTTCTGTTTCGAAGCGACGGAGTTAGTTGTATAATGTTATTGAACTGATCTTTAGTTACTCCTGTCCAGAAGTGTAATTCATTGCCTTCAATTCCATCAATATTTTCGAAATCCATTTGGTTGTTTCGTTCCAACCCCCACTTATATATATTGATTATGTCAAGTACATGAGCGCTATTAAATTGCATGACTGGCTGAGCATTTACTTCTTCCCAATCATTTATTACTAAATGCGGATGACAAACTCTGGCAAGTGGAGGTATGTAAAAATTATCATTATGTAACAAATGGAATTTTACATACGATGGTACTATATGCGTAGCCATATTCCTGCAGTTCCGAAATATGCACCGTCTTGCTGTATTTGCTGCACGAGAATAGCCTTGTAGGTTAATAAAACCGGGATTCACTTGTATGCCCGCGTCTTGCATTTCCCCATCAGCATCTTGTACTTGTTGGGGTGGTTGTACTTGGACTTGTTGGGGTGGCTCGCGTCTGGGTTGATTATGCAGAGCACGATCCAACCTCACCCAGCAAGCATGGCATAATGATCGTGAGCCATCAAAAGAAATCTGAAACCAGTAGAAATAATTAAATAAATGCCCTTGCCTCATTAAGTCGTTTAAGAACGAAGTTTTCTACCCGTTTTTTTGTATAACATCACCGTATTATTGATAAAAAAAAACAAAGCAAACAGGTACATTTTGACACAAAGAGAAGACCGTAGTCTTAATTAGAAAAAAAATATATGGTGTTTTATAAGTACCATTTGATCGCTCTTGAGAAGCCCTTTCCAACCGTATACGATCTCTGTATTTGAATTGGCGTTTTGACGCGTATAGCCCAACCTTATATATTTTATATTTTTTTTATTTTAGCAGATTATATTCAATGTCACTATAATATACTAATTTTTTGTATACAATTGATAGATTTTTACGAGAGCTGACGATTTAAACTTATGCAAACGTCGTAGCTTTTCTGAGTCAAACTCTTAAACAACAAAAACTATACAAGTGGAAATCTCGATACGCAGCAAAATGATCTCAAAATGGCGGCGCTTCCCCCTCCACCACACGCGATGCGTCACAGTGCTCACTTGGCGTAATGAATTCTTTGATCCTCTAGCTATCCAATGGTGTAATTGAATTTAGATAACAACATAGATAATTGATATGAAGCTATATCTATCAAACTATATCTCCCGATTTTGTTATTTTTCGTCTTTTTGACTTGCCTCCCACTATGAAAGCAATTTTAAAGACACAGATTAAGATTAACACACACACACACAGATTAGATTTTAGAGAAGATTTTATATGAAAGAATAGTTGAGCGCTTGAGGTTCGATACTCGTATAGTGTATTACACGTAGCAATAATGTGATTTATTTAATTGTTGAATTGACTCGATATCACTTCATAAATAACAGAGCACCCGCATTTTGCAACAAAATAGTTAAGAGACTTACCTCACGTGGCATTATTTCTTGTAATAATAACTCGACGTGATCTCGATGACTTTCAAAAAACAATTGTGTAAGGCTATGTTTTCTGCGGCGTAACACAAATCGTTCACATGAAACACAACTATTTCGCCTCTCCATTTTAACAAATTCCAATCCAAAAGCAAACAATCAAACCAGTTAACATTCAAAAGTAGTCGATAAGAAAAATAGAAACTTGAAGAACGCACAGATCGCAACGACAAATGACGAGGGACTGCGCTGTAAAGCGCAACTACAACGCCCACCTAACCCGTTTCTACCTGACTAATGTGCGAGAGAGACAGCATAATATATATGTATACACGCTGAAGTTGTAGTGGTTGTTTTCCCGCGGCAGAACGATTTGCCCTCAGTAGTACTATGGATTCATACAGTTGAAACTTTAAAAAAATTTTTTTTTTCATTGACCTATTAATATTTAATACCGCAATAAAAATAAAAAAAAGTACATGAAATTAAAAGTGGGGTATAACTTAACAATTTAAATCTAGTTTGGCTTATGTACGCAAGTTTTCACAAACCGGGTCAGATTACGCCCAATGACCTTTGTGCCTTTCAAAATCAAAATCAAAAGTCATTTATTCAAACTAGGCTGAGAGTCAGCTCTTTTTGAACGTCAAAATAAAATTTCATAAGACAGTCCCCCCAAAAACGCCCGCCCTTCACCACTTCCTAGTGCTTTAGCTGGGAAGAAGAAGTAGCGGAACAAACTCCGCAAACTTTCATCAGATGCCAATTGTTTCAAGCACATCATCGCTAAGAATCCTGCTGGTTTGGTTCCGTATGTAAGCATGACGAGTTGAAATGCTTGTATGGGTTGGTTATTTGATGGTCGCCATAGTACTTTTTGGTAAGTTTGATCATCTTGGTACACTCGGATCATTCTGTACATCTTTTCGATGTCGGAAGTATATACATATTTAAATTGCCTCCATTTCAGGATAAGCTCTTGAAGTTCCTTCTGTATATTTGGACCCCTGTACCTGACCACCTAGAAGTATGTCTACGGGTCTGCTTATATGAAACTCCGGCTCCGCCAATTGTAATCCATGGATGTGGTTCCACGTTGTTGGTTTAGTAAACGTGTTATTTTGCAAACGTGTTATTTTGTACGTGTCCTTTGATCAAAATATTCATAACAATGACGCTCGTGTCACGAGTAAATTCATTATTTTTCCGACTGTAGTGTTACATGTAACATTCCCTTCGTGTTATTTTATTTTACATCAACACCGAAAATTTGACCTTTGAAATGAGCCCTCTTCAATCCCAAGACCTGGGCTGCATTTTCATTGATCAACGATAGTTGAGAACCCTGTTCAACTAAAGCTCTCTTCTTGTGCTGAGTTCCGTCAACTCCATTCACTTTTATCATAGCGGTGGCTAAAAGTATTTCAGACATGTCACCCCGAGACACGTGAGATGACCTAGATGTGCTCTTTTTGGTTGCAATACTGTTGGTGGTTTCTTCCGCTGATGCCATTGGACTTTGTCTTGCCGATGCCTCGTGAAGTAACGTGTTATGTGTAACTAAGCATTTACGACATCGTTTGTTCGATTGACACGGTTTATTATTATGACTTCATAGAGTTTTGGCAGTAATTTAATTGTTTTAGAATTGCATAATGCACAGGTTATCGACCGCGACACGTGTAATGCATTCATTGACTTTGAATCATCCCTGTTGCCTGATTGATAGGTATTTTTGTGGAAACTTTTCTTCTGGTTCTGATTGTGGTTGCCGTTTTTATGTGGTTGATGCGGTGTGGTTTTTTGGTTGGCTGGTTCTTGGTTGCGGCGGGACGCTTCTTGTGCTGTACATTTCGTCTCAAAGAATTCCAGGAACTCTTGCAGATCGGGTAGCTCTCTAGGGTTCTTGACCGATTCTATATCTTCGGTGAAGGTGTCGTTATCGAGCTTTTGCGCTAGTAGATGCACTAAAAGTGGATCGCAAGTTGCTATATCTACTCCCAGATTCCTAATAGCGTGCAACGTCTCTTTGGTTATGTCATGCAGCTTCTTAATCGCGGCCAGCGATTGTTGTTGTATGTTGAGAAGTCCTAGTAGAAGATTAATATGGGACGTGCAAATTAATTTCTTGTTACCATACCTATGGTTTAGAATCTCCCAACATACCTGATAAATGTCAGACCTAATCGGTAAATGGTGAATCAGACGTTCTGCTTTTCCAGTCACCTTACTCTTCAAAAACTACATTTTTTGTCGACGGGTTTCTATCGATCGCTTCGCTAAACAAGTCTTTGAACGGAATCCACTGGTTGTAAGACCCATTGAACACGGGGATGTCCATCTTTGAAGCTGACTTCTCACGGTGCTTCATAGCCCACATCTTTTTATTGTTGTCATTTTTCAACTCACTGTACTTTTCCTCGTGCTTGCAGAATTCCAATTTGTACGTTATATCGTCGCCTCCATCCTCACCTTCAATTTCCCAATGAAGTTTGTCAATCTCACCCCATCGGCTGTCCAGTGATTTTAGAGCATTCTCGAACTGCCATTGATTCTCGAACTTATCGACTTGAATATTACTAACGGTTCTCATGAACGCTTTGAAAATAATATTCTGCTTTCTCACTAACCCGTTCAGCTTGCTGCACCCTCTCTCTGTATAGTGAGACTCCTCTCATAGCGAGGCGCCGTACCTAATTGTGGCTGTGCCGCCTCAGCTTCCGGCCGGTCTGCCCTTAGCTGTTGCCTAGTCCGGATGCCTGGTAATGGTTGTACTTTTTCCACTTTTGGTCTACGGGGGCTTTCTTCCTGCAGCTGCGTCGTACCTAACTGCTCCAGGGTTTTATCAATAATCTCCTTGATTTTCGAATAAACTTCCTGGACTGTCTCGAAACAACCGTTTGGTTGATAAAAAGAGAATCGGAATCCATATTTTAATTCGATAAAAATTGGTTATGGTAATATTACTAATAAATGGTTTGATCTGACCTTAAATGTCCAACAGACCGTCTCTGCGCTCCAAGGCTCTCCTAATAGCAGCAATCTTCTGGTTTGCGTGGCACTGTTTCACTTGGTAGTCCCTGGTAGTTATAAAATGCTAGAAGGACCATGTAGAAAGTAGTGTTCGGCGCTATGGTGACCTAACACACCTTTCTCGTATTGATAGGATGGTTATGTCTTGAATTGTAAGGAAAATAGCTATATTGAGTCACTATAACACTTAGATACAAGAAATGGTAAAACTATATAATTAACTTATTGGTAAAAAATTATGGTAATATGGTAATGGTTATGGTATGAGTACGAGGTGTCTCTAATGAGATCTAAACGCAAACTGGCCCACGATTTGGTGGACGAGCGAATGTGCATTCTTGCGTTCGATGCAATTATGCATTTTCACTGAGTGTTCAGTTACAACTCGAACAAGAAGGGATTTGTGGGTTTGGAATAATTTGTTGAAATCGATTAGGAACTCTATGTACGAGGTGTGTTCAAAAAATAACGAGAATTTTCGTTTTATGAAAAAAATATTTATTTATTCATCAATATCTATTTTGTCCCCTTCAAAATAATCCCCCTCGGATATAATACACTTGTGCCAACGCTTTTTCCAATCCTCGAAACACTTTTGAAACTCGATCTTTGTAATAGCTTTTAGCTCTTTCAGCGATTCGCGTTTAATGTCATCTATGCTTGTAAAACGACGGCCTTTTAATGTTCTCTTTATTTTTGGAAATAGAAAAAAGTCACATGGAGCCATATCTGGTGAATATGGAGACTGAGGCATCGTTACAGTTTTGTTTTTGGCCAAAAATTCACGAACAAGCAATGAAGTGCGCGCGTGAGTGTGAGGTGCATTATCGTGGTGCAAAAGCCATGAATTGTTTTGCTACAAATCCGGGCGTTTTTTTCGGATTGCTTCACGAAAACGGCGTTGAACTTGTAGGTAGTACTCCTTATTGATTGTTTGACCTTGTGGCAAGAATACATGATGCACTATGCCATTAAAATCGAAGAACACAGTGAGCATAACCTTCACATTCGACCGCACTTGTCGAGCCTTTTTCGGTCTTGGCGATCCAGAATGCTTCCACTGGGACGATTGAGCCTTAGTTTCGACATCATATCCGTAAACCCATGTTTCGTCACCTGTTATAACACGTTTTAGTAGTTCTGCATCGTTATTAACTTCATTTAGCGACTCCTGAGCAACTTCCATTCGCCGCTGTTTTTGTTCGAAATTCAACAATTTTGGAACGAATTTTGCTGCCACACGTTTCATACCCAAAACATCCGAAAAAAATTCATGGCATGAGCCAACTGATATGCCAACATCATCAGCGACTTCTCTGATTGTGATTCGGCGATCGTTCATAACCATTTCTTTCACTTTTTTCACGTTTTCATCTGTTTTTGATGTGCTTGGGCGTCCGGGTCGTTCGTCATCTTCAACGTTTTCGCAGCCATCTTGGAAACGCTTATACCACTCGTAAATCCTTGCTTTACTCATAGCAGACTCACCATATGCCTTTGTTAACATTTTACAAACTTCACTACACTTTATTTCATTTTTTACGCAAAATTGAATACAAATTCTTTGATCCATTTTTTTTCACAAACGAAAATCGCCGAGCTCGAAAAACACGTCTAACGTTAGCGGCTGCCACTTAAAAAGTAAGCAATGAATATTGCTGAAAATTTTATCGTACTTCAGGGGCATGTGTACCAACATAGTAAAAAAAAAAATTATACAGGCGGACTCTCCAAACCCGTGAAATTTAAAAATTCTCGTTACTTTTTGAACACACCTCGTATGTATGATAGAAATTCGAGGTACACTTTTCTCACTTTATTTTCCAGGCCTTCGTAAATACGAACGTTAGCGCTAGTGCCATCTTCGAACATCTCCAGACCAAAATACTCGGTTAGGACCACGTACTGCTCTAGCATGCGATCAACACAGACTTTCGGAGAAAGCCATCGGATGTTAGCTGGGCTCAATATTTTATGCATTTCCACACCGTAAAACTCCTGGCATTCTTGAAGACGGCTTACTCTTTTAAAGCTTCGGTTGAAGTGTGCTCCTATGAATAATAATAATAATAATCGTTTATTTATAAAAAGGAGCACATTTACAAAGTATCTTAAAAATTAAAATAGAACACAGTTGCTTATTGCCTGAACTAGGTTGAACCTGTGTTTCAGGCTATGAAGTGCATGAATACTTAATGTAATAAATTAACAATCTATATAAGGTAAAAGTAAATTAAAACTAGGGAATAAAAGTAAAAGTAATAAAATAGCATGTTAGTCGTTCTATTTGCAGACAATAAGTAGATCTTCTGTCTGTGCATAAGCGATGGTTAGTAAATATTTAAGTATAATTTTCTTACAGCTAAAGTAATTTAATTTATAGATACTTAGTTTCCTATTTAACCTATTGTACAGAAATGGGCCCAAGAATGTAAAAAATCTTTCTACAAAAACATGTTTTGAGGTTGCATTGGATGTGCATACTATATCATTCCGTCTTTTGTAAGTATTGTCAGCAGTGTAGGTAAGCATGGTGTGCTGTTTTAGTACTAAGTGCATAATGAAAAGTTGTCGAACAGTCAGCACGTTGCAGGATTTATATAGCAGATCTGTGGGAAAGAAAAAGGGATGGAAGTTTGCAACCTTTAAAATTGCTCTCTGTGCTCTTTCAAGAGGAAGCAGATTAGTTTTTGGTGCGCCACCCCATGATGTGATGCAGTACTGAATTATTGATTGACATAGGGCTAAATAAACTTGTGTGATTAATTTTGAGTCTGCAAATGATCGCAGTTTTTTAAAAACAAATATTAATTTGCGCACTCTTTTAACGAGACTTTCAATATGTTTTCTGAAAGATAGAGTGTCGTCCATTATTACGCCAAGGTATTTTATGTTGTTCGTTTTGAGGATAAAAGGACAATTACACATGTTGACTGAACGGTTTCCACATTGATGTGCATATAGTTGTGGGTTAGTAATGTTAAGTTGAGGCTTGCGCATGGAGAAGTGAATATATTTTGTCTTGTCAGCATTTAATGTTAGTAAATTTGTTTGAAGCCAATTAGTCACAGTATCAAAACCTAGTTGTGCGATTTCGAACAGTTCGGTACTGGTCTTAGCGGTAAATATAAGCGCCGTGTCATCAGCATATGATATGATTTTCCCGTCTTTAATATTAAGATTACACAGGTCGTTAATATAAATCAGGAATAGGGTAGGGGCCAGAATACTTCCCTGGGGCACGCCAAAACCCGTACTTTTCTGCTCATCGCTCATGGTTTTATCTATTCTAACGCATTGGTATCGGTCATGTAAGTAGTCAGCAAATAGTTTCAGTGGCGTTCCCCTTATACCTATAGTCTCTAGCTTATTGAGAAGGACAGAAACGGACACCGTGTCGAAGGCCTTGGCTAAATCAAGGAAGACTCCCAGGGTCTGGTTCCCTTTGCCGAGTTCTTCTGAAATGTAATCGGTCAGGCTATGCACCGCATCGGCTGTGGATAATTTGGCTCTAAAACCAAATTGCGCAGGGGATAAGAAATGATTGTGTTCTAGATAGTTCATTAGTCTACTGTTTATAATTTTCTCTAATATTTTTGATATTGATGGGAGTAACGCTATTGGCCTATAATTATTAACTAAGTCTTTACTTCCCGATTTAAAGACTGGGATTACAACTGCTTTTTTTAGACATCTCGGGAAAATTCCATTGGAAAGACAGATTCGAAATATATGTGTTAAAGGTGGTACTAAAATATGCTTATAGAGTTTAAGGATCTTGTTGCTTATATTATCCCATCCAACTGCACAGTCATCTTTAAGCCCAGCAATAATTCGGGTTATTTCGTCTTCGTCAGTGTCCAGGATAGCAAAAGATTTCAGGTTACAGCAATTGTTTGATTTTTGGGAAGGTTGGTCACAATAATGTTTCGGAATCTGTTCCGCAAGAGTTTTCCCAACATTGACAAAAAAGTTATTAACATTGTTAGCAGAAAGGAGTGGTGAGGGATCAGTAAGCAGTAAACTCGAATTTGATTCGCGCTGTTTAGACATATTGGTGACGTTTTTAATATGTTTCCAAAGTTGCTTGCTATTGTTACCTGCTCTACTTAATTCGTTTTTATCGTAATTATTTTTTAAATTCTTTAGTAGATTGTTGCAGAAATTCCTGTATCTTTTATAGGTGGTTTGAATGATTAGATTATCAGGGTATCTCTTTGCTCTCTGATGAAGTTTATCTCTGTGTCTTATACATCGAATTAGTCCAGGAGTAATCCATGGTTTAATATTATAACGTTTCTTATCCACTGTAGAAACTGTCGTGTTACGTAATATTGCTTGTTTGACATGTTTAATTAAGTACGATAAAGCCAAATTAGCGTCAGCAGTATTGTAAACGTAGCTAAAATCGAGGTTGCATAAGTCATATTCGAGTTTGTTTGTGTTTAATTTGCTTTTGGTCAGGGGACGATTTTGCTTAGGCAGCGTTAAATTTACGGTAAGTAGGACAGCGTGATGGTCAGTAATTGTTGCGTTAGTAACAAGCGTAATGTATGATAAGCTGCTTTTGATCATCATATGATCGAGACAAGAACCGCTTTGGTGAGTAGGCAATGTGTGAGCGGGGAGAAAGCCATGGTATGAGCAGATATTCAGGTAATTTTCGGTCCCTGCATCGCAGTTTTCGGCGGCAATATTTATATTTAAATCACCTGTTAGTATAACATTCCTAAAAGAGCTTAGTGCTTGAAAAATCTGATTTAAGGAATTGTGAAAACAATCTAAGTTCCTAGCGGAAGGGGACCTATACATAGCGATTATCGCTGTAGTTGCGCCAATTTTGATAACTAAGCAATTACTCATACAGTCTTGAAGAGTAGGTTCCTCGACTGTGACCTTTAAACATTCTTTGGCAAAAACTACCACACCATCATTTTGATTGTAATTTGTTGTAGTATGCAATAAGTTATACCCAGGTATTAGTGGAAGGTTATCTATGCGGTTCGCTAGCCAACACTCAGTTAGTACAATTATATCACAATCGAAATTAAGTCTATGAAGGAAAATTTTAAAGCTATCTATGTTCTTATAAATACTACGAATGTTTTGGGTCAGTATAGTTAGTGACTTTTGATAATCGGAAAGATATTGTTTGCAATCCTCAACTTCACATGTTTTCGACACAGTTAAAAATGAGTTATCTATATTGGTAAATAAGTTAATATCCATACTAAATTAAAGAAATAACAATAAAAAAAAGAAAAAAGAAAATTAAAGCCTAAACGTCTAAAATATAAAAAGAGGATGTGGCGCTCTTAGGCGCCTACATAATCGATCGAGTTAATATACCTGTTTTCGGCAGCTTTTTTGGCCGGACAATCTGCGTCTCCCGTCTTGTGGTTGGCCTGTTTTTTAAAGCGCAAACATGTAGCACATTTAGGCGCTTCAGCTTTTCTTGCGCAGTCCTGTATTGTGTGTCCTTCTTCACCGCAATGTCCACACGTAGAAGCAGCAATTTTACATGTTTTGGCTGCATGACCGTACTGCTGGCACTTGTAACATCTCGTTACTAGTGTGAAGTCTCGTACCGGGCAAGACGTCCAATTTATGAACACACGGTCTTGTGTGATGAGGGCCTTGCGTACGACGGCTGGAACTTCTATAATATAGTTGCAGTGTTCAACATCTTTCCTGCCAGATTTGTGGCTTAGTTTAATGGAGGTCAAGAATGAATCTAGGGATATAGTAGGCAGTTTGTCGGCCAAGTTTTGTTCATAAATACATTTATAAACCTCATTTTCGGCCATTGATGTGGGAACACCTATTACTATTATCCGAGGTTTGCGCCTCTTAGGTTCGTCGACGGTGAGCCCTGACGAAGCAAGTTGGACTGTTTGCTTGAGCCTATCTAGGTCATCTTTAGTCTCAGTGCTTATTATGAGTCCTCCTTTTCCAATTTTTCGTACGCCTCGAACTTTCAGCTTCATTTCTCCAGGGCATATGATTTTTTGGACCATGTTCTTAGTGTCGTCACTGGTTTTTGAGATGTCACTGGGATAAATGGCCACGGAGCTAAAAGAATTAGGACGAACAAAGGTATTGGACCCCTTCTTGACCATATCTGCAAAAGATGAAGAAGGTGCTTCTCGCTTCGTGCAGGACTCCTGAATCGTCCGGTTCATTTCCATAAGGCAATCGGATAGGTCTCGAGCTTCGGTCATGGTTTTGAGTGAGGTATGGGTTTGGATTGCTTTCTGTTTTAGCGACTGGTAATGAACTGCCATTTGCGAAGCTCCATGTCCAACTTTCCGGCAGAGATTGCTTATTTTCAGCTTCTGATCAGCGTTTAGCTTTCCTTCAGAAGCAATAGCAACAACCTCATTTAGACACTGCTCAATGGATCCCATCCAGTTCTGAATCTCCGGAGTGGACACAACTTCAATTGTCTCATTTTGGTCCTGTCTTGGTTGTTGGGGCGGTGTCCGTGCCGGTGTTGGTACCGGGGTCGGAGTCGGTGGAGGGCTACGTCGTATCATCGCGCTGCGATTGAAGGGGCTGCCTTCCATATACAAGTAATTAGAATTTAATACGTCAGTCCATTATTTTAAGTTATCACTTTAATATCAGTTGATATAACACGCTTTGTATAAAACTGGGTCACTGATTATGCAAGCGTTAATTTATTTACTTAAAATTGTGCATTGATGAGCACGTCTGTATGCGTTGAATGCAAAACTCCATGTTTCTTAAAAGGTCTTCGATCCAGCTTGGAAGTTTAGAGCACGCTTTCGATGCCACTAAATGGATCATATGGCAGCTTCACTTTACGCAAGTAATATCCGGTATGCTTTCTTTTAAGTGGCTGAAAACTGAGTTATGCTGCCCAACCATGCTATTAGTCGTATCAGACGCAAATCCTATAACGTTTTCTAAAGAAATTGAGTTATTTTTCAGACGGAGTAGCATGGCCTCACATAAATCTTCAGCTTTAACAGCATCGGCTTCATACAAATAAAAATCTTGTTTCTGTAATTCTAGTAATGTTGTTGAAAAATATCACGGACAGTGCGCACTGTTTTTTTGTAGATACATCAGTAGTTTCGTCCATTACAAACTGAAAAAAAAAATCCAGGAGTTTTTAAGTGTGTTATCAGCTCGGATCTTGGATTTAAAATTAAATATCGGTTTGCGCCTTGACTTTACTTGGCGATTTATAGTGGCGGACGTGACAAAACCAATAATATGTGTTAATTTCTTATCATATTATAATTTAATTGTAGATGTCAGAATGCAGCGTCTGATCGACGCCAATACTACGCTTGCCACCCCTGCTTTGCCTGCACGTCCTTCTGATATTGTATCTTCGGTTAAGGTAAGAATTGGTGACACTACATGCCACGACATACTCCGGGAGTTTCCAGACATAACCCGGCCGTCGGGTATACAACGTGCACCCTACACACAACACCTTACACTATATACGTAAACCATCAGGACCACCCGTATCGTGCACACCACGCCCTTTGGCACCAGACAAATAAAAAATTGCTAAGGAGAAGTTAGAATCTATGCTTTTGAACGGCACAGCCAGACCCTCCGACTCCCCTTGGGCTTCACCCTTGCATCTGGCACCTAAGAAGGATAATGGATGGCGCCCGTGTGATGATTTTAGGACGCTTAACGCGCGAACAGTACCCGATAGGTACCAGATCACATTAGGCGGCACAAAACCGTTACCAGAAAAGGTTGAAGCGATCAACAGTTTCTCAGCACCGAAAACAGTACGAGAACAGAGGTTTCTAGGGATGGTTAATTTTTATAGGCGGTTCATCCCACAGGCGGCTGTACACTAGACACCGCTTAGCAAGCTTCTGGAAGGATCGGTAAAAGGCTCGCATCCTGTAAGTTTTAGAGCAGAAGAGGAAGAGGCGTTTACGGCTTGCAAAACGGGTTTATGCCAGGCAGCAATGTTACCGCATCCCGACTGCAGAGCGAAACTAGCCTTAGTGACAGACGCTTCTAATACGGCCATGGGAGCAGTACTTCAACAGTTAAAGGACGAGGAATGGCAACCCTTAGCTTTATTTATTTATTTAAACTTCTCGCACACAAAAAGGTACAAAGGCGGATTTAATGCCTTAGGCATTCTCTACTAGTCTAGTTTGTTATCTATACAGATCACAAGCCCATCTGTTACGCGTTTCATTCACGTAAGGAGAATTGCTCACCAAGACAGTTCAGACACCTGGATTTTATCTCTCAGTTTACCACCAACATCAGGCACATTTCAGAAAAGGATAACGTCGTCGCCGATACTCTGTCGCGAGTAGAGGCAGTCACTCAGCCAATCGACTTGTATATACTAGCCAAGTCCCAGAGCTCTGATTCAGAGCTCAAACAGCTGCTCGACGGGGAAATCTCATTGCGTCTGAAGAAGATTATACTGCCGGAAACACTGTCTGAACTGCACTGCGATGAGAGTAGCAAGACACCAAGACCATATGTCACGAAAGAACTCCGCCGCCAAGTCTTCGACAATCTTCACTCCATGAGCCACCCAGGAGCCAACGCCAGTGCCAAACTGGTAGCAGAGCGCTACGTGTGGCCCGAGGTGAAGAAAGACTGTCGAGAATGGACGAGAAACTGCTTGGCATGCCAACGTGCAAAGATAACTCGCCATGTGTCTGCAACCCTTGGCAACTTCAAAGTGCCACTTTTGAAGTCCCTTAAATGTTATTTATCTAAATTTTTTCTTGTAATATTATACAGTTTATATCCTGCTTCGAGATACAATTTACAAGGGAGTCGCTGGGACTGCAAAGCCAGTTTTTATTTGCGTATTCCCGATCTCTTAAATATCATCGTGCTCACTGTTTAATATAAAATCTTTTTAACATTCAACACAGCCCTTGAATACATTTTCCTGGCGCTTTTTACAAAATCATCACTTACGTACCTCCAATTATGCGTGAGTATTTTTTTTCTGCAAGGGGTCTGCATATTATATTTGTAATATTACTAAGTTCGCAATTAGTTTGCTCTTTGCCTTCCCCGCCAGTGATGAGTACTTCATGTAAAGTTTCACAGTTGTCTATTTTACAATTAGCTACAGGAGCATGGACGCTAGAGAGACTGTTTACGAGTAACGTTGTGAATGCTGCGTCAAATCGTTCTTTAGTAGGGTTTATGTTGCGGTATCCGTGGCTCCTTATGGACCGAAAAAGTTTTCTATCGGGTCAGGTTCAGATGCCGCAGCCAAACTTTGTTTGCATTTTTTTCCTAATAATTCAATTCCTTCTAGCGTTCATACCCTATTTTTCAATGTGGGAACGTGTTCATTGTTACATGTTTTAAGATGAATAAATTTCATATCTTTCATAATATCTTTACTCTCCTTCCATGTTTTGTGATGGATAGAAGTGGGCGTCGCAGGTCCTGGAAGAGGTTTTCCATGTTTCTTTCTTTTCTCAAAACTTCCGTTTAGGGAATCGAAACGGTTGTCAAAGAACAACAGGATGTCTGCAGTGTCTTTGGCTTCTTTAGGAAGTATACCCTTATCTGTGTAAAAATATAGTTTGTTAAATAAAGTTTTATGTCTAATCTAAGTAATGTAAAACTATAGTATTTATTTAATATTTGCATTTCATTGTAATTATCAGAACATAATTAGTGATAAAAGAATGTAAAGACAACATTAGGTACTGATGACTTTTACCTGCTAGATAGCCCATATTCGATGCCACAGTTTGACTGAAAACTTGTGTAGCATTTTTGACCTTCATCCGGAGTATTTTGCTTGGGTCACAGTCAGTCTGTCAATTTGGACATCAATCGGATTCATTTGTGTTTGTTTTGTTCGCCGTTTTTTTAAATATTTCAAATTGTTTCGTATGCATTTTATCAGATGGGGTGGGTCATATAACGGTATAATTTCTTGGTTGTTAATAAACATAAAACTGTTATCTCGGGGCTCTTCTCCCTTTCCCAACAGGTTACCCCTTGTCTCTTGAAAAAATATTTAATGCAGTTCACATTATATGTGATGGCGGTTGCACACAGTTGCTACCACAATAAGATCGGCATTTTGTAGCTCAGTAATCACTGATTTTAACTGCTTCACAAGAAGTGTTTGCAACAGGTTGCTTATAGTTTTTTTATTAAATCTCTTACCATAACATAAACACTTGCGCATGATCAGCATAATCAGGTTGTCTCTATAGGCCATTTGTGACAACCCTACAAACTTCGTCCTTCCGTTCATTGTATGTCACATTAGGTTTGAGTGACATAATTTATGTTCTAACTTAATTTTTTCAGTAGTTTTCTTTATTTGCTGAATCATATTTTTGTTGATTCCTGGATTTTTATCTGCTATATTTAGCAACTTCAGGAGAGATTGGCGTGATGGCAAGATAAATATTTTTCTAAGCGCGTTTTTTTTTTTTTTTTTTTTCTTTTTTGGATCTGTACCCTTTTGGGCTCTGTTTGAGGAAGGAAAAGGCAATAATTTTTCCTTTAAAGTAAAACGACGTCCTTTGTTGCCTTTCTTATGCTCTCTGAACTGTAATAATGTCAAAAATTTTGATGCGCTAGGTAATTCGTCGAGAGTTTTCAAAAATTTGATTTTGAAATTTGGATTTTTAACATTTTGGATTGATTGGTCATTAGATTTTGTCGTGCCTGGATCTTTTTTGCCTGCTTTTTAAACTTATTGCGGCACTTACTAATTCTTACTCCAATTACCACCAGTTTTCTGTATAAAGTATGCCTTGATTGAGTTACAGAAACGCGTTTCACCCGCCTTTTAGTACCGAGAGTAGGTTTTTGGTTGCTCTGTAATCGAGCTACGTATGGTATTCCGAAATACCGCTCACCGAAAGGACGGTTTTCAGATAACACTCTACTCCGACGGTTAGTTGAACGAAAAAATAATTGGCCGATGAAACGTTTCGCCGAAAATATTATTTATCGACGGTTGGTAGTCCGAATGAATCCTTCGCCGATGTAACGGTTCACCGAAAACACTCTTCAACGACGATTGGTTAAACGAATGAATCTTCTTGAACAACAACATCTTGAAACAACAAAACCTATGTTTGGCAAGTGAACGTTTGAACAATAACTTGTTCACCAACTAGTACTTTTACCATTTTTTATCTAGTCAAATATTTCAGTTGGTATAACATATTTTACGCAAAATTAAATCCATTTCAAGCATAAGATCTAACTTTGAAGAAGTTTTATTACAAGGGTGCTTTTTCCACTTGGGACAAATTCTAAACAGGTAATAATAATGTTATTATAATTATATTATTTCTCTCGATAGCCTCCTAAAAATAATCTCTTTTTTTCCATATTTTTTTCTATATAATCTAGTCGTTTCTGGCACTCGCCGGCCGCTGCCGCGGCACCGCTCGCTGCGCTCGCTCGGCTCGTGCGTAGGTGGTCACAGTTTTAACCTAACCTAACCTGTCTAGTAACCATAAATTTGACTTGTTTCAGACAAATTCAAGCACATAAGCTTACAAAGAAATACGCAAATGACATCAAATTTAACAAACAAGTAAAATGTTTATTGGCTTTAAGTTATTTGCCAGAAAATGAAATCATTCTATATTTTAACAAGCTAATAGAAGGTATAGAAGATTCTGATTGGAAGAAAATCGCGAATTGGTTTGAAGAAAATTATGTTAGCGGATCATGGAACACGCAACCGAAGTATCCACCAAGCTTTTGGAGTTGCCATGTTGTAAACGAAAGACAAATACCTAGAACTTCAAACTCAGCTGAGGCGTGGCATCGTAGAATAAACATTCTCATTGATAAACACCACCCTGGAGTGTATCGCTTAATTAAAGAATTAATAAATGAAGTTTCTTCAAATTTAGCTGACATGGAGATTATACTATCAGGTGAACCGCCACAAAAAAAGAAAAAAAAAATATGGATAAAGACGACAGAATTAATCGAGTTCTGCAACACAAGTCTGAATACTCCGAAATAAATCTGTTAATGTCCATTGCAAAAAAAAAAATTGTAAGTTACAAATATTTTGTACTAGCTTTTGCTATTTTGTACTCGCGTTAATAAATGATTACCTATATTAAAATAAAATTGCATTTTTAATTATACAATTCCCAAAAAAATCTTATTTTTGCCTTTATATTTTTTGTCATAACAAATCATTTGACTAAACGTTTATTGTCTAAATATTGTTTGCTGTAATAAATCATTTGATTAAAGACCAAAAGCCTTAATGACATTTGTCCAATACACCTACAACGCCATCAAGCGGCGAATAGTGCAAGCATTCCTCGGCGTGAACATCGTGCAATCTGCGAGTAGGAGGCAGCACCGTCGCAACCAACTTCACTCCATGCAAAATCGTTTACGGCCATGTGCATCTCTTTTATAATTTTTTATTGTAATTTAAAGAAAATATACGTTTATATTTAATTGCTTATAATAAAATACTTCATTGAAGACATCCTTGCCCTCAACACATAGGGACATAGGGAACAGTCCAAACATTTGGTCCTTCGAGCCGGATTTACGAAGAACCACGCGGCCACGTGGAGCGTCACATTGGAAGGTATCGGAGAAGAGGATTTTCGGCAAGTCACATCCGGTCAGGTCATAAAACCCATCCTCCTAATCCGTGTCCAACAATTTGCGTTAATATCGTTATTTTTACGTTTTAGTCGTTCGTCGTGTTGTGCAGCGCTGCGCCGGGGTGGTGCTGAGCAGGAAACTGTAAGTACTCGTGCTTCCTACAGCCTTCCAAAACGAGTGACGATGAGTTTATTCCCGTTAAAATGAGAGAAAGGTCTAAATCTCCACGTTTAGGTGTTAGCAAATGTCTCCCTGATTTGAAAAAGCAGCGAGGCACGCTGAAAGGCAGACTTACGTTGTTTGAGAAGTATGTTACAAAATTAGACAAATTAGCATTAAATTCCAATAGCAAAACTGAATTAAATTTACGAATACAGTCAACTTGCGCTATTTTCCAAAATTTTAATGTTGTTCAAGGTGAAATTGAACAATTAGTTGATGATTCCGATTTATCTACTCAATTAGAATACCGCGAATCATTTGAACAGCTGTACTTTTCCATCATGGCTGACGCGAAGTGCTTAGTGAATCCTAACATTATTGAACAAACGCAATCTATTTCTTATCAAGCTTGTAATTCTGTGTCTATTAAGTTGCCTGTAATAAGCCTACCTGCCTTTGATGGTTCCTATGATCAGTGGTTGGAGTATAGAAA
Source organism: Antitype chi (assembly GCA_947359405.1). Classification (NCBI taxonomy): domain Eukaryota; kingdom Metazoa; phylum Arthropoda; class Insecta; order Lepidoptera; family Noctuidae; genus Antitype; species Antitype chi. The sequence continues at coordinate 12,918,419 of OX375811.1, read as the reverse complement.
CTCGTATCTCACTATGATACACAATCGTGAAGATCTTAACGACATACAGAAGTTTCATTATTTAAAATCGTCACTTAGTGGTTCTGCCTCTCATGTAATTAGTGCATTAGAGTTCACTGCTCCAAACTACTCACACGCATGGGATTTATTAGAAAATAGGTTTCACAACAATCGTTTATTGGTACAAAATCATGTAAAAGCGTTGTTTACTGTTCAGTCACTTCAAAACGAATCGTATGTTCAAATTACGTAATTTGCGAGCACTTAAATCATTAAACGAACCAACTGATGCTTGGGACACGTTAATTATTTATCTAATTGTTTCTAAGCTCGATCAGTCCACGGAACGCGAGTGGGAAACTCATAAAGGTTCTCTTATGTCTAAAAATGATTTAAACATTATTAAATTAGATGATCTACTAGAATTTCTAAGAAACCGTGCGGATATGTTGGAGATGATAAAGTCAAATAATAATAAAGGTGTTTCTTCGTCTAAGCATAATAATAATGACTCCAATAAGTCGAATTTCAATCAAAACAAAAGATACGTTAATAAATCAAATAACATAAACTCACAACCTGTCTCACATTCATACGTAGCTAATTCATAATAAACATAACTCGGATAATAATAAACAAAGACGTGCTTGTGTTGACTGCGGCGGTGATCATTATTTGTATTCATGTCCGAAATTTTTAAATTTGTCCGTTAAAGATATATATGCAATTGTGCAAAATAAAAGGCTTTGTCCAAATTGTATTCGTACTGATAGTCACTTGCCAAGCGAATGTTCGTACGGTCCATGTAAATTATGCAAAAAGAACCATAATACGTTACTTCATATGAATAATACTTCTAGCGAAAGAATAGGTATGGCCGCATCCACGTCTATTTCGCATCCGTTGCCGAGCGCAAGCGAATCAGCTGATACGCAAGTACATTCCTAGCGCAATGTACTCACGTGCAGTGCCGCGGTACAACCGGTTTTGTTGTCTACGGCACTCATAGATGTTCCTGATTCAAGTAATAATTATCACACAGTTAAAGCACTTCTTGACAACGGGAGTCAAAATTGTTTTATCACAGAATCGCTATGTAATCGTTTACAATTACCTATTATACAGTCCACAATTCATATTTCGGGTGTAGGACAAAGCGTTTCAAAAAGTTCTCACACACCTGCAAAATAAACATTCGATCTAAAGTTAATGATTATAATACAAATATTCAATGTTGGGTTCTTCCTCGTATTACATCGAAGTTACCTTCATTAGACGTTCAATGTCAATACATAGATATACCTAAGCATATTTCGCTCGCGGTTCCTACGTTTAGTGTCCCGTCGGATATCGATATACTCTTAGGAGCGGATATATTCTGGGATTTATTAAATAATGATAAAATTAAGCTTAGTAGTGGTCCATATCTGTACGATTCTAAAATAGGATGGATCATCTCTGGCCCGTTTTATTGTAATAATTAGTTTAAACCTAAAAGAGTTCAATGTAATTTCGTTCAAATTGATACTCAATTGCAAAAATTCTGGGAGTTGGAAGAATTGTCTGACTTACCGAATACCATGTCAAAAGATGATCGTTATTGTGAAAAAATGTTTACAGAAACTACTAAACGTGATGAACACGGTAGGTTCTCTGTTCGCATTCCGTTAAAGGAGTCACCCGAGTCGTTAGGTGATTCATACACAATGGCTAAGAATCGTTTCTTATCACATGAAAGAAAGTTAGATCGTTTACCTAACTATAAAAAACTTTATAGTGAATTTATTCGCGAATATGAGGCACTTGGTCACATGAACCCAGTTGCATCAAACGATATTCCTGACATATTAAGTAAGTAAACCGCATTACATCCTACCTCATCACGGTGTTTACCGAGAGGATAGTGTCACTACAAAATTACGCGTTGTGTTCGACGCGAGCGCGTGTACGTCGAACAACAAATCGTTAAATAGTATACAGCATATAGGCCCTCCATTACAAAATGATATTTTTTCCATTTTGCTAAGATTCAGGCAGTATAAATACGTAGCGTGCGCGGACATTCAAAAAATGTACCGACAGATTTTAATTCAAACAGATCAACGTTACCTACAATTGATATTATGGCGGGAAAATCGAGACTTACCTTTACAATTGTATATTTTAAACACTGTGACGTACGGAACTGCGTCAGCTCCTTTTCTTAGCATGCGATGCTTAAAACAAATGGCATTAGAATCCAATGATGACTTAGTTGCTAGGACGATTAACGACGATTTCTACGTCGACGATCTGATCACAGGGAGCGATGACCTTGACTCGTTAATGCAGTTATGTAATAAAATCTCCGCTTTATTAAAAAAGGGTTGTTTTCCGTTACATAAGTGGACATTTAATCATGACGTGTCTCCTGAGAATTATAAAGACCTAAACATCGGTGAAAATCACTTGTCTAAAACTTTAGGGTTAGGTTGGTATACGGAAAGTGATGAGTTTTATTTTACAACTAAATTTACACATAGTGACACAGTAGTTACGAAACGTATAATGTTATCAACCATCGCACAAGTATATGATCCTTTAGGTTTGCTAGCGCCCGCAGTAATTACAGCTAAATCATTGTTGCAAAAATTATGGTTACAAAAATTAGATTGGGATGACGAAGTTCCCAAAAATATTGCGAATACATGGCATAAGTTTCTTGCTGATTTGCAACAACATTTACGCGATATTAAAATACCTCGTTACGTAATTAGTGCAAATTATAAAGAACTTCATATATTTACCGACGCATCTCAAAATGCCTACGGAGCGTGCGCGTACGTTAGATCTTGTCCTAATAATTGTAATAATACTATACCTGTTTCAGTGCGTTTATTATGTGCTAAAAGTAAATTGGCGCCAATAAAGGCAGTTAGCATTCCTAGGCTCGAGCTATGCGGAGCCCTAGTAGGTGCAAAATTATATAACAAAATAAAGAAGTCCTTACGTTTAAATTTCGATAAAGTTTATTTTTGGACTGACTCAACCATCGTTCAAGGGTGGTTGCGTATGTCCTTCCGTTCACTTTCATAACTAAGTTTTGTTAACTGGTTAAGAAAAACCCTTTTTTATTATTGTTTTCACAACTGGTTTTTAAACAAGAATACGAAGTGTTCATTCATAACTGACAATCACAAATAGTTAAGAAACGAATAATTATGATTATGTTTTTATAACTAGCTACAGTCAGCAATAACATTTTTCCTTTAACCTTAAATCAAAATAAAAACAACAGAGTTAGAGTTTTTATCGAGAGTATTGCATGCGGAAAACGGATGAGGTTCTTATCTCAATAAATTATTATCTATTATTGATATGTAAACTGCAATGACATGACATTGACATTGTCATTTTAGTATTATTTAGTTTTCTATTGCAATTGAGTGCAATTTATATAAAATATATAGCAACCGAAAACTTAAGTGATAAACTATGTCGATTTCTAAGCCCACCATGGAGTTCATAACGACAAAAAGGGATCGCGAGAAACTACTATACGACGGCCGTCAGTACCATAAAATTAAAACTTATGTGAACGAAAATGTTTTTTGGAAATGCTACAATAAAACCGGTTGTAAAGGTAATGTGACATTAAGCAATGAAAACCATATAGTTAAAGAGGGCGTGCACGATATTGATTGTTTACCTAATAGTGCAAAATATCTAGTTTTGAAGAAAATGAAAGATTTGAAAACTAAAATAGTAGCTAATGTCGATCCAATACAAAAACAGTTTGAAGAAGTAGTATGCGAACTGGAAGACGATGGCGTGCACTTAGTTGCTGACTTACCAAAATTTGACAATATTAAAAGTGGTCTATACAAAGCAAGAAATAAGGCATTAGGAGTTTCTAAGCTCCATTTTGAATCACCAACTAAAGTAGAAATACCAAAAAAATATAAAAACTTCCTCCTGGCTGACTATAACGACAATGACACAAACAACAGGATTTTAATATTTTCTTCTTCTGATATAAAAACGTATTTGGACAATTTCGAACATTTCTTTCTGGATGGAACTTTTAAGTCTTGCCCTGAACCTTTCACACAAATATATTCCATTCATGGACTACATAAAATAACAAAAAAAATGGTACCTTTATTCTTTGGTTTCATTCATAATAAAACTGAAAATACCTACAAACTTATATTTGAAATGATAAAGTCACAAATTCCTGAATGGAACCCCGTAAAATTGACACTGGATTACGAAATCTCAGCAATGAAAGCAATACGTAAAATTTTTCCGAATGCAGTAATGAAAGGATGTTATTATCATTTTTGTGCCAGCCTTTTTAAAAAGGCGAAACGATTAGGGATTAAATCTACAGTACAAAGACGACATATTGCGAGATGTGCTGGCTTAGCCCGATTGCCATTGAGATATGTAATGGCAGGTTACAAGTATACAATGACCAAATCCCCGAAAACTGAAGCAGTGATAAAGTTCAACAATTACCTAAACCGTTACTGGTTCAGCGAGGTAAATTTTATCAAGACTTGGTGCTGCTACGGCGAGGAAATTCGGACCACCAACAATCTAGAAGGCTGGCACGCAAGACTTAATAGAATGGTTGGACGCCAAAAAGCGTCGCTAGCAACAATTCTGAATGTTCTTATTAAAGAAACAAAAATTTCAATGTCGTTCAAAACAAACAAAAACACATCGAACAAAAATTACCAAGAGATTGACCAAGAAATTGCGGATACTATACATCTTTTAACAAATAAGTCTATCACTGTTGGACATTGTTTAGAAATAATTGCCCCATTTAAATATTAAGTAAAAGTTAATTTACCTAAATTACATTTTGTGTTTGATTTAAGGTTAAAGGAAAAATGTTATTGCTGACTGTAGCTAGTTATAAAACATAATCATAATTATTCGTTTCTTAACTATTTGTGATTGTCAATTATGAATGAACACTTCGTATTCTTGTTTAAAAACCAGTTGTGAAAACAATAATAAAAAAGGGTTTTTCTTAACCAGTTAACAAAACTTAGTTATGAAAGTGAACGGAAGGGCTTATGTCACCACATTTACTCAAAACGTTCGTACAAAATCGCGTCGTACAAATAAATGAATTAACATGTGATACAATTTGGAGACATGTTAAGGGTACTGAGAACCCTGCGGACGTTATAACGCGAGGTGCTACGCTAGACACTTTAAAGTATGATGATACTAATAATTGGTGGTGTGGTCCTACGTTTTCACGAGAACCCAGCCTCATGTGGCCAAAGACTAATAATAAAGAATCGTCATGTGTTGATTTACCCGAAACTAAACTTGAAACTATTCATTTACATTCCATTCAATTAACTTCATTGTTTGATTTTGAACGCTTTTCGTCATTTATTCATTTGCAAAGATCTTGTGCATATCTATTGCGATTTATAGATAATGTACGAGCGGCGACGCGCGGCGGCATGCGTATGCGTAAAACCGGTCCGTTATCAGTTGATGAGCTGCAGCGATCGCTCGATACGTTAACCCATTTTGTTCAATTAGAATCGTTTAGTGAGCAATATCACAAATTAAAAAATAAGATACCGTTAAATACTAATAATAATAACACAAATAAGTTATTATATAATAAAATATCAGGTCTAAATATATTCTTAGATAAGACTAACATAATTCGTATAGGTGGTAGGCTATCTAACGCGGGTGAATTTGATTATGACAAAAAACATCCCGTATTGTTAAGTGACAAACACCGTTATTCAAGGTTGTTATGTGAATATGAACACAAACGACTTCTTCATGCTGGACCTCAACTTATAGTATATTCTATGCGTGAAAAGTGGTGGATCTTAGGAGCTCGAAACTTAGCCAGACAGGTAGTACATAATTGTGTCATATGCAAACGCATGAGAGGGAAAACATTGACCCCTCTGATGGGTAACCTACCTTCTGAAAGATTGGAGCCTAGTTTTCCTTTCATGCAATGCGATGTAGCCTATGCGGGACCACTGCTTATATTGGACCGCAAAGGCAGAGGTGCTAAGCTTATTAAAGCATATATTTGTTTATTTGTATGTTTTACGACTAGAGCCATACACTTAGAATTGGTAGGCAGTTTAAGCACACAGGATTATATCCTAGCATTAAAACGGTTCATAGCACGTCGTGGCAAGCCATATCAAATATTCTCGGATAACGGAAAGAATTTCGTTGGAGCTGAAAAGGAGTTGTCAATAATTTTTAACAATACAAATGATATTTTTGATTTCCTTAATAATAATCAAATTCGTTTAACATTTATACCACCTTATACCTAGTCCTCATTTTGGCGGGCTGTGGGAGGCGGGAGTCAAGTCCTGCAAGTATCATTTACGGCGGGTGCTGGGCAATGCCAGACTAACACGTGAGGAGTTTGAAACGGTATTAACGCAAATTGAAGCTGTTCTCAACTCCCGTCCTTTATCCCCTCTGTCCTCAGACTCGAACGATCTCCTTCCACTTACTGCAGCACATTTCCTGATCGGTCGACCGCTGACTGCGCCAATCTGCGAGAACCTGATGACGATCGAGCCTACGAGTCTGGGACGCTATGACCGTGTGGAGCAACTAAGACAACATTTTTGGCAACGATGGTCGAAAGAATATGTTTCAGAGCTCCAACAACGAACAAAATGGAAGGTCAACAATGAGGACATCACACCAGACAGCTTAGTTCTTATCAAAGAGGAGAATGCTCCACCACTCAAATGGAAATTGGGTCGAGTAACGCAAGTATTCCCCGGAGCTGATGGAGTATCCCGTGTAGCTGAAATCCGTACAGCGCACGGCATCATACGGCGATCGTTTTCAAAGATCTGCCCGTTACATTGAAAACAATCAAGAAGCTACAGCAACGAGTACATCATGTTGGAAGGCTACATCCTGGTACTTCCAAAGGGGCCGGCATGTCCAATACACCTACAACGCCATCAAGCGGCGAATAGTGCAAGCATTCCTCGGCGTGAACATCGTGCAATCTGCGAGTAGGAGGCAGCACCGTCGCAACCAACTTCACTCCATGCAAAATCGTTTACGGCCATGTGCATCTCTTTCATAATTTTTTATTGTAATTTAAAGAAAATATACGTTTATATTTAATTGCTTATAATAAAATACTTCATTGAAGACATCCTTGCCCTCAACACATAGGGACATAGGGAACAGTCCAAACAACATTATCCTTGGTAACAATCTGCCAAGTAAACATTTGACCAAATGAAAATGTGCGTACTAAAATTATTCCAAATATTACATTGGTATAAAAAAAGGTTGCTAAAATTTGTTTGGGTAATGAAAATTTGGCAAAATCTTTTCGCCAAAACGGCAGGATCCCATAATCATGTCTATAAACTCTTAAGATTAAATGTTGTTGCATTGACTTCATGTGATTGGTCAAGACTTTGACAGTTCTCGACCAATCATAAGCAAGTAAAATGGTGGGAAGTGGGCAGACATTTTGAGTGATATACTCGGCACTCTTAGGCATTCATGTCGGGACATCTGTGCTAGACACTTGCATTGTATACTATATAGTAACTTTTTGTAACTTTAGTTATAAAGGTGGTTTTCAAAGTCTCTAAAAAGTGTTTTTATATTCCAAGTCCTTACTTCTGAGTATTGAACCAGTACGGTTCACATCTCAGAAGTGGGATTAAGCAGCCTAGTGCCCACAAAAGGATCGGAGACACGCTTAAGTATTTGGCGTACCGAGAAAACGTAAGTGTCTTTTGTTTATTTTATTTTAATTGTGCTGCCTACCCTCATTAGTCATATTATTGCAATTTACAATATCAATGTGAAAAAAAAATTGACTACAAGAATATCACTATAACGTATTTTTCTCCAGTCTTATTTTAATTACTTCAGAAATCGAACTGTATTTACCGTAACGGAGATATTCCAGAGGTTTATATGGTTAGTTATGCATGTTTATCATGCCTGGGGACGAACATGTTTGATATTTCTGTTTGTAATTTGAGAATGAAACTGTATTTACCGTAACGGATACATTCCGGAGGTTTATATGGTTGGTCATGCATGTTAATCATGCCAGGGTACTCCCTGGAGATGAAAATGTTTGATGGTCTATAATAAAGCATATGAAAATAAATAAACATCTTGTTTACAAGTTTAGCATAGTTAGGGTTTAACCAACCCCCAAGCTGTTATAAAAGCTTTCAAAGATCTTAAAATTAAACCAACAGAAGATCTTTGGGGAATGTCTGTAAAAGTCTGTAGTGCTATTATCGAAACCATTGCGCCCTATTTAGCTTTCATATTTAACACCAGTGTAGACCAAGGAGTCTTCTTGGATCTCATGAAACACAATAAAGTAGTTCCGTTATTCAAATCCGGTGATAGTAAAGAACCTAACAATTATAGGCCTGTGTCAATTCTGCGAGTTCCCAGTAAAGTGTTTGAGAAGTTGATTCTCAATCAAATGTTACGTCACTTTAATAAAAACGCCATCTTTCATGAACAGCAGTACGGTTTCACCAAAGGGCGTTGTACCACTGACGCTGGTGTCACCCTAATAAATAACATTTTTAACGCCTGAGAAGAAGAAAAAAAGATGCCATTGGAATCTTTTGCGACCTTTCCAAGGCGTTCGATTGCGTAAACCATGAGACACTTCTGCTGAAACTGGAGCACTATGGGATTAGAAATACAGCTCTTGATTTACTAAGATCATACCTGAAAGACAGAAAAGTTCAAGTTCAAGTAAAAGGCATAAACTCATTAGGGTCTGAAATGGCAATGAATATTGGGTCCATTCCTCTATTTAGTTTACATAATGATTTACCCTATTTACTTCTAAACCAACCGAAGATGGTGTTATTTGCAGATGACACATCATTGATATTTAAAATAGACCGACGTTCACAAAATCTTGACGACGTGAATAACTCTATTCTTCAGGTCCAAGATTGGTTCACGGTAAATAATTTGGTACTAAATGGCATAAAAACCAAATGCATTCGATTTAAATTACCAAATGTTAGAAGTAGCGAATATGACATCATAGTGGTGGTCGCTGTCGGTGGTGTTGCTGTGGTTTGCGGTGCGGGCCCCGGTAGTTTAAAGACTGGTTTTGACTTGAGTGTGGCTTGTTAGATGGAGGTTTTGAATACCTTATTTCTGAACCAGTTTTTGTAATGGCTTTTCCTGCTCTTAAAGCTTCACCAAGGTTGTCACCAAACAATTGTGTTCCAATTTTAGTATGTAGTACAATGCATTTTGTTTCTTTGTTTAGTGCAAATTGTATTAGGGAGCGTCTGGCACTACTGTGCATGTGGAACAGTTCACACAGCATGCATTGCCTGCATTGCTTATTGTTTTTGTGTGTTCGATGTTACTGTTATCTTTTAGCATATTATTAAGGGCTACTGCTAAGCAGACAGTGAGTGACAGATATGGCTGCTACTGTTTCCAGGTTTTTAACCAGAGCTTCTAAAAAAAATCAATTTTCTAGGATGAGAGCTGTCTTTAAAAGATCTGATTTGGTGTCTTTTTGTAGAATTTCTTTAGTGATGTGTTCCCAGCGGGATGCTATGTCTTTGTGAATGCTGGCCCCGTATTTATTTGTTTTAGTAGGGTCATCTTCCAAGACTTCATCAATAATTTCATCTGGCTCAGTTTCAGTTGAGTGCTCGAGTACTGGTTCAACTTCCATGTGTTCGGCCCCAGGTTCGACAGGTTGTTCTAAAACTGGTTCCGCAATTTGTTCTGGTACAGTGATTATGTTGTTTGTTTGTACCTGCCAATGTTTAGAGACGAATGTTCTGAAAAAAATATTTTTTTTGTCATTTACTGAGCTATTACAATGTGTACGAAATATAACCTCATCGAGTATATTCTCATATTATGTTTCAGCTTGGAATAAACCACGACGTACTATTTTCTTGTTCGTGTAGGTACCTAGACACGTTCCACGATTTACTCACCTGCTGATGCAAAACATCGTCATAATCCCTGTCTCTTCGTTTATCCTTACCCATTTTTATTTCTGAAGATTTATTCCGTGGTTTTTTGGCGTGCACGAAAACGTTAATGACATGACAGTTGACAGATAACGCAATGCAAGCAAGCAAAGGGTGCGTTCAGTTGCAAAGCGTTCAGAAAAAGCTTTTTTTTCTGAAATAACTGTGAAATACGTGGATAATGGCGACGAGATAACGCTACTACAAGTAAAAAATTGAAAACTACGTCTTTGACCAACACACGAAACATAATTATGGTATAGTATCAAATTACTTAACTTACATGACATCTGGTCCATCTATTCCACACAAAAACGGCACTAGGACTAACCAACTGAACAAATACCGAGCAACTGACCCGATAACGTCATTACAATCCTTTTTATTTCCTACCAATGTCAATTTACGTCAAACATCTACCGCCATTTTGATTAAGTTACAGATCATCACACCTGAACGTGATCGAGGGTCGACTAGGAGTGGGTAATGAAAACAAAACACTGGATTGGTATTGAATCGTAATGTTCACTTAAAATAAAATTTTATCCTAGACTATATACGACGAGCGGTAGCGAAAGCATAGCGAGATGTAAAACGACGTCAACGCCATCTAACGAGCTAATGGGTAATGTTTTCTCAATATTAAATAAACATTGATCGCTATGGTTCCGATTACTCTTTTTTAACCTAAACATACCGCCCACCAAGGACAGTATTGCCGAATGTCCTTCAATACCGCCCACCCTCAATTAGGCAAAGATGTCTTGAAGGCCCTGAAAGGGGAATGCCAAGTCACCATAGTAATTTAGGCCCACGGTGCACCCATTTAAAAGTTCATGATAATAATAGGGAACAATTCCAATAATCAATTAGTAAAAGAAACTATTTGAAAAAAACTTAGCATTTGAAAGTTATTAAAGGTTTTATGAATTCATCAACACTAGTAATGTGTAATATCAAAATAATATTATTTTAATTTATTAATGAACATATAATTAACTGTGGGTGAAATAACATAAAACACATTGTAGTTTTACATATTTATTCATGTTGTTCATCATCATCATATATCACCAAAACATCATCTAAAAATTGTGCCGGTGGAAAAATATTATTCTGATGCCGTGCCCATCCTAAATACCATATCACGGTCATGACGTGGGCACAGCATCCTACAGTACGGCGGCCAACAATACAGTTACAGCAGTACTGCTGTACTGCTGCACGGCCTGTGTCAACAGTGCTGACTAAAATGTACACGAGGTATACTTTGCGACTAACATGACGACTGGCGATTCTGGCCCTCACCAGTGAATAGTTTTGTCCAAATATAGTGCCATTGAGAATTCTATTTCTACTATTAGTGCACACTTCAATACGGTATGTTCCATTAAATCTTATGTGCTCGCCATAATATGAGCGAGCTTGCTTAAGTTGGTAAGTCCCACAGGCAATCAATATTAATTCATTTATATTTAAAGTAGGGAATTCTCTTACATTGTCATTATGAACAGTAATGTTTTGGAAATCTGCCCTACTTCTATTAAGGTTGTGAACCCGTACATAATCAGCCAAATCATTATTTTTATACATATTTTGGTTAACTATTTGCAGTATTTGAGCTGCATCTTCTCTATCCTGTACTCTCAAGTGGTACTTGTTAATAAGAGCACCAGCCACAGAAAAATCGACCATAATGTGCTTAGAAGCCCTGTTGAAAAATGCTTGCCTAAATATTTTGAACCTAGTTTTAAAAATGCCATTTACCGATTCCACTACCCATCGACATAATGTGACTGCTCTTGTCTTATTAGCGTCCCTAGTGGAAAGTTGTGTCTCACCCTCTTCAAGGGACAAGGGCACATGTGCATCGTAACCACAATTTTCTAATAATACTAATGAATCCCTAAAGCCTCTGTCCAAAATAAATACATCCCCTGGTTGGAAAAATCGTCGGCAAGGGCTATTTTCATTAGAAAATTCTTTATTAATTATATCAGCGTCAGTCGTTGTTGCAGGATAGGGACCAAATATATCAATAATATATCCATCGCTGCATACAAACAAAAACGGTTTAACTAAATTCCGGTATTTATGTAATGAGTAGGTTTTTTTTTGATACCAGTAATTAGAGCTTTTTTCTATATACACATATCGCCACCCCCGGAGAACAAAATGATAACCGTCATTACCATAGTTTTAGTGTTATGTCATATTTGAGGTCTACGGTGCCTAATACATCTACACAATTTTTTTCGTGAATGTCCTGCCTGTATTTAAAAAGTTATAAAATATTGCAATAATATTCATCATCAATTTTCTACCCGAAAAATAATGTATCATAGTATTGGTAAAAAAGTTTCTTCATAAAATATATGCCAAATACTTTTACAATAGGATTCTCGGAAAATAAATAGATAAAATAAATTGTTAACGCTATTACCATTTTGTTCTCGTAATAATACATTTAGGCTCGGTGACTAACATGTCCTTAGTAAAAAGTACTGAGAAAAGTAAACACGGAAACATCTTGCCATTCTTTTCGGTCATAGGTGCATAGGTGCATTAGAGAGTGATAGCACGATAATTCATTGCGTGCGGCGCTCGGCACGTGGCAATGTTTGTTTACCTACTCGACCTTCTCTAGTGCACTTGTAACCGTGTCATTGCGTGAGCGTAATTTCTTTTTAGCTGCGGTTGTTTCTATTATTTTTGTGTAAATTCAGTGTTTTTTTAAAGTGAAAAGTGGTAAACCTAATGGGCATTGTTCATATTTTTTAATATGTTGTAATTGAAAAACCATTTCTAGGAATAGTGTTACTGATCATTACGGACTAATGAATCATGAAAAATATTTATATTTTATTGATATATTTGATAAAATACGATTGACCTTGTTTGCCCTTCAAATTACGTCAGCTTTGGCCGTACAGTTTTGTATCGTTGCCGCAAAAAATAAAAAGTAAGTGACAAGTATTTTCTATGGTCTGCCAAGTGTCAAATTAATATAAATGTCAAAAATATAAACATATGAATTTACTTAATTATAAAGTTTTTACAATTATTATCCCTGCGACTTACCTCATGATGTCGTATAAATCTCATTACACTATCATTATTTTATGCTGTATGCATTACTTACATTAGAACTTTTGGTTCCCTTATTTCGGGTTGTTCCCAAGGGTTGACGATTCTATTGTTCTTGTTTTTTCACCGGGTCCATGAAAAAATTATAATGTTTCAAATGCTTCTCAATGAATTCCCAACGGGTCCACCGGATGTATCCAAAGTACAGTCAGTAAAAACAATTTCTCGTAAAAAGACAATCAACTAGTATTTTTTTTGTATTCTTATAGTTTTTTTTAATCATTGTTCCTCTCAATCAAAGCACCTGCCACCTAATCTCTTCAACACCCTTGGTTGACTGGTAGAGAATGCCTAAGGCATTAAGTCCGCGTTTGTACCTTGGTTTATATGCGAGAAATTTAAATAAAAGTACTTCAAAGGCATAAAGCGCTTTCTAGCTGACACATCTATGTTAGGTGTGCTCCTTCCGTGGTATGATCACCTGGTACTTTGACGGCGTAAAGCGTTTTCTAGCTGATACCACTATGTTAGGTATGCTCCTACCGAGTTATGACAACCTGGTACTTGGGAGGCATAAAGCGTTTAAAAAGCTGACCTCGTGATTTTTTTCATGTCTAATAATTATTCTACTATTCGGGGCGGTGGCAAATCCAACAAATCATCCCTTAGCGAAGCGTTTATTGTTGATTGTACCAAACATTCTCATGGACCAGTAGGGAAATAAAATATTTTATATTTTAAAAGATCGTGGACCCGTTGGGAAGACAAGTGTTCATTTTATTTTTTTCGAGAACAATAGACTCGTGAACCAATGGGAACAACCCGATTATGTATGACATCTACTGACACTTTAACAGATGAGATGGATGACGTTGTGTTGACAGATTTAAATTTCTAATTATGTACTGGTGAGGCAACGGCAACGATCTTTAGTGCCACTGATGACGTCATTTATCTCAAAAATTTTAAATGATTAAATATTAAATTAAGAAATAACTATTGAGCCCATCATCAAAATATTCAAATTAGTTTCTCAACATGCTCTATATTTTCGAAAACTAAAATAAAATGGAATGGTTAAAAATTTTAGACAATCCCCATTGCAATAATAAAATGAATAAACGGAATCCTCGTTTAGACGTTATTATGAGTATGGTGTCTAAAATAAGTGACGATTCCAAACATCTTACTAATGATGGTGAGTACCGACTGTGCCTTTTACACAGTATCATTGTCTTTTAATTAGTGATAGGTAGATAGAAATAGAATGGCCATAGAATCTTATTTAAGTAAGTAGGTACTCGATCTGTGACCCGATGTTGATAGCTGCAAATTCGACACACCTACCTTGTAGTGTATAAGTAAGTTACTATTATTGTGTATGTGTGTAACCACCTTATTTAGGATTAGCAAAGTAAGCGATGTATTACGATCGTGTAAACTCAATTGATGTGTGACACAATAAATCGAGACATTATCCAGTGCACATGTCTTTCATTTACCACGACACTTCATGGCGACCCTGCCATTCAAGGTCACATCGCAAGTGAAATTTGGACGTGTGAAAACTGAGTGAATAAAAAGATGTGATTTTAAATTCGGACAAACAGAATTTGTGGTTTTGTGTAGTAAAACATGTGTCAATCTACTCAAACGAAAGAAGAGACGATCATCGCGCAGACGGCTGCTGGTAATGGGAAAAACGGTGCTACAACCGAGCAAGCCTACTACAGCATCAGCACGACAAATATCCTCCTCACCTTGATCACGATCGTCCTACTGGCAGCGGCATGCTATGCTGTCTGTTATTTTTACAAGAAGATGCATGTTAAATGGATGGACCGGCAGATGAACCGCAGGTCCTTACGTCGCAGGCAGAGCTCGAGGTATTTCAAGAAACACGCTCCCCGTGACGAAGGCGCCGAAAAACCAGTGTAAGTGAAAAAAAAACCAGACTTTACCAAAAATTGGCGCGTACGGATTAGTGTTTTCTACATGAGAGACTGCCTAGTGTTTAACGAAAGGGAAAAACAATAATATTCTAATACTTAAGCTATGGTGAAAATCAAAACTACGGAACTCTTAGTGATACATAACGTCTAGTGATGCTCATAAAGGCAGATCATTTTAATAACTTTACGTCTTAAAAATAAGGAATAGCATGTAAAATGCATAATTGTGTTCTTACAAGTAAGTAATTAGTATTAGATTTTATTGTGTTAATATGTAACTGTTCATAAATAGTGCACGGCGACTCACCGAACACGAAACCCCGCGCCATAAATGGAATGTATTCGCATTGCTTTCCTTATTTGGAAGACAGTTAGAAGAATTGTAGTGAAGGTAATTTGTTGCTGGGGTGATGTCATTACATTCCATTATGTTTTATTTTTAGATTATGGCCGATGATTTTAATAGAATATATGAGGATTTGGTGGACATTCGTAAATATTTAATTAAGAAAGGACAAGCTAGATTTACGGGTTCTATTGCGATAGACAAGTTGAAAGAGGCTAAGGATTTATTTAGTGAAGCGCGATTATTATATTCTAAGTTATCGCATGATTTAAAGCCCGAATTAGTGACGCAATTGTCCACTAATTTTGATAATATTAAGTGTGTATTTTTAAAAATAAGTCAATTGTGTACTTCCCCTCCTAGTGAAGTAAAACTTGTTAAAATGGAATTTGACATTCGAACGGCGTGTAACTTAATTCCTCTTATGGATGGTAAAGAGGACACCACAAAACGATTGGTTGATGCAGTGGAGATGTACGCGGATATGTTAGACGATTCGGGGAAAAATCTTTTAATCAAATTCGTACTTAAAGGTCGCCTATCTGAGAACGCTAAGCTCCGATTATCGGATAGCTATGACACCATGCCTAATTTAATAAAAGATTTAAGAAAACATTTATTGACAAAAAAATCTTTTACCGCTATTCAGTCCCGCCTCCAAAATATGAACCAAGGTTTTAGGTCAATTGACGAGTATGGTGCGGAATTAGAACAACTTTTTACCGATTTAACCATCTCGCAGGCAGACGGAGATTCGACAAAGTTCACGATTCTAAAGCCATTAAATGAAACAATGGCCATTAAGAGATTTTCAGATGGGTTGAAAAATTCAAGGCTAAGCACCATCGTGGCCGCTCGCAACTATACAAATCTCAAGGACGCCATACAAGGTGCTAAGGACGAGGATGTTTTAACGCCTTCTACGTCCTTTAAGCCGGATGTCATGCAGTTTTCGAGAAGAAGTCGAGGTAAGTTCACACCTTCTTTTGGACTGAGGGGTCAAGGTCAACGTGGCCGCAACTATGGTTCTTTTAATAATCATAACCGTCGTGGTTACTGGAGATCATTTCAAAATTCTAATCGCTATAAAAGTTTAGCACAGGCGAATTATAACAATGGCCGATATTACCATCGTGGTAACACGCGAGGAAATAATTACAGCCGTAATAATGTTTTTTCAACGCAACTCATACAACCCGCGCAAGAGGTCGTTTCTCAAAATTCTAATGAGAATGTTAATTCACAAAATTTAAATAAAAGGCAGTTTTTTCGATTTTAATCATTATATTTTGGCTTGTAAGGGACGATGTCAATTTGTGTCATTTTATTGTAATAACAAGAAATACTCTTTTTTAGTAGATACGGGTGCGTCAATATCTATTATTAGGAAAGATGAATTACCCGATTCAATGCGTATAAGTTATGATAGCACTACTATAAACGGCATAGGAGGACAGATCAACTCTTTGGGATATGTAACCTTGAAACTTGATGCAGAAAATAATAACACGTTTATGCATAAATTTTACGTTTTTCAAAATTTACCCTTCACGGCAACTGGTATTATAGGCTTAGATTTTCTATCTACTTATGGCTGTAATATCGATTTGGCTAACAACGTACTAGTTGTTAATAATGCAGGTAAACTAAGTTATTTACCTATCTCGCCTAGACCTGATTTTACGTTTACTAATAATAATTGTCTTGTATTACCGGCCCGAAGTGAATCGACCCATTTCGTAGAATTAGATATTGATACGGATGATGATTTTGTTGTTTCCTCGAGAGAGATAGAGAAAGATATTTTTTTAGCAGGAGCTATAGTTAGACCTAAAAATCGTAGAATACCGATCAGAATACTTAATATTCGAGATAAAGAAGTAAGATTAGAAAATTATGTTCCAGAAGTTACATTATTAAGCAAGTACAATATTTTTTCTTTTGATAAGACTAATGCCAATGCCAATAGGGCTGAAACTTTACTATCGTTGTTAAAATTAAAGCATTTAAATTCAGAAGAAAAGAGTTCTCTAGAAACAATTTGTACAAAATATTCAGACGTGTTTTTTCTGCCAGGAGATAAGCTAGCCACCACCAACGTTTACGAACAATCCATTACACTAAAACCTAACGTCAGTCCCACCTATGTTAAACCTTACAGATTGCCTCAATCATTGAAGCCAGAGATTGATAGACAAATAAAACAAATGTTGAAGGACGACATAATAGAAGAGTCCTCAAGCGAGTGGAACAGTCCTGTGTTACTCGTTCCCAAAAAGTCAGAAGGCTGTAAAAAGTGGCGTTTGGTAGTGGACTATAGAAAACTCAATGATGTAATTGTCGATGATAAGTTCCCACTACCCAACATCACCGATATATTAGACTCACTTTCAGGATCAATGTATTTCACTCATTTAGACTTAAATCAAGGTTATTATCAAGTTAAATTAAACCCAGACAGTCGTAAATATACTGCTTTTTCCACTAGCACAGGTCAATATCAATTAAAGCGTCTTCCAATGGGACTTAAAACTTCCTGTAGTAATTTCAGTAGAGTAATGTCAATAGCTATGTCTGGTCTGACGTATGACAAATGTTTTATTTATCTCGATGATTTAATTATTTTTGGACGAAATCTAAACTCACATAATAAAAATTTGATAGATGTACTCGAAAGGTTAAGAAAAGTAAACTTAAAACTAAATCCAGACAAATGCCAATTCCTAACAAAGGAAATATTGTATCTTGGACATTTAGTATCTGCTGATGGAGTATTACCAGATCCAGAAAAGACAACAGTCTCACAAAATTACCCAGTACCCAAAAATGTAGATGAAGTGAAACGATTTGTAGCTTTCTGCAATTACTATCGTAAATTTGTACCATCGTTTGCTGAGATAACATTACCTTTAAATCGATTGTGCAGAAAGAATATTGTTTACAATTGGACAGCGGAATGTCAACATTCTTTTGAGACGTTAAAACAAAAGTTGATTAGCCCACCCATACTTCAGTATCCAGATTTCTCAGAAGAAAACGAATTTATTATACAAACTGATGCATCAGGTACAGCTATTGGTGCAGTTCTATGTAACAATGACCTAAGACCGGTAGCATATACTAGTAGACCATTAAATAAGGCAGAGTTAAATTACCCTACAATACAAAAAGAGCTTACTGCTATAGTCTGGGCAGTAAAGTACTTTAGGCCGTATTTATTCGGCAGGCATTTTACTATAATGACAGATCATAAACCACTCATTTATTTATTTAGCATGAAAGATCCCTCTAGCAGACTATTGAAGTTTCGTTTAGTTCTTGAGGAGTATGATTTTAAAATAGTATATGTGCAAGGGAAGGATAATGTAGTCGCGGATGCATTGTCCAGAGTAAACGTGACTTCCAGTGAATTAAAGAGTATGAATGAGAAAATTACGGAAGTCAATGTCATGACTAGAGCACAAAAAAGGAGAATGGATGAGAAGAGTAAGAATGTATCACCGCCAATTAGTAAATACACTGACGAAGGGTCTGATCAGCCTAGAGTCGTGGAGTTACTAAGGAAGCCGAGTGATGTCGTGGAGATGATTTTGGTAGAAAAAGATAGAGTGGATAAATGTAGAAAAGACAATTTGATAAGTGCTGAAGACGAGTGTCTCGCTTACATCCCTAGTAAAATGTTGTTATATGTAAACCTCAACTTTAGGGCACATTTCTCGCGAGCCGAATTTGTGACTAAGTTAGAGAAGTTTAGTAATAAAATAAAAGTAAAAGAAGTATGCATAATTAAAAATAATGAAAATGAAGAGTTTATAAAAGGTTTGTGTAGTGAAATACAAACATTAAAAGAATGGACCGGTCCGAGAGTATGCATACTAAGAGGAATAGAAAGAATAGATAACGATAATGAAAAACAATGTATTTTAAATGACTATCATTTACTGCCTACCAGTGGACATGCTGGTGTCCGCAGAATGACTAACAATATCAAGAGGCGATATTTCTGGCCAGGTATCGATAAAGATGTACTTGATTTTGTAAAAAAGTGTTCTACATGTCAGAAGACCAAATATAGTAGGTATACAAAACAGCCGATGACGATCACAACAACTGCTTCGTCAGGTTTTGAAAAAATATTTTTAGACTTGGTTGGTCCTTTAGATAAAGACGAGAATGGAAATTGTTACCTTGTAACGATTCAATGTGAATTAACTAAATTTATTGAAGCTTATCCTATAAAAAACAAAGAAACCGTAACTGTTGCAAAATCAATAATCCAAAATTTTGTTTTACGATTCGGTATACCACAAGTTATAGCTACTGATAGAGGTTCAGAGTTTGTTTCAAGTACTATGGTTGAAGTTTGCAAATTATTAAATATAGAAAAAATAATGTCCACAGCATACCACCATCAATCAATCGGATCACTCGAAAATGCTCATAAGCATTTAGGTGCTTTTCTAAGGACGTATTCAGGCAATAACGGCTATGAATGGTCACACTGGATACCGTATTGGTGTTTCAGTTATAATAATACCGTCCACTCAGAGACGAAGTACACACCCTTCGAACTAATTTTCGGCAGGCCGTGTAATATTCCTAATAATATTAAAAATTTTAATAGAATAGATCCATTGTATAATCCCAATGACTACTCTTTAGATTTAAGATATAGGCTACAGGTAGCGTTAAAAGAAGCTAAACATAATTTAGAAATAAGCAAGGAAAATAGAAAAGTAGCTTATGATAAGAAATGTAATCCTGTTACTTATAATAAAGACGATTTAGTTTTGGTCAAAAGTGAAGGAAAAAAGAAGTTGGATAACATTTTTGAAGGCCCTTACACTGTGTTAGAGGATATGGGCCCAAATGTCAAAATTCTAAAACAAAATAAAATCGTATTGATTCATAAGGATAGGACTAAATTGTTTCATAGTTAGTATATATTTACAATAGTAGTAGCATGTATTTGTATTTTCTTTTGTTTTGTATTTTTTTTGTTGTAGTACTAACCTAATGTAAAAAAAAAATATGAGCTCTATTTTTTTTTTCTTGTACCCCCGGAGGTGTAGTGTATAAGTAAGTTACTATTATTGTGTATGTGTGTAACCACCTTATTTAGGATTAGCAAAGTAAGCGATGTATTACGATCGTGTAAACTCAATTGATGTGTGACACAATAAATCGAGACATTATCCAGTGCACATGTCTTTCATTTACCACGACACTTCAACCTACCTAGATACCAACTTGCTTATTTTTAAATAGGTACCTACTTCGAGTGAAACAGTTGATCTTCCTTGGAACCTACCTAATGCTCATTACCTACAATGAAGTTTCTTTGCGTTAACTAATCTATATGCATGTCAATTTGTCATCACTGTTTGTTATTATCTAGGTATTAATTCAATGTCATTAAATCGTATCGTTTAAATGTTTTAGATCACAACCCACCCCAAAATGGTACTACAGATCAAGACAAAATAACGAAACATGAATATAATTTACGCGGTAAGTGTTAAATATTATTTTATGTTTTTGGTAGGTAGGTAAGTAGTAATTTTTGCCTGTATTTAAAATAATTATACTAAAAATAAACTCCTGCCTCGATGGTCGAGTGGCCGCAAGCGCGGGTCCTAACCTCGAGGTCCTGGGTTCGATTCCCGGGTCGGGCAAAGTGTTATTGGGTTTTTCCATTAAGTTGGAACTTCTCAGTAGCAGCACGGAGTCTGGATTTGTGCCCGGTAGATGACAATAGGCTCGCCCCCTATTACATGGGACTTCAAACATAACTGGCGAAACGTGGGTGTATTACACACCTCTGCCTAACCCTTCGGGGAATACAGGTGTGATTGTTATGTCATGTTATGGTTATGTTAAAATAAACAAAAAGCTATCGTATTATGGGTACCTACCTACCTCATTTTTTTCTAGCTTAACCTAGCTTCTTATATTTTTTGCTTTTTTATTTAATGTAAGTATAAAAAAGCAAAAAATATAAGAAGCTAGGTTCACCAAACTAATCTATATTTCTATATTAATATTATAAAGCAAAATAGTTTGGTTGGTTGAACGTGGTAATCTCAGGAACCACTGGTTTGAGTTGAAAAAATATTTTTGTGTTAGATAGTTACTTAGTTCATTTATTGAGGAAGGCTATATCTATATTATATAATATTATAAAGAGGTAATATTTTTGTTTGTAAGTTTGTATGTAAGGGCTAATCTCAGAAACTACTGGTTCGAATTAAAAACTCTTTTGTTCTGGTCTGCAGAATTAACAAAGAAAACGTACTACAATCCAAATGATAAACAAGGGAATGAAGACTTCTCTCCGAGTTCATCCGGTGAATATCTGCCAAGTCCAGAGAGACTCCAAATTCTAAGACAGCGGAGTCAAAGCTCATTAAGTTTTGGAGGAGATTCGGACTATTTAACATCAGCTGCTAATAATATTACAAAATCACCATCGAGCATATCAAACATATCTTCCATTTTTAATGAAGTAGATTTTGTAGCATCACCTTTGATAGTGTATGAAAATAGACCATTGTCAGATACAAAAAAAATGCTCGGTAATGAAAATATTAATAGAAAAACTTTATCAAGACGTAGTTTAAACTTTTCTGCTATCGCTGAGGAAGACAATAATATGGTCGACGCATCTTCCAGTTTTGCAAGCATTATCTACCCAGGGGAAGTTGAACAGAAAGACTTAAATATTTCTATGGGCAGTGAACTTACTGTAAATAAGGAAAATTTTATTTCTATTACTTTTGAATTAGAAGAGACTTTGCAACCATGTGACTCTTCCAACGGTAAATTGACTGAGTGCACCTTAGTTAGTTACCAAAATGTGCCATCAAGCTCAAAAGATTTCGATTTGACAAATGTTTCTCAGTCAGAGGTAGAGGTTAACCATTCAGCAATTAATTATAATATTATTAGTTTTAATGAAGATGATTACCAAAGAAATAACATAGACAGTTCCGGTGAAGTGATAACTCAAGCTGAAACTGCTGCTGCAAGCTTAGAACAGGTATTGTGTGCTACTAACGCGAAAAAATTGACAAGAAAACGGGTTCGAAATGAAAGAGAAAAACAAGACAATAAGAGTAAAAGGTTAAAGAATTCAGGAGAAGCTTACGTAGGTTGCAGGTCAAAGAAAGAGTTTAAGAAAAAAACGATAAAGGCTGAATGCAAGTGTCAAAAAAAATGTGGAGACAAGATCAACCAACAGCAAAGAGAAACTATAATGCAGCAATACTATCAACTCGCTGATCATGAGTTACAATGGCAATTCATCGCTAAGCATATAATAGCTGAAGACATAAAAAAAGTGACAATAAACCGAAAGAACAACCGCACTCAGACTATTAAATACTATTTTTATTTAGACACAGAAAAAGTGCAAGTATGTAAAACATTCTTCATTAATACTCTATCTATATCACATCAAACAGTTTATACAGCCTTAGAAAAGGTAAAATCTGATAAAGGTTTGAGTGACAATAGAGGTTGTCATGATAATAGACCTCGCAAAATGTCACTTGAAACCGAAGACAATATTAAAGAGCACATTCAATTATTTCCTACTGTGGAGAGTCATTATACTCGGAAGAAATCGGCCAGACAATATCTGTCCGAATTACTTAATATATCTAAAATGTACCGGTTGTACGAGGCTTGGTATACTGAAGGGCACTATTCTTGCCGCATGGCATCTAAAAGACAGTACGAAACTATTTTTAACACCAGATTTAATTACTCCTTTCATCGCCCCAAAAAAGACCAATGTGGTCAATGTGCACTTTACCGACAAGCTGATCCTCGTACAGAAGAAACTCTGCGAGAGAAATTTAACCAGCACCAGAAGAATAAAGAACGCGTGCGTCAAATAAAAAACGAAGAAAAACAATCAGCTGACCTTTCAGATACAACTGTTGCAATCTTTGATTTAGAGAAGGTGTTGAATATTCCTCAATCTCAAGTGGGAATATTTCACTATAAGAGGAAATACCCTGTGTATAACTTCACAATATTTGACAGTACTCGACTGAAAGGTTACTGCTATGTTTGGCACTACGCAATCGCAAAAAGAGGAGCAATAGAAATTGGTAGCTGTTTATGGCAATTTCTCATGGGTGAAGCAGGAAGAGGTATCAAAAACATCTCATTTTACTCTGACGGTTGCGGAGGTCAAAATAAAAATAGATTTATTTTTGCATTCTATATTTTTGCCGCTCAGAAACTGAAAATCAATATCACACACCGATTTTTCGAAACGGGGCATGGTCAAAGCGAAGGTGACTCAATGCACTCTAATATAGAACGAGAGCTAAAACATCAAGTTGTTTATACACCTGAACAGATTTACGCAATTATTTTGAATGCAAAAGTTAATGGTGAGAAGTACACTGTGAAGGAAATGACACAAAATGAGTTTAAAGACATAAAAGAATTAATCAAGAATAAGAACTGGGCCAAAGATGAAGAGGGACATAAAGTAGCATGGTCTAAAATAATGGAAGTAAGTGTCTTGCATTCACAGCCTACAGTTCTACGTTTCAAGTATGATTATGATGCAGATTATTCTCGGTTGAATGTCGAACCGCTTCCAAGAATTGCGCCAAGAAACAAGCGGGGTAAACATAATGCTTCAACCTCTCTTACAGAGATACAATTATTGAAACCAGCTTACAACAAACCCCTTTCAATAAGTAAGGCTTTACACGGCGACCTTATGAGTCTCTGTAGGGCAGAAGCAATCCCTAGCTACTACCATGCCTTTTATAACTCCCTCACATTTGCTAATTGCTCTGAAGAACTTAATCATGAGGATTCCGATGAAGTTCACGAAGACTGATTTTTTTCTTATGGTTTTTTTCTATACTTATTAATTAAAATAATAGTTTATTAGAATAACGTTGTTTCATTTTAAACCCTAGAATAAAAGTTTAAGTTTCTGTTACCTAATTATGCAAATTGAAAATTAACTAGAATAAAATTGCAAATGATCTTGTATTCCATTAATCTGGCATCCATTTTTCAATGAATATTATTGTAATGTAATATTGCAATATTCATAGGTTCTGGTAATTGCCGCGATTAAAATTGTAAGTGTATATTAATAAACTAAAACAGTACAAGAATTTTAGTATCTTTTTAAATTCGAAATATCTTTAGTTCAAATAACCTTAGTAAAACTTCTTTAAAAGCATTATAAAGCATAAAAAATTAGCTACCATTGTCCTATTTCTCGTTTCTCTACACAAATTAGTTGGCAAGATATAGTCGAAAATCAGTTTTTTATTTTTCCTGAAAAGTAGTGATTTTGCTATTACCATTTTATTCTCCGGGGGTGGCGATATGTGCCATCAGCAATTACGATGGGTGTTCTATTTGCCCCTCCAAAAAGACCATTAGGAATTATTAGATTCCTTTGAGAGATATCTTCTCTAGTAATATGGTTTAAACCGAGGTTTCTAGGAACAAAGTCCTGGTGCATTATTTCACGAGCTGTGTTCATCAATGATTCTAGTGTGCTCCTGGGCACTCGTAATAAAGCAGCAATACGCTCATTGCTATCCCCTGTCCTCAATTTCATCAAATAGGCTGCAAGTGCAAAAGATCCTCTATGCCTGCCTGATAGTCTTGGGACTTCTGCGAGAATTTGTTCAAATTGTTGTTTATAAAAGCCTAAATAATAGTGAACAATATGATCTGGCATAGTTTGAATATTTTCAAAATCTAAATGCATTACCATATTATCTTTCAGTAAAGAAAGTAGCTCATCCATTTGCTCTGAGCTAAATGTTCTAATAGGATTTAATATTGATTGTAATAACAAATCCCATGAATTACTGGTTAAGTGATATGAGCAGATCCTACAGTCTAAAGGCACATAGTAATTGTAATCGCAAAGTAAACTTACGCGTAGCGATGATGGAACTAAAAGTCTTTCGACACCATTGCAACCAGGGAAAAAACATTGCCGCTGTGTACTCGGAGCCCGTATATAATTTGACATCAGTATCTGATTACTATGAGTCAAATCTGCATTTCTTTCTTCTGCTTGTGTAGGAGCCACGGGGTCTGCTTCAGCTTCAAGATGTGGACTGTGCATTGTAGCTTCAGGTTCGCGTTCTAAAGCAGAACGTGATGCTGCTCTGTCAATCCTTCGCCAACAGGTGTGACAGAGAAGCGTTGTTCTTGTCAACTGCAATAAAAAACAAACAGCTCATGTACTACTAATATATACTAAATTCTTTTATATTTTTTTATAGAAATAATTACACATTTACACAATTCTTTAAGATAAAATGACATTAGGATTATAATTAAAAGATATATTACCTGACGAGGTGCTATCTGTTGGGCAACCATATTTCTAATAGCAGCTTCACGGGCAGTGTTTGTATTCAATGTATGTGATCGTTTCCTTAAAAGTGATGTGCCACAGCTGATACATACATTTACATGGCCAACAACTGGCTCAGATCTTGTTGGATGTCGTATCTCATTCCAAGCATTGGTCCAACATGCATGGCACACTACATTATCACTGGAAACTTGTACCTAAAAGAAAAGATGAAAGAAATTATAAAGTCAGCACTTATAATACTTTTAAAATAGTATTATTAAATAAAGGTTTCTAAAAAATACGTATATTATTATTTACCTGGCCAATCCATCGTTGTATAAGATTTCGAACTTCAGAGATTTCCAGAGTATGTCTTCGCATTCTGGACACATTCAAACCGCAGTTTATACAACGTAGATCACCACTTACAGCAGTAGATGATGACTGTTGTTGTGAACAACTAGGTCCAGAGTGAATGCCGGGTTCGTCAGTCGAAGCGTCTACAACCAAATCCAAATTGTCGCCAGTGTCGTCATGAGTAGCAGGAGCAGAATCCATAATCAAGCCGTGGTCGTCAGGTATAGGAGAATCGTCGGAGTCAGTATTCATGAGCAAAAGTAGTCAATAAACCGAAATAAACACAAGTCGCCAGTAAGCAATGGAAAACAAACAAGCAATGATTTTGACATTTACGTATTCCGGTAGCTGACAAGTAGACTTGGTGTTGCCATAAAAAATAAATCGATAAATCGATTATAAATATTTTTCTCAAAAAATCACTAAAGATAGAAAGATAGAATTAATAACAATTATCGAAAGGGATTTTTGTAGTTTACATTACATTTCATTCATTTTCTTTTAGAAAAAATAGCTTTGGCTTTGAATATTATTAACTAAAACGATCACTAATAATTATTCCGATTAATTAACTGCCTTTTTTTTTGTAAAGGCAACATTTTGAAAATATTTTTATTCAAGTTGCATTCTGTTGCATTAGTTTAGTCGTTTTAATATTTAATATTATTGAAAAATAATAACCAACTTGCACCAACGAATGAATACGTGGAAGATATGAGTAAAATAATAATATATTTTTTTAGTGAAACCAATCCCTTGTGCCATTCAGGGCCTAAAATCGTCATTTTCCTTTAAACCTGAGTACATCCTTGGTGAGAAGTAATTACAGAAATATTAAAAACTCTTGACATGTTTAAATTTTACCTCCTTATAACTATTAACAATAAGTCGATTTGACAAAAAGTTAAAACAATAAGTTTGACGTGTTGCTTATATCTAATACGATCGTGTTTCAATTAGATACAGGTAATACACATAATTTGGACATAGGTATTTTTATACTAGACGATTGTGTTCATAGAGTTAAGACACGAGTAAGACCGTCCGAACCCGGATGTTTTTGTTCAATCCTGCCTAATAACCAGTGATCGGAGTTGGTAGATTGATTTGGGGCCAATGAACTGGCACGTATACAGGATGAAATTGAATAGACGCGACAAATTTAAATATATAATTCAACGTGCTACAAAGAAAATATAGAGTATGTCATTAAGGAAAATGAATTAAAGATAAAAAAGTTGCCAAAACCATGAAAACAATAAAAGTATCAACTAAATAATTCGTCGTATCACGGCTATCGTAAATTTAGCATTGTAGCCTACGTAGGTACAAAGTACCTATGCTATGAATCAAACGCTCCGCGCTGCCGCGCGCCGCGCCGCCGCCGCCCCGCTCCCCCGTTGCCGCGCGCCGCCCGCCCCGGACTCGACCGGCCGCGCTTTTGATTACCGCGACCCCGCGTGCGCATGAAAACATTGTAAAACCAACTTTCCCTTCATACTTAAATCGGCTTAGGACGATCAAAATACAAACTTATTTTTGTAACAATAAAGCAAAAGCACTTAAGTATTGTATTTTAGGCGTATTTAAAAAGTTGGAATCACGTTATTTACAATAATTGTCTTATTTACAATGGTCTTTAATCACTAAAACTTACGTGTATTTCAACAGATGCTCGAAATGTCCTCCTTGATTTTCTACACATAATAAGGCACGGCGCCGCAAATTGTCTTTAAGTTTTCTAAGCACTAATGTCTGGGATTTTACAACTGTAAAAGCACTTAAAATTCTCTCCTTTAATTGTTCTCGAGTTTCGCTCTCGTCTTCGTAAACAAGTCTTTTTATTTCTCCCCACAAATAAAAGTCTAGCGGGGTAAGATCAGGCGAGCGTGCCGGCCATGCTATTGGTCCGCCACGACCAATCCACCGATCACCGTACTCCCTGTCCAAGTATGCACGCACTTCACTAAAGTAATGAGCCGGGGCTCCATCCTGCTGGAAGTACATACCGGCTGTGTAAGACACTGGCACATCTACTAACAGTTCTCTTACTACGGTCGTAAGGATTTCGAGGTAACGTTGGCCAGTTAAGCTGCCATCAATAAAATAGGGCCCAATTACTCGGTCACCAATGATTCCAGCCCACACATTCACACTAAATCGCACTTGAAAAGCGTCCCTGCGCGTTGTGTGCGGGTTACGACCGCGAGCACTCCACCAATGTTCATTGTGGATGTTGAACAAACCGATCCTGGTGAAGGTTGCTTCATCAGTCCAAAGAATATTTTGGTGGAGATTTCGTAATAACCAACTACAAAAATCTCTTCTAGGACGATAGTCGGCGAGAACGATGTCTTGTACGCGCTGGAAATGATACGGATACATTCCCGATGCATTTAATAATTTCCAGACGTAATATTGGCTTACATTAAACCGTCTCGCTGCTTGTCTAGTACTTGCTTGAGGATTTTCATAAAAAAACCTCTTTATCATGCGGTACATTCGATTCGGATGTACCGGTGACCTCCCACTACCTCGGGCGTGTGCTGGAAGGTGGAAGCTTGTGAAGTCCAATAGGTTCTGGGTGGCTCTCAAAATTCTTCCTAGTGATGGTGGAATGCTGTTAGGATACCTAAGTTGAAATCTTCGCTGCGTTTCACGTAAGTTTCTTGTCGTATTATACCATACAACCATGTTTAGTAACTGGTCGTTGGTTATTGGCACACGACTATTTCCTCTCGTCCTAGGCATCTTACGTAATTACGTTACAGTCCGGTACACTAACACTAACACAGGATAATTATCTCATGTACATGAGGTAACAATTTCACGGTATACTATCGAATAATCGCAATGTTGCAAATTGCGTACGCGACCGTGACCTCTCCTAGAGATGTTTTCGTGAGACTGACCGGGGCGGCGTGCGCGGGGCGGGAGCAGTGCGGGCGGGGGGTGGCCGAGTACAGGGAAAGGATGCAAAATACATGCGCCCGCGGCTTGGCAACGTCGCATGTCCCTACTTCGTGGAAATTGCTAAAATTTGGTAAATGACCGCAAGCGCAAAGCGTTGCCATACTTCACGAAGTTATGAACTCTGCTATGAATGGATTGCATTTCCGACACGCCTAAATTGATACTTTATTTTTTTTGTTTGTTTTAAATTGATTTTATTTTACTGGAACGCCAAAAAATCGTGCCTACGTGAAGACAATAACTTAGTTTGCACTATCTAAGCCGATAATTACACCATTTTTTTCACAATTTATATTTCGGAAATAACAATTTAAAATGATTAGGTAACAGTTACTGAATCTCCCATTTCAATTTGTCGCATGTTTTCAATTTCATCCTGTATATTAGTATGGATATGCCTCCGGGATTCCGGGATTTTGAACTTATTAAGATTTTTTGCAGTAGTGTTTTTTCAATAACGATGTTGATTATGATCTAAACTGCTTTTTATTTCATTTTCACCTGTTTTTATATTCATAAAAGTTATTGCATGCGCATTGAATGCGAAAAAAAATTAAGAAGTATAAAAATATATTTTTATTAATTTATTCAAGAATAGTCACAATTACAAGCAGCAGATAATAAACTTACAAGAAATAACTACTAAATTAGTTATATTATGTAAGTTTGGAATGGAATGAAGATTCTCTTTATTACTTGACAAATAAGAAAAAAACAATTTTTAATATTTATCCATCGCATTCTATAAATTTCTAATGTAGTAGTTTAAAAATCCTTACTTTCACAATATTAGATTCAATCCCGTAAGTACCAAAATGAAATCCCGGAAAAAAGGCTTATCCATGTTATGATTTATATGACTATTCATGATGCGAGTACGTAAAATCGATCTACCTACTCCGATCACTGCTAATAACCACTTACCAGGAGGCATATCGTCCTCTTTGACTAACACTACTTCACCCACAGAGGGTTCCGGAATTTTATAATGCTACTTGTTTAGTTGCAAAAACTGGTGAAGGTAGTTGTGCAACCAACGTCGTCAGAAATCTTACATCATTCTCTGATGAAGTTGCCATCGCTTTAAACTATTAACATTTTTCGTTACATAATTTGAATCGGGATGAGCTGGAATCCTTTAATAAAGATTGGTCCTTATGAGCTTTGGACAGAGAGAGGTGGAAAGAGAGTAGGGAGGCCTTTGCCCAGCAGTGGGACGTTAGAAGCTAAAAAAAAAATTGAATCGGGAGGTAAAACTAGTAGCTCCCCAACCAGAAAATGTCCAGGAGTTAGAATGATTAAATAAAAATAAAATGTTGCTTATTAGACGGAAGAAGTAAAGAGTTTATATCATTCTCCCGCGCTAGTCTCTAACATAATCAGTTAAAAATGTTGGTGGTCTGCACACACGACTGGATCTACGAATTGTCTCCGGTGGTGGAGATAGCGGCAGTCGTTCTTGAGACACTCGTCCTCCACTGTTGTCAGAGACCGGCTCTTCTGCCTCTGTAGATGAAGAAGGTGTCATGTTACGGTTCTCAATTACCGGTGATGTAGGTGGTGTAACAAAAGAATCAGTTTCATTTTCCTGGGGAGCTATGTCATCTGAACCCAGCGGCGCTAGATAACGATTTGACACTGTAGTCTCTCTTCCATCGGGATATCTGACATAGGAGTAATCTGGATTACTATGTAATAGTTCCACCTCCTCAACAATTGGTTCATATTTGTTACTCCTGTTTAATTTCTTCAGTAATACTTGGCCGGAATTCGTAAGCCAAGTTGGAATAGAAATTCCGTTAGTAGATCTCCGTGGGTGTCTGAACATTCGCTCATGCGGTGTGAAATTAGTAGCGGTGCAAAGTAAGGAGCGAATAGAATGTAAGGCTTGCGGCAAAACTTGCTCCCAGTTCTCAACTGATAAGTTTTTAGTTTTCAGTGCCAAAAGTATTGTTTTCCAGAGTGTAGAATTCAATTTCTCCACTTGTCCATTGCCTTGTGGATTGTAGGCAGTAGTTCGGCTTGTGGCGATACCTCTTTCATGAAGAAATTCTTGTACCTCGGCAGAAAGAAACGCTGTGCCACGATCCGAATGAATATACGATGGAAAACCAAATATCATGAATAAATTATTGAGGTGTTTGACTACTGTTTTTGAGCTGACGTCCGAGCACGGAAAAGCGAATGGAAATCGAGAAAATTCGTCAATTACAGTTAAAATGAATCTGTTAGTTGTATTTGTTGGAACTAGGCCTTTAAAATCTATGCTCAAGCGTTCGAAGGGTGCCGTTGCTTTGATAAGTCTTCTATGTTCATCACTGGTATTTCGTACGTATCTCGGCTTTATTTCTGAACATGTCCGACAAGAGCTTGTCATATTTCGGACTTCTTCAAGGGAATATGGTAGATTTTTAGAACGTATCCAATGGAACATACGCGAAACACCGGGATGGCAGAGAGCTTCATGAAGTGATATAAGTTTGGCAGTGCGAGATTCTGTAGATGCACAAACTCTAGATAGAGCATCAGCAGCGTAGTTTTCTTTGCCGGGTCTATACACGATTTCAAATTTGTAAGCAGCAAGTTCCAACCGCCATCTTTGAATCTTCTCATTTTTAATTTTGCTTGAGTGTTTCATATTAAACATAAAAGCAACCGAGCGTTGATCGGTGACCAAGCGAAATTGCTTACCAATAAGGTAATGTCGCCATTTCTTTAATGATTCTACGATAGCGTAAGCTTCTTTCTCTATAGCAGAATGATTTTGTTCGGTTGGATTCAGGGTTCTTGAAAAGAATGCTACGGGCCTGGAGTCTTGCGTTAGCACTGCTGCGATTGAATGGTCTGATGCATCAGTTTCAACACTAAAAGGCACATTTTCATCGATAGCGTGAATTGAAGATTTAGCAATGTCGTTTTTCAGACTCTCAAAGCATTGTTTTTGCTCATTTGTAAGAGGGAAAGATGTTGTCCTAACAAATGAGTGAATACGTTCTGAAAAATTAGGAATCCATTTGGAATAGTGAGCGAACATACCGAGTGTACGTCTGAGTGTCGGTATGTCTTGTGGTGGCGGTAAGTCAATAAGTGGCTTGAGGCGCTCACTGTCAGGTTTGATAATGTGGTTGTGAATGTTGTAACCAAGAATATTAATAGAGTCTTGAGAAAATTTACATTTTTGCATACTCAATGTCAGACCGTACTTTTTGGCCGCAGTCATAAAGCGCTCTAAGTTTTGGTCGTGTTCTTCACGAGTAAGGCCACAAATGGTAATGTCATCAAGATAAGCGTACGTCTTCTGAAGTTTTTCTTTTCTGGTTATCCAATCGATAGTTCGTTGAAAACTTGAGACGCCATTTGTCACTCCAAAAGGTATGCGTCTAAACTGATACAAATTACCCATAGCTTCGAAGGCAGTATACTTTCTTTCTTCGGGCAAAATTGGAACTTGATGGTAAGCATTTTTCAAGTCTATCAAGCTGAACATTGAGTTTTTGGCTACTTTAGCGACTAAGTCCTCTATGTTGGGTAGTGGATATGCGTCAAGTTCAGTATAACGATTGATTGTTTGCGAATAATCAATTACAAGCCGTTTCCTATGCATTTGATTTTTCGTTATGAGGACCTGGGCTCTCCACGGTGATTTACTCTCCTCAATCACACCTTCCACTAAAAGTTTGTTGATCTCGTCTTTAATAAATTTGGTATCTTCATCGCTGTGTTTCCTAGATTTTACAGCAATAGGTCTGCATTTAGGAGAGACGTTTGCAAAAAGTGGTACGGCCGGCACAGATGCTGCAGCTACATTACACACGTGAAGTGGCTTCTTTGGTCTACCAAATGAGAATTCTAGTGACGCATGTTCTCCGAGGACGTCATGGCCGATTATTATATCGGCGCAAAGATTTTTGACAATAAGGAAATTCACATTTTCGTATTTGTGATCTCCTATGTTAATTGTTTGAAAAGTTTGGCCTTCTACTTGTGAAACATGGTTAAGTGAGGCCATTGAAATTGTTTGATAGCTAGGCTTTGTTTTAAGTCCACAGAGTTTGGAGAAGCTGTCATTGATAAAAGAAACGGAACTTCCTGTGTCTAAGAGCGCTTCTGCTCTTATACCTTTGATGTAGGCGGGCACAGTAGCTTTTCTTAGGGACGAAGGTGATGCTGCCATAACAATACATGCTGAATGATTCTTGTCTGTTGTAACTGAATTTGCTATTCTGAATGAGCTTCTACAAACTGAAGCAAAATGTCCCTTTTTGTTACAAATTTGACACACTCCATCGAACGCAGGACAGTTTCTGCGAAGATGTACTTGCCCTCCGCAGAAAAAGCATTTTCTTCTACGAGTAGTGGCAGAGAAATTCTCGTTTTGCTCAACTTGTTGAATAGAGAAATTGGCGGCAACCTGAGCCGTTTTCTTTTGAGCTGCGTTCACTGGTAGGTTATTGAAACTATTGGAATGGGCCTCGGCTGTTTCTAAGGAAATTGCTTGATTGTAAGCTTGATGGAGTGTTAGAGTAAGATTTTCTAAAAGCCTTTGCCTATATTTATTCGATAAGATACCTGATATAAAGGCGTCACGGATGTAATCGTTTCTGTTTGTTTCAGCGTCGACGGTAGTGAAGCCACAGTCTTTAGATAGTTGTTTTAAAACTTGTAAATAGGTATCTATACTTTCATCGGAACGTTGTTTTCGCGATGCAAGCATATGTCGTGCAAATATAATATTTTTGGGTTTCACAAACAGCTTCTCTAGTTTAACAATCGCTTCGTCATACTTATGAGTTTCACTTACGTAAGCATATACGTTAGGAGAAATATGGTTTACCAAAAGTTGATACTTGACTTCGTCCCATTGATCTTTAGTCGACTGTGCGTCTTCCGCTGATGACAAAAGAGCGGTCGCCTTCTTCTGACTTGATAAGAAGTATTCAAATGTTTTACGCCAATGTTCCCATGTTTTCGATGCGGTAGTATCCGATGGGTCGGCATCAAACCTTTCTGGCTTTAGATATTTTTCCATGATTTTTTAAGCATAATAAATTGAAATAACAGACAAAACCTTTACGTAATACAAGGTTTTATTATGCTTAAAAATGCGATAATTTATAAGACACAACTTGTCAATGATAAACTGACAATTAAATAAAAATAAAATGTTGCTTATAGACGGAAGAAGTAAAGAGTTTATATCACGTGGACTTAATCCTTGCTTCCCACAGACCTCCGAAATTTGGCGAACGAGGGGAGATGAAGAGCCACTAAATACAAACAAAAATATAGCCACCAATGGGAAACGGACCCTTTACTAAAAGGTAAATGCTATTTATGTTATAATAAAAATATATTAGTATTCTTTCATAATAGCATCCGATAAGTAGTAATCGTGTATCGGAATCCAATAAGTGTCGTGTTGCATTATTATAAGGCAAGTACGATGTTAAACAAGAACTAAAAGAACGTGCAGGCAGTTTACGTTTATCTGTGGCGGTTCTACGAATCTTTGTCGACTAACGCCCGATATTAATAATCAATCCTGATCCAATTTTTGCCATCTGAGATCGATATTCCAATCCATTTTTCGGAAAATGCTTGCCAATAACCTATCTGCAGATTGATTTTAATATCCTCGGAACCAATCTATCTATGGGAGGACGGATCACTGACAAAAGATTGGCCTCTGTTCGGAAATGACAGATTTTGCTTGCCAATAACCAATCTGTCCATTTTGACATTTGGTTCGATCGTTGTAAACAATCGCAGATTGCAATCCAAGAAATTTCGAGGATTGTAAGAAAGTAATCGTTGGTACTACTTACGATTTTGAACAAGTCATGGCATTTTCAAGTGATAGTGATATGGAGGTCCTTGCTCTGTTATCCGACTGGGACACCGACAGCGACGCTGATGATAGACAACGTGCTGATTCACGAAGACTAAAAAGGGTGAACTACATGCAAAGTCTTGATGATGCTGAATTCACCTTCAGATTTAGGTTATCTAAAGCTGCAGTGAATTCTCTATTACCTCAGTTGATGCCGTTTATCCGTGTAACTTCTACAAGGTATGCAAACTAGTTAGACACAATGTGTACATGTGCATTTTATCTTTTGTAACTAGTTGTTAGAATTGTGTATATAAATTGTCATTGAGTTATTAAAACTAAGAAGCCTCTTGTGTTAACTCTAGTACTAACAAAAGTGTTTATTCTGTAATAATTTTATTTTACAGGAATCATGGTGTTTCGCCACTCCATCAACTATTGTTATCGTTACGGTTTTATGCACTAGGTACTATGTTGATATCTGTAGCAGACTTTGTTGGAGTGTCTATATCAACAGCGGGAAGAATAGTACGTGATTTATCTTCTGCAATCTCGTCCTTGTATGATCAGTACATCTATGTTCACCAACAAAGTGCAGAAAAATTCTACCGAATTGGACACTTCCCTCGAGTTCTTGCTGCCATTGATTGCACTCATATACGTATTCAGTCACCATGTGAGTACTTATTTAATACCACGTGTATGAATAATAAGTTAATATAGTAATATTCTTCTTTGGTTTATTTTAGGTCATAATATAGGTGAAGAATTTAGAAATCGTAAGGGTTACTTTTCCCTTAATGTCCAAGCGATCTGCGATGCTGATTTTAAATTTATGAATGTGGTAGCGCGGTGGCCAGGTTCATCACATGACGCCACAATTTTCAACAACTCTATTCTTAGAGGTATGTATATATTACTACAGCTGTTTTGGTAATATTACTTATTTGATATTAATTATATTATGAATATTTGCAGCCCAATGTGATGCAGGTAACTTTGGTAACCGCTGGATGCTTGGTGATAGTGCTTATCCAAACAGACCCTATCTGCTGACACCACTTCTAAATCCTGTTAGCGAAGCAGAACAGAATTATAATCAAGCACATATTAGAACAAGGAATACCATAGAAAGGTAACTATTAAAATAGTATGGTTTTATAGAAGCTAGCCAAGGCTACCCAAAATCATATAGTAGCAGGCTTTTAACAACATGATTTTTATTGTTTTAGAACCTTTGGGGTCTGGAAGCGAAGGTTTCCTGTTGTGGCACTTACAATGCGGTTATCATTGCCGACGACCCAAGCAGTAATAATAGCCACTGCAGTGCTGCACAACATTTGCAGGAGTTATAACCTGGAGGAAATTCCTGCAGAAGTGGACCTGCCACCAGCAGAGCCCATAGAATATTTAAATAATGAAGATCAAGACATCCGGGAAAGAGCTGATCTTATAAATAATTACTTCCGGTAGCAGATGAAAGTGATACTTTATTGTATGTGCTTATATAAAAGAAAGTTTGTAGGTATTCAGAAAATAAAACAACATAGCTATAATTCTCATGTTTTATTTACAACAAATAAGAATCATTCTGTAATATTACCTATATTAAATTAAAAGTATAAAATTTTGAGTACAAAGATAGTCTTTATTTGCCTTAATGTTAAGCTATACAGTATACATATCAATTGCATGCAAAATAATCATAAAAAAGTTAAAAGTTATACAAGTTTGTGCTAAATTAAAATGAAATAATCAGGGATTCCTTAACTTATCTAATTCTAAATTTAATTTTTCTTTTTCTAATTGTAGTTTTTCATTTTTCAACTTAAGCTCTATATTTCTTAATTTTAAGTGTTCATTTTCTAAACTAATATTTAATAATTTAGCATCCACACACTGTTTTTTGGCATGAAAGTATTCAGCGATTGCACTATTTCTAGCCGCCTTGCAATCATCTGTTTTCACTTTCTTTTTCACTGGAAAAAAAAACAATATGTGTTGTTGCTAATTTTATAGGATTGAGGCCGGTGAAAATTACCAGTTAACTAGTTTATTTAGTAATTACAGGTTTTTGATTTCTCACGAGCACGTTTTATCGTATAGTCTCTTGGCTAATATATTTTTTCTTCTCTGCGTCACTTCCTTGTGTCCACTCATAGACCACACACAATGAGCTTGCTGTCCTCTGATTGGCTGACCAGCCGTCGCGTGTTCGCAGCCTGGCCAATCGCAGCGGTCGATTAGTGCTTGCCGTTTAGTTCACCGTAGACATCGTCGAGAGTGTAGTGACGTGGAATTAGTAGATAATGCGGCAACATGCTCCCGGCTTTGGAAACGTTAGGTTCCAAGAAGAAGTGAAGAAGTATGAACGCCCGGCAGCTACCGCTTGTTTAGTCAATCAGTGAGAGGCAGCGGGCAAATTTTTGAAAACGCCCGTCTAGTTATGCCGTCTGCTTTTCTTATGTCAGCCACACGCGATACGCCATCCTTTCCAGGGTAAGTTTTCAGGATTCTTCCTAAGCTCCACCTTAATGGCGGCATATTGTCATCTTTGATCAGAACTAGCGTGTTTTCCTTTAGGTCATCTTTATGCCTATGCCACTTGCTCCTGGTCTGCAGTTCTGACACGTACTCCTTAGCCCAGCGCCTCCAGAAGTGCTGGCGTATCTGCTCAACCCTCTGGTATCGCGTAAGGGGGTGCTCAGGAACATCGTGAATGTCAGCAGGTACAGGTGCAGTTAGTGGACGACCAATCAAAAAATGAGCTGGAGTAAGGGGAAGGAAGTCAAATGGATCAGTGGACATAGGAGTTAAGGGCCGGGAGTTGAGAACCGCTTCAACTTGCACTAACATCGTAGTGTACTCTTCGAAAGTAAGATGAGCATTACCCACTACACGCCGGAGGTGATGCTTACAGCTTTTTACCCCAGCTTCCCACAAACCCCCAAAATGGCTAGCATAAAATGGAATCATCTTAAATTTAATGTTTTGTGAAGTTGCATATTCTTTAATATCATCCGAACAATCATTCAATAATTTTGAGAACTCATTCATCACACCAACAAAATTCTTTCCATTATCAGAAAATATCTCACTCGGTTTACCGCGTCGCGAAATAAAACGTTTGAGAGCTAAAATATAACATTCTGATGAGAGGTCGCTTACAAGTTCCAAATGGACGGCGCGAGTGACAAAACATACGAATAAACATATGTATGA
This sequence comes from Antitype chi, assembly GCA_947359405.1. Classification (NCBI taxonomy): domain Eukaryota; kingdom Metazoa; phylum Arthropoda; class Insecta; order Lepidoptera; family Noctuidae; genus Antitype; species Antitype chi. The sequence continues at coordinate 12,880,261 of OX375811.1, read as the reverse complement.
TTTCTGTAATTTCGCTCCCCTACCTTTACGAGTCAATGTGAACACTGGCCCTGCATAGTCCACGCCACATCGTAAAAAAGGAAAGCCTGGATCCAGGCGCTCTTGTGGCAGATTGCCCATAATTGGATTAACCGTGGTCGCGCGCAGTCGTGCACACTTAACGCAGGCATGCACTACCCTTCTTGCGAGGTTCCGACCACCGACCGGCCACCAAGCCTCTCTTAACGTAAATAGAAGCAGCTGTGGCGCAGCATGCATTGTACGGTGATGCTCGCAACGAAATAGCAAAACTGAAAACCAATGTTTAGCTGATATTAAAATTGGATGCTTCTTATTGAAGCTAAAATGTTGAGAATTTTGTATGCGCCCACCGACTCGTATCAAATTATTGGCATCAATAAATAAATTCAACTTAACTAAATGAGCGTTCTTTATACTCTTTTTTTCTCTGAGTGAATCATACACATCACCAAATGATTCTTGCTGACTTAATTTAGCTAATGTTAATTCCGCATATTCAAGCTCTTCTACGGTCAATGAACCCGTCCGCCGATCAATTTTCTTGCGCGTATTGTTTATGAATCGAAATACATAAGCGGCGGCATGCTTCAATCTGGAATATTGAGAAAACCTCTAAAATGGAAACAAATTAATATCACTCAAATTATTTAATACATGACAAAGGACTAGTAGGACTAGTAACTAGTTTATTTAGTAATTACAGGTTTTTGATTTCTCACGAGCACGTTTTATCGTATAGTCTCTTGGCTAATATATTTTTTCTTCTCTGCGTCACTTCCTTGTGTCCACTCATAGACCACACACAATGAGCTTGCTGTCCTCTGATTGGCTGACCAGCCGTCGCGTGTTCGCAGCCTGGCCAATCGCAGCGGTCGATTAGTGCTTGCCGTTTAGTTCACCGTAGACATCGTCGAGAGTGTAGTGACGTGGAATTAGTAGATAATGCGGCAACAATATGTTAAGAGTTGTTTAATGCACATTGCTCTTAGATAAATATTTTTTTAAATAAAATAGGTAAATTAATAAGAGATATAACTATGGAAAAGCTAGCTTTACCATGGCTTGTACCCATATATTTTTAGAGATAAAATTTAGATCCATAGCTATGTCTCATCATTTCATTATACATATATAAGAAAATTATTATACATAAGGATTTCAATGACAATTACCTGCCCTAGGTGTACTAAATGTGAACCTCTTGGGTTTGACTGGTGTAATGTTATAAATGTTGTTTATCGCCTGACTATCAGTCATGACAACACCACCATCATCACAGATCACAGGCTCAATACCCTGGTCAACAGGTATTAAAACAGCATCGTCAACTATCACCCTTTCATCACAAAAGCCATCACCACTACCACCATCATCACCACCACCAATTGTCAAAGACTCTGTCTCCCTGTCACCCCCAAATGGTACCGTGAATCCACTGGCAGTACTACCTAGTAAGCCAGTTACTCGGTCTAAAATGTCATCTGGTGGTATGTAGTCAGCGGGGCCACCACCAGTCTGAAAATAACAGTCAATATTAATATTGTGGGATTGATTAATTAGGTTTAGTCATAATCTAAATAGAAATGAGTAGTATTGTAAATGGGTACCGTTAATTGGTTTATCCTGATTTTAGTGCTGCGTTTGCGTGAGTTCTTTTTAAAGTTTTCCCACTTCAAACGCAGCTGCTGTGGTGTCCTAGGGCCGTTCGTAGCATTGGCATTGAAACTTTCTGCCAAACGAATCCACTCCTCATTTTTTAATTTGTTGTTGGTGGCGTTTGTCGTTTTTGTGGTGATAATTTTACTGCTTTCAATCAGGTCTAGCAGAAACTTTGATTCCTCTTTGGTTAGAGGCTTGCCTTTTACCTAGTAACAGAAAAAAACGTTGATAAACATCGGGATCGGGAACAGCGTCACCTCCGCACCGGGAAGGCGCGAAATAAGATGCATCACTTACAATCATACAATATTACAATACTTACAATTTCGCAGTCCATTATAGGTATCTGGTACTTAGGTAATACACACACAGATCAAATAAAGTTCAATTTATAGCTAATTATTACAAATGAGCAATAATAATATTAGTTCTTCCTTCGGTAGATACGCTAAACAAATAATAACAAAAATGCATTAATGCACAGTGCAGCGTCACTGTCAAGACGTTAAATTCACGTTCCGTTCCTTTTATAATAGTTGAAGTATTATAATTATAAATATAATTTAACGATGATTAATTTTACGGGGTTTTAGACACGTACTTATTGTGTTTTGATAAAAAGTATATTTTGGTGTAGTTTAGTGACTAGTTTATTTTCATAAAACACAGAATCTAATGCATTGCATTATCAAAATTATATGTGAAACGGAACGGTCGGGAGGGAAAGGATCGCTCGCAATCTGGATCGAAAAAAAAATAACGATTGCATAGTTTTCATATTGGCATGTGGGAGATCGATCGCGCAGTGAACAGCAATCTTAGATTGACTCTATCCTTGGATCAGAGATACATTATTAATCTCGGGCGTATATGAGCATTAATCTTAAGCTTGCTCAGACACATACATAGATAAAGCGACAAGCGTCATTCTGACTTCTGTCAGTCACATTCGGTCTCAACTCAGTGTTACCAAGTAAATGAAATTTATCCAAATCTGGAGAAAATTTTCTGGTTGATGTTAAGCCTGTTTTTTGTTTAGATTGGATTGCTTCGGATCCTGCAGGAGAAAATAGTGCATACTGCAAATACTGTCATGTATTCTTAGTCCCGCATAAAAAGGGCCTACTATATCACGCTCAGAGTAAAAAACATGAAATAACTGTTTATTTTAATAAAACAGCAAAATCTTGTAAGCAAATCATTATTATTACCGTATAGCGCGGCGCAAGCCGACGCTCGTAATTTTGTTGCCATGAGTGATAAACTTGTGGCAAATGAACTGCGGGCGTTTCTGCAGCAGAAACTGGACGTGATGGACGAGGTGTCCGCCATCCAGATCTGTGTGACGAACTTCAGCGAGGACGACATTGCTGCTGTTCCGGTCGCTTAATAAAATCGACCAGATGGTGTCTCGTCGGCGCGACGAGACAACGAAAAGTGTGCAAGACATCATCACGCTTCTAAAGGCTACCAATCCCGATGACGGTCCGACATTTGTGGCGAGAGGGATCTGAACAAGTTACCTCCAGTCACATTCGACCACGTCGACATTACGAGCTTGTTGAAAGACATTGTGTCTTTGAAGGTTAGTCTAGCTGATGTGCAGAGGAAGTCGCAGACCTGCGCACAGAACTCGATGAGTTGCGCAATTCAGTGGCGTTAATTGGGTCACCTGCACGTGTAAGCAATGTAAATACGCGTCGAGGTGTCGGCTGCCCAGACACTTCGGTCACCAGTTTGGCGTCAGCAGTTTTGCCGCCGGCGCCGACTGCTGAGTCTGCGTGTTGCGCCGTAAGCGTACCTCGTAGCCCCGCTCCCGTACCCGCAGCTCCTCCCCGTAGCGCTGCCCGACCGACGCGACCATCTGGCCCGTTGGCCACTGTGAGCACTCCCACTGCTCCCTCCCCAAAGCCCGTGGCTATAAAGAAAACGAACCGGGCCGTTGATGACGGCTTCATGACGGTGCAAAGGAGGAAGCGCCAACAGAGTAGCCGTTAGAGCCGCTGCGGCAAGGCTCCTACGGAGCTCAACGAAAAGCTGCGTGCTGCGAAGCCGAATACCCCGGTGTATATTTCCCGTCTCCACTACACTACCGACGCGGAAGACATCGTGAAGTACGTGTGCCAAAGGCTGAATTACGCGCCGTGAGTGCAGCTGCTGGAGTCGCATCGCAACGTCAACTTTAAGGCGTTTGTGGTGCGCATACCAACATGCTACCTGAATCTGGTGATGGAAGAAAGCTTTTGGCCACTGGATGTGGTATTCCGCCGCTTTCGCGGACAAGTGCCACCGGAACGCACAAAGACTTAGTGCAAACAAGTGATACTAACATAGTTTTAAGTTTTATTTACTAAAACAATTTGTTATTATATTATGTATATTAGGTTAAGGTATTTATCTATGGGTCTTTGTAACCTGAAAATAAATGGTTTATTATTATTTCCTTATTATTATTTTAAATCACATTTAAAAAGTAAATACCAGATGAAAGGAAAATTGCAGAATTGAAGATACATTGTCGAACATTCTTTAACAAGAAATGTTGACCATTTGGGTAAAATGCTCCTCAAACTTGACACCAAGTCCGAAATCTTAAATAATATAAAACTGCATAGAACTAAATGCACAATGTTAGTAAAATATGTTCTGGGTCCATGTATGTTTCAAGATCTACTGGAAGAAATTGGAAACTCTCCTTATTCTATAATTGTAGATGAGACTACCGACGTAACTACCACAAAGGTGTTATGTATGATGATTCGCTTTTTTTTCAAAGAAGAAGATTGATTTGGTTATCACGTTTTATAAAATAGTCAAAGTTACAGATTGTGATGCTACTTTTTACAATTTAGTTTGCTTCACTCTGCAAGAAGATGGACTTCGTGTCGAAATGTTAGTTGGCATTGGTTTTAATGTCATGATAGGAAGAAATAATTTCCTTGCCGCTCTTTTGAAGCAAAAGTTACCTGATCTGATCGTGACAAAATGTACAAGTCACTCCTTGCATTTATGTGCAGAAAAGGCGGCGATAACTCTACCACGTCAACTTGAGTTTTTGATACGTGAAACACATTACTGGTTTGCTTATAGTTCCTAACGTCTGGATGCATATAGTGATCTATACGAAGTAATGAATAATAGTAGGAATCCAAAGAAAATTGCAGGTTTCTGTGGAACTCGTTGGCTAGCGCGATACAACGCTATTACTACAATCCTTTATCAATGGGAAGAATTGAAACCTTTATTCTTAATCTCAAAGAGAGAATACAAATGTTACATGGCAGAAAAAATACATGATGTAATGAAATGTCCTGTATTCAAATGCTATCTTATTTTATTTTTTAAAGCGCCTGTAACCCGTTGCCAGTCTCAACATGTTATTTCAGAGTGAAAATGTAGAATAAATCTGTTAAATTACTGGAGGACGGTTATTTGTTATTGAGAAGGTTGCTACAAAAACGGGTTGTACCCGTACAACTTGAGAAAGTGAGTGACAAAGATTTAATAACAATTGACTTCAAACAATAATTAATGCAAATAAGTGCGTGCTATTAACCTTGGACATGACACTGAGGTCCTATTGCGTGGAATAATTGAGAATGAAGCGTGCGAACTTCGTGACCGCTGCAAAAACTTTATGGTTACTTTGTGCTCAGAGGTGCAAAGTAGAACTCCTGAGCACATTCATATATTGAAGTCAGTATCATTGCTGACCCCACAAATTGCCACCTCGCAAGTGAAACCTGCTCTGATACTCTTTCTGCAAATGTTCCAAAGAGAGGAGGTTTATTGTAATAAGGCTGAAGCAGAATCCGAATGACATATTTCGTATCACAAAGAATAGAGGAATACGTCGTCCAGCTTATCATTTTGGGCTGAGGTTAATAACGATTTAGATGCAGGAAGAAAATAAGAGGTTCGTTGCCATCTCTAAATTTGCTTTGACTGTATTGTCCATGCCGCTACCAAATGCTACAGTGAAAAGAGTTTTCTCCATTTATTCGATCATCAAAAATAAGCTTCGGAGCTGATTATCTCTTGAGATGTTACAACATTTGATGGTGGTAAGGTACAGCTTAAAAATAAATTATAAGTCTTGTGTTACATTTACTCCGACAGATATTGAAAAAGTTTTTGAATAAAATGTACGATTTCTAGAAAAAAAATACTGCAGATGACATAGAAGCCCAGACTACTATGGATGCATTCCAAGAATGTTGGGAAACGGTGTAATAGTTTAGGTATTCGTTTATTAATAAATTGCATCTATACGTAAATTGATTTGTTTTGATTTAAACAAAAATAGGGCAAAAAAAGTGCCTAATTTAGGGTAATTTCGCCGAGCGTTAGGGTTAAAAAAAATTGGAGGATGGCGAGTGAGCGTCATTCAGTTCAGTCAGTTCCGTAAAGGTGGGTACTGACCAACGTTACAAGGTGTAATGTAACATTCGCATCGAGCGTGTTACTCATCGAGCATGTTACGCAGTGTCCTTAAAATCGACGTAACATGCTCGTCAAAACTCTGTGCTCCGTCGCCGCCAGTTCACTCCGAGATGGCCGACAGCGAGGACGTATTGGGAACTTTGATTCTACTTAGTTATTGTTTCATCCAAGTGAAGAAAAAGAAAAAACGTTACTGGACATCAAACTTATTTAAAAATAGAGGCGTATGTGGTGGTTTGTCATTGATAGCAATATTAAAAAACCAAATGATTACTGGACAGTATAAAAACTTTGTACGCATGTCTCCGATTGATTTTGAAGAACTATTGAATTTAATTGGACCAAAAGTACATAAAAACGATACAAATTATAGAAAAGCTATCAGTGTCACGGAACGGTTAGCACTAACGCTTCGTTTTTATGCTACAGGAGATTCCTATACTAGTATGCAATATCTTTTCAAGATATCAAAACAACGAATAGGATTTATAGTGAAAGAGGTCAGCGAAGCCCTTATTGGAGCATTAAAAGAATATGTAAAGGTATGTATTAATTCAGAAAATGTAGTCATTACATATCAAATTAAATTAAATCACCAAATTCTGACATAAAATTGTTCACTCATAGCTGGTGACCCATAGTCATTTTGATGGGACGTATTTGATGCAGGAGTTTCAGGGCTTTGCTGTGGCTCATAGTCATTTTGATGGGACGTATTTGATGCAGGAGTTTCGGTCTGTGGCATCGATGAGGCTCTGGAAGTTGTTGGTCGTGTAGAGTAGCCTGAATAACTGTAGCTGTTCATTCCATTTCCAACATAGTCATACTCTCCGCGATCAGCACTGAACAATATATTTGATATATAATGCTGCACATGTATTTTTGTTGTCTTTGAATAAGATCGTAATTTATTTGCCAAAAACATACCATAGGCTTCACATTCGTCAGGTCTGTGCGAAGTTGCCTCCGTTTGCTCGGTTCTCTTTTTTAATATATTTAAAGTAGATACCATTATCTCTTCTGGGCTTGGGGCTACTGATTTCTTCCTTTTTGGAGGAGGAGGGCAATCATTGTCGCTTTTTTTGGCAGACGGAGGGCAATCATCAGGCAGTTGTTCTGAAGCACCTTCATGTCCACGTAGCTGAAAATAAATATTAATTATTATTTCAGACGCCAGAAATACCGGAGCAATGGCTGGTTGTAGCAAATGACTATGATACTTTGTGGAATTTTCCACATTGTTTAGATGCAATCGACGGTAAACATATTTTACTGCAATCACCGATCAACAGTGGCAGTGAATTTTATAATTACAAGGGTTTCTTCAGCATCGTATTACTGGCAGTTGTTGACGCGAAATATAACTTTTTGTATGTAAATATTGGGTGTCAAGGAAGAATATCTGATGGAGGAGTTTTCAACAACTGTGTTTTAAACGAAAAACTAAAAAATAATGCACTAAACCTCCCTCAGCCCACTGCGTTGCCAGCAAGAACAGAAGAAATTCCATTTTACTTCTTTGGCGATGAAGCTTTTGCTCTTTCCCAAAATATGATGAAAGTATATGCAGGATATCATGAACGTGGTTGTAAAGAAAGAATATATAACTACCGACTTTGCAGAGCTCGTAGAGTAGTGGAAAATGTGTTCGGCATATTGTCAGCAGTGTTTAGAGTTTTGCGGAAACCAATGTTGTTAGAACCGAAAACCGCGACATCTGTCGTAACAGCAATAACATCTCTCCACATTTTTTTTAAGAAAAGGTAATAATGCTCATGTATATACCCCTGCAGGTAGTTTTGACGAAGAATTGAACGGCCAGGTCAGATTAGGAAACTGGAGAGAAGGTAACAATGATATGACTAGTATGTTACCCTTGCAAATAAGACCGCGAAAGGCTACAACATCTGCTCACAATATTCGTAATGAAGTTGCTGAATACTGTATTCAGCAAGGGTCTGTAAGTTGGCAAGAAAATTATGCTTAAAATGGACTTACAGTATCTGTTGTGTCACGAGGTGTATTTCTATCCAGTAGAAATAACATGGATTTGTAAGCGAACCAAGTGCTGTGGTAAACTTCATCTGCACCTGAAATTTAATTTGTAATTAATATTGAATTATTTTAAATAAAAAGAAGCACTATACAGATTAATACCGAGTTTATATTGTTTTCCCCACACTAGCTTGGAAACACCTACTTCCCTCACTAATTTCCACCACCCCCCTACTATAACCCGCGTTAAACTTAATAAATAATTACGTACCTTTTCCAGTACCAGTTGATTGTTTAGTTTTCTGTTTTTCCCTCCTCAATGATGCCAGTAAACTTGTCATTTTCTTTTTACAGGCTTCTCTTTCGCTGTCGAGTAACGAAGCCAATCTATCCCAAGCGTCTTCTTTCTTTAATTTGTTATAATGCTCTGGGTGAGCTGGGTTCCACAACAGTGTTTCTTCTTTGTATTTTTCAATAAAATACAAAGTTTTCCGCGCATCAATTCCCAAGTCCTTATGACTTCTTGTTGTAGATTAGCCTTGCTTTTTAATTCACTTGAGTCCCAATTTAAACTCATTTGACCCCACATATTCTCAATTGGATTAAGATCCGGACTTTTAGCTGGCCAGGCTATAACAGTTATATCAGCTTGTGAACTTAGCCACTCCTTCACCATTCGGCATCGATGCACAGCACAGTTATCCTGGACGAAATATATTTGGCCTTCTGGGTACGCAACACGCACTGTAGGCAACATAACCTCTTGCAATATTTCAAGATATGTTTTCCCATTCAAGCGCCCGCCTACTTCTGTTAATTCGCCCGGGCCCATAGATGACATCCATCCCCAGTAACCTGAAAATAAGTTTTTTTTTTAGTAACATAATATTAGTTTATTAGATAGTAACTATAATGTTTAAGATATTGTGGTGATAAACATTGCTAAATAATAGCTTAATTTTTCATAATAATGTCGATAAAATGAAATCTGTCAAAACATGGAAATCTATAATTTATTTACTTTTAATAAAGCTGTTTATTCACCTAATGTTATTCTACCACTGGACCTGTTCGGTAATATGTTTTGTGGATTGTAGCGTTCGTTAGGTTTCCGCCATAGTATTTTTTTCCCATCATTATCGGACTTAAAAGTTTTTTCATCCGTGAAAATAACTATGTTATTTTCCCAGTCAAAGTCCATAAGCTCCTGGGCGAACCGAACTCTTGCTACCCGATGAGCTTCTGACAGTTGAATTTTCTTCGCTGGACGATAATTGTGAAGGCCTGCTGCGTGCAAGTGCCTCCGCACTGTGGCGATTGAGATGCCGTGTCGTTGAGCACTTGAGCGAGTGGTTGCGAACGGCGATTTCAAGTGAACATTTACGATATCACGGTGGCGTCCACACTGGTTTGTATAGATGCCTGAACATCTCCGCCCAAAAGGTTTTGACTTCACATCACCAGTATCCAAATAACGTCGCACCCACAAGCGCACCGTTTTTCTCTGTGTAGAAAATACATTTAAGTTAGTCGATCGAGTAACAAAGTTTACAAACTTTCAATTTATTTTTATTAGATAATATTAGATTTACCGCTACGCCCAGCTGTCTGGCAATCCCTTTAATGCTTGCATTTTGTTCGTAAAGAACCACAATCTTTGTTCTCAAGAAACTATCTATCATTTTATTTTAATTGTTTTTAACACAAACACGTTTATGTAGTATGTGAAAGGTGAAACCAAACTAGACTCATCAGACGGTAACCTCTAATAAATTAGTAAAATGTTTGCATAACTACCCTCAATTATTAACAAACTTTGCATTCGCTGCGTGTTCATAATATATCGATTAGACAGAGACAGACTTATAACCAAAGTAGATTGATGATTTCATCGCACTGACAACTACCTAACTGGCCTAGTTGGTAAGAGCTCGCGGTAATCAAAGGATAACCAATGCTATGGTTCGAATGTCGGCCGGGCAAATGAACACTTTTTGTATTATTCTTAACGATGTAAATGTTTGAATTGCAAAGTTGTAGCAAAGTTTTTAATACAACTGGGGTACCCAATTGATGAAGCCCACTGTACCTGAAGAAGACTGATTATGCGGCAGTTGCCCAATGTTTGATAGATTTTTTTGTTTATTGTTTTTAATGAACCGAATTATTTAAAAAAAGCACAAGTTTGTTATTTTTTATGTTTAAGCATGGTTCATAATGTTCCTAATTATTTTTAGTTTGTTGATATATTTTTTTATGTTTATGGTTCATAATGTTCCTAAATATTTTTTTAAAGCAAAACTGTTACAATTTTATTTATGTTCATGGTTCATAATGTTATTTTTCCTAATTACTTTTAAGAAGCGTAATAGATAGGTATTAATAATAATAATAATTTATTTATTTAACTTGACAACTTAGGTCCAATGGTTAGTACAAAAATAACTTATCAACTAAGGGTTAGTAATATTATTTAATTAAAACATTATTCATCCCTGCCGTACGAGCAACCGGACAGCATGCCTAAATATTGGTGCATCGTGTTTATCGGCTAGGGCTTTCAAAATGCTGTTGGTGCTAACCCTCATTCTGCTAATTAGGGACGCGGTCTTTTTCCTCAGAATGGCATAGAAGTCGTCGGTTCGCGCTACAGCAAACATGCCAGACGCGCTGCAGAACCGGGGTAACCTCAACAGCACCCTGAAACCATTATTATACTGCACACGCAGGGCATCTAGTGCCCTCCGCGTACAGTTGACCCACAAACTGCCCGTGTAGAACGCTTGACAATAAGCTTTAAACAGAGTTATTTTGACCTCGTTACTACAACGAGCAAATCTGTGAGCCAACATGTTACATCTGGCTGCTAGTGCCCTGCGCTCACGTTCAATGTCTACCTGATCCCGGAGGTCCTCGGTGACATAGTGACCCAAGTATTTAAATTGGCTGACCCTCTTAAGTGGTCGTCCATTGAGGGATATTGAGGGCTCGTAATTCAAATGTTTCCCGGGAGCAACAAAGATCAGGTATTCACTTTTCTTTTCATTATATAACAGGCCGTGGGTTGCCGCATACCTTTCACAGACGTTCAACATCTCCCTGATTGAGCCAGCCGTTGGACCCAGCAGCACCATATCGTCAGCATAGCTTAAATTATTGACGCTAACGCCATCTATTTTACACCCAACTGGTCTGCTGCTGAGTTCAACGATCAGCTCATTCACATACAGGTTGAAGAGCTTAGGTGAGGTTAACCCCCCCTGCCTCACCCCACACTCCAACCTGTACGCTTCAGACAGAACGTCTCCCCAACGAACTTGGTTTAGCTGGTTAGAGTACCAGTACTGGAACAAACCCGTTAACTCGGCTGGTACCCCTGCTCCCTTGAGCTTATCCCAAAGGACATCATATGACACAAGGTCAAACGCCCTTGAGAGATCAAGGAAGCAGGCATACACCGGAGTACTTCTCTCCTTATAGTATTGGACCGTCTGCTTTAGACAGAGGATCGCACTCTCAGTGGAAAGTCCAGGCCGAAAACCAAACTGTGCGTCATGTAAGGTTATCCATTTGTCAAGTTCCTTGTCGAGCAGACCGTCCAACACTTTGGCAATTACAGTGGCCAAGGATATTGGTCTGTAATTCGCCTTGTCCGATACATCTCCAGTTTTATTTTTCACGATCGGTACCACTATTGTTTTCAGCATATCGAGTGGAAGGTATGAGTGACTTACGCAAAGCGTGAAAAACAGTGCCAGCACTCTAGGTAGATGTACCCCAGCATACTTGAGGTGCTCGATGCTGAGACCGTCATGACCTGGAGATTTTCCCTTATCCATTCTCATGATTAATTCAGCTATTTGCTTGGCCGAGAAACGGATCGGTTCATAATCACGACTAGCCTCAACATCGATCACCTCTTGAGCCGGCCCAAGTGGAGATGATACCATAAATCGATCCTTGAACATGTGGGCTATGTCCTCCGGCGAATTACATTCCCCTACACTCACAGGGCGGCCCGGCCCAACTCTCAGCTTATTGGTCGACTTCCAGAACTCAGAAAAACTTTTAGACGCTCGGTGTGACGCTAATATGTCCATCTTTATCTGATCCTGATGATTCTGGCACCATTTAAGCCTACCCCTAAAAATCCTCTGACTCTGTCGCATTTCTTCCCAAATTCTACCAGATTTAGGCTTATTATAGAACAGCCAAGTTTGATACCTAGACCGAGCCTCCCCATAAGCGCCTCGAACGTGCTTGTTCCAGCCTGCCACTCGTCTTACTTTTTGAGGTTGCTTATCATCCCAGGCCTGCACAGCAGCCACTGACAAAATATTTACAATATTGCCATACATATGATCTAGAGCACGCCTATGTTCTACATTATGACACACACTATCTCCACACTTCTCAAACAACTCAGGATAGTGAATGTTCCTCAACTCTTTGTTACATAGATCCCGATACCCATCTATTGCCACCTTATTGCGTTCCCGCCATAAAACTTTGCTCTGCACTTTAGTTTCCTGTGCCACTTTTGACACGATTACATTTAAATCACACTCAATTATTAAGGGTAGATGATCTGACCAATAGGCATCAAGATCCACGATGACATTTGTTACAGTGTGCCACGCTGACTCCGTAACGACACAGTGATCCAGCCATCGCTGACTACCATTTATGTCACTGACATACGTAAAAACGTCGGAGTCGATACCTAATTTTTCCACATCAGCGCATATCCACTGATGATCTTGACAGTGGTTACATAGCTCAGACCAAAACGGCTGATGTGGATGAGAATTAAAGTCTCCTAACATGAATATTGTTTCCGTGTCATTGTTTTCTACAATGGCACTGATTTCACCCAGACAATTTGTGAATTCTAGGAGATTCTCTGAGTTGTCCGTCGGCAAGTAGACACTGAATATCATTACAGAGCGGTTGTCACTTAATGTCGCTTTTATGGCCGCTAGCCTGTTACTATTACAGTTAATAACACTCACAGTTTTAAATAATCCTCTGCGCCACAAAATAGCCACTCCCCCATAAGGGCGCCCTTTAAGAATACCTGCTGATGTATCTACCGCAGACTTCCCAGTGTATTCAAAGTCTTTATGTACGGTATTGAGAAGATGCACATCATGGGGGAGGAGCCACGTCTCTTGAAGCGCTAAAACATCTGCAAACTTACATATATCTCGAACACTGTCTATTGACCTCTTAAGCGATTTACAATTAAATGTAACAAATCTGTTTGAACACGCTTGTTTCAAGTACCTATCCATTACGATTGTTTCTGCACGATGCCCGACTCAGAGTTTACACTAACTCTGTCTTTATTTTTAAACTGCACAAACTGTCGAAAGTAAATACCTTCCGGCCAAAGAGCATCATCCAAAAACAAGGGTAGTTTGCTTTTTTCAACAAAGAATTTATAAGAACTATAACCACGCTCCTTCTTTGATATAATTTTTTCCAACTTAACAGTAATATGGGTCTTATCACGAATATAGTTCACAATATCATCATCACTAGTTTCCGTACATATGTTAGAAATATAAAGAGGTACCTGAGTCCACGCTGCCCTAAACTTCGCATTTAAATCATACGTTGCCTTTCCCGTGTTACTCACAAACTTATTCCGTAGCCTCTTTCTATTTGTTACCACAGTCCATTCGTCACTTTTGTCCCCTACTATCTTACTTGAATTCACAACTCGCAAAGTTTCTCGATTTACACTCGCTGCCAACGCTGACGCATACCCGTACACAGCCGTATTATTCACAATCGCATTCGACTCGGGCGCACTCGTAGTAGCGATCTCTGGGCCGTAGGTGGGGACACGGGTGCGCGTGTACTGAATAGCCGGTCTCTCGTTCGACACCGCTGCAGGGGCCTCCACGCGCAGCTTGTCTTCTAACGATGACTTAGTGCGTTTCCTCGGTGTAACCGAAACCGGGGTACAGGCCTCCACGTTGATAATATCCTGACCTTGTACACTCATGTCCGCATTATTTTTTATTATGTTTACGGTAGACGTATCTTGTCTAGAGGTCATTGCCCTATTTGGTAAATATTCTAAGCCTATAGGACCACTGTCACACTCATGTATTGTTGGTTAGATTTCTTTTATGTTTGTGATTCCTAATATTTTAATGTTAACATGATCATTTTAATCTGCGTACTGGTAGCTACCTTGATGACAGTAATAGACATACTACAAATTGTTATAAAATGTGGACTATTTGATGTTTCTATTATTTTTTTACGTATATACATATAAATTACATTTTTAAATATTAGAATATAAAATTATATAAAAACATTTAAAAATATAAAAAATAGTGGCCCATCGGCATCAGGAGCAGGGTCCAAGATGTCGGTGGTCAGGGCTCTAGAGAAAGGAACCTCCTGACTATGCGTGCCGTGTCTAGGAGTACTGCTTTCTGAATCAAGCCCTTGATCCAGCTGCGTAATGAGAGCCTCCTGAGGTGTTGGTCGAGGCTCTTCGCTATTAGGCCATTTACTGTAACGATTATCAGTACAATGATTGCTGAGTCCACGTCCCACATGTCGACAACCTCGTGAGCTAAGTCAAGATACTTGATTTTCTTATCTTGCTCAGCTTTCACGAGATTCTCGTCATGAGGGACAGCGATATCAACAATCATTGCAGGACGTTCTCGTCGATCTATCACCACAATATCTGGTTTATTATATTGACTTATTATACTGACAGGACTATTGTAGCCAGTCCTGTCAGTGATGATAGATCGATCCCAGTACAATGTGGCGTGACCATTCTCGAGAACTGGGTCGGGCACATACCTGTAGTATGGTACTTCAGACTCCACAAGGTTGTACTGCAAAGCAAGTTGCTGGTGGATAATCCTAGCTACTAGATTGTGTCTGTGCAAATACTCGCCGTTAGCAAGACGAGAACAACCGGAAACGATATGTCGGATTGATTCATTAATATTATCTTTATCGTAATTGTGTTACTATTACAGATTTTTTTTAATATCTTATAGATCATATTACCAGTTATGCCATTGTAAAACTAAAATTGAGAACTATTCATATGTATAATTTTGATTTGTGTTCCTATTCATAATAATATACCAAAACTCATTTTGTAACAAGTCGAATAAGTCATAGTTTTTATTTGTGATTGTTCACTACTTTTGTTGTCGTGTGAATGTTAACTGTGATTTACCTTTATAATATCTAACATATCCGCCCTGTCCTTAAGAAACTTAAGCAAATCATCTAACTTCACGAATGGTGGCTTGGTGTTAGCATTATAAAGTGTGCCCTGATATTGTTCCCATTCACGTTCGGTACTGGGATCCAACTTTGAAACGACCAAATAAATAACCAACGTGTCGCACGCATGCGTTTGTTCCCCCAGTGAGGAAAGCGCACGTAGTTTTCTTAGGACAGTGTCTATAAGTTTCCTTAATTGTGAAGCTGATTCTTTATGTAAAGAAGGAATCGCGTAAAGGGACTTGACGTGGTTGTGTTGCAATAGCCGTAAGTTGTTGTACCGATTCTCTAGCAGTTCCCATGCGTGAGAGTAGTTGCTGGCCGTAAATTCCAATGCACTAATGACTTGCGACGCACTATTCGTTAATGACGACCGTAAATAATGGAACTTTTGTATACAATCTAAATCCTCACGCTCATGGATCATACTACAATAAGAATTCTTTAACTCCAACCAGCGATCGTACGACCCGTCAAAGGTAGGTATTTTTATGTCCGGTAACTTTACACATATTTTGCTTTTAGTGACTACATCATTATCTTCAGGTAAATCTTTCTGCAGCATGAGTTTGCCTGTAGCTACTGTCTTTTAATACTGATCTTCAAAACGGCCTCGGTTTTCTAATTGTTTTGGAAGATCGAGCTCGTCTGCATTTTCCTCAATTAAACCTTGTAACTCGGTATAACTATGTAACAAACTCGAACTGTTATCCATACGTAACTGTAACTCTATTAATTGTTGTTCACTTAGCGGACATGTACATCTCGACCTGCCTGTAGAGCTTGAGGTGAAGAAGCAGCTGATTGAGCGGGAACCTGCCTGCTTCTTTCAGCTTGGAGTTCATCTTCTGTCAACTCGGGAACATCAATACCACCTGTTACACATAAGTTATGTAAAACACAGCAGGCTATTATAATTTTCCCTGCTGTTTCAGAACAGTAATGCAGTTCCCGAGCTGCCAAAAGACATCTTCATCAACCTTTTAATATACCAAATGTACGTGTTATGGTGGAGCGTGCACGCTTTTGGATAAAGAAGAGAAGATCAGAAGAGTCTTCAACAGCATTATCTATAGTGTCATAATATGCCCCTTTGAGCATAACCAGAATCACCTAAAATAAAAATAAAAAATATTATAAATGTGAAAGTTTGTGAGGATATATGAATGTTTGTTATTCTTTTATACAAAAACGGCTGAACAGATTTGTATGAAACTTACACAGAACATGGATTAACACATAGGATACTTTTTATCCCGGTAATGCAGGCAAAACGGCGGGTAGAAGCTAGTAATATATATTTGAAAGAAAAACAATTAATTCAAACATACCTTATAAATAAACTGTTTCATTCTGGAGACCCTCCATGTGGCTTCTTATGTCACACTCTCCAAATATAAGCGTCATGTGTTGCTGCACCAAATGAAGCATCCACATTTGTTATATGGCAATCACTGTCGCATATCTGGAAAAGGAGAAAATTTAATGGAACACACATAAAAAGTAAGTTAGTGGGATTAATGAAAATCAACAACAGAAAATATCACAATCAAATAATTAATATTTTATTCTTATAAGTACTTACAACTTGGGTGTTGAGTGAATGAAAATGTTTTCGATTAAAATATTGTTCCTCGTACTCAGTAGAGATGGGTCGTCGACGTATTTGGCGTCAACGAAACTAGACCGTCCAATTTCGTTTATCGACTAGTCGATCAACTAGTGGAATTCGTTGACTAGTTTACGCGTTAACTTTATAAACTTTGCGACGAAGTCTACGGCGGCGGCGGCGGTGACGCAGGCGATAGATTTGTCTCTCGCGTGCTGTAGGTATATTCATTTCAACTTCCCTTCATACTTTTCCAGGCTTTGGACTGGCTGAATACTGAATAGAGTTAAATATAAAGTTTTATTCACTATTCTGGCGTATTTAGAAGATCAACTGATTTTATGTACATTAATATTTTTTTATTATTAAACTCTATATGTATAACGACACTGAAGGGACTATTTACTTATTTAGAAGTTTACAAATATTTACATTAATTAAATAGGTACATTTATACAAAGCCAGTTAATCATATAGCATTCGAAAAAGCTCAATACTTTTGTAATTATGCACCGGTTCAACTCTGAGCTTAAGCGCAAGCAGTCAAACAGTGAACGACAAAATTTTTAAAATCTAAACAATGTAAAAACACACAAGCAAACAAGTCCAAACGGGTTTGTCTCGCTTCGTCCGAGCAGTCCATTCTGCCGTACGTTACTTAAAACACGGTTAAGCCTCAAACTGCCATTTTTTAGTTTTGAATCACACATTACGTTTTGAAAAATTCTCTATCTTTTGTGCTGGGTCCCATTACTGTACGACTTTTACTTTCCGAGATATAGAGCGGGTGTGAACCGTTAAGTAACATATTTTTTACAGTTTACTTTATTATTTAACAGCTATTCCTCAAATTTATGTTATAACACGGCAAAAGGATGGTAACGTTATTATCACGGATCGTTCCAAGCGATATTAATTTATTATAATACAGTTATCACACAATGCTGCACTTAAATTAAGCTATACGACCATAACCGTGTTATAATCAAGTACTTACAGGTGTGTCTGAGAACAAAAACTATGTTATAATAAAGTTACTATATAATAATACATTACATTATACTTATAGGCATTTAGCCTTTTTTCAATAAAGTTTATCGATGGATTAAAGTGTAAAATTCTTTACTAAAATACGACTATACAGATATGCTAGATTAAAATCTAGTTAAACCCAGAAACATTTTTGAACCGCGGTCCCCCGCGTTCCCGGTTTCCTCGGCCATTTCGCTACCAGCGACGACGGGGAGCGCTCGTGTGTGTGTGGAGCGGAGCGGCGGCGCGCCATAAATGTTTTACCATGTCGCGTCATACGTACTCAAGGTAAGGTTTTTATAATTTCACTAAATAGAATAGATGCATCAGTGAATTTAATAACCTATGTAATTAGTATGTAGATAATCGATATTTATAATATTTTCTTAAAATAAGTATTACATTCATTCAATTACGTAGTGGTAGGTGACAGGTATATAACCTTTAGCTTATAAATATTTGATTGGAACGAAATAATCCTTTTTCTTATCGTTCTGAAGCCGCTATGAAATCACACGCATCTCGAGTCAGGGTCAACGATGAGTAGGTGCAGCGCGTTGGGGCGGTATGTTTGAAACGAATACCTATCGGACATGGGCTTTCGCGCGCTTTTTTGCTTTTTACCTTCTTTCCTATTCTTACGCATTATTGCGTTGACGACGAGGATATAGAATAATAAAGTACCTACCTATAAGTTTTTTTTAAATTTTTTTTTTTTTTAAATTAGGTATTTAACTAATTGTGTCTGTCATTATTGTAGACGCTCCGGGGTTCCACAAAGAATTCAGAACATGATGAGCATTGTGAATAGAGAGGTCGTACCTGTCGAACCACCCAAATTACGTATTCAAGAACAAATCATTGGCTTAACAAGCATGCCAAATTCATTAAATGAAAGTGATCCTTCTAGTCCTTCAGCTAATAATGGCATCGATTTATATGCAAATCCTCAACCTGGTACATCAAAAGTTTCGGATTCCAGTTTCCTGTACTGCGATGAAACTATACCGCCGTCTTTACATTCTCTGTCTCCAATCTTCTGTGACTTTGATTCGGATGATTCGGTTAAGGACAAGGACTACGAGGTTACATCTAATTACGTCGATTCAAGTGAAGAGAGTGATACGGACAGGAATATTAAAAAAACACTTGCTCATAAATCCCAAATAAAATGCATATCTCAAAGAAAAGGTAAGAGAAGCTCTAAAGCAGAGAAAGAAAAATGTGTGCCTTCCTTTCCCAATAAAGTTATATCTCGACGTCACTCATTTAACAATGGCGAAAGAGCTGCTGTTCACGATCCTGTTTTCAAAAAGAGACGAGCGTCGACTGATGCTGCTGTTATTATATCAATGCCACCATTTGACAACCCAGCCACCAGTGATAATGAAGGTGAAGAAGGTTCAACAGCGCGGAAACGAAAAAAGTACAATAGCAGTGTGAAACAGCGAGAAATCCAAAGAAAAAAACAAAAACTTTTGAAATATACTGTAAAACCTGGATGTGACGAGAAATGTATAAAAAAATGTAGTTCTGTATTTGATGAATCTGAACGTGAGAATATAAATAAAACATATTGGAGTCTGCAACGCGGGGAAATGAGAATGTTTATAAGGTCAAACTATATTGTAGCCATTCCCAAGCGTAAGTACACATCTGACCCTAAAAGAAACCCCAAAAGAACTTTTACGCTGCAGAAAAATGACGGAACCGTAAGACAAGTATGTAAAATTTTTTTTTTAACAACTTTAGGTTTCAATAGAAACAATGATCTTATACTTACCACCTGTCTCGATACTGAAAAAGATACAGATAAACGTGGTAAACATACCAAGAAACCGGCGTTTAATCGTGATTTACTCAACCAACATGTTGAATCATTCAATCCCAGCGCTCCTCATTACCGTAGAGAGCACGCACCAAATCGGCGTTATTTGCCCAATGACATTAATATAAATTTTATGTATAAAGACTTTTGTTCAAAAAATCCCGAGTCAAAACTCAGTTATGACTTATATCGATCTCACTTAAAATCAATGAATATATCTTTCACTCGGCTCGGGAATGAGGAGTGCGAACAGTGCGAATCATACAAACATCACACTAAAGAAACAAGCCATGATGTTCGTAAGCAATGTTTTCCTGATTGTGACACTTGCTTGGCTTGGGCTAAGCATCATGATCGATACAAAAAAGCTAGAGCCCTTTATGATGCTCACAAAGCTATAAAGCAAAACGAAAATAGTATTTATTTCAGCGGCGATCTAGAAAAAGTTATCATGCTGCCTAGAATGGAGATGTTCAAAGCGGTTATATTTTGTCCCCGTTTGACGCTCTTTAACCAATCCTTTGCACCGGTTGGAAAAATATCAAAGGAATCGAAACCTCTTGCTGCAATTTGGCACGACGGAATAGCCGGTAGAAAACAAGAGGATATTATGAGCGCGTACTACAGTTTTTTCCTTCGTCATCGAGACGTTCAGAATGTTAATATCTGGTTAGATAATTGTACATCACAGAACAAGAATTGGCTGTTTTATTCCATGTTAGTCGACCTAGTAAACAGTGACGTTATAAGTACAGAAACAATAACTTTACACTACTTCGAACCCGGCCACACCTTCATGAGCTGCGACCAGTTCCACCATCAAGTGGAACTTGCAATGAAAAAGAAGGGTAAAATATATGACTTTTCAGATTTTGAGGAAGCTGTAGCCTCTGCAAACAATGGCAGAGTAACTGTCAAAGCGCTACAAGCAAATGAATTTCTCAATTTACCCAATAATGTCTCTGAGCGGCGAATTCAGCAAGCATGCCCTAGAGTCTATCTGAAAAATATAACACAAGTCTCGTTTAAGAGGTCAAGTTATGACATGTTGTATAAAAATGATTTTAGTGATGAATACTCAAGTTTTAAATTTTTAAATGACAAGTACTTAAGAAATCCACGTACCAACATAAGCTTCCGGACACAGCCGAAAGGCATTGATGAGGAACGTAAATCTAACTTAATAACTAAATTGTCGCCTATCATTCCAAAACATAAAATGGTATTTTGGAATGGATTGCCTACAAACAATAACACAGAAACGACCAAAAATTCAAGGAGGACTACCTAAACCTAAGAAAGCCATTTTAAATACCCAAGTACCTACAATTCTTTTTTTATTTTAATATAACTACTTAAATGTATATATTACTTAGTGCCATAAGACTAAATAATTATATTATATATTAAATTATTTAGTCTTTATTATTAATAATTATATATTTATTACTAATTATTAATTATATTACATATTAAACCTAATAGGGACCCCTATTAGATTTAATTCTATATAGAGGACTCAGTTGATTACATGATTGTGATAATTTTTTAGTTAAAGACTGATTATATTGTAAAATTTAGAAAGCTATATAATAGTCTTAAGACTGAAGAAAATTGTTATAGCAGGTTGTTTTATGACAACTGCAGCTAGTGAGATAGATGGTTATATTTTTTTATTATCTTAAGACACTTTTCACTCCAGGGTTTTAAGTTAGAGAATGTTTTGATATTAAGATAATATTGTGATTTAATTATGAATATTACTAAGCCCAAATGTCAAAAATAATTATTTATGTTATTGATAACCATTTAAAATTGTTTGAAATAAATGATTAATAAATAATTTGTTTAATTTGCTTGCTTGTTTTCTTTTTTTTTCTCGAATAATTGTAAGTCATTGCTTATCTATAAAACGGCTAACCGCGAGCGAAGTATGAGTAGCCTTGTTTTAAGTAAGCAATACCGTTTAACTTGACGCCGCTTAATATATTATTACACAATTACTTGATTATAATGATCACTAAGTGCCTTGCAAAAAAAAATGAACTTTAAATCTTTAAAGTTCATTTTTTTTTTGCATGATTATTTTATTTCTAAGGGCGCGCGGACGAATGAATTGCCCTCAGAATCGACTACGTTCTCGCGACGGTCGTCGCGTTCCGGGTTTCAGCTACGCCGTCAAACGCGGCTACGTATTCGACTATTCCATCGAATAACGGTGAACCGTCGATTCGTTCACTGGACGTCGACGGTCGAATTAACTAGTCCATTCATTCAACGCCCATCGCTAGTACTCAGAAGGTCTAACAATTGCAATATGAGTGCAATCAATGCACCCAATCACACCAGGAATTATATTTATACTTATATTTCTGATAAAATCTGCAACATTAATTAAATAGGAACATAACATTTATTCAAAATAGGTGCAGTAAGCTGATATAAATAATAAAACTTAGGAATAACTTAGATAGGTATATAATTATATACATACCGCCTCTTAATAAGATTCCTTTCATTTATATTTTGCGGGTATTTTATGTACTTCCTTAATAGATGGGGGGTGCATTGAGGATAGTGGTGACCTCCTGCAAACAACGACATACAGTCTGTTAGTGCCATGGGCCCGTCCATGTTTTGCCCGACAGACCCGTGGTTACTTCCTCGGGCATAAAAATTCAAGGCCGTAAGGATCTGGAAAAAGATGAGGATTGTGAAATGTGAACAGTGAAATGCTTATTTTTATTGAAGAGAATGATAATAAAAAATATACACCACCTTAACTGTGGGCTCGATTCCATGACACCTTGCCTTTGGAGGTAATAAAGGCGCTATTTCCTGGCATAATTCCTCGAATAATTGCCGACTGAGTCTGGAATTTCCTATAAACTCTAAGTCGGGAATTTGACTAATATTAAGTTGATTGCGCAGGCGACGCCGGTTCCATCTACGCTTTAAACGTTCTTCACGTAGAGCAGGCGCGATTAAGAGTATTCTTGCAGCCATTTCAAGCAAATTTATAACAATCCACGCTAACGAAAATCAAAAGATAACACTTTTAGTTTCGTCAATTTGAGGTTAAAATTCCGAACAATCATCTGTCAAATTCAAGTGTTCGTTCGCAACATTTAGGAATTGGAGTAGGTTTAGAGAATCTGAATGTCAAACAAGGTTCGTTCGAATTAAACTTCAGAACGAATGGAACCGTGGTAAGAAACATGCGAAATTTCGATGGAAACTTAGCTTTTCGTTGAATAAGAGTAGACCCCCAGGGCCGGACGCGAGAAATCGCCGCCGACGATCGCCTCCAAGAGGACACGGCGGTGCTCCGCCCAAGCCAGGCAGACCTCCACCATATACTCCACCGTGTCCTCAAGGCGATCTTACCAGTGGAAACACACGGGCGTTTCCTCCCGCCTTATCCGAAACAGGAACCTCCCGAAACAACCGTGTCCGGTGAGGATAATACACCATCAGCTGTAAATTTATTTAGTTACCTACAAACAAAAAAATAATAATCCAGTTTTACGATGCATTATTCTTTTGTCATTAATTTAACCACGTACGGAGCTGATCAGCTGTGAGTCGCTTGACCCCGGGTCCAAGCACGCGCGCGCGATCCGTTGTTGATTAATGAAAGAAAGAATAATGCAAGGTAAAAGTGTTTTTTTTTTTACTGTAGGTAACTAAATTAAATTACGGCTGATTGTGTATTATTCTTGTTAGGTACTAAATATTCTATTGGGGTAATAAAATTGGGGTCAATAAGATAGATAACCATACACCATTACAACTCCTCACACACACTTCTACACACCCACCCACACTGCACACTTAGATATGCTTAGAGGGTGCTAGCATGACATCCTGTTTGTTTTCTGATGCATAAAATAAGTGTAGTTATTAAATTGTAAATCCGTAATTGGCTGTAAGATTAGTTTATTTATCTTATATGAAATTGTTAAAGAGCTGTGGATTTTGTGAATAAATAAATAAAAAAAATAAAAAAAAAATCGTTTCTTTGGGAAAGTTGTTTGTGATGATGAATGAGTACAATCATGTGTTTAAATATCGGTCACTCCAGTAGGTACACAGATTACTCGATCTTTGACTTAGTAGAACACTTCACATGGATTTCGTTCGCGTTTGCGTCGTAAATTTTTCCGTTTCGTAGGTTCTTGATATACGGAGCACGTGCCTCCAGTTGGGTGCAATTTATAAGGGGTTTTTTCGAGGGATTTAAAGGCCTTATAATGCCAGTTACGACACAAAAAGTAAGGTTAAGTAGGATGATTTTACTTTGGCCATAGTCTAAGCATTGCCATTGTAACGTGGTAATGCCGCTAGTTTCTTGGGTACATTACCAGTCGACAGCGATGCAAATGAATTGTTCGACGCTATATTTTAGTTTGCAAATAGTTCAAGGTAAGTTAGAACATAATTTTGTTATTTTTATTAATTAATTAGGCATATGTTGTTATTTACCCACATTGTGGTATTATGTAATTTATTCATTTTTAAATAAATAAAAATACCAACATTTACCAAGCGTCATTTGTAAAACCTAGCATGTACCAAACTCCAATGGAAAAAGCCCATAAAATGTTGTTTTAATAAAAAAAATACTTACATTTACTAACACATGTTGGTAAATCCTAAGATTTACTGATATTCGCGCTTTTACAGTAACGTATAGATGTCGGCTTATCAAAAGATTAAAAGACATGAAATTATAATTGATTAATCATTGAAACAATGAACAGTGAAAACGCAAACACAGAATTTTACTAAACTAATCAATAAATACTGTGACTTGTGAGTCATGCAAATAGTACTGAATAGAATTATTATATAAATACCATGGATTTTTACTCACGTAAGTTTATTGCTTATAATTTTTTTGTATTTTTAAGTTCTTGTAGGTATATCACATATAATGCCGTAATAACAAATGAACTGACCATTTTTTTTTTAATAATACCATAGAATGTGAGGAATGACTCATTATTTTAGTTATATTTTACATGTTATAATAGTAAAATAAATAATGGTGTCTGCCATATATGGCTGATGCGGCGCCACTGTAATCAAATTATCAATGCGGCCGCGCCAACCATTTGATTTTGTCAGCCATTTGATTTTAAAAGCGCGCGAAACCTGCGGCTTGCTCGCGCCGCCGCAAGGTGGGCTGGAAATTCGGCTCCAAAGACTGCGTCGCTCAAAAATCAAGTACCTAATTTAGAAAAAAACAATCATGTCAGCGTATTCCTTCACTGACTAGCAATATTTTATGTGGTGAAAGATTTTTAATAAAGCTATTATTTCATAAGTATTTTTTTTCTGTGAACAGCTGAACAGTTTTTTTGATTTTATTATTCTAAAGTTTTCTGAAAATATAACAGACTTACCGTATGATAAAATGCATCATATAAGCTATATTATCACTAAAGCCTGGATCTCGGAAATCTTCGGAACATTGACATTTTTAACGTTAAAAATAAATGCAAGCACGTCATTTAAAAGTTACTAAATGCAATGTGTCCTTTCTTCCACACCAACTAACAAGATGAAGAACTAGGCACGTTTTTTTATTGTGGTGTCCCCAGGATCCCTTATCCACTTGGAAAAAACTTAACATTGCTTCTTGGAGGACACCGTAGAGTTTTAGTGGGTTACATTCCCACATAACTGCGCTATCTCCCCGTGGTAGCGCAGTAGGCAATACTCCGCGTTAAACAAAAAAAAAAAAATGCCCGGGTCGACGGCGCGTAGTGTTCCACGCGCGCCTCAAAGGGATGTCAGCACCAACTGGTGGGGTCCGCAAAGGCCGATGCCTGCCAGGGGTGCAGGTTGTTTCGTAAGAGATACCGCGGCCCCTGGCACAGAGGCAACTGAGGGAACACGGGTGGGTTTTAGTCAGTAAAAGTCTGACACGTCCTCCTGCTCCACCCAGAGCGGGAGAAGTAATTGCGTTCGAAATGTCAATTTTGAACGTAAAAAAAAACACCAGAACAATTATAAAATTATTATATACACGGTTATTTTTATATCGTTCTGGAACCGAAACACAGTAACTCCAGACGAGTAATGGTTACTATTGGCATTGTAATTTCTTTTTTAAGACATCTAAAATAGAAGTTATAAAGGAGAATATTATTTTTGGTCCAAAAAATAATTTTAAAAAATAAAAGTATGACCCCAAGCCTGCCACATGGTTAGTTTGAAAGATCATCTCAAATACAATATTTTTTTGTATTGAATCCAAAAAATCTGTCCTGCAGAAATCTAGATATAAGCAAATAATTAATCTTTAGAAAAAAATATTACGTTTTTTTTTTTTAGGCATCTGCAATCTTAAATTATCGCAGGTAGTTAGCACGCGAGTTTGCCAGAGTGACTTATGCTGGCCAGAGTGACTTATGCTGGCCAGCGAGCCTTATCCCTTTGTTGTTAGCACCTGTGTGAGCGAGAAAGCAATAACTGTTAGATGTTGTACTTGTTGGTGTTAATAAATAAATAAATAAAATAAGTTCACATACATTTCGCTTGCATATTATCAGTGCAGTCCTTCTTTGCAGCTCTCCGCTTATAGTTGTGTACTGTGCGATTATCTTTGTGTTATTACTTTGTGAACCAATTGACACTTGTATTATACTCCTGGACCTGATTTTAAGCCTTTTGATCTGGTTTAGTCGATTAAAGATGTTTCGTGCATCTGCTGGACAAGTGTGTCTGTTGTGTTCAAGATTAGTGCTATCCTTCAGAAGAAGAGTACTGACTATGCAGTTGTTTTTAAATCATCCAATTGCAGCTAGAAATATAACAGAACGTGCCCTTCCGTATCAAGTAAGTGCGTTTCGATAATATGCAGTAATATTAATAATCTATACATACTTGGCTTCTTTATATTCGTAGCTCAGAATATGTATTGCAATAATTATATTAGTTACTGGATGTGCGGAGCGGTTTTTATTAAAAAAAAATTGGATTATTCATAAATAGCCAAGACTCTGGCTTTTACATGCAAAACAAACATTTAAAACCCAAAAAGATAAGCGCGTATAGTGATTCTATTTTTTTAATGCCTCTTGGCCGTCTATTGCTAGCTCGTTCGCATCTCTTATCATTATCAGTTATATTGCTGTCGCTATTATTCGTTAGAAACACGAAGTTTACTGAGAGGCGGTAAAAAATAAAAGCACTCATATATTTACTTATATAGGGTGGGTGCACCAGTGCCACACCAGGAACCAGTAGTACACTATTTCTAACTTCACATCAAAATATTAACCTTCTGTCGAATTTCCTGCCATTTTTTTTACGTTTGGTAGCATTGCCGTACTTCTATCAATCGTTTAATAATAAATAAAAGCGATAAACACGCCATCTACATCAGTAAAAACGAATGATTCGAAACAACAATCGTTCACTTCGTTCCGGGCGGCCATATTAGTAAGCTACACGTCGACGGTAAGGTTTTTGAATCTTTATAAATCTTAGTTTATAACAATCGATGTTACTTATTTTTCAATGAACTGCGTAATATGATGTGTAAAGCAATAAAATTACATCTTATTTAATCAGAAAATGCTAATTTAAATCAATAATTGACATTGGTAAACTAATAGAACACGAATTCAATGATTTTCCAGTAATATTCCATTTGGTCTACAACTGGTGATTTAGCTTTTTGATAATTTGTTTATTTTTTCTTCTACATTTATATTTATTTAATACACTGCAATCAATTATTATAAAAATCTCTCAAAATATCCACAATGTTCCTGTTGTAGACCAGTGGTTTATTACTGGTAATATCTATACTACGAGTTTGTACCAGTAATTGACCACCTAATTTTTTTTACATACACAATGCCGCCGAAAAGAACGTTTTTCAATTATAAGGAGGAAGATGTCTTTAAAGCGATAGACGAGATAAACAAAGGCGCAAAAATTAGAGAAACGTGCAGAAAATATATTCCCCACACTACCGTCATAAATAAAATAAAACTGAAGTATCCTGTTCAACGAAAAATAGGACCTCCCACTATATTGACCAAGCAAGAAGAATCATTGCTCAAAACTTGGATAATCTATATATCTCATAGAGATAATATCTCTATGAGATAAGTTCTATGACATTCAAAGTCAAAGTCAAAGCATTTATTTCAAATAGGCACTTAAAAGGCACTTTTGAACGTCAACATTTACATTAAAATAGAATTGATTCTAGTCGCCCCTTCCAAAATGTAGTTTCGTATGCAGAAGAATGGGCAAGAAACTCCACCGTTACTCTTTTAAAATGATTCAAGTACAATATTTACATTCATTATATGATTATGTGTGAAAACGATGCACCCAGAATAAAATTACCATACCAAAATGGGTAAAAAGAATCAAATTGAAGCAATACAGATAAATTAATTCTGTGATAGATACATGGTGTTCACACATTTACAAACATTGTAAAAGTAAGTATAGGTATGATTTTCCTACAATATTAACAAGTAATGAGTCAGTGTGTGAGTTAAAGTAATCACTGAGTGTAAATCAATGTCATAAATATAATTAATTATATGTACAATTCAATTAGGAACCAGTTTGATTTTCTGCTGGAATTACTTTCCGTTGGCCAGAACAAGGTGATAAAATCTGGTACCTGAAAGATGCAATAGAAGAGAAGATCGCAGTTCCAACCTTGGCTAATAGTCGAGGTTTTTATAGAGTTCCTGAAATGGATAAATTTATGCCAAAATTTTCATAATTTTTTTGTTTATTTATAAGTACTTACATTGTTTTCTTTTTATTTGATTTGTTTTATATTTTTTTATTCATGTTAATTAATAAATATGTTATTGCAAGTTATGATTATGACACTTGAGTAAGTGATATGAATCTCTTGATAATTATATAGTAATTAAATTCGTTTTGAGGCTTGTAGCATTTAAGTATTACTTGAAACTTGTAGACTGATGAAAAGTTGTGATGATTGTTAAGTACAAAACTTGTTAGTATATATAACTAATAATAATTTTCTTCATTAAAAGCAATCGTTTTATTTACTGGTTCACTATTGGCACAATGTCTGGTCTATTGCTGGTACAATCTGGTCAACCTTAGGCACATTGCGACTTTCCACATTCATTTTTAAATGAAAAGATACCTAACAGCTATTAAGAAAATCCGAATAAGCCATATGATTCTACGGTAGAGTAGAAGTATGTTATTCTTTTTT
The DNA here is from genome assembly GCA_947359405.1 of Antitype chi. NCBI lineage: Eukaryota > Metazoa > Arthropoda > Insecta > Lepidoptera > Noctuidae > Antitype > Antitype chi. The sequence goes on along the minus strand of OX375811.1, from coordinate 12,851,164 downwards.
TGCAATGGTTGTTGTAATATTTAAGTCACAACATTAAAATTACTTTCAAAATGTCGCTTAATCGGTTTGTTACTGGTACACCCACCCTAATCTATACAGGTTGAAATTGAAAACATGCGACAAACCGAAATGGGAGATTGTACTCATCATTATGAACAACTTTTACTGAGGGACCAAAGATGCAATCGCAAAAAAAAAAACAGCTGTTCCCTACATTTTGACGAGTTATGCGAACATAAATGTAGGGAACAGATGTTTTATTTTCGTAAATTAATTACTACTTTCCATCAGCTGCACGTGTTTGTGAAGAACATTTGATTTTGAATGATTTTGACATTTTGTTATCAGCACCAAATGTCAGTCATGATTTTAACGAAGCTCAGATCATGGACATGATGAAAGTTTTAAAATCTATGCCTGAAAAGGGAAGAGTAGATTTTGAAAATATTGAAAGGATGGATCCTCATGAAGTTTATTTTCTGACTGGCCGAAATGTCGATCAGTTTAACAGATTGTTCGACGAAATTACTTCTCTACAAAGAAGGAGTAAAAGACCTAAAACCGCTTTGGCGATATATTTGGTCAAAATGAGAACAGGTGAACCAAACACCACGTTGGCAGATATGTTTCATATCAGCAGAACAACTCTGGAAAAAGAGATGAAAATAGCAAGAATGTGTATGACAGAAGATTTTACATCTCAACATTTGGGTTGGGACCATATGACAAGGGAACAAGTGCTTAGTCGAAACCTTTTTATACCTCAGACATTATTCGGAAACGCTGAAAACAGCAAATGCATAGTAATTTTGGATGGCACCTACACACACACACCCCTGGCACATTAAAAAAAGTGCAAACTTTTTGTTCCAAAGATTGACGTATAGCCATCACAAGTTTGTGAATCTGTTAAAACCATTTCTTCTTGTGTGTTGCGATGGTTATATAATTGAAGTTACTGGACCCCATTCAGCTATTACATCCGATGCTACTATTTTAAAAAGCTTAGTCAATGAAGGTGGCGTGTTGAACTGGGTTTTCCAAGAAGAAGACGTCCTTATGTGCCTGATGTTGAAGCTTGCGGCTATGATGTACATATGCCCAAGTCGGTAGAAAGAGGAGAAACCCAACTGAAGACTGCTGATGCTAATAAGTCTCGATTGGTCACGATTTGCCGATGGGTCGTGGAAGTAGTGAATGGCCGCTTTAAGAGAGACTTCAAAATATTCCGACAAGAATACTTTAATAAAGCTTTGCCTCACATGCAAGAAGATTTTAGAAACGCTGCGGCCATTACCAATGCCTTCCACGACCCAATCATTGATAACGTAAACGCCCCTGCTTTCGTGGAAAGAATCCATAATAGAATGAATCATGAAAATAGTCTTGCGCGTTATGTGAATGACCACAACCTCAGCAGCCGAAGAGTGCAGTTTCAAAATATGTCTGCTTAATCTCCAGAATTAGAAGATTTTCCACGATTGTCTGAGCAAGAACTTGTCATGTTTGCGCTAGGAACTTACCAGATAAAACTAGCCAGGAGTTATTACAGTGAACATGTCCGTAATGGTGTTTATACCATACAACTATATAGAGACAATGTTGATTTGAATAATTATAATATCGCTGGTACTAACTTCTGGCTATTAAGAGGTAAAATACAATCAAGACACACTCGTACGCGGACTTATTATACTTATATACTCGTAAACTCAGACCATAACGGCACCCTAATTGCGTAACACGCGATTAATCATAATCGGTTTCATTTTGACAGTTCAACAATATTCATTGCATTATTTACGTTGTTGAGCAGACACATTTTTAGAACATATGAAGCAATGGTTTAGCCATCTGTTTCAAAACGAAACAAATTATGATGAATTGTGAGTTACGCAATTAGGGTGCGGGTTGGAAGCTTTAAGTAATTATTACTGCTCATGTAAAAGTGGTTTGCGCACTGTAGGCACATGCTCCCACGTAATGTCAATTGTGTGGTTCTTGGCGTGGGGGCGTTTTAACGATATTCACAATCCAGCACAATTCCTAGACAGTATCATTATTAATGAAAATGATTTATAGTTAATACTTTTTTACCTAAGTTGGTGAAATTTTATTTTTGACCGTTTAAGGTTAGAAATAAAGCCTGAATTCGCTTTTCGTATTTTTATTTGTGTACCTATGTATCTATGGCGTATGTATTTTTATTTATGTTTAACGCTTATTGTACTTACGTTGGTCGCGGTCGCGGCTTCGTTTGATTTCGAGACGGTGTTCGTCGGCACGCGGTTGAACTAATTAGATACCTACATACTTACATTTCGTTATTCAAGCCATAGGTATTTCTCTGTTTTGCTTTGTATTGATTGAAGGTTTGCTAATCATGAGTTTGCTATAGGTCGCGGTGGTCAGTACCTGCTGTTGTTGCTGTAGATACCTACCCGCGACAATAATAAATCGTTTGATTCCGCATTCATAACTATTGGTTGATTTAAATTGCGTTTATCTACATAACAATTTATTGAATAATAGCCCCCTTCAATCAAACAGGCGCGACACGCGATATTTTAATCGCACGCGACACAAGGCATTTACAAACATAATCAACTTTGGCTAAGGACTTACCTATTAGTTTATTTACAATTTACACTTCCCTGTATCGAAGCAGCTGCTCAAAATGGAGTCCACTTCGCTCGATACATAAACGGGCACGTTTAATAAGGTTGTCTTTTAATTTTCCTAATGTATCTCTGTCACTTTTCACAATATTAAAGGCGTCCACTATCCACGCCTGCGCGTGTGTGGGCGCTCGAAACTGTCCATGATCGAGGAGGCGCTGTGTTACAGCCAGGATGGTGGAGGTGAAGGGAACTTGAGGGTCGTCGATTCCACGTGCGCGCAGTGAGTTCAGGTGTTCCGGCTGAGCATACAAGCGTCTAGCCTCTTCCAAGTTATGGTTCGCCATCCCATAAAAATCCACCATTGCCCAATACTCCACGTTCGAATACACGTATTGCCGACTAATTTTTGGCGCGTAATTAGGTTGCGCGCGTGGGACCTAATACAGCGAAACGCGACGCAATACTAATAGGAACAAGGAAGAGCGGGCGGTTGGCTAGACTGGGGTCGGGGGCGGGGCTTAAGGATCATGCTGTCTGATCGATGAATGGATTTTTCAATGAGTACCGTTCGCATGTGTTGCCGTTTGTCGATGCGTTTTACACACAGATATGCATTGATCGCAAGGAAGCGTTACTTCGAGTTCTCATTATTTCACAAAAAAAAAACAATAAATTTAATTTTTCGTGATTTTTTTTATTGTTACTTTTTGAAAATAATAGTCCCAATCGATTCGAGTTCGATGATCGAGTTCATGGCTTTCGGTTCCAGAACGACCTAAAATTAACCGTGTATAATTAATTAATATTATATTTTAAAATATTCGTTATCAAAAAAACCTGACATGTTCGGAAGGTTTCCGAGATTTAAGCTTTAGTGATAATATAGCTTATATGATTCATTTGATCATACGGAAAGTTATATTTTATTCTTAAAACACACAAAAAAAAGGTATATCAAAAAATGTTTCACTACATAAAATAAGGCTAATCAGTAAAGGAATACGCTGACATGATTTAAGCGACGCAAAGTCTATCAAGCTACATTTTCAGCCCATCGTGCGCCGGCGCCGTTTGATTTTATTGAGTCGTGTGTGCACCCCGCGCGTTATTTGTCGCTGTCCAAAAAAACCGGTACCCTTAGGTACAGGTAGTTTTTTTTTGGGTGGGAAATCATCAAATAACTTCTCCCGCTCTGGGTGGAGCGGGAGGGCGTGTCAGACTTTTACTGTCTAAAACCCACCCCTGTTCCCTCAGTTGCCCGTGTGCCAGGGGCCGCGGTACCTCTTTCGAAAAACCCGCACCCCTGGCAGTAGGTACAGGTACTTAAGTACTAATTAAAAACTTAAACCTTAATGTTACAAATGGCTTTTGTAAAGGTATCATTTGCTGTATTTAAGGGTATAGACCCTACAATAGTGTAGTGATGGTCAAAAACACTAGATCCCGTAGACCAACCAGCAGATTTAAAGATAGGTACAACCTAGCGTTTCGCCTTCTTTACACGCCAGAGACGTGGAAGCATGACGCGTGGAGTGAGGGGTAAACTTGTTTACATCAATACTACACTCCGCCATAACTTGCCTGATCCAGCGACTAATTGTTTTGTTACTAGCACAGTTATATGGTTTTTTTATAACAAATAAATAGCTTATCCGAGTAATTTGTGTCTACTTTTCTGAGTGCCCTAGTCTGGTCTATATAATATCTAAGTGCTGATAAGGGGCAAATTTCCAGATTCGTATCCAAGGAAGGAAGCTGTATAACTACCTGATCCCTACATGGGGCCGTCGTTTAAAAAAAATCTGTAACTATTATTTTTACACCGTTGTCTGTGAACTCTATGTTGCTCAATCGGATAACTGCCAAAAGATAAGGCTGCTATATGGTGACCAATTTTGACCAAGTCTCAAATGGATTCGGACAAAAGTGCAAGCATTCGGCGTAGGTCTGTTAGGAAACCTTCTCGCATACTCTCTTACAGCACTTGCAGCGTTCCCATTACAGAAGCTGTAAACAAAGTGAATGTCGGCGATATGCCGGCTTGAGTAGAAAAGGTCTTCCGTTTTCGGCTACCGGGGATATCACAATGATTCCTCGGAGGTCTCAATGTAAAAAATCCAACAGCAAAACAAAAACGTAAAAAAATGTCCAAAAACAAAACAAAAACGTAACTAAAGTGTCAATAATAACAAAAGAGTACAGTTGGCCGTACAGCGAACGAGTGTAATCACAACGCGTAACGAGGGACAACTAACTTGATTGACTGATTGCTGTCATTGCTTTCGTGTTGCCCCTTTCATTCTACTCTTTCACTCTAAGGTCATTTTGTAATTTTTACCTGCTCGCACAGCAAATGATACCTGCGTTCTTCAAGGACATCTGTCTCACTCAGATCACACGCTAAAGCAGAAATTCTCAGAACTTTAATCCAGAAATTCTCAAAACTCGGTCGCGTGTTATTTTAACGACTAATGTAGCTATACCGAATTGAATAATGTTAATTTGTGTCCAATTACGGATAAACTCGCTTCTGACAGGGTCATATTCAAATAGTCACAACTTCTAAACTAAGTATTTGACTTAAAGCTTAGGTCTTGACATCAGTTTTTGGTAATAAAAAGTAAAATTAAAAAAAAAGGTATGTTATCCGGCTAGTTTTTTGGAAAATAATTAAAAAGTAAAAAAAAAAACAACCAAAAGATTTTTCACACTTTTTACGTTTCCAGTATTTTTTTAAGGTTTTAATGGGAGTTTTTGATAAACTTTTTAGTGTGAACTTATTGCCTGCTTTTGTAACTATCGAACGAAACCACTTTTATGCCTGTAGGACCTCTAATATCGGTAGATATGGCAAAATAAATGAACCCAACCGCACTCAGTAAAAAAAATTACATATATATATAATGGCTGCCATTTCAAAACAATAGGGGCAAAATGCCTTATTATGGTGGATTTATCGATAAAATTGATCATATTGCTTCGCCTTAACGGGTCAGACACCGGTGAATAGACACACTGTATACAACACTCGGGTGTTTTATCGCTTGACAGCGTCGCGTGTATAGTTTCCTTTCGCGGTTGAAATTTAGAGGAATGTGCCTTAACAGTACTGTCAGGAACAAAATTGTATTTTAATTGTTTGTCAGCTTCCGTCAGAAGAAAGTGTGACAGTAACTCCAATTTTGTGATTGATTGTCCTTCGGGTGCGTAAGCAGAGGCAAAATCTGTAAAGCAAGATAACCGACGTGTCCGTGTCTGGATTAGACCAGGAGACTGTGAAAGGCAAAGAACTGCTACTGGAACAGTTCAGCAAGGCGGGAAATCTGTGTCCTTTTGGGGTGGTGCTATGATTGGAGCTAGAACGCCTTTGATCCCGTATCGAGGCTTCATGACAGCAGACATGTACGAGTATAGAGCAGTTGCTATTGATGTAATTGTCAGACCATTCCGAGTAAACCATGGGCACCAATTTGTGCTGGTCGATGATAATGCGCCCGAACATCGAGCTATGATTATAAGAAATATGATTCTTTTAGGTAAATGGTACACATAAAATATTTTTTTGAAATCAACTTACAAAGTTCTTTGATATCTTCAATTTTAAAATGATCTGGTGAAATAAATCTATTTAAACATTTTAAATTTAAAATAATTCTAGAATCTTCGTTTGATTTAGGAACAGTAAAATCTTTGAAAAGTATTGTCCTTTAACTGTTAAACATTTTGTAAGTACTCCTAGTTGTAAGTCTATTTATTTCTTTCAATATTATTAAATTATCTGAAACAGAAAAAAATGCATTTTTAAGAATATATTCTTGGTGAGGAGCCTGTAAAAATAAGGATATTATAACCTTTAAGCCAAGATAAGACAACTTTACCTTGTGTTATCTTTAACCAGCAGGAATAAAAGTACATAACGTCGCTTATACTCGTATTACAACACTGCGAATATGCCTTTTTCTTAAATTTACCGGAGAAACAAAAAACTGAATTATTAATAATTAACAATAAATAAAAATCGGATTATTTCTTAGGGATCATTTATTTGCTATTGTAAAAATAATGAAATGCACAAAATAGTTATATCCTTATGAATTAAGTAAAAATTACACTCTGGCGCTGTTGCCTTCGTAAGTATGGCACTTTTTAGCACATAGGCGGTGTTAATTATAAGAACTTAATAACCAGTCTTCATTAAACTATACTACTTTGAACTTATATATCTTTGTAACAAAGTTATGCAATTAAATTATAAACCAAAAAAAATCTCCAAAAACCATAACACAAAATAATACTTTACGCAGAATAAAAACTACAATCATAAGTAAAAAATAGGGTCGGTAGTCGGTAGTTACCCAATCTGAAAAATATAATTCCTAAAAGCAACTAGTGAGGTGCAGAGTCATAAAAATCATGGAAGTCACGTATCACACCTTTTTTGGCATAATGGGTGGCTGTGTCTGAGACTATCGTCATCCAAGTGAGAATGTTCGGGCAACCGTTCCACATTCCTCCTCTTCTCAAAGCGGGACACGGTAGACGATGGGACAACATGCCCGAATACACTTGGGCGGTAAAGGGGGAGAGTTCCTCGAGAGTTAGCAGAGTCTTTTCTTCGATGAGTCTTTCCAGTAGCGTTCTGAGACCCTCACTACCTTTAACCCAGCTGTGGAGCTCCAGGATCGTTTTTATGTTTTCGACCATGCTCCCTACTTCTAAGACCTGCAAAGCGGCTCGTCGTGTTCTAACTTTGGTTTGAGACCCTATATAAGGAGTTCTGGGTCCCCTCTCAAAAGTGCAGTTGTCACTGGCCTGTGCCTGCCCATCCTACCATGATTGAGGATGGTACCATATCTTCTGTCACTCGAGTCCATGGGATGACTACCAACGTGTCTGAAGGCGCTGGCATCGTGATCCCTTCTACCTCCATTTCCCAGAGGTGCTCCCGTAGAAGCTGAGTGAGTGTGGTAACACACTGACAGTGCTCGAGTGTAGAGGTGAACGCTCTGTCTTTCCTCATCATATAGTATCTCGCCGTTCTTTTCTCCAGACCCTGAATGGTGTTCAACAGAGCCATCTCGTCTATCCAGGTACCTAAAGAGGCTCCCTGTATCGATCGAGAGGTGGCGAATTTGCCAATAACCTTCTCCCTAACACCAATATTGGACAGCTGCCAGAGCTTACACATAAGCTTGGGGTTTGTAGGACGGATAGGTGCTGCCACTTTCGTTCAGAGATCGGTAAATGCTCTTTATACAATTTCGGCAAGCTATTGATTATATTTTTGGGTACTTTTGAACGCTGCGGCAATAATTTTGTGGCTTCATCAAAATTCAACTTGTACCAAATGGTTCCATCGGGTTCGTAGAAAAGTACACTGATTTCAGTAACTATTGGATCTCCAGCTTTTCTGCCAGGCCATAGAGACTTGTAGATTTGATCTTGAGGCTTTAGAAAATGTGTGAAAAAACCATAGTCGACGGCACGGTTGGCACAGTGGTTAAGCGATTGACTGCTGCGCTGCGTGTCGCGGGTTCGATTCCCGCACGGAACAAATATTTGTATGACCTACAAGGAGTTGTTTCGGGTCTGGCTGTTTGTGTATGTGAGTTTAAATGTTTGTAAACGCCCCCACAATACAGGAGAAATTCCTAGTGTGGGGCAAAGTTTAAAAAAAAAAAAATAGTCCAAAGAAATGGCTTCGTAAGGTTTTGGGTGTAGGTACTCTGGCAGTCTTAGTTAGCGCTGAATATTGGCTCGGCAGATACATTTCTCGAACCTTAAGTTTCGACTCTATGGAGCTATGAACTGAGTCGCACTCCATTTGCGTGTGCCCTTTGACTAAAAACTTTTGAGTGACCACTATGCTTTGTTCTATTACTACTCTAAGTAAAGCTTTGCTGAGGTAGCTATTTCTGTTTTGAGCGCAGCATCTATCTGAGTACAATATCACAGGAAGTTTCTTCTCAGTCAACAGGTGTAAGATAGGATCCACAATGCAAGAGGCAAACACTGAAGTTTCAAGACCTCCGTTACTTTCGTCAAACTAATAACCGATGTGAGATACATCATGGTTCGCTAAGTTATATGTGGTGAAATTGTTGACATATAATTTGGTCTTAAAGTACAAGGCGCTTTTGCCTGCAGACTTGGAGCCATTTTCACAGCCTGAACATCTTGTGTAAAAACATGACGGACACCTTCAATAGCCGAAGTTTTGTCAGCGTATTTTTCAGCTCTAGCGCGATTTTTGAGATCAATGTGTTCCTTCCAGGCCTGTTCTGTTATGTTACCCACTTTAAATGAGCAACAAAAATCGCATGTCGCAGTCCTTCTTTGGCATGTATAAACTCAGGTTACTTCTGAAGAACTAACTCATTGTCAAAAGTACGACCACATCGAGACAATGAGTATTTATGGGTTCCCATTGGCAGAGTTCGAGAGCTATTGGATCGATAACTTGTGAAAGTGCGTTTCCGAACACCGCAATGTAACATAAACTCCGTTTAAACTCAGGTTAAGTTAACTGACCAATGTTGGCCGTTTATCGGTTCCATAGCTATTTGACGTTTCATTTCATCGTCAATCTTTATCAAATTTTTGGGTTATACTTATAACATGTATTAAATGGCAAGTAAAAGCTAATGATTAAAATCTAAAACAATGAGTTTTAGTATAATGAATAAAAGCAGCTCCAAATCAGGCTATTATTATATTTATTTTTAATACATCAGTACCCATCAAGAAACTTAATACTTAGGAGAAATCCTTTCGAAATATTTACGGATGAGGAATTTAAATTCAGATAATATAGATTTGATAACAACACTATGATCGGATCTGCTTGCTCTAGCTCCCCATAAGAATCGCAAATGTCCATTGTCATTATTTTTTACAAAAGAATGGATAAAGCACAAACGATTGGAAAGACAAATACTTTTAACTTAAAATAATAAAAAAAGGCAACGCTTCTTTGAAAAAAAAAGAATACAATGACGTCGACATGGCATTGTGACAACATCTGCGTACAAAAACGAATTTTAAACGCGATATCCTGAACAGACCCATCTGGCTGCAACTGAGGAACTAGTTATGGGTTGCATAGTTATTTAATGGCTTGTTGCGGATTCAGAAACCCAGTGTCAGTTAACCAACGTTTATCTTATACATAATTTTATGGAATCAATAGTTATTGGGAGTTTAACTGGGAACTTCAAAAACCGGGCATAGATAAAGCAGTTTTTAAAGCGTCACCAACATCTGTCGGTTTGGATACAAATATAAAGAGAAGCCGGGCAGCCCTAAGCAAAGAAATTTTGGGGGAATATATAAAAAAATGGAAACCTGTCTTATGGCGCATCCACACATGCCCGGCGGCACGGCCGGCGGCATGGCCGGCGGCCGTGCCGCCGGCATTTGCCGCATCTCAGCCGCGGCACGCGCGGCTTTTGGTTGCCGGCGGCAGTTTGCTTGCGGCTTCGATACGGAGTGGTAGTGTTGTCGTATAATTTCATAGAAGTAAATAACGAAATTACAGAATTTAACTGGGATGATAGTGCAGTACTTTTACTAATAGAAAAGTATCAAGAAAATGAACCATTGTGGAACCCAAGGCATATGGATTTCAAGAATCGCAACAAAAGAAATGATGCTATTAGGGATATTGCTTCTGTGTTCAACATAGCATCATCAGAAATTGAGAGAAAACTGAAGAATTTATCCAGCCATTATTTTCGAGAAAAACGCAAATATGAAGAATCTAAAAGGAGTGGATCTGAACGGGAAGATGTTCAATTGCCGAAATGGTTTGCTTATAAGGCGTTATTATTTCTTAGTGACAAGAATGCACCGGTCCCGACTCTGAACAGCCACGCACCTATTGTAAGTACCCATCAAATTCTTATAATCAAGTAGACTAGTTGGTTGCCCATTGATCGAAATTCGACCATAATTAATTTAAAATACATATTTCATTAAGTAATATTTTCGTAAATAGGGGTACAAAGATTTTTTCTCACGTATTAATATTAGATACCTACTACCTACAACCCGGTAACAATATATAATACCACGGAGAGCGGACGAGCATACTCTCGTATTTGAACCTTATGCAGTCGGCAAAACGCTCACCGAAAGCGAAGTATTCGGGAATAAGCGCTCATCAATAGTGTAGGTATAGGCGTCATCAATGGTGACTGTATACATGTAATGTTTATAAGCTTGGTTTTTAGGGTTCCGTACCCAAAGGGTAAAACGGGACCCTATTACTAAGCCTCCACTGTCTGTCTGTCTGTCCGTCTGTCTGTCTCCAGGCTGTATCTCATAAACCATGATAGCTAGAAAGCTGAAATTTTCACAAATGATGTATTTCCGTTGCCGCTATAACAACAAATACTAAAAATAAAAATAAAAAAATATTAAGGGGGTCCCCATACAATAAACGTGTGAAATCGCAAATTATAACTTTGTTATTCATATATTTGTATGAAAAACAAAGTTATTTTTTGTTTCCGAAAAATGTTTGTATTTTGGCTAGTTGTAGGTAATAGATACGTTCATTTTTCATGGAACCCTTCGTGGGCGAGTCCAACTCGCACTTGGCCGGTTTTTATTAAATATTTACATACTGATTGGATATTTCAAAACATAATGTTAAAGCTTGTTTGCAATTATTTATAAGATTTCCTTTTTATTTTCAATCTTCTCAAGTTAATATCACTCCCCAGACTACGCTACCTTCGACAAGGAGGTCACGAAAGCGAAACATAGAGGGAGATCCTGAAGTTGATGAAGCTTTGCAATTACTGAGGGAGATTACATCTAATGCAAGGCAACGCGATGATGCTGCTATATTTGCAGACTATATAAGTAGCAAGTTGAGGAAGATGGATCATTACACGATGTGTACAGTACAACATCAAATCCAGAATATTGTCTATGAAGCAGAAATGAGAATGGGTCCGATGAATTTTGATACCAATAATACTACTCAGCCTCTTCGTTATCAAAATGTTCGTCCAGGATACTTCACAGGCCAACCTACGAGTACAACGTCAGCAATGTCACCATCGCCCTCAACTTCGCGCTCTTACTCTGTTAAAGCAGACTATGAAATGCAAAGTAGCCCAGATGTCAACACAAGTGACAGTCTGTTACAAGTCTTGGAAAATAATTTAACCGAAAATAGTGTTATAGATTAAAATCAATGTTTAAATATTTTCAGTTGAATTATTTTATTTTAATAAAAGCTTAAAATTATTGATAAATGTTTCTGATTCCTAAATAAAACAATTATTTGAATAATCATATTTTATTTCTTTAAAACATTATATTTGATATTGCCAAGGAAGCTGACCTTGTTCCGATAGAAAATAACATTTTAGCTCATTTCTAATTACACTTGGTTCTACATTTAGAGCGATCTGCGGAATATTTTGTTGCTCTTCGTTCAAAACTCCATCAGTAGTTCTTTCATTTCTCTTAATAAAATTATGCAGATGCACACAAGCCATCACGACAAGTTTTGCTTTCTCATTTTGTAAGCCAATGCGTGAATGTAAAATTCTGAATTTATTAGATAAAATGCCAAACGCGTCTTCTACAACCATGCGCCCGCGACTAATTCTATAATTAAAAACCCTCTTAGGTGATCCTTTTGCATGATATCCAGAAAATGGTTTTATTATATTCTGTGAGATGGGGAAAGCATCATCACCGATGAAATAAAAAGGTACAGGTGTATTTCTCCCTTGTAATGGAATCGCTTGTGGCAGACTTAAAGTTCCATTTCGTATCATATCAAATAAAGTTGAATTGCGTAGAACTCCACCATCAGATATTCTGCCCTGACATCCAATGTCCACGTATAAAAAGTTATAATTGGCATCGATTAAAGCTAGCAAAACAATACAAAACTCAGAACCGCTATTAATTGGACATGAAATACGTATATCGATACCTCTGGGCTCAAAGGTCGTAAAGGACATTTGGGCGAAAATGACTTTTTGATACTGTGTTACTCAGTTTTTGATTCTCTATCGATCTGTATATTCCGTTTTACGAAATTCGCAAAAAAAATGCCTTTACGACCCACATAATTTGAGACGTTAAACATAGTTTACCGTGAAAATATGGTTGTAAATAACACTCAGTTACCAGAGTGAACTCATTTTGGTAGTAAAGCAAAGTATAAACCAACTTTTTGGTGTAAAATACATAAAAAATATGAATTGTCTTATACCACCTTAGGTGGTTAATATAATTCACCTAAAAAATTTGGATGTAAAGGACATCGTCTTGGCAAATTATCCAGTACAATGAAACAGAGGCGCTTTGCTTTACTGTAAAATATGTTTTATGGCTTTGACATAAAGATCACAATACTTTGCCCATTTCTGTTTTGCCGATTCATTTCGGCACTTGTTTCGTGCACGCGCCATTATTTGTTGTTGAAAACAAGTAAACAGTGCGGTATAGCGGCTTTTTTATCAAATTATTGGTGTATTTAAGTTATTAAACTAGTGGGATACGATGGATAACCGTGACGATGAAGACAATAACATCCTTGAGCCTTTACTAAAACGCCGTAATCAATTACTTGCTGTGTTAGCTGCACGAATAAATAATATTATGAGGTAAGTACCTAGTATGCTTACCTACTAAACTTTTCTTTTACCTAATTATAATGTTTCACATAGTTCCTGTCGAACTACTCGCTCGTCGGCCCCCACAGAGTACATTCTAATATACTGATCGGCCCCACCGGCCTGCAAAGCACAGGGTCGCGGGGTCGAATCTCACTCACATCAGAGTTGCCACATAAAAAAAAAAGCATAACGACAAAATGTTTGTCAAATACTCCATGGAAGATAAAGTAGAGACTCATTCTGTAACATTATGCGAGCAAACCCCAGAGAAAGGAAAAGCAAAAGGAAAGGGGAAGGGAAAGTCCAAAGGGAAAAAAGCCAGATTAACAATAAACCGGTGATTGCTATGGATGCAGTGAAGCAGCTATACAATAGTAGATTACCAATAGCCGCTGCGAAGTATAAAGACCTGATAAACCTGTGTGAAAATGGAACAATACCTAAAAGATTTCATAAAGAATACAGGGAGTTTCCATGCAATTCTGAGCTACGTGAGACTTTGAACGAAACAGACGAAGAGAACGATGAAAAAAGTGAGGAAGAAGGTGAATAAATAAATTATCAGCTGATGATGATTTATTTACTCATCATCTCATCAAACAGAATAAAGTTAGTATATAGAAGAAAGTTAGTTTAAGAGAATAAAGTTGATTAAAGAAGTGAAACTAATTAAAAGAGTACAGAAGAGAGTAGAGAAAAGGCAAGCAAGAAAAACTATGTTAATTACCAAAATATTATTTTTTATTTTTAAACATTTAGAGCTTGTGTTCAATTAAGTAAGTACAAATAAACGATCTCAATTTCATTACACAAATGTACGTTTTATTTGTTTAATTATGTTATTTCATGAATATTCGTAAAGAAAATACAGTAGTATACACATAAATACATACAAAATTACATAATCCATTTAATACTTAAGTTTAATTTATTAATTTATCCTTCTTCTTAGCGCGTGCGAAGAATTGCGAAGAATTTATCCGTTCAGAATACCTTAGCGGGTTATCCTTAAGAACCTAAAAAATATTACACTTGTCGATTATTTCCTTATTTTGTTTAGTTTTGTACAGTAAAGTGGATTTACGCCCTTAGGTTATATCATAGGGTGAAAATTTGAAGGGTGTAAAGGACTTTTATTTTTAAATTTATGGTCGTAAAGGAAATCTATCTCGGTAAATACGTCACTAGGGTAATTTTTTAACACTGCACTAGATAATACTAGAAATTCTAAACACTTTTTACCTAGGTTTCATTTAAATAGCTCAAGAAACAAAAAAGTTAGAGTAAAAATATATTTTTTTTTTTCGTTTTTTGCTTCTCCTTAAAAGTCGCATTTTGTCCTTTACGACCTTTGAGCCCAGAGGTATCGATATGTTTCCCATCGAGGGCACCTACGCAATTAGGTACATTCCATTTCTGCATGAAACTCCGAGCCACTGATAGCCATTCTTCCTGTGTATTCGGCATCTGTAAAATAAAATTGTTTGTGATATTTGTGTGTGTAGTTCTAGTTATATGTATGTAAAATGTGTGTGAAGTTCCAGGTACAGTATAAAATCATAGATATTATAATTCGACTAGGAATAGATATGTTACTTAGGAAGGTTCAGATTCTAACTACCTAATGTGTTACGGATATTTGTACTTACCCTTAAATAATTGGATAATGTAGATACCAACGCTTGACAAACATCTGGAATTATTAAAGAAATAACTTGTGGAGACACTTTAAACAGCGTACCGAGTGAAAAATAAGAGTCTCCTGTAGCCAGGTATCTGAAAGTAATTGCTAGTCGATCGGAAGCTGACACAGCATTTCTCCAGCGGGTGTCAGTTTTTGATATCATGGGTCCAGTTAAATTCAGTAATATTTCAAATTCTTCACTAGAGATCCTTAGAAAAGTGTTAAATTTCTAACGAATATTTCTTCGGTTTATGTCATCCTTTCTAAAATCTTCAAGTATCAGGGACACATTAGGCCTATTTCGTAGACTTGGTCTGACCCAATATCTTCGTTTGATTTTGCGGTTCTTTTTACGAATAATAACATACAACACTACAATTGCGATACACGCAACTATATCATAGTCCAACATCTTTCAATCCTACGTACATGACTAACTTCGACGAAAGTCACAACACTACTGCGAAAATTGCAACCGCATCTGCAGGCCGCCGGCAACCGCCGGTAAAGCCGGCGGCCTGCATTCAGCGGCAAGGCGGTCTGAAACTCGGCGGCATAAGCCGGCGGCATGTGTGGATGCGCCATTAGAAAACGTGCCCCCTACACACATCTTCAACTATGACGAAACCGATTTGACTGATGACCCCGGGCAGCAAAAGGTTTTTGTTTTTCGTGGTTGAATACCCTGAAAAAATCTGCAACTCGTCAAAGGCTAGCACATCAATTAAGTTTTGCGGAAGCGCTGCCGGCGAATTAATGCCACCTTATGTCGTATATAAATCGTTAAAATTATGGAATACGTGGACTGAAAATGGTCCAAAGGGATGTCACTATGCGAATTCCCCATCGGGCTGGTTTGACACTCAAATATTCTGCAATTGGCATGAAACCCTCATGATACCAAAACTGAAAAAAATGGAAGGAAAGAAAGTACTTATAGGGCATAATCTGGCTTCCCATTTGTCCATACACACTCTGAAACTCTGCCGAGAAAATAATATGGCATTTGTATGTCTGCCTCCTAATAGCAGTCACATAACACAACCCCTTGATGTGGCTTTTTTCCGCCCTCTCAAAATTCAGTGGAGGAAAATTATCACCACATGGAAAGAATCTGCAGAAGGATCTAGAAATGCCAAAGTGCCAAAACAAACTTTTCCGAGTTTATTAAAACAGTTACTAGAAAATATAAATCAAAATGCGGTAGAAAATTTCAAAGCGGTGTTGTAAATACGGCATCGTCCCTTGTAATGAGTCAGAATTGCTGAAGAGAATACTGGGAGAAGGTGAAAACGTTATATAAACAAGGAAGCAGTGTCTGCCTCTTTCATTGAGCATTTAGAACAAAAACGCAAAGCAATCACAGACTTGGCACCAAAAGGAAGTAAAGAAATTTGAAATGTCGGCTGGTAAAAGTATCTGCCATGAATTAAATTTGGACTCAGATGATGAAAATCCAACAACCTCTAGACTTAGTAATGATCAATACTCGATACATGATGAATCTGATGACAATGGTGATTTTTAGAACCAGATAGTCCTGAAGAATGCGAGACTCAACAATTGCGGTCTCTCAAGGAATCGAGACGTGAAAAAAATACTTTTGCTGTCGTAAAATATAACAGCCAACTATACCCAGGGATGATCATTGATTTCAATGACAATGGTGCCACTATTGACGCCATGTATAAGTCCATAAAATCTTGGAAATGGCCTCAACCCAAAGATGTCAACTTTTATGAGTGGGAAGACATTCTAGGGAGCATCGACCCTCTGAAAAAAATATCGAAACGCGGTTTTTTCATTGTAAAAGAACTCGAAGACTTCGTCTCAGACTTTGCGCCGTAGTCTATGCGATGCTATCTTTGCGCCGTTCTTGTTTTCGTAGTTGATTTCATGATTTTATTACGTGGTGACAAATAACCCCACCGAAGGTATTACCTTGCGCCAAAAAAAAAAATATGTACCTAATTATGTGCCATTCATATTTAATTAATAAAATTATCTTTTCTTACATGTACTCTTTCAATTACCAAAACTACATTTCCGTAATTTTAATACTTTTTTTTATTATTGATTTTTATATGACACGTTGAAATTAGGCGCAAACTAGCCCCGTTTTATGGAACGTAGTAGTACCTTATAACACTATTTTATTCACTTCTTTAATCAATTATGCCGTCTATGATGTACTACATAATCAGGTATTTTGCCGCGCTTTTCTATTTCTTTCATAACTAACATGTAGTCTAAACAACGTTCGTCTTTCTTCTTCTTTCTAGCGGCCATCATTTGATGTATGGTTTTGCTATCTATCGAATCGGGAAATTCTTTCAGCAACCCCGCCTTCAGCTCGTCCCAACTTTTTAATAGTTTTTGGGCTGCAGTCCCCGTCAGAGATCTTCTAGCGACCATCAGAGTCTGTAGGGGCGTCCATTTAAATATTTCAGCGTTATCGTCTATGTCGATCGCCCATTTGACCACCGAATACGATTTATCTTGTCCGCTAAATTTTGCCACCAAATTCTCCGTCTGGAATCTACCCTGATCTCGGCAGAACGGTTGTCTCGTCGATGCAGCTGCCGCGTGGTCGTCTTCGTCATAGTCCGCTTAACGGCTTCGTCGGCGATCCTTTCCGTGTCCACCGATATTTCGTCTTTGCATAGTCTTTTGTAACTACTGATACCGTCTTCTATCGTCTATTCCGTCGTTTCGCTAGAGCAAAGGCCCTGGCCGCTCCACGTCGTTGGCGTCAGTTTTTCTGCCCCCGTCTTTTTCCGTGCTTTGGGCCAGCAAACTATCGGTGAAATATAGAACAATCCTGGATGGGCCCCCTAAAATATGTGGGATTTGTTCGATATAGGCCAAATAAAAGCACAGATTTTTATAATAAACTTGAATTTTATTTTAATTACGTCTTTATAGCTAACGTCCTTCGTCTTTTTTTTCATTCACCTGCGTTATCTTTTACTCCTAGACTATTTCATACTTTCATCTCTTTCATTCAACATGCTTCACATCTGTCATTCATCTTTACGTTTCATTCCACTATCATAACATAACATAACATATCATAACATTCCATTCCTACATGTATTTTATTATTTATAACAAGGAGCCCCTTTATCAATTTTCAGACCTCTAGCATCAACATTTGCGGTAGTCTCATACAAACTTTTATTCCCTAGTTTGAGGGGTACGGGGGTAAAAGTTCAAATTGGATTTTTTTTGTTGTTATTTAGTTTGATATTTTTTTCTACATGGAGACAATAACTTAGTTCGGACTCTTCATAACGAACAACTTCCACAATAGGACGAACAATAAAATCGCGAATAGCAAAGTGACAATTAATGTACACACAGCTTCATCAACTAGCTACCCTAGCAAGAGGCATGACCTTCAAATTCGACATAGCTGTGGGTATTGAACGGTAACGTTGGGCTATGCGTTGGTTGTAATCCACGCCGAACCGTGCTCTTTTTGAAAGAATCCGCTAGATATTCAATGTTATAGTAGTATATTATTTAAAAACTTCAATGGGGGCACAAAGTGGCGCTGTCTGTACCTATGAAGTAGCTGATATATATTTTTACGATTTTACAAATACTAGTCGCGTATACAGTTGCGCCCATTACCGCCGCGCGCGCCGCTCCGGATCACTGTGAATTTCCATCTTATCCCTTCTACAAAATATAAATACGACTAACCTTTAATCGGACCTAGGAGTCCGATTAAAGGTTGCATTTATTTGGTAGCGGGGTGCATATACCAAATGGGTAGAAATTTACAACATCACCACGGCTATTTCTTCGTCCGCGGTGATCGGGAAGCTAGGTATAGGACTAAAACGTACAAAATTTATATTAAAGACCTTAGATCATCACTGCATAAGGCATGTAGATCTGATACTAAAGTATACGGATAGTAATCAGCCCACAGAGATAACAGAAATTGCGGTGCCACATCAGCAACAGTCGCCCCACATTTCTGGTACTACTAGTTCAAGTCTAAATACAGCATTACCAACAGTATCTAGCGAGCAACTAACTATACGTTCACCCGTGGCGACTGAAACTAATGTCGCACCTGTAGCACGAAGTCGCACCTGTAGCACCAAGTCGCACCTGTAGCACCAAATGCGGAATGTGTCGCAGATGATGGTGATGGGGTGGAATTTTCCGTGCGATAATTTTTGACCAATCCAGAATTCCAGCAAAAAATCTTTTTCAAATCGTAAATGTACCTATTGAGTATTTAAATTATATTTTCGTTTCAGTCCTTGCCTGGCTACTTATGATGCAGTACCCTGTATTCACTCTCACTCTGTTTGCGCACACCAACTATTTCAATTTGAGGAATCACGGGCGTAGACCAATGCTTCGCAGTCGGGCAGATATCATGGTGACTAGCTCAAACTCACGATGGCCACCAGCATGGAAACCGATTAAGTTGGACCCCAGTCCCATACCTCATATTTATAATTTTAAAAGACTAGTTCGTAGAACAGAGACTACTGGAGAAATTTGATCCAACAAATAACCATTCAATTCCTTGGATTGCGGCCAAGAACAACGAAATCCACCTAAAAATCCCTATATTTAAACTGTGTTACCAAGGAATTGACGTTGTTCGTAAATATGGATTTTTAATCGTAACAAGACTATTATCTAAGAGTGTCCGATGATATTTTCACGATCCTATTTATGGAAGCGGAGCGCTTTGCTATTGTCCCATACAAAGCAACGTCATCCGAAAGATCGTCTGAGTGGTGGGATCAGTGCACTTTCATATTAGCGGCCACCTTGTTTTATGTAATATTTTTGTGTAATAGGTATATATTAATGAGAATTATTTGCATTTTATTTAAATGTTAGGATTATTTTATTTTGTATGTGTGATTTTTGTATCTATTTTATGTTTTCATTTCATGTAATTGGCTTTGTGTTTATCTGAAAATAAATATTAAATAACAAACGTATTCTTATTCAGATTCATATTCAAGCTTTTTTTTATTATTGAGAATATAACAAACGAATCATTTACAGCTCTGCGCGACGTAAGTGATACAGATAATCAAACCTTGAGAACTTTCAAAACACTTAAATTACCTATACAAAATGTAACAAAAACCCTCTCCGATCCAGTAAAGGCGTATTCCTGGTTTAACATACGTACTAGAAAAAAATGTTATAAAAATGTTACTCATAAAAACCAAAAGTTATAATCCATGCGAAATTTAACACTGAATATGGCAAATTTTCATAAGTTGACAACACTCCACCCGCAAATCTTTTTTTTGTTTTTTTTTGTTTTAAAAACGTTGCCCCACACTAGGAATTTCTCCTGTATTGTGGGTGCGTTTACAAACATTTAAACTCACATACACAAACAGCCAGACCCGGAACAACTACTTGTAGATCATACAAATATTTGTTCCGTGCGGGGATCGAACCCGCGACACGCAGCGCAGCAGTTAATCGCTTAACCACTGCGCCAACCGTGCTGCGTGCTGCTTTCTATTTTTACCTATTTTTATTTCAAGGAACACCGCCCGCGCCCTACACTACCAAGTTGTAGGCACTCTTTGAACTAGTCGCCGAGTCTTTGATGTCGCCGACTGGCTGCCTACCGGCGCGCTCGCTACTTGTTGCCTTGCCAGTCTTTCGTGGGGATAGCTTACGATCGGACGTCCGTAGGTATCACGTGCCGCTATCGTTTCGCGAACAATGTCGTATTCCATTTAGGAACATTTTAATATGTTGATGTGCTTAGGCAAGATCGACTGTAATTATGCAGCTGCACGTAAAACGTATGAGGTGCACTTCGCAAATAGGCCAGGTGTGACAGTACCTCGGAGCGAGCAATCGTGCATTCCAATGCCTGCATAACCATGTGTACAGTAGAGGCAGTGTTCATGGATACGAGTCGCAGACCACTGATGCTGGAAGACCACGAGAGTGCAACGTGGAAATCAACATAACCTTGCGAATAGGTTTTGCCACCGAAACCATTTATTACAATTAAATCATCATACAAAGGAATGTGTTCCGATAACACCTTCTTAGAAACAACAGAAATGGACGCGCCGGTGTCAAGTAACAATGAAAACCTGGTATTGTTAATGCTAAAATGAACGTACCTAATATTTTTGTTACACGTTAAAATGTTATATGATTTAGGAACGAAAAAACTGATTTTCGTTCTCTGGTTTTCTGTTTTCTGTTTGGGGGTCCTCGCTCACTTGGGCTGGAAACATTTTTCGTTGATTATATCTATCTCAAGTACCTCTACCACGATAATATTTAAAGGATTATGGTTATTTCCAAAGTTTGAATAATGAGTACCTCTTCCGCGCGTATATGTATATCCACCTCGGGCGTTACCATTATACCTTTTCTGATAATTATTGTTATTATATCTTTGACTCGTACTATAATTTCCGCGCTACCAAGAACTTTGATTATAATAATTATTCCGTCCTCCTCTATTGAAATTACTATTATTATACCTATTATCTGGCTTTTCCCTTGCGCTTAAAATACCGTTGGAAGTTGTGGGTTGTCCCAACTCCTCGTCCTCAGCTGCACGCACCGCATCCTTTAGTTCCGTGCTGAAATTATAGTGCTTAAGCGTTTATATCTTAATCCATCTGTAAATCTTTTAATCGCGAGTTTCTCATTTATAGGTCTCAGTATCTCGCTTGCCTTTTCGTTACCATCAGCTTGAGCAATAGTGAGGTTTATAAATAAGTCATTCTGATATTTTGTTTCCATATTCACTGATGGACATATTATTCTGACAGGAATTATTTAATTGACAAAGTATAGAATTGGCTGACTTTTTCGTTAGTAAATAAGTTTTCATATCCTGTATGAGGCTCGTAGTGTTGACATATTCACATTTTAATTTTAACTTAGTTGTTTTAGTTAGTCGTGTTTTCAAAACAAAAGAAATTAACATTTTAGTTTGATCAGGGTCCTTGAGACAGCTGTTATATAATTCTACAGCGTCTATGATTTTTTCAGTTGTAAGTTCTGAACCATCCATTTCTGGTATTAATGATGTCGCTGTTTTTATATCGAACTTCTCCATGTTTAAAAAATTTGTTTCTGCTTACCTTGAGAATTATATGACAAAATCTTATCGTAAACGTTATCTATTCTATCCTTCAATACTTCGTAAATATATTCTGCTAATTCTAACGAGCTTTTTCGCTCGGTAAATATACTTATAATAGTTTTATACAACGAATATAGCTCTTTAGCTTTTATAACTTTTTCTTCAACCTTGTCTTTATATTGTAACCGTCTACTTGGGCCTAACTTCCTCAAAGTAATTTGAATATCAGTTAATTCGCTTAAAATGCTTTCTAAATCTTTTTCCACAGAATATGAAATTAAAACATACTTACATTGAATTAATAAAAATTAAAATATAATTTTACTGGTAGGTTGGTCCTTATATATATTTTTTTCCCGTGACATTCCGATATAACCAGGCAGAAAGTGTCTGTAAGACACAAAGTAACACTGAATTACAACAAAGATATTAATTATAGGGGCTTATTACTATACTTAATTTATCATTTAAGGTTCTTAAACGGGACTGCTAGTTTCTATAATATCCACAGTGGATGGTCTTCAATAAAACGTCGGTCGTCATCACTGTATCTTCGAGATTTAATAGCAATTGGTTTGCATTCGGGAGATAGATTGGCGAATAAAGGCACAGCAGGGACGGATGCTTCGGCTACGTTGCACACGACGAGAGGTTCTTTCGGACCACCAAATGCGAATTCTAGTGAGGAATGCTTCTCTTATACGTCGTGCCCTATAATCATATCTGAGCATAAAAGACACGGCCGGAATTCGTAGTGAGCTTTGCCCTCAAAAAAAAATTTCATGTACATTGAAGTCAATTGGTCATATTTAAAGCTCACAGGTATATTTTTAACATAGTTTTATGATCAGAGAAGAAGCGAGAGATACTGCAAATAGGTTTTTTTTTTTTAAGAGCCTTAATTTTTTGAATAGCAATGATTTTTACTTCCGAGTTTTATTGACGAAGCTAAACGATTAATACATTATTGTGGTATGGATATAAATTCCGTTTCTTCACTAGCCGTCGGTGTTCCATACATTTTCATAGAATTATGCATCAAGTCAGCTAGTGAAAAAAGAGCCAGAAATCAAAATAGGTACCAAGTAAAACTTATTGGTAATTATATTGATGTGTATACATTTATATTGGTAATAAATAGTATCTGGCTAGACCTTTCAATCGTCGTCATAGGCTGGCCATAGGATATTTCTGGATATTTTGAATTCCTCATAGCGACTTGGCAAAAAACAATATATATATATTGTTTTTTGCCAAGTCGCTATGAGGAATTCATAACATATATATGTTACCGGCCAAACCCGATTTAAGGCCAAACTAGTTTGTCCTAGGCCAAACTGGTTTATTAAGCCGGGGCACGCCGATTAAATGGGTTAGGTTAGGTTAGAACTGTGACCAAAAGCGCGAGAGCCGAGCGAGCGAAGCGAGCGGCGCCGCGGCAGCGGCCGGCGAGCGTTACTTCCAAAGGCTGTTAACGAAATGGCTAATTAAGCTAGTTGGCTGCGACATATCACGCTTAGGATAAGTCTGTTTGGCCTAGGACAAACTAGTTTGGCCTCAAATTGGGTTTGGCCGGTAACATATATAGGTTACCTCAGAAATAACCACAGTTAACCTCCAAAACTCATTTATTATTCTCTTAACTTATTTTTATCAAAACTTATATCCTAAAATTAATCACACAATAACAGAGCTTATTGTGGTATTTAAAACTAAACTTATTGCGGTGTTTAAAACTAAACTTATTGCGAACCAAAACTTATTTGATCTTACGACCGTTCGCTGCCAACCCCCATCGAAAAAGTGCTCGATGCGTACCAAACCACTCCAACCGTCACCACCAGTGTGCTCAGTGTAATAAATGAAGTCTCCCGGTTTTATTTAAATACGTATTTCCGCCGTCAGTATGGCCAGTATAAAACTTTAAACCATGGATCGATTTGATTAGTCAATTTTCAATCGTGTAGTTTCAGTCATATTAATGAAACCTTACACTCGACCATCCTGACGACATGTATGTCCTCATACATGCATCTGGTGAAACCTTACACTCGGCAAAAATCAAGCACACTTCGAAAGAATCACAATAACTAGTGGTCGCCCAGTGGTCAAAATTCGAACATAATTCATTTCAAACCAAAAGTATTTCCAATGCATTGTTATATAAAAATATTAGCTTTCTGCACTCTTTCTATATAAAAACTTTAACTGCGCTGAATTCTATAGTCCCTCAGTCCGCATTATTTTCTTAAAAAGGAGTACCTACAGCTTTATTTTATTTTTATGCTTCATGTAATAGATGCGTAAACAGGACAATTTTTTAATCCAAATATTAAATACCATTGCTTTAAATATTTGATTACGAACTGAAATCTATCCCAAAAAAAATCTTTTAAGTACTAAATTATCTAATGAACAAAGGATCCTTAGAACAAATTGTCCTTTGAACTAATTATACTTAGAACCAAATATTCCTTAGAACCAATTATCCTAACAACTAATTATCCTTAGAACTCGTTATCCTTAGAACCAAATATTCCTTAGAACCAATTATCCTAACAACAAATTATCCTTAGAACTAATAATCTTAAAAAAAATATTATCCTTATCCAATTATCTTTATAAGTTAATATCCTTATCAAAAATATCGTTTAATATTAAATAACATTGATTGAAATATCAGATTACACACACAAATCTATCTCAAAAATATTTCTAACAATTATCCTTAGAACAAATTATTCTTAGTACCAATTATCCTAACAACAAATTATCTTTAGAGCCAATTATCATTAGATCTAATTATCCTTAGAAATTAATATCTTTATAATGTGTTATCCTTATCCAATTATTTTTATAATTAACTATCTTCGTAACCAAGTATCCTCATAACGAAATATTCCTGTAAGCAAGTATCCTTGTTACCAAGTATCTTTGTCACCTAGTATTCTTGTAACCAAGTAGCCTTCTAAACGAGTATCCCTCTAACCAAGAATTCTTGTAACCAAGTATCCTTGTAACCGATTATCCTCTTGTAACTAGGTATCCTTCGAATACTTGTCACCAATTATCCTTGTAACTCCTTGTAGCCAATTATCCTTGTAGCCAATTATCCTTGTAACCAATTGTATATCCATTTATCCAACCATAAATCTGTAAACCAATCCGTCTCTTAGGATATTACGGTATAGCAGATCAACCATGTGTTTTGCCATTTTTCAGGTCAAGGCGCAAAACCTTTCCGCGATTTATTTTGCCTGACCTGAAAAGAAAAACAACAGCATGTAAATAAACACTATTAGTTAATAATTTTATCAATGTAGGTACAATGAACAGTTTGAGCAAGCGTTACCACCAAATTTAATATTTTGTCACTGTGTACATAATCTTATCATTCTGGCATAATCGTCATCAATTACATTATTATCATTATAGATTTTTAAAGATTTAACATGGATCCATGGTCGCATCCGGTCAGCGGCAATGGTAGTCTTTAGCGTTTTCTTCAGTCTCTCAAATCCCGAAATTGGTGCCACTTTATACCTATAGTTACCTATATGATTCTTAAAGGACCTTCATACGAGGGACCTTCATATAAGTTTAGCTAAGTCACTACTTTTGTAAATACAGATAGGTCGTCCTTGGTTGTAATATCGTTTTTGTGCTGCCTGCCATCTTTTGTACCTTATTATTTAAGTCCCATTGAACTATCCCTAATTTGCTATCCCAGCCTTTTTAATCAGCTCCAAAGTTCTGTGCCATCAATGAGTCGAGGACGGTCCTGTTGTTGCGTTAAACTTGACCGCTGGCCCTTGGGCATGCAACTACAACAATTTGGATTAACTAAAGCTAGCAAGTCATTTCTCATAAATAGTATCCGCCTCTATAACAAGTTTCCAAAGTTGGTAATAGAACTTAACGATGGAAAGTTCAAAACCCGCATCAGATATATTTATTAACAAGAAAACATAATTATTGAGAAACGACTACGTTGAAAACAAGGAAGTTGGCAATAATTCCTTTTGCACGTGTGGCTTCCCTGGTACCTCATTAACAGCATGACCATGTAAATGTCTATTATATACTCCCAAATAACGATGTTTTTTTTTTTAGTTTTATCTTTTTACATACTTGAAATTATATACCTACAATTCTAATTTCAACTATTTCTTAGTGGCTGTCATGGCAATCGTGTCAGTCGGTTTAAATAGGTTCTTTTTTAAAATATTGTATTCATCTAACATTTCATATAAGTAGTCTTTTATGTTTTGTGAATGTAAGCACGCTGTAGGCCTTTTAGACCAGTTTCTATTTTAGTAAGGACCTGTTACTTGTTGACAGGCCTGCACTGTCCTCACTTATTTTAAATCATCAATTTGAAACCATTGTAAAAGTCAATATATGTTTTTAACGGGTAACTGTGGTGTTTCTTGCCGTCTCTTTTCCATAGGAATTAACTAATTGTAAAAACGCAACATCGATCACTGATATCTCGGTCACAATTTTAAATAGCTCTCTAGACAACCTAACGGTCTTATTTATAAAATAAGCTTACCGAAGGTAAAGACATTCATTAGTTAAACTGCTCGATAAACTTATAAAACCTTAGATACAATTTTGTATTCATAAACGTTCTATAACTAATGTCGTTTATAAATCAAAATGTTGCCATTTTAATGAGATCATCCAACAAATTGACCAACACATCGAATCGTCAAATAAGAATGTCTGCCTACTCGCCGAATAATTGTAACCATAAACATTATTACATACTGCCAACTATTTAATTGTTTACAGTTTCGACACGGTTTCCGACGCGATACCGTCTTTGATAATTAAATTTGACAAATAATTTGAAATTTTAACTGTCATTGTTGCTTGTAAAATGACATTTGGTGACACACATTACTATAATTGTGTGTCAATATTTGTATGTCAAATGATCAAATGTCATTTTCTTTGCAATCAGTCAGCTGCTTTAGAGATTCGCCCATTTTTTTTTTTTTTTTAAATACTGTTAAAGTAGGGTTAGGGGGGGTATAGAATGTGTTTCTGCTAAAAACTAGACTTTATCAACTGTTTAGATGTTCGACAACTTTTGATGAATAAGACCGTGGATAAGGGCTAATTAATGTCTCCAACTCATGGGACTGTAAATTCTTCCCTCGGGCGTCGAAGGAGTTCTATAAGATTGACTCTATCACTACGCGTATTTGGCTCTCATCAAACCGTTTGGCTGAAAACACTCTAGTTTGGTGATACAAAACAGGAGATTCAGTGTTCTCACCGTGACTACCTAATTCCTTTTGGTTCGAGCAGTTCACAAAATTGTCTTGAAGCCAACACGGTACCGAAAAAGAGTGAACCATGCATACTCGTAAACACCCCCACAAATTAAGAATGGTTTATTTGGCTTCCCTACAATTCTAGTATACCTACCAGTTAACGTCTATATTTTAGCCCTTATAATACTCGCAATACCAGAAATACTATTATAATCTTATAAGTGTTCTACAAGCTCATATACATCTGGAAACTCGATTCCGATGTGCAGAAACTGTAGTTTATTTGCATCTTTAGATACAACAACTAGCTTCTGCCCGCGTGGTGTGTTCATAAAAAATAGTCTATATCCTTCCACAGGCTTCAGACTATCAGTATCAAGGCAACCGGCCCTTACATGGTAGGCAAGGCTTTAATGGTGCTCCGCTCAAGCCAATCTTATCGTGGTAACTTGTAAACTATTAATCAAAATTACTTACTGTGAAAGACAAAGTGTATCATTGAATACTGAAAGCGATAAATGCATTTAATTTTGATACGTATTAACAGAATACTTTTAACCGCTTAAGTGCGCTTTGTAAAAAAATATATAAAAGGCACATAAATATTCTGTCGCGGACTTTTATTAAAAACTGTTTAAATCAAACAATCCCACGATATATTTATCTTCGTGTAACTAGTACAGTCTAGGCAACGCACGCCAAAATAGCTCTCAGAGGGCTGGAATTTTATCGACTTCCTTGATCCTATTATGAATCATACACCTCAATCCAATATGAATCATGTTTATTCACTTTTCTACAGTGATCGGGTAAATAACAATCACTTACCATTTAATTAGTATTTTATAAACATAACAAAAGTTGCACAGATTCGTCAGATATGCTTACGGCTTCATGCCTCCCAATCGACTGACTCGTTTAGCAAATCGGTCACCCCACTAAATGTTTCCCCACTTTAAACGGAAGTCAATTCTCGGCCGGCTATTCGACCAATCAGAGCAGAGTAGACATTACATACAATCATTTGACTAACTAAAATACATTAGGGCTTATGATTAAATGTGAATACTTTAACCTGTTAAATTTAAACAATATGATTTAATAATTATACAAAATAAATATACATTATTACCGATATTCTAAACATTAATGCTTAAAACGGATGTATAAAGTTCCTGGGACCACTAGCGCCATCTGTCGCTTGTGAAAATAAGTCTATACTTAAATATTATTTTAAGAAAATCATTACATTCGGCCATCCGACATCGTGCAATGTCTCCTGACGCACGATTTTACAAATCTAATAATAGTTAAATTAAAATGAGCCTTACATACGACACATCATTACATTCGGCTAATCATTGATATCTGATTCGATTCCAGAGCATGGTTTTCGTCATTTATCACAAGACAATGAGCTACTAATAATTTGATGTTCAGGCAAGCTCATGGCGCTTTCTAAGTGTACAAAAAGTTTTACAGACAAAACGTGACAAGTCTTCCGGTTCAGTATAATTTAAGGCTTGGGCTCCATTTGATTTATCATAAATACCGTGGGTATACAATCTTTGGCTCTTTTACCACTAATATGACCAAAACAAATCAAAATATTGGATTTCTCTTTTTAAAATTATTTGGCTGTTACCATGCTTTCAAATTACAGCGATGATAGGCATTGGAGAACAGTGCAGGCCCGCCAACAGCACCAGGTACTCATTAAGAGAAATGAAAATTAAGAATAGAAAATGTTCTACAAAATGTACAGTCTGCAAGGCCTACAACGTTCTCGCATTCACAATATTTAAAAGAATCTAAACAATTAAAGTATAAAAACCTAATTAAACCAATTAACACGATCTCCATGAAAACCACTAATAAAGCGTATAAATGAGAATTGTAGGTGCAAAATCTTAATTAATGACGAAATATGTCTCACATTGTAAAAAAATAAAAAGTTTAAAAATCAACACTGCAATTTGGGAGCACTTACTCGTAATAAACATTCACATATAAATGCTGTCAATGAGTTACCAAGGAAGCGACATGTGTACAAGGAATCAATGCCAAACTTCCCCGTCTCCAATGCCGCATTTTATATTATAACTAGTTGACCCGACAGACGTTGTCCTGTCTTAACTATGAATATGTTTTGTTAAATTTTCTAATGTTACGCGCATCTTTTTTATTTATGAATATTGGATTCGCAATTTTCTTTATTTTTTTCTTTCATAAAAACCTTCTCCTGACAATAACAAACAGCAATAAAAGAATTAGCAAAATTGGTCCAGCCGTTCACGTGTGATGCCGTAACCAAGGGAAATAGGGATTCATTTTTATATATATAGATATGCCCCTTTGACAAGGCACGTATGATGTGAGTTTCGAACCTTCCATCGCCAAGCTCTGTTACCGACTTCGGATCCTAGCTGTGGCCACTTTAGACAACTGCCTTATTTTGCTCA
Source organism: Antitype chi (assembly GCA_947359405.1). Classification (NCBI taxonomy): domain Eukaryota; kingdom Metazoa; phylum Arthropoda; class Insecta; order Lepidoptera; family Noctuidae; genus Antitype; species Antitype chi. The sequence continues at coordinate 12,821,346 of OX375811.1, read as the reverse complement.
CTGCAAAAGCAGCTGAATTTAATCTATTTGAAAGAACTCTAATGTGAGCACCCCATTGCAGTATTGAATCCTAAGTTATTCCCAGAAATACAGCTTCCGAAATAGCATCTAGTTTCTTGCCATCAAGTTTTAAATTTAGAACCGCTTCGGCACATTTGGTAATGAGAACTTAAGTCAACTAGTTTTATTCGCATTAAGTACAAGATTATTAGCTGCAACCCATTTCAAAAGAACATCGACTATCGTTGACATGAACGACATCCGTATCTTTCAATCTTTTATTTTTTTAAGAGAAGTGTCATTTGCGAATAAAATTATATCTGAGAAGTTAGTAATCAAGTATAGCTCAAAGAATCAGCATTGCCATCCAACGTGACAACGCTGCCAGCCTTTTGGGCACTTTTCCCACTGACAGCGATGCGGACGAATTCTTTGATGCCCAGTGAGTTTTTCCCTTTTTACTTTATATACTTGTTCATAATTTTAATCCTTGAAAGTAATGATTAAAGTTCAAGTAGCCAAATAAGACAGCTGAAACTTAAAATGGTCAAAGTATGGAAGGTCATTAATGTAAACTAGAAATAAGAAAGGATCAAGAATTGAACCATAAGGCTCGTCCATCCTAACCAAACACCCCGAGGAGTTCGCCTCGTTAACTTCCACTTTTTGGCTGCCTGTTTGATAGATAGAGTACAAGATCAGCAGCTAGTCCACGATTTCTCTTGCGTTGTAATTTACAGATCAGTGCATTGCTGCCAACGCAGTCAAACGCTTTTAAAAGGGGAGAGATTTCGCAACCTCTAATGGGACATTGGTAAACAAACTTTTTAGAGTCCCGTCAACTTTTAACCTATCTGAAATGGTTTCATTATCAATTTCTAGGGAGAACTCATTCTGACCTCGCTGTTTTATGCTTCCAGTTTCTTTGTTAATTACCTGCCACATAGGCTTTATTTTATTTTTAGAATACTAATTTTGTTACTTATTAATTTCGATTTAGCTTAAGCCCGAACCTTTGGAATATATTAACATAGTTGCTTACATAATTATGAAAAGCTTGATCAGAAGTCAACGACACAAAATACATATAATATAAGATATTTCTGCTTTTTATAATACCAGTAGCCCATTCGCTAAATTTTGGTTTAGTGTTCATTGTAACTTCTTTTTTTTTTTTGACATACTTATTGCATACTGTAGAAAAAAAATCTATTGTGAATCAAAACTTGTCGTTGAAAGATTGCTAAGAACACTATTATTAAACATTTTCAATTTATTTTTATTCAGAGATTTAATGGTTTTATCTACGTGTAACTTTTATCTAAGTCAAACGATACAAGCTGACCAGTATGGTCAGACCTGATGTCACTAATTAAGGACGAGTCTTTTATTTTGCAATCTAGGTAAAAACATTGTCTATGAATGAGGCTGTGGTTCCAGTTATTCTAGTCGCTTCATTTAATATTGATTTTAAATTTAATTATTTGCACAATGAGATACGCTTACATTTTCCTGGTGAATCAACCAATAAATCAATATTGAGGTTTCTGTACTCTCGACTTATACAAAATCCATTAAATTTAACTGTTTGCATGCCCTAGTTAAGGTAGTTGGTATAAGGACCATTTTAAACTGAAAATATGTAACATGTTCCTACTTTCTTTGGAAATAAAGAATTATTCTATGTTATTCTATTCACCTATGTATAAGCATAAATTGTCGTAAAAACAAAAATATAATATTTAGATAACTTTTCATTACTGCGACTTGTACAGGCTAACATTTCTTCCAGAAACTGACCATGATCTTCCTCAATTCCAATCAATTCAATCAATTATTCATTCCATTTTTCTTCTTCGTTTTTCATACAATTGTAAGTAAATTAACTTTAAGACCGCGCTATCGCATTAGGTATACTCCTTTCTCCTTGACCAACATGGAGTTATTTCATATTTCTTGCATCGCGGTGGTGTACTTGTAGTATCAGTTGTCCTGCTGGAAGAAGAAGAGGTCGATGTAGACCTCGTGCGCTTGCTTCCTTCTAGATCGCTTTCTTGCACGTCCTGTCTTTGTGTCTGCCTTGTTTGACACAGGGACTGCCCGTTTGCATTTTCATCGATCGCCCATCGCGACTAGCGCACTTCTGGTGTTTTTGCACCATCAGGTTCCATGGATCCTCACGATAATAATAAAACATTGATAAGAATATTTATAAAACTTAGTAACCTGTCACATGAGTAATTTTAGTAATAATAATCCAATTCAGAGCATACTATATGCTTTAAACTCATTTTATAATGTCTTCATGAATTTTTGTACATTTACAAAATTTCCGATTCAAAATAACTCATTAATAAATAGATAATACTTCATCGATAAATTCATACTTTACTTACGTTCTTGAGGATAGCTTTGTTCGTGTCGGGCACACTTGGCCCTGGGCACACCTGGCCCTGGGCACACATAGCCCTTGGCACACATGGCCCTGGGCACACATGGCCCTGGGCACACCTGGCCCAAGTCATTATCATTATCATTATCATCATCATTATCATTATCATCAACATTATCATTATCATCATCATTATCATCATCATTATCATTAGCTCACTTGGCCAAATAAAAACTTCTTAAAGCACACTTGTGCTTTATCCTTAGCACACATGGCTATAACTTCAAGCGTGAGCGATCACGCAGTCCTCTGCGGATACTCCTGCGGGATACTCCTGTATCCCTGCTCCGATGGGTTTCATTTTCTCCATCCATAAAGGATCTTGATCCCGCTTCTGAGATATTATGAATCATACACCTCAATCCAATATGAATCATGTTTATTCACTTTTCTACAGTGATCGGGTAAATAACAATCACTTACCATTTAATTAGTATTTTATAAACATAACAAAAGTTGCACAGATTCGTCAGATATGCTTACGGCTTCATGCCTCCCAATCGACTGACTCGTTTAGCAAATCGGTCACCCCACTAAATGTTTCCCCACTTTAAACGGAAGTCAATTCTCGGCCGGCTATTCGACCAATCAGAGCAGAGTAGACATTACATACAATCATTTGACTAACTAAAATACATTAGGGCTTATGATTAAATGTGAATACTTTAACCTGTTAAATTTAAACAATATGATTTAATAATTATACAAAATAAATATACATTATTACCGATATTCTAAACATTAATGCTTAAAACGGATGTATAAAGTTCCTGGGACCACTAGCGCCATCTGTCGCTTGTGAAAATAAGTCTATACTTAAATATTATTTTAAGAAAATCATTACAATCCTTATCATTAAACGAGTATTATGGCCAAATCCCACAAAATCTTTATGAATTGTATAACCTATGAGATATTCTGATAACTATATAACTGTTAGGTTTCATCAAAATCCGTTCAGTGCTTTTTTTTGCGTGAAAATGAGTAACAAAAATTCATCCAACCTTCCTAAAAACCTTCAAGTGTCAAGTAATTAACACAATTACTTTTCTATTGTTATCAGATTTAATGAGTCTGCCTAACAGTTGAAAAACGTCTAACAAACTTTCGCGTATATAATATTACTAGCTTTTTAAAGTCGATTAATTCGATAGATAGACAGTTTATCAGTGGAAACTTGTAAATGGCCTTCAGCTTCATATTTTTTTATAACATTGTTTATGTTAGCTGTAAGTTTCCATCCATCAATTTTACCAGCCATTTTAACCAACTAAACCATTTCGTACTGAGACTTCATACCAAGTCTTACAAACCAGCCAGCTTTTACATAGCAAAATCAACTACAGTCTTCTCGTCCCAGCCATAAACTTCGCACATTTGTAGACTTTTTGAGCCATATAACTATGCATTGATTTTTGTCTGAAGGACTTAACTCATATTTTTAAGATCCCAGCTTCTATTAGTAGAAACAGTGCTCAATTTTTGAGGCTGTTATGCCAAAACATCTGAATTGGATTGTATTAAATCTGTAGAAGAAAAGGTAGGACTACATGACCTTTTAGTGTGATGATCCACGCTCGTAGTAACTCGATCTTTTCTATTGCATCTACCCGGCAGCCATCTGCGCCTGCGCTTGCAGCTCGTCCCAACTTGAGGTGAACCCCGTCGTCCACTTCACCGCCGTTGCTTGATGTCGCGTTCCTTTTGTTGATTCATCTTCTTCCAGCGAATCCGCTGCTGCTCCCACAACAAAGCTTGCTCTTGTTCCATCAGGCGCCGACTACGGCTGCGGCTTCGTTTGCAGCGTATGGCTGCGGCTTCGGCTGTGGCTATGGCTGCGGCTTAGTCTGCGGCCATGGCTGCGGCTTCGGCCGCGGCTATGGCTGCGGCTTCGGCTGCGTGGGCTATATCTGGAGCGTGAGCGATCCCGCCTAGGAGTATCCATGTTCTGATGGGTACCATTTTCTCCGTCCATAAACTGAAACTCGCCACCAGAAAAAAAGAGCATTAACTAATTATCTCGAAAACGGTGCGTCCTAGAGCAAAATTAATGAACATTTTCACCCCCTTTTAACAACCCCACACTCATTGTGTGACATACCAAAGAAACCAATAAAATATGAAAATTAATTGGGTTCCATAGTCCTGGTACCCTTATTATCCATCATCGTATCGTCTATATACGACTAAAAAGTCAGCAACACGAGTTCAATCACCCAGGTTTTGCAACCTCGGGCCTCGTTGCACAAACCGTTACAATTTCAATCAGGTTGAAAATTTCAACAGCCGTTAAGATTTAAAATCATATGATGCATATTACTTTACCCAACGTGGTGCAATAGAAAATTAACCCAGTCAGTGAAACTTCGAACTAAGATTTAACATCATATCATACATATTACTATTCCCAACGTGGTAAAATAGAAAATTAAACCCTACAAGTAAGAGACTAAAATTATGCTTTTAATAAGTAGTATTTATATATACTTTATTGTACGCCACAAAAATAAATAACAAAAAGAAAAACAAGGTACACTACAAAATAAACAATGGGCGGTATCGCTTTCCGCGATCTCTTCCAGGCAACCTTGGCGAACCTTGTAGAACGACTTGAATAGACAATTTGCTTGAAATTAAAAAGGTAAACAAAACCACTTGGAATTATTTAAAATGAGAAAACCACGAATAACGGATTATTACGTTAACTGAGTAAAATCATAATTTTAGGTTGGTAGGTACGTACAAAAATATAGTGTGTAGGCGTGTACTTACGGATCTTGATCCCTCTTCTGAGATAATGGTTACCTCAGAAATAACCACAGTTAACCTCCAAAACTCATTTATTATTCTCTTAACTTATTTTTATCAAAACTTATATCCTAAAATTAATCACACAATAACAGAGCTTATTGTGGTATTTAAAACTAAACTTATTGCGGTGTTTAAAACTAAACTTATTGCGAACCAAAACTTATTTGATCTTACGACCGTTCGCTGCCAACCCCCATCGAAAAAGTGCTCGATGCGTACCAAACCACTCCAACCGTCACCACCAGTGTGCTCAGTGTAATAAATGAAGTCTCCCGGTTTTATTTAAATACGTATTTCCGCCGTCAGTATGGCCAGTATAAAACTTTAAACCGTGGATCGATTTGATTAGTCAATTTTCAATCGTGTAGTTTCAGTCATATTAATGAAACCTTACACATATACAATTGGATAGACAATAAAACACTAAAATAGCACTTGAATTTTTATTTAAGTATTTAGTTAAGTAGGTAGGATTACATTTGCTTATAAAATGTATCTACTGGTATTACAGACATTTTATGAAAATAATCATTGCAACAACTCAGACTCAGAGTGGATGAAAATATTGATTCATTCAATATTTTCATCCACTCTGAAGGCAACAAAACATCTTCAAAAGTCAACAAAATGTTTTCAAGGAATGAGGCTGGTGCCGTTATATTTGCTTGATGCCTGGCCCAACCCAAATACCATAACAACGTCATGACATGGCAGCAACACAGTCCAAGCAAGCAGTCCCTAAAAATACAATAGCTAGAAGTATTTGGAGCATGTTTGTAACTTGGCAGATAATTCATTTGGTCAATCCTTCGTGCTTCAGCGGGATTATCAGCTGGTGGAGGTGGTGGTGGTGATCCATGTGCAATACTAGGATTAGGAACTGGTGGAAGTGGAGGTGGTTCGGGCAATCCAGGTTCATTTTCGTCTAGTTCTTCCACCTGTCTGTGTGTATTCAGTACTAAGTGGCGCTTAACTCGCATAAGCAGGGATGACATGCTAGCAGATTTGTCCTCCGATCCTGTTTAACAATGTTTCACATTTTTTATATAAAATCTTGACCTTTATTAATGATAACTGGTCATTATTAGGGCACAGTCTTACTCTGCTTATAGTTTGCGGCTGACTGTTTGTCTGAGTGCGACCAAAGCTATTTTCATGAAATGGCCACACTATGCACACAGGCAAATAGTTGGCGGACTATTTGCCAAGTGAGACTGCACCCTTACTCATTACATAAAATGAATTTTCTTCATCATGGGAACAACACAATAAGAATTTACAGCAGCCAAGGTAAGATACCAGACAAAAAATATAAGTTCAACAACACACACTAACCTGATTGTGGTTATTCCATGAGAAGAAAATATCGATTAATGGACTATTTTCTTCAAGGGTGTGGGTATCGCACTGAGTAACGCCTCCCCATTACAGACCGTCTACAACCAATACACACCATTGGGTAGCCCAGTACTTTGATATATGTACCTTCTTCATTGCGTCGGTTAGGCAATACATAACAAGCATTGCAAATCAATCCATCTAATCAATAGCACAGCAGAATATTAACAGAAGAAGCGTAAACGAAAGTCCGATAAACGATAGCGTCAAGTTAAAATATACAACAGAGGAGCTAAAACACAACACTGAACACAGTAATACGTGATAAGATCAACGCAAGACTGCACAGAGCACAGGGCATTGAGTGACAGATGACAGACAGTAGAGGTGAGACGTATAGAATAGGTTAATGGTATAGGTTTTTGACTGGACATGTAAATACTCATTCCGAGCGCACCACATAAACGCGTCTCGAGTAATTTAGATAAACGTATGGCGTTTGACACGTAGTAGACCGTATCCGCATCTAGTTGCAAGTTTTGCGGCCCACAAGCTCAGTCAGTTCCGGTGACATTGGGAGACGTCGGTTCGGCACTCGAAGTTCGCGAGTCGATTTATTTGTTTTGCGTTTCTAAACCTAATATCCATAGGCACCAACGGAAAACAAAATCTCTGTTTCTATTAATATCATGTTTATAAAATACGCTGTCAGTCCTAAGCCGAGTCCCGAGTGAGGGGAAGCAGCAACAGCATTCTGAGGGTGTTTGCAGACAGGCTGGATGGGCCTACAATAGGCAGGTTTACCAAGCTACATGTAGGCAACATAGCTTGTTAAACCTTCCAGTTATTGTGAATTTTTATCATTATTATTTTTCTTATTATTTTATTGTTCTAACATGTTACTAACATAGTTTTTAAGATGTAATACTAACACCCTATGGGCCCTGATGCCTGAGAATAAAAGATTTTTATTTTTTATCAAGCCTGTTGGTAAAGTATGAAGGCAAGTTTTCAATAAGATTTAATTTTAAGTGAATATTTTAAAATGTAGAAAAGATACGAACACCAACACGTAGTACACACGTTAATAATCCATAAACCGAAAAATACTCTACTCCGATTACTCGATCTCGATGTTATGAAGACTTGGTAGCTATGGAAACAAATAGCCTAAATACTCGTGAACCTAGTTTTTGGAATAAGTATTTAGGGGGACGCATACTTCTAAGACTCAGTATGCGTTTTACCTATTACGTCTCACCTCTAACAGACAGAGCAGCGTGAGCGCGCGCACATTTGAAACGTCAAAATAAATGGGACGTTTGGACGTTTGAGAAATCAATTTATAACCACACAAAATCAAATAACACACATATTTTTTTGGTAATTTTTCTCGCCTGATCTAGAGAAATGTAGTTGTTGCAATTTATTTTAGTATATTTAAGAAGTAATTTTCATACATTAATAATTACTGTACATTTATTTATTTTGAATTGATTTTGAGGGCAGAATCCGGCCATGTCTTTTTCGACCACAAGCAGTTGAACGTTCTCATATGTGTGTTTACCAAAGGTAAGCGTGAGGTAGGTTTCTCCTTTGACTGAAATGTATGATTAAGAGAAGCGATAGATATTGTCTGCTGGCTAGGTTTTATCTTCAGAGAACACAGTTTAGAAAATTTTAAATTAATGAAACTTTTAGAACTGCCCGTATCTAATAGTGCTTCAGCTGTAATACCTTTAATATATGCAGGGACAATGAATGGCTTTGTGTAGAGACGACCCGGACTGTGATGCAGCAATGATGCAGGCGGTGACATTTTTCTGGTCGGTCGTGGCAGCGCTAGTTGGGTACTTATTCCAACAGACTTTTGCGAGATACCCTTTTTTGTTTTCGATTCGAGTGATTCTGGAAGGCCGGCGTGGCTGCACTTGCATTTCCACTGGGTATAGGAGTATTCCATATATTAGTGTTATCAGGGATGTTTTCGGAAGTCGCGTTCATAGGTATGTTGTTAAAATGTAGCGTATTAACTTCAGCCATCTCCAAGCAGTTCGCCTGGTTATGTGCTTCGTCCAAAGTTGGGCAAAAGTTTTCGAGGAGTCTCTCTCTTATTTTTGTCGAGGAGATACCAGCTATGAAAGCGTCGCGAATGTTGACATCCCGGTTGGTCTTACTATCGACAGCAGTGAAATTACAATCCTTGGACAGTTGCTTCAAGGTTTGGATGTAAGTGTCGGTAGCCTCATGGCTACTTTTCCTCCGGGTGGCGAGAGCGTGGCGTGCATACAGGATGTCATTAGGTTTTACATAAATTTTGTTCAAGATGTTCAAAACCTGTTCGTATGTTTCACAATCGCTTATGTGGGTATACACGTTTGGAGACACGTGATTTATTAGTATGGTAAGCTTGACCTTATCAGTAGTAGTTCCCGAGTTCTGCACCGCAAGGAAGTTAACGAAAGTTTATTTCCAGTGTGGCCATTCCGATGCAGCCGTGCTTAGGGACGGGTCCCCATCGAACCGCTCCGGTCGTAGATATTTGTCCATGGGATCTTAGTCGTTTTTGTTTTGCTAATTAAATTGAAATAATAGCCAAAACCTATTCTGTAGGTTTTAATTAGCAAAACGTGACATATTGTCATTATGACAATATGCTCCTATGACAATATAAGTATATCAAAATCAAAAATAGAAGCACTGATGAATAAAATGGTAAAAGAGTTTACCACACACATTATGATCATTATAATATGTAGACGAAATATATTTTTCGGCTTATGTGCCTGCTTTGTATTTTTCCTGTTAAAAGTGTGCAATTGCCGATCATGCGTAGTCCAGCAGGTTGCTGACTCTCTCCGTGCATACTTCAATTGTATAAGAACCGTCATTCCTTATGTTTTCCATAGTATGATCTTGCTTGTTTTAATTGTTATGTATCAAAAACTAAATAATATTAATTCACTGTTTGTCAGTCTTGGGAATGATACATTATTTATGCTTACATTTATGTTTAGAAACTGAGCACGTCTTATAATTAAATTATTTTCAATAACATAATCAGCAAGAGCATTGATTAGGTTCATTCTTTCATTTACAATATGTAGCATTTGACCTGCATCTTCTCTATTACTGGATCTTTGGTGAAACTCATTTATCAATCCGGCAGCCACCCTTAAGTCTATTATTGCATGCTTAGATGCTAAGTTAAAAAAAAATCTGTCTAAATATCTTAAAAGAATGTTTAAATATACCATTTACACATTCTACCATCCATCTACATATTGTCACAGACCTAGATTTATTTGCTGCCAACGTTGATAATTGAGTTTCATCTTCTTGTAAAGATGCAGGCATATGTGTGGAGTAATTGCATGATTGTAAAAGAAGCACACAGTCTCCAAAACCCCTATCCAGAATAAAAACATCTCTTGCAAAGTATTGCCGCATTGTATTTGATTCAATTTCTGAATTCGTGATATTAGCATCAGATGTTGTTGCTGGATAGGGGCCTAATACATCTATTATGTATCCATCAGAACATACCATTAGGAATGGCTTCATGAGGTTCCTATACTTGTGCAGGGAGTGTTGTAATCATAAACTTTTAGTCCCTTCTTTTGTAACTAGAACATCACTATATTAGTATAGTTGAAATGGACTTCACTATATACCTGTGTGTGAATCCTAGTTTAGCTATGCCTGTTTCCGTTTTGTACTCTATGGTGAATCTCTATTAAAACCGCATTTGTTATAAGTAATTTAATCGTTTTAATTAATAAATACAACAGGTTATGGGCCCAGACCCACGCAATACTTCCAAAATATAAGTTAAAATCGATTTCAATAAAAAATAATAAAAACCAGTGCTCAAATAAAATCTAACCTAAAAAGTAACAACGTGGTTGTCCTATCGAAAGGTGGAAGCGTCTTCATCAGCAAAAAAATATGTCTTCAAACAACACAATGGCAATAATAGAAAAGCTGACCGGAAGAGACAATTATCCTACTTGGAAGTTTGCCGTCCAAACCTACCTTGAACATGAGGAACTGTGGAACTGTGTCGTACCGGCGTCGGATGACGTATACGAAAAGAAAAGAGACACTAAAGCTAAGTCTAAGATCATTCTATTAATTGATCCTGTCATCTATATCCACGTACAAGAAGCGAAGACTGCAAAAGAAGTATGGGATAATTTAGCGAAAGCTTTCGACGATAACGGACTGACTCGCCGAGTAGGCCTGTTAAGAGATCTGATCACCACTACGCTAGACGGATGCCAAAACATTGAAGAGTACGTCAATAAGATTATGACTACTGCACATAAACTGAGAAACATAGGGTTTATGGTGGATGACGAATGGTTGGGAACCCTACTACTGGCCGGGTTACCAGATCTTTATCAACCAATGATTATGGCATTGGAAAGCTCGGGTTTAACTATAACAGCTGATTCAGTTAAAACTAAACTTCTTCAAGATGTTAGAAAATCAGAGACGACTGCGCTGTATGTTAACAAAAATAAAAATAATTCGCAGTATGTTAAACAAGCTTCCGACAAAGTGAATAAACCAAGTAAAGGTCCAAGGTGCTATATATGTAATAAATATGGACATATAAGCAAGAACTGTAGAAAGAAGAAGGAACAAAAATCTAATGAGAGCTCCGGTTATGTTGCTGTATTTTCTGCGTCAACCAGCAATGACAATGGTTGGTATGTGGACTCAGGGGCATCAATGCATCTTACAATGCACCGTGACTGGCTCTATGACGAAATACCACCTCCGATTAACACTATCAGAGTGGCTGATGACAAGAAACTACCTGTGAAAGCATGTGGGAAGGTAAACTTACATGTTTTGAATAAAAATGGCAGGTCCGAAGTGATTGCAGTGCAGAATGTTCTCTATGTTCCTGAGCTGGCCACCAATCTTCTTTCAGTGAGTCAAATTATAAAGAACGGCTGTCAAGTGCAATTTGACAAAGAAGGTTGCAGTATATTTAACAAAATTGGTCAACAAGTGGCAAAAGCAAAACTGACAAATAATATGTACCGGCTGAATATACACAGTATACCAGCATACAGATCGATAACAAAGGAAAATGATAGTTATCTATGGCATCAAAGAATGGCTCATTTGAACTTTGAAGACCTTAACAAACTATCTGAAAGTACAGGGACAAAAATAGAAAATAAAGACAAAGTTGTATGTATATCATGTCTAGAGGGGAAGCAGTCAAGAAATTCATTCCCTACAGAAGGTTCCAGAGCAAAAGCATTGCTAGAACTCATACACTCTGATGTCTGCGGTCCCATGGAGGTACAGTCCCTGGGAGGTGCACGCTACTTCGTCACCTTCATTGATGACTTTTCCAGGAAAATATATACTTATATAATAAAGAATAAGTCAGATGTTTTTGATAAATTTAGAGAATTTAAAGCTATGGTCGAAAAACAATTTATCTATAAAGACTCTTCGCACAGACAATGGTAGAGAATACCTGAGTAATGAGTTCAAATCATTCTTAATAAATTGTGGAGTTGTTCATCAAACCTCTACACCATACACACCCCAACAGAATGGGTTAGCAGAAAGAATGAACCGAACAATATTAGAAAGAGCTCGTTGCATGTTATTAAATGCAAAATTGCAGAAGCAGTATTGGGCAGAAGCAGTCTCCACAGCGGCATATATCACCAACCGATGCCCAACCAGAGTGCTGGCATATGTGTCACCTGAAGAAATCTGGAGTGGTGAAAAGCCAGATATAAGCCATTTGAAGATCTTTGGTTGCGAAGCCATGGTTCATGTTCCAAATGAAAAAATCAAGAAATTGGACTCTAAGTCAGTCAAAATGATATTTATAGGTTACAGCGAACAATCCAAAGGCTACAGACTGTTTGATCCCAAAACAAGAAAGGTATTGATTAGCAGAGATGTGATATTTTTAGAAAATTCAGTTATGAGAAATTATGCTCAGTTGCCTCTGTCAGAATCTACCTCCGATGTTGTCATAAATAACAATGAATCCATTAATAGTGAATTGACACAATCATCTGAACAAAATGAAACAAGTGATGAGTCTTTTCACTCTGATGAGGGATCATTATATGAGCCAGATGAAACCATAGACTTAGCGGATATTCATCCATTCATTACAACAAGATCAAAAAGGGAAATGAAAGGAAATACTTACATATGTACAAATGACAGTACAAGTCAGCAGGATGTCCCTGAGACATACAGTGAGGCATTATCATCAGAAAATGTGAATGCAGCCAAGTGGAAAAAGTCAATTCAAGATGAATTGTTGGCACATGAAGAAAACAATACTTGGCAATTAGTGGAAAAACCACCAAAAGTGCGAGCAATTGGCTGTAGATAGATGGGTTTTTAAAATTAAAGACCTGCCATCTGGCTTGCTATATAAGTCAAGACTATGTGCCAAAGGCTGTGCTCAGACACAAGGCACAGACTACACTGAAACTTTTTCACCAACGGTCAGGTATGACTCCGTCAGAGTTTTACTTTCAGAGGCTGCTCAATATAATCTAGCCATGGCCCAGTTTGATGTAAAAACCGCTTTCTTGTATGGAGATATAAAGGAAGACATATATATGGTGCCACCGGAAGGTCTGGAGGCTCCATCAAATCTGGTATGTAAACTAAATCGTTCACTTTATGGCCTCAAACAAGCACCCAGGTGCTGGAATCACAAATTTGATAGTCTACTCAAGAAATTTGGTTTTAAAAATAGTCATGCTGATAAATGTGTTTACATAGGTAATATAAACAATAAGAAAGTGTACTTGTTACTGTATGTTGACGATGGGCTCCTATTATCATATTCAAGAGAATCCTTAGATATTGTCATGTGTGAGTTAAGTAAGAATTTTAATATTAAACAATGTGAACCAAAGAACTTTGTTGAATTACAAATAGAAAGATCCAAAGGACGTATTTTTATTCACCAGGCTAACTATATTGACAAACTGTTGTGTAAATTTAATATGCAGAATGCAAATTGCAATGTCATTCCAGTAGATCCTCATACCACACTGGAAAAGAGCTCAGCTGCACCAGACAAGAATATCCCATACAGACAAGCAGTTGGCTCTCTAATGCACCTGGCAATAGTAAGCAGACCTGATATCGTGTACGGAGTCAGTCTGGTGAGTAGACATCTCAATAATTTTGACCACACACACTGGAATGTTGTCAAGAAAATTATGAAATATCTAAAAGAAACCAAACATTATGGTTTGTGTTACACGTCTTCAAATAATAATGAATTGCAAGCATATAGTGATGCAGACTACGCCAAAGATATATGCACAAGGCGATCTTTGACTGGATATGTCTTTATAAGAAATGGAGCTGCAATAACATGGGCAACTCAGCATCAGCAGAGTGTTGCGTTATCCACCACAGAAGCTGAGTTTATGGCGGCATGCGCTGCTACAAAAGAGGCTATGTGGTTGAAACAACTGTTAACTGACATATGCGCATTTCATCAAGATTCTGTGACATTATGTATAGACAATCAAAGTGCAATTTGTTTGATTAAAAACGAAGATTATCATAAACGATGTAAACATATAGAAGTTAAATATAACTTTATAAAAGAGAAATTTATAGATAAGCAAATAGATTTAAAATATGTATGTACCAAAGAGCAATATGCTGATATATTTACAAAGGCTCTACCAAGAGATAAATTTCAGTATCTAAGAAATAAGATAGGGATAACTAAACTGTAAAGCTATTTTCAGGTGAGAGAATTCGATTGTAAACTTTATGAATGGTGTATTGAGAGTTTGAGACTTTATTCATACTGTGTTCTGACTAATTTGGTAGTTTTAAGTGTCTACTATTGTTTTAAACATATTAATATGCTTTGAAAGAAGGGTCACAATTTGGTGAGAGTGTTGTAATCATAAACTTTTAGTCCCTTCTTTTGTAACTAGAACATCACTATATTAGTATAGTTGAAATGGACTTCACTATATACCTGTGTGTGAATCCTAGTTTAGCTATGCCTGTTTCCGTTTTGTACTCTATGGTGAATCTCTATTAAAACCGCATTTGTTATAAGTAATTTAATCGTTTTAATTAATAAATACAACAGGGAGTAAGTATTTTTTTGGTATACCTAAATAGTTTGAACTCTTTTGATCATATAAATATGTACCATCAATTATCGGATCCCTACCATTTCCCCCAAACAAACCATTAGGTATGATCAGATTTCGCTCGGCTATTTCGTCCCTTGTAATATGACCTATATCCAAGTTACCAGGTACAAAATCTTGGTTTAGTATATCCCGAGCTTTGCTCATTGATCTTGATAGAGTTGAGCGTGCAACGTTCAATAATGTAGAAATCCTTTCACCGCTGTCTCCAGTTCTAAATTTTATTGAATATGCTGTGAGTGCCAATGAACCATTGCGCATCTCGGACAATCTAGGCAGCTGCACCTTCAGATTTATAAATTAGTCTTTGGACAACCCTATCCAGTAATAGACTAAGTCATCGTTCATCCCTTCAATATTTTAGAAATCAAATGTGTTTGGAACATTCTCGGACGATGACGTCGGCGGAGGCGGCACCGGCGAGGACGTCGGTGGGGGCGCGGCGGAACGCGGGCGACGAGGCGCCTGCGCCGACCATCTCCGAATAAAAACGAAGATCAGCGGCGGGGTGCACACAACCGTAAATTTTGACAATAAATTATTATAACCAGCAACAAGTCATCGTCATTGAATACAGTCCTCAACAAATTGGTCCTTCGCGCGAAAAATTCAAGACGAACGGCGTTTACAGTGCAGAAAACAACGTGGCGAACACGTGTCTCCGTGAGGAGAAATCGACAAGAACGGAGAAACGTGGCTAGATTGGTAATTAGTGTGTCGTTCCAGTTAAACATTTCCTTCCTTTCATACTGTCTAAACTTTCCAAGATTTTTGGCTTTTGAATCTGTTGCGTTTTTTTTCCATATTTTGTACTCTCATCGCATTCATTTCGAATCACATATTTCATACCTGATTAATACTCAAACTCATTACATCGCTGCGTAATTGTTGCAGATTATGCATTAAAGACTTTTTTTGCACGTGCACGCGGCAGCTTGACCACTCAAGGACAATATTGGTCGCATCTTCGCATTCCTATTGAATTAGTCACCGCGTAGTTTGCTTAATTTTCCATTTAACTCAACCAATATTTATTTAATTATGGAGACTAAAGTTAAAGAATTAATTAAGAAACGTGCAAGCTGAAAAGCTAAGCTTACGCTTTTCAGCAATTATTTAAATGTAGTCATTTCTTGTGCTACATTAAGCGACCTACAAGTAACAGAACAGGAAACCAGACTTGATGGAGATCGAGCTGCTGATGGAGGAGCCTAGCGAGGCATTGGCTGCCCGCGAAGCCTTTCAAAACCAATACTTCTCCTTGGTGTCCACGGCGCGCGAGTTGTTGCGACATCATAGCGAGCGAAGCGTTTTGGTGAGTTCCGTACAAGCTTCAGACGATAACAACGCCACACAGTCTAGACATAGTGTTGTGAAATGATGACCTCAGATTAGTTTACCGCATTTTGATGGAATCAACATTGGCTCGAGTTTAGAGACACATTTGATTCATTAATACACAAAAACACATTGTTGGACGATATAAGTAAATTTCACTACCTCAGGTCTTCGTTAAAGGTTGCTGCTGCCTTAATTATTAGAAGTTTGGATTTTAATTCTGATAACTATCTTTTAACGAAACTTTTTGGTAAATAATCATGTTCAAGCGTTATTTAATGTCGAACAGTTAGAAAAGGGATCTAGTAAAGCAGTCCGTTATTTGGTCGATGTAACCACAAAAAATCTGAGGGCCTTAACCATTTTAGGGCAACCAACGCAGCATTGGGATATCTTGATTATTTATATTGTGGGTCATAAGTTAGATACTAAAACTTATAAAGAAAGAAAAGAATATAGAAATACATTATCCGAGGCACCTACATTATCTCAATTCTTTACGTTTATGAATAACAGGGCCGGCTTATTGGAATCAGTTGAGGAATCCGACGTTAATAAAAACAAAACCTCCAACAATAAAATACAGAAACAAAAAACCTTTGCAGTAACATCAAACGATAATAGTGGTTCTAATAAAGGTTCGAGCTCAAGCTGTCCAATGTGTTAACAAGGTCATATTTTATTTAAATGTGATGATTTTCGTAAACTATCGTCAGAGGTACGTAATGAGAAGGCTAAAGAATATAATGTTTGCCTTAATTGTTTAATAAACATAACACGCTGTTACACATGGACAAAGACAGTGAGCCGCCTGCCTGCCAGTAATTAGATGACGGATAATGTTACTTTAACTGCGAAAGCCATACATAATACTACTTCTTCCATCGTATTGCTTTTCACAGCACGGGTGAAGTTGCGAGACAGCAAGGGCGGCCATCACGTTGTGAGAGTGCTCTTGGACAACGGTAGCACCGCATATTTTATAACTAAGGAGTTGTGTGGTAAGCTGGGTTCACTTACACGTAACGTAAACTCCAAAATAACGGGTATTAACCAGCAAACTTGCAAAAGCACAGTCTTGTCCTCTAATCTTAGAGTTTGACTCAGGTAATTAAAACAACTATGGATTGTTTAGTATTACCAGAAATAACGAAATCATTACCATCGACATTAATTGACATTAGTACTATTCCACTGCCATCAGGCATCTGTTTAGCTGCAATCGAGTTTAGGCGTCTCCTCTAAGTACGTAAGATAAGATAAGATTTTTTATTTGTTTAAACATGGTGTACATGATACATTACATGCAAGATAATTACTATGAGATAAATAAAGTTCTAACATGTTCAGCCGCATATGGTGGCTTACAAATTGGTAGGAAGAGATGGTGCATAAGCCGCGATGATATTAATCAAAATTATATTGAAGACAATGTGTAGGTACTTATTAAAACATCATTATTAATTAAAGATTAGGCATCATCATTACAATTCAAAAAGCATATTTTTTTGAAACAATACAATGTCAAAGTAGTCATAAAATAAATTCGTCACTAAAAATATGAATTACTGACATTAAAATGTCCATTCCAAACAACAATTACACCAAAAAAGTAGTATAACTCAATGTTACTGACTCACTATCATAGGCGAATTATTAAATTTCTCCGCAATACGGATCTAAGCAGCCTTTTTTTGTGCAGTGCTTACATTATTTTATTTTTTTTCAATCACATGTTTAAATTCTTTTAGAATTTCTAAAAGCAGGTTTTTTCCAATGTGTTAAAATTTTTCTTTCGTCCTGCCATTTTTAAATGAGAAAATGAAAATAATCACCAAAACAAATAAACGATTTACAAACTGATGCTACCTATTTTAGTAGCGGTGCATTTAATTGTCATACTAACCTTGCAAATAGCATACCTATTTATGGACATAGTTACAAGCCTTTTAAGCTAAACATTTTTGATCCATTCACACATTCATAACTCGGTTGTTCGGGCGCAGAGCGAGACGGCAATAGTTTCTTCAAATACCTTTTATTAAAATTCCTCGCAGGCCCCGTCCCCTCTTAAAGTATGTGGTTGTGGTGGCACCTAAACGTAGACGAAAAGAAAGATCAAGTGAGAATCGTACTTTACCAAAAATGTATTATTTAGAAAATGCTGGTGGTAAGAATAGTGTGTGCTAATTTCTTTGAAAAGACTCTAAATATTTCAAATGGGCCTATAAATACGGTCATAAAGGGCGCAGGTCCAACAAGATGTTTCTCTGGATCAGACAAGAGAGGAAGAAAAGGACCAGCACCCTAATTGCGTAACTCACGATTAATCATAATCTGTTTCGTTTTGAAACTGATGGCTAAACCATTGCTTCATTATGTTCGAAAAATGTGTCTGCTCAACAACGTAAATAACGCAATGAATATTGTTGAACTGTCAAAATGAAACCGATTATGATTAATCGCGTGTTACGCAATTAGGGTGCAGGAAACAAGTTCAGTGAAGTAGATGTTTCATTAGTGAAGGAGCACATTGAAAGCTTTTCCGTAATGGAAAGTCACTATGTTAGGAAACAAAGTCAAAAATTGTACCTTGAAATTGGCCTGTCTATTCTTAAAATATATATGTCGTGGCCATATCGTAGATTTGCTCACTTCATGAAATGGCCATATCGTAATTTGCTCACTTCATGAAATGCTCGAGAATTTCATGAAATGGTCGCATTTTATGAAATTCATGTCTTTTTCTGGTTCTTATATTACAGAGGAAGACGGTCGAAGTGAGGTTGACCGAGCCCCACCGCGTGGGGCTCCTATTTCTGTGTGCAGGGTTTAAAGGAACCTAACAAAATCGAACCTCGGGGTGCCCCTGACGTCGACCGTCTTTTCGAGAAAAAATTCTCGAGCATTTCATGAAAAGAGCAAATCTATATGGCCACGACATATATATAATATATCAATCCTTTTGTTTGGAAAGGAATGAAACACCTGTAAAGTAATGTACATACAAGAGCATAAATTTACAACAATTATAATTTATCCTTCTTCAAGCCAAAGAAGGATTTGTGTGCTACTTGTTCCAAGTACAAAGAAGCCAGTTCTGAACTAAAGAGCGACATGGAAACCGATTATTCTTTACATCTTATAAGAAAACAGCATGCCAGAAAGCAAAAGCCAAAGACAAGTTAAAAGCCAGTGAAGCTGTTGTTTTGTTTAGCTACTAAATAA
Organism: Antitype chi; assembly: GCA_947359405.1. NCBI lineage: Eukaryota > Metazoa > Arthropoda > Insecta > Lepidoptera > Noctuidae > Antitype > Antitype chi. Next base: position 12,801,984 of record OX375811.1, on the reverse strand, counting down.
TTTGTTTAGTCAGCTCAGCACTATGGGGGTAGATTGTGGATGACGCGCAGCTCAATATCGAATGTCATAATATACCTAAGTACCTATATGTAAATTATAAATTAAATTAAGCTACTCTTAGCGCCATCTGTTGGCAATGGGTAAAAAATAGTCGAAAAAATAAATTACTATGTTGCAAGTTGCTAATGGGCCGCCCAGCGCCCTAAAGTATTTTTTTGTTGTTGGCAATATTGAATTCTCTGTCTAACAAGCACCGCGTCGGTCACATATATTTTCTTCTATAAAAATAAAAGAAGTTGGTTTATTTCGAAGCCATGCAACCACTCGCACCTTCTAATTTGATAACAAAACAAAGACTGCATTTTTTATTTCGCCTCCATCTGTAACATTCTCTATAAGTGAATTTGTAATTATTTTGAGAAATAAATATCTTTAACCGTAGATTTAATAAAAGTGAATGTAATACTAAGATACCCCCATGGAAACCAATCCCAAATTAGTAAAATCTGTAGATTAGCAATGTGATGACTTTCTATACCAGAAATTTGTAGGATGTTTAATGTACCTACCTGTCCTTACACGGCCGAAAATTTCCTTTAGTATTCGTTTTCTAATGGCGTTTTCTAATTCATAAAAAAGCTCATAAAAGGTTTTTAAGACATTCATTAGTTTACTTGGAACCAGAAGCCTATAAATATAAAACCTTTGATAAAAGGACCAAGGGGGATTTTGTATGAACCCCGTCCCCACCCTACAACAGTCATGGGATACGTGTCAATTTGTTCATTGGGACCCAAAAAAGCCTTAAGTACCTGTATTAGTTGCAAAAATTATTGGGTTGATTTATAATTAAAAAAATACTTTTCCGCAAAAATGTATTAATTTTTAAACAAAAATCATTTTTTCCACAAACAAAATAGCATATTTAGATAGATAGATAAACGACATAAGGAAAATTGGAGGCGCTACCTGGTCCAGAAAAGCTAGAGACAAGAATGAGTGGAAACAGCTGGAAGAGGCCTATACAGGACACGCTGATCACTAAACCGGAAAACCCGATGTGTTAGATTTACGTTTTTTAATGTTATTAGATTATACTTGTGTTTAGTTCTTCAGCAATAAATGCTTGATAAAAAAAAGGGAGAAATACAATCGGTTGCTTTAAAAACCGTTACCTTATATGAAAACATTATTGAGACCGCCATATTCTAATCCTTTTTATTGCACACTAAGTAAATGAGTGAAAAAATATATTTAAAACAATATATTAAAAACCTAAACCCCACGTATTTGAAGGATGTCGTCATAGTAAAAAATTATCTATCCTACTAGACGCTTCAAATGGCACTTATTTCAAATCTGTTGGATGGTAGGGACGTTTCTTCTCATCATCCTTTGTATTCATAAAACTTTCATAAACGTTTTATAACTAAAGGGGGGAATTCACGTTGTAACGGTCGCACGGACCGTCGCACGAACTTCGGTCATATACGCCAAGTTCGATCGTGAATGGTTTGTAAAGCAAACTGTACGACCAAGGTCATGTCGCAGGTCCTTTGAAGTAGTCATCAAACCTTGCGACAAGATCATACCTGTCGCAACGTGAGTGTTGATATTTGAGACGGTCCGTTCGATCAACCTAATCAGTCTTTAAATGAACGCGCTATTGTGAAGGTGTAAACATGGAGGAAAAAAATGAAAAGTTTATTACCGAGTTTCTGTCACTATATGAACGTCATTCGTGTTTGTGGTCTGCCCAAAGTTCAGACTATCAAAATAAACAGCTCAGAAATTTGGCGTATGAAGAGCTAATAAAAAAGCTAAAGAATATTTTATCAAAGAAATCGCCAACAAAATGAAAAGTTTATTACCGAGTTTCTGTCACTATATGAACGTCATTCGTGTTTGTGGTCTGCCCAAGTTCAGCCTATCAAAATAAACAGCTCAGAAATTTAGCGTATGAGGAGCTAATAAAAAAGCTAAAGAATATTTTATCACAAAAATCGCCAACTTACGGTCTTCGTTCCGAAGAGTTCATTCGTAGTTAGGAAAGGTGTGTAAATCCAGGACATCAGGAAGTGGAGCGGATGACATTTATAAACCTACGCTTTGTTACTACAACTTACTACTTTTCACCGCTGAAGATGAAATTGATAGAACTGGAATAACTTCAGAAAATAGTGATTTGGTAAGCAGATATTTTTTTATATTTTTTAATTACCAAGTTTTAATTAGCTCGCTTTATTCTCTGTCTATTTGTTTGTCTGGCCTGGGACACTTTTCTTCTGATGAGCTAGAGACTTCAAACTACATAGATATGAACTCCAGTTATAGCAGTTATTATTTAAAAAAACGGTCTAGTACTTTTAAAGTTTTATGGATTCAAAAATAAATCTTAAAAAGTGATACCCCTTTAACGGGCAGTACGAAATACATAGGTTTTTTTCGTTTTAATGAGTGTTTACGTAGTTACAGGGCCCCTACAAAACATTTCTGATTAATTGCACCCCCCCAGACATTCCTACTTACTTTTATGGGGGGTGGCAATATGTTTGCCTATGCCACGTCTATATATTTTTTTGGCAATATAGTTGCCAATGCCCGCGATACAATTATATAATTTATGTTTCCTATGCTCTACTGAAACCTAATTAAATTAAAATAAAACAATAAAAAATATAAATCAAATCATTTATTAGGCTCAAAACAAACTTTTACAAAAACTAGACTTAAAAAAATAGCTTTTATGGCTTATATTTATTATCAAATCAGTCTTCGTAACAATTAGAATACTCTTTTACATAGGAATAATAATTATAATCAGTATTTTTGTTACAGTTTTTTCACATTTTTATTTATTAGAGATCAAATAATAATATATTGTATTATGTAAAAAAAGAGAGTCAGAAATATCTAAAATCGACAAGTAAAAAGAAATTACCCATTATTTTGGTGAAATTAGGCGAAACATGGAACAGTGCACAAAGTTACCAAGCATTTCGAACATCTTATACGAGATCGCTTATTTGTGGTTTTGGAACTGCATAGGTGGCATCTCCTGAACGATGGCAATTCTTCGGGCCAATGCACCCCAAGTTGTGCATATCTAATCTCATGTGGTACACCAGTCTTGAAAACATCGTTAGCCGGCTCAGATATTCTAGAACGCTTCCAATTGTGGTCCGCCGTTCTTTTTCGCGATGTATAGCCATCAATTAGACCATAGGCTAACCTTTCTCTAAATTTTATATGATTTATATGTTTTCCCTTATGCACTGCTTTATACATTATAAAAGCGTTCACAATTGAGGCCTCGATCATAAAATTAAATAGACGTATCCACCATCTTTTAGAGCGTCGCCCTATTTTGTAATAGCATTTTAGCTGATCAAATTGATCGACGCCTCCCATCCTTTTTGTGTACTGCGCTATAGGCAGAGGACATTTCACGAGGGCTTTTGATCCATCTTTTTGCGTCCTTTGTACGTCAATAATTACCGTGGGATCAAAAGCCGTAGTCAAAAGATTGACATGCTTGGTATCCTTCCACTGAACGGCTGCTGTGTTACCAAAAACACGCCACTTTGAACTATGTTTTGGCATTACATTTTTACGTTTCATCATTTTTGGAAGTCCTACACGATCGTTTCGAACTGTTCCCGTACTGTAAATGCCACGCATGAAGAGTTCACGCATCAGTGACGCTGACGTGAAGAAATTGTCAAAAGCAACATGACAACCTTTGTCTCTGATGGATTCTGTAAGACGAAGTACAACATTGGGTCCCAATCCAGCTTCCACAGTCCCTTCGGTTTTGCCACAATATACCTCAAATTGGTATAAATAGCCCGTAACCGAATCCGCCCTAGCCCAAATCTTGTAACCCCGCTTTATTGGTTTCATTGGCATGTACTGTTTGAGGGATGATCGACCTTTAAATTTGACTATGCATTCGTCAACAGATTGTGATTTAGAGACTGAGCATTCTTCGGAAAAACTTTTATTTAGCATGGCGATAAGCGGCAGCTTATATAATTTATCGAAACCTGGCTCATTTCGTTTCGGCGCTTTGGTATTGTCGTTGAGATGGAGGCACTCCATCAACTTCTTGTAGCGCTTCAAAGGCATAATATCGGCTATAGGTTGCACGTGGTACAGGGGGTTTGACGACCAATATTGTGTTTCTTGGTGCAAAAGGTGTAATGACATCAAAATTTGAATTCCAAGTAAGGCTTTTATTTCTGACGTAGTCGTGTCAATCCAATTTTTTGATAATTTTTGTGACGCATATAAATTGGTTTGTTCTGTTATCAAACTAATAACATCATTGTGGAAAAATCTATCGAAGTATTCAACAGGCGGAGAGACTATAGAAAAAAAAAATTGGGATAAATAATGTTATAAAAACCATTTTCATTATATATTTTAGTAATATCCTCCGACTGCTGTAAATTTACTTTCTTCCATACTGTATCGTCATCTGCGTCATCCGAGTCGTTAGAGTCATTCGAGTCATTTTCAGAATCACTAACGCACAATTCAGCATCATCTTGAACAGCTGACGGAATTTCTGAAGTAATATTCAAATCATTGTTCTTTTGACGACGTATAGTTTGAAGTGTTTCCTCATCGCTTGAACACCAATCACTGTCATTATTTACGAAAATATTATCTATGACTATATTATTTATATTATCAATACCTCTGCAAGAACTGTTAGATGCTTGGCTCGGAATTGTGGAAATTGAAGAAGCATCAGCACTGGTGATCGATACATTGCTGGCCGATGCCTGGCCATCTTCATCGTCTGAATCGGGGTCTTCCAGATGATCTTCGGAATCCGACTTATCTGGTATACTGATCAGTTCTGGTCTGGTCTGGTGGTATCACTGATCAGTTCTATTATTTCTCTATGGTTTAGATTTTTTCTTCGTGATGACATCAAAAACCAAGAACAAAACAATGCATTGGCAAATATTTGTCACCAGCCACATACCCATTCAAGCATAGGCAACTATTTTGCCACAAGCGCAAGGCAGTGGCAAGTTCATGTTTTTGGACTCATTATCCTAATACTGCTTAGTTTTTTTTACGAAATAAGTTGTGAATGTAGTAGCATGGTCAATAATTATTACAAAAACATCAAAATACTTACATTTCTCACGGCCAAATTGGAGATTAAACTTGATTTTTACGCAACGACTGTCAAAATGCACCGCAAACTGCACGTGGTGACACTGAATGTCAAATAATACGTCAATCACTCAAATGAATGAAACCAAACGAACTGTAGGATGTTTTTGGGTAATGGCGCTAGTAATACGTAGAATAAAAATATCATTTTGTCAAATCGATTACGCGCCAGATTTAAAATACTGCCGTGGCAAATATTTTGCCAACGCTCGTGAAAGGGTTATTTTTTAATTATCAAGTTTTAATTAGCTCGCTTTATTCTCTGTCTATTTGTTTGTCTGGCCTGGGACACTTTTCTTCTGATGAGCTAGAGACTTCAAACTACATAGATATGAACTCCATTTATAGCAGTTATTATTTAAAAAAACGGTCTAGTACTTTTAAAATTTTATGGATTTAAAAATAAATCTTAAAAAGTGATACCCTGTGATGATCTTTCAAGTCCTGTGACTACAAATATTAACTTTTCGTCAGTTTTCTTTTTTGTGACGTAACCATGAATAATCCTTCTGTATTTTTATTTTTCAGAATGGGACTTCTACGACTAGCAACTCCGACGATTTATTACAACAATCGCCATCGCCATATTCACCATCCACGGTCTCAGTTCCAAAGTCTACACTAACATCATCAACACCATCACCTCAAGAGCGTAGAGTTTCGGGAATCAAAAAACCTATTTCTCTTCAAAGAATAAAAGAGAATCTGATTGAACTCGCTACTAAACATTTATCTGCTGATGCTGACCATTTAACTGATGAAAATATGACTGTTTTGAAGATTGGTTCTCACTTTAAGAAAATGACAAATGAACAGCGTTTGTTAGCAGAAAAAAATATCAGTAAAATTATGTACTATGAACAAGTAAACAAGCTTTATGAGGGATGTTTCCAGTTTATTCCAAATACTATTACTGCTATTCCATTCACACAAGCATTTCATTATAATGATCGCAGTCGTAATACGTCATATAATGTCAATGATTTTCCTTCGACATCTTCTAAACAAGATAATCCAGTAAAATTACATTCATCATCAAGAAAAATCCAGAATGAGAACCGTAACATAGTCATTCTGCCACAAAACACTGTAAACCATGCATCTCTACATGTCTATGATGACAAGGATTTTCTTTCAACATCTTCTAGACAAGATAATTCAGTATCATTACATTCATCATCAAAGAAAAACGAGAATCATAACATCGTCATTGTGGTACAAGAAAATATAAATCCTGCACCTCCATTAGTTCATAAATTATTCTTCCTCTCAAAGTACGGATTTCCACAGCTATACTTTGTTGGATGAATATTTAGTCTTTTCTCAAAAAACTAACGAAGAGCGATGACATGTTGTAGTCTTTTTTAATACTTTTATTTCATTTGAATATGTTTCATGTCAAGATTAGATTGTCCTATAAATAGAAATAGTAAAACTCAGTATATTGTACCTACTTGAAAAACATTAATATTTGAAAGAAAGAAAATTACATTAAAATTAAATATATGATCAAACAAATCAGCAAAGAATATAGAACATCGTATACTTTTTCTTGAAAATCAACCTTACCAACTGTATTTAAGTAATGTCTAAAATTGTCTCTCACATTTTTGCATTTTGATTTGAATATCTGGTATTGGATTTTCTTGGTACCTCTAAAGGAGTCAATTATCCAATATCACGCCACAGACCATTTGTAACAGTACCGATTTCGTGGTTTTCGGTATCAACTAATCTAGGTCCTATGTATTGATTTTGAAGATTTCTTCTTAGGAAATTATGTAGTACACAACTGGCTAGTACCACTGCGTTAGTGTTTTTCAATTGCAGGTTTATAGTCGTATGAAACCCGCGAAAGCTTGCCCAAATCCCAAATACATTTTCCACTATTCTTCTAGCTCTACTTAATAATCTATAATTTAAAAATATTATCATGAGTTATATTAGATCCTGGGTAAGGTTTCATAATGTTCTCCCTTAAAGGAAATGCTTTATCAGCTACAAACACATAATGAAATTTGTACAAGATCTGTGAAGATAATTTTTGAGGGCTACACAATTAGTTTTTTTCAAATTTTTCTAAAAGTTTTGTTTGCTGAAATAATTCTCCGTCTGATACTTTTCCGTTGACTCCTGTGTGAACATAGATAAATTCAAATGCTAAGGCATTTACAACAGCAAATAAAATGACACTAAATGTGCCTTTATAATTAAAAAATAATGAACCGCTGCCCGGTGGTTTGTGTGTATCAGAATGGCGGGTGTAATTTCCAGATTTGCCTAAATTTATTACAGTTATTTGGTACCTTCTGTGTACCTTTACGTACCTCTCTTGAAAATCTGTGTACCTACACCCGTATGATGATATTTTAAAAATTAGGTACACCCGCCATCCTGATGTCAGAACCGCGGGTGTACTGCTAACCAATATATGTAGCCAAGCGTACTGTTTATGTAAATTTGGTACCTCTTGTGTACCTGCAGATAAAAGTATTAAATAAACTAAATACTGCAAGGTTGCTGCGAAAAATAAAAAAATTTTTTTTTATTACACGACATTACTTTGTATTTTATAATACTAACTAACAATAGTAACGACGTCAAAGGATAATAACAATCTTCGGTAATTGAACCTTGAACCCTCCATATTAAACACATTGCCAAGATACGTTTAATGTGTACCTAATATCTTTAATTGTAATCCCAAACCTCCGTGTATCATTTAGTCACTGTTGCGTGCGTGACTATACCGGGAATCGGAAATGAAATTAACGGACACAAGTTACACACAGACTCAGGACAACACTTTAAATGTGATCCGCAAATTGTTGTTTTATGTGTTCTGTTTCACAACTTCGTGTTCAGCAGTCGCATACTACGACCACTGGACCACTGGCAGTCTACAATTAAACTATTTTTATTTGATGCATTTGTATTACTCTGATGCAAGGACGCGGTCATTATATTTCCTTGTTGCCTGTTTCCTAATGATTCTGATATCAATAGTAATAAAATATGAAATTATTTCCATTCAGTTCCAGGATCGAAATAGGTTCATAACATATATCAAGCTAGATAATGTATGCATATAATTTTCTTGTTGAGACATACTTGGTTTATCGTTTCGAATGAAGGTAGACGTAAATATTAATATATTACACCAACCCTCTAACGACCATTTGACGATATAGTAATCTTACAGATTGCGTAATATTTTGTTGTCTCTCGAAAAAGTGTAAAGAAAAGTGAATTTATTTTTATAAAATGAAACGTGGTAACAAAAGTTGTGTACCGTTACAAGAGCAAAAACAAGCGTTTGTAAACAATATTTCAAATTAAAAGATGATTTGCCTTCACCCTGTGATAAGATATTTCATGAAATTTCTAAGGATCTACAGTGTAAGATGTCTGCAAAGGCTTTGTATATATCATTAAAAAGGAACTATGACAATTTTTTTGATTCTGAAAGCCTTCATGATGTGTCGTCTGATAACAGTGATTCAAAGAGCATTGTTTCAAAAAGTGTCATAACAGAATTTGCTTCGGATTCTAAAGAAGATTCTGAAGGTGCTATAGAAGATGAAGACGAGGTCTCTAGAAAACATGAGGTTTTTACATTTTTTCTTGACTTATATCATTGGGAAAAAATACAACCTATCACAAAATACACCGTACGAAACAAATTTCAATCCAAGTCGAAGACTCTCAAAAAAAATTTGTTTTACCCAAACATGAATGGGCTCATCTGTTACGCGAAGAAATTTGGAAAAAAACAAAAATACCATGTAGTTGGACTTTTCAAAATCATTCCGTTAAATATGGCGATACAGTTACATGCTATGGAACTTGTGCACAATGTAAGGCTGGTGTCAAAATACGAATCAATTGGCCGACGGATAAAATTATTGTTTGTGAAGGGTTTTTAACTGACTATGACAGTAGTCATCATCATATACCCGCCAAAAAGATTAAAATATCACCAGCTAAGCGGAGAGAACTGTCTGAAATTTTGAAAAACGAATCTGCGATAGTTGTTCGTAATAGGTTAGCGGATGAAAGTATGTCCGTTGGAGATACCGAGCCATCAATACTACCAACTGCAGGATGTTTGCGACAAATAAAATATGAATATAAACAGAGTCAGTACTACCATAATCATCCTATTTTGGCCTTGTGGAGTATGACAACAGTATTTCCCTATAACAGATTGATAAGACATATTGCTTTGTACCCGTTTTATTTGCACTATTGGTCACCAGCTCAAGATCGTTACTATGAATCCTATTCAAAATTAAAACCAACTATTATGAGTTTAGATGCCACCGGCAGTATTGTAAAAGAAACTGGTCCGTCAAATGATAAAATCATCACAAAACATATATTTCTATATTCAGGAGTACTGTATGACACAAACAATGGAAAAAGTGTACCTGACGGCACAGGATCAGACATATTGTAAAATAAAGAGGTTTTTTCCAAAAGTAAGCAACTATAATTTCTTATAAATTATTTGATCAATTAATTGTACACGGAATTACACTTAATCAGTTTTCAATAAATAATTAATTTAACACCTTACAAAATAGCCATGACACCCAGTAATACAGTAACAGTTTAGTTCACACAAAAGAGCAGCAATGTACAAAGAGGCAGAGTAACAATAATTGAGAGCAATACAACCTGTGCACCGGGCGACGCCTGAAGTCAGAAAGTCCATTTCGTCGTAGTCGTCGCAGCGACCCCGTAAGGGGGCGCGGCAGGCGGTATCGGGGCATCGCCCCCTGACCGCGGATGCTATGCAGTGGCCCGTAAAGACGGGCCAATCATTGGGGCTGCCTTCCACGGGGCATCCGGCTTCCGTAGCTGCTGCTCCTCACTCCCAAGGTGCAGGCGTCGTCCCAGGCGGCAGTCGTCATCCCAGCGGGTGACCGTCAACGCAACGGGGGACCCGGGCACCACCCCAGTTCAACCCCTGCGGTCGGTCTCCCGCTCTGGGCGGTCCCGCTTGGGGTCCTGAAGCCGACCGCCAGCCCGGTGACGCCTCGAGCAGCAGCTGTGGTCAATCCATTTGAAGCGGCCCAGTTCGGGCCAGCTTCTATGTCCTTCCGGTGAAAGGTGGCTTCAGTCGCGGGCGGCGACGCGGGGCGGTGTGGCACGCGCGGCGAGGCGGCAGCGCGACAGAGCGCACCGGGGGCGCGCCAAAGGCGCGGGGCTGCGCGTGCGCGGGCCGCGTGATGCGAGTACGCACCGCGCGGCGACCGCACAGGCTCTTGGTCCAAGTGTGCAGGGGCTTCGGAACGGCCGGCGCGGCAGGGCGCGCACGGCTCCGAAGCTTGCGGGGGGAGCGGAGGGGGGGGCACATGGTGCGCCGCCTCCCGTCCGTCCGGTCTTCTCAGGTGGGGGGGGGGCTTCGTTGCGAAGCGCCCCAGGTCGTATCCGGTGAGGCTGCTGCTTGTGGACTCGGCACCCCCGGCGGTCAAGTCACCGCCGGGTGAGACCCCCATCCCTCAATAGGGGAGGCCCAGCGGATGACGACCAGCGACAGGGGGTGCCGTGCGTGGCGGCGCCGGCGGGCGCAGCGACAGGGGCTGCGGCACGCGGGGCGGCGCCACATGCACGAACAGCAGCAGGCAGCTCCGGGTGTGTCGGGCTGACCCTATAACGGGTCAGCTTCGGCCGTCTTGCTATCGCCCGCGGCGCACGGGCAGCGCGAGGGAGCGCAGGCGCCATGCGGGGCGCGGGCGGCGCGGGGTGCGCAGCATCGGAGGGTGCGCGGGCGGCGTGCGGTGCGTGATCGGCGCATCGCACGGGCGGCGCGGGATAATCCGGGCAGCGCAACGGTGCGCGCATCGGCGCAGCGGAGCGCTCGATTGCGACGGGGACGCGACGGGCGGCGCTGCGGCGCGCGCTTGCGGTGCCGGAACGCCTCGGGGCGGACGGGCACCGCGTGCCGGCTCGACGGCGGCGTCGACGCAACGCGCGCAGGCGCCAATGACGACGGCGGGCCGGCAGTCGCAGCTGGCTCGGCGCTCCCCATCTCTCCAATCTTCTCCCCTCTTCATCGGGGGCGCGTCACTTCCGGGTGGGCCGGGCGACGTGCCGCTGATTTCTCAGCAGCGCCGTCGCCCGGCACGGCGTCCGATCCTTTTCACGCCCGGCATCGCAGCCCTAGGGGGGCGCGCATGCTGGGGCGGCTTCAGCGGGGGTAAGGCCTCCGCGACCACGGGCGGCGAGTAGGCGCTCGCCGGGCAGCTTCCGGTGCCCCCCCTGCGCTCACACGGCCTGCTATGCAACCCGTGCAAGCACAGAGGGAGCACAAAGTGGTGGTCCGCGCAGAAGTTCCACTAGTTGGCGCGGTACAGAGCGCGACCAGCTAGTGGTAGCCACAAGCCGATCCAAAGTCCATTTCGCCGCTGTGCGGCCCTTTTTATACAGTACTATTGGAGGTGGGGTAACGACGTAGCGCTCCACTACGTAGCGCTCACTAACTCCGCCCAGCAGCGAGGAGGTGGGAGAATCGCGTAGCGCGCTACGGCGCCACAGCGCTACCGCGTAGCCCGATGCACGTGTTGTTTACAATGTGACGCCGACATACCTATTATGCAAATGTTATCTGAAAATCAAAGTTTGAATACCATATACAAGTGGTTAGAAGCTTGGTTGGCAAAAAAAAATCCTCCCAACGAGGTAATAGTGGATGACTCTGCTGCTTTAATTGGAGCTGCAGTTAAGGCATTTACTCCTTACGAGTCCACGAAAGATTATTTAACTTCATCGTTCAACAAATTAAATTCGGACGCTAAAACGCCAAAAGAAACATATATACGTTTAGATACTAGCCACTTTGTGAAAATAGTGTATAATTTATCATGTTTTCAGTAGACTCACGAGTGAAAGCTTTTTATTGTAAATGTATCCTGTTTATTAAATCGTTAGATAGTTATGATCGCGTAAAAGACGTGATCGCAGATGTAATAGCAGTTTGTCTTCATAAATTCATAAATACAGGATCAAGATGCGAAACTGCAATAAACACACTCAAAAATATTATTAAAGCGAACAAAGAAATAACAGATACAAGCAGTTCCACTGTAGAAACTGAAGCAAATGCGTATTCCATTTTTAATGAAAATATTATAAGCAATGGTCATACATCAGAAGATACGCTTCCTTTGATAGAAGTTACGAATGTCCCTAAATGGTACAGAGACGAAATCGACAAAACAAACTTGTTGGTATCTCTGGCTGATGATGATGAACCCGGTTGTCATGAAAATTTATTTTACATGCCGTCATTTATAAGAACACTAACTCGTTTGGTTAGCCAACTCCCACTATGGTCTAATATAATGGTGACGGTTTATAACTCTACCAATACCGTGGCCACTTCATCCAACGTAGAAAGTTATTTTAAAACGATAAAAAGATACCTCTGTCGTATTCCCACAAAAAGCCAGAGACTAAGAGTTGATGAGTTTTTAAAAATCCATTCAGAATTTTTGGCTGGTGAAGTCAAAACGGCTATGATTAAAAAAAAAGAGGAAAATAGCTCATCCCCAACAAGCAACAAAAGAAAAACTAAACCAAAGAAAATTAAATCACAAATAGTTAAAAAAGAGTTCAAGGATGAATCAGTTTTCTCAGAAAATCCATCTCTCGTAGAAAATTGGAAGGGGTTAGGTAAACGAAGCACATCATCAAAACATAGGATAGGTTTAAACTCTATTCCATTACTGTTTAATGGAACTAGGACAAGAACTGGTATTAAAGATGTCCTGGTATCTAACACATGTGCATTCGATGCTGTTTCTCAAATAATTGCTGTTGGATGTGTTGATGGTTTTAATTTAAGCACTTCGATACTAAATAGCGACAACATGTACTGTCAATTCGTAAAAGCGATGATTGACAAAAATAGCTAGAAACAATATTTGTACAAACGTCGAGCTGAAATTTTAGGCAAATTTTTTGACAAAAAAGTTTCTAATAATAATATAACCCATATAAATTGTGAGTGTTCAGTGACGTATATCTTTGATAAGATTCTAATAGACAGTGATATAATGTACAGTGCTGAGCGTATAGAATCTTGTACAAACGAATCTTGTCCACTTAAAAAAGTCAGCAGAAAAATTGCATTTATTCCTATTGACACAAATATTTGTGAAAATATTTCTCTACTAAATAAATCCGCACAAGATTCGTTAAGCGACGATGTAAATATTGTTGAATGTCGGCGTAATAACTGCAAGGGAATAAGAACATTCAGTTATATACTTCACAACACTGTGTCGTTTGAGTTAAGTCAATCCGAAAGTATATGTTTAGATGATGTGCCCCGTAGTATAACATTAAACGATACCACATATAGCTTGCTTGGTATTATTGAATTTTTACCTTCAGGTCCTAAAACAGATAGAATTACGTGTATTGGCCATTACAGATCACATTGTTTTAGAGGCAAACGATGGGAGTGCTATGACGACCTTCGTAATCATGTAACAAAAAGCTATAAATGTATGATTGCAGAATGTATAATATACGGATTAAAACCATGTCTGTAACATAAATGGATCTTTACTATTATTAACGTTAAAATACTGTGTAGTTAATAGAGGATGTTTTAATTATACAGGGTGGAAAGATAAGTCGGGTGTTGAAGGGAAAGTACCTTAAATCCTCAAGTTAGCTTAGTTTGCTTAAAGGAAACATTCCTTTATTTTTAAAAAGAAACATAACAGCATTCAAAGATTTTCTAAAAGTTTTTTGCTTAGCCCGGGACTCCAACCAACTAAAATTAAAAAAACAAACACTCGCTATTTTATTATACTAATCGTAAGGATTATTATTCAGGATAAAATTTCTTTAACAAACATTTGGTCTTACTCTCGTCTGTCGTACCACAAATCCCTGAAGAGTACCAATCTAGTACAAAAGTTCGTTAAAGAAATTTTTAATAAAATAAAGTTAATGTTAGATTTTACGATCATTTTTATTTTTAAGACCAAATGTTTCTTAGAGAAATTTTACCTTGACTAATATAACCTTATCGATTAGTAAAATAAAATAGCGACTTTGTTTTTTTTTAATTTTAGTTGGTTCGAGAGGCTGGGCAAGCAACTTTTAGAAAATCTTTGAATGCGGTTATGTTTCTTTTTAAAAATAAAGGAATGTTTCCTTTAAGTAAAATAAGCTAACTTAAGGATTTAAGGTACTTTGCCTTCAACGCCCGACTTATCTTTCCACCCTGTATACTAGTCCAATTTTTATTACATTGATTATAGTTTTGTAACAAATTATAAGGCCGAGTTAAATGCACATGGAATCAGTGCGTTATTCATATATTAATCCTTTCTTATTTCGTTATCGTGAAAATTAATTAATATATCCTTTAAAACTGTCTCTTGTTTCATTTTGATTCTGGAAACACTGATAGACAAACATCCTAATTCTATAAATCCTTCACAATTCTAAAATGGGCAATATGTTGTTTTTGTAATTATGTATACATATAGTTTTTTTTAATATTTAAGATAAGTTATCAATACGTAGATTGTTATTTTAAAAGATACGTTTTACGAGAATTTTTTTATTTTTATTTTTGCAGCAACCTTGCAGTATTTCGTTTATTTAATACTTTTATCTGCAGGTACACAAGAGGTACCAAATTTACATAAACAGTACGCTTGGCTACATATATTGGTTAGCAGTACACCCGCGGTTCTGACATCAGGATGGCGGGTGTACCTAATTTTTAAAATATCATCATACGGGTGTAGGTACACAGATTTTCAAGAGAGGTACGTAAAGGTACACAGAAGGTACCAAATAACTGTAATAAATTTAGGCAAATCTGGAAATTACACCCGCCATTCTGATACACACGGTGGTTTAGTTATTTCAATATGCTTCCCGTCCATAGCACCGATGCAATTATCAAAATTTCATGCTTCTTTGAATTCGGCTGCGATTTTCTTCCATTCACTTTCTGTTAGTTGATAGCTGAAAAAAATAAGGAAAATAATTAATTATCAATGTAAAAATAAAAAACGTCAAATTCATACATGCATTGGTAAGAAAAACTAAATATACATTTAAAATAATAATAAATTAAATCTACTAATAATTTAATTACCTTTAAATAACCACTTTTTAAGGTATTGTAGATTGCCCAACATATTTCCGGGATAATTTTTCCGATTAGCTGGGGCGACACTCGTTACGATGTTTTCAAATCTTCATAAGTTCTCCCTGTGGCTAGAAAGCGTAAAGTTATTGCTTAACAGGTCTCGGCATTTACTGAATCTCTCATCAAAGTATTTTGTTTGCTGATCTGTGTTCTTATGGCCTCCTGTAGTTTATTCTATAAGTTTCACTATTCATTCGAAGGTAATTTTGGTAGTCACTGGGTTCTTCTGTCACTAGTTCATCGAGCAAGCTCAAGTCGCTGTGTAAACTTCTAACCAACTATTTTTTTTTACCACTTACATTTATTTTTTCTTTCATCTATGCACTCTAATAATGCTACAGCAAGTGCAGCGTTTTCTCATTTAATATGAATTATGGGTATTATCGAATCAAGAACACTCCACTTGGCACTAAAGATATCCGTCGACTGCTACATTTTTGTAGAACCGTCAGTGCGACTGAGTCGCAACGCTTGTGTGGTAATCGAACTGTCGTTGCGACAGTCCGATCGACCGTATTAGCGACCGTTGCAACGTGAATGCCCCCCTCAACACGTTGACTGTCCAAGACAAATTTACTACGTGCCACGAGACGTCCGGATTATTTTTTTCGATATTTCATTTGAATATAATTTGTTTACAATGGGAATTATCGCAAACCACGTGTTATATTAAAATTTCCGAAAATTTCAGTGTGCATTATATATAATGCATGGACGTCATAGCTTATTTTGGGTGCATTACATTTAATGCATGGACGTCGCAACTGGTTATTTGTGCATTATTAGATAATGAACCGATATTTCCATCTAATAGCAACCCTATTTCATAGCTGGTAACATTTATGGGTAAGGCCGCGAAAAATTTCCACTTATAACACATATGAATCACAGGAACTTTCATGTTACGATAACAATAATGTAACTCAAAAGTAACCCAATTGTTTTGTAAAGCTTGTTACTTAATGGTAACTATTAAGGAAATAAAATACATGAGATTAAATAATGGGGAGTACAAAAAAAGTAAGTAGGTACATACATGTATACTAGTTTTTTTTGACTAATTAACAAGTCAGCCTTATTTTGTAGGAACACAATAATACACATAAAAATCGGCTAAACGTGACAAAATTAACAAATTATTACGTAGTTTTTCAAAATCATCTTATTCACACTAACAAAATATATTTATGTAAAGTAAACGTAATCAAAATCGTCTTTTAAACAATATTCTTTTGCTTCTCCTAGAGCTGTTAAATTTACACATTTCACACACATCCACATTGCATTGGAGCCGTTGATGGGAAACACGTTTTGATTATGGCGCCAAATCATTCCGGAAGTGAATACTACAATTACAAAAAATCAGTTCAGCATGGTACTTCTGGCAATTGCAGATGGAAATTATAACTTTTTATACGCAAATTGTGGAGCTAAGGGTCGGTCATCCGACAGTGGAGTATTTAAGGAAACACCGTTTTATAATTCATTGTTAGAAAATTCACGTACCACGTCCTGAATCAATAACACGAGGCAGACCAGAAATGCCATATATTATTGTAGGTGCTTTTGCGCTAACGGAGAAAATCATGAAACCATATCCTGGCATTCATGATCGTGGGAACAAAAAGCGTATATTCAATTGCAGGCTATCAAGAGCTAGGAGGATTATAGAAAATGTTTTTGCCATTTTATGTGTAGTGTTCCGTGTATTCACTAAACCTATTCCGTTAAAACCTGCCAATTGTGAACTCCTGGTATTAACTTGTGTATATTTACATAACTTCATAAGACGCAACACACTTTCCAGATCCATATGTACACCTCCACAAACATTTGATTTTGAAGACTCTGAAGGTAAATGACAGATTTGCAAAGACTGAGCAGGCCATTATGACAATCAGCTGTTTGTATTATAGAACAGTTTGCCGATTACTTTATGAGCCCAGAGGAAAGTGTTCCATGGCAAAATAGTGTAGCGAAATAGTAATAATTTTACAAACACTGTAGGTACTAGCACAGAATACATAAAGGTACAGGTACAGAAAGTTCACTCTCTTTCTTTCCATATATCTGATTATTACATATGCCACTGAAAATACAAGTACCTACAATAAAAAAAAATATCCAAAAAAAACTTACTGTTTTATTCATAGTATCCGATTGACCAGAAGTGGGTTACACCATATAATAAAAACTCGAATGGCTCGAAATAAATCCATTTATGTTTTTCTATTGCGCCGCTGCCTGTAATTATTTTTGCCACCATCTTTTTTTTTTCTCTAGTAAATTGAGTGCGCAGTACATGTATTTTAGTTTCCAGGTCTTTTTTGAGTATATTTAGGGCTTGAGAAAGTTCTTGAAATGCATCGTTCTTTTTGTTTCTATCCTTGTATTCTTCGATAGAAGAATCCCATAGTAACGCTTTTGATTGAAATGATTCTATGAATTGCATTATTTTATCGTTGCTCCACACTACCGCCATGTTTATAAAAAGTTGCAAACACGTCCACACACGTCAAGATTTGTTGATAAACTGATGTTTTAGCTCGCCGGGCGTCAACTCTGCAACATGGCGTGATCAACTCCGCAACACAAGTGTTGCCCGCAATATGTTGACAGCAACTCGGCAACATGTTTATGCAACCTTGTTGCTAAACAAATGTTTACCATGAATACGAGGCTTTATTTTCTTGACGATTTCTTATTTCAGACAACATAACTTTTTTGCTATTTAATATTCCTGTCGTGTTGCATTCTTGCTGAACACCTTCCAGGTCTCTTGTTGGAGTTTTTATTATTAACTTAATTAAAAATTTAAGTATTAATTTCTCAAATACATTGCAAACTATAATTTTATATAATTTAGAAGCATTTTGTTTAAACTTTGTAAATGTGAGTACCATGCATCCGTATAATAATTATGTTGTTTTGATGTACGTTGACTTGAAAAAGCGTGGCAGTCGAGAGTATGTCATGCTCACTTAAATGTCTCGCTGATGGTGGCGCGTGTGTTGGATCATTCGGTTCCCTACAAAATGGTGGAGCTGGATGGTGCTGATCCACGCGTCAAGTTCGTGAACGGGCGCCGTCGGTTGAGACTGGTCATCTCCTAACTTCCATGGCTTATTTTAAATCTTATATTTAGAATTGTTTTTTTTTTTTACATGGTTCTCACATATAGAAGCAACAAGAATATTGTTCCCAAGATTTTGTAATACTTAACATGATTAAAAAGAGTGTCCATGGAGTTTCTTGCCCGTTCTTCTCCTTAGAGATCTACGTTTTGGAATGGGCAACTAGCTTCAACTTTCCAACTGGTCGACTTTTTGACAATTCAAAAGTACCTTTAAATGGTCTAATTGAAATAAATGCTTTGAGTTTGAGTTTGAGTTTTAGATTTTTATTTTTTGTAACATAAATCGGTACTTGCGTTTCAACATCATTATTTGAAGTTTTAAAGGGTTTTTGTATATTACAGTTGACAAAATATTAATTTTCTTGTTTGGATCCACGCGTTTCTGAATGTTGCCAGATTTTGCATCAAAGTAGTTGGCATGTGTAATTTCATCGAAATAATCTAGCTCAGTATTTCTGCAAACATCTGACAAGACATCCGATGCATCCATCACTTTCAGCGTATTCGATGGATTTGATCCGATTCTGATGATAAGCTGGAGCTCTCACGACGCCGACGTGGTGCTTTCTTTTTTTGTAAATATTTTTCCGCGTTTTCATTTGTTTCAATACTATTCTTACGTTTTAAATTACGCTGTTTTTGAGCCTTATTGGAAACACTTTCCGAAAAGTCGTAGTAAATAGGAAAATGACATTCGCAATTTCCACTGGCATTTTCGCAGAAACAACTAAGATCTCTATACTTTAGTTTATATTTTCCGTAGGTTATCAATTGATAAATTCGCACTGTCCCGGGTATGGATGGCAAGTTTTTAACTATTGATGGACCTAAAGACTTAGTCGTTTCAGCCGGTACATAAAAGATCTTAATAGTAGTCTCTGTAGAGGTCAAAGTTTCATATGCAGCCTGGACGTCAGGAATATCGAATCCCTGAGCTGTTTTCATATCAAGGTTTCATTTTATAGCACCTCCAACGCCATCGGCTGCACCTTCGCCATGCGCTGCTTGAAGAACGACCAGGTACTATGGCAGAATCCGTAATCATAAATGTTTTGGGTAAATAGATTAAAATTCTTCTTCTGCTGAGTACCGGGCCCATCAGAGAAAAATTGAATGATACTTATACGGGCTGATTTTTTAGTCACCGTCCAAATTAAAAAAAAAAAAAAATCGACCTCCCATGCAAAATCAATAGTTAGCTGGTCGATTTTGTATGGGAGGTCCGATTTTTTTTCATATTTCGACCCATGTTCCTTGGAGAAAGTTGTTCAATCGGCTACTATCACCCTGAAAAATTTGGACGGTGACTAAAAAATCAGCCCGTATTTGTGTGGGTAGTCTTCACATAATTTAAAACGGGATCTCGGTGTGCCCATATAGATTCTGGGTTGTGTTGATTATCGGGCGAAATGGAACAGAAGGATTTTGGGCTTTGGTCTTTTAGATATAGTACACCCGTATGTTAAGTGATTTGGTCTTTTACAAAATGCTTAGCTTGGACTTCTTGGTGATATTTGCAAATGTAATTTTCCGAAAAAGCTATATGAATTATAGCCTCGCATTCTGTTAAGTTTTCTGCACATAACTTGTATTCGTTGTATCGGTAATAGAAGTTAAAGACGTGTCTTTTGAATGCTTTAATTTCTTTGTTAAATTTTTCCAGTAATTCTTTAATAGTCCCTTCATTTAATTATAACTTTAATCATTTTTTTTTGCCTTTTTAAAATTATCTTCTTTGCCATATACATATTCCTTTAAGGCCTTTATATATTTTATTTATAGTTTGATTCCCGTCGAGACCTTGGGAGTTCAGCAGAACTCCCACAGTACCTTGTAGAAGTCGGAATTCCCACACTAGACTGGCCAGCCCTCAGCCCTGACTTTAATCCGATTGAACATAATATATATGGGACGAGCTGAAAAGGCGCGAACGAGGAAGGTGTCCAGCTTAGGCGTCAATAGAAGACCTGAAAACTGCTTTAGTCGAAGAGTGGCAAGAAATTTATTTATTTATTAAAACTTAATGCAAAAGTAAAAAATACTGTACAAAGGCGGACTTAATGCCTGAGGCATTTTCTACCAGTCAACCTTGGGGTGATGCAGTGAGAAAACATGGCAGGTGTAACATAAGGGATAGGTTACTTGAAAAATAATATATTATATACTAATACATACATACATATCTAATATAGTATGCTATTGGAAACGCCAAGCTTAGCAGAGAGACACAGACATCCGCGAGTTCTTGGGGCCTATATGACAAAATTAAGAACTGGGGAAAGCAATGAAAGGTTAGCAACATTGTTTGGGATGTCACGTCGTACCTATGAAGACCATTTAAAAATAGCGAGAGAATGTTTAACACAAGATTTCGTTAGTAGACATCTTGGTCTAGATCACCTTTCTAGAGATAAAGTTCTAGAACGAAACTTACTGATGCCTAAAGAGTTTTTTGGTGATGAGCAAAATACTAAAGCCATTTTGATATTAGATGGAACGTACATATATACAATGTGTAACTTAAATAACGCACAACCTCTGAAGGGGTTATTGTACTCATCATTATCAACAACTTTTACTATGGGACCAAATATGAAATCGCGAAAAAAAAGTCAGCTGTTCTTTACATTTTGACGAGTTATGTGATTACAAGTGTATGGAACAGCTGATTTTTTTTTCGCAATTTCAGGTTTGTTCCCATAGTAAAAGTTGTTGATAATAATGAGTACAATAACCCCTTCAGAGGTTGTGCGTTATTTAAGTTACACCTTGTATATATTGAAAGAAGCTAATTTTTTTTTATTTCAGCGCCAATCTTACAGCCATCACAAGTTTCGGAATCTTTTAAAACCTTTTATAATTTTGAGCAGTGACGGCTACATAATAGACGTACTTGGTCCATTCCGTGCTACAACATCTGATGCTACCATTATGCAGTCATTAATGAATGAAGAAAGTCCATCGCATTGATTTTTAAACAGTAGCGACGTTTTTATAGTAGATATGGGCTTTAGAGATAGCATTGATGATATCCAATCTTGTGGCTATGAAGTCCACATGCCACCTACAAAGGACCGGAATGCTAGTCAGCTGACAACATACCAGGCTAATAAGTCCCGATTAGTTACGATTTGCAGATGGGTTGTTGAGATGGTCAACGTGCAGTTTAAAAATAGGTTCAGGTTGTTGCGACAAACATATTTTAACCGTGCATTAAGTCATATGTTCTGTGACTTTAAAATCGCAGCGGCCATAATAAACGCCTATTATAGTGTCGCTGTTGATAACAGACTTGCCGTCGAGATCATAAATATAATTCATTTTAGAATGAACATGCCCAATCTTTTGCATGATTATGTGCATATGAAAAATCTTAATAGACAGTGTTTTTGAAGCCTTGCAAGCAAATCTTCGTAACTTCGAAGCCATCCCACGTTTATCTGTAGATGAAGTATTGCTTTTCGCGCTAGGGAGCTATGATATTAAGCTTGCCAAGTTTTACTGCACCGAGCACCTTTGCAATGGCCTTTATAATATGGAATTATACCATAATAACGAGTTAAACGATTTACCGCGATGCAATATCCTACTAAATAATTTTGGGCTAGTCAGAGTACGGATTCAGTCACGCCATGTCCGTTCACGTATTTATTATAGTTATATTTTAATAGACCGGGATTTGGCTGGCAGACATGCTATTTCTTATTGGTACTGCACTTGCCTTACCGGCAATCGCACAGTGGGAAGTTGTGCGCCCATAATATCCATTGTATGGTATATGGGGTTGGGGCGTCATATAGACTTTAATGCACCAGCACAAATGCTTAATAACATTTTCATAGACGACTAATTTTCAGTTTGAAAATCAAGTATTTTTTATATAGAATCGCCATTTTTTTTACGTGAACTGTGTTTTTTTGTTAGTGTAAAAAATATTTTTATTTAAATACATTTTTGCGGAAAAGTATTTTTTTATAATTATAAATAAAACCAATAGTCTTTACAAATAACGCAGGTACTTCAGGCTTTTTTGGGTTCCAATGAACAAATTGACACGTATCCCACGACTGTTGTAGGGTGGAGACGGGGTTCATACAAAATCTCCCATGGTCCTATGGAATTTCGTAACTTAAGGTTATCGGGGCCTATAGAAATTTGCTAATTTCCTAGGATATCCCAGAAAAGATCACATCCAATCAAGATTTCAACTTGAGAGCGTTTATTAAAATTAGGATCGGCTAATTTTATGTGTTTAGGTATTTTTAATTTAATATTAATGTGGCTTTTCGGTAAATAACCAGTTAACTCATTCATGACAAGCATGTTATAGGTAACATCAAACTGTTTATAAATAGATTGCAATGTAACAATGCAGCTCTCCTCTACCCTATTAGACAAGTGGGTTCCGATGCCTATAATATTAATACTAGTTATTGGAATATAATCAAGTGACAGTTTATCTTTTAAAGATTTTGTAATAAAACTGCCTTGGCTACCACAATCGAGCAATGCACGCACTGTTTCATATTGATTGTTATTAGAGTTATGAACTTCATTTAAAGCAGTAGATAAGAGAACATGATTGAATTGATATTCCTATGAGTTAACATTAATAGATTCCAATTCTGAATGTGCATGATTATTATTCACTGCCTCGCTAGGGATAGACGATATGTCTTTGTTTACAATCAGGACATGGTCCAAATCCACTATTAGAACAAAGTTTATATTTATTTACATCTGCCATTTTTCTTGTACAGTTTTGTTTTTGAAAATAGGAAACTCATATATTTTATGATTTTGACTGCAAATACATACAAATGAACTTGAAATATCTTTATTAGTAGCTGTTACTGCCTTAATAAAACATTTTTGATATTTATCCTGTTTGCTGTTGTGATTATTTTGTGTATAGTTATTCGAACGAATTTGAATATTTTGAACCTGCGAACCCTTTTGGTGGCTGTAGTCTTTTTTATTCGTATCTAAAACTTCAAGCACATCAGTGCGAACTATCAAAACCTTTTTAAAGTTTTCTAAGGTTGGAATATCGTTACCAAGCTGGTTTCTAAATTCCTCCCATTTAAAAGTGTATTATTGTCTAATTTTGATGTTAAATGAAATATGACACACATATCCCAATTATCCGTGGGCATTCCTGGACTAGATAATGCTCTTAAGTTTTTTGTAACATGGTCAACTAAAAATCGTAAAGACCTTACAGTTTCCCTGCTAAATGAACGTATGTTAAACAATGAATTCATGTGATAATCAATCAGAAGTCTTTTATTATCATAACGATCACACAACAACTTCTAAGCTTCATTGTAATTTTCAGATGGTACTTCAAGATTGGAAATTTTGAGTGCCGCGTCTCCTTCCAGGTAAGACAACAGGTAGTGAAAAAGGTACATCAAGTACCTGCGAGAGTTGCTTATTACGATCCACTAAGCTCAAAAAGGAGCCTCTGAACTCGAGCCACCTAAAATATACGCCGTCAAACCTTGCAATTTGTATACGCGGCAACTTGATACCAGAGTCACGAGGTTCAGATCGGGATTCATAACAGTCATGACTACATGATTGCATACAGCTGTCTAACAGATCCTTTGCAATGGCAAGCGTACTCACCATATCAACTTCTATCTTATCCCGCTCCTCAAGCTCTAATGACAGGCTCCCACTATTTGCGACTTCAATCTGACTTTGCAACTCATCAAACTTAGCTGACAGTTGTTCAAATCTACCAAGTTTAATCTTTAATTCAACTATCCCCACATTTGTTAATGAGTCCGAAGACTACAATTTATACACAATTTTTTTAAACTTGGTAATCTGACCTTTAATTGAGCTACGCCTGAA
This sequence comes from Antitype chi, assembly GCA_947359405.1. Lineage (NCBI taxonomy): Eukaryota > Metazoa > Arthropoda > Insecta > Lepidoptera > Noctuidae > Antitype > Antitype chi. The sequence goes on along the minus strand of OX375811.1, from coordinate 12,777,604 downwards.
AGTCAACTCGCGTAATTTCTTTGAATCGGCTTCTTGCGTCATTATTTAAAACTACAATTTAGTCAAAGCAAAATATGCTTAGTAGGTAGGTTCACCCTTGTTTGATAGAACAACGTTTGATATAATATTACTAAATCGAACAACGTTTAAGAAAATCATCACTTTGTATAATATCGTTTGACAGAATTTTCAGTTCATCGAATATTTATTTGCTATAACAACATTTGCGCTAATGATCAAAAGGTATAATGTTCATTTGATGTAATGTTCAGATGGTATAACCATGTATTTTATCTAATATTCAATTGGTGTAATGTAATGCAGAAAAAAAATCATTGTAAATATTTGAAAAATTATTTATTTTGAACAAGAAAACAGTTAAACTAATCTTAAATTACTTGCAATTGCTTTTAGTAAATCCAGTTCTGTATAGGTACGCTTCAAAATTGCGCAGTATGGTCTCAATATTGTCATTTTTTTAGTGCAAATCTTCTTCTGCTTTACACTAGGTTCTCCATTTAAAATACACTGTATTTTTCCTTCAACTATATTCATTTCGGCAAGCAGTATAGTAGACAGTTCATAAAATCCGGGGTTTCTTTTATCGACTATACTATTTAACCTGTGGTGCCACGCTTCCACATTATTTTGTGTGCGTGGCAATTTTAATTGGTTCAAATCATGACAACTCCATAAGCTAGGCGGAAACTGGGGGGGTTCGCCATTCTTTCCTACGACATAATTTTCTGCAAACCATTTGGCAATTAATGCACTTTTTTCTGAACAATTTTCTTCCCAAACTTTGAAGTACTGTGGTATTGTTGAATGTGGTAGGAAAGATAAAGCCATGAGACACTTAATTTCCAAGCTGAAGCTGTAATCCGTTCCGTACAGTTTTGCAAGGCCACTTGATTGAATCTTCCTATAAATAATTTGTCCAAAATGGAACGAACAGCATTTAACCATAATATTTTCCAAATTTTGTCGTGCACATTGAATTGCAGTAATTTCGAAGTCCATCATACAATATTTCACCTTTATAACAATATCGTTTTCACAAAAATACTCATTAATTAAGTCGAATATTTTATTGTACGTTGTTTTGTCCTTATTAGTGCACAACACAAATACTAACGGCACGGTGGACCTATGTTCATTCAAAATTCTAGAATGAATTGTATACAGTTGTAAAAATAATTCTGGTACAGACTTAAAGGTACCATCCATATACCACATCATGCTTTGTCCTAGTTGAGTCATCAATTTCTTTGTTGATAAAAGAATAACTCTCTTATTATCATTAAATATTTCATCCTTAATTACCAAGTTTCCTTTTTCTAATTTAAGATAATTATTGTTAATATCAAAATATATATCTTTTGGTTCAACAAACACAGGCTTATTTTTACGCTTTTCTCTGTAAATTATTTGCTTTAACGCACTGGTCGTTGGTAACTGTGATGCAATATCTGAATCTGTACTTTTTAAGACTGTTTGCAAAATCTGACACGGTTTTAGACGGTTGTTCTTAAGTGCTTCTTCTTTTAATTCACTTATTACACTTGAAGTTAGTAATTTACATGCACTAGGTTCGTGATTATGTTCGCCGTGGCTTAACACTGTATGTTGATCATTATCTGTGTCGCGTATTGTTATAGCACGCGACGAACACTTATCCTTGTTTCTTTGTTTACAGGACCAATAGTATTTATTCACCACTTCCTTATTTTTGTTGAACGAAAACCCATCTATATTTAGCTTCATTCCACCTCTCTTGCTAAGGAATATGCTGCACATTTCGAAACAATTTTAATTACCTATACTAAACAATTTAGCACAAAAAATAAATAATGTTTACTTAGTAATGACTTATGATGAGACACAAATCATTATAGTGCATGACAATGACAACATGCATGATGCATTTTTCTTGGTACTACCTTCATATTTACGATTATAGTAAATCTCAATATTGTTCCACTTACATCTACTAGATGGCGTTAGAAGTACGGCGCGCGGCGTGGCATTAATTCGATAGGTGAAGAACAATGTTAGTTTATAGACGATGAAAGAAACGAATTATTAATGAACTAAATATTCGATACGATCTTTCGACTAAATCATTATTAGTGTAGTATATATATATAGTATATTTACAGTACTGCGTTACGGCCTCGTGATATGGGGTAATTCAGTGGACGTGAACAAAGCATTTATTGCACAAAAAAAATGTATCAGAGCTGTGTATGGAGCAGAATATTTAGATCATTGTAAGCCATTATTTAAAGCACTAAAAATTCTTCCACTTCCTTGTCTTTACACGATGGTACTTTTAAAAGTTGCCCAACATGTTTCAAACAATTGTACGTAATTCATGGAGATTTGGGGAGCGATAGAGAAGCCACTAACATCGTGCCGTTGTTGTACTGTCTTATGAATAAAATGACATGTAAAGCCTACGTCACTCTATTCGATTTAATAAAATCGCAGATTTCTGAGTGGGAACCATTGAAATTTAAGACAGACTTTGAAAATGCTGCGATCAAAGCTATAAAAAAATCTTTCCCAAATACAGAAATTTCCGGCTGTTATTATCATTATAATAAAAGTATTTGGAAGAAAGCAAAAGAACTTGGACTGACACAAAGATACGAAAAAATTAAGAGACGAGAAATAGAACTTAGCGCAGTATTACCTTTATTGCCTCGTAATGAGTTATTAAATGGCTGGAAATATATAACGCGTCATGATACTGAAGACCCTCAATTACTGAAATTCAGGTCCTATATCGTCAGTGAAGTTCTAACAGTGCGTAAGTCATTTTGTGAGTGTTTTGAGATTTGAATGTCATTGGATAAAGCATTGTGGCGCGCATCGTGTCGACCAATCAAAACACGATTCCTGACCAATACCAACGCGTTATTTGAAAAATAGTTACATTGCGTATCTCAGTTGGTAGTGCCAAAATTGCGTATGTCAGCTATTCACGTACAAACTCGTCGTGCATCAAGTGCTCCGATGTTGTGATTTCGATTTAAGGTATTATTTGCAATTTATCTTGATGTTTTATTCCTAATAATATCGATTTAATGTTATGTGGTCACGGTTTAACTATTAAAACAAGCGTGTTTATTTATTATTACGATTATTAGTCGCCTAAACTTTAATCGAAAAGTAACCGTGACTTACGCAGTGTTTACTGTGATATTTTTTATGACTTACGTTGTGTTTCCATTATATTTACGAACTTTCTTTCTCTTTTTTCAAGGTGATTGCATAGAAATATAAGATGGATTTTCTATTAAGTGATAGCGAAGAACTTGATGATGACATGTTGATTCTTTGCAGCGACTTAAAGATACACGTACCAACAAAAAAACAGAAGATATTACCGGTAACATTGACTGACTTAGAAAATATCGATATTAATAACTTACCAATAGAAATAGTTTCCGAGCCTCCATCTCCGCCTTTGCTGGATCTATTGAGCCCTCAAAATCAGGATACCATACCTCTTTCGTCATCTGAACAAGTTACCATAGTAAATTTGGGTCCGTGGCTTAGGCCCCCAGTGGTCGACGCACCTGTGGCCGACGCCCCCGATACGATTAATTTAATATCTTTATATTTTTGTGCTTTTTCACTTAGTACAGTAAATGAGAAAAGTGTTTCACCCTATTAATAAAGTATTTTTCCTTGCTAAACAAAAGTTATCTATCAAATAGCAGAGAGAATACCTAGATCGCCACTTAACCTTATCCTTACACACCTTTTTCCCCATTAGAAGCATATTTATTATGTACAAACATCCAAAAAATCAAAAAGACTTCATTTAAAATGTTAGTGAATGTTTATAATATACATTTATAATAAATTACCTTACGGAAATTTTATCTTTCAACTTCAACCCACTCGTCAACTAACTGAGCCAAACCAGCACCCTAATTGCGTAACTCACGATTCATCATAATTTGTTTCGTTTTGAAACAAATTGCTAAACCATTGCTTCATATGTTCGAAAAATGAGTCTGCTCAACAACGTAAATAACGCAATGAATATTGTTGAACTGTAAAAATGAAACCAATTATGATTAATCGCGTGTTACGCAATTAGGGTGCAGTTATTGGTAACAATAAAAAGTGCGTCTTTTTGTCTACAAAATTGAAAACAATAAGGAAGTATGAATAGATATTATGTCTATCTCTTTCACACCTGAGTCCAGTTATTGAATATTGCAATATGCAACTGATAAGAAAGTTTAATGTGTCATCTCACAATGACGAGCGAAGGTCCCTCGCAAGGGCTCGTGCGAAATAATTACGATATAGTTAAAAATAGACTTAATGGAAAAACATTGTTGCACGCTGGATTTGCGTATAATATTCATAGAAAAATTCAAAACTCTAGTGTGGGTGTGTGTGAATAAAAGACATGGCCAGTGTGGTAGTGCAGTTAAATTGATAAATAAAAGTGACAACGTTCAAATGATAAAAGGACATAAGCCTGAGTGTCACCCGAATTTATTAAAAAACGACATCAAAATTCTTACGAATGACTTAAAGAGAGAAGTCACAACTAATTTTGGCTCCATTCAAAAAATGTATGAAACGAAAATTGCAAAATTACAGAGGGAAAAGTACAGTAATGAAATTCCAATCTACAACAATATTAAAAAACCGATTTACAGAAGCTGATATACCCCTGAAGGTAAAAAAAATACGATTCAAGGATCTAGCTCAAGTAACTATACCTGAAATTTTTCAAAAACATTTGTTATTTGATTATAATGAGGATGGCAACAGGATCATCGTATTTGCATCAGACATAGCTTCGGATGAAATTAAAAATGTGCACCACTTCTTCTGTGACGGTACATTTGATTGCTGCCCCTGTCCCTTCAAACAGATTTATACTATCCACGGAGATATTGGGAATAATTCGGATGAAACCAACATTGTGCCCATATTTTACGGGCTACTGGTTAATAAAGAAAAAGAGACATATGAAATGATGTTCAAAAAAATCAAAGAAGCTTTGCCAGATTTCAAACCGTTAAAATTCACATTGGATTTTGAAATGTCAGCAATAGTCGCAATCAATAACGAATTTCCGACTGCTGAAATTCATGGGTGTTTTGTACATTTCCAAAATGCTGTATATAGGCGGGCAAAATCTCTCAAACTATTAGAATATGAGGAGACCACACAGTACGTAAAACTGTGCATCTGCCTTGCGTATCTGCCAAAAGAAGAAATTGAAGACGGCTGGCTTGCCATAATGGAAAACAGGTAGTTAAGTATTTTTTACACTTTATTAAAGCTTGTCTATTCCTTACATTTTTACTTTTGCACAATCATTCGATCGATTGTTTTCTTTTCAGTATTCCGGACGACCAAGTAACTAAGTTCAATGATTATTTTGTTGAACAATGGCTTGAGCCTGCGGATATGATCGCAAAGTGGTGTTGTTATAAGGAAAAACATAGAACCACTAATTTAGTAGAGGCCTGGAATCACCGTTTAAAAAAGCACCTGGGAACGAACCCGTCTTTATTGTCGTTTTTAGAAATGGTTAGGGTTGATATTTCTACCTACGGCACGGCATAAGCGAGGTAATATTATTTATTCTACTTATATATAAAATAATTTAAAATATTACAAAAAAAAATGTAGTTTAAAAGAAATTTATTAAGATATTTACCTAGTTTTTTCTTTCAGACTGAAAAACAAAAACATTCCTGTGAGCAGAAGAAAGAACAACACAAGAAAGAATGAAAAAATGATTGCCAATTTAACTGAACAGTATGAAAACAAAAAAATTAGCATAATCATGTTTTTAGAACAAATCCGCCCATATGTGGCAGTTCGTCTTAAAAAGTAATAATTTAACTTACATAATGAAAAGAGATGATTTTGCTTGTATACTATTTTTAAGTTTTAAATTTTGAAATTTAAATTTGTATGTTTGTTTAAGTTTTTACAGTTGATTATTTCTATGCTAGCAAAATTTCATAACATTTCACATGTAAAAAATTTGTTACTCTACGAGTACGTTTGTATTTTAAACCTGATTATTTTGTTGTGTTATTGCTATTGAAACTGACTGATATAATTAGGTAAAATTATTCTCATTTGTTTCACAGTTGAATATGTTTAATTATTATTGTTACAAAGATAAAAGAACATTTCATTATGTAAAAAGTTAGTTGCTCTGCAGTAATTTTTAAGACTGATTATTTAAAATTACTATCTTATTTTATTACATTTGAGACTGATTATTATAATTAAGTTAAATGATTCTCTTGATTATAGGTGATGAAAACTGTGATTTAAATAAAAAAAAATACTAGATTTCTTATCGAGATATATAAATAAATAATGAAAAAATACTAAGACTTTAATTTTTCAAAACATACCTCTAATATAAAAGCATTTCTATGTTATAAATATAATTACGATTTAATGTTATGCATATACTTACAATCAATATTAAGTATATTTAATATTTTTGTAAAACAATTTTTGTGCCTGACAGTACATTTGATCAAAAATAATTTTGAATTAAATTAATCGTATCGGGGGCGCCGGCCACAGGTGCGCCTAAGCCACGGACCCACCCAAACCACCAGCTATGTAAATTAGCAATGCCAGAACTACAACTATCAGGTAAATTGTTAATTTGATTCCCGTCCCAGATATTTTAAATAATAATGAATCATATATTTTAACTGTATAGTAACAGATATAATTACTCCTGAACCATAAAGCCTATAAACAAAAGGTTTAGGTACTTAACTAAATGTAAACAATCTTTTTCTTGTCACATGTTTTTATCTAAATACACAGTTTATTTATTTATTTGGAACACCAGTAGTTGACAATGGTAACAATGAAACATAAAACATTTAAATGATGATTACATGAATTCCACTCTTACTTACAGCTGCGAATCTTTCATCAACATCTGCATCGCAGTCTCAACTAATAATGGATGTAGATATACAAATGAAACAACATGAAATACCTGAAAACCACTCTCGCAACATCTTCTTCCGATCAGCGTTGATCCAGTCCCAGTAATCAACCCTTGGTTACATCAAACTAGCACGGGTAGATTCTGAATAATACTCATTGGTATAGTATATGGGGCTGGTAATTTGTGACATATGATTGTACTCATGATTACAAACTGCTTTTGTTCTATGATTTTCTATAATAGCGAGTTTTATTTTTGTGAGTTGGTACTAGATTAAAATATTCTTTTTATTTTTCAGAAAAATAATAAATTTAACTCGTTATTTTTAAAAGTCCTAGAACCAAGGTTGTTCGGGATGGTTACTGTCTACGACACATTCGCTCAATAGTCTTCATTCAATACTAATTTTCATTCATATATTCATTTCCGCATACATTACTTCACGCGTTCATAAAAATCATCTTAAAAACTCCTCTGTGCGTTACTTAATATAAAATAATTAAATATTGTAAAACCTCAGTAAACGACTATCAAGAAATCTTTGTTTAATTTATCATAAAGAAAATTGGCGACCGTGACAGGACCTACAATCGTCGGATCGAAACTAAATAGCCACTCACATTGTTCCCGTGTCAAGGGCATTCGAAGGACATCGTCGACACCGGACGAAATCTACCAGTACCAACGGAAGGCCGTGTTGAGAATCTACTTCTACCTGGGTCGAGCAACCTTACCTTCGCCAAGCCATCCTGGGAACTCTGCTGGGACTACAGAACTCCGATCGATCAAAGTCCGCCCTTAGAACGAGTCAGAGGAATCACTACCTACCTGTCTACGTGCTACGTGCTCCTGCCTACAAAGGGAATGCTGATATTAGCCGCCTACCTATTTAAAGTAAGCTCGTTCCATCTTACTAACATACCTATTGTGTTATCCCTTAGTCTGTGCATTTAGCGGATTTAGTTTCTCGAAGTCAAGTGGAGTTCCTACTTTCTATTTGTGTTTATTGTGCCTAGCCATTTATCCTCGAAAGAGGTCTAAATAGGATAGGCAAAGCACAAATTAGCCTAATTAATTTCACTTATAGACTTACCGCCATCTTAAATTAATGCACATTTAACTACGACTTTAATTTCTTACCGTTACTCAAACCAAGCATTTTTTATAAAACTATTCCACTATTATCGATTCTTTATCCCTTTTATCACTCAATTCAACCTATATATCACTTACATAGTAAATACTTCCCGAGTTTAACTATAAACTTACGAACCATAGTTGTTTCGTCATACGAGTAATTAGTTGTAGTTATCAGTTCACTAAGGCGCACGGAATTGATCAATTCCATTGATCGTGTTTGTGACTTATGACACGGCATCGCTTTCGCATCGCTGTTAGCTGACTGCCAGCGCGCCCCACCTGCATAGCTCACCACTGTATGCAGTCTACGTGAGCCGCGAGCATCAGCTGATCAACAAAGCGAGGAACGTATCGTATGTTATACATCTATTTTACGACCCCCATTTATTTTCGACCCTCGGAGTCCAGTTGGTCTTCACTTTCAAGTACTGCACAACTTCCTCAATCTTCGTGGAATGATGCAGGCGCGAAATGTACAGCTGCGTCGTAGGTACAGCAGGGCGCAGCAACATGCTGGGTCCACTCGGTGCGGTACCGTACAAGTTACGAGAACAGGGCTTCTTCTTCTTCTTTTATACCTTCGTGAAACCCTCCTCATCAACTATGCCGGTTCTTGGCAAGGAGCTACGGACCGCAGTCAGGGCAGGTTGAGTACCCTTTTTCAGTTTATCCCCTTTTCCGGTTTGTCGCTTAGGTTGCGACGCATCAGATTTGCTGTTCAAAATCAAAATCAAAATATTTTATTTCACATAAGCCTGCATGGGCACTTATGAAACGTCAGAAGCTAGGTGCACGGTTCCAATTTGTCGTTTCCTATGGAGAAGAGCCGGCAAGAAACTCCACGGTTACTCTTTTAAAAATAATTGGCTTTTACAATGTTTTCAAATTACAGTGATAATAGGTATGGGAGGACAGTGCAGGCCAGTCAATAAGTACCAGGTACTTAGAGGAATGAAAATACAGAATAGAAAAACGTCTACAAATCTAGTCTCTAAGGCCTACAACGTTCTCTCATTCACAATATGTAAAAGAATCTACCTATATAAAATGAATCTATTTGAACCAAGTGACATGATTTCGATGACAATCACTGAAAATAAATAGTAGGTAGTAAAATTGATGTATAATGTCAAATAATGACGAGAATATGTCAGACATTGTAAAAAAAATAATAATAATAAAAAGAATAAAAATTAACATTGCAATTTGGGAGCAGTTAATAGACTTTCACACGGTTTTGCTGTTAATGAGGTACCAGGGAAGCCACATGTGCAGAAGGAATTAATGCCAAACTTCCCTGTCTTCAACGTAGTCTTTTATTTTATAATATGCTTTTTTGATAAGGACACGTTTGATGTGAGTTTTAAACTTTCCATCGCTAAGTTCTGTGTTGGCAACTGTGTTGGCAACAATAGCAGTGTAGATACGTTTAGGGGTCGACGTACTTACGTGTGACGTTACCGCAGCCAGTGTTGTGGTGCGGGCGACGGTGGCGGCGGGCGGCGCTTGCTCAGCGTTATCGGCAGCTGGTGACGCACTTACGTTCGCCGATTCAAAACTGCCGATGGATGCATTTTGTGCCCCTCTACGTGTGTTTACCTTTGAGGCTTCTGGTGACCCAATTACCGAACAAACGTTGCGCAATAATGCTATTTCTGAACGTAGTTCAATATTGTTTTTTTTTTTTCAGAAACCTCCATTCTGGACTACATTTTGGTCATCTCCGTTTTTAAGGTAGTGATGTCCTTTAGCAGCCGTGTAACATTGACGTGATCGAACGTGACGGGGGGCAGCTTACTCAGCTCCTTCGCCCCGAAATCAGGCACGTCGTCTGGGTCAGTCTTCTTCAACATATCTATATCATCAACACTCTTCTCGGTTCCATCTCTGCGTCGAGACGGCATCTGGTCTAGTCTTCCAAGTGACTGGAACAGTAACAGTTTTCCGCTGCTGATCTCATCTTCCTGGAAATGTAGTCGAATAGCATGGACTAGGAATGCCAGCAATTCATTGACTATGAGTGGTTTGGAGCTCATAACGTTTACGGGTAGCGGCTATGGCCGCGCAACACGCGAATAAAATTCGTGCCGTGTACAGTGGAAGCACGGAGTCATGGAGGAGATCGTTTTGTCTTTATATAAGCATTCACCTGCCTATAGGATTATGAGCAAGTTTTGAATTTTACCCAGCAGAAGAACATTGCAGAATATACTATGTAAAGTGAAACTGAAACCTGGTTGCAATCAAAGGATTTTTAATCACTTGAACGAGATGGTAGAATAAATGCCACAGATACAGAGATACTGTTCATTAGTGTTTGATGAAATGGCTATTGCCCCATCATGTTTTAACAACAAAACGAGAGACTATTGAAGGCTTTGTGGATGATGGTGACCAAAACTATTGTCAAGGCATACAAGCAACCTGTTTATTACAGCTATTCAGCTGGTACAACTAAGCCATTGGATTAAAAAATATATATATAGATGTCATCACAAAATTACAACAAGCTGGTCTTAGAAGTTGTAGCCACTATTTGTGACCAAGGTGCAACAAATGTTGCTACGATTAACAGTCTAGTTGCAGACACCAAATCCATATATGTATGTAAGAAAAGATAATGTAAGTATAGAGAAGGATTCTTCAAAGTTAATGAAAAAAAAATATTTCTTGCATGATCCTTCACATCTGTTGAAGCGCATTAGGAATAATTTGCTTTGCAAAAACTTAAATTATGTTATGGACGGCAAAGCACAAACATTAAAATGGAGCCATATTCAAAAATTATTTGAGAGGCTACTACAAAGCTACTAACTACAAAAGCTACTACTACAAAGGCTCTAAAATACTTCCAAAATTAACATCTCAGCATGTTATGCCCAATCACATACTAAAAATGAGGGTTAAGCACTGTGCAGAAGTGTTCAGCCATTCCGTTGGATCAGCGTTAGGACTTATGGCGGGTATGTATCCTTACCATAATTTTGAAAGTAAATTTTGTGAATTTCTTATTAGATGAATTTTTAGAGACAGTCTAATAAAAAAAAATATGCCCATCCACTTTCCTTTTATTTATTTTTTAATTTGTAATCTAATAACGATTGTGAACAACAAACCATAAGTAATGATAATGACTACAAAATAAATGCAATTGTTTCTTAGTTTTCAGAGATGGGGACAAAGCCAGAAGAATGCACGCAAACTGCAGATATCATATTATTCTTTGACAAATTATTTGATAGTTTGCATTGTGGGAGTTAAGAAGCTGTGCTGGGAATGCCAGTTTTTCCGTCTTAAAATCAATGAAATTTGATACTCCTAGATATGTGCCATCATTGATGGGCTGGGTAAAAACTATGGGTTTTCATGAAAAAGGTATGAAAGCTATATTGTTGGGCAGATTAAATCAAGATGCCCTCGAAAATTTCTTTGGAGCCATAAGAGCGCGAATATCATGCCAAATTGCTCGTCCTTTGAAGCCTCATATAAGATGTTGTTATTAAACAATTTAACATCCAAACACTCTGTAGCTGCAAATTGCGAGGGTGACAATGACGTTTGTTTAGATTCCTTAAAATATTTTTTACTAGATGATGACGTGCAAATTAGCAACGATGGCACCAATGTTGTAGACTATCAGCACATGTACATAGAGCTCATAGACACAACGTCAATGATCAATAGAAAAGATAAAGGCAATATAGGAAAATGCGCAGCAATAGGATATTGCAGTGGGTGGTTAGCACACCAAGCCAAAAGCAAAGTATACAAAAATTGTCTATCTTGCCTCAAATCCATGGAAACTGATTATGCAGAAAATTTCCATGGATTTATAAAAATAAAAAAATATGATAGCAAAAGATGGCTGTGCTATCCTACGAGGTGTTTGTTTGACTTCTTTGCCCAAGTGGAAAACATAACATTTAGCATTTTAAAATCATCACCTTTAAAAAATAATATAGCTGAATACATAAAATTGGTGGTAAAAATTTATGTTAATTTTGTGACGTGCGAGACACATAAAGATCGTTTAATCGATTATTTGACAAGTAAAAGTTTTTTTTTAAATACCGAATTGGTGAATCCCCGTCCGCAAAACTTCCAGAGAGACTTAGTCCTCAAAGACCAACTCCCTGGAACTACCCCAACCACCAGCAGGTACTGTGGCTTCAGCGAGGCCCACCCTTGCAGCCATCCATCCACTCGTGGACCCGCGTACTGGCGCCCCCGCATTCACTACCCCGTCCCCGAATAAACCCGCGTCCACCACTGTCACTACCCCCGCGGCGCGGCCCAGTAGCCTTAGCCACTTCCAGAGTCGGCCCGTGACCATCAACCCAGTTGATACATTCAACATTCTGTCAAGTACGTATCTCACGTTCTTCACACCCTGTGCCCATCGAATGGCTCAGGAGGTCTACGACGCCACCTTGGCCTGAGATCTCATCAAGATCCAAGCCGTGTACAATGCGTACCCTGACATTATGCAAGCCCTTGCTGAGTTAAATACCAAAACGCCATACTGGATAATACGGTCATCTCGCGCATCAAACTCCGATCCCTCGAGTTAGGTTTTTTCAAAGCCAATACCATTCTAGGTCAACGTGATGAGATTGCCACGTTCCTCCGCGACCATTACATACATATCTATATATCTATATTATATCTATCTTAGATACATATCTATATTACTCGTTCAAGAGTCGTACCTCAAACCCGAGAATTGCAAACTATCGCATAGTCCGCAACAACAGGGTGCGATGTCACAACTCTCCGATCCCAATGATCCCATTACTCTCCTCCGAGGAAGCAATAGGGCCACCAGCACATAAACAAAAACAACCGTCATTCCGACCTCGCCGCCGAAGTCCTCGCGTCCCACGGAGACCCCGATTAAACGATGATCCCTCCCGACCCTTGCTCGATGAAGTGCCAGCCCGCGCCGCAGCTGAGCCTGTAGATTTAAACTCCCCATTTAATAATAATAATCAAGATTTGATTCAGCCTGTCCCGACTTGCTGTCCCTCTATCAGTGCCGCCCTGAGCCGAGGCCCGTACCCCACAGGGGGTGCCCTCAGCGTGCAGTCGCTTAGTAATTTAAGTAGTATTACGCCCCTGGCTGGAGGCTTGAGTTTTCTTAAGGCAACCACAGGATAGTCCGGTTAAGCAGTCACGACCTCTCAAGGTCAACTGCGAGAAGCCATACACAAAAAAAAGAAAAGGGCACGGATTAGTACACTACACCGTGCCCTTTAATTGGCGCTGTAGGGCGAGCGCCCATCGAAGAAGGACCAGTGCTTCTTTTCCCGCATCTTGATCGTATCGTAACCGCAATGTTTATACTACGACTGCAACATTTTGATTCTCTTCGATTTTTTTTCCTTATGGTAAAAGTTTCGTTTATTATTAAATTAAGTGTTATTTTAGTAAATTGCAGAATAAATAAATATTTTTGTTTTTATTGTCTTATAGATGGGGCGTAAGGGTTGTATTTACCATAAAGAAAGCAACAGAAGCGAGGTAGTTATTTATTTTTATTTGCAATTTGCACCACATACATACATACATTTCGACATGGACTATAGAACCGTAATTACAATTTTCAAGTTTCAATGCCTACAGGCTACAATAAATAAAAAATTGTGGGCATCGAAACTTGACAGATATTTTGTTTTTATTTTAGAATGAGAAATCGCGTGAATCGAGGAGAGGAGGATAGTAACTTTAGGAGAGACACCACGCTAGGTACAAGGGATGCGCCGGGTACAAGTAATGCGCCTGGTACAAGTAACGCGCCGGGTACAACTGACGCGCCAGGTACAATTGACGAGCCGGGTACAAGTGACGCGCCGGGTAAAAATTTAAAGTCATTTTCGATAACAGAAATTGTATGTTTTAGTAACAATTTTATGTTCGAAACAGAAGTTTATTTGGTAAAATGTACTATAATTATTATTTCTTTAATTTTTTAGGAAAAAGAACATGTTGCATTGGACCCTGGACATGATGATTTAATCATGGAAGTTTCAGACTCGATCGTAAATATTTTTTAGTACTTATTATTTCTTTAAATTCCAACTTCAATAACATCTTTTAATGGTTCTTTTGTCTTTTATAATAATTACATCGTTGATGGCAGGCGTATAATTGATGTTCAATACTTTTGAAGCCAATTAGTAAATATAAGCGAACACACCGAGAAGTTCGGCTACAAATTGAACTATTTAAAAATAGAAAAAGAGAAACAGGTGGGTCTCATTTCTAAAGTTGAAATGAAGTGGATGATGTGTGGATATAACTTTGTTCTAAGAACTTTGGACACTGCCACAACTGAACAATGAAGACTCGAACTTAATGCAGGAGCGGTATCAGGTGCAATAATTACCGGAATTGGTCTCTCAAACTTAAATGAGATCACTGCATCGATGGGTTTACCAACAATGCCAATTCGATTATACAGTAAAAAACATGATGCTATTTCCGACACGTGGAAGACTGCTGCCGAAGTGATAATGTTAAATGCTGCTAAACAGGAAATTGAAGCGGCGAAATCACGTGGTGATGTTAGTAATGATACCAGTCGAAGCAGATGCTTGTTGGGGCAAACGCTCTTACAAAAATAATTATTCTGCACTCTCTGGTGTCGCGGCCATAATCGGTGAACATACTGGTAAAGTGCTACACATTGGCGTTCGCAACAAATATTGCGTCATTTGCGTCCAGCCTAACAAAAAAGGCCAGCCAGCAAAAGCCCACAAATGCACAAAGAGTCATTCGGGATCGTCTACCAGTATGACTAGCATAGAGCAAACCATATTAGTTGAAGGTTTACAAAATTCCATTACGAAAAAGAATTTAATTTATAAAACACTAATTGCAAGTGGCGATTCTAGTACTTAAGGAATTTGTTACTTCAAAAATATACGGTCGAAAATCGAAAATTTACGTTTGTTTATAGGTATACCTTTAAACGAACGTATTTTTTTTTAAATATGGACCGACTGAAAAGGTTACGTACTGCTGTCGTGCTAGTGTCGGGTAGGACATAAAAG
Organism: Antitype chi; assembly: GCA_947359405.1. NCBI lineage: Eukaryota > Metazoa > Arthropoda > Insecta > Lepidoptera > Noctuidae > Antitype > Antitype chi. The sequence goes on along the minus strand of OX375811.1, from coordinate 12,762,436 downwards.
AGGCACTTCAAATGTCCCATACACAATTATTGAATGTCTCAACACCCCAACAAAATATTTTGTACCGCTTCACTATGAAAAGTGACATACAAATGAATCTCGCATTGATGACTTGATGAGTAAGTGAGTGAGTGAGTGACGCCTGACAATGCAGACGCGAGGTGAGCGAGCGAGTGCAAGCGATTGTCTTTGTAGGCTTGTCGGTCGAATACGAATGTCGTCTTGTCTTCTATCGGAGTCACACTTCTCGCTCGCTAACGAAGTCACGACTCGTTGGTACACAGCGAGTGAGTGGGACAGCGCGACCGCACTAACGAATGTGTGCGGGCGGGAGAGTATACCTTATATAAGTAGTTGAGTACTACCGACTCTCGCAGGACGATTGAATGAAGTGAGCTGAGTGAAAGTCTGATGGTGTCGTGTCAGTTCGGTCAATTGGTCGGTCGACGAATGAATTAATTGTCATTCGTTTCGTTTCTAATAATCTTATTGCGGATGATAAAATTGTTTATGGTTTTTGTTTTGTAATTACGTTGTGTGTTAGTGAACCGGCAAAATATAGGTTATATAGGTATATAGGTTTTCAAGTTAAAAATATAATGCACATGCATACTTTTTCTATAGTAGACATTACATTGCGTTTGTTTTGAATTTAGGTTAGGTTTTGGTTGGTGTTAGTAGTTGTTGTATTGCTATGTAAGTATGAAATATCTACATATAAGTACGATGTCACAGCGCATTGAAAACATTTAGGTGTACTTCTTACATATTTTCATGAAGATCCTCAAATTAAATAAGAATTTAATGTTTGTAAACTATGGATCTTAGCAAGATTAGTAATGTTACTAGTTTCCGTTAATTTTAAATGCTTTTATGACATAAAACCAAAATTGTCGATAAGAAGACCTGTATAAAATCGTCTGATTTTGTGTTGAGGTTTGTTTACAACCATTTTTTTTTTTTATTTGGAAAAGATCTGTCTATCTTTATTTTTCTCTTTCTTGGTGTATGTTTTTGGTGTTGGTATGCTCGTGTTATATGAATGTTTTTTTATTTTTCTAACAGCATGGCTGAATCTGCTGATAAGAGGACATCGAAGGCTTGGCAATATTTTACAAAAAAAATAGAAATAAAAAATATATGCAAGACTGAATAAAATCATTAAAACATGTTATAAATTTATGAAACATCAAAAACACTATTCCAAATATATTCAATTAAGGAAAGAACGTGTTTCTCTTGTCAATAAATTGAAGAACTATGAAATACAAAATAAAAACAAAAGGACACTTAGGCGTCGAAGTATTCCTCCGCATCGCTGTCATCAGGAAACGTGCCCAGAAGACTGGCAGCATTGCCACGTTGAATGGCAATGCTAATTCTTTGGCCAAAGAACGACCCAGCCCAGACTATGAAATTAAATTACAACACAGTATAAATATTTATGAAATAGATACTCAACGCTTACAGTCAGAAATTCAAGTTCTTGATGATTCACTAAATTCCCTTTAAAATAAATATGTGTGCTCTCAGCACCAAATTAAGGAACATATCTACTGTTACTAATGTGTTGGTAGACAGAGTGGACTTGCTGACTCTCAGCAACACTCGGTGTACTTGTCAAAGGGGAACCAACATTGATGCCCTCCAGCCTGAGGTAATGGAGGACCCGTCCCAAATTGTGAGTGCTCTGGACTGTAACCCCAGCCAAGATATACCGGATATTGTGCAAGTATCATCTCAAGATCAGTCAGTAGCTAGTAGTGTTACCCCTTGTAGTAGTCAAGTTTGTAAACAGTCAGTTATGTTTTCTGATAGTATAGGAAGAGGTTTAGGGAAATTACATAGTAAAAACTTGAGTAATTCTACTCAAAACAATTTTATTGTTTACCTGGGAAACCCTTTCAAAAAAATAATGACATTTAGTACAAAAAATCAATATGATTGTAATACCAACATCACTGTACTTGTTCACTGGTAAAAAAGAAGATGTCACTGACAGTTTTACTGAGATTTTAAAGATTAATTGTAATACAATTATTTTGTGTGCTTTTCCATATTTTGAGAGGTTATCTAGTAGAAAAAACAACTATACAGGGTGTAAGGGACAGCCCTCCACAAACTGACATGATGCATTCAGCTCCTTATTTTGAATCTTATTCCACCAAAAAAATTCTCAGGATTTTTCATCTTTTTCTGTTTTATTTCAATGTAAAATTACATTCTCTGAAAGCAGCACTCCATTTATGCAAACAATACGGCTAAAATCAAAAAAGCAGCAATGGATGTTGAAATACTTTAACGACGCGTAAAATCAGCTGTTCACTTTCTGCCTATAGTCCAGTCATTACGTCGGAAAAATCGGCTTCAAAAAGAAAATGAACCGAGAAAGCCAAATTTTGGATATTACGTGGGGGGTGGCTAGAAAAGCTTAAGTACAAATTGTCGACCAAAATAAGCTTGTGCAATTTCCGCCATCTTGAAAAAACCCTTAAATTCAGTTTTTTCATCATAACTCGGTTTCCCGTTGAGATACGAAAATTTTTATGAAATACTTTTTTGTTGCTCTTTTCACGATCTACAATTAAGGTCCCATACATTTTTCACGTATCGATCGTCGTTTTCGAGATATCGATCAAAAATATCAAAAATTTGGGGAGAATTTGTTTTTTTTCGCTATTTACTTTTTTCTGGTGAAAGATAAGAAATAAAACTTGCTAAAAAAAAAAAAATATTTAGTTTTTTTTTTTCTAAACATTATTTTTGCTGCATAAAAATTATTTCATCAATAAATTTCATGTATTTGATTTCTAATTTGGCTGGTTTATGATTTCTTTTTGTATTCACAATTTTTGATATGGGTAAACGTATAGGATATTGCTATGTGTGGGATGAAACCATCGGACGTAAGGGCTCGAATGAAATAAGTAGTTTTGTTTTCGACTTTATAAAAATGAAAGTTCAGGAAGGTTATACTGAATTCAATTTCTACTCTGACAGCTGTGGTGGTCAAAATAAAAATAGGATAGTATTTGCAATGTACGCGTATGCTAGTAAGATGTTCAATATTACTATAAATCATCATTTTTTCGAAGTTGGACACTCTCAAAATGAGGGTGACGCAATGCACGCACTAATAGAGCGGAGAAAAAAATATAGAGTTATTTATGTCCCTCAGCAATGGGTTGCATTGCAGATGCGCCAAGTCTACAGGTTCACCTTATGTAGTAAAAGAAGCCAATCAAAATGATATATTGGTTTGTAAACAGCTGTTATCATTTTACAAAAATTGGGACCGCGATATTAACAATGTAAAAGTAACCTGGAGTAAAATTATGCTCATTAAATGTATCAGTAGCTTACCAAACATAATTACTTTTCAATATGATTCTTTAAGTGACACTGAGATGTATATAAATATAGCTCAAGTTTCTGTTCGATCAGGTACTCGTCGTAGTGTTAAGGAACCTCAAAACAATGATCAAAATATTACCATTCCGAAAGCTTATAACGCGCTCTTGCCTATATCTGCTGCAAAATATAAAGATGTAATAAATTTGTGCAATAGCAAAGCTATTCCAGATATCTGTCATGATTATTTTATAAACTTGCCTCATTTGAGCTCAAACGTACCAAATGCAAGTGAGTTTGATTAATAGGTACCTAATTGTGTCTATTTTTTGATGCATAAATTATAAAGAATATGTTTTTTGTTGCTGTACTTAGTTCCCGTCAAACATATTTAAATGTGAGTGCCAGTGAACGGATAAGAAAGCAACAGCTCTTACTCATCGTTCTTTCACAAAATACCTTATCTTTTGTAAAAGAAACAATGAGAGAGCTTATCCACTTCCTTCGCCTACCACCAGCACCCACATATTTAAAGATGTTTAACAGGATCTTTACATTATAATGTTGAGGTTGATTATGACTGATTTTAATTAGGTGAGATTCAAAAATGTCTGTGTTACATTTCTGTCAAACTTTATTGTAGTTGCTTAAACTGGAAGGAGAAGCAAGCAATCGCTCTGACTTTAGAGTTTTAAGGCAAAGATAGAGCGATCATTTTCCTTCCGCTATCACGCAAATATTATAAACTTGCGAGGAAGCAGAGGGAAAATGATTGCTCGGTCTTTGTCTTAAACTCTGAGTCATAGTGATGACTTGCTTCTCCTACCAGTTTACGCAACTACAATAAAGTATGACAGGAATGTAACACAGACATTTTTCTAAATTGTAAAGGCTGATTCGTTAATGGTTAATTTTCAATGAAGATTTAAAATGTATATTATTCACAGTTTACAGTTTCTGTCTAACTTTAATGTAGCTGCGTGAAATTGGAGAGTAAAGCAAGCCATCACTCTGTCACAAAAGACAATTTTCCCCGTACTTCCACGCAAAACCAATAAAGCCTAAAGGCAACTGTTGTACGTCCTTAAAACGTTTATTATAATAATTGAAAATTCTATGATTATTGTTATTTTACTTTGTAAAACTTACAACCTATGTAAACCTAAATGTAAAGATTGATTAACTTTAGGTTTCTTTTAATATTTTGGAATTATAATAATAAAAACAATGCAAATTAATTCATTTTTTATTTTTATGATAACTCCAACTATCTAATAAAATAAATATTATGCATTGTAACTCAGACTTACAATTATTTTTCTCGGTAAATTAGTTATTGTCCTACTAAATTGCATTGTATGTCTGAGTTACAACTGTAATTTGAAAACCCGTTTTTAATGAAGAATCATTGTAAGTCATAAAAACATATAAAATACAAAAGTAAACAACATTTTTAGTCATACAGAAATGTAGATAATCCCTTTTTACTTGTATTTACAAAATTGGAAGACGCCAGGACTTTATAGGTACAAAGTGAGAATATTTTGAATGTTTAAATCGCTCTCCTGAAAAGTAGTAAAAAATGAGTTACAATGTTTTAAATTGCAGGTGTCGATATAGTACCCAAGACCATTCGTCCTTACGCTGAAATCTTCCTGGTAGTACTTACATTTCTACTGTGATATTTGCGAGCACATTTCTACTAATACGTAAGTATCCATTTATATTTCTTCAAACAAAACTGCTGGCTTCTGCTCACTTCGTACGTTAGTTCGTGCGAAAATTTTAAGTTTCTGCTTACACCTACTAAAATTCACTTATTCATTATGAATAGATACTGGCAGTGTTAACGAGCCTCTTTATAATACTTTTTTAGATACACTATTGTCGTGTTGCAAAGATTTGAATATTAGGTTCTTTTTATTAAAAGATTTTACGTTATTTTCAAATTCTTATAACTCTCATTTCTAAATGTAATCATACTATTTTTGTTTAGATTCCTATTTCAATTCTCGTTCGTATGATATATACGAGATTCCAGTCAAATGCATGTTGTCTTATTTGTACGTAATGATGATAATGTACAGAAAATATTGCAATTAACTATCTGCTACTTTCATTTTGTTGTAGATTATTTTACGAGAATAAACAGAGGTATACTTACTGCTAAATCATTATATTATCTACAATGATAATCCTGCTGGACGTGGATGATTACTTCGATCGAACAGACTTCTATTTATTTTGGCAACAAAATTTAATATGGCCATGGCCATTTTCGCATTTTATAAGACGTGACTTATGTTTTGGTTGTGGGCACAGTACAAATTTGTATTCGCTGCAACATTTTATACTTACCAATGAAGACGAAATGTTAAAAACTTTGTTTTTAAGCAACTTTTTTTGGTGCCAAAGGACATGTCCAGAACTGGTTTTTTATTATTTAATAATTCTAACTAGAGTAAATTAAATATATTTGGATAGACATCCCAAGAACTAGTCGTTCTACCTATATCATACATTTTTAAAGGCCTCCAATTTTGAGAAAAATCGTTTTTTATTTTCGTGAGAATTTACTTCTAAAACGAACAAACCTTTCTAATTATCTAGGATAATAAAGTGAACACACCCAAAAAAAAGTAAACTTGTCAAAATTGACACGAGAGAACTGTCATTACTGTCAGTGTCAATCAATATTTGATGACAATGACAATGTAAACATAGGTATAGATATTAAAGTCGTAAAATAGTAAATACACTATTTACAGTCAAAAATGTGTAGCAATATCCACCAAAAACTGAAAGCACGTGAACATTTGATGTAGCCATAATCTATATGATTATGGGTACTTCGAATGCTCACGTGCAAATTGCAATATTTTACTAAGACCCCAGTCATCAAGAAGTGCATGTTATTCCACAAGAGCTTAGAATCAGCAGGAGTAAACAAATAATAATGGTATCTACTGATCGAAACCATTGTTTAATTACCTAGGAGAATTCCTTTTTAGTGACTTGGATTCGACATCAGAAGTGGATGAAAAGCCTTTCGAAAATTATGCTATTTAAAAACTGATTAGTATTGGACGCAAGTGTACGGTTTTGTTATGAATAAAACTTCAGTTTTTAAAATAGTATTTATTTATTGAATTTCTTCATTTTCAATGTCTATTAAAATACTGTCGAGAAACTGAGCAGGTGGAGATAAATTATTTTGATGCCGAGCCCATCCAAGATACCAGACAATTGTCATCACATGAGCACAGCTTCCAACCGTCCTTTTCCCAATTATGCAACTACAATAATATTCTGAAATACAATTTTCCCAACTAGTCTCTGCTACATTCAATAAAATATATGTGTAATACACTCGATTACTAATGTGGCGTGACTTTATTCGTCCTCTGACCAATGCTGTCCCATGTGATGATGAAATTCCTGGAAGGTTAATAGATTGCACATCTTCACTTACTTCTACAGTAAAAGTACCGTTTGGCCGAATATGTTCCCCATAATAAGAGCGTGCCTGTTTAATTTGATATATTCCCAAGCTAAATAAAATTAAATCTGACATCTCCATGATGGGGAACATATTCAGCTGTGGTATTTGTGCATTTATCTGGACGAAACTAGCTCGGCGTCTATTTAGCTGATGCCTATTCACATGGTCAGCTAAATAATTTTGCATGTTCATTCTCTGAATAGCTCTTTCCAGTATAGTTTGGGCATCAGGACGGTCAGTCAAAACGGGATGGAAATGATTTGAAATAGCTCCTGCAATTTTAAAATCATCCATTAGATTTGGAGACCCTATATTAAAATATTTATTTCGAAAGATTTTAAAATCCCGTTTAAACCGACCATTTACAACTTCTACAACCCACCTGCACAGTGTTACTAGTCGTGATTTGTTGGCTTTTTCAGTCGTTAATTGACTTTCCCCTTCACTTAGGGTCTCTGGTTTACACACAGTATATCCCAAAGATGTGAGCAATGGGATAGAGTCTCTAAAACCGCGGTCAAGAATAAAAACATCATTCTGTCTAAAATATTGTCTTAAACCAGAATTTTCATTTTGAAACAGCAGTCGCATAATTGTAGCGTCTGACGTTGTGGCTGCGTATGGTCCAAATATATCTATAATGTGGCCATCGGTGGCCACCAGTAAAAAGGGTTTAACTAGATTTGCAAACTTGTGTAAGCTGTATGATTTTTTTTGGAACAGATAATTTGATGATTTCTGTAAATATATGTATGTTCCATCACAAATAATTATGGGGTTATTTTCTGCTGTATAAAAAGTCCCTGTGCGATTAAAAGATTTCTACTGGACAGGCTTGCTCTAGGAATATGATTTACACCTAAATGTAATGGTACATAAAATTCTTTCATGCAGTTACGTGCCTTTTTCATATAACTGCATGCCACCGATTTATTCATGCTCATTTATGATGCAATTCGTCTAATTGGCTCCCCAGTTTTTATTTTCATTAGGTATAATCCTAAAGCTGTTTTAGGTTTTTTACACACAGTTGATAATTGATTTGTAATACAGCTCAGAAGTGCTAAAAAGTTCAACACAGTCAAGCCTGTCCAGTAACGACAAATATGGTTGTTCATATTTTCAACATTTTCAAAATCAATAATGTTTACAGTTTTTTTTCTTAATAAATCTAACATTTCTACGATATGTATCTGGGTAAATTGTGTTGTGAACTGGTATTCATTCAACAGTTCCCAATTATATACACTGGCATGTGCTTCACATACTCGGGCATTAGGTGAGACATATAATTTATAGTCTATTAGTATTTGTTTTTTAAGATACATGGGAACTCTTAGACGTTCTGAATTTGTACAATCGGGAACAAAACAATGGCTCGATGAATCTGGGGTTCGACTGTAACCTTCTAATTCAACATATGTGTTCTCATTTTGAACTATGTCCATATCAATTTCTGAACTCAATGTACTTACAGGTTCAGCCACAGAGCTAGACCTACTTTCTAGATTGTCACTTGTCTCTTGGGCCTCTCTTGGAGGTTTTATCACTTGTTGAATGTTGTTATGGGCCCTTTGCCAACAGGCATTACATGCTCAAGCATTCGCTGGAATCTGAAATTAAGTTTTCAATTATTGTGTGTTCCAATAAATCAGAGATACAAATCAAGTGTTAATATTTAGTATACATATTTACCAGACGGGGACTAAGGATGCTAGCTACATAAGCCTGCTCAGGATGACCATCCGTTAGGGGACGAGAGTGTCTGCCTGTTCTTCTTGAAATAGAAATGCCACACCAGACACAAACTGATTGATGACCTAGCTGTCGGTCACCAATGTTGTGCTCATTTCTGTTGCTCAGTTCTATGAGTATGAGGTTGATGCATTCTTGGCAAATGCGATCTCCATCTGTTACCTAAACACAAAATAGTATGTTAAGAACACGGTATCGTTTTTTTGCATGTTTTTTGAGCAAAGTAGTGCCGTTTAATTTTTTACAGCATAAACCCTAATATATTAGGTTAGTTAAAAAATACATTACCTCCTGAGTAGTCCATTCTTCAAGTATTGAGACTATCTCAGGGCTCATGCTTAGAGCATTATATTCATACTGCTGATTAGCATGTATAGCTATGTTGCAATTCATGCAGAGAGCCATTATACTGTAACAATATCTGAAAACAGAAATGGAAGTTAATTATTGAAGACTGTAAGAAATATAAAAAAGGAATACGTCCAAATAAAACCCTTAAGGAGCTAAATAGGAATAAAGAACAGTACTTACATTCGGGTTAATCCGAAAGCCGAAGTCCTAATCGCGTGCAATATCAAATAACCGTTAAGAATAACCAAAGTCGCCAGAGTTACAGGTTCATAAACTACCGGTACCGGTATCCAAATCATGTGCAAAGTAGAAGAATCCGTTGTGAAAGGCCAAGTCAGTAAAATCGGAAAAATCAGCAAAGCACAAAGAATAACACTGGATAACAACAAAGTACGAACGAACGAACGATACTGTGGATACTGTGACGGATTAGACGAATGACGCGGTGAGCCAGTAGGGAATAGTAGGGATGACGATCTGAGATCAATTACTCGAATAATCAATTTTTCGAGCCAGAAAAATCGATTTTTTGAATCGATTTTACCATAGAAAATCAACATTTGTTTTTTCTGTTGGAACTATAAGCTTTATTATCTATTTTCTAATCTTTTTAACCTAAAATCATTAAGAAAATAAATGTCTTCTTTTATATCTGATACTGTGGTATGATCATTTGTTATTAATGAATTCCCTGAACTAAAAAAATCCGTGATTTACTGATGAGAGATCGTTTATTAAGGTATCTTTCTTGATTTTCATAAAATGGATTTATATTTACATTGTAAATGCAGAATTGAAAAAAATAATCAATTTTTAAGAATATCAACCTCGATTTTTTCGTGAATCGATTCATGAGGTTAAGATCGATTTAAAATTCAATCTTTTTCGGAAAGAATCGCAAACTCTTTGAGCTGGTGACGCCAGCTAGGGATAGTTAACTCGATTTAATTCAAGTTGCGCTCAGATTGAGTTGCCGCAATTTAGTTGAATTAGATTGCCGCGATAAATGAAGAAGCGAGTATGTGATTGACGTCTCTTGTTTGGCATGTATTTTAACCTTATTTCATATTTAAATTGTACTTTAATTGTATTTTAATTAATTATAATTGTCTCAATATATGTTTTTGCTGATGATAAGTTTTTTTTTAATCTATTTCTTTTTTTAAATAATCGCGAAACAGAGACGAAATTGGTAAAAAAACAATAATTCATTCAATTTCATCCAGTTACCCGAGTTCCGTAACACAAGTTGAACTCGAGTCACATGAATGTCAATCCGAGTTAACTTGAGGCGTGTCTTATCCTGAGTTGGTACATCTCTAACGCCAGTGACAGATGAATAATCTTTGTCAAATATGACATTGTCACAGAGTGTCAGAGGTTTTATTAAGGTTGCCAACAACAAATAACATCAATTATTATTTTATTATTTTTCGCCTAAATGGAGGGGTTTAAAAATATAATTTCAGTAGTTCTCAGTTCCATATTTTTGTCGTATTTAAGAGAGCCGAGTTTGATGCTAGTTAGATTTTTCTCGGAATAAAAAACCAACGTCCATACAAAAAGCGGACATCTCCTTTGTAATTTTTTCTGTCTATGAACACTAATTGTGACAAAGTACTAAAATAAATGATCAGCTTAATATAATCTGGATATTTTTCTGAGATGACTCTCAAAATAGAAAAAGTGTTTTCTTCATTGCATGTTTTTTCTGGTCAGATTGATTTTGCTTACTAACTCACTATGCCTCGGTGGCGCGGTGGAAGAAATGGTCTTATTACTATAGAGTAATTATGGTTACACAAAATATTATTTTCAGTACCCTTTTAAACGATGAAACGAAGAAGTGATAAAATATTAGAGCTAGCTTTAAAGGAAAAAGATATAATCCCTAATAGTAACAAGAGGTTGGTGATTTTATTTTTGTGTTAAAATAAATTTTGATAATATTGTTTGTATTCAAGTATCTCCTAAATTGATGTATCTTTCTTTGTTTTAGTAGCACGACACCGAGCCGACGTTACACAATTCATGAAATACCGTCTCCACAAGCGTTAGTATTTATACAGAGTTACACCTTAAAATACCAAATTTAGATTTTTGTTAAGTTTTATGTCATTTTTCAGATTTGAAACCGTGCCACCAGAATATAAAGCAACTAAACCGTCTAAAAGATCTACGCGTGCCAAATCGCTTTTCTTTGAATCACGATATGATGATTCTGAAAAATTTGCTGAACCGTCGATTCATTAAATGAATGCTGTACACCAATTAAAGTTCAGGAAAACAATTTTGCATGTAGAGATAGGGATGACTCACAAGTAATTTCAACTTCATCAGCTAATCCGCTTTGTTTTAAACATATGTCTCTTCCAAGTAAGGCGCCTTCAATTTGCCACTCGAATTTACTAATTAAATCCCAACCTTCCACTAGTAAACATTCACCTTTTTTATATTCACCAGCGGTCAATGAAAACCTTTCCTTTTTAACAAGCGGTGTTAAAACAAGAGGAGGAATGAGCCGAAATACAGGTATTAAAATAATTAAAAGTCAAAGAGTAGAATTACACGATGGTAAAGTAACATTGACTGATTTGGAACAAAATAGTGAGGGTGATGATGACTTAAACAATAAAAATAAATTACATACGGCAGATTTAGAGGAGTCGTTCCGGGATTTAGATATTATGGAGGAAATGAGAAATATATTTGAAGAGGAAGATAAAGAAGAAAAACCGAAAGCAAAGTTACCCTCTTCAAACCTATTGACTGAAGAAGACCTTATTAAGATGCTGGAATTGGGAGAAGATGATTTAGAAGTAGAAGGTGATGAGGAAAATGAATCAGATGATGGCTTATATGCTGACGCGAGTGAAGACGCGACGCAATTGAGTGAAGATGCGACGCAAGTGAGTGAAGATAATAATATAAATTATAACGAAACATTACAATTAACTGATGATGAATGGAAAAGTGAACGTGATCCTACTATTATACCTATAGATTTTAATGGATACGAAAAGAAACTCAAAATATTGCCTGAAACAAATGAACCATACGATTATATCAAATTGATTGCGACTGATGAGTTTTTTACAATGTTAGTCACAAAAATTAACAATTACGCGTCCAAGTTATTGTCGAATATACTGGATCCTAAAAGCAGACTGAGACTATGGAAAGATGTAACTGTTCCAGAAATTAAAAGATTTTTTGGTATATTGTTTCACATGGGAACTATCAAACTTAACCGAGTCACAGACTACTGGAAAAAGCATCCACTGTTTCATTTGCCAGCTTTTTCAAAACACATGAGCAGAAACAGATTTCTGTTAATAATGAGATCGTTAAATTTTGAAGACGACTCGTCCGATAATAAGCTGTCAAAAATAAATAGTTTAATTAACTATTTTAACCAGCGAATGGGAGAAATTTATTACCCGTCTAAAAATCTGGCCATAGATGAGTCAATGGTTTTGTTTCGTGGTCGGTTGATATTCCGTCAATATCTCAAAGGCAAAAAGCATCCCTACGGTATAAAACTTTGAGGTATTCCTCGTAGCGCTCCCGTTTTGAAACGCTCCCATCTAAGCGCTCCCGTTTTGTTCCTCCAAGCGTTCCCAAAAAGAGCGCTTCGAGGAACGATTAAAAATATTAAAATTTATTTCCTCGAAGCGCTCCCATGATTAACTTTCGGATAGAGATGGGACTATACTAACTGAAATTATCGATAATAAGTAGAACACATTGTTATAATATACAACTAGCGGCCCGTCCCGGCTTCGCACGGGTTTGGTAATTATTTTTTTTTTTTGTTTTATTGTAAATCCTTTAGTCCACCAAATAGATAAATATAATCTACCGACATATGTACCTATTCATATTTTTTTATTGTTTAGAAAGCTTATGATTTCTCTCCATTATGTTTCCCATTACTACCTCCTTCCCCGCACACCTCAATGTTTTTTTTTCGGAAGTTTTTCGTAGAAATAAGGCAATGAGGTGTCTATCGTTTACGTCAATGGTAGAAATGACTTTCCTTGTCCTAGGCGGGGCGAGAGAGTGTCAGACTCTTACTGACTAAAACCACCTACTGACTTAAATCACCTGCTCTGAGCCGGGATCCAGTAACGTATTGCGCTCAACGGTGCTGCTACCTATGCGATTGATAAAATGGTTAAAACAATTTTATAATTAATTTTTGCCAAAAATAGCGATACTAACTTCTTAACTAAGAGTTAAAGATGCGGCGCGCGCGGCGTGTGAGTCCTGCACACACACATACAAACCGTAACCCCGCCTCCCCATTGTATCCTAGAGAGTCGCGTTTAACGAATTCACACGAACCCAGCCGAGCATTGCCCGAACTTGTGTTTACGTAAAATTGCGTTTTGTTGTTATCGCAAGTTGCGCGAATGTGTCACGGAAGCAAGTTTGTTTACTAATAAAGTTTGTGAAATAATTGTGTGAGCATGGAACCAATTGCTGGATCAAGTACTGGAAACTTGCTAATTAAATACGTCCAAAGTAAAAAAGGAAAGAAAGTGTTGTTATGTGATAATTATATATACAGACCTATAAAAGTTAATAAGAATGGGAACAGTGTGTGGCGGTGGACAATAAAGACGTGTGGTGCCTTCCTAACTCTTAATAAATATGAAGATATTTTAAAAAAGAACGAACATTCTTGTCGGCGTAATGAGGCATCACAATTTGTGCGAGAAGTAGTGGAGGATATTCACCAAGAAGCCATGTCCACCTTAGACCCTCTCCCTGAGGTTTATAAAAGAAAACTTAATTGTTTATTAGACCAGGGAATTAATTTGACAAATCAAATACCAAAGTTTGAAAATATTAAAACTGGACTTTATAATAAAAGAAATAAAAGTTTTGGAGTTAAGCGTTTGTTTGGAAAATGTCTAACAGATATGCAAGTAAGTAATTAATATAAAAATATGTATATTTTATTTGATGCCTTGCCCTTTAGAGTCACATTAATCTATGCTCTAGCACAGATTACGTACAGATGCTTCACACCATAGAAAATTTATAAAACCTACTGCTATATTAGCCTACTCCGTCGCGTCAGCAACCACTGCATGCTTAAATGTGCTTAAATACTCAAGCGTACAGTTGTAAATGCTTCGCACCGAGCGATCCCACAGCAATCGCAGGGCTGCTCTTCGATAAAATTAATTTAACATAACTTTTTGTGTTTATGTTATTGAGAACTGTGATTATGTTTTAACTATTTTTTTTATCAACACATCTAGATAAATAGAGGTCAGTATGAAGGTAAAATAAAAAAATCTTTAAAAGTTACATGTGTTTTATATAATTATATTATAATTATGTAGGTACCTATCATGTTTAGATAAATTTTGTTTATCTAAACATAATCGTTATTTTCGTCAACGTTTTTGTAAATACCGATCACTGCCAATGACCATAAATTTCTTGTTTTAGGTGCCAAAATCATTTCACAACTTCACCCTTGCGGATTATGATGACGGTAAAAGGAGGATCCTTTTGTTTGCTACCGAGAAGAGTAGAGGGGAATTAGGAAGATGTCGTCATTTATACTGCGACGGGACTTTCAAAAGTGTGCCAAAACCATTTAAGCAGCTGTACAGCATCCATGGAGAAATCGATGGCGTTGTGAAGCCACTAGTATATGCTCTATTATGTGATAAAAAGAAGTCAACATATAAATTATTATTTCTGTTGTTGAAAACAACAGTACCAAATATGCAGGTTGATTTTTTTTAAAGCGACTTTGAGGAAGCCGCAATCAGCGGTTTTTTAGCAGTTTCCAAATGCAGTTGCAAGTGGGTGTATTTTTCACTACAAACAAGCGCTTAAAAGAAAATCTCGAGACCTAGGTCTATCCAAAAATAGTATTTTTAGGAAGCATGTTGCTTTGTGTACTGTATTACCTCATTTACCTGCCTCAGATTTAGATGATGCATTTCTATATAAAGAAATGCATCATCTAAATCTGAGGCAATGAGTCAGTCTCCACAGGACAAAAATATCACAAAATTCAATGATTATATGGTTTCCCAATGGTTAGAACACCGATTTTGGAAAAACAAATTTACAATTTAAAATTTAAATAAAAAAAATAAAAAAATTAAGTTACGGTGAAAAGAATAAAACAAATAATTTCGTGGAATCACATTATTCAGACATTAATAAAAAAATCAATCAAAAGCAAGGTGTAAATTTAGCCAAACTGCTAAGGTACTTACAAAACTATTGTAACAATTTTGCTGAAATAAGATTAAAAATGAACATTTCCGAAAATCAAAAACATGCCCAAGAACGAAACAATGTAATTGAAAATATATTACATCAATACGTGTCTGGCGCTATTTCTATAGGACATTGCCTAGAGATGTTAAGATTTGAATAAGTATTTTTGCACCTGTTAGTAATGATTAATTAATCAGTAATAATTAAGATTATGAAACGATCTGTGATTTTTAATATTAAAGATTTTTATATTATTATACTACTCTTAGTAAGATTATTATTGTTTCAATGTGATTGTAACTGGAAATATTATTTTATATCCTATTTGTAATTTGTAATTGTTAAACATGAAGGAACCATCTGTGATTTTTTTTTTTTTTTTTTTTTTTTTTTTTTTTTTTTTTTTTTAATTGGCGATAGGCTCGCGTTTGACCATAATCACACCTGATGTTAAGCGATGGCCTACGATGGAGCACGCTTGCCTAGAAGCAATCTATTCACTCTAGACTTGAAGACTCTTAGGTTGTAGCTATCAGGAAACACAGACTCCGGCAGGGAATTCCACTCCTTAGCTGTACGCATAATGAATGTATTCCCAAAACGCTTTGTACGTATGGGTGGGATGTCGACCATGTAACGGTGGCGCAACGCCGTACGTCTTGTGGTCCGATGATGGAACGGACTTGGCGGGATCAAATTGTGCAACTCCAATGAACACTTATTAATTAGTCAGTAATCATTAAGATTATGAAACGATCTGTGATTTTTAATTTTAAAGATTTTTATAATATACATACTTATACTACTCTTAGTATTAATGTTGTTTTAATGTGATTGTAACTTGGAATATCGCTTTTTTAGGTCGGGACGAATTTCCCCGATCGACGAAGCAACCTATGTGCTCAGCTCGCTGCATATGCGAGTGCTACTACTGTTGTCTTCGTTTAGCTTACTGATATAGATACGATCATGGCTTACCGTGTTGAAAAATCTCGTCGAAAATCTTTAAACCGGAACACTTTTGACTTCTCCGACCTGGATGAGGTCCTCGAATGGGTTGATTTCTTCAGCCCCTCTGATGCGGCCTATACCGTCAAGAAGTTTGAAGAACTTACTGGAAAGGATTTCAGAAAAGAGTACAGGCACGATTTCATGCGTGAATATGTTCCTCCATCTGACGATGAACCAATGAAGGAGGTCGTTCAAGAACTCAGAAGATCTAAAGAGGGAAATTCTTTTCTATTGGGACCAACTGTACTAACTTGGAATATGTTTTTATATCCTATTTGTAATGGATAATGTTACTTTGCCAAATCGCCTGAAAGTTTGTCATAATATAGCCTGTATGGATACAAGTTAACAACTTTTTGTTTCTCTCAAAAATACCCAGTAGTTTTTATTTTATTAGCATTTAAAGTTTCGAAAAATATTCAGTCGCGCTGGCAGACTCGCTAATGCGTATGACGTCACAGTACCGTGGCGTGGAGCTAGTTGCCAGGGGTTATTCCCGTTCGTCCACACCCCGTCGCCAGTGGTACACACAAAGTACTAATGTAATTATTATGTAGGTCTACTGCAATGTGATTATTATACGTATATAATTTATGTTAAGTATATCTATGCGTTTTATTTATAACATCCTCTTTGAATACCTACACATTAACATTATTCTCTCAATTTCGTAATTTGGTTAAGCAACTTCGATGTCGATGATGCACACATGAGTTTTTAAAAATTATCGATATAATTCATTACTTCATGCTTTTCCCTATTTTTAAACGTGGGAGCGCTTCGAGGAAATAAATTTTAATATTTTTAATCGTTCCTCGAAGCGCTCCTTTTGGGAGCGCTTGGAGGAACAAAACGGGAGCGCTTAGATGGGAGCGTTTCAAAACGGGAGCGCTACGAGGAATACCTCAAAACTTTATATCCTAACTGACGAATATGGGGTAATTATGAAGACTATTGTGTATATTCGGCGCTTCAGATACTTTAGTGGGAGGTGCCAATCACAGTGAAAAAGTTGTTATGAATTTACTAACTGATTATTTGAACAAAGGTTATTCCGTTTATATGGATAACTTTTATAATTCTGTTAATCTTGCACACAAATTGTTGACTTTTAAAACATATTGTTCGGGTACTTTACGTGTCAATCGAAGACATAATCCAAAGAAATCTTACAAAGAAAATTGAAACGTGGCGAATCGATAGCAAAATTCAATAGTAGTATGGTATTTGTGTTATGAAATGGAAAGACCGGCGCGCGGCGGGACGTTTTAATGATTTCATCACAATATGGATCTGATATGACCAGCATTACGGATCGACGCGGAGAAACCGTTTCCAAGCCTGCAGTTGTAGTAAAATACAATAAGTACATGGGTGGTATAGATCACCAGGATCAAATGCTTGCATATTATTCATGCGAGTACAAGACCTATACGTTGGTACAAGAAGTTAGGAGTACACGTGTTCCAGCAAATGTTGTATAATTCGTACACACTGCACAACATTTTTACGGCGAAGAAATGTTTCTATGACTATAGACTTAAAATCATAATGAAGTTGTTAAATACTGATGTAGAAGACACAACGCGGGGTTCAGTTCCAAAAAAATCAAGTGCATGTTCTTCAACAATGTTCTCGTACAAATGATGGCACAAAGAGAAAAAAATTACGACGTCGGTGTAGGCAGTGCTGGGTTTCAAAAAAAGTCAGGAAAGATACTTCATATTTTTGTCCGGATTGTCCCGAACAATACGGATTTTGTTTAAACGGTTGTTTTTAAGAGTACCACAATTACTAATTGTTTGTTTTTAATAATAAATATAATATCTTCATGAGTTATTTTTTTTATTTTGTCATAATGTCACCACAGAGTACTTTTTTATATAGGTAAATGTCACCCTAATTGACTACTAAAACATTGTTACCTAACGTAAGTATAATAAAATCGTCAACTGTCTGCGTGACCTTTGGGTCAGGTGAGTTATATCAGGTGAGTTATATTATGCTGGATTTTTAGGCTGATTTGGTACTCGTCTAAGACTTGAAAGATCTCTCTCGTAAGCTTGAGTAATGAAGCAGACCTGGTTCCCCCTTCGTTTCTTAAAAAGGCTACAACATTCCTGTTGTCGCACTGAACTAGAACGGTTGACTTGGACATGTTTGGCCCTCGCTCTTCTATTGCCTTTAGTATTGCTAGCATCTCTTTTTGATTGCAATGGAGCTGTTGCTCTTGAGCGGTCCACGGTCCTGATAGTGCGTATTCATCTAGCTGAGCTCCCCAAGCTACATCCGACGCGTCTGTGGTCAGGAAATGTGACTGTGGTGGGTTGTGAATCCGAGAGGCCCGATGACAATTTAGACGCCACCAATCTAGACCCTCCTTTACTTCTATAGGTAAAACTACATTGACACAGCCTTCTTTTAGTTTCTTGTTTAGAAACATTAGTGTGTCCCGAAAGTGAAGTCTGCCCTTTGGTACCACGAATCTGGCGAAGTTTAGAAGTCCTATCAGGCTTTGTAGCACTTTCAACGTCGTAATGTCGTTGTGTAATAGATTCAGCACCTTTTCTCTTATTTTTGAGATCTTTTCGTGTGGCAATGATCTCTCGTTTATCCATGGTTTCCATAGAATACCTAGAAATACGAGGCTTTTGCACGGAGTTGTGACAGATTTTTGGAAATTCGTCTGCCACCCTAGGTACAGCAGACGATCTAATACTATTTGGACGTGCACTCGCAGTACCTGATGGTCCTGGTGAACCACGAGAAAATCGTCTAAATAGACGAGTATTCGAATACCCTCCTCTCTTAGTGTCTGTGCTACCCAGTTTGTTAGAGTCGCGAAGACTTTGGGGGCTGTGCTGAGGCCAAAAGGAAGGCAGGTCATTTCTAGCAATGTTCCTTTGTAACTTAGTCGTAGAAATCGTCTGTGTGACTGGAAATCTGGGACACGAAACACATTTATGAGCCTGAATGGCTCCGTGCAAACACAATCGTTCAGATTCTTTAAGTTGAAAATAGGCCGATTGGTGCCATCCGCTTTGGGGACCAGAAACATTGAGGACAGGAAACTCGGAGTATGAGAAACTTCCACTAGCACCTTTTGCGTTATCATTTGAGAAATAGCAGTTGACATTGCCTCGGATACCTTTGTTTGAAATGGACTCTATGCATTGGGCATCACTAGAGGCGGTTTTTTGATGAAAGGTATGCGATAGCCTTTTATTATGCGAAGGGTTTTGGGTGCTCCGAGTTTCTTCCATCGATCGGCATAGAACGCTAACTGGCCTGCTCTGAAGTTCTGTCTGTCAGAACCTGCTCCTCTTTCCTCCTGGGGGATATTCGGTGGCTGAAGTCCGCTTTCTGTTATTTCTACTTGTCTCTTGTTTGTTAGGCTGCTGGTGAGTTCCTCGTGAACGAAAGGGTCCATGATAGTTGTGGCTAGGCCCACGTGTACCTTTAATGTTGTTGCCGGTGCCCTGCGTGGGGTGGCAAATTACCTGACCTCTGAGAGGTATGGTTGTGTCCACAGCCCTGCGAGGGCTGGAAGCATGGCATCTTATTAGTACAGCACGCTTGGCGGGCACCCTGCGAGGGTGCCCTATAATAAGCTGACCCCTGCGGGGGGTAGCGAGTGGTCTTCTTAAATCCTGCTTGCGAAGTAGGTTTGAAGCCACTGGATTTATTCGGGGGTAGGAACGTCTTCTTAACGCCTCCGTTCTTTTCCAACGTTGATAGCATTAGCTCAGGACCAAAAACCAGCTGATTGGACGGTGGAACTTTGCGTAAAGCAGCCTTAACAAGAGGATCGCGAACATAATTTATTATTCCGTCTCTACGCATTTGAATTATCTCTGCGCGATGACCGCAAATAAGTTGAATCATATCTGAAGATACTTTATAATATTCACCGTCCGAAAATAATTCAGAGATCTTGTTATGCAACTGATTGGGTGTTACACTGCCTTTGACACGTGCCCAGGATAAAAGATCGATCATACTTGTTTGCAATACCTCTCGCTGTTTAAGAGCACAAAAGGTTAGAGCACCATAGGCTTTATCAGCCAAAGCTAAATGTCGTAAAGAATCATATGGTTTGATTTCTTCATTGATCTCCAGCTCAGTAAAACCGGGACTGTGATTATATGATTTCTGCAGTTCCGAATACCTAACCTCACACCATTCACTTTTATTAAAATGCTGAATATCGTTTAAAGATTTAAGATAATTTTCAGGAGCCTTAGGAACCGGCGGTTCCTTTAATTTTACTTGTAAATCAAATTTGAATTGATGTGATTCGTTTGATTTCTCACCTACTACATCATAATCGTACAAAGACCGATAGTCGTTATTATCTAATAAGGAAATTTCGTCGTTATTGTCGTCTGCCTGCATTTCTGCTGAATGCCGAGGAGAACACGCAGTTTCTATCGCTATAAAAAACTCGTTCTTTTAGTTCGCTTACTTCTTGAGTTAATTGTTGCAATAACTTAGCTTCACGAGAATGGCGGCCTCCCTTCTTTTTTTTTTATAGTGACAGCGACGTTTCTTTTTATTGGGTTTTGCTGAGGACGTGGAACAGCTAGAAATACTGGACGAGGAGCTCGAGGATTCACTTGTCTGGCGTTCTAGACGCACTGTTGACAATTTATTTTGTAACCCGGATGGCCCCGGAGTTTCAATTGCAATAGGATTACTTGCGCCCTCCATCCTGATTAACACGAAAATCTTCGATTGGTTTATGATTTTTTTAACGTAATACGTAAGCGATTAAAAACATATAACCGAAATAAATAATTACGAATCTAATGTAATATTAACGATAGAGGTCATAAAAACGGTAACATACAATTAACAATTATTATCAAATCAATATTTCATAAAAAAAACACATATTCCTACAATCTTTAGAGCAATGAGGGTAGTTATGCATTGCGAATATTATACTCGAATACTTTAATGCAATGCTGGCTAGGGCAAGGCCGAACGATAACACCGTTTTTAAATAATATAACTTTGCCCATAAACATAGTGATCATGCATCACATCACTGAAACAGTTTTATAAAAGTTTATTCTACTTACAATTTTGTCCGATGGAATGCACTTATAATCACTTTTGAAAAAATAAACAATATTTTAAATGTTGTCTCCACAACCTCTTTTCACGCGGAAAAAGACGCCAATGATCGACGATTCACTGCCACGGCTAAGCCCACATTTGGCAGCGCCACTTGGTGAGGAAACTGGATGTGCCATAGAGACGGATAGATACAAACAAAGTAAAGAGCAAGAGAGAGGGAAATATAGCGGAAACCAGTAGTGCCACTCTCAATCTAGTAAGCTTCAAATAACGGTCAAGTGTTTAATATAGTCGTTACGCTATCTGGCCTTATTGCGATCTAGTCCAAACACGATATAGTTCAAACAAGATCTAGTCATATCGAGATTAAGTCCTATAGCGAACTAGTCATATCTGTTACCTTTCAGTTGCAACTGTCCGTAATACGACCAATAACAAAACGCATTTTTTGGCAACTGTCCGTGGTACGGTCAGTTATCTGTGGCAAACTATTTTGCTTCTTTAGCTGTAGCGCAGCAACCTATCTCTTTCGTTCTTATAATAAAATGATCAGGGTAGACAAGGCTAGCTATATCTCTTTGACTTGTACCAACATCACAGTGCAAACGGCAGTGTCCACACCTTAAAGCGTCTACACACGGCCCTAAAATCAGAGGCAATATCGGGAGAGTGGTGGTGGGGATGAAATCGGCTACTACTCTACACACGTCCCTGCCAATTAGTACGTAACCCACCGTGCAGCAAAGCGCTCGTCGATTTAAGATGCCGCCTACACTCTCAAAAAATCGGCATCGCTCTGGCACTTGCTACGGTGCAACCAAAACAAAAACAAAAGAGGAAGACCTGGGTTAAGAGGTGGTTGATGAAACGCCATGAATTGAGTCACATGAACTTGATGAGACATTTAGAACCAGCTGATTTACAAAACTTTTTAAGGATGGATATTTAATGTTTTGAAGAGCTCCTCAATTTGGTGACACCATTCATACAAAAACAGAATGGCTTTAATGCGAGAATCCATAAGTCCAAGAGAATGACTTACAGTTACCTTACGTTTCCTGGCTACTGGACAAAGCTATGAAGATTTAAAATTTAGTGCTGTAATATCGCCACAATTAATGTCCAAAATGATTCCAGAGACATGCTCCGCTATCTACAAAAGTTTGAAACATTACATCAGAGTAAGTGCACATCTTTAATCACGCTCAATATTATAAAAGAGATTTGTATGTGTATGTATGTTTGTGAACGGATTAATGTTTGGTACCAGAATAGCTTATATTCTGGATTAAACATATATGCTACTTTTTATCTCGGCACTGCCAGGCACTCCAATGTAGTTCCAACTACTCGGTGCGCCGCTATTGTTTATTATAAACACCCTATATGTCTGAAACTTTTGCTTATAGTAAATAAAACATCCACCTTGTAGTATTGTTTTTATTAAATTAAATTAAAATAGTATCGTCTTATAGTTCCTTACTTATTATTACTTTTCTTCCGCACGAAATAAAAATTATTTACGAAAACACGTCCTGTTGTCACTATAGTCGCACGCGCACTGCGGTGAAATCGGTTCCGATTTCACTACACACGCACGGACGACGCTCCCTAGACGATAATCGGCCCTAAATCGTGAGCTCGCCCGAACCAATTTCTGAGTTAGGGGTAATAATAATAATAATGATTACGATTTGCCTACTCACGAGGCGATCAATGGAGCGATCTAGGGCGCTCCCCACCACTCTCCCGATATTGCCTCTGATTTTAGGGCCGTGTGTAGGCGCTTTTAGGGTATTTTACCCTAAATTTAGGGCATTTTTACGCGTTTAGGGTATTTTTTAGGGTATTTTTCAGGGTAAAATAAATATATAGGGATATTTTATAGAATGTTTAAAACTCCTTGCAATCAAATTGGTGATTGATTGAATACGTGTTTCCGAACGTCCCTAACTTGTTGTAACGATGTATGTACCGTTCTCTTCCGGTAGCAATAGACAATAATCTATTTTTCTCACAGACATATAAAATAGTAGCAGACCAAACATTCGCTAAAAATTGCGTACCCATTACGCACACATAGAGAGTGTGACGATACAGGGCCGGACTAGGGCCGGTTGCCGGTATTATATAACGATATTGAAACGACCGATAAATCTTACTGAAAATCTGTGAAAATCAATATTCTCTGGGTAAATGAAGTGTAGATTACTTATCAATAAAGTCTTAACGAATATAACCACCCATCTGTTCCCGTGGTTACTGTAAAAGGCAACTAAGGTAATATTTTAAGAGGACGGTGGGCGGCAGTCCTTTAGAAAGAAAAGAAAGAACCACCTCCTTTTAACGGTATATTTATACACAGACCGTTGACGGGCATCAGTATCGGATAAAAGAACTCTCCCTGCAGTCATTAACCCGCATGCCCAGCTTGGTGGGACCTAGAGTTAAGGTGTTGGTATGCCTGAAAGCTAGCTTATAATATATCAGGAATTTTGAAATAAAACAATGAATTTAATGAATATTTACATATTTATTTTTTACTTTTTTAAAACTTTATTTATTTATATATTCTTTATTGTACACTACAAAAATACAATAAACAAAAAAATACACATAGGCGGCCTTATCGCTTTCCGCGATCTCATCCAGGCAACCATGGAATGGACAGTGATTAGCCTGGACATAAAATGGTGACGTTGTTGGTGCAAATAATGTGTTTACAATATTCTAAAATAGATACATAGATATATACATATCCTAAATAATAGATACATAAATACATATGTACATACAAAATTTTAAACGAACGAAAGTAAAAGCCTTTACAGAGATTATTACAGTTTGGTACGAGAACAAGATCACAACGACAAGTAATGTTCTTTATTTTCATAATTTAAAAACTACTGGTCCTAAAATAATAATATGTACAGGTATAAAAAAAAAATCATAGGGCATCAAATAATACGTCCGCATCGTTGTCGATGGGAAAAGTGACCAACAAAGGCTGGCAGCATTGCCACGTGGTATGGCAATGCTGATTCTTTGGCTGAAAAATAGGCCAGCCTTTTGGTCACGTGAAGAGTCGATCAACCGCTTGGAAATGTCTCGGAAAACTAAGTTGCCACTCGGACCCCATGGTCCTAGAGTTTCAACCCCAAACAGCTCGAACATATAGGTTCCAATAAGATTGGAATATTTGTGCCATTTGAGGTTCAGTTTCAATCCTGGAGTTTCATGTTTTTAAATCCATGCATTCCGTAAACTTACATCCTTTGGAAACCTGGAAAAATATTAGTAAGCTCAATTATTACCTGCTGAATGAAATGTTAAAATTATGTGAGTAGCCTATATCGATTTATGTCCACCATCGTTCATGTTATCCATCACACAGACAGGGTAACATAACCGGCTAATGAGACACAATTGATTTTCTATTGTAACGTATCACATGTGTACGCGCCGGGCCGGAGCGATTCTATATACACTGGCAATCTGGACTCTGCAGTATTTTCAAACTAAGTCACCAAAAAAAAATTTAAATATCGTAGAGTAAACCGAGTCTCTATTTGATAATTCCATGATAGGTAAATATTTTCCATACAATAAAAAAAAACCGTCTTTGTTGCCAAATCCGTCCCTGACTTCACAGCATAATACAAAAACTTACCGATGAAAGGTCAATCCAGGTGTTTTGTGGTAGCTAGCACTGTCACACTGGTACGCACAGCACTTTACCATTTTATTTTTGTGTAATTGTCCCAAACAATTAATTTTTCAAGTAATATTTCGCGGTTGAAACATAGAACGCGATTGAGGATAAATCTGCTTATCAATATGGCGGCGCGGGACAGACGGGCTACGCGTCAAATTTTGTCTATGTGTGAGTCAGTGTGACAACAGGTGACAGAACGAGATACAGCTTACGACTTGTCGCTTAGCAAAAAAAGGATAGAGAATCAAATCCATCGACTATGGATTAATGTTTGGTCTGCTACTGTTTTATATGACTGTGATTTTTCTCTTTCACCCTCTAAGGTTTGTGTATGTACACGGAAGAGAGATATCGTGTGCGGAGAGAGAAACCGGTTTATTCATGCATGCCAAGCCAACCACACCATCTTTGCATTGCAGTTCATTGCACGCGTCGTCGTGTTTTGTGTTGTCTTCTTTTTTTGTTTAGAGACCGAAACAAAAGAAGTCTTATCTAGGAAAGATGCCTCCTGAAACCGCTAAATATAAACAAAAATGTAGCCACCAGTGGGAAACGGACCCTTTACTGAAAGGTAAGTACTATTTATGTTATAATAAAAATATTCTAGTACCTATTTTTTCATAATAGCATCCGATAAGTAGTAATCGTGTATCGGATTCCAATAAGTGTCGTGTTGCATTATTTTAAGGCAAGTACAAGAACTAAAAGAACGTGCAGGCAGTTTAAGTTTACGTTTATCTTTGGCGGTTCTACAATCTTTGTCAATTTTATGAGCATTACTCATTTTACTCTCGCTCAGACACACACACAAATAAAGCGACAAGCGTCATTCTGACTTCTGTCAGTCACATCGGTCTCAGCTCAGTGTTACCAAGTTAATGACATTTACCCAAATATGGAGAAAATTTGCTAGTTTATGTTCAGCCTGTTTTTTTTTTTAGATTGGATTGCTCCGGATCCTGCTGGAGAAAATAGTGCATACTGCAAATACTGTCATGTATCCTTAGTGCCGCATAAAAAGAGCCTACTATATCACGCTCAGAGTAAAAAACACGAAAAAACTGTTTCTTTTAATAAAACAGCAAAATCTTGCAAACAAATCACATTTACAAAGTTAATTCCAGATGAAAGGAAAATTGCTGAATTGAAGATAGCCGCATACATTGTCGAACATTCTTCAACAACAAATGTTGACCATTTGGGTGAAATGCTCCCCAAACTTGACCCCAAGTCTGAAATCTTAAATAATATAAAACTGCATAGAACTAAATGCACTATGTTAATAAAAAATGTTCTGGGTCCATGTATGTTTCAAGATCTACTGGAAGAAATTGGAAACTCTCCTTATTCCATAATTGTAGATGAGACTACCGACATAACAACCACAAAGGTGTTATGTATCGAGCCTGATAAGGAAGAACATCGTAAGCGACAAAAAGTAAAATTTACAGGAGACGTATTTTATTGATTATTTTTTATAGTTTACTTATAGAACTCCAATTTTTGTATAAATTGCAAAACACGTTAGGCTTTAATTATAGTCAATTAAATAATAGCAAAAAGAGTTGAATAATTAGTACTATTGTCGCTCACGATAAAAGAGAAGTTCATGATTTCATATTGTTTTTCAAAAATCGTCACTTACGCTCTTGTTTTCTGTATAAATTAGTCAACTTATTTGTGTTAAACGATTGTATTTTACTTTATTATATCCTTTATCAGGTATCAAAATCACCTATTCAAAATAAAACGCCAACACGTCATGCATGCAACAATAGTTCACACAGAGGGCGCTCATGGACATACAATAATATTTTGTTAAGTAATTATCTAACAGCCTGACCTAACAAAATAATCTAAATTCCAAAATATACTTAAAATATTTATTTAACTTCAGACATGCCAATCAATTTCAAAAATATATAATGTTTCTCTGCACCTAGACTTTTTGTATAAATATCTGCTGGCATGTTCGAGGTTGAGACATATTTAATTTCTATTATCCTAGATGAAATACATTCTCTTACAAAGTGATGTCTTATATCTATATGTTTAGTACGTTTATTATGAAACAAAGGATTAGTTGCTAGTTTTATAGAACTCTGATTATCACTACTAATACAGAGTGGTACATTTTTGTCAATAACAATCAATTCACTTAATATATTTCTTAGATATATTGCTTCTTTGCAAGATTCAGATAGGGCCATATATTCCGCCTCTGTACTGGAAAGGGCAACAGTTTTCTGCTTTTTTGCTTCATAAGAAATCACTGATCCTGACATTATAAAACAAAACCCAGTATATGATCGTCTATCCAGTGTACAGGATGCCCAATCTGCATCTACAAAACCATAAATATTACAATCAGTTGTTCTATATGCTAAACCATTTTTTTTTGTTTTCTTTAGGTACTTTAGCAAACGTTTCAAATGTTTCCAATGAGTTTCATTAAAGCAATTGTTAAACTGACTTAGAAAGCTTACACTATAACAAATATCTGGCCTTGTAAGCACAGATAAGTACATAAGACTTCCTAGCAATTGCTGATAAGGAAATTTTTGAATAGTATCATTACTTATATCCTTTTTTAATTTTAAATTAATCTCCATTGGAGTTTCTGAATGTGAACAATCTAACATATTATATTTCTTTAGAATAGTATCAATATATTGTTTCTGGTCTATAGTAATACTGTCTTTATATACATTAACACGCATTCCCAGACACTGCTTTAGCTGACCCAAATCTTTTATTCTAAATTTTGCTACGAGTTCTTTTGCCAACTCTTCATAGGTATTTTTACTGTTATAGAAAACAAAAAAATCATCGACAAACAATGCAATGTAAATCTTGATATTATTGTTACATTTTACAAAGAGACATGGCTCATAATTAGATTTTTTAAATTCTAATTTTAACAAACAATCTTCTACCCGAGAATACCAGGCCCTAGCTGACTGCTTGAGCCCATAAATAGCCCTATTTAATTTCAGTACTTTATTATTACAATTTTCAAATTCAGAATATTCTGGTATTTCCATATACACTGTTTCATGGAGAAATCCATTAAGGAATGCAGTAGGTACGTCTAGATGATTCATTTTTAAACCTAAATGAACACTTAAAGCTAACAATAATCTAAAAGTAGAATATTTCAACACTGGTGAAAATGTCTCATTAAAGTCTATGCCCTTTACTTGAGTAAATCCCTTGGCTACAAGTCTGGCTCTGAAACGCACTTCACCTTCACTATTATACTTTTTTTTAAGCACCCACTTATTTTTCACAACTGTACCTTCTTCCGGCCTGTCAACTAATTCCCATGAATCACTATCGTTAAAAGATTTAAGTTCCTCTTTGATCGCACGCTGCCACTGATCTTTTTCAGACCCAGCCATTGCATCACTAAGAGTAATCAGATCACTCGACATGTTCATAGACATATTGGCACTATGATAGAAATCTGGTTTTCGTCTCACACGTTTTTCTGGTAGATTAGTGCCACACTGCTCTGACGAGATCAGGTTATCTACCTCAGGTGACTCGGACAAAGTGTCAACAAAACTGTATTCTGTGTCACTTGATGACTCTTCAGGAATATATGTATCATCATGTTGATCATCTTCATCTGAACTGCTCACAGTTAACTTATCAGTTGACTTATCTTCGATCTTGACAGATGTTGTTGAACTGTCATCCGTACTTTCCATGACAACAACATCTCTGGCTACAGTAATTTCTTTCGAAATAGGATTATACAAGCGATAACCCTTGATATTTTCAGAATATCCAACTAGAAACATTTTCCTTGCCTTCTTGTCCCATTTCTTCCGTCTCTCTTTAGGAATATGGACCATAACTGGACTGCCGAAAACCCGCAGATGACTTAAATTCGGCTTTCTGCCTGTCCATATTTCATAAGGAGTAGTATTTTGGTCTAAGCCTGATGCTGGTGATCGATTTTTCAAATACACAGCTGTATTAACAGCTTTTGCCCAAAGAAACTTTTCAAATTGGGCCTCATAAAGTAGACATCGTGCCTTCTCAACTATGGATCTATTATTTCTTTCAGATAACCCATTTTGTTCAGGTGTGTAACTGTTTGTTTTCTGATGGAGTATACCACATTGTTTCAAGTAGTTTGTCATTTCTGCCGAACAAAATTCCCCTCCGTTGTCCGATCTTAAGATTTTAATTTTCTTTGATTGCTGATTTTCAACAAACTCTTTATATTGTTTAAAGTACATAAACGTTTCACTCTTAGATCGGAGAAAGTACACAGTGCACATTTTACTGAAGTCGTCTACAAATAATAAGTAGTATCTCGGCTTCCCAAGAGACATGTTCTCCATCGGCCCACAAAGATCTGTGTGAACCAGCTCTAGAACCTGTTGACTCTTGTTTGTGCTCTCAGGGAATGGTAATCTCGTTTGTTTTCCCTCACAACAAACTATGCAACTGGACTTACCAGTATCACATCTTCCATCAAAACTAACACCTTCAACTGCTCCATTCTTCAATTTATTTAAATCATTGGCATTAATATGACCTAATCTTCTATGCCAAGTAGTACTTGAGACTTTTACTGCAGCTACTAAGAGATTTTTCGAGCTCACAACATTTAATCTGTATACACCATTTTCTAGACACGCCTCGCCAACACAATCATTCTGTGAGTTGTAAATTAAACATCCATGCTGGTTATACTGTATTATATTTCCATTAGCAATGATCCTACTCACTGATAGTAAGTTCGTGGTGAGGTTAGGCACACACAAAACATTGTTTACATCAATCGTATACTCATTGTCTCCAACACGTGTGGTGAGCTGCAAGTCTCCGGAGCATAACACTTGCACGACAGTTTGATTCGCAACAATTATCTCTTTTATCTTAGGTTGATAACAAGTATTTGTCAATAAGTTCACGTTCGATACTATATGTGTGCTTGCACCGGAATCTAAGTGCCAGTCTGACTGACTGAATTCTTTTGTTAGAGATACTGCACTAAATGCATTTGTCTTCGTGTTATCAGCACCCGGACATTGATTTTTGAAATGTCCTATCTGTTTGCATTTATAACATCGAATTGTTTTCCGCGCCATGTTTGACTTATTTCCACTGGCATTGACAGATGACGTTCCCGCATTACCAACATAACGACCTTGTTTTTTGTCTTTGTGAAAATTTCTGGCGGCAAATGCACTTTCCGACTTAACCTCAAAATCTGCACTCATGTCTAGTAACTTCGTTTTGATTGCATCCGCAGTTATTTCGATGCCTGAATGTTCTATAGCCATAATCATAGGACCGAACTTTTCTGGTAATCCGGCCAACATTAGTGATCCCATCCATTGGTAATTAATTTCGAAACCTGTGCCGATCAATTTTTGAGCAGTTTCGATGATTTGGCTTACATAACTCGTCATCGTTTTGCAGTTTTCTAGGCGTATACCTATAAGATTTCTCAGCAAACTAATTTTCCTGGAATATCCCGAATCATCGAACATGTTCTTTAAGGTCTTCCATAAGTCGTAGGTGGTTGACGCTTTCTTAATGTGCACATAAAGAGACGTGTCGATGGTCAATATTAGTTTTGCTCTAGCCTTTAAATCAATTGCTTTTTCATCCGGAGTAGATGTTGGCGATAATGGTGCTTTGATAGTGTCCGCCATTCCCTCCAACACGAGTACGTTTTCTGCCGCGAAACACCAGTCGTCATAATTCTCGCGACCTTTCAGTTTCGGATCATTCACTAAATAGTTTGTAGACATTTTTCTGCACACACTGAACTTATTACAAAACTTTAAAATTATTAAACGGGACTGGGCCCATAACCTATTAAAAACACTGCTGTGGTTTGGAATCAACTGTATTTTGAACTGTCGTAGACAACATCATAGATAAAATCATAGACATAATTAACAATAGTTCACACAGAGGGCGCTGATGGACATACAATAATATTTTGTTAAGTAATTATCTAACAATCATAAGGTAAGGTGAGATATTCCTGTACATATCTTAAGTTAACGTCATCTGTGATATACCTAGCGTTTTTAATAGAAACTGCTGACACACTTTCTTTCTGCCACCATCTCCCCAAGAAAAATAATAACGATATGAGACTGATCGCCTACTACCACTTTCTGCTCTTCGTCGACGAACGTTTGTTTCCTCAACTAATGCCAGTAGCCAGTCTCGTTGCCTCAGAGAACTTCCTAAACCCCAGTAAAATTCTTGAATACTCCTCCTGTCTTCATCAGTAAAGTTCGTTTCGCAATTATTACCACACTTCTTTCCTGCACATGGATTTGCATGAACTTTTTTACCTTTACCAGACCACCTTTCTGCTTTAGCTTGCAAACGCTTGGGTAAAGGACGCTTCTTTCTTAATCCTTTTCTACCAACTATTTCATCGTCGTCATCAATTTCATCGTCGGATTATTCAGTAGAACTGCTGTAAGTATCAAAAAATGTGCGCAAAGCTGTAGAAGAAGCTGTAGATGTAGATGCTGTATCTGTGTGTACAGGAGATTTTAAAAGGCGTTTTACTTTTTTTCCCATTGGCATAACCCAAGATCCATCTGAGTCAGTCCCACTAAAATCAATTTCTGGACTTGAACTACAATACGTTGAATCTGAATTTGGGTACGGAACTAAGACCGGTTGATTTAAAAAAAAAATATCTTCGTTATTCATGGCGACATTCGTAATGCTGAAAAGAAAATTATTATATCATGCTAATGCGCAAAAGCAAAGATGGGTGAGTAATAAAATAACCAAATGAAAGACTTTGCAAGCTGCAAAAACCATGTTAGATTAGGATTCAAATAGAGCCGTTGAATAATAAGGATTGCAGAATGCACTTAACAGATTTATTTTTATCCCATTCTAAAGCAATAAGTAGGTACATAATTCGGTTAATGAAACATAAATCCTCAAATATAACACTCTTGCACACACCAAATTAATATCATAATGATTGTAACCTTTGCCATCTCTTTAATACAACACAAAATATTTACGTAATAATATTGATTGTACTTACATGTACGTAATGCACTAAATATTAATGTTATAACACTGAAATGATTACTGTATAGTTAAAAAGTTCGCATCAAGACACTGTGAATCGTAATTTCAAATAAGTTTAAACTTGCACCGATCAACGAGTTTGCGTTTATTGCAAATGTGAAATTGAATGTTTAAATATTAATATGGTATAAAAAATATACATAATTATAGTAGTTAAATATTACTTTATTCAAAAATGTATGCAAATAAACTAAAAAATTCAAGTATTTTCCACAAACTGATACTTGTAAACTAAACGCATCACAGGTTTTGAACAGATCTTAAAACTATGTTTTTATCGTAAGTGACAAACGTTACTTACGATAAGTCGTATACTTATATATTATAGAAAGTTTTACTTTTGTCGTTTGCGATAAAAGTTATTTTTAGTTATTATTTTGAAGTTTATGCAATTATGAATCTAAGGATCTTTGCATTAGAACCTAAATTATTTTAGCAGTACGTTACAGTGAAAAAGTGAAATACCTACATTTTGTCGCTTACGATGTTCTTCCATATCAGGCTCGGATGATGATTCGCTTTTTTTCAAAGAAGAAGAATGATTTGGTTACAACGTTTTATAGAATAGTCAAAGTTACAGATTGCGATGCTACATCTCTTTACAATTTAGTTTGCTCCACTCTGCAAGAGGATGGACTTCGTGTCGAAATGTTAGTTGGCATTGGTTTAGATGGAACTAATGTCATGATAGGAAGAAGTCTTTCCCTTGCCGCTCTTTTGAAGCAAAAGTTACCTGATCTGATCGTGATAAAATGTACAAGTCATTCCTTGCATTTATGTGCAGAAAAGGCGGCGGAAACTCTACCACGTCAACTTGAATTTCTGATACGTGAAACACATAACTGGTTTGCCTACAGTTCCAAACGTCTGGATGCATATAGGGATCTATACGAAGTAATGAATAATAGTAGGAATCCAAAGAAAATTGCAGGTTTCTGCGGAACTCGTTGGTTAGCGCGATACAACGCCATTACTACAATCCTTGATCAATGGGAAGAATTGAAACTTTTGTTTTTACTCTCAAAGAGAGAAGACAAATGTTACATGGCAGAAAAATACATGATGTAATGAAATGTCCTGTATACAAATGCTATCTTAATTTTTTGAAAGAACGACTGAAACCCGTTACCAGTCTCAACATGTTATTTCAGAGTGAAAATGTAGAATCTGTTAAATTACTGGAGGACGTTTATTTGTTATTGAGAGGATTGCTACAAAAACTGGTTGTACCCGCACAACTTGAGAAAGTGAGTGACAAAGATTTAATAACATTTGACTTCAAACAATATTTAATGCATACAAGTGCTATTAACCTTGGACATGACACTGAGGTCCTATTGCGTGAAATAAATGAGAATGAAGCGTGCGAACTTCGTGACCGCTGCAAAAACTTTATGGTCACTTTGTGCTCAGAGGTGCAAAGTAGAACTCCTGAGCACATTCATATATTGAAGTCGGTATCATTGCTGACCCCACAAATTGCCACCTCACAAGTGAAACCTGCTCTGACACTTTTTCTGCAAATGTTCCAAAGAGAGGAGGTTTATGGTAATAAGACTGAAGCAGAATCCGAATGGCACAATTTGCATCACAAAGAATGGAGAAATACGTCGTCCAGCGTATCATTTTGGGCCGAGGTTAATAACGATTTAGATGCAGGAGGAAATAAGAGGTTTGCTGCCATCTCTAAATTTGCTTTGGCTCTATTGTCAATGCCACTATCAAATGCTACAGTGGAAAGAGCTTTCTCCATTTATTCGATTATCAAAAATAAGCTTCGGAACCGATTATCTGTTGAGATGTTACAACATTTGATGCTAGTGAGGTATAGCTTAAAAATAAATTATAAGTCTTGCGTTACATTTACTCCGACAGACGCAATGTTGAAAAAGTTTTCGAATGAAATGTACGATTTCAAGAAAAAAATGACTGCAGATGACATAGAAGCCCAGACTAATATGGATGCATTCCAAGAATGTTTGGAAACGGTGTAATAGTTGTTAATAAAATACATTTATACGTAAAATTATTTGTTTTTATTAAAAAATAAATTAGGTTAAAAAAGAAAAAAGTGCCTAATTTAGGGTAATTTCGCCGAGCGTTAGGGTAAAAAAAAAATCGGAGGTGGCAACACTGGCAAACGGGCGCGATGTTCATTGCGAAACTCACTTCGAAAGTTGGTGTACAGCGAACCCACGCTTGATTTTGATTTGTTTTGTTTGAGTGTTGAAAAAGCAGAAAGTGAATAACTCAAGGATGAATACGTAAGTAAAGTTAATTATCTTTCTATTTATGTATTAGTTTTATGCAGTTTAATATATTTACGCATATATTTTACGGTAAAAAGTCCACGAAGTGAAAAAATGGCGGCAAT
This sequence comes from Antitype chi, assembly GCA_947359405.1. Classification (NCBI taxonomy): domain Eukaryota; kingdom Metazoa; phylum Arthropoda; class Insecta; order Lepidoptera; family Noctuidae; genus Antitype; species Antitype chi. The sequence continues at coordinate 12,727,939 of OX375811.1, read as the reverse complement.
GTAAAATCTTTGCGGTGGCTTTTCGTATACATATTTTGTTTTAAATGGCTGAAATACTGTTAAAACAGTGAGACAATTTCATAAACTGTCCATAAATAAACTATTTTGTGCAAGAAAATTCAATTATAGCACCAAAAAATTGCAATTTTAACATTTTCATTCCTCCGTTGCCGCGTTACTATGGTACGTTCCCGCGCGTTGCTAAGGGCCGATGACGTCATCGCCCGATTCTCGACAAGGTTTGCTTATTGTGGATCACTTTTTGGATTTTATCGTATTTATTTTTGATGCAGGTTTTTTTAATAAATTATTATTTTGATCTTAGTTGATTATCCAACTGCAAAAAACGAGGTGATTTTAGTAAATATTTTCGATGCAAGTTTTTTTTTATCATTATAAAATTAATGGTTTGTGGCTAAGTAATAACAGCCGCGCGGGTCGATCGATCAGGTTAAGCTACGCTTGCCGCGGTTGGTCCGTGGATGTGTGACCATCTTTGATGCTGATTCTGTAATGGCTTGTGGCTAAGTAATAACAGCCGCACGGGTCGATCGATCAGGTTAAGCTCCGCTTGCCGCGGTTGGTCCGTGGATGTGTGACCATCTTTGATGCTGATTCTGTAATGGCTTGTGGCTAAATAATAACAGCCGCGCGGGTCGATCGATCAGGTTAAGCTACGCTTGCCGCGGTTGGTCCGTGGATGTGTGACCATCTTTGATGCTGATTCTGTAATGGCTTGTGGCTAAGTAATAACAGCCGCACGGGTCGATCGATCAGGTTAAGCTCGGCTAATTTAATGATTATTATAACAAAAAAATCCTTTTACATTGCATTATTTCTAAAAGCAGAACAAATTAACTGAATAAAAGGTTGGCGGCTTCGCGCGCTTTTTCGTCACTGGAGTGCAGAGTGGCGCGAGCGAGTAAGATAGAGATAGCGCTAGGTCGTGTCGTCGGGAGTTAGCCGTATATCTCGCGCGTAAGAGCGAAATAGAAATATTTCGTTAGTGTAGGTGTCGTTTTACACAATCCACGTGTATTTGTTTGTTTATATTCATTCGGTGTTACGTTGCGCCGGCGGCGGCGGCCCGGAAAGATAATCATATAAAAACAATATTTGTGTGTAATTAGTGTGCATTTGACTTTTGAGTTTATCTAATGTTAATTTAAACTGATGATATACCATGGAATTTCCGACATCAAGTAATGTACAACAACAAAGTGATGTTCTTGTGTATTGTTCGGACAGTGAAACCGAGTCACAAGTGGAGCCATGTACCAAACGAACGAGAAAAGGTGGCCTAGACTGGATATGTGTCAAAAAGTTCGTAAATTTTGACGAAGCACAACAACTTCTACGAGATGAAAAGATTTGGACTGCTAAATTTACTCACACGACAGAAGAAGGTAAAAAACAGTATTACCGTTGCAACAAAGTTAAATACCGAGGCCCTCAGTGTGCAGCACGAATTTATTTGCTTTTTTAATCTAACTCCGATGCTGTCTTACTGTACCGCACAAGCAGCGATCATGATCATGAGATTATTGGGACCGAAAATGATTATGGCATAACCCAAGAGACAAAGGACGAAATTAATAAGCTATACGCATTGCATTTAAAGCCAAAAGCTATTTTAGCACGTCTGAGTGAAATAAATGGTATTAAAGTTCCCTCAAAAAAGCAACTAAATAATTATCTTTCTGACCGTCGCAGAGTTGTTTATGGCCCTTCTACAATCAGTCTGGGAGAGTTAGAGCAATGGTTAATAAATAAATCCGTAATGCCTGAGGACGATAATAAACCATATGTAATTTATTACTACGTGTACGAGGAGGATGAAAATACAACCTTTCGTTTTGCGATCGGAACAAAATCTTTGTTAAAATTAGCAACTTTAGCTACCAACTTGCATGCAGACGCCACGTACAAACTTACATGGCAGGGGTTTCCAGTATTAGTGGTTGGCACAACTGATAAAGCAAAGCGATTCCATCCTCTTTATATGGCGATTTCAAGTTCGGAGCGTAAAGAAGATTTTGTAGTGCTGTTCGATGCACTCAAAAGGGGCGCTTTAACTCTTTATGCTTTTAATATAGAACCAAAAGCACTTATTTGCGACGCAGTAAAAAGCATTCAAAATGCTTTTCAAGAAGTGTTTGGCACAGAGGCTACTATTAAAATGTGTTGAGCACACGCAAAAAAAAATATACAAAAAAAAGTAGAAAAATTGGTTGAGAAGGAAAAACAGAAAGAATTGTTGGATGATATAGATTTGTTGCATTCAGCTACCTCTCCTACATTATTTCAACGAGCGTTAACTGCGTTTTTACATAAACACGCAAAAGAAGAGCAATTCATATCATATTTCAAACAGGAGTGGGTTTCGCTCAATCCAAATTGGTATCTTGGATCAGCCGAACGTTCTCCAGTGACAAACAATGCACTAGAGTCATTCAATAGAAGTATAAAAGACAGCCACACATTACGAGAACGACTTCCTTTGTCTAGATTCATGTCAGTCGCAACAAATATGGTCAAGGAATGGTCGAAAGATCACAAACCAGAGACATTTAAAACTTTACCTCCGATAGAACTGAAAGACTGGACTCTTGCGTATCAATGGGCGAAACTTGATAAGAATGTAAAATTTTTAGAATCTGATTCCGGACTAAATACTTATATAGTTGGAAGCTCAACAGCAAGTGACATGACATTTACTCAAGATTGGGACACTTTTGATGGTTACAAAAAAAACGCTTTCGCATATTGGAGAGTTGCTTTGCCCACCCAACAAACCGCCTGGGTCAACGGAAAATGCACCTGCCCCATTTTTTTTAAGAACTATATGTGCAAGCATATCATCGGACTTGCGATCCGACTCAAGTACGTGGCGCCACCTGCAGAAGCTAAAAATGTGCCTATTGGGCAAAAAAGGAAGCGTGGACGCCCCGCGAAAGCAAGACCCGCTTTAATAATTCAATAAATTACAATTTTGTATCTGATTTTATATTTTTTTTGCTGATCTCATTATGTGGTAATTAATAAATAATAAGACGACTGTGACTAATAAAATGCTGTTTTATTTAGAAAAAACTGCTGTACATAATATAAAAATAGAAGCTATATTTAAAAGAAAAAGAGTTAACATGTATAATGTGCATTAAGATTATTAGCTGTGCATTGATGAAAAAGCTTTTGCTTTAGGACACTAATCACTGTACGCTGCGAAAATAAATTGTAGTGTGTTTAGTGATATTTTGAGTTGAATATTTTGCTGTGCAATCAGTAATTTTGATGGGAATTCGGAATCTTATTGCATAGAAAAAGGATATTTTTTGATTTGCGTTTAAATACTACCCCTTGTTTATTATAATATTAATTAACACAATACATATTTTGGGCGTGTATAGGGGCACGATCACATAAATATGTACAGTCACGGACTTTAATTGATAAGCCACTTGCCACAGTTCCTATTTTAGCCGTGTAATGCAAATCGGGTTTAGTCGGTTGTACTCGTACATGTCCAGAGTGACGACACAAAGTCAACCAATTGCAGGGCTAGCAACCGTAACCTAGCAACAATTGTTTTAGCGTAGGGATGGTAACGTTATGATTAGTCATTTCGACATCGGAAAAATTCGCACCCACGATTTTATCCGAACGCGTAGCGTCCAACAGACGTTCATGACAAATATGATAACTGTTGCATATAAACAAAAATAGTTACGGCTACGATTCACCAAAATTCGAAATTATCGTCTCTGACATTTCAACTGTCACTGTCTTTGGATAGGTTTTCAGAAATAACGAGTATTTAATGAGCTCATAATCAAAGGAGGTCAGTATCAAATAGATTGGATAAACTTATGCAACAGTGTATTGATTTATCATTGACAATTTATTAGTCAACCTCTATGGATAAGACTATTTCCGATATATTATAAGTAATTTGTCATCTTGTTTACGAGTCGTTTAAGACTATTTGCGATTATGAGTAATTTGTCATCTTGTTTACGAGCATGCGGTTTAAGTTCGTGTTTAATCGTGTAATCTCGTGAATGTATAAAACTGCAAAATTGGAAAGATTAATAGTGGCTTATCAATTAAAGTCCGGGACTGTACATAAGTGATCTCGCAATTTTTTTTCGGTGTACCTTAGAATAGGAGTTTCTGGTATACCTGATAATACTGTATTTGTTACTGTTGGCTTACAAAGAGTTCACAAATTATGCAAGACACACAAGTACCAGATTGTCTACTTTGCTTGGGTGGCACGAAATAGGTAATTGCAATAGTCTGAATTTAGTGGCTAACATTCCGAACCCACATTCTACCATTTTTCGGGACCTGGATAACCTATGATTGAACTGTCTTTTATTATTAACCAATTGTGCTCTTGGATATGGCGTCATCAAATTTCTCATAAGTGGAAATGCTTCGTCACCTATAAAGTAGTAGGGGAAATTTTGATTTTCTCCCGGTAATGGTACATCATCCGGCAGTTGTAGGTATCCATTTGTAAGAGCCTTCATTAAGCTACTTCCCTTTAATGCACGACCGTCGCTGTTTCTACCGTATTCGCCGACGTCCATTGTTAAAAATAAACCATCTGCATCCACGACGGCTAGTAAAATTATAGAAAAATAGCCTTTATAATTATGAAATGCAGAACCTGAGTTCGGAGGCGCCTGGATTCGGATATGTTTACCGTCGATGCTACCAACACAGTTTGGTAAATTCCAAAGTGTATAATAATAACGTTGGGCCACATTATTCCACTTGTTTTGGTCAGGTTTTAACATAAATTGAGTATTAGTAATGTTTCCTATATGGGAAACATTACTAATACTCAATTTATGTGTGTGTGTGTTGTGTGTGTGTGTGTTTTTTTGTGTGTTTTTGTGTGTTTTGTTAACCGCAAAGATTATATGATCTTTGCGGTTTCATGTACAATATTTCGAACTGTTGTTTCGACCCTAATTAAATATTCTGATATAGATCTGAGTGAGCTGCCCGTTCGAAAATACCTGAAAAAGACGAAAATAGCTTGATTAATGATTAATTTAGGAAGAAAATCTGTTTGCTAGCAATATTAATTACAACTACTTAATGAATTTGTTGAGATCAGATTTTAGGGAACTCGCTAGTAACCTGCACCCTAATTAATTGCGTAACACACGGTTAATCATAAATTTGATTCGTTTTGAAACAAATGGCTAATCCATTGCTTCATTCCTATGTTGGAAAAATGTGTCTGCTCAACAACGTAAATAACGCAATGTATATTGTGGAACTGTCAAAATGAAACCGACTATGATTAATCGTGAGTTACGCAATTAGGGTGCTGGCTCATCATAAGCCACCATTTATTTAATAGTTATGATTATGATTTTGTAGTGACCTAAAACACTATTCCCAATATTTGTGTGCCATGGTTCAGAAGTAATAGGCATAGTCGTAAGTTTATACTGGTACAGTCAGCCCCAAAAAGATGTAAACCATTTTATTGTCTACAGCCATTGTTCCATATCATTTTATCCACCGGTACAAAACATAGTATACAGTTTAAATTACCTACCTTAATAATTAATAATATTTTGTTCTTCTATTAAACGAAGTTATCATTCGCTATGTCGTATGACGTTGTCAGTCTTGTTGACCTTGTTCTGGAATCATCACTGTGTACATTATTTTATGCTGTTTGGTAGATACAATGTTATAAAAAGTTGTTGATAATAAAATGGCTCCTTGTCCGTGTACTTATACATCTTTTTGGGGCTGACTATACATACAACTGGATATCTCCGTAACCGAGGCTATGGGAGAATCCATGAATCTGATTTCTTAACATAATGATGTTGTTACCGCCATATACTTCACTGATATGCAAATCTACCTACTTCAAATCTTTCGACTTTTAGTTATATTCGAATGTGGCGGCAGTAGGTACGTTTCCCATCAATCACCTTCCTTCCAATTCATTCCTGCAGCGTCTACCATAGGCCAGAGCGAGACAGCAATACCAGGCTGGAAGAAGATTGACCTTAACGGACGCCATTTTTGAAAGGAAGCAAGTTCGTTCTAATCTTCTGCCGCGAAAGCATTTCTCCAGAGCTTTTACCGCTAATATAGCTGGATTTCGCGATAAATCCAGATTTTCCGGTCTATATATGAAACTAGACCTACCTACTTATCAATTTACACTGATTGAAGTGCTGTGTAAGAAATAGGAATCGTTTATCCGTGAAACCACGCTGGCTGGCCGCGTGGTTTTAACCTACACATCGAGGACATACAAAGTCCTAGCAGCAGGAAGGCGACTCCAGACTTCTAGAAAGGTAAGGCGCTGCATCCGGTGTCCTTCTCTTATTCCTGTTTCTCCATACCAAAAAATAACCTCATTCCAAGTCAATGTATGCCGCCACATAAAGTTTATTACAGTCCACAAAACTGCCGATTCTCATAGCAAGGCTTTGAATCACCGCTCCAGGCTTTTAGAAGCCTGGAAAGAGCTGTTTAGACAGTTTTATCCATTTCTTGATACATTTCCAGATCGTCATGTTAGCGTTTAAAAGTTTTACAGCTAGCTCTTGCCGCTAACAGATGTTTAATTTTGATTTCAGTTACAACATGCAGAGAGAGATGGAAAAATATTCGAGGCCGATACGTGAAACAAATAAATAAAACGCCGCCGTCGGGTTCTGCAGCTAAACCAAAAAACCGTATTATCTTGCGGAGCACTTTTTTTTAGATTCATTTATTAGAAGCAGGACTCCCACTGGAAATGTACCATCCTCATCAGCTGAAATTAATGCAGTACATAAGTAGTGATGTCACTGAAGAACAAAGTAATTCAATTTCGGATACATCTGATGCTGATGAAGAATCGTTTAGACGAGATGAGGAACACGAAGCTAATCAGATTCCAGTATTTTGTGATACTTCGAACCCATCTACACCAGAACCAACAGCAAGTGTTTCATCACAGTCTAATTATTACAGACGTAAAACCAAAAATACTGCTACTGTGAGTGAAGTCAATAGATCAGCTATTAACTATTTTGAAGAGAGGACGAAACGTCAATATTCAGCGCCAGCCGTCCTAGACCCTGACGAAGCTTTTTTAAAAACTGATCTTCCAGACATGAAAAGCATGATAGAAGCCCAAAAAAGAAATTTTTAAGTTACTATATTACGTGTTGCGGGAGAAATTCTTAAACAACCTGTTGTGACTCCACCATCCATTTCACTCCTACAAACTACTGACTCTCAAGCGTCCAACTCAAATCGACCAATTGTTACTCCCTATTCTTGTACAGAAACACGTGAGCAGGAAGGATCACACAATTGGAACGAGTCAATATTTTTACCACAGTCAGACAGTAGTTAGCCAAGCTGCGACTATTGATTCACCCGCAACTGATTCAAATCTGAATATCCAGGAACTTGGTAAATTTTGTTACCAGTTCTAACAATATTGATTAATTACTGTTGAAAGTGTTACCTACATACTACATTTGAAATGAGAGTAGACGTTTAAATAAACCTTGTTTGCCGTCCGTTCAACCTATTTTGACTTCTATTGTGTTGGTGGCATGAAAAATGGCAGATGCAGTAAAACAGTTGGTAATTTGGTATTGTAACCTCGTTTTTGCTTTTAATGTCATGCTTATTGTTACATTGAAAACAAAGAATGGGCTTATCAAGAGGCCTATTCTCAAGCTGTCTATTCTCCCTGTGAATGATAGAATCGACAAACAAGAGTCGCGTTCCAAGGATGTGAAAGATGGCAAGCCATATCAAAACAAAAAAGTAAACTACAGCTTCTCATCGCTGGTAATGTTACTTTTGTCTTTTATGAGCATTTTGACCACAGCTCACTGTGCATACAATGTTACACAATTAAAAGGCAATCAAGGTCTTTATTTTGACAAAATTGCAAACATGCAATTAATCAGAGATGAATGGAAGATAGTCACATACTATGACCTGAATTCATTTTGGCAAGGTACAGAAAGAAGCATGCAGTAAATACCTTAGCTACTTGGATCAGTTATGCAACAAGTTTAAAGAATCGTCACATTGTGACGTCATACAAGTTCAACTGCAGCAAGAGTTCTCAGAACTCGAGTACTATAACCACCTGTTGCTGAGTCAGCATTCCAGCACGCGCCGAACACGAGTCATGCGGCGCCGCAAGCGAGGTCTTATCAACGGGATAGGATATCTAGCAAACAGCTTATTCGGTGTACTTGATGAGAGATTCGCAGACCAATATAAACAAGATATTCAATCAATACATGAAAATGAAAATCATTTGCTTTCGCTCTTGAAACAACAAACAACAGTCATTGAAGCAGAATACAACGTTTTGAAACGTAACAGGCGAACCGCATCTCTCGAGGTGGCAAGGGTCACATTGGCGAGTCTACAGACCGCGCAAAACGCGACACCAGCTCGGGCAGAGGCTGGGGCCTCTAATTCATCGTCATCGGTTCAATATAGTGTTAGTGCGCTTAATCAGTGTGACATTCCGTGTGTATCAGATTACAGTGAAATTAAAAAGGTGCATAAGTTAGACAAGTGTACAGTGCCTATGTCTCGTAAAACAGTGTTCAAGTAGAGACTCTAAACATAGAATAAGGACCAATTGGAATCACCTTGTCAATCATCTAGCATAAGGACCAATTGGCATCACCTTATTACTCATCTTTTCATGTTCATCTCATATTCATCTTCCCGCTCGGGAGCATGTACGGTGCAACCGCACATTCTGCAATTTAGCAGTTTGCGCCACACATTCATTTTAATTCTTAATAATTACCTCAGTTCGCGTTGGGCTATCAAGTCAGCCAGGCGTTCTCGTAACAGCCAACAAGGGCCGCGTCACTCACTTCATAGTCTATTAAGCTCATTTTACCATAAGTACCAATACATAGTGTTTCAGTACTTTACCTTCTTTCATTCATCCCGCATCTAAAAGTTATGTGTGGTCTACCAAGGGATCATACATTCTTTTTGGTAAACAACGGTGGGGCCACGAAGTCCGCAGTGCTACCGGTAAAGACTACACCTATTATAAACCCACTACCTGCTAATGAACCAACCGGGGCAGGGACAGAGGATAGTGAATCGGGTTGGACAACTGTACGAAATAAAAAAAATAGCCGACAACCTAAAGATGTGAGAGTAGGAACAAATACGGAGTTGAAGGCAATCCAAGCCACAGAACGGAAAAAGCACCTGCATGTTTGGCGGTTGCATCCAGAAACTACGCTGGAAGCCATAACCGGTCACGTGAAAAACGTATGTGGCCCGAATGTTTCAATCAAAGTCGACAAAATCAAACACAAAACCGAGCGAGATTACTCGTCGTTTATAGTAGGAGTGCCTGAACAATGTTTTGTAAAATTAAACCTAGCAGAAATTTGTCCCATGAACGCGGAATTTAATGAGTGGATTTGGTTTCGGAAGTCAACCAAAACAACACCAAATGAATCACATTGAAATATTCTACCAAAACGTCAGAGGTCTGCGAACGAAGCTGGACGAATTCAGAAATAATATAAATTCATTAGATTCTGATTTATACGCAATCACGGAATCTGGTTGCAATGATTCTATACAAGATTCGGAAATTATCCCGCCGGGGTATCACATACTTCGCTGTGATCGAGCGGATGGTCGCAAACAGGGAGGCGCGTTTTTAGTGGCCACACACCGGTTCGAGCTGCGACAAGTACATGTTACGGACGTATCGATAGACAGCAGCGTTTTTGAAATGGTTTGTGCGAAAGTACTGTTCAATAACAGATTTTTGTTTTTGTGTTCGGTGATTTATATTCCGCCAGGGAGTTCAGAGAATGACTACATGATTTTGTTTAGTATAATAGAAAAACTGTGCACTAGATATAAGGAAATTGTAGTAATAGGTGATTTTAATTCACATTCGTGTCCTTTGAATGTTACTAATTATTATGAATGTTTCGTGTCATTTTGCGAATTCACTCAAAGTAATAATGTACCCAATTGTCTAAATAGACAGCTAGATTTGGTTTTAAGTTCAGGTTTTTACGGTGAGGTATCGGTAGTAGCGGCGGACGAACCACTCGTGCCGGTCGACGGGCATCACCCGCCGCTTGCGATCCGCGTGCCGCGCCCGAGCGCGGCTGCACCCGCCGCCGCCACCGCCCCCGCTGCTTCCCCCGCTCGCGCGCCCGGTTCATGTGCACGTAATATTAGACCGCAGTGGAATTTTTACAAAGCGGATTATCAATTGCTGTATTCAAAGTTAGTTTCGATTGATTGGAGAAGCATGTACGAGATGAGCGATTTAGAAGCAATATTGGATTTATTTTACAGTACTCTGTATAACATTTTGGATGACTGTGTTCCCAGAAAAAAACCTAGTCGAAAGTCGCGGTACATTTATCCGGAATGGTACACGAGCGAAATAATAAAAGAGTTAAGTAGAAAAGCTAGACTTCACAAGATATTTAAAACAACTAAACTTAGTAGCGATTATGAAGAATATTCTAAATGCTGAGCATTTATAAAAAAATCTATAGAAACTGCTCACAAACTGCATCAACATAAAATCCAGTGTCAGTTTGCTAAAGATCCTAAGTCATTCTGGCAATACATTCGATCAAAGAGAAGTGCAATAGGCAAGACAACTATTATAAAAGATGGTGAGCAATTATCGGATAACGAGTGTGCTATACAGTTCGCAAAGTTTTTCGAATCGGTCTACAGCGATCAGCCGCCGCAGCTAGATGCTCAGGCGGCGGCGGCAGCGGGAGCGGCGAGCGGTGCGCGGATACAACTCGACACACTGAGTCTAGAGAGCGTCAGACGTGCACTTGAACGCCTGAAACCGAAGCGTTCAGCGGGCCCGGACGGTATACCGGCATTTCTTTTCAGAGATTGTGGCAGGGTGCTCGCGGAACCGCTAGTTTATATTTTTAATATGTGTCTTCATACGACGACGTTCCCCACTCAATGGAAGATCACCCGGGTCATTCCTGTACCCAAAGGTAAGGCGGGATCGGAAATAACTGGTTATAGACCGGTGGCCGTGCTGTCGACGCCGGCCAAGGTGTTCGAGTCTGCTATCCAGCGCTGCATGTTGGAGCAGGTGCGTGGACAACTGGCTGACGCGCAGCATGGCTTCCGGCCGGCGCGCAGCACTGCCACCAATCTGCTGAACTTTATGGCGCAGGTGGTGCCGGCGGTAGATGCTGGAGGGCAGGTTGATGCTGTTTATTTTGATTTTAAAAAAGCTTTCCACACCGTCGTCAATGACATTTTACTAACGAAGCTCGCAGAAGTCGGCTGCACACCACATCTTTTGCACTTCTTCGCCAGCTATTTGCAAAAGAGACAGCAGTACGTAGACTATAATGGGTGTGAATCCGACCCATATTATACCTGGTCCGGGGTGAGCCAAGGCAGCAATTTGGGGCCTCTCGAATTTATCATAATGATAAACGATTTGCCAGAAGTCGTCAAACATGGCTCTTGTTTATTATTTGCGGATGACCTCAAATTGCTGCTCGAGGTTCGTAGGGAATCCGATTGCGAACGATTGCAGGAGGATATAGATAGAGTAGTGGAATGGAGTCAGGATAACAGGCTCTCCTTCAACCTTTCGAAATGCTTGGTGATGAGTTTTACGCGCGCGCGTGCTCCTCTAGTGCACGAGTATGTGGTGGGCACCGCGCCTATGCCACGAGACTCTGAAGTGCGGGATTTGGGGGTTGTTGTCACTCCTGAACTGTCGTTTCGCAATCATATTACGGGGATCTGTAAAAGGGCGTTTAGAAACTTAGGATTTGTTCTGAGACAGACAAGGCACTTCACTAACATCGCAACAGTCAGGGTCCTGTATGACGCGCTTGTCAGGAGTTACCTGGAACATAGTGCTGTCGTATGGGCTCCGCATGAGGCCAAGTACTCTGTAATGCTGGAACGCGTACAGAACAAGTTCACGCGTCACTTGTATAGAAAACTATATGGGGTATATCCATTTTACCCGCTGATGTACCCCACTCTGTTTGTGCTCGGTATGGTCGGGTACAACCAACTAAGGGTACGACGGGAATCCACGCTTGTCGCGTATCTGGTGAGGTTACTTCGTGGCATTGAGCATAACCCGGGAGTACTGCAGCACCTTAATTTAATGTGTACCAGACCGCTACGTGTGGAGGCGGCGCCGCCCGCCGCTGCTGGCCGTACCAGTTGCCAGGACGAACCTTCTCGCCAAAGCACCACTGACCCGCGCAATGCGCATTATTAACGAACTTCACTGGAAGATCGATGTATTTACGTGCCATTTGAGTGAATTCGCAAAAATACTGTTGTTTATTTTATGTTATAGTGTAGATTAGACGTTATGGTGTTGTTTTATTTTTATTTTATATTTTTAGTTTTTATATTTTTAAATATTGTGTATCTATAGGCAAATTAACTTTAAGACCGCGCTATCGCATTAGGTATATACCTGTAATGATAGTTGTAAGGGAGATCTTAATAAATAAATAAATAAAATTATGCCTACGGAATAGAAGTCAAGATCGGTTGAACGGATGGTAAAAAGGTTTGTTTTTTCTAATGTTATTTCAAATCGTGTATAATGTTGATTATTTGTTCATTAGTACCTGAGCATTAATGATGAATAAGAAATTCAATTATTAAGTTTTCGTTTTTTTTTTCTAGCAATTTCAACCATTAAAATTTACTGTAGACGCCAGCACATCAAGCTACTACAATCTATCAAATTTCTTTAATAGATTTTTAATTTTATCGCTAAAGCATAATGTTCAAAGTGGATTGGGAAAATTTTACAGTTTCGGGTAGCTTGATGTGCTGGCGTCTGTACCTACCGATTTGGATGAAGTTGGTACTTTAGTAGAATATTCGTCATAGTATAAATTATAACGATAGTACATATCCTTATACTTTGCGTTTGAAGCCGCGGGGAGCAACTAATAGATGAATAAATCAAAAAATAATTAATTTAAAAATACATACATACCTTAGAGTAATCAATAGCCTTTCTTCCGAAGAAATTGATTTCCGCCAATGAGTGTCTTTCTTTTGTAAACAATTTTTCGTTTTTTCCAACAGTAAATAGAAGGTACCATGTGACATTCCATAAAACTTTTTAAACTTGTCGGGATACTTTCTTAAGTCACATGTAGCTCTGAATGCTCCCCTTCTTTCACAATTTCTTAAATATGGGTGTACCCAAAATCTTCTATTAAAATTAATAACTTGTATGAGTGCAAGTACGTCTTCATTTTCTGACGACCGACATGTTGAATGAATTGGAATGTGTGAAGGAAGCATAGTCGCCCGCGCCTCGACTCTGCATATAGAACACGCCTCGACGCCGCCTCGATGCCACCGCAACCCCGCCTCGACTTACCAGTGAGCGACGCCCCTAACAGTCCGCACGCTTAAATTGAAATCATTCTGTAGAATAGCTGCTATGGAACCCTATCAATAAACTAGCTATATTCGTTACAGGGACACCACGCTGGAAATTTGTTACGACATTTTTTTACATAGCACCGTGTTGAGTATGACAGAATGCAAGCTAGGACTTCTTTTGACAAAGATGTTAACGCCCCTGCCAAACATAGTAGAATTCTTGAATGCTGCATCAGTTTTCTTTACTAGAAGACGAGGCTTTTCAAAATTTTATGGCACTGATACCAAATTGTGACTTAAAACCTAATGTCAGAAACATAAGAACATGTATTAAGAATAAAGCCGACGTTGGCCGAAAGAAGATCTACGAGGAATTTAAAACTAAACTTATGTCTGAAAATTTATGTGGCTTCCGTAAAATCACAAAGATTTCGTGGAATAAACTGCAGTTCATTTCAGAAGGTAAGCTTCAGCTGCGTAATTTGTGCGTTATTGAGCTACACGGACGAAATACTGCTGCGCTTCTGAAAAACATTGTGTTAACGGTTTTAAGCCGTTACGGAAACGAAGCTCAGCAACTATACTCTATTACCTCTGACAACGGAGCTAATATGCTTGCAATGCCCTCGACAAATTGAAGGTATACAAGATTCTTTATAAGATTAATTTGTACAGCACTGAACACGGTGAAGAATCTCAGATTGATTTTACTCAGGAAGACGACCAGAAAGTGCTTGACTAGGCGGAAAGTTTGCAACTCGACAGGGAAAATTTAGCACTACCTATGGTATCAGATGTACGTTGTGCCGCGCACACTTTGCAGCTCGCAGTGAGACATCTATGCAAAGAACGTGAACGCCTTTTCGAGTTGTGTCGTCGTGCAGTGAGAACTCTCCGTACACCTAACGTGGCGCTGGAGTTAAAGCGAAACCATTTGCTTCAAGCAGTCCTTGATTGTCTAACTCGATCGGACTCTACCGCCGATCTTAGATAGACTGGTGGATAGACAAATATACTGTCTGGCAACATTAAAAATAGAATTGAATAGCAATGATCGTTACTTCCGAGTTTTATTGACGAAGCTAAATGATTAATAGTGGTATGGATATAAATTCCGTTTCTTCACTAGCCATCGGTGTTCCATACATTTTCATAGAATTATGCATCAAGTCCGCTACTGAAAAAAGAGCCAGAAATCAAAATACCAAGTAAAACTTATTGGTAATTATATTGATGTGTATACATATATATTGGTAATAGTATCTGGCTAGACCGTTCAATCGTCGTCATAGGCTGGCCACGATAGCGAAGAGCTCGTCGTCTACATATTTTTCTGGATATTTTGAATTCCTCACAGCGACTTGGCAAAAAACAATAATATATACAATTGGATAGACAATAAAACACTAAAATAGCACTTGAATTTTTATTTAAGTATTTAGTTTAGTAGGTAGGATTACATTTGCTTATAAAATGTATCTACTGGTTTTACAGACATTTTAAGAAAATAACCATTGCAATAACTCAGAAGTCAACAAAATGTTTTCAAGGAATGTGACTGGTGCCGTTATATTTGCTTGATACTTGGCCCAACCCAAATACCATAACAATGTCATGACATGGCAGCAACACAGTCCAAGCAAGCAGTCCCTAAAAATACAATAGCTAGAAGTATTTGGAGCACGTTTGAAACTTGGCAGATAATTCATTTGGTCAATCCTTCGTGTTTCAGCGGGATTATCAGCTGGTGGAGGTGGTGGTGGTGATCCATGTGCGATACTAGGATTAGGAACTGCTGGAAGTGGAGGTGGTTCTGGCAATCCAGGTTCATTTTCCTCTAGTTCTTCCACCTGTCTGTGTGTATTCAGTACTAAGTGGCGCTTAACTCGCAGCAGCAGGGATGACATGCTTGCAGATTTGTCTTCCGATCCTGTTTAACAATGTTTCACATTTTTTATATAAAATCTTGACCTTTACTAATCATAACTGGTAATTATTAGGGCTCAGTCTTACTCTGCTTATAGTTTGCGGCTGACTGTTTGTCTGAGTGCGACCAAAGCTATTTTCATGAAATGGCCACACTATGCACACAGGCAAATAATTGGCGGACTATTTGCTAAGTGAGACTGCACCCTTACTCATTACATAAAATGAATTTTCCTCATCATGGGAACAACACAATAAGAATTTACAGCAGCCAAGATAAGATAGTAGACAAAAAATATAAGTTCAACAACACACACTAACCTGATTTTGGGTATTCCATGAGAAGAAAATATCGATTAATGGACTATTTTCTTCAAGGGTGTGGTATCGCACTGAGTAACGCCTCCCCATTATAGACCGTCTACAACCAATACACACCATTGGGTAGCCCAGTACTCTGGTATATGTACCTTCTTCATTGCGTTGGTTGAGCAATACATAACAAGCATTGCAAATCAATCCATCTAATCTATAGCACAGCAGAATATTAACAGAAGAAGCGTAAACGAAAGTCCGATAAACGATAGCGTAGGGTCAAGTTAAAATATACAACAGAGGAGCTAAAACATAACACTGGACACAGTAATACGTGATAAGATCAACGCAAAACTTAATTTTAAGTGAATATTTTAAAATGTAGAAAAGATACGAACACCAACACGTAGTACACATGTTAATAATCCATAAACCGAAAAATACTCTACTCCGATTACTCGATCTCGATGTTATGAAGACTCGGTAGCTATGGAAACAAATAGCCTAAATACTCGTGAACCTAGTTTTTGGAATAAGTATTTAGGGCTACGCATACTTCTAAGACTCAGTATGCGTTTTACCTAGTACGTCTCACCTCTAACAGACAGAGCAGCGTGAGCGCGCGCACATTTGAAATGTCAAAATAAATGGGACGTTTGAGAAATCAATTTAATAACCACACAAAATCAAATAACACACATATTTTTTGGTATTTTTTCTCGCCTGATCTAGAGAAATGTAGTTGTTGCAATTTATTTTAGTATATTTAAGAAGTAATTTTCATACATTAATAATTACTGTACATTTATTTATTCTGAATTGATTTTGAGGGCAGAATCCGGCCATGTCTTTTCTAGGTTTTCTTATTAAATGGCGTTTGATGAAAAATAAAAACAGGATGATAATTTTTGAATGATTTGAACAATCGATAGCACATCAAACATAACATGTCAAGACTATACATCAATGTTTTATTATGTTGGATTAAACAGACTTTACAAATGTTACTTACCTACTTCTTCTACATATTTAAAAGTTATTTTTCCTTCAGACAATGCCTTTTAAAATCGTCCAAACTTTAGAGAAAGGCTAGCCAAGATTAAGCATAGTACCTTCAATATGAGAGGAAAAAGTAAAATTATTCTGGCCTCCAGAAAAGGTAAAGAAACGAGCTCGTCTAGTAAGAGACGAGAGAAAAATCATTACCTAATCCAAACTGGGCTATTTTAGACTGTATAATAAAACGAAAAAATATTTCAACATACGAGGAAGCGGAAGCTGAACTTGAAATCATGGAAAATCGTACAGACACCGACAATGACACCGCAGAGATTGGTGGACCTGGTTGTTGTCCAGCTCTTCAGAATAATAATTTTGAAAATTTGGCAAATGATTTGGTAAGTATTTTTGTAGATGTAGCCGTTTTCTTACTAGATTTACTTACTCAATTTTCTAACGTTAGTTACACGGTCCTTATGTATAGTTAATGGAATGGCGAAATTGTACCTACCTACTCTTAAGTTCTATTGTGTATGAAACACAGGAACCCTACCTATCCCAGTTGGTCCGTACAGGCCGCGGAAGGCCTCCGTGCTACAGGCACTACGACTATTATAATTTTATTTTTAATACATGTCATACTATACACCTCATGCCTTAGTCCCATGGGAGGGGTAGCCTATGCACAGTGTGTTAAAAACCAGATTTTTGTGTCACTATGTTTTAATTCAAGTCATCGTTTTTTTCCACATACTTTCGTCAGCGATCTCATTTCCACGGCATTTCTTCTACTTTCATGCTTTTTCTCCTACACCCAGCATCCACTACCATACGTGAGTAAAGAAACAAACACTAAGTGTTGCACAACAATAATGCATTTTTTCACTTCTCATGCTCTAAAAAGACATCATTATAGCCCTACGAAGCGGGACTAAAGTGACCACTTTAGTCCCTA
The DNA here is from genome assembly GCA_947359405.1 of Antitype chi. Classification (NCBI taxonomy): domain Eukaryota; kingdom Metazoa; phylum Arthropoda; class Insecta; order Lepidoptera; family Noctuidae; genus Antitype; species Antitype chi. The sequence continues at coordinate 12,710,307 of OX375811.1, read as the reverse complement.
GGGAGTAAAAAGTAATTCGTTTTTTAATTTCCTTCATGTGACATAGACAAACTCAAACAGCCAGTAAATATACTATTATCTGTGGAGTGTGGACTATCTTCATTGCGAAAATGTTGAGAGTTTTAGTTCCATGGTTTTTGCCAAGGTGGCGCCATGTGTTTTAAATTTTTAATCTGTTACTGGTTTAGAAGAAAAAAAAGACCGCGAAAATTTCAGAATTTTTGTCGAGTGTAAATTTGTTCGGCTTTAAATAAATTTATTAAGAATGTCCAGTGACAAATATTATGTTCCTTGGTGAAGAGTTTGACGTCAAGCAAAGAGCAAAAGACATACCTAATAGATATTGTGATTTTTATTTTATTAACCGACTTCAAAAAGGAGGAGGTTCTCAATTCGTCGGAACCTTTTTTTTTTATGTATGTTCCCCGATTACTCGAAGATGGCTGGACCGATTTCGATTTTTGTTTTTTGAAAGGCTATACTTCCCAGGTGGTCCCATGATCATCAAGTCAGGATCTGATGATGGGATCCTGGAGAAATAGAGAGAACTCTTAAAATTTTATAGGCACGCAAAGCGATTTAGGTATTTTTTGGAAGAGTACTTTCTCGGAGTGGTCTCATTTCAATTTGGTGAAGATCTAATGAAGAACTTTGGAGATAGGCAACGGAACTCCTCAATAAATGATAGCAAATGGACTGGGATTGCTGAAATCTCATGTCTGTCTATTGTTTACACCAGTTCATAACATAACATCACGCCGGTACGCTGTGAAGGAATAAGCACATGTGAACCACTAAAAAGTGAAAAAAAAAAACTTTTTCCAAAAAAACACTACAAAGTGAAAAATAACTTTAATTTCGGAAGGCGGTGACAACAAATTCAAATTCAGCTCCAAAGACACCGACTTCCGAAATTAAAGTTATTTTTCACTTTGTACTGTTTTTTTGTTAAGTAATATTTATTAGGTAAGTACATGTTTTTATACTAAATTGACTATTTTTCTCGCACTCGAAGTGAAAAGTACAGTTTGCACCTCGAGACTAAACGCCAACTTAATATACCCTCGGTTTCATTGACTCCCTCGTACGCTCGGGAGTCAAACCACCTCGGGTATATTATGGCTTCGTTTAGTCCCTCGTTATAAAATATACTATTATGTGCGTTACAAAAGGCCAAGCAGAAATGTTACCCACCTCAAAAATCGTGTACGGTAACGAGTACCAGTGCCGAAGCTCAGTTACAGCCTCTAATAGATATTACCATTAGGCGTTCATCGGAGTACCTAGAAGAGGTATTGACAACTTTAAAGGAGCAAGAGCGTGAATCCTGAACTATAATTGGACCCATTTTTGCAAACTAGAACCAACCCACAGTTTGGGTGAAATTGAGTTTAGTACATAGATGGCGCTGAAATCAAGCATTCTAGCTTCTCAAAAAAAATGGTTCGTTTTTACCGACTAACAACAGAGATACAACACTGTCACTTGCGGAACCAACCCACTTTGGCCACCTTTTATTAAACTGTAAAGAACTATTCGGCATGGTCCCCTAAACACTTATTAAAACTAATTGTTAAACAGACCCATGATCCTTGGTACCTTTACAACTTAAGTATTTTAATTATGCAAACCAGAACCAATGTCCGTTGGTTCCATCTGGCAGAAAAAGCTACAATATTTTTATAACCAAATAGAACCAACAGAGTTTGGTTCTTGTTTGCATAATGCAAATTATGGTAGTCTTGAAGGAACCATGTAGCATAGTTCTTAATGGTGTTAAAATTCAGCATTATTATACAAGAATAAAAGATCCATTCCTATCGCTGGTACCTATAATATAATGATATTTGTATTTTATGTGACAGTAAAAATAACAAAACGTGATTTTACTTTTATTACCCAACTATAGAAACTATTACTTTTGATTTACAAAAGACGTTGCCTCTTCCGAGGATACCCACAAATATTGTTTTTTATAAAAGACAGCTATGGGTATATAATCTGGGTATCCATACAGGCAGTAATGACCAAGCGCATTGTAATGTGTGGGTGGAAGGGGAGGCAGGCAGAGGGTCGCAGGAAGTCGGTTCATGTTTAATAAAACATATCACAGAAAAATTAAAAGATGGTGTTGAGAGTCTATTCCTCTGGAGCGACTCCTGTGGGGGTCAAAATAGAAATATTAAACTGACCCTAATGTTGAAAGCATTATTGAATGATCATCCCACTCTAAAAGAAATACATCATCGATTTTTAGAATCTGGCCACAGCTTTTTACCAAATGATACGGATTTTGGCCGGATAGAGTGCTCTCTTAAGCACCAGCAACGATTGTATACCCCAGATGATTACATAGAGATCATGAAAAACTGTCGAAAAGTTAAACCAATGATTGTACACAGGCTTACCAAAGAAGACTTTTTGTCTTCACGCAATTTAGAGACAAAAATAACAAACAGAAAGAAGGCAGTAGATGGATCTAAAATAAGTTGGCTGGATACCAAAGAAATAGTGCTTAAAAAAGAAAAAATGTACTCTATTTTTATGAGAAACAATCTGGACGATGAGTTGAAGGAAGTTAATATAAAGAAAAGTATCAGAAGTAGGAGCGTGATAACCAAAAGTGATATGGACTTACTTTGGCCTACAGGCAAAGCCATATCTGAGGCTAAGCTGTCAGATATAAAAAGTATTCTGCATCTTAAACCAAACGACACAAAAGATTTCTACAAAGCCTTGACAAGTACAAACATAGAAGACGATATCGACGATGATTCGATAACTAATAAATGGCATTAAAAGTATATTTTATAAAGAATTACTTTCATTTTAGAAATATCACAACAATGAAATCTTACATCCATTTTACAAGAAGGAACTAAGCAACAAAATATGTTTTTGCAAGAAAGAACCAACCGAGTTTTTAACAATTTACTCTAAACTATAACTTCATAAAATGTATAAATCTGATATTCTTAGATAGGCTACAGTATCCCACATATGGTCAACAAGTATTCATTCATCAATATCCTATGTATGCATTTTGCACACTCTGTTTACAAAAGTGTCGTTTTCTCGAAACCAGCCTGCTGTGGGTTGGTTCTTGTTTGCAAAAATGGGTCCAATTAGTAGATGGGGCTGCGATGGATCCCAACAATCACAATTTAAGCAAAATCTTGAAAGTGCTACTGATTCCAAAGCAAACCTTTTTCAAAGCTGCTTCGTGACTCTCCAATTAGTTTGTGGATATAATAAAGACGAGAAAAAGTTTTATAGAAAAACCCAACGCCCTCTTCGCCGCGATTTTGTCGACCTATAAAATTCCGTTTCATGAAAGAAAATAATGATGTCACTGAAGAGGAAATAAGACATGTTAAAAACGCTATTGTCTCTTTAGTCCCAACAGAGGCCGAAATAGCAGGGAAAAAGTTCTTTATTACACATTGTTAATAACAATGGTAGACGGAAAGGTCTGCAATGCAACCACAGACACAAAGTCTACAAGTAGGTACTGCATTTGTGGAGTAACATCCAAGGATTTAAATAAATTGGAATATACAAGTTAATTTTCCAGCCCTTGAATTCTGCATATCGGTATCACACGCCAGAATTCGTATATTTGAAAGTATCTTATATTTAGCCTACAAACTACAAGTAAAGAAATACAGAGAAAAAAAATCGCAAGAGGAAAAATACATAGAAGAACGAAAAAAAGGCAAGAAAGGTTTCGCACTAAAACAGGTTTAATGAAATGAAATAGTCGATATGCCAAAATCGAATTTTGGGAATACAAATAATGGAAATACTAGCAAAAGGTTTTTTTGAGAGTCCAAGATTAGTTTCAGAAATAACAGGCAACAGTTATGATTTAATTTCCATACTGAAAGTCATATTGGAAGCAATTTCAAGCGGGTACCAAATTCACCCTGTAAAATGTGAAAGCTGTTATTCTTCAGAAACTGCTCGTGTTTATGTCAACTTATATGAATGCATCCTATGAAGCCAACAATGCACAAGGTTTTAGTCCATGGCACAATTATCATAGAAAAGACATTATTACTAATCGGGAAGTTTTCCGAGGAAGCAGTTGAGGCTCGCAACAATCATTTTAGATGTTACCGCCAATATTTAGCTGGGAAATTTTCCAGAAAAAGTTACATCAAAATATATTTGAAAGCAAAGGATCTGAACTAAGAAGGGCCCGCCTCCTTCTTAGTTCAGATCCTTTGCTAAGCAGTAAGCGAGCAGGGAAAAAGGAAAGCATACACATTTTTGCCTGAAACATTGGCCATGTTCGTATCTGCGGAACCAAATACGAGGATAAATGAAAAATATTGGAGAAAATGAATAGTATTCAAACCTTACATGGAGAAACAATTATACATGCAGTTTTACGCAGGGGTATACTAAATCAATTAACTGATTCAACAGATATTTGTAATTAGTGGTGAGCGTTGAATGAACGAACTGGTTTTTTAGACTGTTTATTCGACTTGAACTGTTCGACTAGTTTACGGACCACAGATAAACCAGTTTATTCGTGAACGACATTTTACGCATGCGACCGGCGGCGGCAATAACTTGATTTCGCCGTAGACGCAGTCGACGCTCGACGGAACGGAACGAATGAACACGACCACTGCCAAAGACCCGAAGTCCGTTTGTTGTTATTGATTCTCTCTCTCTCATGCAGAAACAAACGTTCATCTCACTGAGCGAACGCTGTTAAATGAAAATAGACTCTATAACAAAACGATAGAACCGAACCGAACGATAGATACCGATCTCTATTTATTTAGTTGAATAATAGATGTTTTTGAAAAAAGTAATTACGTATTTTTTTGTCCTGGAAAAAGTATGAAGGGAGGTTAATTTCGATTCGCAAGTACAGTTCGTTTATCCGTCGATAAGTAAACAAGTTACAACTAAACGACCTAATCTGATCGTACACTAAACGGTGGATATACTCCGTGAACATAAATTCGTTTATATGCAGTTCAGTCTATTAAGTAAACTAGTCGAAATTTAAACTGTTTTATGAACTAGTTTATTGTTTATGGTAAACCAGTTTCGTTTCGTCGACGGTAAATACGTGAACGACCCACTCCTATTTGTAATAAGCAGTGCAATAAAACTATCATTTTATCTTCACCATCATCATCTACTTCGGTACACACGGACGCTGCTCACCATTCGTCTCTTCAACCTACATTGGAAACCCAAAACACTGATGTAACTCTTCTAGTTGAATCTCAGTATTTATTAAGAGATTACTATAAGAATTTTTACTAATTATAATAACTAATTATTAATTTTAACTAATTTTACTGTGATTGTTGTGACTGATAAAAATTATAAAAGTATTTATCTGATTTACAAAATGTTTTACTTACCCTCATATAATCTTCCCGAAGCGTTTCATAAATTACTTTACGTTTCCGGTATTTATTTACTTACCGCCGATGTAGACACGCCTGTACTAAATTTAAGATCTTCATAGGACAGTCCGGTCGCTAAAAACCTTAACGTGGCACCCAATCGTTCTTCTGCTGTTATACATTTTCTCATAACTGTATCTTGCTTGGTTATTTTGGGACGTATCAGTGCTAATAAACAATCAAAATCGTCCCTGTCCATTCTTAGGTAAATTTTAAAATCTTCCGGATGACACTATCGTAATTCCCTTAACATCGGCAAATGTCCATATCTTTGTCTGTGTTCCTTTACCCACACTCATCGTTTTTTTCGGCTGTTTAAACTAACTACAAATCCAGCTCACGCGATGACCAAACGATCGTCCATTTTTCTTACTACTGCGTAAAAAACTTTTAAAAGTTATAACGTTCCACGCGCCAGTCCAAACTCTTGAAAATCAATTTACCCGCACAGTTCGGAACGTTTGTCTAGATTATTCGGCAATCCAAACCGTGAATGCATTTTTAATCGTATTTAGCACAACAGTTTGATCCGCAGTCCAAACTGTACAGATCTAACTGCGGTTTGGAACGCAGTCCCAGATGCGCGATCCGAACTTTACGTGTGGAGGGCGCTAATGAGTGCGACGCCACGAAACAGAGCGGCGCGGACAACGGTGTATGAGTGACGTATTCAGCGGCGTAGCTGAAAACAAAAAGAAAATAGACGATTTTGTGGCGGTAATGGATACCGAGGCATTTTATCAACGAAATTTTAAATCGACCGCCTCTATGGATGTCAAAACTGTAAGTATTTTACGTTTAATTCAATAATTGACTAATAACGCTGTATTTATTATCGTAAGTATGTTTTGTACAATACAATGGATATGGTTTTTCCTAGCCAGAGAATTTTTTTTTAGGTTTATTAGGTTATTTTGTAAAAACGTGGCATGAGGTTAATAAGGCCCATTATAACGGTACTTGGGCCTTGTTGGCCTCTTAATATTTGAGTATCAGATTGGATTTTTTTGAGTTCTAGGTCAATGTACTATGTGAATTTTACTGACAATATACGTGTAACATTGTTACAGATTTTGATTAAAATGCCTCCAAAGAGAGCTCAGTGGACAGAAGACAATTTACGGGCCGCTTTGGCAGCTATTGCTGCCAAAGCGGGCCGTAAATTGAACGAGGGCAGCTGACGCAACGAGCTGCAGCTGAACGTTACAACATTCCAAGGCGAACTCTCCGAAATCACATAAATTCCAAAAGTACTATTAAGCGCTTAAGTCGTAGTTCCATTTTGACAATCGATCAAGAAAAAGATCTTGTACAACGCATTATACGATTTTTTAACATCGGTGTACCTGTTACTCCAAAAGTCATACGGAGACAAGCATTTTTATTTTGCGAGAATTATGATATTAAGCACAATTTCAATAAAGGCTCTGGCATTGCGGGCAAAGACTGGCTTAAATTATTTTTGAAAAGGAACCCAGAAATTTCCAAAAGAAAAGCCCAGTTTATGAATCCAGGCAGAGCACACAAATTAAACCGTCCTATTGTTGCTCAGCATTTCCAAGAAGTAAAAGACCTATATAAAGAATTAGACATTCTACAGAACCCGCAACGACTCTATAATATGGATGAAAAGGGATGTAGACTCACTATTCATCATCAACAAACTGTTTTGGCGCAAAAAGGAGCTCGTCGAGTCTATTTGATTGCACCTGAGCACGCCGAAAATATTACCATAGCAATGTGTGTTAATGCTGTTGGTACCGCTATCCCACCAATGATCATCTTTAAAGGCCAAAGACAAAAACCAGAATATAGTGATAACTTACCAGCTGGATCTCTCGTAAAGATGGCTCCAAAAGGAAGTATGACCACGGAGTTATTTATAGAATTCATCAAGCATCTGGGAAAGTATAAAACACAGGGGAAAGTCTTGTTAATCTTTGATGGAGCGTCCTCGCACCTGGATTATACAATTGTTGAAGAAGCAGACAAGCAAGATATTGTGCTTTATTGTTTGCCTAGTAACACAACCCATGAACTTCAACCCCTCGATAAATCCGTCAATAAGTCTTTTGAGCATCACTGGGATCAAGAAGCTATGACATACATGTATCAAAATCCTGACAGACGCTTGACGAAATCGAACTTCAACAAAATATTCTCAAAAGCTTGGTCGAGGGCATTGACTCATGAAAATATAATAAATGGATTCAGGGCTACTGGATTGTTTCCATTCAACCCTGATGTATTACCAGATGAAGCATTTGCACCAGCGATCTTGACCGAACATCCTCGTCCACAAACTTCAACTATTATTGAGGCAAACATAGAGTACCCTGAAGTAACGTCACGTTATGTCACTGTTTCACCCTCAATACATAACAACGAAGAATTTACTATTGCTGACATTGTTACCCCAGAAAACCAAATTGGTGTAAGTGCTTTAACTGATATTGCTACATCAACCTTTCCTGTGAAAGTACCACAAAGCAAAAATACAAATTGCAATGCTTCATTCAACTCCATCGTCAAAACCATCACATCTGGTATTGTGACAAAACGTCCTCTTATTCTAAGTTCAGACTCAGAGACTGATATTGAGCCTGACGCTATACAGAAGATGTTGAATAGAAATAATCACACAAGAATCAATTTATATACCTCCGAAGAAGACTCAGACGATGATACTCCGCTAGCCAGTCTTAAAACAAACGAAACTAAATCCCCGTTTCAAGAACTTATGCCAACTCCAAACTATGCTGTAATCAAAGACAAACCAAGAAGAAAGGCCATGAATTATAGAGGTCAAAGGATTACTAGTGACCTTTTTATAGAACGAGAAGAGCTAAAAGAAAATGAGATGATAAAGGTGAAAAAATAAAAAAAGCCAATCAGAAAACTAAAGGTGAATGGTTCTGCCATGCTTGCAAAAAAGGACGTATTTCGGACATCCGGCAATGTGTCTAATGTTTTAAATGGTACCACGAAGAGTGCGTCGGACTCTCAACCGAAGATAAAGATGTTTTTTATTGCTGTGACTGTGATTAAACACAACACTGAACTATATTTCACCGTCTCAGTATGAATAATTTATTTGGTAATCGTTTTTATTTTTATTTTGCTTGCAGATAACTGGTAATCTAGACCACGATGATGCCGTTAGATACGAAGAACTTATTTCCAAATTAAATCATAATCAAATAATTGCATAAAAAATATTTACAATTGTCTCCAAGATGTTTGATAGTTTCATTAATGTAACTGAAACAATAAATCAGATCAATTTATACTTTCATAATGGCCTGACAAAGATTGAACTGCCTCTGAAAAATTTATCTGCTAAGCAAAACAATTGGATTTTCTTAACCCTTATTAAAACGCTGGGAGCTATACTTCCCACGTCTCGGATTGAAGTAAATCGTGTTTTATTTTTATACGCTTAAACCTAATGCAATGTAATATTTATCTACGCAATCTTAACATTTCACAGAATTTTTTTTAATGGCAACACTTTTCAGAGAATTATTACATAAACATACGTCAAAGTCAGTTGACGTGATTTTACCGCCGAAAACGGCCGTTATTTTTTTAATTTTTGTGTAGTGCTGAAAAAAAATTAGGTGAGCAGATTTGAGTTTTAGCTATGTAAACTAGACTATTACGGTTATGTGAAACGTAAAATATGCCCAGAATCTTTCGTTTATACCTTGGTAGAGTCGATTGAAATTGAGTCTGTAAGTGGGAAGATATCAGCCCAGTTTTCGTCACTGCACAATACATTCGGAAATTCTATATATAAAATCCGTGTGTCTTTACGTGTTACTTGTTTTTTATTATTCGCCAGTTTATGATCAGATAATTAGACAACTAGTTTCAATTCACTAGAATTTATTGTTTTTATTTGGTTTTAGAAAAATGCCACCTAAAAAATTAACTGAAAAGTTGATAGAAAACATTTTAGAAGAGGATGATTGGTCCGATAATGATTCCGATGATGATTTAGTTTACGGTGATTTTATTATAAGTCCTTCAAGGTCATTTTTGCAACAAAACGAGGAAGACAGAATCGAGCTGCGATTGGAAGAGATGTTTGGGATGTGTTCGAGTTTTAACTGAACACTCAGCGAAAATGCATAATTGCATCGAACGCAAGAATGCACATTCGCTCGTCCACCAAATCGTGGGCCAGTTCGCGTTTAGATCTCATCAGAGACACCTCGTACTCATACCATAACCATTACCATTTTACCATACATTTTTACCAATAAGTTAATTATATAGTTTTACCATTTCCTGTATCTAAGTGTTATTTATAGTGATTCAATATAGCTATTTCCCTTACGATTCAAGACTTTAACTTTTACCATATAAACCATCCTATCAATACGAGAAAGGTGTGTTAGGTCACCATAGCGCCGAACACTACTTTCTACAGGATGGATGATTTGGGTGACAAAGAACATGAGGAAACTACAAAAATATTAGAACCATGTGAGAACTTATTAGAAATACTAAACCCGGAAAATCCTGAACGTACGATATTAGAAAAAACACCAAATAGTGATACTGGTGATAATGCTAATTTAGAATTACAAAGTGGGGCACTAAACCTAATTTCTGACAGTGATTTACCAGCATCAATTGAGCATGAAATAGAGCTAGATAACATTCAACAAATTGTCTCCACGGATGATCCCTTTCAACAAGAAATCATATATGAACATGCTGAGCAACATGTTAGTGACATAGACGAAAATTTAGTTAGAGAGGAGGATTCACAAATTCCAAGGAGTTCTTTCCATGAGGAAAGAAATAGATCTCAGCCACGGAAATGGGAAATATCTAGAACAACACATGATATTCCAAATTTTACAGAAAAATTTCAGCCTACATCTGAATTCAATCATAAGACACAACCAATAACCATTTTTGAAAAATTCTTTCCAGAATATTTAATACAATTAATTGTTGAACAAACAAATCGATATGCTCGCTATAAAAATAGTAAAAACTGGATTGAAGTCAATGAAGATGACATAAGAGCATACTTAGGTATTCTTATCCTAATGGGCTTAAATCCCTTACCAGATATAGAGCTTTATTGGTCAAGTGAGGAATCACTTTCAATCCAGTTTTTACTATTTTTAAATTCGGAATTTGGAAATTTCAGGATTATTGTAGAAGGAATTCTACAATAATCCTGAAATTTCCCGTGTATTTCCAATAGTGAGATTCAAGAAAATAATAGAAAATTTGCATCTGAATGACAATAGCATCGAACCACCGAGAGATTCACCAAATTTTGACAAATTATACAAATTGAAACCCATGATTACAACATTAAATGAAGTCTATCAGAACGAGGCATACAATTCTAGTGTACAGTCAATAGACGAATGCATGGTTAAGTTTAAAGGTAGATGCTCATTGAAACAATACATGCCCAAAAAACCCATTAAAAGGGGCTTTAAAATATGGGCCAGATGCGACGCCAAAACTGGATACCTATACCAATTTCAGATATATACGGGAAAAGGGGACAGTATCGAAAACGAAGGTCTGGGCTACAACGTCGTAATGAAACTCAGCAACAACCTCCCGATGAACACACTTGTAGCGTTTGACAATTTCTTCACTAGTTGCAATTTACTAGAACATCTATATGATAAACATATTTATGCTGTAGGAACGGTAAGATCAAATCGAAAAGACCTCCCAGAAATGATGAAGAAGCAACCAAAAGAGTTAAGACTACAAAAGCATCAATTCTCGGCTATGACATCAGAACCTATCACCGCAATAAAATGGCTTGACACAAAAGAAGTCACATTGCTTACCACAGCACATCAGCCCTTGGACATCATGTATGTAAAAAGAACTCAAAAAGATGGGTCAAGAGTAGAAGTTCTTTGCCCAAAAGCAATTGCTTCTTACACAATGAGCATGGGTGGGGTGGATCTATTTGACCATTATAGATCCTCTTATCGAATCAATAGGAAATCTCGCAAGTTTTGGATGCGTCTTTTCTTTTTTATGTTTGATGCATCCATCATTAATTCATACATAACGTACAGTGTAACACATGCCGTAACACCACATTCACACCGTGAATTCAGACTGCGTTTGGCACGTGCGCTAATAAACAATTACTCCCAAAAAAAAGCACGCCCAAATATACCCTTTACAAGCAAGAAAGGGGGTCCATTTGGAGTGCCAGAAGAGATACGGTTATCGAATGTAGGCATACACATGCCCCAAGAAAGTAACACTTATAAGAGATGCCGATTCTGTAGCACAAAAAAAACGGGAGAAAAGGACAAAAATTGTATGCTCCACGTGCACCGTACCTCTATGCATCAAGGAATGTTTTGAAAGGTTTCATACCACTGAAAGTCAATAGACTAAAATTACTTTGTATTATTATTTTTTAAATGATAAATAAAAGACTGACACAAAAAGGATAGTCTGATCAATGTGATAAAAACAGTTCCTAATACGTAATTAATAAGTATAATTTCAAACAATGACCATCCCATGGGGGGGATTCCATGGAATTCACATTCACTGACGTATTTCTGTTGAGCTGGAAGTTGTAGAGAAGATTCCCATTGTCACTCTACCTCAGTTACACGTGAAGGACAATTTCTCCATATCAAGTGCAGTTAATATGGAACGAATCAGCTTAGACGAAGTGAAATATATGGCCTTTTCGTTAAAGCATAGTGAAATGACCGAAAGTGTTTTGAATAAAAGGAAAGCCTTTAACTTCAGTGAAAATTTAGGATATGTCACCTTAGGTTTAGTTATTTTTAGTTTTCTTATTTTTTTTGTTTATATAACCTGGCTAAAATCGCCGAAATGTTTATTGTTTCGGCAAAATTATCGGTATGACTCTCAAATCGAACCTTCCGATAATTTCGCTCTTAGGGTCGGAGGAGTTATGGATACGCCTCGCCCGTCTGCTCTAGATTAAGCTAAGTACATATATGTCTGTATCCACGCTAGCACCTAGTTATCGTTTGCAAGCTCAGCGGTCTATGCCCACCGGATGAGCCATGTACGCTTTGTAATTTAGAATAAAACTCGCCTCTAAATCGGCAGCACGTGTTCTCATTTTTATCCTCAGTAAAAATCCTGAGAAGTTAAGTTTATTGTTAAAAAGGTTTCTCACGCTCCGAAACCAAAAGTACCTTATTAACATCGGACCTTCACATAAATTTCAGGAAAGATTGTGACAAAAAGAGAAATGTTGTCATTGAGAAGAGGAAAATAAAGCAGGAGAAATGTACTAATAAAGAATTTGTAAAGAAGGAAAACAAAAGAGAGCTTCAAAAGAAAAAGTCCCAGAAGCGGCAGGAATCTTCCGACACGGATATTGACGATGAACCGATTATTCAAAAGAAAAAAAGAAAACAGAAGGAATCTACTAGCAAAGAATGTGACCTGAAGAAAAACAGAATTAAGCTACAAAATAAAATGTCCCAGATGTGGCAGGAATCTACTGATACAGAGGATGAAGATGAACCAGTTCTCATAGAGAGTGGCGAATCTTCCCCTCTAGAAACCTCTGTTAACGATTGCGTGGGATGTGGCGAAAACTATTACGAAACAGAACTAACAGAAGACTGGATTCAGTGCACTGTATGCGGGCGTTGGGTGCATGAAAACTGCACGGAATTCGAAGATAAATGTCACCCCATGTGGCATAAAGATTATGCATCTGAAAAGAAGGGGAAGAAGACAAGATGACTAGACTGACTGTTCAGTCTAGTCATCTTGTCTGCTTCCCTTTCTGGGGACCGTTTTTGAGGTGTGGAGCGCTCATTTCTCTATGATTCCTACATATGGCCATATTATATTGATTAAAATAGTATGGCCATCTTACCTCAACTTCTATGGCCATCTTATATTGAATAGCATAGGAGATGGCCACCCCCTTGTGTATGTTTTTTTTTTTTAAAGTGAAGTTATCGTTGGATTTTTGTTATTATTTCGTGTTCAATTTGATAACTAATAAACAAATGACTGAATAAAAATAAAAATATTTGTTTTATTTTATGGACTTCAAAATAGATTGCCCCAGAGAAAACTATGGCCATCTGTCCTCGAATTACCCTATGCGGTGAAATCTTGGTTAAATATGTAAATAATCATTTTACGCTAACTATAACGGTTATTTTTATTTTCGATTAATTTGTTGATTTCTCGCTGTGGGGTACCTTCGTACAGTTATGAGTGGGGTAGATTCATGCAGTACGAATGCCCCCCATTCCTAACTGTGTAACAGTAGAAAGACTTGTTCCCCAAAAAACAAAAATGTTACAGAACTATGCCGCGAATATATATGTACATATGTGAAAAAGGGGATAAGAATAGGAGAGCTTTATGAAAATGCAATGAAATCTGCGATGAACGAAGTTTTGGATAAAACTTATTAAATCCGCGCTAAAATGTGGCGTCAAATCAACGGCACTTGAAAGTCTTCTTAACGCTTACTTCTTTACCACTACAGCCGTTAGAATCTACGCAAGATGGACAATCAACTTCTACACCGGGCCAAGATGCAATGTGCCAGACACCCTACCTTCAGAAACAGAGCTTACTCAACAAGATCTTCCACGGAACTCACTGCCAGTATTACTCTCCTTGCTATGACCTACAACTACGCCTGTGTTTTAATCAGCTGTAGGATTAATAACTCTAGAAATAATCTGGCCAGAGTGGACTGAAATGCGTGAAAAAGTCGAAGAAAGGAAAAAAAATAAGGCTAGAAGAAATAGAAAAGCGAAAAAGTTGAAGAAGCAAGAACAAGAGAGAATACAAAGGGCTAAGGAGATGGAGCAAACGTTACATTTACTAACAGATACAAAAAAAAAAAACTTCAGGGACAAATAAACCAAAGACGCAAAATAAAACTGTAAAGACTTGTAGTGAGGATGAAACTGATTGTGGGGATAAGAATAATTGTGAGGACGAGGCTAATCTGAGTTTAAGAGAAGTTCTTGTGGTCTTATTCCATCTAACAGACGTCTGAAGGATGCGGTACTGAGAATGGAACTACAGTTATGTCGAGGAACATGGTGCGCACACTTTCCCGCAATTAGGGGCAAGTGTACGCATTCCGACTTTCTGTGATTATTGTTAAATATAAAAATAAATAAGAAATTGATGTTTTTTTTTTGTTATTCCAATTGATAGCCAAATAAATACTCTACTCGCAACAATGTCTTTCTTTCCGAAATTGTCCTATTCCTAGACACAACGAGGCTTGAAAGTGCAAAGTGCGCACAGTTGACCCGAATGACTCTAATTCAGTTGCTGATGCTATTGAATTTTGTGAGGAAATTGATTTAGAACAGTTCCAAGGATCATCACCTACCGTTGAATTTATTAGAAAAATAAACCAACTGTTCGATATCTTAAATAGCCGCAATATTAATGCTTATGGTTATAAAAAACCTCTTAATATGAACAATTTTGAAAATATTAATGTGTTTTTAAATTATATGTTTAATTATTTAAATAGTCTTAAAATGCCGAATAGCCAAAATGTTATTCAAAGTAACAGGAAGGCGTGCATAATCGGACTTAGATGTTGCATTCGTGGTGTGCAATTTTTATTTAATAGACTTATCGCCAGCTCAGAGTTGATATTTTTACCTACTTATAATTAAGTCAGGATCATTTAGAATAATTTTTAGTGCAATTCGATCTAAAGGTGGATTTAATAACAATCCCACGGGGCTGCAGTTTCGAGCTGCATACAAAAGGTTAGTCGTTCATGGAGAACTCAAACACATAGATACTGGAAATTGCACATATCTTGAAATCATAAGCTAAAATTAACATATACCAACTCACGTTATGAATAATCAATAAATGCTACTTTACCCCTTTTGAGAAATTCCAGCGGTTTAGAATGCGAAACTGAAAATTATTATTTAACCATTGACACTGATCATGACTACCTTGCAGATCCTACGCAACTTACAGAATTCACTAAGCAGATAATTATATGTTTCAGGTTTTATTGTAACTAAAGTAGCAAAGATAGTGAAATGTGAATATTGCTTGATGTGTATGATTAACACTGTCTCTAAATTAAGTCTAAAGAAGGATAAAGGTGGTCTGCATTATCCTGCCGCTGATGTAATCGCCGTTTGTGAAATTGCTGAAAAAGTATTTAAACAAAATTTAACACAATTGGGCAGTAAACTACTAGAACGAAATAATCTTCTGCTACAATTAATTAATCAATGTCTTCGTCAGTGTATTGGAAGAGTTCTTTAACCTTTCGTGTGTTTTAGACGTGGATCCACGTTCGAAAAATCTTTAACCTCGTGTGCCTAAGCGTGGATCCACGTCCAAACTTAACAATTTTTTTAAATGCGTTTTTGTTCACTATTCTTTGGACTTTTGGGTCTACTTTTTTATGTACTGAATGAATCTGTCACGGGCGGCCATTAGACTTAATGGATTTCGTCATGGGAATGGGATCGACAAGTAAAAACAAGTTCATTCTGGTGACACGTGCGACCGGTGAAATTCCTTTTGGGTGATTCTCACGAAAATAAACATCTGTAAGTATTTCTGTCTATTTTGCTTTTGTTTATATTATGTAGAACATACAACAATTGAAAATAAATGTATTATTAACTTGATTTGTGATATTTCTATGATCAAATGTCTCGCGATGTTTTTTCTGTCAATGTTTTGATTTTCATATCGATTTATATTTGCATCTATCTTAAAAAAAATGTCGTTATTATACATATATCATTATAAAAGAAATTTCATTAACTTTCGAATTACGTAAAGGTTTTAGTACACTTTTTATCAGAATATGAAAAATAATTGACATTTTCTAAGGTCATGCAAAATGCACGCACACATTCTCATATTTAGGACTTGCATTTACGTGAGACTGATTACGCAATCGAATGGCGTCATGTTACGTCAGTCTTGGTGTTTGTGTACAGTATATTGTTTTGTATGAATTCATTAATATTTTCAACTATACATTATAAATGCAGTGTAAATTGTATATAGCGACAATGAAATGGATGGCGCATTTTATGGCGTTATTGAGGCTTGTTGTTAAATAAATGGCGAGATGAAAAAACAATATTATTTTATTATTTCAATATTTTTTACTAATAAACGATACTATACACGCTCATGATAAAAAAAAATAACTGGTGTTGTTATTCGATTTCGCTCACGCAAAACTACTAGCGTTTCATACGGTTTCGTCCTAGTTTTTAAAACTATTTTTCTGCACACGGTTTTTCTCGCGTTCCTAGTATCTATCTTAATTTTATATAATATTATAAAAGCGAAAGCAATAAGTATTAATAAGTCATTAGTGGTTTTCTCTTCTTTTTAGGAAATCATCATGGTTGTGGTCCTGGATATTGACCGGTTTTTGCATAAACGCGACTATATTTCCTGCTATAAGGGAGAGTGTATGTGGCCATGGGAGGAAACCCATTTCTTGAGGGAAAATATTTGCCATATTTGCCACACGGAAGTTAATAACTCGATAAGGCACTTCCGTGTCATCATGAGTAGGAATACGATTCGTCGGCTTCTACTATCACATTTTTTTTGGTGTAAATGTGGTTATAGTGTGTATGATCACTATCCCCGAGACGAATGTTGCTCATAAATTCTTATTTTTAATTTGACTCTTTTTTTAAATTAATTGATCAGATCATTCCAAGAAGAATATGTTTTTATTTTCAAAATTAAAATTGATTTCTTAATCAAATTAACTCATTTTCCCTACGTACACACAAGAAGGTACTAGGTAGGATCTACGTCGTCCAATAACCTATATGGCATAATTAACTGGTACAAAATTTTGTTTTTATTTATTTCAGTCTGTCATTTAAATAAATAAATTAAAAAAAAAAACTAACCCTTCCAAAATAACCGTAGATAATGGAGCCAGACCGAACTATTGATGACGTCGGGCTTCCCGAAGCCAGCACTTCAAAAAGTGTGGTATGTTGCTAATAAATATTTGTATCAAATATTTTTGTTAAACAGGGAATTCTAACATGTAAATATTTTTTAAAATTTTCATCTTTGTAGGGTCACGGAAGGCATTTTCCCGATGACGACGATTATGATTGGCAGCCTAATCAAAGGCCTCATGACCTTGATATGTCTTATTCCGAGGTAGATATAAACTATTTTTTTTTTACTTTTTATTTTTAGAATGTTGCACGCATTCTCCCTCTGATTAATTATAAATGGATAATATTTTTGTATTCACCAAAAATCTTAAGGTACACCTATGTATGCATTTCTAAAATATTGATCTTCCCCGAAAAATACTGATCGTGCACCAAATATTAGGTTAGGTTAGGTTAGGTTGGGGTCCCCCCCGGTGGGTTCCCGCATTGTCGTTGCGGGGGGGCTCAGTAGCCGTGGTTTTCCCCACCCACGGTGAAGCGAAGAGGAACCCGAGGAGGGGCCGCTCGTCAGGGCTTTGTCCGCTAAGCCGACGACGTAGCGGCCAACCAGTTGCGGTGCCGCGGGGCGGCATAGCAACTGGTGTTGGGGGTAGTGGGCCGCGGCGGGAGAGGAGTGGTGTATGGAGATCGCCACTTTCCTCACCTTCCGCGGTCTGGACGGAGCTGCCATCGTTAGATGGCGGACGCGGTGGGGCCGCAGGGGAGGAGGAGTGTCGGTATTGCGTAGGCCGCTCTCCCTATCCCCTGCGGCCGAAAAGTGGTAGGCGGCGGGGCCACTATCCTGACCCGCCGCAGGGGGACCAAGGGTGCCATACACGGGGTCGTTTGGCACCCATGCGCTGTCTGGTGCCCGGGGTGGTCCGGCGTGCCGTGTGTTATGGTGCGCCGGTGATGGGGGTCATTCCCCTAAGAGGAGGGTCCGGTGACGGACAGCCGCAGCGGGTTCGCGGATGGCTTTCGCGTTCCCGTGTTCCCGCCATAAGCGGTACTGGAGGACACCGTGGAGTTTTAGTGGGTTAGAGTCCCACATAACTGCGCTATCTCCCCGTGGTAGCGCAGTATGCATGAGCATTTCTCCACGTAAAAAAAAAAAAAAAAAAAAAAAAGGTTAGGTTGGGGTGCAGGCAGAAAACCTCCTCGTGTGCCAGATGGCTGCTCGTTCCTTTCGAATACGTTCGGGGGAAAGGGCAGTTTTTCGGGCCGGTGCACCCTGGGCACGGCCAATAGTCTCTCCACGTACATCTTACGGAGAGGGTATTGACTGTGGCGAATTTCTGCGGGCGGGGGAGCCTTATGCTCCGGGGTCGGTCGACTTAGACCGCCCGACGGTTGCTTACTCACCGCTATTTTATAGAGGGTGAGTGAGTGAGCGTGGGACGTTTCTCCACATGTGGAGAAACATGGGCGGCGCCCGTTGTGCACTCACCCTGCCAACTGGCCAGCAGCGGGGGATCTGATTCTCCTGGCTGCAACCGTCGAAATCGTAATCCGCAACGAGATCATGGTCATGTTTTATGGCTCGGAACGGGACGAGGATCTCGGCTTAGTCGCCCGGATCGCGAGGAAGATAACCTCTATAAAAAAATCCTCTAATACCAAGTTTTGGTGTGCGGCGAGGGTATGAATGGCTGAGGAGTAGTGTCACCTGCAACTCAAAGGTTAGGTTAGGGTTAGGTCGGGTTTTAGGTTAGGTTGGTTAGGTTAGGTTAGGTTTTGAGTTGCAGGCGGTGCATCAGTTTCAAGCGCACCTCCAGCCAGGGATTAGTGGACCCCCTGGTTGGGTCACAAATTTACACTTGCCTAGGGACAGGGGGTTACCCTAGGTGGACCTTTTATTTCCCCCACACTCGTGGGACTTATTATGAGAAAGACCAAACCAAAAACAAAAATACCGATCGTGCGGATCGAAAAAATGCGTCTGGGTGCAGTGTCGGATTCCGACACTGCATCGGAGGGGGTGAGCATCGCAAGCGTTGCGAGCATGGGCTCGCAGCACTCGCGGGCAACGGAGGGGATGTGTTCCCCCATAGCGAGGAGGAAGCGTTCACCGCGCTCCCACAGCGAAGAACACCTGCCGGCCGCCAAGGTGCCAACGGGCAGCAGCAGGCGGGGTCGCGCAATTGCGAGCTGTTCTTCAGCTCGTCTGCCGGAGCGCAGTGGGCGGGATCGGTCCGCTGCAACGTCCCGAACGTTGGAGCATGCGGAGAGCGTGGAGAGCTTGGACTCCGAGGCCGATGAACCGGCCGTAAGCATGGCAAGCCAGAGGTCGAAGTTCCTCAAGGCTTCGACGACCCACAATGTGGGCTTAGTGGACGCCGAACGCCAGTTAAACCTGGCAAATAGGGCGCGACTCCAGCAGGACCTGGAGGAGAAGGTCGCTGCCAAAGAGCGACAGACGCAAGCCGCCAGGTCGAGGACTGGCTACGGTGCATCCAATGTGCTGTATGCCGACTACTCCCTGGCGGAACTGGAGAGAATGGCGCAGGAGGACAAGGAGGAGGTCCTGGAGGTCGCCGCCAAGTCCTCCAATTTGAAGGGGACTTTCCAGAAGTCCCTGAAATGCAGGGTCGCCAGCTTACACGGCATTGTCGTGGAGCTGGTGAAGCGGACGGCCACGGACGAAACGTGGCAGCTGCAGGCGAAGGTGGATCGCCTGCAGGCGGAGGTCAGCCAGCTTCTGGTGAAGCTGGCTGGAGGCCACGGCCCAGCCTGCCCGGCCTGCCCAACCTGCCCCTGCCCCAGGTCCAGTGGTAGGAGGCTCCTCCTCCTCCTCCTCCAACCTCGAGGATATAATCCGGAAGGTCGTCATGGAGGAGAGGGCCTTCACCAGAGCCTGCTTTGCAGGCATCGAGGACCGGCTCCTGCCGGAAAAGCGGCTCCGCCCACCGCTAGCGGCGGATAAAAGTCCTCAAACGAGGGAGCCGGAACCTGCGCCCCTAGCAGGCCCGGCAACTGCAACGGGTGCGCAGCCCCAGGCCTCGAAGCCCTCCAAGGGCAGGGGCAAAGGCAAGGGCAAGAGGAGCAAGACGGCTCCCCAAACCCCCACCACAGGCGCGGAGGGAGCGTCTGGGTCGACTGCCGCTTCAGCGGCCCCCCAGAGCTCGCAGGAGGATGACGCCCTTCTTCCCTCCACCACCCCGTCCAACCAGCCGTGGACGGAAGTGGTCAAGAGAGGGAAGGGAAAGGGCAAGAAGGAGGGGGAAAAGTCGGCCCCCAAGCCCGCTGCGGCTGCTCCTGCAGCCAAAAGGGCTCCAGCCGGCGGGAGGAAGCCAGTTCCTCCCAGAACCGAAGCCGTCGTGGTGACCATCACCCCGGCGGCCGTGGAGCGGGGCGAGACGTACGAGTCCGTCCTAAGACGGGCTCGTACAAATGCTGATCCCTCGCGGCTGGGGATCAGCAAAATTGCCTGCCGCCGAACCCTGACCGGCGCTCGAATTTTCGAGTTCGCCGGGGAACAGCGCGGCGCGAATGCGGACCTCTTTGCAACAAAGTTGCAAGAGGTCATCGCGGATGCGGCGACGGTCGTCAGACCTGTCAAGACCGCAGCCTTGGAGGTGGCCGATCTCGACGATTCGGTCACCAAGGAGGATGTGGTGGCGGCCGTCGCGGCGGCTGGAGGCTGCGACGCTGGCGCAGTGAAGGGGGGAGCCATCGGGCACGGCCGCCGCGGCATGGGCATCATCCGCGTCGAGTGCCCGGTCGCCGCGGCTAGGGCCGCCCTTTCTGCGACCAAAGCCTTGCCTGTTGTGCCTTTCGATCGCGCCTTCTTACCGCGCGGACGTATCTTACTTAGCTTATTATGATACTATTAATTAATTATAAATATATTTGTTAGAAATAATTGCGTCGTCAGTGATATAAGTGTGTCACGAGTGAGCATTACGAGGTTACTTGCGTTGTGTAAGAATGAGCTAAAGTATTTTTAAAGATATATAGTGTTTCTGTGTTAGATATGTCTAACACTGGATCTAGCCCGTTTGGCCGTAGCCAGCTAGTGACGCGAAGTCCTCCGCCGACACCAACTCAAGATTTCCAGCCTGTAGACCCAAAGCCACAACCTCCCTTGGAACATGAGCTACCAGCCGAAGTTATTTCTACGCCGGAGGTACAGAAATGGATGGGGTCCATAGAAAAAATCCTAAATGAAGTATGCAGTTTAGTTGCTGAGGGAAAAATGAACGCAGACCAAAAGGTACGTGTAGCCAATCTTTGCCGTAGTGTCTCACATGGCGCATCTCAGATGGCTGTCTTATATCAAGCCTTAAAGCAAAAAACGATTCAAGCCCATAGTTCCGTTCAGCACTTACAGTAACAACAGAACATCGCGAACTCTCTCCTACAGTTCAAAGAGGTAGTTGAAGGCATTTCAAAGCCGACAGAACCCGCTTCGTACGCTAATATGGTCAAAAAAGGCTCGGATAATTTTGTGCGCCCAGCAAATTTAAGCTCAGTTGCCATATATCCCAGCGACAATACCAAATCTAGTGACGATACCAAGTCTCTCGTACAGAAAATTATTTCGCCCGGGGAACTTAAACTACATGTCCGTGGCCTTAAGAAAGTAAAAAATGGAGGTGTTCTTATCAGTACCGACTCCAAAGAGGACATTCAAAAGCTCAGAAGCTTAGAAAAACTCGTCTCTTCGGGCCTTAAGATTGAAGAACCATCAAAGCGGCGCCCAAGAATCACTGTTATTGGAGTCCCGGTAGCCCTGACTGATAAGGAGGTTTTGGATTGCATCTACGAGCAAAACCTCTCAGATAAGTTGACCAATACAACTCGTGAGTCGTTTGAAGAACAAATAAAATTGAGCCATAAATCTGGGAAAAAAGACCTCCCTAATTGCAATTTTATTCTAGAAGTGCCAGCTAGCATCAGGAAGATCCTAGTCAATCAAGGACGAATATTCATCAATTGGACGTCATGCCCAGTTCGAGATTTCACGATCGTTACTCGGTGTTTCAACTGCCAGCAGTTTGGACACGCGGCCAAGTTCTGCCGTGACACTAACCCGACGTGTAATCACTGCGGAGAGACTGGCCACACTTTTAAGGAATGCTGCACAAAGTCCAGTCCACCAAACTGTGCGACGTGCAAACGTTTTAATAGGAAAAGTGATCATAAAACTGGTGACGTAAATTGTCCTGCACGGAAATATGCCGAGGACAGCTATATCCATTCCATAGATTATGAAGGCGCCTAAGAGCGCTACCTATTAACCTATCCTTTAAGCACACTAGTAGTAGTTTTTGTTTGTTTATATTTATTAGGTGTTTATTTATCATGACTGATCAATTACTTAAGGACCTAGATCAATTTTCTGTGTCTGAAGTTATAAATTGTAATATTGATGAGTGTAAGCACCACTTTCCCTTGGGAGAGAAACCGCTGACCTTTCTCACACAAAATATTCGCAGCATAAATCGAAATATAAATGGTTTTGAAATATTGCTACAGAACCTGGGTATAAGTTGCGACATTATCGTCCTAACAGAATGTTGGTTGTCAAACCAAACCACTGTTTTACCATCTATAGACGGATATGTTTCGCATAAAACCAACAGAAACATCAACCAGAATGATGGTTTAGTTGTATTTGTCAACAATAATTTAAGTACAACTGTAGAAGAACCTTTGCTACAAAATTGTAATTGCTTACTCATTAAAATTAATACAGATACGGTAGTTATGGCTATATACAGACCACCTTCTCAAAATGTCGCAAATTTCTTAGATTCACTAAACGTACAGTTACAAAGTCTTACAACTTTTAAACACATAATTCTAATGGGGGACATTAATATCAACATTGCTTTCGGGAAAATGGACATTCATGCACATAACTATGTTAATATCTGCTCATTCCACGGACTCTTGCCAGCTCATTACCACCCCACGCATCAAAGTGGTTCATGCTTAGATCATTTCATTATAAAAACAAATAAACCAGCCAAAACATTTGTTACTAACTCTTCGCTTACTGATCACCAAGCAGTTTTACTAATATTACAAGTTTCTTTACCAAGAAAAAATTGTTTACGCAGCTATACCAATGTCAACATGACACACCTCGAAAAAGACATACGTAATATTAATTATGACCCAGTTTATAATTCCACCGATGCAAACTTTGCTATTAATTATTTTATAAATTCACTTCACTCTGCAATAATAAAGCATACAGTCGCCAAAATAACGCCAAGGAAGTACAAGTGCATTAAACCTTGGATTACACCCGGACTTGTTCGATGTATTAGGCATAGAGACAAACTTCACATAAAGTTCAAACTTGAGCCTGAAAATGAAATTCTTTCCATTACTTATAAAAGATATAGAAACTTCTGCAACAACCTTCTGAAAAAAATAAAAAATGAATATGACAGAAAAGAACTGCAGAAAGCAGGCAAAAATAGTAAACTTATTTGGAAATTTATAAAAACAAATACATTTAGATCAAAACAACTTGAACCTCCACTTGACTTATTGACTATAGAGAACAACCCAATAGAATCAACAAATATAGTTAATTACTATTTTTCTAACGTAGGCAAAACCTTAGCAGAAAAGACCATACAATCTAGAGGTTCTTTCTCTCAAAACCAACCTAAATCTTTCCCCAGACTCAAATCTTTTGTCTTACTAGATACGGATGTCGATGAAGTATTAACAATCATTTCTGGATTAAAGGACGTTTGCGCGGTTGGGTGGGACGACATATCAAACAACATACTTAAGCATTTCAAATACCTCCTTGCTCCGCCGCTAACTCATATTTTTCAGTTATGCTTAACTAATGGTGTATTCCCTAAGTCGCTTAAAAAAGCAGTGGTTACTCCTGTATATAAATCTGGTGACAAAAAATGTGTTAACAACTACAGACCCATTTCAGTTTTAACAGGGCTCTCCAAGATCTTAGAGAAAATCATTAATGTGTAAAAATTGGCCAGTACGTCAGTTCTGAGCTTCGAAATAGTAATTACGGAATACCTCAAGGTAGTATATTGGGTCCTACTTTATTCCTAGTATATATTAATGACCTGTGCAGCTTAACACTCCAAAATGGTGTCATAATGTCTTATGCAGATGACACAGCTCTATTGTTTTCAGACAAGTCTCGAGAGGAGGTGTATAAACATGCCCAGAACGGTTTTAATATAGTGTCTAATTGGCTACATGAAAATCTCCTAACACTAAATGCAGAAAAAACTAAACACATTTTATTCACTATGAGAAATACTAACCTGCCAACTACTAACATAAACATTTATGCGCATAAGTGCGGCAAGTACGCTGACAATGCATGTAATTGTCCTACTTTAGCAAAAGCCGATCATATGAAATATCTTGGTGTGACGATTGACACAAATCTGAACTTCCGTAAACACATTGATTTATTATGCACTCGAATGCGTAAATTAATATACATTTTTAAGAATTTACGATATATAACGGACTACAAATTAATTAAACAGGTCTATTTAGCTTTGTGTCAATCCATTCTTACATATTGCATAACTTCATGGGGAGGGGCTGCAAAAACAATCCTACTACCATTAGAACGTGCGCAGAGAGCTATCCTTAAGGTAGCCACCTTTCGCCCATTTAGATTTCCCACATACGAGCTTTATACGGCATGTAAGGTTTTAACTGTGCGTCAACTATTTATATTAAAGATAGTATTACACCAGCATAGCAATCTCCCTTATACCCCCATACCTATACATAAGAGAAGAAAAGACTTAGTTTGCATAAAGCCTCAAACTAGACATACTTTTATAAATAAATTTTATGTTTTTTTAGGTCCGTTCTTATATAATAAAATCAATAAGTCTCTAAGTATATATAGTGTAAATTGTAAAAAATGTAGTGAAATGTTAAGGGAATACTTAGCGACATTAAATTACTCAGACACTGAAAAATTGCTAGAAATCATGCAATAAGTTTATTAATGTTAAGGCAATTTTATTTAATAATATAATTATTATGTATCAATGCTAGCTCTATGTACATTAATTTAATAGTCCAATAAAACACTCAGCGTTGTTACCTGAAACACAGGTTTGAATAAACCTACATCAGGCAGGTCGCTATTGTTTTTCATTAGGCCTTTATCCAATATATTATATAAGTTATACCTACACTAGATTTATTTTAGGCATAGTTTAATATTTGCTTAATAATTTTAATATCTAACTCTGTACTGATGTCACTTATATGTAATTTATATGTGAACTTATGAATAAAAAGTATTAAAGTAAAAAGGGCGGCTGCTCGTGGGGCTCAGCGTGGCTGTGGTCCGGGCACTTGAAGACCAGCCTATGCGCTGCTTCAAGTGCCTCGCGTTCGGCCATGCCCGAACCACGTGTCCCTCCAAACACGACTGGGGGGACACGTGGTACCAATGCGGGCAAAAGGGGCACAAGAGTGTCGCCTGCAGCGCCACCACGCCACACTGCGCGGCGTGTGCCGCCAGTGGCCGCCCCGCGCACCACAGGATGGCGGGCAAGAGCTGCAAGCCCCCCGTGAGAAAGGGCATAGTGCCGGTGCAGGTTCGCCCTGTCGCCGCCACCGCCGCCGTCGTCGCCGCCGCAGCTCCAGCGGCGGAAGCTGAGGAGGATCGTGCGATGTCGTTGGAGTAATGCACCACGACTATCGCATAATCCAGGCGAACACCAACCACTGCAGAGCGGCCCAGGAACCTGTTAGTGCAGGCCATGGCCGAGTGGTTGGTGAACGTAGCGGTGGTCGCCGAGCCCTACTCGATCCCCGGCAGCTGGCTGGGTGCCGAGGACGACTCGGTGGCACTAGCGGCGCGGTCTTCCACAGACTCCCCTCCCCTCTCGCTATTAGAGAGGGGACCGGGATACGTGGCGGCCGCTTGGGGAGACTTAGCCCCCGATCCTCACGCGGTGGCGCTCCGAAGGCGGAGGAGAGGTCGAAGAAGACGTCAGTGACGGTCAGCTTCGACCCCTCCTAGGTGGAGGCCAGCAGGCAACGGGCGCGGGGGTAACCTTGCCTGCATTGCACAGACCTCCACCAGTGCCGGACGGGAATGGCCAGGTGTGCCCGGCCATTCCCGTAACCCCCCCCCCGGACTGGGGCTGGGAGGGGGGGCATGCGGGGCCCGCCACTTAGGCGGGCTTGCGCCGGGAGGGTTGTGGAAGTTTGTTTCCCATGGCCCTCCCATCACGGCGATGCGGGAACACCGCTGAGTTTTTAGTGGGTAGACTGTCATTCTGACAGGAGTCCCACATACCCCGTCTCGTCCCCCGCGAGCGGGCATGCATAAAGCATTTTCTCAGCGAGGAAAAAAAAAAAAAAAAAAAAAAAAAAAAAAAAAAAAAAAAAAAAAAAGGTTAGGTTACATATTTTGGTGCACATTCAGTATATTTGGTGGAACACAGGCAAAATTAGGTAAATGAAATGGGAATAAATTGAAGTACTTTTAAATACCATCCATTATAAATTAATACGATTATACTTGTCACATTTTCAAAGGGAATTATCATAAATGGCGAACATTATCATCGACTATGGTGACGTGTGCTACTTCGATTTGAATGCGGTTTTGCTGGATAAGCTCGACAGACTGCTCAATAACTGTATCCGGTTCGTTTTCAACCTCAGGAAATATGACCATGTGTCGAGCTATAGATCTGAGCTCAAATGGATGCCCATTCGCCAAAGAAGAGGTTTGCGTGCTTTGACTACGCTTTTCTCCCTTCTCAACTCTCCTACTCCTCCTTCTTACCTTGTGTCTCATTTCCAATATCTATGTTCTTCTCACACTAAGAATCTGCGTTCTTCTAACAATCTGCTTCTACTCTGTCCTTCTCATACTTCTGACTTTGTTCATTCTTCCTTTCATATTCAGTCCATTCTCCTTTGGAATGCGCTTCCTCTCGATATCAGGACGGCTACCAGTCGGTATGCATTTAAGCGGAAATTGCAGAGGTATTTTCTTAACAAATAGCGTAGAGTCGTCTCAACACCTCTGTCCCTTGAATTTGTACATATATATATATATATATTATATTAAGTATATATTATAGTAGATATGTATGCATGTATGTGTATTATTAGTTAATAACCTATTTATGTAATATTATTTATAATTCATTATGATATATTTTATAGGTTTTTTCATCATTCCTCTCATCCAAAGCACCTGCCATCTAATCTCTGCACCACCCTTGGTTGACTGGTAGAGAATGCCTAAGGCATTAAGTCCGCCTTTGTACCTTTTTTGTGTGCGAGAAGTTTAAATAAATAAATAAATAAACAGCACAAATCCCCTCAGCCACAGGCAATTCAGATATAAATTGGCGGAGCAACTCGCTCAGAAATACCCAAATTTGACCTTACCTCGGGTAATAAATCCTCCTGCTCTTCTCCGCTTAGATGGTGATAATCATTTCCCAATCTACGCAAATCCATTAGAAGATCGAGTGGGGAGCAAGAGAAACAAAATTAAAAGAAACCGCTGCGTTCGTTGCTCCTTAAAAAAAATACGGAAAGAAGTAAACACCATTTGCCAGAAGTGTCAGAAGTTCCTTTGTCTCGGTCATTGCTGGATTGATTATTATCACACTGTCGAAATTTTATAAATCTTCGACAGTGTGATTATCAATTTTATTTTTTTAAACGTTGCCCCACACTAAACATTTCTCCTGTATCGTGGGTGCGTTTATCTACTAGGTTAAATGTGCAAATCATATTTAAAAAATATATATATATAACTTCCCTTCTTTTTGAAGTCGGTTAAAAATATAAATTGGTTTATTTTCATTTAGAAATTTTCCTTTCCTTTTTCTTTTTATTGTCGTTTTAAGTCTTTTCCTTTCCATTCCTTCAATTATAAATTTTGCAAGATCAGATTTTGAATAGATGGAGGCGACGTAAATTAAAATTGATCTTGAAAAATTCATAATTCATAATCTATTAAAAAAAACTGCATCAAAATCCGTTGAGTAGTTTTAAAGAAGCGGGAAGCTACTTTGCTGTATACTATGTAGTGATTATAAGGAACAACTTCAATTGTTTGTTAATAATTTAATAAATAACAAGGTACAAATTTGTACACGTTCTTTTATTTCTAATCCAGCATTAAAGATTTTTCAACAATCAAAAATAAACATCCTGTATCACCGGTCTATGTTATGGCGCGATATTTAAAATGCTTACACACACATACTGTTAATACTGAACACCGAGAGAGGCACACAGTATTGTAAATTTGACCTTTTGTGTATACTAATAAGGTTGAAATAAAACAAACAAACTGTATACTGTTCTATAGCTGGCAATATATTTAATAAATTCACACGAACCCAACCAAATCATTGTAACGAAACCATAGCGTGATGTACATTTTGCGACAACGCCATCTATCGAGCTTGATAACAAACTTTTTTTTAAAACACTAATTATTATGGTTTCTTCATGAACATACCGCCCACCAAGGACATTTAGTGACGGAATGTCCTTAAAAGGTCTAAAATTTACGCTTTATATTCAGTATGATCTTAAACAGTTCACAAATCTAAGAAAAACAATTTATTTTGTTGAACTGATTCTAAACGGAATGTTCTTCATAACTTACATTACGGATCCGAATTGGTAGTAAACAATTTGATCTTACAGTTTGACCTAAAATCTTAAACATTTCAACAAGACAAAACCTTACATCTAATAACTTAAAACTATATAATAAAATTATGTTAGATTCCTGAAAAATAATAAATTCATGGAACTGAAACCGGTAAAATACAAAGTTTGGATGTTGGCCTCTTAATAGTAGATATCTTAGTGCGCAATGTAACTACACGGGTGATATTATCATCCCCAGGATGCTTCTCTACTACGCGCCCCAACAACCAACGACTTGGCGGCAAATCGTCTTCTTTAATTAAAACAATGTCTCCAATATTGGGTTACGGAACTTGGGAAGACCATTTGTACCTATTCATTAAATATTTACTATTATATATGTCCTTCTTCAAGAATCGTCGGCAATACGCAACTACTCTAACTAATCTTCGTAGACTAGAATAATTTTCTAGAACTACGTGCTCTATAATTACAGCTGCGTGAACCTTTATGGCTTGTTCTAAATCTATTTTTAAATCTTTTGGCCTTTTGTACTCAATGGTTTTGTTTTTCAGGAAGGACGGTCCTGAAAACCATAACTCATTACCTACTAACGAACTGGGTAGTATTCCCCTTGAAGCACAATCTGCTGGATTCTCTTTGGTCGACTCGTGAAACCATTGAGATGAACTCATTGCGCCCAATATTTCAGCGGTCCGGTTTGCAACAAACGTTTTCCACCTGCTAGGATGGCTGTTAAGCCATGATAAAACTATTGTCGAATCAGTCCACGCTGATGTTTTTTCTTTTGGTATATTTAAGACCTCTGCAGACTCTGTCAATAACTTTGCTAAGAGTACTGCGCCACATAACTCCAATCGGGGTATGCTGACTTGTTTGATTGGAGCTACTCTTGTTTTTGCAACCAACAATGAAACATGAACCGTGCCTGTGATATCAATTATCCTCAAGTAAACGACTGCTGAGTATGCAGCTATTGAGGCATCACTAAAACCGTGCAATTCAAGATCATCGGCTGAACTCGACCCAAGCCAACGAGGTATCCGAACCTTGGTAAGTAAATTTAACTCTTTGCGGTAAGTATTCCACTCTGTTATTAATTCCGTTGTTAATTCCTCATCCCAACTAACACCAGCGAGCCATAACTTCTGTATGAAGACCTTTGCTACAACCACACTAGGAGCTAGCCATCCCAATGGGTCGAACAAACGAGCTATGTCTGATATAATAGATCTTTTTGAAACAGGTTCCGTCGTCAGCTGTGGAAGATTTACAGCGTACTGAAACGTATCTTCGTGGCGATTCCAGGTAAGTCCCAATATTTTTGTAGTACTATCTAGTTTAATTTCTCTTTCCTTATTATTTATTTCCATTCCCTTTATGTCTTGTTTGTTCTTATTCTTAATGTACTCATTTTTTTGATCTGATTGCTGAATGCCTTCATTCCTGTCCATAGAGCCTATTTTATCTATTAATTGCTGATTATTACTACTCCATTTCTGTAATGTGAATCCTCCTCTTCCTAATAATTCTATCATTTGTTTACAGATTTCTGCACCTTCTTCAACGTTAATACAACCCGTCATTAAATCGTCCATATAAAAACAATTTAAAACTTTGTCTGCTGCAAGTGGAAATTTATCTCCTTCATCATATGACACCTGTTGGAGCGATCTAACTGCTTGGTATGGTGCAGAGGCTGTTCCGAATGTCACCGTTAGTAACTCATAATCTCTGACCGGCTTTTCAGGATCGTCTCGCCAGAGTATTCGCTGGAAGATAGCATCTTCATCGGCTATTCTAATTTGACGATACATTTTTACTATGTCCGCCACTATACCAATATAATGCATTCTCCATCTCATAAGAGTGTGTCTTAAATCTGCTTGCAGCTTTGGTCCTACCATTAGAGTGTCGTTTAGTGAAACTCCTTTTGTATTCTTCTCCGAGGCGTTAAACACAACACGAACCTTAGTCGTGATCTTGTCATTTCTTATAACCGCATGGTATGGTAAGTAAACGGCTTCATTTTTATGACTATCGTCATTGTTTACAAGTCTCATGTGCCCTAATTGTAAGTATTCATTAATTACTTCTGTATATTTTTCTTTTAAATCTGTATCCTTATTTAATCTTTTTTCTAGTGTTTTAAATCTTGTTTCAGCTATATCACGTGAACGTCCGGCCTTACAAGCGGGTTCTTCATCTCGGAATGGTAATCGTACAATGTATCTACCTGTATCATCTCTTTTAGTCGTTTCAGCATAGAATTCTTCACACTTTTGCTCTTCTGGATTAAGTAATTTCTTTGTACTATTTTGTTTTTCAATTTCTCAAAATTTCTTTAAAATATCATCTTCATTGAACTGTGCACAATGTACCATTATCTTTTTTGAGTGATGCCTTGAACTCTCACTACTCGGACTGACTACACCTGCAAGGACCCACCCTAAAGTGGTGCTCTGTGCGATAAGAGTACCAGATGGACTCTTGACTATACCTTCCTTCACAATGTAGCAATAAGCATCTGCACTCAAAAGAATATCTATTCTATTGGGTGTGTTAAAATTGGGATCTGCTAGACGCAAATCGTTGATGGCAATCCAATCGAATGAACTAGTGCTTACGCTTCTCTCAGGCAAGTATGAGGTGATCTTACTCAAAACATAGGCATTTATTTTGAGTTGAAAATCAGGATCAATTGTTGACTTAATTGTCAGAGTAACCATGTGTTTTACAATGGTTGATCAATCGTCACCTAAGCCTGATACACGCCCTTGAATTGGTATCTTTTTCAGCCTAAGATATTGCACTGTTGCCTCTGTTATGAAACAAGCCTGCGAACCTTGATCGAGCAAGGCTCGGACCGTGTGGTATTCACCCGTCTTTGACGAGGCCTTTATTAGCGCAGTGGCTAATAAAACCTGTCTGGGCTTTGCTACTCTCCCTGTAGATAAGCAAGAGACTATCTGAGTAGTACTAGCTGAAGAAGTAGCAATATCAGTAGAAGGCTTTGGTCGAGGGTCTTGGCCTTTATAGTCCAAGTGTAACAAGGAATGGTGACGCTTCTGGCAAACTTTGCAACTTGTGTTTTTCTTGCAATTGTAAACTGTATGGTTACTGCCTAAACAGTTGAAGCAAATTTTGTTCTTACCAACGAAATCCCGTCTACCTTCGAGAGATTGGTTGGCAAACTTTTTGCAGAAACAAAGCTTATGAACCTCAGAGCAGTATTCGCATTTCATTGGGGATAATGAGTCTGTGGCTAACAATATTTTAGGCGTCTGATTGTTGTTGACCTGGTAGCCTGAACCCTTTTTTGGTTCCATGCATTCAAACGCGCGGAAACGCTGCTCTAAAAATACCTTAAATTGATTAAAGGTAGGAAAATCATTGCTGAAATCGCTACTACTGACACTTAATTCCCATTGCTTACGCGTTTCAGGATCTAATTTAAATGTTACTATATGTATGATAATAACATCCCATGTACTTACATTTATACCTAAGTTTTTTAACGCGTTTAAACAGTCACTGGTGGTGTCTGAAAGCTCCTTTAATGATGTTGCTGATTCAACCTGCATACGTTTGATACCAAATAACCGTTTCAAAAGCAGTTGGCGAGATATTTTTTATTACTGTATCGCTTGTCTAATAGCTCCCAGCACTGGCTGTAATTGGCATCAGTTATTGGAGTATTCCGTATCAACTGCTCGGCTTCACCAGTTAGATGACTTTTAAAATAATGCAGTTTTTGTACATTATCTAACGAGCTATTTTTATGAACTAATGAAACAAAAAGATCACGAAAGGTGGTCCATTCTTCATATTTGCCAGAAAACATTGGAATAGAAATCTTGGGCAATTTGACCAGTGAATGTGCAGACTTAACTGGACTACAAGAAGAACCATCCCCATAAGATACTGAATCACTTACAACTTTAATTTTATTGAGCGTTGTTTTCATTAAACTTTTAAAAGTAATGTATGTGTCCTCAGTTGTATCATAAATATCAACAATTTTCTTATCCATATCATCTAATTTAAAGTTCTGATGAAGTTTAGTATTAGTATTTTTAAACGATTCCCAATCGTTTTCTAATAATTCCTGTCTAGTTTCAATGTATTCGATGGTCAATCTTTCTTTAGGACTCTTTTTAAAATTTGCAAATCCTTTAATAATCACACTTTGGGACCCTTTCATTACATTGATTAACCCCTCCATAGTTAAAACCAATGAAATTAAACAAAAAAACTTAAAAACCAAAATATTACAAGTTTCAATTAGTTGCACAAAATTTTACAAGTGTTTTTGCAACTAATAATCTGGCGGAAATCGGGCATAGGTTCCCCGTTCCGTCGTTTTTTACGAAATTATTCTAAGTCCTAAACTAACATAAAAATACATTTTCTATTAGCGAATCTTACAATTTTCTAAGTCTAAAGCAAAAAAAAAATCTTAAATAAATAAAGTCTAAACTTGCTTGTCAGTTTACTAATAAAATGTACTCACAATTTTTTCACTTTACTCACAACACGATGACTTCCTTTCCTTGTTGTATGTGGCGTACCCTGGTGGCGGCGACACATTGAACTCTGCGTGTGAAGTCAGTCTTCCGCTTCCACGTTGATCTACGAGGGTGACGTACTACACAGTCACCTCACGCTTGAACTGGATGCAAGTGGTGCCCCTTTAGGAGGACACTTTGTCACATCTGCTACTTTTTATTAATGCAGCTCTGTCTCCGTCCACTATGCTGGACGAAGCTGTCGCTGCCCGTGCGGGAACCGTGTACTCTGCTAGTACCACGGGCTGGCGAACTCAAAAAACCGAAAAGTATCCGGTATGAAGGACCAATGTTAATACTGAACACCGAGAGAGGCACACAGTATTGTAAATTTGACCTTTTGTGTATACTAATAAGGTTGAAATAAAACAAACAAACTGTATACTGTTCTATAGCTGGCAATATATTTAAAAAATTCACACGAACCCAACCAAATCATTGTAACGAAACCATAGCGTGATGTACATTTTGCGACAACGCCATCTATCGAGCTTGATAACAAACTTTTTTAAAAACACTAATTATTATGGTTTCTTCGTGAACACATACAAAGGAACGCTCGCCGCTTCCTCGCGTCATTTCATTTCGGCCGTGGATACGACGGTAATTATTACGAGCGTGGGTCAATCACACGAAGGGATAAAGAACCTGGTGTTTCTTACGATCATTCTCCTCTAGATGATCATAAAATCCTTTTAATTAAAGCAATTACCATGAAATACCTTCAAATTAGAATTTACAAGTTTCAAACAGCTATCGGATCCCAAAGAAAAAGTAAGAAATATGTTCACAAAATTAACATTGTTTCGCAATCAATAATAGGTTTTTTATTTTATTTTATTGGAGTGTTTAGTATCTAAGTTGTATATAAAGTCAAAATAAATAAATAATAGTTTAAAAAACTAAAAAACACGCTTTAAAAACCAAACTAAAAAAGGAGAAAATAATTTAATTCAATTAAAAATACCTCAAAAAGCAAACTACAAAAACGTGATTTTTTTTTTCATTTTTTAAATATTTTTATTTTATTTCATATTCCTGACAGCAAACCCTTTCATTTGATATCCATATCATGGGGGTGGATTTCAAACGGCCAGTCCGCCATCTTGGGGAGGCCGCTATATTGGATTTGTAATGACGTTTCTTAGCTAGTCATGTATTGTCATCAGAACTCAGAGCGTGTGCAAAATTTCATCCTAATCGAAAACCGGGAAGTGGGTCAAATTAAGATTCCAAGATTTTCTTACATACATAGTTAGTTACAAGTAAAGCTAATATAAAGCGTGTAAAAAAAATCGTTTTGTTTAAGTTAAATCCTGAAAATAGATGGAATAGGGTAAATCACCCTATTCCATCTAACATTCCAAAAACAGGTGAATGCAGTTACTATGGCAACATTATACACACACATTGACAAACTATCTCTGTCTCGACCGCGGTTACAGAGTCCCTTCGTATATTAGTTTCTCTGTCTACGAGTATGTACGTTTTTTTTGTAGGTATGTCACGTCTATTCTTTTCCTTAGTCTGAGCTTTTTGAAGGCGTTTGGGAAGGTGCCCTTTGACAAGCACAGATTGCACACATGAGTAATTGAGGGGATGACAACATGCCTACCAGATTTAATGACTGAAGCAGGTAGCTGTTTATTTATATGTATTAGTTTGTTATTATTGTTTAAGATTATATCTATGGGCCTTAGTTGCCTGATAATAAAGGGATTATGATTATGATTAAATCCGTGATTATGCTGTTTACCACAGCATAGTCGGTCTCAAGCATAACCAATGAGTTTCCTTGCGGGTTGGATGAAGAATTAAAATCGAAGTTTGTCCTGTCCTGTGTTGAGACTGCTATAATTCTGAGCAAGATTACTTCCAACATTTGCAAAGTAGTTGTTTATAGACTTGACAGACGCATCGGGATCACTGCAGATATTAGGGAGATCCTCCGACTTACTTGTGGGTGTGGTGTTGTTGTAACTTATGGACTTTATGATATCCCAAGTTGCTTTGGGATTTCCACTGGCCTTTTGGAGCTCATTCTGATCATATTGGCACCTAATTGTCTTTAGCAGGTTATTGCAGTAATTTCGGTATCATGAATATGTCAATTTATCTACGAGATTTTCAGGATCCTGCATGGACTTTAAATGTAGTTTATCACGATTCCGTATGCATTTCAAGAGACCAGGAGTTATCCATGGCTTAATAATTCTCTTTCGGTGCGATACTTTCTTTAATTTGCTGTGTACGTTTACTGCACCTGGTAAAATGGAGATAAGTAGCTCAGCACCAATGTGCGGAGCTACTTATCTCCAACCAATGTTGGGGTCTGTGCTATCCAGAATGCTAGAGAAGTCCGAGCTTTCTAAGTGGCTAGCAACACCTGGAAGATTAATTTGGCGGATAATGCTTTTAGGTTTCTCAACCAAAGAGACAGATTCAAGGCAAAACAAAACAGGTGCATGGTCAGTAAAGAATGAGTCTAGAACTAGCGCCGTCGAACACTTGTCTGATTTAAAAAAGACGTGGTCCAGATAGTTGTCTATACGTGTTGGGAATAGGTGGGCTGGCAGAAGCCCATGAAATGCCATTTAAATACTCTTCAGAGTTTGTATCACTATTACCTGGCCGAATATTAATGTTCAAATCACCAATCACTGCTACAGTTCTCATCGATGAAAGGGAAGTCAGTGCGTCATTTAAGAAGCTAACGAAATGTTCAATATTTCTGACTGAGGGTGATCGATACAATGCCACAATTGCAACGTCTGGGTCCAGCCTTAGAATAAGACAGTTAGCATCCCGGAATAACGGTTCAGTAATCCTATACTTTAACTCGGAACGAATATAGATTAAAACACCGTCATTTTGGTTACTAAACGAAGACCTCGCTGAGGAAAAGCCATCCAAAATAGGAATGTCAGAAACCTTACTCAACCAGCACTCCGAAAGAATAACTATATCACACTTTACATCCATGGAGCGTATGAGGACATTTAGGCCATCGAAGTTCCGGTTCAAACTACGAATATTTACATGTGTATAGCTTGATATGTAGCCGTGTGAATGTGGTTATTATAGATAGGTACCTGCCTTTCTAGCGCAGCAATATTCTATAGATGATTATAGGTTATGTTACTGTATTTAGAATATCTACCTAATTATTTTAGTATTTTTCAGCAACTTTTCCATTTCACCGATAAACCAGTTGCTGCGAACCTTGAGATTTTATGCAACAAATTTCACTCAAATGCTTATTGAGGACATTTGTGGTTGGAGTAGGGGAAAATAGGGCAATGATGGTCAGCGGGCAATGGTGGTCACGCACACAACTAAAGCATGAACAGTCCTTTACGCGTGTGAAGTGTATTACGTCTCTCCCCTCACTGCCCCCGAGCGTCGAGCGCCCTGTGCTGTCATTCCGCACGAGACGTTCGTGCAAGGCGAGTGTTTGTTGTTTTCGCGCCAAATTGATGTAATTTTACTTCTCAACGAATTAACGAGGTAAGCTGTGAAATAGTCCTTAATCCAAGTAAACGCTGCCGCGCTGTCTTGTTATTTGAGACTGTTCATTATTAATATGCAGCAATGCTCAGTTCAAATTAAAATATGTATTTGTTTGTGTTACAAAAATATTTTCGACGAAGTCCGTTGCGGGTTATCGTGGTCAACTGACCACCATTGCCCGCAATGTTATTATGACTGTCGTATGGTAACTAAATCTAATTAACTTGTTTTTAGATGCCAAAAAAAAGATCCAGAAAAAAGCAGAAGGCTGCATGGTCTTCGGAGACGTTGGACAAGGCTCTGAGGCTTATGGCTAATGGAACATCTATGACAAAAGCCGCCAATCAAATTGGAATTCCATTTTCTACGCTGCAAATTCGAACCAAGAAGAAATGAAAAATTTTATTTGAAAACCAATCTCTAGGGCGAAAATCTGAATTTCCTGCAGACGTTGAAAAAGAGATAGCTAATGTGGTGAAGAAAATGGCTAAAATATTTTACGGTTGCACAGCTATCCAAGTAAGAAAACTGGCTTATGAATATGCAGCAAGTTTAAAATTGCCACACAATTTTAATAAAAATAATAAAATGGCGGGGCGAGATTGGCTTGAAGGCTTCTTAAAGAGAAATGGGATATCGGTAAGGAAGCCAGAAGCCACTAGTATAAATAGAGTAACGGCCTTTAACAAAACAGAAGTTTCACTTTTCTACAAGAACTTGGAGAAACTTATGGTGACCTATAAAACCCCCAAAAATATTTACAATTGTGATGAGACAGGGATCTCAACCGTCCCAAGATCCGGGAAAAATACGAGCTCCAAAAGGACAGAAAAGGGTATCCCTTACTAGTTGGGAGAGAGGCAAAAACATCACCGTTATTTGTACAATGAGCACTGCTGGATCATTTATACCCCCAATGTTTATCTTCTCAAGGAAACGACATTCCCCTGACCTGGAAAAAGATGGCCCAGCCGGTGCTATATACCGCTGCTCAGAGAATGGCTGGATCGATGAAACCCTTTTTTTGGAATGGCTTCAACATTTCACAACATTTGCCAAACCTTCTGCAGAAGAACCAGTCTTGTTGATACTAGATAACCACGCGAGCCACATCTCTCATGATATTTACAAGCACTGCAAAGCCCACAACATTCACATGCTGTCCTTACCACCAAACACCTTCCATAGAGAAGAAATTCTTTATACCTTTTGGCTCTCGTGTATGTGAAGAACATAGAAATGATAGTGCTTGGCAAGACATCACACAGAGTACACGCCACGTATACAATATGTTTTCTCCAAGACAATTAATGGAGATGGTGAGACTATTGCAGTCGCATCGTTCACATTTAAACTTCGAACGGCTGTCTTTAATCAGTGACAGCATTTTCCACTATTATATTGGGTTTTGAAAGACTCAATTCCAAGAAGTGCTGCAAAGCACACCTTCGATTACTGAAAATAACACAAGGAGGCCAGCTACAGCCTTAGCAACGGTGCTGATGAAACTGCACACTGGTGATTCCAACCAAAGATTGTGCAGCCTTTCAAGAATGTCCCGGTCTACATTTGAGAGGACTATGACAAATGTAAGAGAATGCTTGAAGCGAGATTTTGTTCCAAGACATCTTGGATACGATCATATAACTCGGGATGAAATAACTTCAAGGTGTTTGGCGATACCCAATGCTTTATTTGGAAATAATTACGAACGAGCTGTTACAATACACGATGCGACATACATGTACCTCCAAAGAAGTAGCAATTATTATTTCCAGAGAAAGTCATATAGCCTGCATAAGTGGCGTAACCTTTACAAGCCATATTTAATAGTATGCCCTGATGGACACAGTGGATGTATACGGGCCCTATGATGCAACGACATCTGACTCAGTTATACTGAACAAAATATTAGAAAGCCGAGATGATCCATTTCATTGGGTTTTTAGGCCTAATGATGTTTTGATTTTGGATCGTGGGTTCAGAGATTCAATTCAACCGTTACAATCATATGGTTATTGTCCGAAAATGCCCATTACAAAAAGCAGTACTGACTCTCAGCTGACGACTCGAGAAGCAAACGAATCCAGGAAAGTAACGATGTGTCGCTGGGTCGTTGAAACAATAAATGGCAGGCTGAAAAACCAGTTTAAGCAATTAAGGCACACGAATAATAACTGAGCAATGACGCACCTGTTTGATGAAATAAAGATTGCGTGTGCTATGCTCAATGCGTTTGGTCAACCTCTGACTGATCACAGGTTAGTTAGTGATATATTGAGTGACATACACCAAAGGTCCGATATGGAGAACCATCTAAGCTGTTATGTAATTGCAAATAATCGAAATGCTCGCAGAGCTATATTCCGTTCAATAACCGCAGAAAACTCGGAACTCGATCGTTTTCCAACTCTCACCACAAATGACCTTATTTTATATGCTCTTGGTACTTACCAGATAAAACAATCTCGAAACTATTATGGCGAGCATATAAAGAATAATGGTCAATATCACATAGAAGTATGCCGTGAACTTAAAACGCAAAATATAACACAATTCGGAATAGTAGCTGCCAATCCCGTGCTACTAAGGGGAAGAAGAAGAAGAAAGAAAGAAGTCCAGACATCGGCAGGCTCGGATATATTATGTTTATATACTGTATGAAGAAAATGCGCATGGAAGAGAAGCCATAATAGGCCACTACTGTAGCTGTATTGTGGGAAAAAGAACCCTCGGCTGCTGTTCTCACGCGGTAGCTATTGTCTGGTACTTAGGATGGGGCAGACATCAACCTAATCTTAGTTCCCCAGCACTATTTTTAGACACTATAATTGTAAGACACGACATCGAAAATGAGGCTGATGATGAACCCAGCGATGATGATGTCCAAATGTAATATATTATTTTTTTAATAAAAAGTTCATCATATGCCAAGTTTTATTGTTTCTAACTAATACATAATAAATAAATGTAAAAATGTATTTGAAGATAATAAGTAGTAACTAAATAGTGAATGTCACTTGGGAAGGTCAAGAATTATTCCATAATATTATGTAAAAAAAATTGCTAATATTTAAACTGATATAACTCGGTCCAGACTGCGTTTTCGCTATAGGACCCCATACAATACTTTATTCATAATATTATTCGGCACCGTTTTTTTCATATTTGATCGAACGCCGCTAAAAAAACAAAACGCACCAGTCTTCATACTAATTTGGTCATTGTCCTTTCTAGCTATCCCCTAACAGCGATAGATTTATAATTTGCTGATATCTAGTGGTGTTTTTATGAACTACGTACGATGGCCAAAAGAACTTGGAAATGACATCTAGTTTAGAAACAAGGAACCGAACTAAGTAGTTTTGGTAATCCTAGCAAAATCGATTTGCGTCGTTATGATAAAGATTGTATATCAATATTCTAATGATGTAATTTGGTGGTTTATTGTAAAGATTCAAGATAAAGGCTGTCTACTCAGTTGTGAATTCTGATTCTTGTTGTTAATGTGAACCGTACTGGCTCAATACTCAGAAGTAAGGACTTGGAATATAAAAACACTCGTTAGAGACTTTGAAATCCACCTTTATTACTAAAGTTACTATGTAGTATACAATACAAGTGTCTAGCCCAGGTGTCTCGACACGAATTTTTTATTTTATTTTATTTTTTATTTTATTTTATTTTGGGAAGGCTTACAGACTAATTACATTCTAAAAAACAATAATATAAAACTAAATTGCTAATTACAAGCCCCCACAGATAAATACAAAGTTATCAATCAAAAAGAAAAAATTCAAATGCCAGCAGGTGCATCTTGTACAAAAAATGGCTTTGCCAAGAGCTTCCTGAGTGTACTTGCATTGGTGCAGAAAAGGTCAATGCCTTCCTCACAACAAATTTCGTTAAAACTACGACTGGCTCTATGAAAATATGCATTACGCCTATAATTAGTGTTTGCATAAGGTACTTGAAGAAGTGGTCGCTGTCGCAACCCCATCTGATTAGTGCGAATCTTTAATTTTGAAACAAGTTCAGGACAGTCAATTGAACCATTTGCGATATTAAACAAGTAACATATATCATTTATATGACGTCTACGGTCAAGCGGTAGAAAATGGTACCTTTTACATCTGTGAGTGTAATCAACGGATACTTGTTTCGCCCTGTAATCTAGGTACTTTAGAAATTTTCTCTGTATGCCTTCAATACGAGACTTATAGATCCCATACTGAGGGTTCCAGACTTGTGACGCATATTCAAGGTGGCTGCGTACGAACGAACAATATAAGACTTTGATCGGTTTTAGTGATCGGAAACATGCTGCGGTCCTCATTATGAAACCAAGTGCTCTCGACGCTTTATTTACTATGCTATCAATATGCTGATCGAAGAGTAGCTTGCTGTCCTGTATAACCCCAAGATCCCTAATACTATTGACTTTGCCTATATTGACATTGTTCAGTTTGTATGTGCTATCAATTATCGACCTCTGGCGTGTAAAAATCATGTGAAAACATTTCGAAACATTCAATTCTAGCCTGTTACATCTACAGTATTCTTCAAATCTATTCAAATCAGCTTGCATCAGGTGCATATCAGATACGTTTCGGATAGTTTTATGAATCTTCATATCGTCAGCATAAAGTAAAATGTAACAAGTTTTAAAACAATGCTTCACGTCAGCAATAAAAAGAGTAAATAATAGGGACCCCAGAATAGAACCCTGGGGAACTCCAGATGGGACAGAATACCATTCAGATGTGTACCCCTGAAGCACCACAGCCTGCGACCTATTATCAATATAAGACGAGAACCAACGATACAAATCACCGTGTATTCCGGCCCTTAAAAGCTTTTCCATGAGAAGTGCGTGGTCAATACGATCAAAGCATTTACTGTAATCAGTAAAAATAACATCAACCTGTGTACGTTGTTCCATACCCTCGGATATAAATTCATGGGACAAAATTAAGTTAGATGTAGTGGAGCGCTTCCTGAGAAAACCGTGCTGCCCATCACCAAAGTTGCTTTTCACAGCATCGTATACATCAGTAAACACTATGCGTTCTAGGATTTTGGAGAACAGACATATCTTAGATATTGGTCGATAATTAGAGATATCCGACTTTTTACCTTTCTTGAAAACTGGAGTAACGAACGCTGATTTCCAGATTTTCGGAACTATACCTTCTGAAAGTGATCGCCTGAATAAAATACACAGTGGCACAACTAGGCTGTCGGCACAGTTAACAATAAATACTGGAGGTATGTGATCAGGACCACCAGATTTGGAAAGGTCCAAGGTCTTTAGTGACTTTAAAACTTGAGAATGCGACACACCAATTGAGCTGATGCATGACACATTATGTTCAACGCCAATGTGACTGGGAGTAGCTGGCACAGAGTCGGGTTCCTGGAAAGTTGAATGGAAATAGGCCGCGAACAAATTGCTTATCTCCTCACCTGTACTCGCGGTTTGGTCTGCATAATGCATTACTTTTGGAAAACTACCGGAGTTTCTTTTGCTCTTGACATACGACCAAAATGATTTTGGGTTCTCAATGATCGACGATTCAATTCTGTCCATGTATGTATTGAAACACGTTTTCTCCAAGTTAACTGCTCTATTCCGTAAAATAGAAAAAGAGTGGAAGTCTGACATATTACCGTACGTTTTGAACTTGCGATGATATTTATATTTCTCTTTTATTACTTTGATCAAAGCCGAATCATACCAAGGCGGATACGATGACTGTCTAACTTTCTTAATTGGGATATACTTATCTCTAAGCTCATACAATTTATTATAAAATAAATCAAGAGCACGATCCAACGAATTGTCAAACAAAAACTCATTCCAGTTGATTTGGTCGAGTTCAGATTTAATAGCCGCGTAGTCACCCCTAGAAAATACATACTTCGTAGTCAATTTATCAGTTAATTTGTGAATCTCAACAAAATCGGCAGTAATCGTTAATGGTTTATGATGGAGGTCAACCGGTAATGCTAAAGGATCGTGACATTCAGTAACATTGACAGAGTCGTTAGAAAAAACTAAGTCTAGTAATCTAGCATTGTTGTTTCTTTCGCCGTTATATTGGGACAGGTTAGAAGTGAGAACCCCATCAAAAAACTCTCTCAAATGATGATATGATACATTTTGCGGGATCAGTTCAATACCGTCAGAATTTGTCCAGTCTACATTATTACCAAAGTTAAAATCACCCATAATAATGAATTTATCCAATGGGTGGGTTAAGATCAAGTGGTTAAAATTAATACTAAAATTATGTAATTGATTATAATATGAATTGCCAAGGTTTTCTTTACAAAGATAAACAACACAAATGTGTAAATTATAATTTACCTCAGGCCTAGATCTTTTTAAGATGAGAGAGACCCAAATGTCTTCGGCAGAACTTCGCCAATCATGTCGTTCTACAACAGTAAGGTCACTTCTTA
This sequence comes from Antitype chi, assembly GCA_947359405.1. Taxonomy (NCBI): domain Eukaryota; kingdom Metazoa; phylum Arthropoda; class Insecta; order Lepidoptera; family Noctuidae; genus Antitype; species Antitype chi. Next base: position 12,666,735 of record OX375811.1, on the reverse strand, counting down.
CCGCTATCAAAACGCCACCGCCCCGCTTTTGAGAGGTTCTAGAGTAATCGCGATCACGCCTCCACACCAAATAACGACCATCAAATATCTCCCCACTATAGATATCATCCACAAGCCACGTCTCCGTAAACACAATGACATCATATGCACTAAGAGATATTTTATGAAATATATCGTTCGTCTTCGTACGCAGTCCACGCACATTCTGATAATAAACATTAAGATTAGCCATCACTAGTAATAAACACAGCACGGGTGAATAAACAATTAAAAAGGGCGAACAAAATTAAGTTATGCGCTAAAGAATGTAAACAGTATTCTTTTTCTTGATAAAGTAATATTACGGAGGTAGCAGGCAATGACTTACAATAATCTATTAAGCACAGCAGAGCACTGTGTCCAAACATTAATAACTTCAAAACGCATAAGCCAAACGAGCTTTGAATGCAAACAAAAGGTGACGAACGGTGGCAAGATAAGAATCGCTTGCAGCGTGAAGTGGTAATAACACACATAACAGTGTTTTCGAAATTAGACCATAATCTAAACGCAATTAGGTCGTGATTACATGGACATAATAGTTTTATATAAGTGTTTTTTGTGAATAAGTTACTCATTAACACCGTGCAATAACACAGAACAATTAGGAAAACGCAAGTAGCACACAACGGCTTGCGGTGCTCAAACTGTTTATGTGCACAACTGACAAAATATGTAAACACTGTTGTATTAAGGTTAATACTTATTATTAGATAATTTTTGAGAGGTCCTTTTCTGATTTCACTACCATTACTGGGGTGTTGTCCATTTTTCTCACATGGATTTTTGAGTGCTTGACCCATACATATTGAAAACCCGTTTCGGACGCCAGTTTTTTCGTTTTAGATAGCAGCATTTTATTTTTAGTAGTTAGGTGGTCATTTATATATATCCTCTGATTTCCAGCTAATCCAATTAAGTTGGTTGATAGCGGCGATGTCTTGGAAACATATCTGGCTGCAGCAACAAAATCTTCCTTAACGTAACGATTGCAGAACGAAACAATTACCGGTTTTATGTGATCTTTTTCGCGCGTAGGCACTCTAGTAATAAAGTTGATCTGACTTTTGGCGACGGGATAATTAATTTTCGCACCAATACTGGAGATAATTTGAAACAAGTTTTCATTATTAGATGGCGACAAACCTTTCACTTCCACATTGTTCATTCGCGACCATTGATCCTTGTTGTCTGAATCTTCTTCCAGTTTGTCCAGACGCACCTGAAGTTGATCCACCTGACCCTGAACCTTTTCTAGCTGAACAACACGCTGCTCCATGTCACTCATCCTTCCATTAAACTCCTTAACAACTTCACTGAACTGCTGGTTTAGAGAGGATTTCAAATCGGCGAATTCACTCCTAAGTGCCAGGATTTCGTCTTTCAGACCTTCCAATGGATCCAACTTCGCAGCCAGCGCTCGAATCTCCAGTAACACTGCCGATTCCGGTTCTAACCTCGGCAACACTGGTGAACTAGTTGGATGAAGAGCACTCGTCTGTTTGCATTTCATGCATCGCCATGTTAGCTTCCTGTCTCCCAGCTTGCGGTGGCCAGCTTCAGTGATGCCTGCACATTGGAAATGCAACTCGTTTTGGCATACTGAGCAACGCACTCCATCAGTCAGCTGATCATCACAGATACTACACTTCTTCGGGACATCCATTATTTATTTTTAAGTTTTATGATTCTAAAGCCCTTTGAGGAAAAAGTAACTTTGAGGAACACTGGTTGGCTATTAAAAATCGACCGCAGGTCAAGTTAAACGCTACCGTAGCCAACAGGGCCTACGACGAGACTGAGAGTGCCGAGTGCTCAAGAGTGCCGAGTATATCACTCAAAATGTCTGCCCACTTCCCACCATTTTACTTGCTTATGATTGGTCGAGAACTGTCAAAGTATCGACCAATCACATGAAGTCAATACAACTACATTTAATCTTAAAAGTTTATAGACATGATTATAAATAGTCAACAAACATATATAATTATAGGCATAATTTATAACAGCTCGGCCATCCGACTTCCAACGAGTCCCTCGTTGATATGTAAAAAACATTACAACATCATATCTAACTTATAAATGTAACATATTGAACATAAATTATCTCATTCGTCTTTAATTAATCATATCTTAAGTTCAATTATTTTACAATAGATTTACTCATTATTAGTTTGTATCACAGAGTACATTTTATATTGGTTTGTATTTCAAAGCGAAGCGGTCAGAATGTCAGATGGACGTGACAATAGGTTTTGGTAATAACAGTTCAAGGCTAAAACATTATAATGCAGTAAGTAGTACCCAAGGTAGTAGTACCTCCTGACCATGTTCTATTGAAGTAGTCATGACGATGTAGAGCGAATAAATGATTCAATAAAATTAAGTATTTAGTAAGCTATTTGCCTACTAACATATAATTAAAAAATATTCATCCGTTAGGCGATTTTTCATTATCCTGCCTGTTATGTTGAGGAACATTAATATTTTGAACTATATATACATACTTAAGTATATACCTACTTCAATGTGATTATCCAATGTGTTTCAATAGTTTCTATTCTATTCTAGGTTTAAAGGTTCGTTTAATATCTGATAACAACACGGACACGTCAACAACGTTAATATTTTTCCTATCTCTTATTTCCCGTATTTATTAACCGACTTCAAAAAGGAGGAGGTTATCAATTCGTTCCCCGATTACTCGAAGATGGCTGGACCGATTTGGATTTTGTTTTTTTTGTTTGAAAGGGTATACTTCCCAGGTGGTCCCATGATCATCAAGTCAGGATCTGATGATAGGGTCCTGGAGAAATAGAGAGAACTCTTCAAATTTTATAGGCACACAAAGCGATTTAGGTATTTTTTGGAAGAATACTTTCTCGTAGTGGTCTCATTTCAATTTGGTGAAGATTTGATGAAGAACTTTGGAGATAGGCAACGGAACTCCTCAATAAATGATAGCAAATGGACTGGGTTTGCTGAAATCTCATCTCTGTCTATTGCTTACACCAGTTCATAACATAACATCACGCCTGTATGCTGTGAAGGGGTAAGCACATGTGCACCACTAAAAAGTGAAAAATTTTTTGAAAGTGAAAAAGTTTTTTTGGAAGTCGGTTGTTTTTTTTTTTGGAAAAAGTTTTTTTATTTCTGTGAGTCGCATGTGTACAAATCTCATTAGAAATAAATTAACGAATAAAAACGTTATAATGAAAAAAAAAATACACAAACCAAAGAGTCTAATAATAATAATGGGAGACACAAACCCAAAACCACCAACAATGACAGCTGTCAAAGCCGACCTCAGAGAAATAAAATTCATTTATATAAGCTGTAAGCTTTCTTTAAGGGTGTCGGTTACCTGACACGCCTAGCATAATCTATCTTATATCGGCAGTAGGTGTATGTATTGGTCCATGACCTTGACCAGTAGATATACCCACTAATGCACCAATTGCTAAAATGGGAGGCATCCGTTACCTGATACCTCTCACCAACTCATTAGTACGTGACTAACCAATGAATCGGTATTTACTAGTCCATGACGTTGACCAGCAAATATTTCAGCCATTTGTACATGGAATAATTTAGATGATACCTACATGACATTAATCATCGAAACTTAAAACCACATTAAAGTTCAATTATTTTACAATAGATTTACTCTTAAATTACTTTTGGTCTGTAAGCTTTCTTTAAGGGTGTCGGTTACCTGACACGCCTAGCATAATCTATCTTATATCGGCAGTAGGTGTATGTATTGGTCCATGACCTTGACCAGTAGATACACCCACTAATGCACCAATTGCTAAAATGGGAGGCATCCTTTACCTGATACCTCTCACCAACTCATTAGTACGTGACTCTAACCAATGAATCGGTATTTACTAGTCCATGACGTTGACCAGTAAATATTTCAGCCATTTGTACATGGAATAATTTAGATGATACATGACATTAATCATCGAAACTTAAAACCACATTAAAGTTCAATTATTTTACAATAGATTTACTCTTAAATTACTTTTAGTCTGTAAGCTTTCTTTAAGGGTGTCGGTTACCTGACACGCCTAGCATAATCTATCTTATATCGGCAGTAGGTGTATGTATTGGTCCATGACCTTGACCAGTAGATACACCCACTAATGCACCAATTGCTAAAATGGGAGGCATCCTTTACCTGATACCCCTCACCAACTCATTAGTACGTGACTCTAACCAATGAATCGGTATTTACTAGTCCATGACGTTGACCAGCATGGAATAATTTAGATGATACATGACATTAATCATCGAAACTTAAAACCACATTAGCATTACTTTTTATTGTGATATCGACATCTCATAGTTCTTTAAATGTTCATGTTAGAAATACACAATGTAATTGACAGCAAATGATCTGATTCGGTGTTCTTATCTACCTGCTTATTTAATTCTATGTACAATATTCATCTTTATTAACACCAATGAATTGACAATACATCTAATTACAATCCTTTACATTCAGATTCACAATCTTTAGGCTTGGATTCACAATCGGTTGATACGGGTTCGTTAAAACGGATCCATGGGAATATTTTATCAATGGCCACCACCGCCTCGTACCTCTTACTAGTATTTGTGAGGGGTGTGTCCTCGACCACAAACCTATCGTTGGGGAGCTCCTTCTTAATTCTGTAAGGGCCTTTACACTTAGGTTCGACGAGCTTCTTAGATTGCCCCTCTATTCCCGTCACAGCTCTTACTACTCTAACCAAATTACCTTCTTTGAAACGCATTCCCATTTTTCTGTACCTATCCTACCGTTCCTTGTCCTTGTCCTATTGTATCCTAATAAGCTCACCGGCTGTAGCCCTAACATCGTCCAGACTCTCCCCGGCCTCGTACGTAACTTCGTTTATTACGTCGTTTAACAGACGTTCAGATGGATTGGTTAGATTTCGCCCGAAAAGAAGCTCCGCTGGAGAACGACGTCAGATTCTGTCTTTACTATTTTGACCGGAGGTCTTTCGGTGAGTGTGGCCTAGTAGTATAGGGAAATTTATTAAATAATCTACTACCAATATCTCCACGTGATTTTCTACTACACCCTAAGCTTCGATCGTGACGTTAGCCTTTCCAAGGGGTTTATATGCCACGTTACCTACTCCTCTTAATAGTGGCGCTTCTCCTACCTTCCAGTCTCGTCCTAAACGCTGAGATTCACTGAGACGGACCAAAGTACCCTCGCTTCCCAAATCTACGAGTCATTCTGAAAACCACCCATTTATTTTAATAGGCATTCTATACTTGGCACTTGAATCGCCTGTGTTCTACAATATTGCTTTTGGTTTATCGTTGGTGCTTTGCTTTGTCCCAGAGCACTCAGTGTCTTTATGTCCTATTAAATTACATTTAGAGCATTGAATCCTTGGTTTTGGGCAACGAAAGAATGGGTGACCGGGTTCTTTACAGTTGTAGCAGACCATATTAGATGCGGTTGACGTCCGGGAACCGTGTTCTACTCTGTTGCCGGTAAATATGTTATTTTGTGATCGCCTATCTCTATCCTTATCTTTCTGCTGCTCGTTTGTGGACCTATCTTGACTTATTTTTATTGTCTTTAAAAATTTAAGAAGCATTTCCGGTTCCGAAAACTCAGCTCCTTGTGCTCCCAACCTAACACCACGATCTTCTATACCTGCTATGATACAATCAACTGCACGTTTTCCTGATATTTCGCAACGATTTAGAAGATTCATTTTAGTATAATAATATATTTCTAACGACTCCCCATAACGAACCTTTTTATTCAGCATCTCCGTCAGTAAGTCTGCATAATTATCCCTAGTTGGAAAAGATTCCTTCAGCTTTAACTTCCACTCCGGCCAAGAAAATAGTAGCGAGGGTAGACCCTGATACCAGGATTTAGCTACCCCTGTTAATTTCGGTAAGGCGTAGTGGACTACTTGTTTATCGTTCCAACCATAGATCTGTGCACATTCATCAACCTTATGAAGCCACGTATCAACCGTTTGTTCCTTACATAATGGGTCAAAATCAGGAATTACATTATTTAACACAGGATACCCATCGCGATTGCTTGTATCATTCATACCCTTAAGTGCAGTAATAAAGTTCTCAATAAACAGATTGTTATTCAACTCATGCTCACGATGTGTTTCTTTACGGGATGGTGTACGAAGGCGAGAAGTTCTGCTCCTAGGTGAATGCCCGAGCTCTGCGTGGCACGTCTCGTGCCGCCCTGGAGTGCGCGACCGGGTCCTGGAGCGGTTAGCACGACGACTTGCCTTTCTTGAAAAGTGTGGTCGGGAAGTAGACCGACTAATCGTCGGTCGCGATCGTCTTCCTCTCGATCGCCTGGACCGCAACCGACGGCTTCGGCTGCCACAATTTTCGTCAGGTGAACGCGTATGCCTTCGACCCCGGCTGCGGCTTCGAGTTGCATCACGACATCGAAGTGGCGGCGTCAGCAACTTGCGAGGGGTCCGTCTAGGTCCATCACGTTCTCTTCAAGAACTAGACCCATGTTCATCCATGTTCTCGCGGCGTTTTTTTGGTACGCCAAATACTTAAGCGTGTCTCCGATCTTTTTGTGGGCACTAGGCTGCTTAATCCCACTTCTGAGATGTGAACCGTACTGGCTCAATACTCAGAAGTAAGGACTTGGAATATAAAAACACTCGTTAGAGACTTTGAAATCCACCTTTATTACTAAAGTTACTATGTAGTATACAATACAAGTGTCTAGCCCAGGTGTCTCGACACGAATGCTCAAGAGTGCCGAGTATATCACTCAAAATGTCTGCCCACTTCCCACCATTTTACTTGCTTATGATTGGTCGAGAACTGTCAAAGTATCGACCAATCACATGAAGTCAATACAACTACATTTAATCTTAAAAGTTTATAGACATGATTATAAATAGTCAACAAACATATATAATTATAGGCATAATTTATAACATTAAGTTTTGTGATTGAGGAAAAATTAAAATATTAGTTAATTGTTGAATACTTACTAAATATAATTTAATTTGAAGAACATTGGTGCCGATTCTGTTGGCACAAAATTCTCTAAACTAAACTAAAAATCACCAAAATTTAGTTTATTCTTGTCAAACGACGATTTCCTATTCTGAAATTGACTAAAGTGACACAACTTAACTATAATTTAGTTTGACAGCACTAAGATTGCACTGAATTATTAGTTTAGTGAAGATGGTAATTTTGCTATTCTGAGTTTGCCATTTTTCACTAAAAATTTTGACTATATTAATTTTTCTAACAAAATCTGACTATTTTTAATCGCGATTAAAAACGTGTGGAATAAAACTAGTGGTCATAAACTAAAATTCACACCAACACTTCGACTTGAGGTGCAAAAACAGTACTGATCTTTTTTTTCTTTTCGTTTGTTTATATCTCGAAAATGGTGTGTCCTATCGCAAAAATGATGATAATTTCGACCCCCTTTAATAAACCCGCAAACCCCATAATCACAACATGTTGGTAATATTTTTTTTTATTTTCCAAACAATAAGTTAAAAATTCCATATAAAAAACGTCGAGGCTGCCCCCCTGCGCACGCTTCATTCAGCTCTTAAAAAAAATCATTGCGTAGGGCACACAAATACCACGTTGCGAAGCCAAAAGAAAAAAAACACCACCTGCAGGATTGGCACGACAACCGTAGAGATGCGTTTTGTCGACGGAAGACTAGACAAAAATGACGTTTCCGTGTAGACAGTTGTCAATTTTTCACCGAGAAACGTAGACAAGCGATTTCTATTCTACAGTAGAGTAGAAATAGAAAGCGTCATGCTAAGCCTGCAGGAATCGCGATTGTCAAATTCGATTTTAGTTGTGTCAAAATTATTTTTTAGTTTAGAGATTATTTTTTGCAGAATAGCTTTAAGATTCTCATAGTCAAAAGTAAGGAATTTTAGTGATAATTTAGTTAGTTTAGTTCGGTGTACAACAGAATCGGCACCAGTGCTTCATTTAATGATAATTTTATAATAATGGTAAGTCATTGTGAGTAATATTATTTTTTCTATGAGTCTTTTGCTGTGTGGATCATGGATAAGTTTGTAGGTTATGTAATGTACCTATTGAGCTTTTTATAACATGGATAAGGTTGTGTCAAGCTTGAATGAAAGGTTTATTCGAATAAAATCATGTCATGTGCATGTGTAAGTGCATCGCGTACCTATAATAACTTGATCATGGAATTTATGTTTTTTTAAACTTTTGAATCTTAAAACTAACTTTACCTACCTATATTTTGTCAACTAATGAAAATTATTTTTATTTATAAATCTCAAAGATACTCTTAAATCCTATTTTGGGTCAGAGCATTTATTTAATTTTGCGTAGAGACAATACCTTAACCAACTTTTTATTTTTGTGCTATTGCCTAAAGTGGTCAAAACTATTTATAGCAAAAAAATATTATCCCACTTTCTAATAGGTGAATAAAGCTTGTTTTATTTTTTTAAAGTGTCTTTTTTGGTGTTTACCTATATATGTATTTGTTATGTTTTGTTGGTGACAGGGTGAAAATACTGATACGAAACTTCCTAAGTGTGTAGTTTTTCTACCATCGAAGTTTGTGATGATGATTTATACCCAAATATAAAGACATTTCTCAAAATTCTGGCAACTCTTCCCATAAGTGGTGCGACAGCAGAGCGATCCTTTTCTACGCTTAGGCGTGTCAAAACATGGTTGAGAGCTAACATGTTAGAAGAGCGATTATATCACCCGGAAATAGTACCAGACATCTCAAATATTATCACCAGATTCGCAAATACAAAAAGACGACTTCCATTTGTTTTATAGGTGATGTATAAAATAAAATTGTGTCTTGTGCAATAATGTTTTTTTTTATTCCAGATACCATTTTTTTATTAGTGTAGTGAGTGACCCCCTCCAAATTTTCAGGCTACGACTGCGCCTGTAACACAGGCCTACAAAATAGATTTTCACAATTTAAAAAAAAAATCATATTCAAATAACTTCTCCCGCTCTAGGTGGAGCAGGAGTCAGACTTTTATTGACTAAAACCCACCCGTGTTCCCTCAGTTGCCTGTGTGCCAGGGCCGCGGTATCTCTTTCGAACAACCCGCACCCCCTAACATCTTCATAATATAGCACCACAGACAGCCCGCTTTGCAGGGGCTGCCTTGACGCCGAGGAATCAACCGCCATATTGCCGCATATATTGCCACTCCCTCACGTACGCCACCCTCTTCGCGAGCATTACTGCTTCGCAGAAGGAGGTGACGGCTATCCATGCACTCTCGCTCCGTACCATGGCCTGGATCAGGGCCGGACGCGAGAGATCGCCGCCAGCGATCGCCTCCACAAGGACACGGCGGTGCTCCGCCCAAGCCGGGCAGACCTCCACCGTATGCTCCACCGTGTCCTCAGAGCGATTAGTGGACCTTAAGCCTTTGATGTTCAACAGAAAAGAAGCTTCAAAAGAGCTTTATAAAGAGTAAGAAGACAAAATTGATGATGCATCAACAACGCGCTCTCTTTTTCAAGTCAAGCCAAACCCGAAAAGTTGTCGAGATCATACAAATTAGAACAATCTCAGGCTGAAATGAAAGTTATGCTGTTCTCATTTATAAGAAAATTCACTCCGCAAGCCGAGGACGAGTCTGAGTTTGGGTCAGACACTGACGAGAACTGTGCTCAAGAACCATCTCCTATTTCCGTCCTATACCCATCGATGCGGATCCGGAGGAAAATTTTGATTTTGCGCCCAAAACCAAAGAACAAGAGCCCGCCATCCCTGCCCCAAAACCCCACATCGCAACTCAAGGCACTGAGTTCCAGAGACTAGGAGTATATGACGCAAATAAGATACATAGATGCGCAAAAAGTGTTACATGCTTCGCCGGTCTTTAGCGCTTTGAAAACCAACACTGTCCTCGCAAAGCAAGCATCCCTGTCACCAGTGCAAGAACAATTGACGCGAGCTGATTATACTTTAGGCACAATTTTGCATGGTCTGCTATTAGAAAGGGATGCATTGGCTAGCATATCAAAGGGTCTTTCTGATAAACTTCCGTTGCTGAAGCAGGACCTAAAGTCTGCTTTTTGAGCGGGCGTCATCATTTGTAGCAAACAACCAAAATGATTTACCGATTTGCCTATCTAATATTCAGACAAAAACCCATAACTACTGCGGAGTCTAAAATTCTGAAGAGGGTTCTGGAAGCACAAAATAAATTTGAAAACGAAATTTTAGCTAGATTTTGCCAGAACCCTCGCAGGTTATTATTAAAATAAGGTGCAGTGCAGCACATAAAACTTGTCAGTCAGTAAATAAAAAGCATTTTTAGTTACTACAAGCGGCGGCAGAGCTGCAGCGGCGCTGCCGCTGCGTGGCTTTTAGCGGCAAATTTGAAAGCGCCCTTAATTTCCTACTACTTATTTTATTTATTTTATAATACAGGAATAAGTATATGTTTCATATAGTAACACAATTGTCCCAAGATTTCTCACAAATTACCAGAATAACGTGGAATTACACTGAAGCAGGCCACGGAAAAGGAGCCGCAGATGGAGTGGGGGCTGTAATCAAGAGAACAGCTGATTTTCAAGTAAATCATGGCACAGACATAACTAATATAGATAAATTTATAACTGTCTTGCAAGCACACACCAATGTAACAGTTATTGCTGTAAACGAAACTGATGTGCGGATAAGAGAACAGAAAATACCCAGTAAACTTGACACATTTAAGGGTACTCTTAAAGTACATCAGGTACTGTGGGAACTTCACTGTAATAGGTTAACTTTGAGAACATCTAGCTGTTTCAAATGCACGTGTGGGCAGATATGTGATCATGGAAAACATTTAGGTTTTATAAAAATACCACGTTCAGCCGCAATAACCATGAATCAGGACAAACACAAAGATCATGTCACTCTATTAGCAGCAACAAAGCATCCGACTCTTTGTGATGTTACAAATTTACCAACTCATCACAAAGTACTTGTGGCTGGGCCTTCAAACATAGAAATACTCTCCAACAAATTAATCCAAAAAAAAAAAAAACAGAAATTTTGTAGCTACCTACAGGTAGATTAATTACATCATTGATTATACAGGGTGATTGGAAGATGGGTGCAAAGCTTTAAGGCGAAGATAGTACAGACAATTTAGAACCATTTAAGCCATAGTTGTCTTAGACGAAGTCTTACCAAATATTTTTAACCAAATTTTTAAGTTTTTTTTTCGGAAATTCTCAAAATTTAATGTAAACTGCATAATTATGGCCAAATTGAATGATAAATGAATTCATTTTTAATTTTTTTATTAAAGTAATGTGTAAGCAATCAAGCAAAACATGTTTTAGGCTTCTGTGTCATTAGACATTTTTTTTACAGACATTTAAAGCTCAGAAAAAATAAAAAAAATGTACAATACGTCTTTTAAACCTTATTTAAAAAAAAAAATTGGTAAGAATTCGTCTAAGACAACCATGGCTTAAATGGTTCTAAATTGTCTGTACTATCTTCGCCTTAAAGCTTTGCACCCATCTTCCAATCACCCTGTATAATAACTGACTCAAAAATTTGATGAGAGAATTTGATTAAGTGTGAGAAGTTTGTCAAATTATGAAAAATCATTTAGGAGAACTATTGAGTAGTTGATTACCAAAAACTAACCAAAATTTGATGTGTGATGATTACGTGATAATTATTAAGAGTAAAATGCCTGATTATGGAAGCTAAAAAAATTAAGTACAATTTTACCTCTATAAGACTGATTACCAAAAAAACCTAACTAAATCTCAATTAATATAAAAATATGAAAATATCTATATTTTAAGAAAAAAAATGTGTAAGACTAATACTACTATTATAATACTTTTTATATTTCATAAACTGTTTATTTATTTGCTGTTGATTAATCATTAATAAAGTTGATTTCCTTAAATTTTATCGTATTTTATTGTCAATTCATATATAAAGTGTCATCACCATACTCTCGAAGTCATCACCATCCAAGTATAAATCATCGCCATACCACAACTGTCAACACCATCTCACCTCTATTTATTTAAATGCTGATATCTTCCGATTTACACTTAAAAATTTAGTCTACATTTTATGAGCATTATAGTTAGCCAGCGATGATTTTATCTAGTTTTACTAGCATCCCAACGTGATTTCAATTTTTTGAATTTTTTGTTCGAAGAAATTTTACTTGTGTAAATCCACCCTGCCGTGCTCCCCACTACGAGTGGAGAGCAAGACGAAACATCTAGTTTATAAACAGTCAACAGGGGTGGACGTGTTTTGCGCGAATTTATAAACATAGAGGTAGTGTGGTCCAACAACCAAAGGAGAATGCGCAAATTTCATAGAAAATTACCCCAGCACCGGCGCAAAAGGAACCTATCTCAGATGGTTGTACATTTCATGTGTATAAGAAATAAATATATGTGATCTTTCTAATCAGTGGCTTACATAAAAAAAAAAATATGTTTCTTGGCGTGAATTTTATGTAACGATATTAGCTAAAATCGAGTAAAATATAAAATAATGGCTACAAAATCATTTACATTTCAATTCTAGGTGGTCATAAAAAGTATATTTTTGTACTAGAAAGGAATTTGTAATTTTTAAATACCTACAAGACGGCAGAACATTTGGATTGTTTAAAAAAAAAAGAATTTTATTGCTTGCCAGCTTGCTGCAAACGTGACGGACTCGCTGCTATTGCCGTCTCGCTCTTTTTGTTATATTAGAGAGAGAAGAGTAGAGACGCCACGGGCACAAGTCGCTTTGTTTGAATCATGATATACACTCGGCCACTCGCTGTCGCAGTCTTCACTTCGCTTACGTTCGTTGTGCTCTGTGTTTTTTGTTATTTTATAGGATTTTATTTTAACGACAACTTGGCTTTTATCTCATCGGACCTGAAAGTGCTAAACGATTGGTTGTTGATATGGAAGACCATAATCATTGTGTTGTGTGTCATCGACCACTTCGGCGAATACGTAGACACGTTCTTAATGTTAATTTTTTACAAAATCGTGCAAACTTCGTGGAACATATCGTACGTAACATGGAACCATCACACGAGGTAAGAATCTGTCAAGTACATATTTACATACGATTACAGTTTCTTAAAATAAGATGCAACTGTTAAACATGTACAGGATAATAATAATTAAGCGCATGAATAGGTTCTTATGTGTGTATGTTTGGTCTGGGTATTTTCTATGTATCTATCATACTTAATATTTGGACCCATTTTTGCAAACTAGAACCAACCCACAGTTTGGGTGAAATTGAGCTTAGTACATAGATGGCGCTCAAATCAAGCATTCTAGCTTTTAAAAAAAAATGGTTCGTTTTTACCGACTAACAACAGAGATACAACACTGTCACTTGCGGAACCAACCCACTTTGGCCAACTTTTATTAAACTGTAAAGAACTATTCGGCATGGTCCCCTAAACACTTATTAAAACTAATTGTTAAACAGACCCATGATCCTTGGTACCTTTACAACTTAAGTATTTTAATTATGCAAACCAGAACCAATGTCCGTTGGTTCCATCTGGCAGAAAAAGCTACAATATTTTTATAACCAAATAGAACCAAGAGAGTTTGGTTCTTGTTTGCATAATGCAAATTATGGTAGTCTTGAAGGAACCATGTAGCATAGTTCTTAATGGTGTTAAAATTCAGCAGTATTTAAATAAAAATAAAAGATCCATGTGGCATAGTTCTTAATGGTGTTAAAATTCAGCATTATTATACAAGAATAAAAGATCCAGTCCTATCGCTGGTACCTATAATATAATGATATTTGTGTTTTCTGTGACAGTAAAAATAACAAAACGTGATTTTACTTTTATAATATTTCATTTTCTCACGTACATATATACATAAAATACGTACATAAAATTCACTACTGAATAATATTTTTGCGTTTGAATTTTTGGTATTGGATACACTAAAAGGAACACTGGCAACACTAAATTAAAGATATGAAACAGGCAAAAGATGACCCAACTATAGAAACTATTACTTTTGATTTACAAAAGACGTTGCCTCTTCCGAGGATATCCACAAATATTGTTTTTTATAAAAGACAGCTATGGGTATATAATCTGGGTATCCATACAGGCAGTAATGACCAAGCGCATTGTAATGTGTGGGTGGAAGGGGAGGCAGGCAGAGGGTCGCAGGAAGTCGGTTCATGTTTAATAAAAAATATCACAGAAAAATTAAAAGATGGTGTTGAGAGTCTCTTCCTCTGGAGTGACTCCTGTGGGGGTCAAAATAGAAATATTAAACTGACCCTAATGTTGAAAGCATTATTGAATGATCATCCCACTCTAAAAGAAATACATCATCGATTTTTAGAATCTGGCCACAGCTTTTTACCAAATGATACGGATTTTGGCCGGATAGAGTGCTCTCTTAAGCACCAGCAACGATTGTATACCCCAGATGATTACATAGAGATCATGAAAAACTGTCGAAAAGTTAAACCAATGACACACAGGCTTACCAAAGAAGACTTTTGTCTTCACGCAATTTAGAGACAAAAATAACAAACAGAAAGAAGGCAGTAGATGGATCTAAAATAAGTTGGCTGGATACCAAAGAAATAGTGCTTAAAAAAGAAAAAATGTACTCTATTTTTATGAGAAACAATCTGGACGATGAGTTGAAGGAAGTTAATATAAAGAAAAGTATCAGAAGTAGGAGCGTGATAACCAAAAGTGATAGGTATGGACTTACTTTGGCCTACAGGCAAAGCCATATCTGAGGCTAAGCTGTCAGATATAAAAAGTATTCTGCATCTTATACCAAACGACGCAAAAGATTTCTACAAAACCTTGACAAGTACAAACATAGAAGACGATATCGACGGCTTGACCGGGCCTATCGATTTTGAGGTAGAAGGCGATGATAATAATAGTGATGCTTAGTTTTAAGGGTTTTTGCTTCCATTGTTCTATAATACTTGTATTGAAAATGATTCGATAACTAATAAATGGCATTAAAAGTATATTTTATAAAGAATTACTTTCATTTTTAGAAATATCACAACTATTAAATCTTACATCCATTTTACAAGAAGGAACTCAGCAACAAAATATGTTTTTGCAAGAAAGAACCAACCGGGTTTTTAACAATTTACTCTAAACTATAACTTCATAAAATGTATAAATCTGATATTCTTAGATAGGCTACAGTATCCCACATATGGTCAACAAGTATTCATTCATTAATATCCTATGTATGCATTTTGCACACTCTGTTTACAAAAGTGTCGTTTTCTCGAAACCAGCCTGCTGTGGGTTGGTTCTTGTTTGCAAAAATGGGTCCATTTATGGGTGATTATAAAAAAAGTTAGGTATGTTTTTATCCGTTGTCGTAGTTAATATCAGTTAAGTCTAGATAGCGTTCTGTGATATGCTCCAAGCTACTTACTTACCTATTATATATTTAAACCTATTACCGTCTAGTCTTACTTACTATAACTGGTACAGAAGGCGCATTCCGCATTTTAGGTATGAAGCTACAAGTATGCGGCAGCCTATTCTTGTCAGGTTGTCAGGCCAATTCAGTGAACGTAACGTAGTCAGAAGATAATAATATAAAAGTTATGCAATAGAAAGAGAGGCAACTTCTAGGTGAATATAACTGTAGGTAATTAGCGCTGTGCGACCCTGAATTGCACTTTATTGTGTCGTAGCAAGAGTCGCTTTTTATTTACCTAAATGGTTTTGCGGAGAGAACCATCTGTACTAATCTGTGTAACTGGCGATACGTAAATGCAAAAGTTTATTTGAGCTTATAGTATTTTTTTTTAATTATTATAATATTAAATTATGAAACCTTACAAACCCAATGTAAAACCAAACTTACTTTTTTTTAGGTAACAAAGACCCATAACATAAATACTTTAACGCCTAACATACATAATTATAATAACATTTAAACTTGTGTTACAGTCTGTCAAGAAAGTCATGAAAAGAATGTTTTGGGAACTACTGCTGTTCCTAATACTGGCAACACTGAATAATTGTCGAACTGAGTACCTATACTGTCAAATCGTAGCTTTGTGATGGTTATTCTCTAATATTATTGTGCTATTTCGAGTGTTTTTAATTGTGTGATCGTTTAAAGACAAAAATGAATCGGAATGTTTATAAGAGCGGTGCGAGACAAATTATATTTAAAGTTTTTCAAGAGTGTATGGCCGAATTTCAAGCTGGGACGAGCAAAGACGATGTTTACGGTCGAACAGCAAAATTAACCGGTACGTAAATATTATGATAGGTTAAACACAGTAAAGGAAATATATTCTTTTGACAATCTTCTGTTTTTAAGTATAATTTCTCTATTTAAATCATTGTTTATATTTCGTTGAGGTTATAAAATTTACCTACGATTTATTATACTACTACTGAACGGTTTTGATCCTTTTGGGTTATTTATTTAGATGATTAAAGTATTTGTTATTTAACATGTTTTTATTGATTTCAGGTGTTTCCGAAAGCACAATTCGGCGCATAGTGGACGAAGGCTTAAAGAATGGAGGTAAATTTGTAACGCCTGGAAAACACAGGAAAGGACGACCTACAAAATACGTCGATGACTTCGACCTATGTGCCATTCGTCAAAAAGTTCAGTTTTTCTACACAGTGCAGAAAGAAGTTCCTACATTAAGAAAACTATTGGCAGTGGTGAAGGAAGATTTAAATTTTGATGGCAGCCATGAACTCCTTCGAAAAATTTTAATTTCAATTGGCTTTAAATATAAGAAATGCCAATCAAATAGACTAGCTCTCATCGAAAAACCAGCAATTGCTTCAAAACGTGAGTATTATTTAAGGCACATCCTTGAAAATAGAAGAATGCCTGAAGAGCTCCAAAAAAATATTATTTATTTAGATGAGAGCTACATACACGAGTCCTACAAAGTAACTAAATGTTGGCAGTCTACTAATATTGCTGGTGTCCAACAAAATGTGTCTAAAGGGAAAAGGTGGATAATTGTGCATGCTGGAAGTGAGAAAGGTTTTGTGCCTAATGCACTTTTAATATTTTCTGGTAAAAACAAGCATGAAGATTACCATTCCGAAATGAATGCTCAAAATTTTATAAAATGGGTAACTGAAAAGTTATTACCCAATATATGTGAACCATCAATAATTGTGATGGATAACGCACCATATCACTCCATTATAACAAACAAGGTATACTATTTTCTCTTTGTATTACATTATAACTACCCATCCATTTTTAATTTGAATTTGAAATTCAAGTACTAAATTAAGTTTTTTTCCCCAGGCTCCTACATCGGCATCAAGAGTTGATGCAATTAAATTGTGGCTTCTGGAAAATAACATTCCATTTGATGAAACATTGCGGAAACCATCCTTATTGATGCTTGTAAAAAAACACAAACCTGAACCGATATACTACATTGATGAACTTTTAGGTGAAAATAGTCATACAGTGGTAAGGCTGCCTCCTTACCATTGTGATTTAAACCCAATTGAATTGGTTTGGGCTATAGTAAAAAGGCGAATTGCACAAAAGAATGTTTGTGGTCAAAATGTTGCAAAGTTGGCTGAAGAAGCATTCCAGTCAGTGACTCCACAAGAATGGAAAAACTGTGTTGACCATGTCATCAAAATTGAAAAAGAATATTTTGCCCGTGGAGGAACTCTCTATGATGCTATAGACAAATTTGTCATCGCAGTGAGCGATGATAGTTCTAGTGAATCGGAAGAGTCAGAAGTGGACGAATTAAATTATGCAGGAGTTTCAGGCAACATTTCGGGAGTCGAATACCTCGACTCTGATTATGTGAACTCGGATTAATAAAGAAATATTTATTAAACTCTTAACATTTTTTTTTGCAATTACTCTTATATCGATATTCATTTATTTATTTATTAATCACAAAATTCCATCAACGTCATGTTGAGATGGCAGCGCAAAGAGGCAGGCCCATCATCGAACATTATTCTTTGTGTTAGATAAATGTTAGCAAATGAAAGGACGAAAACAAGGGTTGGGCAAAACAAATATTCTTATTACACACACATCTATTATTTTCTAATTTACATATTTATCTAAAATCAGGTAATAAACATCACAAACAAACTAAAGAATACTTAAATATTAGGCTCCAGTTACAATATTATAAGTCATTTGAATGGAAATTTGTTGGAAGAGGAATGTTGTTCACCACTACCAATGAAAGTCAAAACTCTTTTTTTTTTACACTCTGAGTGTCAGATAGCTATCTGCCAGGTTATCTACTTGACAGTAAAGAGACCATAATAATAAATCAGTAATTACTATTTTATAAAAAGAAAAGTATTAAAACCTTTCGGTCGAAATATATAGGGATACCATACAATTAATAGTGGCGCCCTCCCTTTTTTTCATGGCTTTCTTGACAGACTGTACACATGTTGTGTTGTTAAAGCTTAAGACTATGTTAGTGGCACTTCACTTTGCACTAGATTATCTTTGAGCTGTCCTGTGGCACTTGCCCGCAGAAGCAACGAAACACCAAGTCCTGCGGCCAAAAAAAGTGGTGTATGTACACGTATGGACGTGTACACATCCATTACATGTTAAACAAGTTTATGTGTCAATAATATTGAATGTATATTGACTCAATATACATTATAGAACTCGAAAGCCACTGAAACATTTGTTAACGTCTCTTTTGCTTTTTGTAGGTGCCATTCGACGGTACGCGATCAATATGCCATCCATGCTGGCATAGAATTGACTCCATATCAAATGAAGATGGACCAGCTATGCCTGCCAATCCAGTACGGGTTAGAGCTTCGATACCTGTTCCCGAAATGGCTCGAGCTGCTAATACATCTCGGCGATGCATCATAAACCACTGTCAAAACGTACTATTACGCCAACTACCAAATTCTATTAAGGTATACCTTCTCAGCTATTTGCACTTTTACATACCAGATCGTGCTCGGATCTGCCAGCGACATTTGACAACCATAACTATGGAAGATTTGACACTACACATAATGCATCAACAACATGATTTTAATGCTGACAGTTTTATCGACATTGTAAACATATACACACGTGCCCTTGAAACAAGGAAATCTTTATTTGATGATATTAACGAGATGTCGGAGGATGAGCTTAATTTTTGGACTGGATTAAATCATGATAAATTCAATCGTCTTCTGGATCAAGTTCCGTCACTACGACAACAATCTAATTCACCAGAAGTAGACTTGGGCGTATATTTGAGCAAGATTAGAACAGGAGAACCAAGCTCCAGGCTGAGTTCTATTTTCAGTGTATCAAGAAGAAGCATAGACAGAAAAATCCACTTAACCAGAGCATGTTTACTGGCCGATTTTGTGCCACTGCACATAGGGCTCAATCATATAACCCGGAACGAGATAATAGAAA
The DNA here is from genome assembly GCA_947359405.1 of Antitype chi. Lineage (NCBI taxonomy): Eukaryota > Metazoa > Arthropoda > Insecta > Lepidoptera > Noctuidae > Antitype > Antitype chi. The sequence goes on along the minus strand of OX375811.1, from coordinate 12,647,223 downwards.
GAAATAGAATTCTTCCGAACTACATCTTTGGAAGTGTAGAGTCTCCAAAAGCCATCATTATATTAGATGGCACTTACCTGTTCATTGAAAAAAGCTCTAACTTTTTGTACCAGCGACGCGATATGACGCACCTACACACCTACAGCTTACATAAATATAGAAACCTTATAAAACCATTTATAATAGTTAGTGCTGATGGTCATATAATAGATATAAAGGGACCGTATGCCGCTACAACCACGGATGCTGACATCATGAAAAAAATATTAGAAAATGACGACCTGCCGACTGAATACGGTGCTTTCAATTATTTATTTGAAGAGGGCGATATCCTAATATTGGATAGAGGTTTCCGAGATGCGATACCACTCATAGAAACCTATGGATATGATGCACGTATGCCCCCGACGAAACGACGAGGCGAAACTCAATTGACTACTATAGAAGCAAACAAGTCAAGACTAGTGACTATTTGTAGATGGGTGGTTGAAGCCGTTAATGGCAAGTTCAAAAGAGACTTCAAGATTTTCAGGCAAAGAATTTTCAATCGCGCCTCGCGTAATACTTTCAGTGATTTTAAAATAGCTGGAGCCATTATCAACTGCTTTCAAGAACCCTTTGAGGACAACCGATATACACCTGAATTCATGGAATCTATTAGATTGAACTTAAATAAACCGAATCTTCTGGCAGATTATATCGAAGCAAATAATATAAATCGACAAAGAGTCACATTTAATAGACTGGACGCTAATAACCAACATATGGATTTCCCTGAACTCACACACGAAGATTTAATTATAATTGCAATCGGAACGTATCACTTGAAGCTAGCGCGGTCTTACTGCAGCGAGCACATCAAAAGAACCGGAGTTTACGAAATTGAATATTATCGACATTCAGAGAGAGTTGTAATTAATAATGAGCAAAATGTTTTATTAAGATGCAAAATACAATCACGGCATGTGCGAAGCAAGATATATTATACATACATTTTGTATTGTACTGAGACACAGGGTCGGAGCGCCATAAAGGAGTATTATTGTTCTTGCATTCACGGCCGTCGAACACTAGGAAGTTGCGCCCATGTCATCAGTATTTTATACTACCTTGGTTGGGCCCGACACAATGAACAAGAATTTGAGCATCCTGCTGCTTTTTTAGACAACATTTTAATAGACCTGGAATTATGATCTAATATAATAAACGAATTCAATATCAAGTCTTGTTATTACTACCTACCATTTAAATATAATAACATAACATAACACAAGACAGTACACAAACATAACATATTATCACGCCTGTATTCCCCGAAGGGATAGGCAGAGGCTTGTGTACACCCACATTTCTCTAGTTATGTTTAAATCCCATGGAAAAGGGGGCGAGCCTATTGCCATCAACTAGTCACAAAACTAAACTGCGGCCTGCTACTGAGAAATTCTTAAGTATTATTTATTAAATACACAGTACAAATATATACATTTCTATACTTATATAATATGTATACGGTGTAAACTCCACGTACCGTCACTCGATTTAACGACAAACTCTCTAAAGCGTCGAAATCAATCGACTTTGGTTGGTTTAGCTTGTCTACCATACAATGATACACTCTACATAGCATCACACTCACTCTCAATAACGACAACAATTGAGTAATAAAAAGTACCTTTTAAGTTCCTAAAATTATTACAAACTGCGCAGCTGCGTACATTTTTTTGTTGCTTTGTTATCTTAGCCCACAATAAACTCTACTGTCGGCATCATATATCCCGAACTTTCTAAGAAATTCATTCTTTTGTTAACAAATTCGGATTGCTTGCACGATTTTGACCGTGACTAATAAGAAAGAGGATCATCTATACCTTATCTATGTATCATTATTCTCAGTTACTTACAAACTTTCAAGCTGTAAACATGGCTACTTTCTTGTTTTGAGATGCAACGAAATTACTGGTCCAGCAAAAGACGTCAGACAAAAATAACAGACTATACGCAATAGCTTAAGATTTTTTTTAATGTACATAACTAATAACACTACTCTGAAATAAACTTTTTATTTTTCTAATTCTGATTTTTCTTCTCTCCATTTAACGACAACTCTCTATAACGCCATAGAATGCACAGTCCCTTCAGTGTCGTTATATAGAGTTTACACTGTATTTATATATGTATATAAATACAGTATAAATACAACCTTATTTTTTGTCTATCCTAAAGCCAAAAAGGGGTCATTGTACTCATCATTCTGAACAACATAAAATGTGCAAAATAAAAGCATTTTTTTTCTATGTTAGCCACTGATTAGGGAGATCACATACAGATATTTTTTATCCACATCAAATGTACAAAAATCTGTGATAGGTTCCTTTTGCGCCGGAGCTGGGGCAATTTTGCGCATTCTCCTTTCGATGATCATAGAGCTTTATCACCAACGTAGTATTCTTTGGGACGCCTCAAATAAAGACTATAAAGATAAATTTCAAAAAAATGATGCTTGGAACGACATTGCTGCAGAATTGCATATATCGCAAAAAGAAGTGGAAACAAAGATGCATATTCTACGCTCACAATTTAGTCGTGAAAAGAAAAAAAATAAAACATCAAAAAGGACTAGAAGCGGTTCCGAGGAAGTGATTAAAAGCAAATGGCAGTGGTTTGAATCGCTGCAATTTTTATTGTGTGGTGCAACAACGTCTGGAACATCAGATACAATAGGAACAGTGAGTAGTTTTTATGTTTCAAATCCATACAAAAAGTCTTAAAATGTCTGTCAAGTGTTTTCTAAAAGCTAACGCAGTTTAATAATTCTAAGTATTTATGTAGTAACTTCGTCAGGTATCTATATTGTATATAATTATTTTAATAAACTTCCTACTAGGGTCTTGTTAATTTTAAATGAAGCGATACTGAATATTATAATCTTAACTTTATTTGGAAAAGTTATAGATAGGTACATACAAATGAGAACTATTTTATTATGCACGAGTATTTTGCCATGGTACACTACCTTCTGGACTAATAAAATATTCAGCAAATTTGTCTCTTACGTCCGTAGCAGCGAGTGGTGGGTGTCTTGCAACAGTTTGTAAATCTAACATATTGTTACGCGCTAAAACTAAAGTAATTCGTTACCACTAGCGCCATCTAGTATCGAGTAGCAGAATTAATTAAGTCAAGATGTATCTAGCAATTTCGATAACAGAATCTTCTGGAATTGTTAGCATCCGTTCGGTCGGGGCCGGTATGTGCTCGAAGATTCTGGATGGTTCGATTCCCGAATGTTCTGTGGCTCTATAAAGGGCGGGAGCGGATCGGGATCGTAGTAGTATTGAATAAGCGATAGAGGCGAGAACATTTGAAGCGATCTTCAGTGCGATTAAGAGTGATCACCAGTGAAATTGTTTATTGTAATTAGTGTGTTTGATTAAAGTGTCGATTTTGGTAATTTTTATTGGCAGTTTTTAATTGTCACGAACCCGAAGCTCGTAACAATTGGTGTCAGAAGCGAGGATTAAAATCATGTCGATTTTACCTAAAGACGACACGGAGGGTATCCGTACCCGGAGTCAACGCCAGCAGGAGACGGATCAGAGGCGATTCGGTGGAGCACTGCCACAGACGTCGGAGGGTCAGGTACCGACCACGGAGGCCGGCCCGTCCACAGCTGCTCCAGCATCATCAGCGCCAGATTTTGCTGCCCTGATGATGATGCTGCAGGAGCAGGCCCGCTGACAGGAGGAACAGGCTCGTCGGCTGGAAGAACAGCTCCAGCGTGATAAGGAGGAACAGACCCGCCGACAGGAGGAACAGACCCGCCGACAGGAGGAACAGGCTCGTCGGTTGGAAGAACAGCTCCAACGGGATAAGGAGGAGCAGGCGCGCCGCCAGGAAGAGCAGATGCTCCTCATGAAGGACCTTCACGCAGCCTTCGGGAAAGATATGAAGGAGGTGAAGGAGAAGGTTGCCCAGCATGAAAACCGCCTGTCAGAAGCTGAAACTCGGATCAGCAAGTTTAGTGACGTCATTGCTGATGTGAAGCAGGAATTGGGTAACCTTAAACTTGGGGATGGAATCGCAGCTCCCGTAGCTACAACACCTTCGCTACGTGGATTCAAAGTGCCGCCGTACGACGGGACTTCTTCCTGGTCGGCCTACAAAATTCAGTTCGCGGCTGTCATGAAGGCGAACGGGTGGAATAACAGTCAGGCCATGACTGCCCTCACCCTAGGACTGCGCGACCAGGCTTTAAATGTTCTGGAAGCTCTCGGTAAGGAAGTGACTTACGAGCAGCTCCTTGAGGCATTGGAGGCTAGATATGGCGACGCTCACCTGGAACACGTGTTTCGTGCGCAGCTCAAGGATCGTGTGCAACGCAGTAACGAAAACCTGCAGCAGTGGGCCCTTGAAGTGGAGAAGCTGGTTCGTAAAGCGTACCAGTCCGTACCTGCGCTTATTGATGGGAACCTGGTGCAGGCATTCATCGACGGCATCCGCGACCTTGAAGTTCGAGCTGCTGTGAGGCTTGGTCACCACGGGACGCTTAAGGACGCCTTGGCCCATGCACTGGAGGTGGAAGCTGTGCGGCAGGATCATCGTTCCCATCGCGTCAGGGAGGTTGTAGCGGCTACAGTTCGCGATCGTAACAGAAGATACAGCCCAAGGTGCTACGGCTGTGGGGAAAGGGGCCACCTTCGATCCAGTTGCCCTAAGCGAACTGCAGAAAGGGAAGATAGCCGGTCTCCAGAGGGTAGTGCGGCTAACAGCACCGCCCAGCAGCAGCAGCAGGAATACGACTTTGTGGTCGAACATCGCAGCGGGAAATCTCATGGCAACGCAGATTCATTGTCAAGAAGACCTTGTCTTGAAGACTGCAGGCATTGTACTAGGCAAGAGGGTAAGGAAGTGGTACCTGTGAGGATGCTCAGGACAGACCTCAGCAACGAGTGGAAGGAAAGCCTACAACGTGCACAGCAGGAAGATTCGGACATCAAGCCGATTCTGGAGTGGATGAAGGTCAGAGCTCCTAAGCCCAGGTGGAGCGACGTCTCAGCAATGAGTTCGATCACAAAGAGCTATTGGGCCCAATGGGACAGTTTGGTGATTCAGGATGAAGTCCTGTGCCGCAAATGGGAAAATGCTCGGGGAAACAGCTGTCATTTGCAAATGGTTGTCCCAAAAGCTCAAGTACCGGATGTTCTACAGCTGTACCATAATGGTACGTAGTGGTTGTTCAGGAGGTCATCTGGGAGTAAAACGAACTCTACTGAAGGTACGAGAACGGTTTTACTGGATCCACTGCCGGGACGATGTCGAAGACTGGTGTCGCAAATGTACAAGTTGTGCAGCTGTAAAGGGACCTCAGACTCGTAGTAGAGGTGCATTGAAATTGTACAATGTTGGTGCACCATGGGAAAGGATAGCCCTTGACGTTGCGGGGCCGTTTCCGGAAAGTGAAAGTGGTAACAAGTATTTCATGGTTGTAATGGATTACTTCACTAAGTGGCCGGAAGTCTTCGCCATTCCAAATCAAGAAGCTTCGACAGTTGCAGATAAATTAGTTCATGAAGTCTTCTGTCGTTTTGGAGTACCTTTAGAAATTCACAGTGATCAAGGAAGGAATTTTGAGTCCCAAATATTCCAGGAAACTTGTCGAGTTATGGGTACACATAAAACAAGAACAACTTCTTACCACCCACAATCGGATGGAATGGTGGAACGATTTAATCAGACATTAGAGAGGTACCTAGCAAAAGTTGTGGAAAATCGGCAACGGGATTGGGACACATACAGCCGTTTTTGTTGTCATATCGAAGCGCTGTTCACGAAAGTACATCGGTGACACCAGCTTTCGCAAACTTTGGAAGGGAATTACGGCTGCCTGCAGACCTGATCACCGGAATACCACCTGATGCCCCACGCAGTATAACCGATTATGCAAACGACTTGCGGAACAAGATGAACGACATTTATGAGCACGTCAGACAATCAGGTCAGCAAATGTCTGAAAAGATGAAAACCCGTTATGACCGCAAAATGAACAATAAAGGGTTTGACGAAGGTTCACTAGTGTGGTTGCACAATCCAGTCCGCAGCAAAGGGAAATCTCCTAAGCTTCAAGCTAAATGGGACGGACCGTACCGGATTGTGACAAAGATCAATGACGTAACGTACCGGATACAGAAAGGTGCAAGAGGTACTCCTAAGATCGTCCATGTGGATCGACTGGCGCGTTACTATGGGGCCGAAAATGCTCAGGACGAGCATGTCTTAGGAGGGGGCAGTGTTACGCGCTAAAACTAAAGTAATTCGTTACCACTAGCGCCATCTAGTACCGAGTAGCAGAATTAATTGAGTCAAGATGTATCTAGCAATTTCGATAACAGAATCTTCTGGGATTGTTAGCATCCGTTCGGTCGGGGCCGGTATGTGCTCGAAGATTCTGGATGGTTCGATTCCCGAATGTTCTGTGGCCCTATAAAGGGCGGGAGCGGATCGGGATCGTAGTCCCAGACGACCACATTACTCTCCTCCAGGAAAGCAATAGGGCCACCAGTACAGTTCGCACACACCGATCAAAATCGTCCTTCCTACCTCGCCGCCGAGGTCCTCGCGCCCCGCGAAGACCCCTAGTAGTATCGGCGCCTAACGTCGAGACCCCCGACCGACCCTTGCTCGTTGAAGCGCCAGCCCGCGCCGCAGCTGAGCCAGTAACTTTAAATTCCCCCTATAATAATAATGATGCCAATTCGATAGCTGTCCCCCTATCAGTGACGCCCTGAGCCGAGGTCCGTACCCCACAGGGGGTGCCCTCAGCGTGCAGTCGCTTAGTATGTAAAATTTAGTTTGTAAGCCCTGGCTAGAGGCGTTAAGATTAGTTTCTTAATGGCAGCCCCAGGAATGACCGGTTGAGCAGTCACGGCCTCTCAAGGCCAACTGCGAGATGCCCTACAAAAAAAAAAAAAAAAGGGATCGTAGTAGTATTGAATAAGCGATAGAGGCGAGAACATTTGAAGCGATCTTCAGTGCGATTAAGAGTGATCATCAGTGAAATTGTTTATTGTAATTAGTGTGTTTGATTAAAGTGTCGATTTTGGTAATTTTTATTGGCAGTTTTTAATTGTCACGAACCCGAAGCTCGTAACAATATTGCTGTGAGTACCAATATCTCTTCGCCAAGTACCTTCTATGATGTTATATTCTGAGTCTTCATAATCGAATGTTCCTGGTGGAGTATACAAAGCACGAGACAGTTTATTGCGTCTTAAAAAGTTATGCAAATATACACATGACATTGATACTATTTCACAAGTAGCAGGCTTGAGGTATGGCTTTTCTGAAAACGCGAAAGACAGTACTTAATATGCCAAACACATTTTCTACTATCCTTCTTGATCTGGAAAGTCGGTAGTTGTAAATACGCTTTATAGTTCCTCGATTGTGAATACCAGGATATGGCTTCATAATATTTTCAGATAAGGCAAATGTGCTGTCCCCTATTATTACATAAGGTAGATTCGGACCATTTGGTGTAATTGGTTGTGGTTGTGGAATATTTAAATTATTTTGAGTCAATGCGTCGTAAAATGGAGTTTCCAGAAATACTCCACTGTCGGAAGATCTGCCTTAAGCACCACAGTTCGCATATATAAAGTTGTAATCTGCATCGACTATTGCCAGTAGTACAATACTGAATTGTTCTTTATAGTTGAAAAAGTCACTGCCAGTTACACGGTGCTTCAATAACAATATGTTTTCCATCAATGGATCCAATGCAATGAGGAAAATTCCATAATAATTCGAACTGGCGGGCTTTATTTTTCCATTCTTGTTCAGTATTTGGAGCTTGTAATAAATGAAACAATAATAATAATTACAGGATGGGAGTGGCTCAACGGAACCGTCGAATTCATCGCTGTCTGTGCCGCCGTCACCTACAACATCACAACTGCCAGCGCCAACACCACTTCCAACCTTGCCACCGCAGCCGCCGCTTTCACAGTCAAACAAGAGGAAGTGTGACGATAGTCTAAATGAAGTGTATGAAATTATGAGAAGTGCCAAAAAGAAGATGGAGGAATCAAAAGACGAATTTGAAGTTTATGGCAAGTATGTGGCATCTGAATTAAAAAATGTAAAAAATTAAAAAACAGTATTACAGGCCAAATATTATATTATATAAATAATATACTGCTTCAAGCGAGAATGGGCAATTTCGATAATAATTGTTTCAGTGGATATCATGGCTATGGATGGCAAGAGTTTGGCGGCGGATACCGCACCACATCATCGACATCTACGTATGCTGATGCATCGTTTGTCGCATCAGTTGTTGTGCCGAAACCGGCACAACAACTTTAAGTTCAAATAGCCCGCCAAATAGTAAACTGTCATACTATTAGCTGTTGTATTTTTAATCTATTATCTATGAAAAAAAAATACAAGAATATCAGCCTCTACTTGGTATTACCTGTCAAATTTTATCTGTCAAAGTATGACAGAAGTCAGAGTACTTAGCGCCAAACGAAGTTACGAAAGTTTTCAAATATATGTGCTTATTATTATTTTACTTCAAATTTCAATAATGCGCTCGTAAACACGCAAAAATATCTTTGTGCCGAAAACGACCCTTCATGCATATTTAGTACATTTTTTTCCCACTAAGTGCCTACCTGTTCTAACACGTTTCAAATGTTTTATTTGTTACTTTGCTTTGCTGGGTGGTTGGTTATTGCATGTTGTTGTGTTGCTTTTCAGCTATGAATGACAAAAATATAGAAGAGATGCTTCGCATGCTAGAAAGCAGTGGCGGCTGTACCTACCTTAAGTGCGCTCGTGCGCTGAACCACCAATTCAAAAGATTTAAAAATTACAAAATTACTTCATCTTTATTTTTAAATTACCATATTAATATTTATTTTTTAAACATACAAAAACATATTACAAATAAAATGTCCAACTATGACGAAGCAATTTAAGCGCTTTGCTAAACTATTAAGACATATTTTCCCTGTAAAGAAACATTCTCGTGCGCTTCGGCGAGCGCACGAGGACTGCTAATACAACTTGTATGGGTTACGAGCTAATACGCCTGACGCGTGAGACAAAAGATAGTTCATAGAAATGTACCGAGTAATGAGTCTGTTCTCGAGCGCCGCACGTGCGAACCGAAGGTTACCGGAAGCACCCGATGTTTGACGAAACTCGCCGGGTCTGCGACGGCGGCCATTAGGGATGACATCTCGTTAACAATATAGTTTCGCTGTATCTGTGACGCGTGTTGCGTGTTGTGTGTTGTTGTGTGCGTGCGCGCGTGTGTGTGTGTGTAATGATTTTAAGATACGAAGAAAACGGACAGGTTCACGAACGGTTTTGGAAATATCTTACGCCGCATTCCCATACTGCTGAAGGACTTAGTTCTGTTATTATAACATAATTACGGGCACTTCAAATAACTCCGCAACAATTAATAGCACAATGTTACGATGGCGCCTCTGTAATGAGCGGGAATGTTGGTGGAGTACAGGCTAAAGTAAAAACCGTTTATCCAAATGCTTCATTCGTTCATTGTTACGCCCACCAACTAAATTTAATAATAGAAAAAAGTGTAAGTCAAAACAAAACCGTACAGAAATTTTTTGCTAACCTTCAAGCTTTTCCAAAGTTTTTTTCACGATCACCGAAGCGTACAGAGATTTTGAAAACTATAGTATCAAAGAAGATTCCAGCTGCTCCACAAACGAGATGGAACTTTAATTCGCGGACGGTTGACACAGTACATAGCTACAAGGAGCCTTTAAAGGAATACATGACCACCATTATAGAAACGGAAAATGATACTAATTCTATAAATCAGGCAGATATGCTTCAAAGATATTTGAACGACAATACTTTTTTATATTGGCTTGAATTTTTTCAATCTTTTCTGCCACATAGTGAAATTTTATTCAAACAAATGCAAAAAAGGAACATTGATTTGGTTCATATAAAAAACTGTATTAATGATTTTGAAATCAGTATACAGAATGCACGTAACACCATAGATCAACTTGAAGAACCACCTCAAAAAAGATTTAAATCGTCTGGCTCTGTCATAGCAAAAGAAGTGTGCGATATAATTATTGCTCAAGTGAAAGACAGATTCAATTTTTGTAATCGTTTGATAGCAGCCAAATTATTTTACTGCGAGAACTTTACCACGTACCGTTCTACTTTTCCCGATAAAGATTTCACGATCACAGTTTCCACTTACGCCGCTTTGGACAACTACAAATTGAAAAACGAACTCTCCGCAATATACAATCGCGACGATTTCATCAACGCAAATAGTGCAATTGCAATTTTACAATTGTTTTATAATAATGACCTCACTGAATCATTTTCAGAGTCAATTAAACTGTTGCGAATTCTGTGCACTATACCAATGACTTCGGTAGAGAGCGAGCGATGTTTTTCGACACTGAAAAGAATTAAAACTTTTCTGCGAAACACCATGTCTCAGGATCGGCTAAATGCACTTTCTGTGCTCAGTATTGTAAAAAAAATTATACAAACTATACCCGATTTTAATAAAAAGGTGATTGAACATTTCGCTTCAGAAAAATGTCGTCGCATAGATTTAATGTATAAAAAATAATAAAAATAAACATATTTTATGTAAATTGTTGTTTTATTAGAATTTCTAATCTTAATACTTAGTGAGCAAGTAAAGTGCACCACCAGTTCGATGACCCACCAGCCGCCACTGCTAGAAAGTGGCGAAATTTCCTGGAATCCGACGGGGAAGACCTAGATTATTATCCGTCTCGTCAAGATCTCAAACTCAAAACTCAAACTCAAAGCATTTATTTCAATTAAACCATTTTCAGGCACTTTTGAATTGTCAGAAAGTTGAAGCTAGTTGCCCATTCCAAAACGTAGATCTCTATGGAGAAGAACGGGCAAGAAACTCCATGGACACTCTTTTTAATCATGTTAAGTTTTACAAAAACTTGGGAACATTATTCTTGTTGCTTCTATATGTGAGAACAATGTAAAAAAAAAAAAAAACAATTCTAAATATAAGATTTAAAATTAGCCATGGAAGTTAGGAGATGACCAGTCTCAACCGACGGCGCCCGTTCACGAACTTGACGCGTGGATCAGCACCATCCAGCTCAACCATTTTGTAGGGAACCGAATGATCCAACACACACGCCACCATCAGCAAGACATTTAAGTGAGCATGACATACTCTCAACTGCCACGCTTTTTCAAGTCAACGTACATCATAACAACATAATTATTATACGGATGCATTGTACTCACATTTACAAATTTTAAACAAAATGCTTCTAAATTATACAAAATTATAGTTTGCAATGTATTTGAAAAATTAATAAAATTTGATTTCCTAAAGAAAGAAAAATATTTAATATCTTTTGAAATTTTAATAAATAATACTTGATTCAGTAAAAATAAAAACTTATTCGTAATGTCAGAAAATAAAAATAATAGTAACAGAAATGTTCATAATGTCAGAAAACATAAAAAAGGGAAGCATCTCTTCCAAATATGAAAATTTTAAATAGCAAGCCCAGGTGCCTGTGGAGTTGGACCAGCATTAAGCCAAGCATTTTTATCAACAATATAATCATCTAACTTATAATATGCTTGTCTACATAGTGTGCGTTTAATGCATAATTTAAATTTCTTTTCATTTAGTTCAAGAATATCGGCTGGTATTTTATTATAACATTTTACACAGTACCCCATAAAAGAAGTGTGTACTTTAGACAACCTGAAACGTGGTTGATCTAATTTGTTCCTATTTCTAGTGTTAAAATTGTGCCTGTCACTTATCTTACTAAAAAGATGTAGATTTCTACGAACGTACATAATGTTTTCAAAGATATATTGACAAGGTGCCGTCATGATGTTAATTGTTTTGAACAGTTCCCTGAGAGATTCGCGTCTGCGTAGGTTGTAGATGGCTCTGACAGCCCTCTTTTGCAGAATGAAGATCGACTCAATATCCGCAGCACGTCCCCATAGCAAAATACCGTAAGACATGATGCTATGAAAGTAACTAAAATAGACCAGTCTTGCGGTATCCACGTCTGTTAATTGACGGATCTTCCAAACAGCGTAAGCGGCAGAACTTAGCCGCCCTGCAAGTGATGTTAAGTGAGGACCCCACTGTAGCCTTGAGTCAAGCGTGATCCCCAGGAAAACCGTCTGATCGACGAATTCTAGTATCTCCTTATTCAATACAACGTGACATTCACTACTTCTAACATTGGGTAACGTGAATCTTATGCATTTAGTTTTCTTTCCATTTAATACCAAATTATTTACAGTAAACCAATTATGGACCTTAACTATAGCGTTATTTACGTCGTCAAGCTCCTGTGCATGTCTCTTAACTTTAAAAATCAGTGATGTGTCATCTTTTAGATGAGTTGGAAGAATCTCCTTTAGAAACATTCAATGGTAATGGTAAAGATATCGATCCAGCTATTGATCCTATTGATCCTCCCGCAGTAACTGACAGTGACCCTCCAATAGTACGTAATATTTCAACTCCTGAAAGCGCTAATTATATGCCAAGTGGAGGTAGAAGTCTACTATGGAGAAAACGAAACCTGGTCTATTCTGAAGATAAAATAGCATTTTCAGGTTCTGAAGAATTATCTTCTAATATTTTGGAATTAGATACACCATATCAATTTTTTACGTACTTTTTCACTAATGAGTTCTTAGAGTCTATTGTTCAGGAATCAAACTTATAAGCAACTCAGCAACAACCTAATAGATTAGAAACATACACAGTAGAAGACTTGCGAAAATATTTAGGGATTATCACTTTCATGTCTGTTTACCACTACTCCAATATTCGGTCATACTGGGGCAAATTTGGGTTCGGCCCAATACGAGATACCATGCCTGTGAACAAATTTGAAAAAATTAGAAGGGTATTGCATTTCAACGATAACTCAAAACATCTCCCAGTCGACCATCCAGACCACGACAAGTTACACAAATTGCGGCCTGTGATAACACATTTGAACGAAAATTTTTCTAGTGTTACGATTGACCAACGCTTGTCAATCGATGAACAGATGTGCGCAACAAAAATCGGACACTTTTTGAAGCAATATATGCCGAATAAGCCTCACAAATGGGGTTTCAAATTATTTGCCCTTTGCAGCTTACTCGGATATTCATATAATTTTATAATATAGGGTCAGATGTCCAACAATGAAACAGTGGTACACAATAAAACACTGTAATATTTCTAAAATGCTGCGTTGCCAGATCGTGCATTATAGCGCGTAAGAACACTCTCGAGAACCAACGCCCCACCCCAGTTTGCTTTGGCGCCACGTAGGAGAGGACGTGTCTGTGGAGCATTTTAAAGTTTTTTTGACAAAAATGTAAGTATTTAAAGATTTTTCATTAAATTATGGTTGAAAAATTTCTGTTTTTTATGATTAACTAGCATTAAACATATTTCTTAGATTAAGTGGAATGGATCATAATATGTTAAAAGTGTTACAATTTGGTTTTTTTTTTTTGAGGTTAGTAAAATAAACCCTATTTGGTCAACAATGAAACAGTTGCACAATGGACACAATGAAACACTGTTTCATTGTGTACTGTCTTGTTTCATTGCGTACCATATATCAAACAACATCTACTATCCGTGCAAATTAATAATTTTTGTGGCTAAAAATTAATCTTAACATTTGATATTTGTTTTTCATTTAAGATGGCGCGTACTAAATCTCTAAAAAGAAAGAAAGGTGATCATTTAGGGGAAAATATGCTTCGAGCTATTCTTATGCACAGAAAAGGAAAGAGCTTGAGAAAATCTTCACAAGAGTGCAATGTGTCCTATCCTACGCTGGCGCTGTTTCGATACATACAAAAATATAAGAATATAGATGATGCATCTTTACCAGGTCTAAGATTTACTCCTAACTATGAAGTTAATAGAACGTTTACAGTCGAACAAGAAACAGCACTTAAAGAATATATCGAAGAATGTGCGTTGAAATTTACGGCTTAGGCTCCAAAGATGTGCGCCGTATTGCTTATCAAATGGCGAAAGTAAATAATATTCAATGGCCTGCTAGTTGGGAAAAAGATCAAATGGCAGGCGTTGAATGGCTTCGTTCATATAAATCAAGGCATCTAGAATAAACACTGAAGAAGCCTGAAGCATGCAGCATGGCTCGTGCCACCGCTTTCAATAAAGAAACTGTCAGGTCTTTCTTTGAAAATCTGAAAAATGTCATGGAGCGTCATCCTTTCTTTGGTAACGGTTGTAGAATCTACAACTTAGACGAAACTGCTACAACAACCGTTCTAAAGCCGCAAAAAGTTATGGCGCCCAAAGGCAAACACAATATTTGTAAGATAACTAACGGTGAACGGGGTATATTGGTAACAACATGTGCAATTGTGTGTGCATCAGGACAAGCGTTGCCTCCAGCTCTTGTTTTTCCGAGGAATTTTTTTAAAGATTTTATGATGAATGGCGCTCCAACAGGATCTTTAGGACTTGCAGCTCCAACCGGGTGGATGAATGCGGAGCTGTTCGTAAAAGTTATGGAGCATTTTATTAAACACACGTCTGCGAGCCCAGAAAACCCAGCTCTACTCATAATGGATAACCATGAATCCCATCTCAGTATTGAAGCCTTAGATTTAGCCAAAAAATCTGGAGTAACAGTGCTTACACTGCATCCACATACGACTGCAAAGATGCAGCCTCTTGATGTGGGCTTAAATGCCCCCTTTAAATGTTATTATAATAGAGCTGTGGATTCGTGGCTGATGAGACATCCTGGTAAGCAAATGACTGTTTACAATGTTGCTGAATGTGTGGGTCAGGCATACACAAAAGCAATGACGCCAGTTAATATTGCGTCGGCTTTCAAAAAATGCGGCATTTTTCCGTATGACCCAGATATTTTTACAGAAATCGACTTTATGCCGTCATTGGTGACCGACAGAGAGCAAATAGGGCCATTTCACTCTACAGCTACTGCTCCTGATGAACTGAGGGAGAATCTTGCTATTCCTTCTTCAAAGTTTGAATGCGCTGAGAGTCCCTTATCTGATGTGACACGGGCTGAGAGTCCATCAATACTTGAAGCTGACGAATTTCTATTTGGAGAAATTCCCGCACAAGCCACCGAAGCTACATGTGGTGTGAAGGATTTCGAAATTCTCACGATGAAGTCTAACGAATCAGGTTCTACTTCACTGTTTAGAAGGATGACTCCTCCTATATTAGAAATTCACGCAAGTACTTCTGGTATTCAGACTAATTTCAAATCCCCTAAGGAATTTATGACTCCATTGAAGGCTGGCCCACGGACTGGAAAGCGAAAACCAAGAAAACTCTGCAAAAGTATGGTGGCGACGGACACACCAGAAAAAGACCGGATAGCTGAAGAACGAAAAAAAACACAAGAAAGAAAATCAGCGGCAAAGACAATTAAACGGCCAGTTTTGATTGAAAAAGGAGGAAAAAAGAAACCAAAAATCACAAGGATTGAATCAGAAACAAGTAGTGAGGAAGACGAGGAAGTAGTCTACACGGAACAAGGTGATTCTGATATGAGCGAATTAAATGAAGATCTAGATGAAGATGGGCTACCTTTGATAACAGAAAATTTCAAAAAAGTTACTCAGTCACCCCAAGAAGGTGATTACGTGCTTGTTTTACTTGACTCAAAAAAACTGAAGGTCTACTATGTCGCGCAGATCACGGAAGTCATAAATACTAATAAATTCGGAGCTTCGTTCATGAGGCTAAAAGTCAAAGACAATATGAAATTTAACATGCCGTTGGAACCTGACCTCTCAGAAATTCACATGAATGAGATAAAAATGATTCTTCCTGCGCCACAAATAAATGGATCGAAATCCAGAAACTCAACTTATGTCTTTCCTGTCCGTGTGACACCAAATATGAAGCTCCGTTAATTTTTCATTTTCTATTGTTAATTTTGATATTATTTCTCTTTTTATTTTATAATGCTTATTTGTAATTGCTGTAAACTGGCATTTATTAATCGTTAGTCATTTGTTGTCAATTATTGGTAACTTTCTCCTAGACCTGTGATTTTCGTAATTTTGAGACTTATTAGTCGTTAAGTGATATCTTAATTTAAAGTGATCTCTTAATTTAAAGTGATCTCTGCCAATTTTTATAGCTAAGTATTAACGTAAGGTTTGTGATTTTATAATTTTGAGATGAATGTAAGTGCCTAAAAAGCTATCATTATTGTTTAACTAGTTTAATTAACGAGTGCCATAAATATAACAAATTTAGCAATGGTGCTACCTAGTTTATTATAAATTGTAAGGCGTTATCTTAATTCGTTATTACCTTTTAAAGGTAACCTGAAGAGTCTGATTAAAGTGAAATTAGTAATAAAACCTTTTTTGATTGAACTCAAGCATTTTTTATCATTCACCTACTCCATAAATTTCACAAAATATGAGACCAACACTTAATTATTATGTCTCATTGTTGAATTTGTCGTGTTTCATTGTGTACACCACTGTGGACACAACGAAACATTTTCATTTTTTCCGTTTTTATTTTTTTTGCTGATTGATGACACATAAATTAAATAAAAAACATAAATGACATCCGATACCTACCCAATAAAATTGCATAAATACCTTAAAAATATTAGACATATATATTATGTAAAAACAAAAGGTGTACGAGACATTGAATTTTTAGTGTTTCATTGTTGAACACACTATTGATATTATGTTTCATTGTTGAATTTGTTGTGTTTCATTGTGTACACCACTGTGGACACAATGAAACATTTCCATATTTTTGGTTTTGATTTTTTTGCTGATTCATTACACATCAATTTGCCATTGCTAGTGGAACCGCGCGCTCGGACAAACCTGGTAAGGGAGGCGCCGCTGACGCGTGCACTTCGCACGCTCAATCTCGTAGCGGTTGAGACGGACTTATTCAGTTGTTCTCTGAGTGAATTCACAAGGAATGCATTGTTTGTAATTTGTTACGTGTGAATGAATGTTAGTATAAGATAATTAAGTTAGGATAAGCGCATTTATCGCATTGGGTTACCCTGTAATGGTAGATGTAAGAAGAGAATAAAATAAATAAATAAATAAATTTTAAAAACCATAAATAACATCCTATACCCAATAAAATTGCCTATACACCTGTACAAAAATTAGACTTTTATCTGTAAAAACAAAAGGTGTATGAGACTTTGAATTTTTAGCGTTTCATTGTTGAACACATGACCCTACGCGGGTAAAGACAAGGATGACGAGAGACTGCCAAGTGAACCTGAAATAGGAGTTGTTGGACAAACTGTCATGAGGTTGCTCAGAGTGGTTCCTAAGCAAAAAAATCATATCGTATATTTCGATAATGATTATACATCTTTGCCCCTAATGTATCATTTGGCCACTGAAGGAATCCATTCTTTAGGAACCATACAGCGAAATCGTTTAGGCAAAACTTGTAAATTGCCTCATAAACAAGACGTAATGAAAAGTTCTATACCTCGAGGAACATATGAAGAATATGTCACAAATTTTGAAAATGTGGACATATCTGCAGTTTCGTGGAAGGACAATAAACAAGTTGTCCTGGCATCCACTTACGTCGGTGCAGAACCTGTGGAAACAATCCATAGGTATGATAAAAAATTGAAACGAAAAATCGAAATTGCTTGCCCCAAACTCGTAAAAGAGTATAACGCTCATATGGGAGGCGTCGACCTGATGGATTCTCACCTTGGCAGGTATAGGATTCGCATCAAAAGCAGAAAATGGTACATGAGAATATTTTATCATCTGTTGGACCTGACCATCATCAATGCCTGGATTCTTTACAGAAAAGTTATGGGTCAAAGAGGGAAAGCCAGCAAAGATATCATGAATCTTGCAGACTTTCGTTCTGAATTAGCAGACACACTTTGCAAATATTCCACACCTATACCGAGGGGTCGTCCACGTTCTACATCAACTACAGCAGCTGGCCCGCCTCCCAAGATACGGAAAGGAAAGCCTTGTCAAGTTTTACCCCCAAACGACGTTATACTCGATGGCGTGGGCCATGAACAAATAAGGACACCTAATAGGATGAGATGTATGTTTCCAGCCTGCAATTTGAAGACTGTAATTATGTGTGCGAAATGTAAAGTTCATTTATGCGCTAAAGAAAGCAAAGACTGCTTCAATGACCTTCACATAAAATAATAAACTAACTAATGCATGTAGTGCCGAAAACGGCACATGTTGATTTTTGGTAAAAATATACGTAAATACATAATACTGTTTTTTTTTTATTTTTCCTCGAATCTAAGCACAATATTCTATAAAATACATTTTTTCAAATATTAAAATAAAAGATCATGCATTTAAGGGTTAAAGTAACAAGTAGTCTTCTCTGAGGCTCAATAGGATGCCGAAATTTCGTTTCTTTTTTTTTTATTGATGGTCCAATCAATCTTAATAACATTTCAAAATCAGTTGGTGACATTCTGGTGAAGTTCTGAAATGACCCATCAAATCCGCGGAGGTCATTAAATACATAACTTCTATTCAACAAATAGTTTCGAATCCACAACCTTTTCTTCTTTTTTTTTCGATTAAGGTGAATGCGCAGTGGTAGACCGCGAAATTCAAATTTTCTTACGTTTTTGCAATTTTCAGGTCAGTATCAGGTTATATCCTGATCAAAATGTGATTTGCGAATATAACAAGTACGTGTTTACAGAACTAAGTCATTAGAATGTCTAATATATCTCTTATAAGTTAGATTTCTTCCACAAGCACTTTTCCATAAGAAATTTGTTCTTATGGAACAAATCTAACTTATAAAGATGTATTATTGATTCTAATGATTATAAATCTGTAAATACGTACATGTTATAGTCGCAAATCATATTTTGATCAAGTAACAAGCTGACACTCACCTGAAAGTTGCAAAAAACGTAACAAAGTTTGAATTTCGCGCTCTACCACTGCGCATTCACCTTAATGCTCTTGTGAATTATTCTGTAAGCAGCAGAGAGCATCACTACCTCCTCGGGCGACATCCTGTGAACAACTGACAAGTGTGGACGGCCAAGTTTCAGAAACATGTGTTTATTGTAAACTTGTTTAACGCTAGTCATAAACAGTTTATCAACAAATGTTTACTAATGAATACGTGGCTTTATTGTGTGTGTCATGTATTACGTTAAACTGTGGCCAGAAAAGTAAGTGATGTTGTTTTTGTAGGTTATGTGCGATTTAGTCACTTCTCTGGCGTCACTTTTCTGGCATATTTCATGTCAGAGGAAATACATACGCGCCAGGGAAGTGACGAAATTTTGTTTCGTTCATGTTTAATGTTTGAAGGCTTCATTTCATTTGTTCTAGATACTCAAGCATAATCGAACATCATGGCGAATGTTAAAAAGAAGCAAACAAGGGAAGAGAGGTTAGAAAAAAAGCGCCAAACTGAAAAATTACGCTACCAAAGAATGAAAAACGATCCGGTTAAAAATGCTGAATTAAAAGAAAAAGAAAAGCAGCAATATAAAAAGAAAAAAGAAAAGGGACAAATTAAGAGCATAAATGATATATATGACTAAAAGGGAACAAAGGGCTATTAGAAAAATATGGAGAGAGAAGACTAAAAAGCATAGAGATCGCGTAAAGCTACAATCTACCAGAAACTATCCAGTAACACCACCTGCGTCTGATAATGAAGACCAACCTTCACTTCCACAAAACAATATCGCTCTGGCTGCTAAAAGGCGATCAGAAATTCAGCGGAAACTACGAAATAAACATATAAAAAAACAAAAATATGAAATTAAACAGTTACGTCAAAAGGTACGTGAGTATCAAAAGAAACTACGGCGGCGGCGCATTGGAAAACAGAAAATGACTCCAAACTCAAAAGTGGCCGATCTTTTAGTGAATAATAGTAAAGAGAATGTAGAAGAGGTAAAGAAAAAAATATTATTTAGTGAGGTGATCCAAAACCAACTCAAAGAAAATATAAATTTAACAACGAATGATGATAATGAAAAGAAGAAATTAAAAAAAGTATTAAGTGGCAAAATAGTAAAGAAGTATAAAGTGTTGAACCAAATTAATATGATACCTATAAGACAGTCATCTACTGCAAATAAAAGTTTGTTAGATATGACACGGAAGACAAGAAACGATAAAACGAATTCGAAGTTAGAGAAAGTAGTCGCAGAGTTTTTTGAAGAAGATTGCATTAGTAGATTATGCCCAGGTAAAAAAAGATAGCATTACAAAAGGCAAAATAAAAAAACAGAAGAGATTGTTACAGGACTCCATGAAAAATCTACACACCAAGTTTATAAAAACAAAAAATATAAAGTTCAGTTACACACTGTTTTGCCGCCTACGACCTTTTTGGGTAGTAACCCCAAAAATCCACCAAAGAGAAACTTGTTTATGTATAACTCATGTAAACACGGAGCTAACCTTGGCTTCCCTAAAACAGGCAAACATCATAGATTTTCCAAACTATCAGAGAATGCTTAATTATTATTTATGTTGCGACCGATACAATGAAAAATGTCTTATGCGAGAATGTCTTAACTGCAAAACACGTTCTATATGTTATCATGAGTTCGACAATTCTGTTTTTATCAAATACTCTTCATGGCAATGTGTTGCAGAAGACATTTTAGATACTAAAACAAAGAAAAAACGCAGGGTTCGAAAATATACCAAAATAACATTAAACTGTGCTCCAAAAGACATTGTGATGAAACTTGAAGAAAACCTTGATATATTTTTAAAGCATGAAGCAAATATCGTTCATCAATATCAAACCATTAAAAGTCTAAAAGATAACTTACCTGAAAAAGATGCTGTGATTCATATGGACTTTTCCGAAAATTATAATACAAAATATTCTTCAAAAGTTCAATCGTTCCATTTTGGTGGGTCACGTACGCAAATAAGTTTGCATACTGTGGTCTTATATGCCAAGGGAGAAACAAAATGTTTAGCCACAATTTCAGAAAACCTAAACCACAATGTACCTGTAATCTGGGCTCATCTAAAACCTGTCATGGAACTCCTTCCGTACTCAGTAGAAAACGTTCATTTTTTAAGCGATGGCCCTGTTACTCAGTACCGTAACAAAGATATGTTTTATTACTTATGTACTTTGTAAATTGACCGAAACCTATCCGAATATTTGTGATTTTACCTGGAACTATCATGAAGCCAGTCATGGTAAAAGAGGTCCAGATGGTATTGGAGGGACATGTAAACGAACCGCTGACAAAATTGTAGCTCTAGTAACTGACATTGCTACGATTGACGACTTTGCTACGGAATTAAACAAACATTGTCCCGGCATTCAAATTTTTGTGATACCCCAAGAAGAAATTGATTTTCAAAAGAAAATAATGGAAGATAATCGACCAAACATCAAACCTTTTACTGGTACACTAAAAGTACATCAAGTATGAGGAAACTATCTGAGCAATACGTTGTACATGAAGAGCCTCAGCTGCTTTTGTAGCATTTTTTGTCCTCACTTCCACTTAGGCTACATTAAATACCCCCAAAATAAAAAAAAACCAAATTGGATGTTGCTGCAGTAAACACCGATTCTGAGGAAGATGTGCAAAACAAAATTGTTGTACAAACATCTACTCATCAGATTAATACTATATACAATGCAGACACTGCTATGACTGTCAAGAATGGAGATGTTGTACTTGTGGAATACCATATTAATAATAAAAAATATAGATATGCTGGCGTATGTTCGTCAGATTTTGATGAAGAAGGAGAGATCAGGGTTACTTTTTTAAAGATCTCCAATGAAGATGGTACTCTTTTTAGAATAAATGACAATGACATGTCTGATTTTAAATGAGAACAGATCTTGACCATATTACCAGTGCCAAATAAACGTATGAAGGGTAACAGAGTATTCTACAAGTTTCCAAAGCCAGTTGATGTATTTGAAAAGTAAATTGTTGATTGTTTAGCATTTAAGTAAAAAATATTTACTTTTAGAAAGTTTTCATTTAAACTGTGCACTGATAATTTTTAAGTTTATTTGTTTAGATAGCCTCGAGACTGATAGGTGTATCATTCGAATATAGTACTATTGTTTTGTTTTGTAAACGTAGTTTATATTTTTGTTTCATTTAGATATTTTATTAAGATTAAAGCGCCTTAAACGTGGCTTTTAAGTTGTTTAACATTTTATAATAAAAAATATTAATTGTTATTTGATACGGGTAATTGAACAAACCATTAATATTAAAAATAAGGTTGCATTTAGAAACTGTGAAGACTGAATGTATCTTGTATATTAAAAAATATCCAAATACTATAATTTATGTACGTTTTATTTAATATTAGTCCCCTTTCTTAGCTAATAATCAATGGCCTGACACTTTCCTGCTTTAATTTGTCACTACTCTGCCAATAGTGTCACTCCCCTCGTAACACATTTTCCTCTGGTGCTTATAAAATTAAAAAAAATGGAAAAATCTTCTGGCCCTCATCATTACAAATTTAAAAATAGTGTCAAATAGGAAAATTATCAATATCGAATGGAACAGATTACATTTCCTTCAGGGACACAAAAAAATCAAATACCGTATATTCACTCATATAATTACTTTCATATAAACATAGTGTTTTCATTAAAGTGTTGAGCATTAGTGACTTTACCTTACTATACTTAGGGTTCCCAACCCTCCCGGATTGGCCGGAGACTCCGGTAATAATGGTAAACCTCCAGACCTACTGGGGTGCAATAATTTCTCTGGTTTTTTGAAAATTATATGTTAATGTTGGAGAAAGCCTTCACAACAACTTGCTGACTGATGCCCCGATTAACATAGCCTCCTACTGGGCCCGAGTAATTTGCCAAGACATGCCATTGCTATAAAATAAGAAACTTTTGTAACCTTGCTGAATGCCTCACAAATCTTCTGAATATGAATTCATCAAAATAAAACAAAAGTTTCAGTATCGTCTAAATTGTTTCTTAAACTTTTCATAATGATAATCATCAGTAGCCCTTTCACCTTTGGCTTTCTTAACTATTTTGTCCACACTATCATCTATAACACTAATGTCAGTTTTTGTCACTTCTGGCTTTTCTACTTTCCTTTTCTTGGCCACATCACTGTCCATATTAAAACGGTTATGTTGTACAAAATTCACTGCCATGTTAGTCGGCACAAATTGTGAAGGACAATCCTTTTTGTTTTGTCTCTCCCACAGTACTTTCATTTTAGCCTCTTCAGTAGCTTCAATGTTTTTAATTTTAGCATCAATGCCCAAATCTACTTCAGGTATACCACTAAGCATTTGATTTGACAGCATCTCCTCAGAACGATGTGCTGATGAAACCCTTAGATGTTCAGGCAGAGACAACAAAGCAGCTTCTTCAGGTGACAAATATTTTAATGTTTCATTGTGCTCAGATTCCTGCATTTCTTCATTATGTCTTTCTGTAAAGAGAAAATAGATATATTTTTACTACCATTATTTAAAACTACATATTTTTATCTAAATTTATTTTACCAATCTTTGCTCAAGTCGAATCCAATACTAATTTTGTCCTCAATAAACTATTTATGTAAATTGAATTTGAAGTCCAAATTTGACCTGCAATTAATCCTATTTAAGTTCAATAAATTTCATGATTATTTTTAGTCTAGAATTTGTTTTATTTCATATAACTTTTAAACAAACATTGTGAGGAACATACTGTTAAGGGGAACCTAGTCTTGGGCTCGAACTCATTGGTGGGCCTGGTTAAAAATTACGCTGTCTCGCCAAGCTTCGTGTACGACAGAGATAGTATCAATGATAAGCAGTTAGACGCTAGTCTACACGCACAACGTTACTGAGTGAGATCATTTATAGTAAAAAAACCGCGAAAAAAATAAGAAAAGCCCTTTGGAAGATAGAGTTTAATTAAAAAGCCAATGCATAAATCAATTACCAATAAAGTTTATTGAACTTTTCGATAATTGTACTTTGTTGGTCCCAACTTGGTTTTGGAGATTTTACACTTCTTTTGTTACTCAAACACGCCCAAAGTTAAGTAAAATTAGCAAGAAAAACTAATCTTTGTTGGCTCCTAACTTTTTAATGGGTTTTCATTTTAGTATTCTGTTTCCGTACAGACAATATTATTAATGAGACAAAACAACATCATATTTAACTTTGGATGTGCCATGTCAAACAGTGGAGTAAACACTTCCGAAGTTTGTATCTAAAAAACGTGGACTAGGTTCACCATAATACACTATACTAATTGCAGTTTAAGATGACCTTTGAGCAAATTTGTTTTGCTGCGTGCAGCCTAGCCTAGGATTGGTACGACAAAACATGCGAAAACACGAGTGATGAACGAAAATAGGTTAAGACAGGGTTAGTAAACATACCTTTTCGTTTCGCCAATTGTTCTTCGATATACTTCATCATCTCTTCGTCTTCGTCGCGTTTGTTTGTCTCGGCTGAAAACTGTGTACCGATGCCAGTGTCATATGCGTCGTCAACTTGCTTCACTTTGCCACTCTTCAACGCCTGCATGTTCACCATACCACCCGATTTCACCTTAAACGGATCCTTACAAGTGATCTCCTCTTCCAACGTGGTCTTTTGACCTGTAGCCAAAGCAACCACACTGACGCCGTTCGGCCTTTCTCGAAGTTTCTGTAACACTTTTGTCTCTTGAAGCTTGGCTAAGATGTGTTGGTCATCTTCCGAATCATCATCGTCTTTTATACGTTGGCGTAGGTTCTTTTTCTTCTTCGGTTTAAATTGTATTTCTTCGACAACTGTATCTCGGGCAGTTGAATCCTCCATAATCAATCGATCAGCCACAGAGCGACAGGCCGTCGAGCACAATAAACGAACGAGACAAGATGAAAACAGCAAAAAGTGCGAAAATAGGGATTTATTTCGCTTTTCCTGGTTTTGTGTGGTATACAAACAAAATAGACAACTTGTATGACGAAACGAATGAGCAGAGGAATTCGAGTTTTTTTTTTGTTTGGTACTCGTCTACTCGACCTTATTATACGTAGTATCTCTATGTAGTCTGTGACCATAATCGACACTCTCCAAAAATGTTTTTTTTTTTTTTTTTGTTGGGCATCTCGCAGTTGGCCTTGAGAGGCCATGACTGCTCAACCGGGCTTTCCTGGGGCTGCCATTAAGAAGTTAATCTTAACGCCTCCAGCCAGGGCTTACAAACTAAAATTTACAAACTAAGCGACTGCACGCTGAGGGCACCCCCTGTGGGGTACGAACCTCGGCTCAGGGCGTCACTGATAGGGGGACAGCTATCTCTATTGGGGACAGGCTGGATCGAAAAATTGGCATTATTATTATTAGGTGGGGAATTTAAAGCTACTGGCTCAGCTGCGGCGCGGGCTGGCGCTTCAACGAGCAAGGGTCGGTCGGGAAAACCAAAAATGTACTCTGTGCAAGGAACTTATATTCTGTGACACTCTCGCTGGGTTGGTTTGGTTGGGACCACAGATTACATAGAGAGAGATACTACGAACATAACTCTTTAGTCTATGGTTAGTTGAAACAACAGATTGGTCATGTTTGGATTACTAGTATGTATTTCCTAATTCCGTATTTTATTTTGTAAGATAGATTAAATTACGAACTAAATATAAAAATAAATACAAAACAAAACGTAGAAACAAAAAGACCAAAAGGACAATCGAAGTATTGCATTCTCTGTCTACCGAAGTATCCACCCGCATCGCCGTCATCAGGATATTTCAAATCAACCAGTATATTTTTAAATGAATTAAAGCAATATTTAATTTAAAAAAGCTATTACACAGTACATGAATATCTAACGGATAAATTCAGTAATAATATATAATTATGAATAAAAGATATTTAATAAGTAAAATAACAAAAAATAAATATATTACAATAGGTTTAATCATTATAAGTACTATTTATTATAAATAATAAAAAAAATATAAATATTAAGCTAGTAAACAAATAAAAATTAATCAAATATGTACACACGGATACACAACAAGCTATTCATTTCCAGTTTACGCTGATCTCGCACTGTACGGAAATCCTATACAATGTGAGATCAGCTTATATTGGAAATGTACAGCTACATCAGCTATACATTTCCAGTTTACACTGATCTTGCACTGTACGGAAATCCTATACAATGCGAGATCAGCTTATGCTAGAAAAAATAGCTTGATGTGTAGCCGTGTGTACAATAAAATAAATAATAAATGAATAGAAAGACTTGCACATATTATATTAGTAAAATAAGTAAATGAATAGAAATTTAGAATAGATAGATAGAATAGATAGGATATAAAATAATTCAAACAAAAATGAATAAAGCGCTCTTCCTATTAAAATTGGATCTTCAATTTGGTTACCTAGCAACTGTATACCTATTGTTTAGTCACTCTTGTGTCAAGGAAAGAAAACTCGTGGTGTTTTATAAAGATTTATTATTAAAGTATTGTTCTTGTGCATTTGTGATTTTAAGTATTTCCGTGGATAAACCACGCTCTGCTACCTTAAGCTTCAATAGGTTATGGGCCCAGAACGCAGAGTGTAAAATGGAGCTTTCAAAAATACAAATCACAAAACTTGATGGCCACAATTGGGTCGCCTGGAAATACCGAATGGTTGCCCTACTAAAAGGCATTAACGGAATTTGGGAGATTGTGGAAGGCAAGGCACAAAAACCGGCGAAACTTGCGGAAGGCAGTGGTGATGCCGTAGTTGAGAATTACAATAAATCTTTACGAGATTTTGTTACATTGGAGAACACAGCCCTACTGCTAATAACAAACAATGTAACAGATGAAACACTAGGGAAAGTAATAAGGTTGTCCACTCCCAAAGAAGTATGGAAAGAACTCCATAGGCTGTATGAGGGTCCTGATGAGGGCAGGCTCTACGACTTATGTTTGGACTTCTTCAAACTTAAAAGGGATCCGTCAGACAACATGTCAACTCATGTCTCGAAACTGAAGAATCTGTGGCACAGTCTGAAGGAAGAATTGCTCAAAGAGGAGAACGTTGAAATGCCTGAAGTTCTGTTGATTTGCAAGATTCTGGATACGTTGCCGGAAACTTATTTTTCGTTCAAGTCTAGTTGGTTATTGATGTCTAAGAAGGAAAGAACAGTAGACAATATTACGGCCCAACTGTGTGCACATGAAAAAGCGCTGAATGCAACGATGGCTGACACTGAATCGAGCGGTAGTGCACTTTGTGTAAGAACAAATAAAAAGGTTGCTAAAGGAAATGACCAAACACACCAGCAAAATAAAAAGAGGTATAAATGCTTTATTTGCAAAGAGTCTGGACATCTTAAGAAGGATTGCCCGAATAATGGCAAGAAAGAGAAGGAAAATCTAGCTCGCAGTTCCAACATGATGTTACTGACGGTGAATTCAACAGATTCTGGGACTAACCGTGATTGTGATCATTGGTACATAGACAATGGAGCAACACATCACGTCACAAGTCGAGGAGATCTATTTCAAGATTTTAAACATTTTAATGAAACTCACACAGTAACTACGGCTGACGGAAACATTATAAAGGCTGTTGGAAAAGGCACAGTCCGTATAGAGGTCAATGTTCAAGGAAAAAGTGACTTTCTTTTGTTAAAAGATGTTTGGTATGTCCCTCAGATTAGCAAGAACCTTTTCTCTGTGCTTAGTACACAGGACAAGAACCCTTCAAGTATTTTTGAGTCACGGGTTACAACATGTTCCATGAAGATCAATGGTAAGGTTGTCTTTACAGGAAAAAGGCAAAGGTATGGCGGTTTGTACAAGATAGACTGCAAAGCCATATGTGCTGATTTTTCAGTCAACTTAATTGAACATAAAGATATGCTGCAAGTATGGCATGAGCGTATGGGACATCAACACAAGAGACATATCAAAATATTGATAGAGAAAGAGTTAGGAATAAAGACATCTAACAGTGGAGAATTATGCGAAGGTTGCATCTTTGGTAAAGCGCACAGGAAGCCATTTGGTGTTCGCGAAAAGGCAACAAAACCTGGTGAACGCATACACTCAGACGTCTGTGGACCCTTTCCTAGGAGTATCTCTGGATATCGATACTTCGTACTGTTTAAGGATGAGTACACAAGATATAGATATGTATACTTCCTTAAAAATAAATCTGAAGTTCCCGAAAAGTTAAAACAGATGATAGCTGAGGCTAGAAATGCTAGACATACTATTATCGAGGTTTTAAGCGATAATGGAGGCGAATACGATAACAGGAAAGTACGAGATATACTTGGACAAGCTGGAATAAAGCAAAGACTCATTATGCCATACACTCCAGAACAAAATGGGTGTAGTGAAAGAGACAATCGCACAATAGTCGAAACTGCTCGAGCGATGATGCACGCGCATGAGGAGATTCCTCAGAATTTGTGGGCTGAGATGGTAAACACTGCTGTTTATATACTAAACAGGACAGGACGTACTTCAGTGAAACACAAGTCGCCGTATGAATTGTGGCTTAACAAGAAGCCGCAGATAAAGCACCTGAGGATAGTCGGTTCACCTTGCTTTGCGCATGTACCAAAGCAGAAGAGAAGGAAATTGCAAAAGAAAGCTACACGGTGCATTTTAATTGGATACGACAATGACGATGGATACAGACTTTGGAATCGGGAAAGAAATTCATTAGTCCGATCTAGGGACGTTATTTTCAATGAAAAAACGCTAGAGACTTCAATGAATGAACACCCTAAAGCAGTCTGCAGTCCGGAAAATGAAATTGAAGTAGACCTTGGCAGAAATGCTTTAAGAGATAATGAAGAAAGAACTCCTGTTATGCCTGACATTGAAAGAGTCGGTGAAACTGACATGGACATAGGTGAACAGAACCTAGATGTTGGAGAAGAGTTTCATGACGCAGAAAATGTAATAACTGAACAGTCTGTTGAATCAGAGGGAGATGGAAATGTTAACGAATATGATAATGTTGTTGATGATTATCAAGATGATGTCAATGATGAAATTATCGTAGATGAACGTGAAGATGTGTTCCCAGAACAGATGATACTACGAGACCGTTCTTTGTTACGTCCTCCAGATAGATTCAAAGACTTTGTTATGAACGCAATAATGGGATACAATGAACCAGAAACGTACAACGATGCGATCAGAGGTCCAGACAAAGACCTATGGAAAAAGGCCATGGACAGCGAAATCAGTTCTTTGATGGAAAATGACACATGGAAGCTTGTGAATCTACCCAAGGGCAGAAAAGCTTTACCTAGTAAGTGGGTTTTCAAAGTCAAGATTAATGCTGATGGCTCTGTAGATAAGTACAAGGCCAGATTGGTGATAAAAGGTTTTCATCAAAAGAAAGGTATAGACTACATGCAGACCTTTAGCCCTGTGACCAGAATGGCAACTGTTCGCTCAGTGATTAGTACAGCAGCGAGCGAAGGCATGTCAATGAGACAGTTCGACATTTCGACTGCCTTCTTGTATGGCTCTTTAGATGAAGAGATATTCATGAAACAGCCAGAAGGTTATAATGATGGTTCCGGTCAAGTATGTCTTCTAAAGAAGAGTCTCTATGGGCTGAAGCAAGCACCACGGTGCTGGAACCGGTGCATTCTAGATTATTTCAAAGAAATCGGTTTTAAGGCAAGTGAAGCAGATCCTTGTCTTTTGATACGAAAGAGAGGTTGTGGAAAGCTTATAGTAGCTCTGTATGTAGATGACGGTCTGGTCGTCGGATCCAATGACGCACTGATAGACGAGTTGATGAAGGAGATCAAACGTCGTTTTAAAATAACCACGAAAACTGCGTCCTATTTTCTTGGAATAGAGATAGAAAGCAGAGGAGATAGAATTAAGATATTCCAAACGTCGTATGTGCATAAGATCTTGCGGAGATTCGGAATGGACACCTGCAAACCGGTCTCAACGCCGATTACAAAAGACGGCACATGGAGCGAGAAGGTAGACATGAGTTATATGAAAGATAACTATAGGCAAATTGTTGGAGCCTTGGCTTACTTGATGGTATGCACTAGACCTGACATTGCATATGCTGTAAGTGTAGTCTCACGAAGTCTAGAAAAGCCAGAAGAAGCAGACTGTGTACGACTAAAGCGCATAATGCGATTTTTGCAGTACACGCCAGATCTAGGTATCATGTACAGGAAGAATTACAAACAAGGCATTTTGGAATGCTATAGTGATGCTGATCATGCAGGAGATATCAGCACTGGTAGATCCACTACTGGAGTGCTGTGCATGTACGCAGGAGGGGCGGTGTCTTGGCTAAGCCAACGACAGGCAAGCGTTTCAATATCGACCACCGAGGCAGAAGTTGTTGCCGCAAGTGAAGCAGCCAGAGAGACTATTTGGCTATCTCGGCTTATAAACGATCTTGTCGTTCTTAAAGAGATTCCATGCATAAGAGTGGATAACGAAGCTGCAATCAGGCTGGCTGAAAATCCTGAATTCCATCGACGAACTAAACATATCCGAGTTCGTCATTTCTTTGTGAGAGAATTGGTGACGGGCGGTGAGCTAAAAGTCAATAAGGTATCTAGTGAGGATCAGCTGGCAGATATCCTGACCAAGCCACTAGCAAGGCCGAGGATCAGAAAGATCTCTGACCTGATAGGTATTTGTTGAGAGGAGATATTAAAATTGGATCTTCAATTTGGTTACCTAGCAACTGTATACCTATTGTTTAGTCACTCTTGTGTCAAGGAAAGAAAACTCGTGGTGTTTTATAAAGATTTATTATTAAAGTATTGTTCTTGTGCATTTGTGATTTTAAGTATTTCCGTGGATAAACCACGCTCTGCTACCTTAAGCTTCAATACTTCCTCTCTCTAGTTATTTAAAAATTTGTTGTGCCCGAAAGGGTCCATAATTGTTTCTATTTTTTTATTTACCACCTGTAACTGTGCATTATGGATTGCAATAAACGATTTGATTTGATTTGATTCAGGACACGTGCCTAGAACACTGGTAGCATTGCCATGTTGAATGGCAATGTTAATAATTATTTGGCCAAAGAACGACCAAGCTCTCTGGTCACGTGAAGTGTCGACTAGCCGGCGAGAAATTTCGTTAAAGAGGAGACGTGCTCTTGGGCCCATGACCCGAACGTTTCGACCCCAATCGGCTCAAAACTGTAGTTACCCATAAGGTTACAGTATTTCCGCCACTTGAGGGTCTCGGCAACCGCAGCAGCCGTAAGTAAGCGCTGTCAACAATGACAGTTGTGCTGTTTTGTTTTGAATCGTATCATATCTTTATCTAACTTAAATATAGTGCTTCTGGCTAGAGTCGCTACCTAACCTAATAAGAAGACGAAATTTGTGGTTTATACAAGTTTTATATGGTGTAAATAAGTTTTAACATTGAGTGAGCACTGTTAGCGCGTTCACGAGCGTTCCGTATTGTTGACAAAAATGACAGTTCTTAGCTGTCATAATAGTGATATCTATCTCGGACCGCAAATTATTGATGTGAGCGCTCACAGCGCTATTTTTCTAATTCGGAATGTGGCCGGTGATAATAGTATTACGCATGGCATGGTTGCAAGAAGGTGCATGTCATGACGTCATCTATGACGATACACGGGACATTTTTATCACGCTCATGCCAATTTGGAACGGGTGTGAGCACGCTCCAATCACAGACATATAAAACAGTAGCAGACCAAACATTAATCCATAGTCGATGGACTTGATTCTCTATCCTTTTTTTGCTAAGCGACTTTGCTAAGCGACAAGTCGTAAGCAGTATCTCGTTCTGTCACCTGTTGTCACACAACTCTCCCTGCAGTCATTAAAATTATGTGAGGCTCCTCACATAATTTTAATGACTGCAGGGAGAGTTATTTTATCCGATACTGATGCCCGTCAACGGTCTGTGTGTAAATTTAGTGTCCGACCGAAACAGGATTTTAAACCGAAACCGAACCTTCGGTCTTGGTCCCAGTTTCGGCCGAAACCGAAACCAAAACCGAAACTTATTTGAATTTTTATAGCATGTTAAATCTTTTGTATTTTTACGCATATATAGACAGTTAACACGTGTAAGAAAATAAAATGCAACAATTAAAGTATGAAACAAAAATAGTTCTTTATTTGTAAAATTAACAATTTGAATAAAAAAAACACAATCAACATATTTGTCAAACTTTTTCAGAAATCAACATTAATTATTTATGTTTACAATAGTCTTAATGATTAGATAACTTGTGTTGTTATTTTTTAATGAGATCTGGTATTTAACTTAGTATTTAAAGAATTATCTTACCATTATAATTAATTATCAGTGATAATTAATATTTATCAGTCTTAATAAAGATGAAAAAA
The DNA here is from genome assembly GCA_947359405.1 of Antitype chi. Taxonomy (NCBI): domain Eukaryota; kingdom Metazoa; phylum Arthropoda; class Insecta; order Lepidoptera; family Noctuidae; genus Antitype; species Antitype chi. The sequence continues at coordinate 12,614,798 of OX375811.1, read as the reverse complement.
TCCGCCAATATAGCCCTACGAAGCAGGACTAAAGTGACCACTTTAGTCTCTAGGGAGTGAAAAGTAATTAGGTTTTTTAATTTCCTTCATGTGACATAGACAAACTCAAACAGCCAGTAAATATACTATTATCTGTGGAGTTTAGACCATCTTCATTGCGAAAATGTTGAGGGTTTTAGTTCCATGGTTTTTCCATAAAGAAGGGCCACCTTCTTTGTGGAAAAACCAGGTGTTTTAAATTATTATTCTGTGACTGGTTTAGATGAAAAAACTGACCGCGAAAATTTCTGAATTTTTGTCGAGTGTACATAAATTTGTTCGGTTTTAAATAAATTTATTAAGAATGTCCAGTGACAGTGAAGAGTTTGACGTCGAGCAAAGAGCAAAAGACATAATAGATATTGTCGTCTAGTCCCTCGATATAAAATATACTATTACCTAATAATGTTTGCGCCTGAAAAACCGCATAACCTTAAATCATCACAATCGCGCCGGCTAGCGAACTCAACCGGCAATCACGTTCACTCACTCACTCGAATTTAGCCGAATGATACGCGACAATTCACGAACATCTAGGTTCGGCGGGGCCGAAGATTCGGCCAATTATTGGCCGAAACCGAAACTGTGGCCGAAACTAGATTTTTGGGCCGAAACTAGCCGAAACCGAAACCGAACCTTCGGTCGGTCCTTAGTAAATATACCGTTAAAAGGAGGTGAAAGGACTGCCGCCCACCGTCTTCTTAAAATATTACCTTAGTCGCCTTTTACAGTAACCACGAGAAGAGATGGGTGGTTATATTCGTTAAGACTTTATTGATAAGTAATCTACACTTCATTTACCCAGAGAATATCGATTTTCGCGGATTTTCAGTAAGATTATCGGTCGTTTCAATATCGTTATATAATACCGGCAACCGGCCCTAGTCCGGCCCTGTATCGACAACACTCTCTATGTGTGCGTAATGGGTACGCATTTTTTAGCGAATGTTTGGTCTGCTACTGTTTTATATGTCTGTGGCTCCAATCGATATTATCGTAACTCGGAACGTAGCCTTAGTAAATGCTTGACAGATTTGTCAAGATGTCAATGTCATTGTCAATCGCTCGCTGCTGCGCCCACCAATCACCAAACCAACTAACGTACCTTATCAATAGAATATTGATAAGAAAGTGATAAGGTTAAAGACAAACAACAAGTTCAGTCGAAGCGAGCGGCGATGGTTCGGAATCATTAATGCGATAGCTGTACAAGAGATGAAACATTCACAAGTATCCGCTATACCTAATTTAAAAATGACCAAAGTACTATTTTTGCAATCGGCGCCGCCTAAATTTGAAGATATACAGAAAACAATATTTGATGAAGGCGCAGTGGAGTTTTTGTTTCGTATACACAAAACGTTTGAGAAACAAATCGGACAACTATATAAAGATAGGTTGCGGCGCACTGTGACAACACAAGCACTTTCGACTTTGGACTTCAAAAACTCGCCAGAAAGGAATGATAAGTCGTGGACTATAGCTCCTTTACCTCCACGATTACTGTGAGTATCACTTCTCTAATAATAAAATATTGATCTACTTGCAGAACTCTGGCCATCTTACTGATTGTTCTTTGTGGTTCCTCAGTCAGTAGTATAAAACTTTTTGTCTTTAGTTTGTACTTTATACAAATATTTTAGGCACTCATTGACCAATTGTAATACAAGTGACTAGAACATCTTAAAAGAAAATAAAACTAAAATATTTAAATCCTAACAGCACAAATTCCTTACACACCAAGCATTCCAGCACACAAAACAAATTATAGTGTGAGGACCAGTGTATTAATGATGTATTTTTAGGGAGAAATTTTCGATCAGCAAGTTAATTTTATAAGAATATTTAACTTACATTGTAGTAACCGTCATGTGGACCTTGGTGATGTCTCAGCATCAAACACAGCTCACTTTGTATCCTCTCTCAATGAGGATGTGCAAGGCATCCAAGTAGACTTTGACGATGGTCACTGCCCCACTTGGAAGAACCAGTTGCAGGCATACCAAAATATAAGGCTGGCTGTGAATGGGAAACTCCTTGGAGCTCCCGTCACTGTCACTACCAGCCCAGTCCTTATGTTGAGACCCAGAGCTTGGAATATGATTGAACATAATATATTGGTGAGGAAACTGTTTAATTATATCATATTATTTGTGTCATTGTATTCTACAGTTTGTTAATAAATCATTAATTCTTAAATATTATATTGTTTTTAAAGCAATATAAGAAACAATATACCTAACTATCGACGACAAGAGTTCGCCATGAATTGTGAGTCGAAGAAATTCTTTGAGAAATAGATAAAATATATTGGTGAGAAACTGTTTTACCACCAACTAGCTTTTGCCAGCAAGTCCACCCGTGTGGAGGTCGGAAATTATCCTACGGGAACATACAGGGATAAAAAGTATCCTATGTGTTAATCCAGGTTATAAACTATCTATATGCCAAATTTCATCCACATCTGTTTAGCCGTGGTTGCGTGATTGAGTTACAAACATCCAAATATACAATCATTCACATTTTATAATATTAATAAGATAGTACGATGTACCAATTTGAAGCTGTTTGTTGTAAATATTTTGCGTACTATAACACCCTTACCACCCTCATTATAATGCTTATTAATTCCCCATTTATTTGGTGTGCAATATTACTTACTTACCTATTTATCTAACTAGTTCATATGTTTTATTACTCTCTTTAATGTGGAACCTCTAGGGTAGCCCGCCAATATAAAATGTTATTATGTTTATTACAATTGGCAGGTGAGTGTCAAGCTGCATTTAATTCCATTGAATGACTATTTTATGAAAAAGTCATTCAATGGAATTATAAGAGCTTAGAGGGTTGAATTGATGATTTTAATAATATTTATATAAAGCCTTATTTATTACGGTCATGAATCTTTTTGTTCAACACACAGGTGGACACTGACCTGAAAATTGCATTGAAATTTCTTAGCTTCCACCTTAATGTAACACAAGTACATAATTATGTTTGTACATTCAAATATCTTTTAGATTGATGGCAAAGAAGCTGTTGGACCCTTAGTAGACTTTGCAATCTTGATGTACCACAATGCAAAGACACTATACGAGGCCACCAGTGGCCCATACTTCTATCTGTCAAAGTTGGAGGGTGCCTCAGAAGCTCAGCTATGGAACGAAATATTTATTTGGGCTCAACATGAACTTGGGCTACCACAAGGCACTATAAAAGCATGTGTTCTAATAGAGAATATTGTCTCTAGTTTTGAACTTGAAGAAATTTTATACGCACTTAGAGACCACTCTTTGGGCCTCAATTGTGGGATATGGGATTACTGTGCCTCTATCATATCCAAGTTTGGTGAATATTTAATTTTTCCATTTATGAATGCCTCACTCTTTTTTTATCACCGCATCATCATTATCTTGTCCTTGTCTCAATGTATTTTTTTTTATTACAACCTCACTAATCAATTTGTTTTATTAGTTATTTCATTGAACTACGGTTTATTAAACCAAAATAAATAAATAAACCGAGGTCAAGAGCCATTTAGTAATTTAAAAAAAAAATGTGCCCTGTTGCTTATGCAACTTATTACAAATTTTTTATCAGCCACTACAAGTAACTCCTTTTTCGGACAAGGGTACATAAAAGTAAGGCGATTGAAATGATTTAAACTAAAACATTTTTGACATTTTTTTTTTGTATAATAGTTCCTTTTTTTACTTTTAGCTGGGCAAAGACCTCTCCCAAGTTTTTCCAGGACCTTTTCATTAGTATACATATATTGATAAAATTGGTAGAAGTGGTTCCAAAAAGTAACAGGTGTATTTTCCAGGTGATCGTGAGGAGTTCCTGCTGCCAGACAGGAATAAGTATGTGAACATGGACCGTCACTTCCTGAACAGTTACTTGAAGCTTGTAGTAAGTACGTGCCATGCTAGAGGTGCCCCGGCAACTGGTGGAATGGCAGCTGCCATGCTCAAACCTGGATCTGACATCACTGATAAGGAGTAAGTATGAAATAATTACGACAACACAACATAAACAACCCCAACATAGTGACAACACAATTCTTTTTGTTGTTTGTAAGTTGATGAACTGTCAAAACTAGCTTCTGCTTCTTCTCGTAATGTCGCAATATGATAGAGATATGAGAATTTAATGACTGATGTCTTGGACAGTAATGTTTTAGCCGTACTGTGTACTGTAAAGGTTGTATGCTTATCATGGAACCTTACGTTTACTGGCAGCCAATGATTGGGCTATCTATGATCGAACAGCCAGACAGTTTAAGTTTGAATTTAAGAATAGTTTGACATAGGTTTTTGTTCCGGCAGATGATTTGCATTATTTTATTAGTCGCAGTGCTGTAATGAGCTTATTACTTTAAAATATACGTGGAATTACGAATTTAAACTCAACCTAATATTTTATTTATAGTTAGATTAGATCCCCTCGATACTACAAGTGGCGGAGGCGCCGAACTTAAAACCCCCGTAAAAATAGTGCGTGCGCAAAGCAAATATTGAACCAAAACCTATGTCAAACTTTCTGGCTGTTCTATCATAGATAGCCCAATCATTGGCTGCCAGTAAACGTAAGGTTCCATGATAAGCATACAACCTTTACATGAGCTACGCCCACCCTTGAATAAAAGGATGAATGCACTCACATGATCGCGCAAGCCTTTTATTCACACACAGCGTTCGAACAATCAGAAGGTTCCTGCCTAACCCTGTTATAGTACCTAGACTATTTTCAGGTGCCATTGCCACCTTAAGGTGGAATAGCCAGGGTAGCCCTCGTAATTTTTCTTACGTGTTTTGCAATTTGCAGGCCAGGCTGTATGTTAAACAAAATATGAGGCGCGACCGTAACACGTAGGTATGTTTTTTTACAGAATTCAAATAATTAAAATGAATGGAAATCATGTCACTTGGTTTAAATAGTTTCATTTTATTTATGTAGATTCTTTTACGTGTAGTGAATGAGAGAATGTTGTAGGCCTTACTTACTGTAGATTTGTAGACAATTTTCTTTTATTTATTTTAATTCCTCTAAGTACCTGGTACTTATTGACAGGCCTGCACTGTCCTCCCATACCTATTATCACTGTAATTTGAAAACATTGTAAAAGCCAATCATTTTTAAAAGAGTAACCGTGGAGTTTCTTGCTGGCTCTTCTCCATAGGAAGCGATAAATTGGTACCATGTACCTCCGGTTCTTTTCCGGATCAGTAAAGTAGTAGTAACTGTACCTACTACAAAAAAGATCACCATCCTCCGCCTTTTGCATCCATTCTGCCCAGTGCCCCACTCACCTAACTAACGTTTATTGCATTGCATCCATCACATTCTGCTGTTTCCAGTAGGTCCTCCCAAACCTGTTAACACAGAAATTGAAAGCATTATAAAAGCCAATTATTTTTAAAAGAGTAACCGCGGGGTTTCTTGCCGGAACGACCAATTGTAGCCGTGCACCTAGCTTCTGACGTTTCACAAGTGCCCATGTAGGTTTATGTGAAATAAAATATTTTGATTTGATTTGATTGAATGACTTTTTCATGGCATTGTCATTTAATGGAATTAAATAAACTAAGAGGGTTGCATTGTTGATTTGAAAGATTATAATAGTATTACATCATTTTTGAAAAGTGTCCTAATTAGATTCTAAATTGCTAATAAACCACTAAAAAATAACACAATATTTTAATTTAATCGATTAGTGCCGTAAAAATGCCTAAAAATCTTACATTTTCAAATTTCGCGCGTAATTTGACGAAAACGCTGGACGCAGTGGACGCCATATTGGTCTGTGGGTATGACGTCAGTTTGCTAAGTAAACAAATGCTCTGATATTTTCTATGATAATTGATTGAAAAAAAATGTTATTATTCTACTAATCGTTGGTTTTCTGTTCCTGAATGCAAAATATTATTTAAATAAAAATTACTTTCGTTACGAAAATAATAAAAGTACAAAGTTGTTCAATTGTCATGCAGTATGACGTATAACATGGCGGCTACTATTTCATGGTGTTCAAAAACAGATTTAGAAAACTGAAATCTTTGAATTGAATTTTAAAATTTATTTTGTTATTTCATGAAGTAAAACTACCATTGTCCGACTGCATTTTGCCTCAGCTATCTCAATAATTTATTTTTAGTTTTTTTCTCATATAGAGTAAAATACCCTATTCTGTAAAGCAATATTTGTGGCGCTCACGAATCATATTTTAATCAACATACCTACAACCTGACACTGATAATTGCAAAAAACTGAAGAAAATTTGAGTTTCGCTAGCTACTTTGGCACATTCACCTAATCCACTCCCACCCAATATTCACCTACTCAAGAATTAATGCACGAAAAATTTCAGATCCAAAGCGATAATAACAAAGATACTGGCTGCAAAACAGAAAGAGATAGAACATGGTGTTGATGGCTTCATGGTGTATGATGCGAGAGTAGTGCCGCATGTCAATGAGGTTTGTTAATTTTTTTCTTTAGGCGTTCCTGCATCATCAGGGGCATTAGTGTGCAATAAAATGATGGCGCTATACGTTATGTAAATCGTCATGCCTTTCTCGCACATTGCCCTGTATAGCCCGCTGGCAATATCTTTATGACTCTTTCAAGCTATCTCTATCAAAGATTGATAGATAAGTAGATACATTTTATAGAACTATTAGAAATGGGAAATAGTTAGGTACAGAAATGCGTACAAAAACTTGAATGCATATATTTTTTATACGCAACCGTAACAATTGGAAACTACGGAAACGCCTTGTCAGTAAATTGAGTTTTTTTTTATGGTAAATTTCCATCGCTTTACAGAGATCGCTTTTGTTCTCCAGTTATGTACCGTGATAGTCGCGTAGTGACTTTTATGTCATTGATATAAGGTATAAATTGCAATGTTGGACGCGTGTCGTGAAAACTACAACATGATACCATAGCTGTTTTGTAATCGGCTTGTTTAAATATTTTTTTTTTTTTGTTAATGCGAGACCAATGATTCAAGCACAATCGTCGTAATTACAAGGTATTACAAACTTAGGTAATGAGGTAGGTATTAGATTTTCCGGTTGTCTTTTTGTCTAATTAGATAGGTAGGTAGTTATCGTTAGCCTAATCGACTACAGCTAAACTATGTGTATTTAATGGCGTTCAGTGTGAACCAAATAGACGTAGCACCTCACTAACACTAACCTTCACATGATCTGACCAAGATTATGTCTGGACTTTAAAAGAGACTGTGACCTCTGAGTTTGTTTCGGCCTTTCTTCTCAGAGTAGTCAGATAGGAAACGCCGACCTCATCTAGTTTAAAAAAAATATGATTGACGTGTAAAAGTGTTTGTACAAACCTACTTACAGAAATAAATCATTTATCATTTACTACTTATCGCATTTAGGTAAAAATTAACCTGTAGGTAGTAGTAGTTTCAAAGGAGATCTGAATTGCAGTTTGCAGCAATAATTGCAGTTTCTTTGCGACTAACTTTTCCATCAACTCACCCTATCGCAGTCCAATTCTGGACATAGGCCTATCCTAGACTGCGACACAACACCCTGTCGGCGCCTTCCGCATCCAGTCTGTCTCAGCTACTTTCTTAAGGTCGTCGGTCAGTCTAGCTGGGGGGCGTCCCAAGCTACGCTTACCGATACGCGGTCTCCACTGTAGGACTCTTCTGCTCCGCCGGCTATCGGTCCTTCTACAAACATAGCCAGCCCATTGCCGTTTCAGTTTGTTTACTCTGCAAGCTATGTCTGTACCTCCGGTTCTTTTCCGGATCAGTAAAGTAGTAGTAACTGTACCTACTACATAAAAAATCACCATCCTCCGCCTTTTGCATCCATTCTGCCCAGTGCCCACTCACCTAACTAACGTTTATTGCATTGCATCCATCACATTCTGCTGTTTCCAGTAGGTCCTCCCAAACCTGTTAACACAGAATTCGAAAGCATTATAAAAGCCAATTATTTTTAAAAGAGTAGTCGTGGGGTTTCTTGCCGGAACGACCAATTGTAGCCGTGCACCTAGCTTCTGACGGTTCACACGTTACCCATGTAGGTTTATGTGAAATAAAATATTTTGGTATTTTCTTAGATATGACAGGTGTATTCTGTGCACTGCTAAACAGTTCACATACATTTCAATACACTATGTATTCAAATTACGAGAAAAAAAAAATTAGGGCGGGTGGATGAAAAAAAAAAACAGTGCACATAAGCATATTAAGGGTATCGTTGGACCCTATCACTAGATATTATGAAACAAAGTCCCCTGCCGCGTCTGTCTATTCGTGATAAACTCAAAAACTACTAAACGGATTTTCATACGGTTTTCACCAATAGACTAGGTGATTCATGAGGAAGGTTTAGATGTCTAATCTGTTAAGGTTTTGTTTAAATTGGTCGCGGGTGAAGCAAAACTATTTAATAAAAAAGGATGTGTTCCGAAGATTGACTGACTTATTATTTAAATCAATGTTTTTAGAGTTCCGTACCTCAAAAGGTAAAAAAGGAACCCTTATAAGATCACTCTCTTGTCCGTTTGTCTGTCTGTCCGTGTGTCACCACCGATTTTCTCAGGAACGGGTAGACCTAGCAAGTTGAAATTTATACCAGATACTGAGGTCTATAATCCCTATTAGGTGTATAAAAATCAAGGTCCTGAGTCAACACGATAAAAGATAATTGGGCAAATTTAGATTTTCGCGAAAACTTGTAAGTACCAAAATTTACCTTAATTTTCACCTTTATAATTTTTCGGAATTTTTCCTTTACTTGTGCTATAAGAACTTGCTTTTAATCAAAATTGACAATTCTAGGTCCACTGGAAGTACGCTATAGCTATTTAGGTTTTGGGTCGAAAACCTATATGGTAGTCCCCGTTGACCTAGAATTACGAAATTTGGCAAAAAGTAAGGTCTTACAGCACAAATAAAGGAAAATTCCATAAATAATAAAAGTTAAAAATTAAAGGGTGTCCCCATATATACATAGTTGACGCCAATTAAATTTGTACGGATCCCTCGGTGGGCGAGTCCAACTCGCAACTGTCCGGATTTTTGAAATATGAGAACTTTTCGGTTACAACCGCATTGAAAACATGGTTTTTCATAGTTTTTTTGGTGAAAACTATTAATCACAAACATATTTTTGCGATCGATATACTTACTTAATCGATATTGTGCATGCGTAAATAAAACATCCCAAATAAGGAGCCCTTCATTGCGCGTGGTCCGTCACTCTCCTGGTCGGTCTTAAAACGACTTCCTGTTTTGTAATAAGGAATACGCACTGGTAGAGAACGCCTAAAGTCTGCCTATGTATAATCACAGACAGTAACGGTGGACCACTTTTCACCCTTATGTCTTAATCCATAAGGTTGAAAAAACGTCGACCGCCAGTGTCCGCGAGGGGTACCTACCTTTTATGCTGCTTATAGTTTAATAAATAACTTCACTGTCTATCAATTTTCTTCCCTATTACAGCTTTGGAAGAAAAGCGGTGCAACACCAAATCAGATCTGCAAGAAGTTCGAAGTGAACATAACGCCGCAGGACTTATTGTCTATACCCCGCGATGGAGTGACATTGCAAGGACTGAAGCACAACGTGGCCATTTCTATACTCTTCATATACTACTGGCTGGCTGGCATCGGACACTTCTTTTATAGCGGCAATGTTGAAGACTCTGCTACCGCCGAAATATCAAGATTTCAAATCTGGCAGTGGATTCGATTTTGTGTAAGTTTTTTAATCCCCGACGCAAAAAGTTAAATTTACTTTTTCTGGTTTAATTTTAACTGCATATTCTATTGTTTCGGGTTCGCTATGAATTTTGTGATCAGACTCATTCAATCCAAAAATCAAGTCCAATTTGTATTGACTGATTTCTCAACAACGAAATCCCACAGGAACTTACTAGGTACCAGGATAAAAAGTATACATATACATACATATTCAGCCTATAACGTTCCCACTGCTGGGACACAGGCCTCCTCTCCGTGAGAGGGAGTGGGCCGTAATACACCACGCGGGCCCAGTGCGGGTTGGTAGATGTCACATGTCTTCGAATTTTTGGTTCTAAGACATGCCGGTTTCCTCACGATGTTTTCCTTCACCGTTTGAGAGCAGTGGTGATGTCATTATTTACACAAAGTAATGCGCCTGGCTGGGTTCGAACGCACGACCTATAACTCGTAAGTCGCGGCCATTTCCACTGGGCCATCACTGCTCTCATCATAAAAAGTATCCTATGTGTTAAACCAGGCTATAAACTATCTGTGTGCCAAATTTCATCCAAATCCGTTCAGTCGTTTTTGCGTGATTGAGTAACAAACATCCAAACATACAAACTTTCACAGTTATAATATTAGTAAGATAGTAGGATGTTCTTCATCGTGTGTCTATGATGTCCAAAATAAACTAAGAGAGTAGATAAAAATATAATTTCAGTATTTTAATCCCTATTAATATTATAAATTCGAAAGTAACTCTTGTCTGTCTGTTACGCTTTCACGCCTAAACCGCTGAACCAATCGTTATTAAATTTGACAGAGATATAGCCTGGGATATGGAGGACATAGGCAACTTTTTATCGCGATAACCGACATCCACGCGGGTGGAACCGCGGGCAAAAACTAGTAAGCTTTATTTCCAGCCTGCCTCGTTGATCTAGTGGTTGCAAGCGCTACTGCTGAGCATGAGGTCCCGGGTTCGATTCCCAGGTCGGGCATTTCTTTCTCACTAGCAGTCCGGAGTCTAGATTTATGCCAGGTTTATTGCATTAGCCTCCCCCTTGCTTAAGTTCCCTGGAATACATATAAGGGACTTAAACAACTGGTGAAATTTGAGTGTTAATCTATAGGTACCTTCGCCTAAACCTTCCAGGGTTAAAAGCGCGATGTTATGTAATGTTACTTTAATTCCAGCCGCCATTAGAGGACGATCCAAAGGAACGAGTCACGGCCAAGCAAGTGGAGAAGGCGGCTGCAAGCTTCGCGGCTCACGCGCATAAAAATCTTTGTCGGTCCAACGCAGAACGCAAACGCTTGAACGCCGCCCGGTACATGAGCATGGAATTATTCCTCAGTAGAAACCCTCCGGAATTTATCACAAGCTATCTGAATGACAATCATAAATTCAGGACTTTGCACAACAAAGCGCTACTGAGTAACTTGTAAAACGATAGGAGCAGTAAAATGCTACAGGGATCTGTTGGCGCGTGGCCAAAATCGGAACTGAAGCTGCCATCTTGTTTTTTCAATACATTCACAAAATAATTGCACAAATGTTCAACAACAGCGCCCTCTGTCAACGTCACTCGACCGTCAAAAGGACCTTGTAGCATTGTACAGACGCCAGCACATCAAGCTACCCCAATCTGTCAATTTGTTTTGATAGATTTTCAACTTTATAACAAAAGATGTAAGATTCATGTTAAATTGCGAAAATTTGACAGTTTGCTATAGCTTAATGTGCTGACGTCTGTATATCTTTATATATATACGGTTACCAAAAGAGATATAAAAAAACAGGGTCTTCGCCTCCTTGGATATAGTTGAAGAAAGAATCCAATGGATTTTTTCGAATTTTTTTTTTAATCTATACAAAACGAACAGTTAATTTATCAAATCAAATTCCATTCTAAAACATCCGGTTTCTTACTAACCTTCAAGTATATCCGACGACCCTGGTGGCTTATCTCTTTTGGTAACTGTACAACGATACAATGATCTTTTTTGTAGTAGGTACTCTTATAACACTACTACTTTACTGATCCGGAAAAGTACCGGAGTTACAGACAGCTTACAGAGTAAGCAAACTGAAGTGGCAATGGGCTGGCCATGTTTGTCGAAGGACCGATGGCCGGCGGAGTGTCCTAGTGTGGAGAACTGGAGACCGCGTATGGGAAAGCGTTACTTTACTGATCCGGAAAAGTACCGGAGTTACAGACAGCTTACAGAGTAAGCAAACTGAAGTGGCAATGGGCTGGCCATGTTTGTCGAAGGACCGATGGCCGGCGGAGTGTCTTAGTGTGGAGAACTGGAGACCGCGTATGGGAAAGCGTAGCGTGGGACGCCCCCCAGCTAGCTAACCGACGGCCGTAAGAAAATGGCTGGGACAGACTGGATGCGGAGGGCGGACGACAGGGTGTTGTGGCAGAGCCTATGTCCAGCATTGGACTGCGATAGGCTGAGCTGATTGACTATTACTACAAGGATCTTTTGACGCCTGAGCGTTGTTACTTGTTAGTAAACATTTGTGAAATTTTCATAGAATTTGTATTGAAAAGACAAGATGGCGGCGCTAGTTTTTATTTCAGCCAGGCGCCAAGCGATGCTTTCACATCTCTACACACTGGTTGTACGTGGTGTTGGTTTAACCTTTTGACCGCCACAGTCATGTATAGATGACAAACCAAAATGTGCGCAGCACGCCACCGTCACGACTACATGACAAATTTATTCATAAATAAAGCCGCTGGGGGCACATTTTAGCTTTTTTGCCGTGGCGGTCAAAAAGTTAGTCTTTATTCTTTTTACGATAAGGATAAATAAATATAATATAAAAAAAATACACTGATAAAAATGTAAATACAAATATATAAACTGTCAGAGGTAAAATAAATGTGAATGGACTTTTTATAATAATTACGAAAAGCTAAAAACATATACATATTAAAAGTATATTAATTATTGACTGTAATTTCATACTAAACTCTGTGATATTCCTTGTTTGACGTACCTATATAATAAGTGTTAAAGTGTTTTCTATCATTCCCGCTAATATAGATATATAATGGGTTAAGTTTTTTTTTTAAACCAAAGTTACTTCACTCCTGGATTACCCCAAGATTTATAATGCCACTATATTTTTATTTATGTACCACTCTTCTGTACGTGTGTATGTCACTGAACTCCTCCTAAGAGGCTGCAAAGCCAACGTTCGGACAGGATACATACTTTTCTTCTACAAATCGCCAAAAGGACGAAAGAGCCCACGATCTTTCTCCGCGCATAGGACGGCTGACAAAGTGATTGAAAACTCATTCTTTCTGATGTTCTAAATAAAAAGCAAAAGTTACGTTAGCAATGACAATGTCACAAACGTCATCCTACACCAGTGTCTGCCGGTGTCCGTATTTTTAATATTTTATATTTTTACCCAATAGGCCTTTACATCGTTTTTTTAATGTTGCTTACAAAACTGAAGAAAAAATAATAAGGAAAATGAGTACAACTAATTCTCGTACTAGACTTCTAGGTTGTAATTTGCTGACGGTGAGTCCTCTCTCTTTTCGATTTTAAAGTGAGTAGACCGCTTAGATCATCAACTTAACATTTAGACTGGATTTCAACTCTCGGTAATGAACCGAGCATTGCGCAGGACGTGAGAATCCAATAAGACTGCAACGCGAGTGATCTCAGCACGTCGAAAAAAACCTGTTAAAAAGAAAATCGAGATTAATTATGTACGTGGGCTTATGATTCGGAGAGCCAATGTGCGGAACTTCTTGGCAGTGTCTCGTTCCCTACTACCATTGTAGTAATAAGTACACACAGCGTCAGTATGTGCTATGTGCTAACCACTCAAGTTTTAAAATGTTACACTGTTACCATATTGATTTCGTTTCGAATAATCTACAAAATACTTCAAAAAGTGTTCATTGTTTCGGACTTGGATTCGAACCATCACATCACCGAAGGTGATACTCATACCGGCTAGTTTGACGAAATAGCCAGCGAGCTCATGAATTGCGATGAAATTGTTATCGACTATCGTCCGAGTCACTTCATCTTTAGATCTCTGTCTAATCGATAGACTATGTTTTTTGAGGATATACATTAATTTAACTTACTTACGTTTTCAATTTAATTGAGTTCAGGAGTATGTCTTCATCCATACATCACATGCCACTTTCAGGCTTTCTTTTTCCACTTTCATAAATTGTGGGGTAAATTTTTCCTCGAACGATAACCCTAAATATGTGACGTCATTTTTTTTGTCTCTTTCTGCGACACGCTTTGCAGGCGTTTAAAGCATTCTCTGTCTACGTCTAATGCAGAGACGACATGAACGATCACGTGACATTGCGTTAATTTATGTCAATCTAAAATATTTCTACCGAGTCCTATTTTATCATTTGCGTTAAAAGGATGTCACTTGTCTAGGGACTCGTTTATGTCATTTGCCAAAATATGTACCTACTTACCTATAATAAGTTATCAGTTAAGTATCAAATAAAATTGGAAAATCTTTCTAGTAAAATAAGATCTTAAATTGTTAAATAATAGCAATCTATATAAATAAAAGGAAAAGTCCTGACTGACTGACTGACTCATCAACGCCAAAGCCAAACCCTTGGACCTAGAAAGCTGAAATTTTGCAAAGAGGTTCCCTTTATAATGTAGACTAGGAACACGGAAGGATTTTTCTAAATTCAACACCTAAGGGAGTTTAATAGGGGATGAAAGTTTCGCGCGGGCGAAGCCGCTGGCAAAAGCTAGTATTAAATATTATGAAAGTTTTTAATTTTTAAATTCTTTATAAATATACTTAACTAAAGCAAAACAGAAAAATGGCTTACATAAAAAAAAATTGCATGACAAAAAGCACATTTCGTGCCCAGGATTCGATCCTCCAATCATATGCACCGCAAGTGGTCGTGTCCGTTTTAATGGCGTGGCCACGGCGATATATCAAAAACGTGGTTGGTGGTTTCAACGTGGCCGCGCCATTGAAACGCGGAGAACCGCGCGGCCCACGGAGATCTTTAAAACGGAGCTTTGCAGAGACCTGACATTTAGGTAAATGATCGATTGAATTTGTAAAAATATAGAAAAAATCCTAGGTTTATATTTTAGGAGCTGTAAGACTCTAACCCCATGGCCGCGCCATTGAAACGGTGAAAAACACGATATCGCCGATATCTCGCTGAAAAAGCATCGGAGACGTCTGAAGTTTTTTGTAAAACCTAGATTTGAATTTGTCATAATTAGTGAAAATACACAAAAAAATCCTAGCTTTATATTTCAGGACCTTTGAAGGCACCTAACACGAAGGAGATAATAGGGGCTCGTTCGCTTACTTGAGCCCCCTTCATTTCCTTCGAACCTAGCCTGTCTGAGTGGGGGAGCCTCAAGTCGCGAGGGGCACTCGCTTCGCTCGCTCTTGCACCCTAAGTTCTCTTTCCCCTTTTTATTTTTAATAAGTCGAGATGTGTCGGGACTATGCCAGTTTCCCTTCAAGCTTATGATCACTAACTACTTTTAAAATATATTGTTTTCATAATGTGGTCATAATCAGGGCTTTCAGATGAGAATGTTTTCTTGTTTCATACTTTTTAGAGCGTGATTTTTCAGTAGTCTGGCTTTGAAGTGACTTTTTGGTAAAATTATTATTTTTGGGTTAGCTAACAAGTATTTATTTTAAATACTTAGTGCTAATTAAGTCTTTTCATTTTATACCCAACACGGCATCGTTCATGACTATGTCTTCTTAAGGGCGCCATATTCAGACCAGCGGACGATCAAGACGGTCCAACGATACCTTTTGCTAAGTAATGATAAGTGGTTTAGCAGTTTTGAGGGAACGGATGAACATACGTAAATTCCCACATATCTACTGGTCAAAATCATCACCCTCCTTTTCGCATCGCCGTAGTCGGATAAACGCTTAGGCGGGTGCTTTAAATGGTATCAGGACACTTGCGCGAAACCACATGAAAAAAAGAAAAGACATTTCCGCGCGTGGATTTTGCGAGACTGGACACTTGCTCAACAAGACATTTCCGCTAATGGACGTTTGCGCGACTGTAATTATGCGCGAACGGACATATGCGCGAAAAACACTTGCGCGAACGAGAGTTGCGCGAAAGACACTTGCGCGAACGGACAGCTGCGCGATAAAGTTGCGGAAATGAAATTTGTTTATAACGGCCAAATTTGTAAATTTTCTTGCCCTCTTGCCATCTTGGATTTTCATTTTGACCTCACCATCGGCTTCAGAACCCCCAAAAACCCTGAAAACGACACCCATGATGGAAAATTCGAAAACATTGTTGGCCACCATCTTGGATTTTCATTTTGACCACCATCGGCTTTAGAACCCCCAAAAGCCCTGAAAATGACACCCATGATGGAAGAAAATTCGAAAATATAGGTACCTACCATACCAATAAATCAAGAAAAAAAATGTGCTGTAAAAAAACTACGACGAAAACTATGCGTCCATGTGCATGTGGTTTCGCGCAAGTGTCTTTCGCGCAAATGTCATTTTCGCAAGTGTTCCAGATCCCTTTAAACGGAGACGTTCAATTATTGCACCCGCATAATTAATATATTCAATTCAATGCAATCTTTGGTTTTATAGAAAGCGATATGCTCCTGTTTTCGCGGTGCTGTATCGACAACGCCGATGACGACGACAAATGTTCAACACAATTCAACTGCTACGTTTGAAATCCAGGTATATATCCTATCTATTTAAACTTTACCTTTATTTTTTTAATATATCCTGATGAAACGCGTTTAATTATGTCCAGGGCATTTGAATAACACCCCAAAAAAAGCTGCTGCGTTTCATATTTTACCGGCAACACAAGCTACAATTTCAAAGGAATCTAAGAGATTTATACAGCATTACTTCATGCCTTATCATTACCTACTTAGGTCTCGCAAAAGTGTCCACGATTAGAAGAACGAGTTCACAGCTCACATCTCGAATGAAACGATGAATACGATTTCTAGTATGAGTGAGCGAGACAATACGAAGACGTTGTCGACGTCAAGAGATGTCATGTGGTTGTTTAGTTGTAGCCACGTGATATGCTTTGACCCAGTCTAGAGAATCTTGCGACGTAAATCAACTTAAGTTTTGCTGTCTCTGAAGTTAGTTTTTTTTTGTTTTGCTAGCCTTACAAACTCCACAAATTGGATAAAGGCCCTTCTCAAACATCGACCCTAAAGGCTGAAGATGCCATCAAATTATATACCGAAATGCTGATATGCCGACGAATGGAAGCAGCTTGCGCGAACTTGTACAAAGCGAAAGCGATCCGCGGCTTTTGTCACTTATACTCAGGTGTGACTTTGTCATTTATGGGTATTCTTCTAGTACATAATTTATTGATTGCCTGGCTACTCGACTAGGTACCGCCTGCATTTTTCTAGCAATCAAGCCAGACGGCAAAGTGCGCACTCGTGGGTTCTATCCCCACGAGTGGTAGTGTTATTCGGTGTTTCTTTATGAATTTCTGAGTGGAAACCAGACTCCGATCCACCCAGATGCGATTCCACTGCTACTAACAGTGGCAGTAGAGTCGCATTACTGTGTTCATTAGGCGTCAAAATAAAGAGACGAACAAACGTTAATAATTATCACACAGAACTTATAAATCCATAGTTAATGAATAGTGCGGTACTATTCATAGAATAGAATAGAATATTTATTTATTTATTGGAGTAATTATGACTCAACAAGATTGTTAGTAAAACTTACGACTATGTTAGTAAGCACAGACTATACACAAAACAAGGAAAACAATACAAGTAGTTCTGTGTGATAATTGTGAGTCTGTTACTTTTTCACGGCTGAACGGATTTGGCATATAAGGCGCAAACACATAATGTTATCCCGGTAGTACCTATGTTCCCGTGGGATGATTTATGACCTCCACGCGGGAAAAGCTCTTAAACTAATTTCAATAACTCTCGTGTTTCAGAATACGCGATACTCGACACCGATAACCATGCACGACTACCAATACACGACCACGATTATCATGCAATGGTCATTCAGACAATAATTTTATTCAATTGAAATTAAATTAAATTTTTACAGCGGTTCTGAATATGTACAGTTTGTTAGCCTGTTTTATTTTGACACTAACCGTATTCAAGCATGCACAAGTGCAATCACATACGGGAAATACTTGCGTAATATAATTAGGTGCTGGATGCGGGCTAATAAATAAATTAATACTAGGTCAAGAGGCAGTAGCGGTGGGTATGAAAGCAGTGATGCGTCCCCAGGACACGGCGATAACTGCGTACCGTTGCCACGCCTGGACGTATCTGATGGATGTTACTCCGGTGGGTGTGATCGCTGAGCTGACCGGCCGCAAGTCAGGGAACGCGCGAGGCAAGGGAGGCTCCATGCATATGTACGGAAAAAACTTCTATGGTGGCAATGGTATTGTGGGCGGTCAGGTAAGTTTCGTAATTAGTTACTTTCACAGGTATGAACAACACCGAAGAATCCCAAGATTGCCTATTTTCAATTTGTTTTTTTGGTGAAATTAGTAAGACTTAGGTATAATCATCATCAGTCCGACTGCTTCGGACACCATGGCCTATCTTGCAGTAACAACGCAGGCCGTATTTTTCGGCACGCCACTACCTAGTAATGACATCATGCGTCGTGCTCTTGTCACCGCCGGGTGCTAGCTGATTTAGAACCCATGTTTAGAACCCAACGGCATGACATGCGTCGATGGGAAGAGCGCAGACGGCATGACCATAATGCCCTGGAGTTAGCTAGGCCTTTGGAGTGGGATGCAACATGTGTCGTCTCCCTTGCGCCATCCCATCTTCCTAGTAGGGCTGTGCTGGGATGGCTACTGCTGGTGCGCAAAAAACCTGAAACGGGGAAAATATTACAATCTTATTGGGAGGATATATTCGAGCCATATGGGGTTGAAACACGGGTCATGGGGTCCGAGTGCCCACCTGGTTTTTCGAGACATTGCCAAGCGGTTGGTTGACTTCACGTGACCAGAGGCCATTTCTTGGCCAAAGAATCAGCATCGCCATACAACGTGGCAATGCTGCCAGCCTTTTGTACACTTTTCCTGTTGACAGCGGTGCGGACGAATTTTTTGCCCCGTGATCCTTTACGCTCTTTTTTATGCAACGTGTAACGGAAAGGGTATATACATTCCAAGGGCACGGCTTCTTTGGATGATATCAAACGATATTGGAAGGGTTTATTAATCCTATCTCAACAATACATGTTCGGAAGTTATGAGAATTTTTAATACATTGATACCAGAAACCGAACTTTTCAAATTGAAATAAACACATCACTCGGAAGAGATTTATCGTGATATTGGCAAGTACAGACGCCAGCACATCAAGCTACCCCAAACTGTAAAATTTTCCAAATTGAACAGGAACCTTATGCTTTTTTTTTTGGGTGGGAAATCATCAAATAACTTCTCCCGCTCTGGGTGGAGCGGGAGGGCGTGTCAGACTTTTACTGACTAAAACCCACCCGTGTTCCCTCAGTTGCCTGTGTGCCAGGGGCCGCGGTATCTCTTTCGAATAACCCGCACCCCTGGCAGGCATCGGCCCTTGCGGACCCCACCCTTTGGTGCTGACATCTCTTTGAGGCGCGCGTCGACCCGGGCTTGGTCCTTACCGGACAGCGAGCTACCCATTACTCGCCGTCCGCAAGCCCGCGCCTACGGTGGCTGGGAATCAGCCTGGGATTCCCGACGCCCAGGGCTTCTCCCGCGGCGACTACGGCCGTGAGGGCGCATATATACTGCCTCTCCCTCACGTGCGCCGCCTCCCTCTTCGCGAGCATTACTGCTTCGCAGAAGGAGGTGACGGCTAACCATTCACTCTCGCTCCGTACCATGGCCTGAACCAGGGCCGGACGCGAGAGATCGCCGCCATGAACCTTATATGCTTATGTTATAGAGATGAAAATCTATAAAATAAAGACAGATTGGTGTAGCTTGATGTGCTGGCGTCTGTACCTAACGTATAAAGTTATTGACCTACGTAGTGCGTCGACACGCACCCTAATTGCGTAACTCACGATTAATCATAATCTGTTTCGTTTTGAAACAGATGGCTAAACCATTGCTTCATATGTTCGAAAAATGTGTCTGCTCAACAACGTAAATACGCAATGAATATTGTTGAACTGTCAAAATGAAATCGATTATGATTAATCGCTTGTTACGCAATTAGAGTGCAGTTTTAGTATGATTTGAATTTAAGAAACATGAAACCGAAAATTTGCTATCATATTTTAGAGTATTTTATTTTGAGCTGAAACTACGTAAGTATTGTGATTCTATACTGTTGTGTTCGTGGTTCGGCCAGGAATGTTATTGTGTGTGATACTCCAGGATTTATCAGATATTTACTTACTTAGATTACTCATTAAAACAACATTTTCTTGTCGTCGCCATGTTCTTTTTCTTTCGACCATAAACTGCCACTCTTTTTAAGAGGTGTATCAACAACCATAGTGCTTGACTAAGTAACTAATTATTATCTATGGACACTACATATACCAGCTGTTATCTTTAGTGCTTAAGGATAGCAATAGGGTTTCTGTTACCCAGGGTCCTTGTAGCATTTGTGTTATTATTTTATGTCTGCTAACCGATAATTATCATGTAATAATTCATAAAAAGAAACGCGCACTTAGCCCAAGCCCACACATTCCAGATAATCATAGGTAGGTATAATGCGCTACACTGCAAAGCGTCATCCGTGGGCTACACGTCCTGGCTGGCCACACATCTGTGGATAATGTTACCATACCATGAATAATAATATACTTGTGAAATACAAGCTGACGACGGATGTTTTTTTATCCTTCATTTCAGCCGAAAGACGTCCACTACTGGACATAGGCCTCCCTCAAGCTCCTCCACTTCGACTGGTTCTGTGCTTGTGTTCTGTGTGGTCACAAGGTTCACAAGGTCATCGGTCCATCTTGTGGGAGGCCTTCCAACGCCTCTGTCAAATGCAATGTCATCACTGGCAACACGCACTGGTCAAAGACTTTCGTCTTGAGACACTGCGGTATGTGGGACGACACGATATTGCGTAGCTTCCCGAACGCTGCCCAGCCGAGTCGGATTCGACCTTTGACCTCTTTTTCGAAGTTGGATCTACCTAACTGGACAGTTTGTCCTAGATAAACATGGTCGTCTACAACTTCCAGAGTAGACTCCCCGATTTTCATGAGAGTGGGTGTTACATTGGCATTCAACATTACCATAGTTTTGTCCATATTCGTTTGAAGACCCACTCTTTCGGAAGCTCTACTGAGGTCATGACCATTGTGCTGAGGTCCTCCATAGTCTCAGCAATGACTAGTATATCGTCGGCAAACCGAAGGTGAGTAATGTACCTACTCACATTGATGTTGATGCCAACCCCTCTCAGTCCAGAACCTTGAAGACATCCTCCAGTGCAACGGTGAACAGTTTCGGAGAGATTACGTCTCCCTGTCTCACCCCTCGCTGCAGGAGGATAGGTTTCGAGGTTCGGTCCTGGAGCCGGACTGACATAGTGGCGTTTTCATACAAACACTTTAGCACCTCGATATATCGGGCACCGTTGGAGAGACTGCAGTACAGCCCAAGTCTCGATCGAATCAAAGGCTTTTTTGTAGGCCACAAAAGCGAAGCAGAGAGGCAGTTTATACTCTTCGGTCATCTGTATAACCTGCCGCAGCGTATGAATGTGGTCAACGGTGCTAAAGCCTTTACGGAATCCGGCTTGTGGCCGGGTAGCCGGGAGGCTGGAAGTCGTCAAACCTGCGCGCGAGACGGTTCGTGATGACTCTTGAAAACAGCTTGTAGTTTTTTTTTAGTTTTTACCAATTAAAAAATAAACATTTTACTTGAATTTGTTAGACAACCCACACACACCACCGCGGGCTTAACAGCGGTACGACTTCAACGATGTAGTGTTTAAAAGGAGAAGTCTTACCTACAATCCAAGCTTCAGCAACCAAATCCGTTGCTTTCAAGGCTAAATAATTAATAAAGTCTTTTTTCAGGTCCCATTAGGCACTGGAATAGCCTTTGCGCATAAATACAAAGGTGATAATGGAATATGCTTCACAATGTATGGTGACGGTGCCGCCAATCAAGGTCAAGTATTCGAAGCATTCAACATTGCCAAACTATGGGTCTTGCCTGTAGTGTTCGTCTGCGAAAACAATAAATATGGTGAGATTTGTGTATGCGATGATTGGTTGAGGAGGCACAACTGTTCAATGGTTTAGGTACCGGAAGATTTAAAGAACTGTGATAGTAAAGTATGTACCTACCCCCGTAACGTCGCCAACACCCCAGAGGCAAATATAATATTATTTTTAAGACATAATTAAAGCACTTTGTGTCTCATTTTAAGTGAACTATTATTTTGTTCTGGTGAGGTATAGGTACATTACCTATCTTTAAACCTAAACCTATGTTAACCAGCTATCAGAACATTTTTAATACCCAATTATCTAGAGGTATCGCGGATGTGTGCCTTCCCAGAGACAAAGCTGAAATGTCTCAAGAGCCTGTCTGTAAGTTGAGATTCACAAGGACGTAAAAATATTGCGGCGGGATTATATCGCGCATTAGATTTGCAACTCTTGATGTTATAAAATTGATTATTTCCGCTGTATGCGCGTAGAAAAAATACAACAACCTCGCTTTACAACTTCAAAACAAAATCACGTCCGTTTAAATATCAGCTGAGTGAAACCACGAGCAAACTCGATTCACCCCACCTAATATTGGCGAGATTTACGAAGTAGGTAGGCCGAATGACGTGCGATAATTAACGAACTTCTGATTTTCGTCTTCGGAAGCTTCGGTTGGTTTATGGCCAAATCTTTTTTTTTTTTAATTTTTGGCCGAAAACGAAGCTTCGGTGGGACACTCTTCGACTTATTACCGCACTGTCGGCATCCATTGCTTCGAACCGGAACATAGCATTGCTGCTTGGCGGTAGGAATAAGGTACGAATGGTTGTAAGGTATTTCACCAGACGAACTCTTTCACAAAGTGTAGATACCTACCGAATACCTACCTTCTTCTTCCCAGCTAAAGCACTAGGAAGTGGTGAAGGGCGGGCGTTTTTGGGGGGACTGTCTTATGTAATTTTATTTTGACGTTCAAAAAGAGCTGACTCTCAGCCTAGTTTGAATAAATGACTTTTGATTTTGAATAATTAGTAAAATCAGTGAATATTTAATTCAGTTCAATCCTCCGTCTACTAAAAGAACTAGAAACTGAAGGTACACACGGCTACACATCAAGCTATACATTTCCAGTTTACGCTGATCTCGCAATGTACGGAAATCCCATATAATGCGAGATCAGCTTATACTGGAAATTTATAGCTTGATGTGTAGCCTTGTGTATCTACATACTCGTATAGGGCGAAATAATATGAAAAGTGGTATTTAACAACCACACCGAAAGATTTCATGCTCAGGCAACATTGATATACAAAAAACCCAAGATACACAATCAGCATCTCAAAAATGTCCGCATAAATAGGGCACAATATGCGCAGGTGTCAAATAGTATCGTCAGTCATCTTTCAGTCAGTCTCTTTAGACATTGCTTTGTAAAAATTGGTTTCCAGGTTTGGGAACGTCCGCGGCTCGTTCGTCAGCCAGCACAGACTATTACACGCGCGGCGACTACATCCCCGGCATCTGGGTCGATGGCATGGATGTACTTGGGTGCATAGAGTCAACGAAGTATGCCATCGAATGGGTCAAAAGTGGAAAAGGTTTGGACTCAAATCATCATCATTCTCCTGCATTAGCATTATTATCCTATTCTGATTTATTTGGGGTGGATATGTTATCTTTGTCTGTCTACTCAGTAGCCACTTTCAAACCATTTTAACTTTCACACAGCTAAACCAGGTTTCCCCAAGTACCTAAGATGGTCAATTATTGAGAGGATTTTTTTATTTAGATTCATTTATTTGTGGTTTTGCACAAGGATTGTCTAATAAATGTAGTAGACCGCCGCCGCCAACTATAAATACAAAACTTAACATAGGCACATTTCTACTCGCCAGGTCCGATTGTGGTAGAGATGGAAACGTATCGGTACTTCGGCCACTCGTTGTCGGACCCGGGCACGTCATACCGTACGCGCGAGGAAGTGCAGAAAGTCCGTAAAACCAGGGACCCCATCACCAACTTCAGGGAAAAGATTATTAGCAAGAACCTCGTCACTGCCGATAAAATTAAGGTGATATCTACAACATCACGTCTGATTCCCCACGAAGCAGGCTTTATGTATAGATTATATACTCACATTTCGCCAGTTGTTTAGTCCTATGTAATATGAACCCGATTAGCACCAACCGGACACAAATCTAGACTCCAGGCTGCTACTGAGGAATTCCTGATAAATAAATACACATTATGCGTCTAAGAACCCTACCGCTGCTAACAAAACAGATGAGGACCTTGAAACGGCTGAACCGATTTTGTACAACATATCTAAGAACCACCGCTAGAAAACCTACTTTTAAATAAAAAAAAATCGCATCCAAATCGGTTCACCCGTTTAAGAGCTACGGTGCCACAGACAGACAACATAGCGGTCATACTTATAACACCCCTCTCTTTGCGTTGAGGGTTAGTAAAAAACGATATCGAACCCATGTAAGACCTCATAGGCAGTCCGATTAGCAAGGTAGATTACGCTGTAATGCGAGAGAACTGGTGGCCCACTGGGGTAACAGCCGCGACTTACGCGGGTTTACTAATGTTTGCCATAATTTAAAATGCAATTGTTATATACACTCCAGAGCATAATACCAGATTCTCAAAATACCAGATTCGCAAAACACCAGATTCGCAAAATAACAGATTTTGTACAGTAACAAACAAAATTTAATTAACAAAAACAACAGTTTCTTCTCGATATTTACCTAAATCAACAATAATAGTTAAAACAAAAAAAAAGTTAGGTACTTCTCCGTATTTGAGCTCAAAGTTTTTAAACTTTCTAAACACTCCTTTACTGAAATTAAATTGTTAACGCTATCATTAATTTAAAAAAAAATTATCATCTTTGTGCATAAATATTTTTTCCCGTTTTTTTTTTCGTGACAGTGAAATTGGTTTTGGTGTATTTTGACAATGTACAAGAGATTATTTCTTTAAAAGGATGATGAATTGAAATATTGTTGGTTTAGCTGGCACCTTCGTGCCATCCCTCTATTGAGTAGGTTGTTCTGTTTTTTTTCTCCATAGCAGGAAAATATATCGATGTTATATATTGCAACCACTGCTTATCAAAATATTGATTACATTTTTGGAACATATCTGTTTGTGGTGCTATATCACTAATATCACAGATATATAAATAAGCTTCGGGAATTAGGTTTTTGGGAAGCAGTGCCGAGAATGTACAAAGCCGTGTAATGCGTTGGCCTTCTTTAGTTCGACTGAAATTTAATGTTTTACTCATTGGCCAGATCGCGTTCATAAAATGGTAATAACAGCCTTTGATGCTCACATTTGGAAATACTTCTCGTACTGCATATATAATCAATTTTTCATCGAATAAAAAGAAATTATTTACAATGTACTCTGGTAATTTTACAACTGCAGGTGTTTTAAAAGAACTACTTAAACTCAAAAACTTTTTTCGGGCTCTATAAAGCGTATCCTTTTTCGAAGCTAAGGTAGGTATTTTTGAAACTTTGTTGCTGTTGTAACATTTAAAAATTGGTTTTCAAATATTTTAGTTACAGACTCATAGTTCAAGCATACCTCTTTTTTACAAGACTCCATAGTATTATGTATCAAGTTTCGAACATTATCACGAGCACACAGATGTCTTGGGGTTTTAATTATTAGACTATCGGAATTTAATGTTATGGATGTATTACATAGTCTCTGCATATGACTACGCCAATTAGTAGTACCTGATTTATTTCTCAAAATAAAATTATATCTATATCCACAATGTAATAAGAAGAGAAAAATGGCGTCTAATAATACAATTATTTCGTGCAGTTTGGTGATAAAACCATCCGATGAAGAGGACCTATCAAATAGAGACTGTATTGATGTGGAGGTTGAAATAGGAGATGATTTTGTGTTGGAGGATTGGATTGGATTCTGAAATTGTTAACGAAGAAGAGTCGGTTTTAGTAGAAGACAATCTACCTCAAATTATGCCTCTGGTTTTGTCATCGTCAGAAGCAGAAGCCCCATTGTACCAATTGCGAACTAACAGGTCCAGGAAAAAGAGTGTTGCTTTCTAAAGTGTTGTGGCGCAACCTGGGAGAGGCCAATGTCCAGCAGTGGACTGCGATAGGCTGAGTTGATTGATTGAGGTCCAGGAAGATAAACTATTGCGGTAAGAATCGCTTTCGCTGGTCATCATTACCACCGTCTTATCGTACAAGAACATAGCAGCATAAAATACTGCAAAAAAGAGACGACACGACACCATAAAGAGACATATTCAATCCCTCGTCTTCTTCGCATTACATCTGGAGCCAGTATTTCACTGATGAAATGCTAGATAAAATATTACCTACTGTCGGCTATTGCAACTCGACGAGGAACGGCTGCTTGCAACCGCAGGAAGTAGAACTAATGGAGCAGATAGGCAAGAGAGCTGCAAGACATGCTCTGTGTGTGATCACAAAAAGAAACTCAAAACCCAATACTAGTGTTTCGGTGCAAAAAATCTATTTGCCTAGGTTGCTCAAACTTTGTGTGCCTTCAATCAGGGGTCAGTATGGTGACAATTGACATTTGTCGGCGGTGCTGCCAGTAGTAACGTGAAATTATCCTATCCGTAACTGCACTAACATATACAATAAATTAAATTACAGATGGTTCGATCTATATAATTATAAAAAAAAAACATACAAAAATCATGTTTTATACATTTAGGTTACGAATAATTTACGAGTATATTTTAGGCCAGCTATGCTTATTGTTTTGTTTTTCTTAAGCGTTAAATTATTATTTTTCCCTTGTTCTAATCTTTGTTAATATAATATGGCAACATTAAAAGGTGATTTAGAGCAAGAAACTTGTAGATAAAAGTGGAGGCAACTCTTTAAATACATAAGTGAAGACGACTGTGGGCTAACGCTCTCTTTCTAAATACATACATAAAAAAGAGAAAATACATATCACTGCCTCGTTCTTATGTATGCATTTAGAAAGAGAGCGTTATGCCACAGGCCGTCTTCACTTTTTTATTTGGAGTGTGGCCTCCACTTTTATCTATAAGCTTCTTGATTTAGACCAAAATCATACAAAATACTTATGATTTTTTGTCCACTTCTGGTACCTATAAGGCATAAAAAGTATTTCAAAATTCTTATTAAATCAATTTAACTGCAATAAATGTATGTTTGTAGATACTCGGTGGGGCACATTTTGTCCATCTCCTTTGAAAATGTAAAATTTAAATGCATTTTTATGGCACTAATCGATCAAATAAAAAAACTTTACACCCTGTTCCTCATACCTATATACTGGAAATCACGTCGGGGTCACCAGTACAGAGGTATGAGGAACAGGGTGTAAAGTCCTCTCATACTCTATAGAAAAGGGAGGAACCTCCGACCACACGGGTGTTGTGTCTGGTGGGCTACTGCCGGACGGTTGATGTCGGGATGTTGCGAAGTATTTTCCTGTAGTGCCGCTACAACATAATTTGATAAGAATTCATAATTGTTGATAATATGACCAATAAACATGACCTACTCCATTTAGAAAAAAAATAGTTTAAAAAACACGCTTTAAAAACCAAACTAAAAAAGGAGAAAATAATTTAATTCTATTAAAAAACTTAGATCTTAGATTGTTCAAAAAGAAACTATATGAATGGTTAAAAACGAATAACTTTTACAGCATTAAAGAATTTACTGACGGGAAACATTTTTAAATGTAACCAACAATATTTGCATGCTATGATATATTTAAGCTAAACATGTATGCTCTATAATGTACCTTAAAACAACTTTATATACCATGTTTTACGCAAATAAATATTATTTCTATTTCTAATTAATGTCAAGCACTCCACGCTTTAAAAGGAGAATATAATTTTATTGAATTAAATTATTTTCTACTTTTTTAGTTTGGTTTTTAAAACGTGTTTTTTTTTTACTATTATTTATTTTCTATTTTTTAGTTCTGCTAACTACAAAAACGTGTTTTTTTATTTTTTTTAAATTATTGAATTGTCATCAGTCCTCGATAAATTTAACAAAGTTTCAATGAAATCTGACCGTGGGTCAAAATCGCGCTCTAAGGAGTCGGTTACATACAAACATACAAACAAATATACAAGTGAAGCTGATATAAAGCGTGTAAAAAGAGGCTTGTAAAAGCAGGAGTGCGAAACATTTTATTTAAAAGTTAAGTTATAACTTTTTTAGGTAGATTTAAGACAGTACTACTACTGAGATAAACGAAGTAAAAGTAATTTTATTTAAAAAAAAATGTTCTATTTATAATAACATCTTCATCACACATTACAAACCTACAACAAAACGAATGAATGAAACAAACAATCACATGATGATTTAATTCTAATTAAGATTAAAGTAAATATTTTTTTTTACACAATACCTACTTTATTTTAAATAACTACTTTTGACCCACAATACGTTGGTAAAACTGCGTCGTCAACAGCTAATTTAGTCACACGGTATTGTTCACTCCTGCTTCTTTTAGGTTTTTAGCATTGACACTTTAATTTTAAATTGAAACGAAATAATTATATAAATGAAATTCACATAATTTCATAAGATAAATAGTTACACATGATTACAATAAAGTGTGACAGCTAATATTTAAATAAATTATAATAAATTTTGCATTAATCGTAACTAACTGCAACACGTTTAATGTAATTTTGTTACAAAGTGTACATTAAAAAGAACCTTTTTTAACTTCTGTCTAATGCTATTGTAAATGGAGTATAACGATTTTTTTTTAATTATTATAAAACTGTTTTTAGTGACTTAAATATAAAGGTTAGACATATGCTGTCGCTGCCTTTTTTGTAGGCATTATCAAGCTCTACAACTTTTCTCTAGAACTCAATCATATACCTATGTCTCATCGTATCGTTAAGGCAGCGTTCGTAAGAAACGTTTTCGTTCGACCGTTTTTTTGTCCGACTTACTTTGCAAATCCGACTACCACGAAAAAGTCATTTAATTTTTCGGGTTAATATATAGCTCATGACACTCACAAATAACGTAGCTTTCTATTGGTAAAATAATTTTCAAAATCGGTTCAGTAGATCCAGAGATTACCCCCTACAATCTCACACCTCACAAACTCACAAACATTACCTCTTTATAATATTAAGTAGGTGTTAGATACGGGACACAAGTAAAACAAATGACGGCCGTGAACGCACTGACGCTTTATTTAAAACATGCTAGCGCGGGCACATGGGTGGGGCGCGGGGTACGGGGCGCTGCGCGGCGCTGGCGCCGTGTGCGCAGGCCGATCGCATATGACCGCGCATCGCTATACATTAGCTTGTACATAACATCTCCCAACCTTATTTAAAAAGATACAAACATAATAATAATACTAAAGGTGCTTACAACTACATACATGGAGTATCTACACAACATTAAAATTAGGTTATTACTACAATACAATATGAGTCCATAACTAGCAAGTTATACACCGTCAGGCAGCCCACTGGTCACTTGCCCAACGCAAGGCTTCTGTAGTCCACCTTTGGAAGCTGGCGCAACGCCCTATCGGGATGGCCGGGGCCGGGCGCCAGAGATATGGCTGGCGTCGCTGACGGCGTACTTGCTCCCTGCCCCCCCTCCTCCGGGGCGTCAGCTTGAGACGCGGGTTGGGGGCACGGTGGTGCCGTTGATGATAATGTTTCATCGTCACTATCGGTGTCTATTTCGTCAGTATCCCAACTTTGTTGTACATTGGCGTTACCCTTATATAACACAATCTGATTTTTATGTTTTTTCACTACAGTCCCTGTTAAATGATCGTTAATCAAATACACAACTCTTCCAATCTTGTCTGTTATTGTGCCTCTACGCCATGTGAACTTATCTTTATTGCTAAATTTTTTGTACAACACTTCGTTTCCGTTTTTTAAAATTTGAGTATTTTTGCCACCATTGTATTTACACTGCAAACACTGTTTTGATTTTACTGTGCTATCCAGTGACGCGTTTGAGGGTGACGATAGCGATTTTGGCGTCAATAGATCCAACCTCGATCTCAGTTTGTGTCCAAAAACTAATTGAGCTGGAGAGAACCCTGTCACTGAATGTACCGAATTCCGGTAATCAAAAAGATATTTTAACAGTTTGACTCTAGTGTCTTTTTGGTTATTACTTGATTAAAATACACGATCTTATACCCTTTTTTGCGATCTTTACATAACTTTCGGCCTGGCCATTGCTCGCAGGATTATAGGGCGGTGACGTCACGTGCTCAATCCCGTTAATTGTACAAAACCGTTTAAAATCTTGTGACGTGAAAGCCGTGCCGTTATCGCTTACAATTGTATTTGGTAACCCGAACCTTGAAATAAACTCGCACAGTTTTTCTATTGCAGCTGATGAGGTCGTTGAAACACACATATCGTAAACTTCCACCCATTTCGTGTATGCATCTACTACGATTAAATAATGTCTATTATCTAACGGACCCAAGAAATCTATATGCAACCGGTAGAATGGTTGGGGTGGGTATTGCCAGGGCGTAAGCGGGGCGCGCGGAGGGGTAGGTCGTAACTGTATGCAAACACTGCAAGAATTTATCATATTTTCTATAGCGTTATCGATACCCGGAAACCAGAACCGGGAACGAGCTTCGGCCTTTGTTTTCACAATTCCCAGATGGGAAGTATGAAGTTCGTTTAATATTGTTCTTATTTGACTGTCTGGTAAAATCACCTTATGCCCTCTCATAACACAGCCGTCTTCATACGATAACTGATTTCTGCATGCGTGGAACGGTTTTAAATTCACATCAGACACGCTTCTAGGCCAACCCTTCGAAATAAAATCGATCACCTTCATCAAATTGACATCTCGGCTAGTTGCCTTGCGTAATTCGTCCCGCGTAACTGGCATGTGTCCGTCTATTACGAAGTGAACATATGTCGCGCGGTCAATCGGGGCGGCCGCGGCGGCAGCGTGCTGAGCGCTGTCCACGCGTTCCCTGCCCGCGGTCATTGACCGCAACCGCTTATCGTCGTCGGGAAGACTTGCGCGGGACAAATAATCCGCGCTGTTATTTTCGCTACGAACGTATTCGATTTTATAATTATATGCGCTAAGAAACAGCGCGTATCTTTGTAAACGGTTTGCCGAAACCTCCGGTATACCTTTGTGTGGTCCAAAAATTGAAATTAAAGGCTTGTGATCAGTGCGAAGGATGAACGGGTCTGACCTACCGTACAAGTACTGATGGAATCTTCGAACTCCAAAAATAATAGCCGTTGCCTCTTTCTGAATTTGAGAATAATTTTTTTCAGCTGCGTTTAGAGTGCGGGACGCAAACGAAATTGGGCGCTCGCAACCATCCTTATCATTTTGCGATAATATTGCACCCAACCCATGAGGTGAAGCATCCACCGTGAGGATTAAGGTTGCATTGGGGTCAAAATGTGCTAACACCTGATCTGACGTTAAATGTTTTTTTATTTCGACGAATGCTCTTTGATGTTCGCTGGCCCAATTCCATTTAACCCCCTTCCTTAAGAGATCGTATAGGGGACTTAAAATTTCGGATGCCTTAGGTACGAAATTACGGTAATAATTTACTAATCCTAAAAATGATTGAAGTTTGCCTACATCTGTGGGCACTGGGGATTTCTCAATTGCTATTACTTTATCCGATGATTTTTTTAACCCATCTTTGTTTATTACATAGCCTAAATAATTGATTTCGTTCTTAAAAAATTCACACTTTTCTTTTTGCAAGGTTAGTCCAGCATTTTGCAGCCTCTGTAACACTGCCGTTAACCGTTGTAAATGTAAACCCGGTCCATCAGCTGTGATAAGGACATCGTCTAAAAGACATAACACACCGTCCATACCAGACAATATGTTTTCCATTGCGCGCTGAAAAATAGACGGTGCGCTGGTTAACCCAAAAACCATACGTGTATACTGAAACAATCCGCGGTGAGTATTTATGCATGTAATTTTTTGTGACTCTTCGTCTAAAACGAATTGATTATAGGCCATGGACAGGTCTAACTTTGAGAACTGTTGACCTCCGTGTAATTTGGAAAACAGCTCGTGGACTGTAGGCAACGGGTAGTGCTCTACAACTAATTGTTTATTTATGGTTACGGAATAGTCTGCACACAGCCTAACACTCCCATTGCGTTTTAACACCGGCACTACTGGTGATGCATATTCCGAATGATCTATTTGTTTAAGTATACCTAAGTTTACAAGGCGGATTATCTCTTTATCTACCTTGTCTCGCAATGCAAAAGCGATAGGACGTGCTTTGAAAAATATTGGCTTTGCATCATCTTTTAAACGTAATTTAACCTTGAATTTATTAAATTTACCTAATTCATCTGAAAATACGTCTCTGAATCTATTATGCAAATCATCGATTGTTTTCTCTTCATTATTTATGAAATTACAGGAGGCTAATTTTAACTTAAATAACGATAAAAAATCTCTTCCGAGCAATGGCGGGCCTTTGCTGCGTACCACGTAAGCATCTAGTGTGTGTGTACTCAGCCTATACGTGACCGGTAGGCGAATTATACCGAGACACACGATACTACTGCCTGTGTAGGTAAATAGTCTTTTCTTGGCTGGTAATAAGGGCAGCCTGCTAAAATGTTTATCATATAAACTCTCAGAAATTACCGTTACTGCCGATCCACTATCAATTTCAAATTTTATTTGTGAGCCGTTTATGGACACTATTTCTGTCATGGGTTCTCCCCGCTCTGAAATGATGTTACAACATAAAAACTCACCATCATCGTCCTCCTCACTCACGTCACTGGTCGCAACACACTTTACTTTGCACATTCTACGTAAATGACCCTTTGTATTACACTTCCTACAAGTAAAGTTCGCGTATCGGCACTGAGACGATGCATGGTTCTTCCGACCGCACACGGAACACTTCTCCATTACCGGTTCCTTAGCAGAACCAGCAGTCTTGCCCTGCACCTTGAACACTGAATGTTCTTGCTGTGTGATCGACGTCATCGCGAGAGCGCCGGCGGCGGCGCCAGATCGCGCGCACCGGACGCTTTGTGCCAACTCCACTGCCTTTGCCAGGGTCAA
This sequence comes from Antitype chi, assembly GCA_947359405.1. Classification (NCBI taxonomy): domain Eukaryota; kingdom Metazoa; phylum Arthropoda; class Insecta; order Lepidoptera; family Noctuidae; genus Antitype; species Antitype chi. The sequence goes on along the minus strand of OX375811.1, from coordinate 12,581,663 downwards.
GGTATCTGTGTCCTTTGTGAACGGTTTGTCCCTCTCGGGACCCGCCAACATGCCCATCACGAAACGGTCTCGCAATGCCTCCTCTACATTGGCGAACTTGCAATGTTTCGTGAGGCCACGCAGTCTTGCCGCCCACTGCGCATGCGTCTCCCCCGTTTGCTGCGTTGCCGCGTAAAATGCGTGCCGCTCTCCGAATCCACACTTTGTCGGAGAAAAGTGAGTGTCAAGGAGCTCATAGATGTCTTCTACTGGCACCTCGTCCAGCTGTTTTGGCAAAGCCAAGTCGGCTGCGAGCTGGTAGGTGCTGTCTGTGAGTGCGCTCAGTAAGATTGCTCGCCGTTTTGAACCCGTTGTGTCGTTTTTTCCCGAGATATCATTAGCCACGAACCACTGCCGCAGGCGACTTTTGTACGCCTGCCATTCATGCACTGTGTGGTCGAAATTACTTAATATACCGAAACTAAACTGAGCCATCTTGATAAAGCGTGGGTTGCTCTCGTCGCCACTGTTAGATACGGGACACAAGTAAAACAAATGACGGCCGTGAACGCACTGACGCTTTATTTAAAACATGCTAGCGCGGGCACATGGGTGGGGCGCGGGGTACGGGGCGCTGCGCGGCGCTGGCGCCGTGTGCGCAGGCCGATCGCATATGACCGCGCATCGCTATACATTAGCTTGTACATAACAGTAGGTATAGATGAACATTCAGCATAATACACATTATTTAATACAAAGGACATATGTAAAAAATAAACGTTTCTAAATTATATTAAATGTTGCATACGTGAAGTATCGATTATGTAATGTGTTACATAAAGAAACTAATGATTATTATAGCACATTTTATTATGGAAACTTATTTTTATGGCAAATAAAAGTTATGACTATTATGTTGATGTGACAAGCGTTATTAGTATAAATGATAATAGTGCAAATAAATATTATGAGGGGGGACAGTTATGGAAAACTATAATAGTACAAATCGCACCTTTAAAGACAAACCGTTACTAAACGAAATTTTTCGAAAATTGTGTTACAAATGCCATCTTCCTTAAAATTACGTAAACTATACGATAAATATAACACATTCATAAAAAAACCACTGTATGAGGTAGATAGGCTCTAATTTTGACAATTACAAAACTAAATAAGATTTTGTTGCTAAATGCAATAACGTGTTTAAACTAATTGTGATGTATTTTGTTTTTTCGTTTAGTAACGGTTTGTCTTTAAAGGTGCGAAATGATTAAATGGAAAACAAGACACCCGAGTTGTAGGTTCGAACCCTAACAGGCGCTTTACTCAATGTAAATTATTTCATCACCACTGCTCTTAAACCGGTAAAGAAAAACATCGTAAGGAAACCGGTAGGTATGTCTTAGAACTAGAACTAAAAATGAGAAGACATGTGACATCTGCCAACCCGCACTGGGCCCGCGTGGTGGATTACAACCGACACCCTCTCACAGAGAGGTAGTGAGTGAGTTAGCAATTCACCCGTCGCCATTCCAACAAAGCTAAACAATGTGTTGGGGTGAAAATACTAAGTAAATATTTGCTTGAAATCGACTTACAGGAAATCGACGCAGCTATACGTAAACAAATTGACGCGGCCGCGGAGCAAGCCAGGACTGATCCCGAAATAGGCGTAGAAGAACTATATGCAGACGTTTACGTCGAAAGCATCGAGACCCACCTCCGAGGCGTGCTCCCCAACAAACCCATGGCCCATTTGTCTCTTGCTAAGCGCGCTTAAGAACGCTTATTAGCCAAGAAATAAGGTTATTTTTTAAATTCAGTTTGTTTGATCCCATTAGCGCATCCACACATGACCGGCGGCCAGTTGGCGGTCTTTTCGCATAGACACATGCGTTGTACCATCAGTTAATCGGAACTCCTACATGGACCTGTGAAAAACGCAGCAGCCTGCCTTCAACAGTGAAGGCAGTTTGTTTTCGGCTTCGACTTCCGAGTACTAGTGTTGTTTTTTTGTGAGAAGAGAATATTGTCGATACCAAAGCTTTACAAAACATCTGGAATTAGTAAAGAAATGACTGTTGGACACACTTACCTAAAACAGTAGGTACCGAGTGAAATAATAGTTTAAAGACTAAAAAACACGCTTTAAAAACCAAACTAAAAAAAAAAACAATTAAAAAGCGTGGGGTGCTCTTTGAGGTATTTTTATAATCAATTAATGTCAAGCACCCCACGCTTTTTAAATGTATCGGAGAAACATTGGGCTTATTTTGTAGACTTGGTCCGTTTCATCTTGCCTCTCTTTTTATGACAAATAATATACCTACAACACAACAGCGATGCCACTATGATCTTATCGTCAAACTTAAATTAGCGGCCAGCCGGTAAAGCCGGCAGCATGTGTGGATGCACCATTTTATAGCTAACTTCTGTAAACATGTAGTGGTTCAAGGACGAAGGTAATGATTGAAAATAACATTCAACAAAAAAAGTTTAACGGTGATAGAAATTAATTCCGGAAATTCTAGTGAAGTATACCACTATGCAAGGTAAATCGACACAATCGAGATAAGGGTTCCTCCAGGGAAAGGATAAGATTACTTACGTACTACATCATAACCATTTCAGCCGAAAAAGTGTCCACTGTTGGGCATATACCTCTCCCAAAGCACCACCAGTTCGACTGGTTCTGTGCGGATCCTGCGACCTCCACATAGTCGTCGGTCCACCTTATGGGAGGCCCTGTAATCCCGTCTTCCGGTACGCGGTCGCCACCTCAGAACCTTGCGTCAATCATCTGTTCTGCGATCAATCTGCCCTGCCCATTACAAGTTGCCCCAATTATTCGAGCTCTGTCGGTTACCTTAGTTGTCCTGCGGATCTCTTCATTCGATCACGTAGGGCAACTCCAAGCATAGCCCTGTCTATTGCCCTTTGGGTGACTTGTAGCCTTCTTGTGGCCCATTGTGAGCGACCACGATACTTGCAATGTTTTAACCTTGTTCCCATATTATCCGGAAGTGTAAGGAACCTTATGCTCTCTACGTTCGTGGACATTGAGCCCGGATATACACTGTACAGTACGGAGCGATACGTCCATTTGTTGACCGATGTTTTTGTGACATTTTATAGGTTGTCTGCATTGAAGTATATATTGTTTATGTTGTATTGTCGCCGATACTGTAGTTGGCGTTGTCGCCCCTTAAACGATTTGAGACAAATCAAGCAGTACATTTTTTTATTTTATTGTTTTTATTATAAACTGAGCTGGATGAAATGAATTTAAATAAAAGAAATCACGAGTGTTTGTAAATTATTTATTTTCTTAACATTTATCTCAAAAATATTGAATATATATTAAACTTAATATTCGACATAACGGCAGCTGAACACTGTACAAGCAAATATACTGTTACAAATTGTTATAGTGAACATTATGTGCGTTTATGCATCTTAATCTGTGGATCGACCCCCAATCGGCAAGGATTCGCATTTTCCCGTGACTTTATCCCTGTCCCTCGCTTAGAAACTTCCTTCACTACAGCGAGAAAGAATGAATTTTTAATGCTCCGGAGAATGCGAATCCGATTGGATAGCCCTGTAAATGAGGATATTTTAATCTGGCAACAAAGCTTTTGGTTGCGTGCTGTTAAGCATGCTGCTCATTTAACACTAAATATCTGGTATTACCGAGCTTTGCTCGTTTTTTTTTTGGTTTGACGTTTTCTAAAAATGAAACCTAGCTAGATCGATTTATCGCCTCCGAAACCCCCTGCATACTAAATTTCATGAAAATCGTTGCGAGCCCTTTCTGACATTCAGATTATATAGGTATATACTTAAAAGAGTTGCTCGTTTAAAGGTATTAGATAGATACGTATTATATTCAAAAAGTTCTTCACTAGGTTCATTTCCGTATCCCGCCGTAATTATAGCAACAAAGTTAACAAAATTATAGTTTAATTTAACATTTCAGAACAAAACATACATACAATATAATAGTCATGAATAATTATCTAGTACAAACGAAGATACTTTCGCAAGAATTAACCTTTATCTTCATCAAATTTTATGAGTTGGCCGCGCGGTTGAAATGGACATTGTGATAAAAGTATACATAGGTCATATGTGAATTATCAAATACAATCATCACTACCAGTTTCATCCAAATCCTGGTCGGAATACTGGCAGCTCATCAATTTTTTTTTTTAGAAGTAAAGGTGCCTTTTGCTAGGTAAGGCAAGTAATAACATAATTATAGCCGAGAAAATGCTTTCCTGACACCTTGTAAGTTGGACATAATTAGTAACTATTAAAGATTAAGCGTAACGGAGCGAACGCACCGCCAGCATTCGTGTCGCGAATTTATGTGGCAAACATTCGATCGCGAGCAGCTTCTAGAGAATTTGTTTTTCGTGTAATCACGTACTCACCAAACTGCACCCTAACTCACTATCAATCATAATTTGACTCATTTGAAGGATTAGCTAATCCATTGCTTCATATGTTCGAAACGTTTGACTGCTCAACAACATAAATAACGCAATGAATATTGTTGAACTGACAAAATGAAAGCCATTCCTTCTGTTAGTGTGTTACGCAATTACCTCACGATCCGTTCACGTAAGAAAAGCTCTTACGACGAACAAATTCGTGAAGCGAATGCTCGCGGTGAGCACCGTCCTTACAACACGTTTCTGTTTACACTGCTACAAGGACCTTTTAGCGTACGTTAGACATTGAAACGGATGCTGTTGGAAAATATTACGCATTATTTGTGAAATTTCACAATATTATTCAAAAAACTAAGATGGTGGCTTTAGTACCGGTTTTGGCTATGCGCCAGAATAACCTTGTAGCGCTAATAAGTCAATTGACTCTGGTCCCAGACTGTAGGTACTATATGAAATCATTATGAATTTGTATCATCTTCATACCCATTTAGTTACTCGAATCAGTCTTAACCAGCACCCGCGTAACTCACGATTAATAATAATCTGTTTCGTTTTGAAACAGATGGCTAAACCATTGCTTCATATGTTCGAAAAGTGTGTCTGCTCAACAACGTAAATAACGCAATGAATATTGTTGAACTGTCAAAATGAAACCGATAATGATTAATCGCGTGTTACGCAATTAGGGAGCAGCTCAACCTTGAATATAGATACAATGGTCTGAAAGAAGTTGTCTATTCTTTAAAGGTTATTTAAAAGTCCTCTGTGAACTGGCCAATTTAAAAGAAAGTTCTTTCATGAGTTAAATTGATATGGTAAATGTCCAATAACCTATTTATTTTTTACATTATCTACATACATAATGAATTTCAGCTAACTATAAAACAAATTCAAATCTTATTTAGTAATTAGTCTTTTTATGCTTCTTTGATAAGTTCCGTTGAATGCGAATAGATCCAATACAATTTTAGGAATAGTGATGATAAATCGAATCGAAAGTCAAATAGTTATATATTTTTTGAAAGAATAATTGCAATGGCGTTCAGTCACATTCATCGTATTTGTAGAATAAGGAATAAAGATTGACGAAAAGCCTTCCCGTCTCAATACAGTCTGCTTTCTAGGATCGTTATCCTAGCAAGCTTTCATCATCCATATCTTATCGATAAGTTATTAAGCGAATAATTCATGATGCGTGTCATAATAGTGTAGTACCTAATATGTGTCGTAAATATCTATGAGCCTGAGTACACGAGTCAAATAAATCGACATTGATAACTGTACCTGCGGCGCTTTATGATGTGCCCTTTCATTTGAGACCCAAAACATTGGAAACAAAACCTTTTTTATGTCCTCTAGAGGGCGCCATTCAATTTATCACATTTTGCCAAATAGCGGACAATCAAGACACTTTTTTAAAAGTAGTTTATGAGTTATGAGGAAACAGATGGAACATACATGCAAACCGCTCAAAATCTCAACCCTCTTTTTGCTTCGCCGTAATCAGCATGTCCATTCGATAAATTCTAGTTCCAGCTGTATATAATTATTGCGATCTGTACAAATGTAGTATGCCATCTTTTTCCTCAGCCGTCAATATTAACATATTCACAAAAACGTGCAAATATAGTGTCGCCATTGCGGGGAGGTCCAGGGGTAAAAAACGCGGCTTCTTAGTTAGCCGCAGGCCATGTGTTCGATCCCGTTGACGAGCGTAGCAGCCTTTGATTTTTGCTAACATTTGGGACTTGTGCTGGTGTTTGCATTACGCTACTAATGTAACAACATGACATACACCTTTAAATACGTGGGTCGTGGGCATTCCCTTTAGTTATGAGAAAATTTGTCACAGAAACAGCGTTTGAAGCACTTCTTGTCTAACCGGGTTGTAAAAGCATGGAATAGGCTCCTGGAAAATGGCCCCCACACTGAACTGCTTTAAGAATCGTATAAACAGATTAACTTTTTGACTGCCACGTCATAAAAGCAAAATGTGCCCACGGCGCCAAGCGGCTTTATCTACATATAAATCTGTCATGTAGCAACCGTGGTGTGCTGGGCACATTTTGGTTTGTCAAGTATACATGACTGTGGCGGTGAAAAGGTTAAATATACGTATATAATAAACACATGCATCAGCTAATTAGCTGCTAGTGTGTCTAACTAAATAATAATCATGTTAAACCTCTGCGTCGTCCTTTGGATATTAGAGGCGTGCGTTATCCATACTTAATATTATAATTTATCAGTCTGTTACCACTGAACGATACATTTGACATATAGGTTGCCTGAGAGGACATGACTTACTTTTCATCCTGAATATTTGTATTTAAAAAATGATGAAATTCAAAATACACCCATACGAAGACGTAACAGCTCTAGTGTTACATTTAAGATATACTTTATCATGAAAGTTGCATCACCTAGACTTGAATCATTCTTCTAGTCTCTACTTCTTTCTCTTTGCTATGTTAACGCAACATTTGTCGAAGATAAGATGTGGTAGCTAGGATACAGAGCACCTTGAGTTCTGTTCGCCGCCAACGCGTTGTCGTGTTAGAGCTCGAGCGAATGCATTGTCCCGCGAATGTAGGCTACCGTTCTGTTCTTGTAGGGAGATAGCCAAGGCGTGTGCTAACGCTTCATCTTCAGTCTGAAAATAGGTAGAAACATTATAAATACATTTTCTTAAAAACTAGCGACCCGCCCCATTTGATAAAACATAGAAATTTCTTTATTATAATTAAGTTTAATATCAATTATACATAAAAACCTTGCGGAATACAATTCTCTAAATGATGGTGATACCCGCATCAATATCCGTTGCGTAGTTTAAAAGCACAACGCGGTCACGCAGACAGACAGACACGAATACCGACTTCAATTTCAAAAGGTAAGGATGGTCTTATTTGACAAACTCGGTTTCTGAGGAATTTTGTAAATAACCAAAGTTTATCTATTTGATAGTGCTATTTCTTCAATATCTTGAATATTAAGGAGGAACTTTGCTTGAGATAAATGTGTAGAATCAATAGACTTAATGTATGTAGTTCATCTAAGAACCTAAGTCATTACTATACCGTGTAACATAAATAACGCAAGCCCTCAAACTCCACAATTATAATATTGAGTTAAAAGCATTTAATACAATGACCAAAACTATTTTTTTTTAATTTAACTGTTATTATTAAGAAAAAAGGGGTTGACCCAAGCATTACTTTATGCGTTTAAAATTGAGTCTTTTTGTCTTGAAATATTATTTTTATCGGTTCTATCTGCGGTAGGTATGGCAAAATACATAATTTTTGAAAAAAAAAATACCAATTTTAAAAGTTATTGAAATCGATTCAGTAGTCAATTGGAAACAAACTACTTTCAGGTCTTGCGTCTATTCTGTTACACCTTGTATAATAGGGTATTTTCCAATTTTACAAAAACTATTTTAATTTGAAGATTGGGACGAAATAGGTAGCAAAAAAAATAAAATAAAAAATATTTATATCCATTTTCTCAATAAAAAACGATTAAAATCAAATTTATTTTTCGTTGTTTTGAATTTACCGCCAAAACGCTCCTTACGATGACTTTTTTTATCACATGACTACACGTGACGTCAGCCTTGTGTAAACTAAAGTAGTTTTTAAAGGATAGAAAGTGGTATTATTCGTGTGCGGTGTCTCTGTGCACAAATACTTCTAAAAGTGCGCCACACAAAGTATTTGTATCGGTGCCGTTTCATATTTCATTTCATATTTCGTCCCAATCTTCAAATTAAAATAGTTTTTAAAAAATTGTAAAATACCTATACTAATCAATTTCATATTTATTAATTCTACGATATTTTTTCACAATGCATTTCTGTACACTCAAAATAAATACGAACCATGTTTCCTTGTACTTCTGAGAATGCAGTAACCGATGCCGTAACAGGAGTGTTGTTCAGATTCACCCTGTCCTCGGCTGCTTTCATACGCGCCATCGCCGCTTCACTGAATAACGGAAATAAAAAGTTGATTAATGCTATTTCATCACCAGCATGCCTCCATGGTAGCTAGAAAAAAAAAATTGTTTTCATCATCTCAGCCCGGAATCACCCACTGCCGCATAGACCTTCCCCTTTTTCCTTAGCGCCCTGTCGTTGCAACACGCCATGGTCAGGGTCGTAGGTTTGTGATCGTTGGGAGACTTGGGGGACTTTCAGAGATTCTTAGCACCCTCTGCCCCGCTGTTACCAGAGCCGCTGTCCGAACTTGGAATAGCGGGGCTGCTGGGTACTGAGGGCTTAAAGGTAGGGGGGGGGGAGGGGGTGTTGGCCATGAAACGCCATGCTGGCCAATGCATCTTGGCGAGTTTTTCGCCATATCCTCGTTCGTCTGTCAGTAAGGTTTGACTTGGGACTTGAAATTAAAACGTTTTTACCAAGTTTGTACCAAGGAAAACAACAATAACGTTCTTATGATAATAGATGGCGCCACGTGTCTTTGAATCATTATTGAATTATATTATTACAAGCAGAGTACAACCCGAATTGATTGCTAAATTCTAAATTAACGCGAGCGAAGCCGCGGGCAAAAGCTAGTAGTTTATAGTTTCACCAAAATTCTAGAGAAAATGAATAGTAAATGGATTAGTTTGTCTCTTCGGTAACGTCTATCAGTCCCTGTACCATGCAATCAGCAGGACGAGTGGCGTAACTATACCGTTCGAGGCCCGTAGCAAATTCATCGGATGCCCCCCCCCCCCCCCCCCCCCCTCCAATATAAAGAAGCAGAACCAACAATAAGAGTATTTTTTATTTTATAAGACTTATTTAAACACTTTAAAAGAGTTTAATAATAAATGTTGGGGAGTTCGGATCTCCTCTGACCGGGGGCCCCTTCCAGCTGAGGGCCCGTGGCATTTTGCCGACTTGCCACCCTGTAGTTACGCCACAGGACATACTGGACACAATATTAAGTGCCCCATTGATTGTGGAGAACCACTTTATTTACACTTCACTCAATAGTGTTAATACTTACGCTGCTTGTCTTCTCTTGGCTGCCAGTCTACCCTCGCAGGCGTGGTCGCTGGAGTGTCGATGTCGGAGACAGAAGTTGAGAGTACACTCGCTACACACTAGCGGTACCATCTCTTTGTTCTTACAGCCCTTGAAGGTACAGCGGTTAGTAAATACCTGTAATCAAAGGTTTTTTTAAATTACTTAATACAGTACATAGGTATTGGTAGGAGAAGCACTAAGCAAGGAGAAGATACATCATAATTATTGCTAGCTATGCCCGCGATTTCGTCCGCGTGGAATTTAACAAAAAAGTATATTTTAATAAAAATAAATACAATTTCTACAATAAAAGTAGCCTAAGTTACTTTTTATTACATCAGCTATCTGCCAGTGAAAGTCCCGTCAAAATCGGTCCAGCCGTTTCAGAGATTAGCCGGAACAAACAGACAGACAGACAAAAATTGAAAAAAATGTTATTATATGTACTGTGTATTCATCCATATGCTTTTAGTAAAAAGCAATTATTTTAATATACAAACATACACTCCAATTTTATTTATCTGTATGGATGACGTAACATAACATAACAACACGACTTGTCTCATCGAAGGGTTGGGCAGAGGTGTTCCTATAGTACACCCACATTTTACCTGTTATGTTTAAGTCCCAGTTATTACATGGGACTTAAACATAACATAGGGGGCGAGCCTATTGCCATCAGTCGGGCACAAATGCAGACTCCGGGCTGCTACCGAGAAATTCCAGATAGAAAAACTTAATAACACTTTGCCCGACCTGGGAATTGGACCCAGGACCTCAAGCGTAGTAGAAACGCTTGCGATCATAAGACCAAAGAGGCAGTTCTACAGACATATGAGAAAATATTCAATTTTACATGAAATTATAATAAAAGAATCTCTGTTTTACATTTATTTTATGTATAATGTATTTTTTGGAAAATTTCATCAACATAGTGGTATCTTAATATACATGTAGCAAGGTCCATTGCTTGCAAACAAAAAGGTATTAAAATAGCTGCTCAAAAATAGCAAAAAAACATGTTTTTCTCAGACTGTGTATAAGTCATTGAGACTATTTTACGCCCTGTTTATGGACTAGTTGTCAATTCTGGTAGTCCCTTAGCCAATGTACTTTCAAAATTGATTCCGTCACAAAATAAAATTTAACATCAACCCAATATATTTACTTACTTTTTTCCGCCTCTCCTTAGCTGGGTCGGAGGTGCATAGGTTATCAATGTGGGCTCCTACAGCGACATCTGGAGGTTCCCCTCGTTTTCCTGGTACGGGCTTCCCACATAGAGGACACTCGGGAACTTGGACGTTGCGGGTGTTGGGCGCTGGACACTCATGCTTTGCATATGCAAAGTGGTCAGAACTATAATAGATAGTAATTTTCTGTTAGTATTAGTTGGAAGGTTCATTTATTTATTTTATTATTTATGTGTGGAGAACCCATGTTCCAATTGCAGGTGCAGTTGCAAGCTTGCAAAGGCGCCCTTCAAAGACGGCAGTCTTCATTGTTCTAATGTGCAAAAAACAATATAAGTTAACACAATCATTCTTTGTTAAACAAGGCAGTTAAATTTAAAAAACTCATTATAGGACATTTTCATTACTTGAAAATGTAACCGGTACAGTACGGCGTGGCCCGCTATAGGGGCCATTACAATAGCTAATTAATTGTGTCTCATTAGCGGTAGTTGACCGGTAAAACAAGCATATGCAGACTATAATATTTCTGATGGCACAAACTTCTACATTTCATCATCCCTTGTTCAAAAATTAAATAAACATAACTGCAAATAAAAATTGTAATAGTTCCCTTGGGGGAATATAACCACATTGTCTGGCATGCCATAGTGTCACCTTTTATAATAATGGGAATTAGGTATTTCTAGTAAGTATTTTGTGTTGGCAGCAACTGATGTGTCTACTGACTATAAACTCTTTGCATGAACAACAATTAAAAACACATAATAAAAGGTAACTAGACTACATTTTAATGATACACTCAAAATTGCTATGACCTCAAGATCACTCACCAGAACACTTCTTTACAAGCACCACATTTGTAGGGCAGGAAGTCTGAAAGAGAGTGAATTTTATAAAATATAACAGTGGTACTTAAATTCTTAAATATCAAAATAAATTTTGCTTTTAATTACCCCTCGGTAATATTTAAAATTCAAAGGCCAGAGAATTCTTGTTTTAATTATGTCAGTTGACATACATTTGGAGTATCACCCTATCATATTTTGATAAATAGAACAAAAAAAACTCCTTATTCCCTATTGTTGTGTTAAAGCTTATTAATGGTTGAAACTTGTTAACCGCTATACCAAAAATCAATCATCGCAGGCTTTATTAATAGAATTACTTCCATGAAAAATTAAAAACTTATGACGAAAGTAGGTATAGTAATTTAATATTTTTAAACAACTCACCTAATTTGTTGCATGATGTATAGGAACAATTCTTTCCAATGTGAGGGAACTCCATCGTTTTTAAAGGATTGTTTTAGAATTCTGGCAAGTAAAATTGTGGTCTTCCACAAGTTCAGCGTAGAACAAACAATGATGACGACAAAAATTTGTTAACACTTTTATAACAAGTTATTGCAAAAGAATTTCTTGAGTTCTTCGTCATCCACTGACAGCGGAACGATGAAACGACATTTTTTTATTTGTCATCATGCATTTACGAATACCGATTCAAGTTATCGTTGATAACAGGTTGTTTTCGAGAATATTCGGGTGGTTTCCAAACTATCACAAATAAGAAAAAATCTTGAAAATAGCGATCCAATACAGTTATATTTTACAAAAGTTCTAACAAAGGTTCGAATATTTTAAAATGAATAAAATATATTTAAAAAAAATTGAATTTTCAAAACTACACTTTTATTAACATTTCCTCTCCTACTGTTTCTATCTTTACAAACACAATAATACGTGATGTCATTACAAAGCTGGAAACATTCCATTTCTCGCATTAACTTTGTCTGTTTTGTCCATGGAATTAGTAGTAATAAACTTGATTCTGCCATTTGCAGTCTCAAAAAAATTAGAAAGTCATTAGATCATAATCTTTTTCATTAACGGATCCAATGATTTTCCCACATTTATATGTCTGTGGATTTTCCACACTTTTTCATCCCTTGGTTAGATGAAAAAGGCTACATTTTTTTGTTGTATAATGCAAATAGTCTTCGAGTAAAATGGTAGTGTAACATCCGAACGGACGTACAGACTGACATGTCGCGAAATTATAAGGGTTCGGTTTTTGCAGTGGGTTTTTGCTAGATTGCTATGGAACCCTAAAAAGCAAATGTCAAATTGTCAATGTCACAAACGTCATTTTCGACCTGTGCGACGTCTGGGACGATCCGTATTTTTTAGTTAAAAACCGATAAAAATTGAAAAAAGTGGTCCTTTTTGAGGATCACAAAATACACTGGGCTTTTTAGAAGAACTGATAACGAAAATGAGTAAACTCGTTCCTTCTGTCGCTAAACTTCTAGCCGGTAATACGGTAACGGTGGGTCTCTTTCTTTGCTGGAGAAACAGCGATTATCTGGATAAAATATAAAATGTACTTCCAAAGTAAGCTGGAAGGAAGAGTAACAGTTTATGCTCAATGCGATTTTTGATTTTAGAAAGTGGGCGCCCCTGTTGTTACGACGTCTAACGCAAAATACAGTACGAAGAGCCAAGCTTCATTTGAAATCAAGGTAGCTCTAATTTACGATCTATTTTGATCTTAATTATGTTCTATTAGTTGACGGTAGTGCTTACACTGTTTGCCTTGTAAATGCCGGCTATTATTTTTGTATAAATTGGTTAGACAGTTTTATAATTATGTAACCTAACCTTCATTGTGTCAAGTGAAACGGTGTTTTGTTGTCAGTAATCTGACGTAGGTAAGCTACTTGATACAATGCTATCAAATTGAGGATAGTTAACATACACAATCATCTACACAATGGATGGGTATGGTTATAGTAAGTGGTCTGTGTAAAAATTATTACGGTCTGCGGGTCCGAGGTGAAGAGAAATATTCCAAAAGAACATTTGTTGCCATGATTTAAAAAGCAAGTACCTATCAGGTTCAAAGTGGTGTTAGTGCCATATAAAGTGCATAATAAATTCCATGCTGGTCAAACATTGCTTTTTTTTTTTAATTATTCACTATCTTATATTGTGACTTTTTTATTTTACTAGCCTTACAAACTCCACAAATTGGATAAAGGCCCAGCGACAACAGCAATCTTAACCAGTGAAGATGCTCTCAAACTGTATGAACAGTTGGCAGTTATCCGACGAATTGAAACTGCGTCCGGTAACTTGTACAGGGAGAAGATCATCCGTGGATTCTGTCATTTATACTCAGGTGTGTAGTTTAGTAGAATTGCTATGCCTGTGTTACATCAACAAGTTTGTCTTCAGTTATTTCTGAAGAAGATTTTAAATTTTTCATACTTTCGGTTTTAATAAAAATATCTTTACCAAGTAACATGTTATTAAAAACAGCAACGAACTAAAAGATAAATAAATACTAGGTCAAGAGGCTGTAGCTGTGGGTATGCGTGCGGCTATGCGTGATGCTGACTCAGTGATCACTGCCTACCGTTGCCACGGTTGGACACATCTTATGGGTGCCTCCGTTGCTGGTGTTTTGTGTGAGCTCACAGGCCGCAAGTCAGGAGTCTCAAAAGGCAAAGGAGGCTCTATGCATTTGTATGCAAGGAACTTCTATGGTGGCAACGGTATTGTTGGTGCTCAAGTAAGTGTTCTTATTTATCTTTACAAACTTTTAATATATGCATACAAATATCATTAAAGAGATTTACAAAGAATGGGTATTTCGGAAGTATTCTTCAAACAGTTGCATGCAACTCCTATTAGTTTAGCCACTAAAAGCTCATTTCAAGGTCCACGTCCTATTCGTGCGAAAATGCCCCCCACCATCCTTCTACCTATCTATATGTTCTTGCTGGAGGAAACTATTCCAAGTGACTTGCATTGTCTTCTCCATGGTCTACCAGGATCCTAGTCTAGTAATGGCTTGTGGTGTGTGATATACGTGCTCACATTCTTGCCAGTTCCGATAGACATAGCCTGCCCACTAGTCCCATTTAGTCTTGCAGACTATTGAGCTACATCGACAACTTGTATTCTGTGCCACAAATTAATGTATCTAATCTAACTAGCCTGTATTGTCCCACTGCAGGGCAAAAGCCTCCCTATCCCTCTTCCACACAATTCTTCTTTTGTTAGTGCTGTCCAGCCCTTTTGGTATGAGTCAAGCTCGTTGCTCTTTGTCGTCCGTTAAGTGTGACCCAATCGGCGGTTATTTTAGGCCATTTTGCATCTGACATCTGGCAGGCATGTCCGGCCCAGTCCGACTTAATCGCGCTCAATGTTGCGTTCCTTATACGCCACAAATGATATGTTGAAAAATAAGAAAATAACTTGAAATAATTTCTCAGTGCCCATTAGGCGCTGGAATAGCCTTCAAACACAAATACACTGGCGATGGCGGAGTGAACTTCGCCCTGTATGGTGACGGTGCCGCCAACCAGGGACAGCTGTTCGAAGCGTACAACATGGCCAAACTATGGGACTTGCCGGTCGTGTTTGTCTGTGAAAACAATGGATATGGTGAGTGTTTTGGCTTATTTATTAGGTACCTTTTTTTCCGTGTCCAGTCCAGTCAAATCAGTCAGTCAGTCCATTTACCCAGACAGAACAATATACTTTTTTTTTTATTAGCCTTTAATGTGTCCCACTGCCAGGCAAAGTCCTTCCCTTTTTCCTTTCAAACCTCCCTGTCTTGTGCATTCTCTGTCCATGATGGCCTTGCAAACCTTATCAGCTTGTCACACCACCTTTGCCGAACTAAATATTTCTAGAAAAATGATTTTGTGGTAAAAGCAATAAACATAATTTTACCAGAATTATGGTTAAATTATTTGTTATGTAGGTAAACACAAGAATAGGCTTAATAAATTGTAAGATACTTGAGAATGAGATCTATTCTCATATAGACAAAACTTTACCCAACACCAAATTACCAAGGTAAGCCAAGCCTTCTTCCAAGATTTATGTATTTACATTATAGATTTAGTTTAGGGTTATAATAGTTCTTTCTTTGACACCTTGTAACCTGATCCTCCAATTTCAATCAAAGAGCCAAATCATTAATTTTAAAATCATTTCTGCACAATTATTAAAGCTCACAAGATTCATGTGACATTACACATCCGACCTCTGTTTGATCTTCACGACGCGATGTTTATATGATAATTAACTGACTGATAACATTCTGTCTGAATTGTTTTCATTTCAAATCGTAATACATATTTGTATTTTGTTATGTTTGTCTCGAAATTTAATCCCCTATTTAACTCCTCTAAGGGATGAATTTTCAAAAATCATTCGTTAGTGATCACTTTCGCTATATATGGAAGTCTTGTTAAAAAAAATAGAGATGGGGCCCACTATGACTTTTGCCGACTAGCCGACTAGTCGGCAGACTAGTCCACAGAACACATATACTCCTAACGGAGGACTAGTCGGCCAAGCCCTTCATTGCTTTCGGTTGTGTTCCGGTGACATCGGTAAAGTTCGTGACTACGCTTTAGGCTTGTAGGTGCCAGTGCGCGGCGCCCGGCGACCAGGCAGAATTATCGGGACATGTTTTTGTTTGCTTTGCATTTATTCTAGATTGCACTAAAAAAAATCTGGCTTCAAGACCCAGCGGGATACGCTGTGCATTGTCTGTCAGTGATTTTACGTTTTTTAATAAGTAGATAAGCCATAGGTGGGTGCTTCACGTCTTTCGTGAAGTTTTTAGAACAAATTGCCATAATACGTCATGTAAATGTAAAGCACCATATTAACCTCACTTACTATGCTTCATCCACGCTTTGTAGGATAAAGTATCCAAATCATATTATTATTTAGAGATCACCATGATACAGTCATCCTCAACTATTTGTGTCTTATCTCTTCTTTTTTGTTGTTATCATAAGAAATGTTTGTCTAGACGTATTTACTTATCTCAATTTCAGTTTTTTCACAACTTAAAATATTTTTGCTGTTGCCAGCGGGTTAGCCCGCGTGGAGGTCAGAATTTATCCCACGGGAACGCACTACCGGGATAGAAAGTATACCTATGTGATAAGGTGAACCTAGTCCACATTTTTTGCATACAAACTTCGGGAGTGTTTACTCCACTGTCTGACATGGCACCAAGGAACTTATATCCAACCTGGAATGCGCACAGGCTGCCGATGCGCGGTCCGAGCGAGATAGCTTCGCGAGAGCCCTCTGTCACTTTCATTAGGGTGACCAAACAATATGATGTGGGTAGATACTAATATAATAGAATATAATTTGATTTCATAAAATAATAATAATTATGCTTTAAAGGATAAAGTAAAACGCATTATGGAGAATTTATAAATATTTATTTGGTAGAGAATTACAGTTAGGTTCACACATTACTAAATAAAACAGTTTTATGCAATTTCTGTCGAGTTGATTTATGACCTATAATTTTCAATGTTTGAGTTTTACCGTGGCTCATCATACGGGCGGTAAGATAATGAGACGCAATGCTTTTAATAAGTTGCATTTCGTGTGAATCTTCACATTGAAATGATTGAACGGGATGTGGCGGATCAAAATAATTTCTTAAAATACTATAAAAGTTTTGCAAAACAAACAATATAATTTTTACTTTATTTACCTTTCGTAATGAATCTGAGCTATGAAATTTGAATATTTTTTCTGTGTACAGAATGATTTGAAAAACAAATTTAGAAACATATTTTAATTTCCCTCTGTCTATGAATGACGTGAAGGATGAAACTTTGCACACATCAATAGAGTGATGATAGTCATGATCATCATGCCCCTTATTAATAAACAAGGCAGCAAGACAATGTTTGCAACTTAATTTTTCGGATATTTTTTTTGCACAGCATCCAGCCATGTAGTAAAGTATATTGTTTTTGTAATATGAAAATTCTTCATTGTCTACATAAAACAGTAAATCGAGTAGTTGGTCTTCGCTAGCCTGGGCATTTTCTATAATTGCTCGTTTGGGATGTCTGAATTCCAAAACTGGAGTCATTTCAAAATCATCCTCAGTGCCACAATTAGCGTTAACACTGGGTTCCACACTATTGCGAAATAAAAGTTTTCGCAACGTGTACCGAAATTGAAGCGAACTCGGGTTGTCGTTTAAGGCACCACACCTTCTAACGCAAGAAAAAAATATTTCAAGATTATCCTGCGAACACTTATATGTTAAAAAATACTTCATTGTATGTGTACTATCTTTTAGTAAATCAAGACACAAGTTTGCAAAGCTAAATGTATCAATAATAAATCCAAGAGCAGGAGTTTTACGTCGGTGTTCAAGAATATTTGTGTCATTGATTTTTAAATTCATCAAATAGTTTCTAGTTTCAGTGAGCGCATTCATCCAAATTTCAGTGTTTTGCAAACGTAATGGTGACTTAAAATACTAGGGATAGTACCGTGTAGGGGTAGACCGTAGGGATTTTTTGAATTAAATATATCAAAGATTCTATCCAAAACTCGAATATACTCGACAGTAGCTTCGCTTCCTTCAAAACGCTTATCGCCACTTTTTGCTAAGAATTCAATTGCATCGGCAACTGAATTGCTCAACACTTGTGCTGCTAATTTAACATTCATCTTTTTACCGGAAAAACCAACGTGATTACTAGTAAGTTTGTTCGCTAATTTGAGCCCTTCCTCTTCTTGTATTGCATCTAATTGTTTTATAAAATTGAATTGTATGTCACCTTTCACAGAAGTAATATTTGTTTCTGCAAAAACATTTCTGGATAGTTTGAGCATATGGGGAGGATCTAAAATGCAGTGGATTTGACAGTCTTTTATTGGGTGCTTGAAACTTGTCGTCATTTCAGGTAATGTGAACCTGCAACCCAAAATCTCATAAGTTTTGACATTAACACAAGTACCATCACACGTTAAGGATCTTACTGTAATATTTGCTTCTGATAACATCCTAATAGCTGTTAATATTAACTGCGATTGAAGCTCAGCTGATATTTTGTTAATAAAAAAGTAAGCTATAGGACATTTAAATCTTTTTGTGTAAGATACAATCATGAAAACAAGAGCCTCAGAAGCTAAGGTTTCAGAATCATTTGGTAGAATTCCTCCATAATCTACATAGCCCCAATATTTATCGGTTTTTTTATCGTATCTTAGTTCTGTTCTAATTGCCATAGAATCAAAAAGAAGGGCTACATTTTTAAGAGAGGCGTCCTTGGCTGCAGTTTCTTTTAAGAACATGATAACTTCCTGTATGAAACCAACACTGCAGTCACGTGTAGCCAAAAGTCTTCTCAATGTAGCTGGATGAGGTAAACGCACATGTTTTCTTAAAAAAAGATACGCTTTTGGGCTGTAGAAGTGCAAAGTTAGAGCAAAAGATTTCAATTCTTCACTATACCTTACTTTTTTGTTATTGATAGCATAATTAAACTGCTCATGAATATGCACAAAATTCATTTTTATGACGCTTTCAATTTCTTCTGGGTCATGGGTCTTTTTTTTTATCGTATTTAATAAAGATTTAAGGCTATCGATTCTTAAGTCTCTTCTTTTTACGCGCTGCTTCAGAACTTTCACTTCCCGTTTCAAACCTTCAATTACTTCACATTCATAGCGAATTTTTTTCGTAGGAGGTTCCTTGGAGGTGCTAGGCATAGGGCTGATTTCAAACTTATGCTCAGGAGTGACTGAAATATTCGCGGATTTCTCAATAGACACTTCTGCTTCACTTGTTTCTGGGACAGCTTGAACAATCATTTTGCTTAGTATAGCTATCTTTTTTTCTGGTGGTACAATCTGCAAATTAAAAAGGTCTATTATTTATGTTGGTACTATGAAAAATGTAATATTGAGAGAAAATTAGAAAAAAACCATCTGAAACCCGTAAATCCACATAGATATTACCTTATATTATACGATTTAAGTGATATGCAGACCATTACAGACTGACAGTTCATTAATAAACAAATCCATAAATCAAGTTACGGTACGCTACCAGAAATCAGTTTTATTTGCAGTACTATTTGTTTACTATTCTTTACCCACCTTAGGAAAAATAGTTGGAACAGCATCGGATTTCAGTTTTGAAACTGAACTATGTTTTATTATATCCTGGGGCCTGAAGTGAAGACTGCAAATGACGGAATAATTTTTGATATTTGAATGACTTGGAATGACATCAAGCCATTTTTTTCTCCCTGATTCTTCTCCAGGCAGTCTGAAATTATATTTTTTAAATTTATATAAAATATATGAAGTGACACACCTACATCGGCGATTAATATAGGTAGTTTAAATTGTTTTGCCATTTCCCTACAAGGTTCCTCGGGAAATCTGAAATTTCATGATCACGTCTATTAGGTATTCGTTACACCATTCCTTATAAAGTTATATGCGTGGCGTGTACTACAGAACAGTCTCAACGCACATATTACTGATATAAATGTTAAAATTATTAATGGAGTCAAGTTAAGTAAAGTTAATGGGGAGAATTATCTTGGGCTTATTCTGGATAATCAGCTTACATGGAAACCACATATTGAGAAAACCTGTGCCAAAATATTAAGCCTAACGGGGGCGTTGCGTCAAAGTGTGAGATGCTTTCCTCTTAAGGTCCGCCAAACTATTTATAATTCATTGGTGAAACCGCACATTGAATATCTAATAGAACTGTGGGGTTCAGCAGCAAAAACCAACCTAGAAAAGCTACAAAGAGCACAAAACAGAATTATAAAAGTCTTATTTCACTACCACTATCTGACCCCCACACACAAAATTTACAGAGACCAAGCTATTTAATATTTCTAATATATATTTTTATAACACATGTATTTTAGTTCGTAAAATTCTTTCCAAAGACTTACACACACAAATCACATTCACAAAAAACATACAGATACAAAAACGTATTCTGAGGCACGCACACGACTTACATATACCAGAACTAACTATGGAAAAAAAACAATAATATATGAGGCAAAACTTTATAACTCACTACCAAAAGACATAAAGAATACACAATCATTAATGCTATTTAAAAAACTACTAAAAGGCCACATCTTAAAAAGTATTTAAGATAAGTAAAATAAAATATCAAACTAATATAATTCATTTGCCAATAGTGTAAACTAGTCCTTAGATTTAAACACAAAAACAAAGATAACGAGCCACCGCACGTCGACCGCATCCACGCGCCGCACGGCGGTAGGCAATACAAAACTTTTATCAAATTACCTTCATATATTAACACGCTCTTGCTACTCCTGGACAACAACAATGTATACCTAAATATAGAAATGTTTAGTATTTATTTCTGTCAAGTGATTTGTATATATATATCTTTAGAAATAAATGAATTCAAACCGTAAAATTAGCCTAGTAATAAACATAAAATACCTATAACAGATATGCGTAATTATGCTTACGTTGAAGACTTACCTCCTATTTATATGCTGCATTGTGTAAATTATCTTATAATTTCGTCCATTATGGGCACCCTACTTCAAGAATTGAAATATACTTACTTGAAGAAAGAAACACCGCATCCTGCATAGGATTCGCTTTTGCAACCTTGAATCGCACACTTTTTAACCACGTTTATTACGTCCGAATAAAGAAATTTATTGTTTTATCGTCGAGTTGCGGCTAAATGAAATATCACCAAGTTGATCACCTTACAACAATATGGCTGACGGGCTGCCAGTCTAACTATATAATATTCTACTAATAATCTTTTCTTTTTTAATTATATTTCAATACAGTGTCCAAATTATTGCTAAAAAAATGTTCTAATTCTAACAGATAATTAAAAAATATTAGAAATATATCAGAACGAAAATTTATGTTTTTTTAATAAGACATTACAACATTATTTTTTCCTACCATTCCTGCTAAATTCGGGAAGATTCCTCCTGGCAACACTTTAGAAAGGGACAAAGGGCTCTCGAAGCGCTTTCTCTCTCGGACCGGATTTCTCTTTGACCAAGTGATTGTCTGTAATAGAACTTAACATCATATTCATAAGGTTTATTTTTATATTGGTGTCAAATTGACAATGCACATTCCAGGTTGGATATAAGTTCCTTGCATGGCACATCCAAAGTAAAATATGGTATCGTTATGTCTCACTATTAATATTGTCTGTACGGAGACAAAACTAAAATAAAAACCCATTAAAAAGTTAGGAGCCAACAAAGATTAGTTTTTCTTGCTAATTTTACTTAACTTTGGGCGTGTTTAAGTAATAAAAGAAGTGTAAAATCTCCAAAACCAAGTCGGTACCGACAAAGTTCAATTATCGAAAAGTTCAATAAACTTTATTGGTCATTGATTTATGCATTGGCTTTTTTATAAAACCCGATCTTCCAAAGGACTTTTCTTAATTTTTCGCGATTTTTTTACTATAAATGATCCTGCATCTCACTCAATAACGTTGTGCGTCTAGACTAGCGTATAACTGCTCATCACTGATACTATTTCTGTCGTACACGAAGCCTGGTGAGACAGCGTGATTTTTACCCAGGCCCAACAGTGAGTTCGCGCCCGCGACTAGGTTCCCCTTAATCCAGGTTATAATCTATCTGTCTGCCTAATTTAATCCATTTCCGTTTAGCCATATTTACGTGATTGACAAACATCCAAACATAAAAACTTTCACATTTATAATACATATTAGTAGGATTACAATTTGGCTTTGCAGTATTTAGTATTATATAATGCGGGTGAGGCTCTGATCCTGGTTGTGAATCCTTACTTACTACAAAACGCAATGTCTATATCTGCTGTTAGGCCCTCGGGTACTTTCATGGCGATTTTGAACTTTATTAATTAGGCAGCATGTCTAAATCCCCCTGTTTCACAATGTTTTTCGTGTCAAATAAACGAACCCATTAACGTGATTAATTTACAACATGATAGATATTTCTCTGGTTAGCTTGATAGGCATGCTAGATCAGGCTCGCAGGATACGTATTCTAATATAAATTCTATTACGTTAGGTGACTTGACTTTAAATGTAAGTAAATCAAATAAAAAAAGCGGCTAAGTGCGAGTCGGACTCGCGCACGAAGGGTTTCGTACCATTGTCTATAATAAAAAAGAAATAGGAAAATTTACATTTTCGCGAATAATTGCAAGTACCAAAATTTACCTTAATTTTCAACTTTTTTAATTTTTTGGAATTTTTCCTTTATTTGTGCTGTAAGACCTTGTTTTTTGCCAAATTTCGTGATTCTAGGTCAACGGGAATTACCATATAGGGTTTCAACCCAAAACGTAGGTATAGAGTACTTCGGGTTGACCTTGAATTGACAATTTTGGTTAAAAGCAAGGTCTTATAGCACAAGTAAAGGGAAAATTCCGAAAAATAAAAAAGTTGAAAATTAAGGTAAATTTTGGTACTTACAAGTTTTCATGAAAATCTTAATTTGCTATATCTTTTTATCTGTTGACTCAGGACCTTGATTTTTATACACCTAATATAGTGGCGTGCACAGATTTTTTAGACAGGGTAGGCAGAAATAAAAAAAGGCAAAATAAACAAACAGAATAACTGGGGCCCAAGTCTGCTATTTTTATAAATTCGTCATTCCATCACGATCCCATTGTCATTCATTTGTCATTTTGCTAAAAGTTCGTAATCTGCTAAATTTATAATGGTCGATCATTGGTCGGTCAATGGTGTCGTAATAGAATTGTGTCATAATGGCATTTTCGTATTGCCATTATTATAAAACTCGTTAGTAGAAATGATTTTCGAAAAACTACTACTAAATTTGAACATTTATTCATGCCAGATTTCATTTATATATATATTTTTACATATTATTTATTAGTGTTTTAGGCGATCTAAAGTAGTAGGAAGTTCGTAAATTAAGTCAGTCATTCATTTGTCATTATGTACGAGATTACCATTAAATGCCATTTCTTTCAATGGAGTGTCAGTGGCTGACCATTGCAAAGTCATAATGACGCCATTTTATTAGTAGATTACCAAACTTGTCAAAATCAACAATTATGAAATCAATGATAGACCATTCTGACACTATTGTAATAGCAGACTTGAGGCCCTGATTGCTGTCCTACACAACATGCAACCTGTGAGGCAATTAAATCAATAATATTGTTTTGTATTGAATTAACGATGGACTTTACCTTTAGTTTGTATTAATTGCAAATCCGGTGTACAACTACTTTTCACGAACACTTGTTTATTTTTTCACCGAAAGATAGTTTTGAAAATGCTTCATTATTTCTTTTCTCTATACATACACCACCTGAACAACTTTCACAGTGAATATTATCTATTTTACACTCTATTATCAACGTTAAAATCTTAAATACATGCTATTATAGCTCACAACCAAAACAAATAAATCAAAACAAACAATGGCGTCGGAAATCGGAATATTAAAATAATACGACAAAAAAGTAATGGTTGTTTACGTAGCGACAATTCAATGAACCAATGTTACTTTTTAAAATAGTCACATAACCAACTTTGTTCGGAAAACTTCGGTAAGTTTCGTAATTCATCGTGTTGTAAAAAGCGTAAAAAGCCAGTGACTAAGATGTTCGGTCTGTGCTGCTGTTATTATTTAGCCACGCACCTGTTCTAAAAGTCTTCATTTTATCTTCTTTCAGGTATGGGAACCAGCATGGACCGCTCGTCAGCCAGCACGGACTACTACTCGCGCGGCGACTACATCCCCGGCATCTGGGTCGATGGCATGGATGTACTCGCGACCAGGGAGGCTACCCGCTTCTGTATCGAATACTGCACCAGTGGAAAAGGTATGCATAGCGATTAAAATATTCTACAACGTGTAACATAGATACCGCAAGACCTCATACACTCCAATTAGAGTATTGCGTTAAAAGTATAATACAATGACCAAAACTTTTTTTTAAAGCTTACTGTGATTATTAAGAAAATGTTACTTTAGCGTTACTTTATGCAAATTGAGTCTTGTTGCCTTCAGGTAAGATTGAATTTTCTTTGGTTCAGTCGGCAGTCGGTAAAGCAAAAATTTTTTTTTTAAATCTGTCTATTATTGTGAACAAGCTACTTTCAGGACTTGCGTCTATTCTGTTACACATTGTATAACCTCAAAACTAACAAAAATTTCCACCTCCTCTCAGGTCCATTGGTAATGGAGATGGAAACGTACCGTTACTCGGGGCACTCCATGTCTGACCCCGGTACGTCTTACCGCACGCGTGACGAGATTCAAGAGGTCCGTCAGACCAGGGACCCCATCACCTCCTACAAGGAGAAGATCCTGAGCAACGAGCTCGCCACTCCTGATCAACTAAAGGTAAATAAATACTTAACGTTACAGAGTACGAGCCGTATGCCCGATGGTATCTTCTGTTATACTATTCTCTCACGGTGAATGTTCTGACCGGTGTGTGACCAACGTACGGGCGTTAGCGTTTGAAAATAACTATTCCATAGTGCATAAGAGATATAATCGTCAGCTGCTCCGGTAGTAGAGAATCCAAAGTAGAGCATGTCAATGTTGTAAAAAAAGATATCATCATTTCAGCCGAAAGGCGTCCATTCCTGGACATAGGCCTCCCCTAAGCTCCGCCACTTCGACCGGTTCTGTGCTTCCCGCATCCAGCAAAAAAAGTTATTTAATACCGCGCCAAAACCTTATCGGTGATATTACAAAATAAAAGTTTTTTTTTTTTGCCACGGCAACCATCGTGCATGTTTTAGAATTAAGAACCTAGCAGAAATTGAAATACAGTTCTTTTTACAAAACTGCCTTGGTGTTTAGCCTGTCGTAGTCTACTAAATTGTCATTGTTTTTTTAAGCCTGGGCAATTACAAGTTGAACTCGTGTGGTGAGAGTTCCATTCGATGAATATGTCTACATCTTCTTAGGATTAAAAACATTGTAGATAACATATATTCAAACTTAAAACTCTAGTTAAAAAACATGTTCTCTACCAACTTCAAATGTAATATCTGTACGCACAATATTGAGAGATACACCATGTTGAATAATGGTATGGTTAGAGAGGGTGTGACTACGTGGATGACTAATAGAGAAGTGTGGAAGGAAAAGACATGTTGCGCCCAGGGACCGAATTACCGGTATTTGTCTATAACGTTACCAATTACCGTTATGTTAACGATAAAAAACTAACGGTAATAATACCGACACCCAAAGTCAGATAACGTTATCTATTCACCAGTATTAGTATCGGTAAAAGTAACGATTCTTATACCAGTAATTTATACGTCTATCTCTTTCTAACTATGACGGTGGGAAGACTAGCATCTTTCGGTGTGAGCACATAAACAATATTATATATACGCCGAAAGTGCGACTACCTTCGGCGTACATTGTTTCTGTGCTGCATAAAATTATAATAAACAGGTGGCAGACATCAGAGCAAAAACTGAAACTATGAATGACTTACCTTCAGCGTGTATACAATATTGGTGCCGATTCTCTTGTACTTCGAACTAAATAAACTAAGTGATAGTTTCGTTCGTTTGTTAAATGTGCTATGAGAATCTTTAGAGCGTTCATTCCACGCGGGTTGGCAACAACGCATTTATAGCAGGTTTTCGTTATTATTTCATTAGATACATTTTTTTTTAATCCAGCAAGCACTAGATCGTCGGTATTTATAATAATTTTTAACATTTACTCTTTAATAACAAACATTTAATTGTACTAAGTAATGCAAATAGAAAATAAATACAAAAAAAACTGTTACAAAAATTGCATACAAACTTGAAAATACCAACGAACCATTTTGACACAACTCAAATTCCAATTGACAATCGCGACTCCAAATGGTATTTTTGTTTTTGGCTTTGCAACATGGTGCTTGGTTGCCCTACTCGATGATTTTTTTTTTAGAGCCGGAGGCGCGCAGTTGGGGCAACCTTGACGTGTTTTATATGGAATTTTTCACTTTTAGTATGGAAAATATTACCTACATTTTAAGTTTTAGAGGTTTATGGGTGGTTTAGTGGTTAATAAAGGGGCTCGAAATTTTCATTATTTTTGCGATAGGACACCATTTTCGAGCTATAAACAAAAGAAAAAAAAGATACTTTAGTACTGTTTTTGCACCTAATGTAGGTATTGGTGTGAATTTTAGTTCATGACGACTAATTTTATTCCACACCTTTTTAATCGCGATTTAAAATAGTCAGATTTAGTTAGACTATCAAAATTTTAGGTTAAAAACGTCAAATTCAGGATAGCAAAATTACCATTTTCACTAAATTAATAACTCAGTGCCATCTTAGTGCTATCAAACTAAAATGTAGTTAAAATGTGTCACTGTAGTTAATTTCAGAATGGGAAATCGTCGTTTGACAGGAATAAATTTTTTATGGTTATATTTAGTCTACATAGTTTAGAGGTATTTGTGACAAGAGAATCGGCACCATTGTTTCTGTGCTGCAAAAATTTATAATAAACAGGGTAGCTCAAATTGAAAAAAAAAACTCGATACTATGTAGCTGCGACCGAATATTTCTTCTATAAAACGAGATATTCCTGTCTCCAAAAAGGTATAGTCGCCCACATGTTTCTGGATGCTAAAATTGACCTTGACAGCACCTTTATGAGGCACATAAGATATGATAAAGGTTTTAATATTGTATCTAGAGATTTATGGTGGACTGTACCTACAAAAAGACATAAGACTAATTAAAAAGTACCAATATAGATAAAATAATACGATTTAAGTTGAAAGTTTGAAACTTCTTTCGGCCCATAAAAGTATTTTTTACACCAACTAGTTGATAAATCAAAGGCAGTAGACGTAGGTACGTACGGCGTACGCGACGCTATGTTTGTGTGCCGTGTGCCGTGTGTAAATGCCTTTGGCATTAAGTCCGCCTCTGTACATTTCTGTGCTTGAAGTATTAAATAAATAAATGATTATGAAATGAAACATGCGCGAGCGCGACTCTTATCGTATTCGTATCTTTCCGATCGTCGTAACATACGTTGTTGCCGCTCCGCTTAGAAGAGCCGAACGCAAGGCGCGCGATGCGCTTGGTTCGGCTTGGCAACGTCGCACAAAATGTTGCTTCTTGTTAGTTTTTAGCGAAGTAACGATATAGGTAACGCTATTTAAATACCGGTAAATCCTATGATTTAACGGTAATTTTAACGTTAAATAATTAACGGAACGGAAAGAAATGTTTTGGTAGTTTTACCGGTATTTTATTGGTAACGTTAACCGTCCCTGGTTGCACCGACCCCAAATAAATTGGGATAAAGGCAGGAGATTGTATCACGATGACACCATGTTATTTTAAGACTTATGAATTTTCCTGTAACTAATCTATCAGTAAAGGATCATTCTCTAAAATTAAATTTTGGCCAAAATTGGGCTTTGCCTGCCTCCAGGAATGGTAATGAATATAAATAACTCTAAAAGTATTTATTTTAAAATTTATCAAATCAATATTTGAGATCTTCACAACAAGCTCCTTCACACGGTAAAACCGTTTTGCACAACCTTTTTTTATTAATTTCTAGTTTGCCTCCAAAAGTGATTCCGATATTAAGAAATTATTTATTTTCGTTACACATCCGTGTTTTGGTCACAGGAATTCATAATATGTGTATCAAATTTCAACTTTATTGTTGCAGTAGATTCACAGGCTGTGCACAAACACACGAGTGATCATATAAGGGTTTTTATTCAGTCGTACGGAACCCTAAAAATAACAAAATATGTATGTTCTAATTACAGGAAATCGACTCCAAGGTTCGTCAAGTAGTCGACGAGGCAACTAAACTGGCGAAGAGCGAGGCGGAGATCGGTATGGAAGAGCTAGCCGGAGACGTATACGCCGACTGTCAAGAACCAATCATCCGAGGCACACTGCCCTCCACGCCCCTTACACATATCTCCGTCGCTCAGCGCAATTAGAGCTCTTATTAGTAAGGATATTAGGTCTGTTTTCCAATACAATATGGTCCACATACCCAGTGAGATTAGCCAATTTAAGTGTATCTTGCCTTTACTTGTATTTTTTTTTAAATCTGGTTTTATTAGACGTAAGAGTAAATAGTTTTTTTTTTCGAATCTTTACTAAATTAGTTTTATATGCGCTTATATATTTTGAATGTTTTTTGTGGAACATATTGTAATGGATTGAGGCTGTTTCATAGTTTGACTGAAAATGAACGCTGAAACTAGAATCATAACTCTTATGCAACAAATTCTCGAGGTGGTCTTTTTTACCTATTTTTGGCTTGCGGTGCTATATTTAAAAAAAATATTTTAAACAAATCAATGGACCACAGACTCAGATGTTGAGTATTTTATGTTTCTAGTGTATTGTTTTTATTTTATTTCAGTCAATTCTTTTATCTGAAGGCCTCACGTAGTGAAATATATTATTTTATAAAAATAAATAAATTATGTAGATTGGTATAACGACATTATTCAAAGAGGGTAAAATACACTATTAAATCATGTTAAATTATCATAGTTGCGAATTATTTATGTTATGCACAAGTATGAGACTTTTATATTATATTGTTTTATAGTGTTTCACGTAAGGGAAAGTGATTTACTACCGATAATAATATACCACCATGTATTACTTTAAATTCAATTTGTTTATTTATTTATAAGGGCAGATGATTATTAAAGATATAAAATTATATTTGGTATTTTTATTGCTATCCACAAGATAAGGAAGGGGTCTGGAAAAGGGTCAGCGTCCTTTTCTGCAGTGCATAGATAAGACACTAAACGTAAATAAATAAATTGAAATAATAAATACGGCCTTACTGCTACTAACATAAGGCTGAAAATGACCAACAGAAGTTTAACAGTACACCTAACTTTTAAAACCACAGTGAACTTGTAGTAAAAAAGCCATTACGTCTCGTAACTCATAAATACTACAGCACCCTTTTTTACCTACGGGGTAGACAGACGCTACAGAACGCCACACTATAGAAGAAAGAAAGAAAGAAAGAAAGAAAAAACGTTTATTCAATAGTCTTTTTCAATAGTCAGGTAACTTTTAACTGAGGAATAAATAATGCGGTTTGACAACTTTTGTATAGAAAATGTTATTATGTCAAACTGTCAGATTTATTCTTCCTTGCATAAAAGTTATCTGACTGTGGCGGCACCGGCATCAAAGGACGCACATTTATCAGTCGCATGAAGGTTGCACTCTAACCTAGCGCGTCGACTGTTTACCTCGCCGCCTGCGCCCGCGCACCTTCCTGCCGTGGCGGGAGCCGGCCGATCCGCTATCGCTCGGTCATGCTAGCTAGTGCACAGAACACATATACTCCTAACGGAGAAGAATGCCAACTCCATACAATATTTAGTAGAACAATTGTGTGAGCGCCATCTATATTCGCCCCTAGGAAAAAACCTCATATGGCGGTAAATTCAAACGTTTGCTTAGCATCCCCAGCCTATTGAGCTAGTGCCCTGCTTACCCCGACGGCGAATGCACGCTCAACCTCTGTTCTCCTAAATCACCTTTATCTTACGTGTTATACCTAGTTACTGATCTTCTCACTGTGACCTAACTCTTGACTATCTTTCTCTTTACCCTTCGCGTCTTCCTCTCTGCTATCGTGTTACCTGTGACTGTATACCTGTGCTCTGTGATCTGCAATAAACTTTATTTCAAACTCAACGGTGTTTCGTGTTTGCCTTCTACATAACCTTCACACCTACATGACTATTGAAAAATCGGCCCTAAGGCCAGCAACACAACAGGATTGCGAAATGAAACCACAAAATAAAGTTCAATGTTTACCTGTACAACTACATCATACATATACTTTAATTAGCAAAACATCAATTATTATAAATCGTAATATGGTATAAAAATATCATTTTGATCACAACAAGTTACACCATTACAATTGAGCACAATTTATTTGATGATTTGTAACAGTCTCTAGTCTAGAAATGCTAATTAAAAGATGCTTTACAATACTGAAGCAATAATTAGTAACTTTTATTTAGTTATAGTTATTAGTACTTGTATAGATTGATTGAAAAATAAAAATTCTTTGGTTAAATACAGCCAAACTTAGCTGCTACCTATATTAATATAATTTGTTTTGAAGGCACCGTTGTAGGCAAAGCTTATAATTCGTATTTACAGTAAAATAATAAAAATAAAAGATAAAAATATGAGTATATTATTATTATGTTGAAGCGCATAATCTAGTGTAATTAGTATATTCACTTTTGTTAGCTAAGATGTTCAGAGTATGTAGACTAGAAACTATTCGAAAAATAAATTACAAAAAATATTTTTACAAAGCTGATAAGTTAAAAAAAATCTTTTAGTGATGTTTTTTATGTAAGATCCCTTTAAATCTAATTGAAGCAGTTTAGATATCTACATTATTTGAAATGAGGAAACAAAAGACTGTCTTTTATCAAGACAATGTAAAGGGGTGGGTAGGGAATGTCAAGGAACATGGGAGGAATGTTTCTGAGCAAAATATAAGATTGAAGTAGGTACGATCAGCAAAAAAGGTTGATAAACCGTTACTTTTTTGCGGCGGTAAGTCCCCTCTTTGAGGAGTGGCTAGAGAGGCGGCACGGTTTCCTCACCTTCCGTCTGACGCAGGTCCTCACCGGACACGGTTGTTTCGGGAGGTTCCTGTTTCGGGTAAGGCTCCCGAGGAAACGCCCGGGTGTTTCCACTGCGTATATCGCCCTGAGGATTCGGTGGAGCATACGGTGGAGGTCTGCCCGACTTGGGCGGAGTCACCTCCTTCTGCGAAGCAGTAATGCTCGCGAAGAGGGAGGCGGCGCACGTGAGGGAGAGGCAGTATATGCGCCCTCTCGGCCCTAGCTTCCGCAAGACGCCCTGGGCGTCGGGAAAAAGATGTCAGCACCAACTGGTGGTGTCCGCAAGGACCGATACCTGCCAGGGGTGCGGGTTGTTCGAAAGAGATACCGTGGCCCCTGACACACAGGCAACTGAGGGAACATGGGTGGGTTTTAGTCAGTAAAAGTCTGATACGCCCTCCTGCTCCACCCAGAGCGGACGAAGTTATATGATGATTTCCCAAAAAAAAAAAACTATTACTTTTCAC
The DNA here is from genome assembly GCA_947359405.1 of Antitype chi. Classification (NCBI taxonomy): domain Eukaryota; kingdom Metazoa; phylum Arthropoda; class Insecta; order Lepidoptera; family Noctuidae; genus Antitype; species Antitype chi. Next base: position 12,550,004 of record OX375811.1, on the reverse strand, counting down.
ACCATCTAAATTGTCACACAATTAGTCAATACATTGAATACAATATTTCACCTTTTCATTTAATATCTAGAGTTAATATTCTTCTATTCTGATTTTGATTAAATATTTAGCTCAAAAATTAAGATTGAAAAACTGAAATATTAAACGACTTTTGTCGCTGATTGTACTAACAGGGTTTCTTTATTACATGGGAATCTAATAATGGGTAGAACCTTTAATATTTGGGCAACGCGACATACGATGTTTTGTAATCGGCCTCTGGCGTTCTTACAAAAGCTGAAAAAATCTTCGTACTTAAAGCTGTTTGAAAAAACGAGTAGTTTTAATATCGCTACAGGACTGCGAGGTCTAAGTTTAAGCGCATAAAAAGCCTCGATGTAGGTAGTATAGAAATGTCTTCCGTGAGGCCGGCTGAATAGGCTCCCATAACAAAAGTATGTGTTCGGCAAACACGTTTGATGATCGGTCTTCTCCGGCAAAATCTGGTTGGAGCAATCCAATTTGTTTGGCCGAGAGAGATTCTGCGCCTCTAGCTTTGGTAGATTGGGTCTCTACAGGCTCGACTAAAATGTTCTAAAAACACCTAAAGTTTGGTTAATCTTCGCCCTCTTCTGCAAATCCACATTGTAATTCATACAGTTTTGCGTATATGCCTCTTCTTTCTATAAGTTCTTTGTGTGTCCCTATTTCGGCGACCACACCTTTGGAGATGACTACGATGATATCTGCATTTTGTATTGTTGATAGTCGATGCGCTATGATGAGACTTGTTCGGCCTTCGCTTGCTCTGTCCAGGGCTTCTTGCACCACCTGTAGATAAAAGATCAAAATAATTATGTTGAAGGATTTATTGCCGATTCATATAAATTACGGACCGTTGTAGGTTAAATTAATTATTACTAGAGTATATTTACCAATAAAGAACCTACCCAATGACGTAAAATTGCGGTGGGACTTATTCGTGCACGGGATTTTGAACGCCCAGTTTAGCGTCGAGAGTTGAAAATCAAACACTGTTTTTTCGACGAGCTGAGTCTCACTCGCGCTGCACTCTGTTGCATTCTCAATGCTCGGTTCAATACCGAGAGTTGGAAATCCAGTGCGCGGTAAAATCCCGCCGCGATATTTTACGTCCATAAAAAGGTGGTTTAAGTTAGTAGATACAGGTATCTCATTGGAGTCCAGTACGCAGGCGTACTGGACTCCAATGACATGATTCCATGAAATACTCCTGCAATAGGGTAATGTGAACGTAGAGAGTCGTATTGATGATATTAATGATTACTATTCTGTACCTACGTACATATTTAATAAGTAATCGTAAGAAAATTTCGCAGGTACCCCGGCGCTAGCGCCTTGTCATCAGCTGGACGATGTCTTGCTTGCCATACAATAAAGTAAAATAAATCTGATATTTGTACCTTTTCGCTATGTGTATCGAGAGCTGATGTTGCCTCGTCAAGCAGTAAGACACGCGGGTTCCGGACCAACGCACGCGCGATCGCAATGCGCTGCTTCTGACCTCCAGATAGCTGGGATGCTCGGGCGCCGATACGTGTCTCGTATGACTGATGACAACATAAGTACAGATGAATCATAAAACTAGAGTAAGGCCACTTATCAGAAAGTATAAAGGTAGGTACCTAGGTATAGCCCTTTAGTCGCCATGTAACGTGAATAAAATAGTTAAATATAAAGTACTAGCTTTTGCCCGCGGTTTCGCCTGCGTGGATGTCGGAAAATATCCCACGGGAACGTACTACCACTGTTTTTATATACATAACTTTAGGTTTACGGCGCACCCCAATAAAGCGCCCAGTCGGCACGTTTTTTTCCGACATCTAATAATCTTCGTTATATTTCCGCCAATTTACACAAAATCATAATGAATTACCTCACCTAAAGCTTCATCATGAATCACTCCGTCCTTCGGTGACCGAATGAAAATCCGTTCGGTAGTTTTGAATTTATCGTGTTCCGGTGACCGAATGAAAATCCGTTCAGTAGTTTTGAATATATCGTGTTCCGACAGACAGACAGACGTGGCGGGGGGATTTCGTTTTATAATATAGTGATTGCAGTGCACAGCAGTGCCGCTCAAGAATGTTGACCACAAAACACAGGTCTCTCTTAAATTACATAAAAAGACCAGAATCTGATTATTTTCACGCGGCTTTATGCCGCTACTAAGTACTATGCAAATGTTGTAAATAAAAGTCTTGTTCAGATGACTACGTTAATCCTTTTATTCAAGGGTGGGCTCATGTGAAGGTTAGTAGTTTACCGAATACAACCTAGGTTCGTACCGGCAGCCAATGAAATGACTTTGTAACATTCGAACTGTCAGGAAGATCTTTTCTTTCGGAAGAAACTAATTGATTATCAGGCGCGGTGCTGTAAAGATCTAAATCGTGGAATAAACGATACAATTTATATTTATACGCATACAGTCGTTTCATTTATCAACCCCGGTACCTAGGAACCTCAGGTCCTACGTACTTACGTTAGGCAAAGCGGCTATAAAGCTGTGGACGTTGGCTTGCTTGGCCGCGGTGACAATCTCTTCAATGCTGACCTTCCGCTTGTTGTCACCATAAGCAATGTTCTCGGCAATGGTGCGATCGAAGAGCACCGGCTCTTGGGAAACAAGGCCAATGTTCGCACGCAAAGTAGTTAGGCGCATGTCCGATACTATGTTGTAGTCGTCCATTAACTGTGTGAACACAAGAATGTTAAAATAAAGGCGTTAAAGTTCCCGGTAAAACAAGAAATTAAAATTTTGAAATTCTTGTAGCTTGTAGGATATTTTTTTCAACACTTGGCGCCCAACATGGGTCATTGTGAATTATCATGAATTTGTCTTACAACTTTTTACACGACAACAACACATCATACATCAACATTACACGTAGAGAGTTTTTTGCGCCATATTATGTTAGATCCTTTTAAGAGTTCATACGGACAGACTTTCAGAAACTTTTTGAATGCCCCATCTTGGGTGCCAAATGTTTTGAGCTAAATTGCGCTAATAAAGTGAAGAAAATCTCATAATTCATTCTAGTGAGGATTAATAGATATATACGAATGAATCAAACCGTCGTTAAACTTTAATGTCTTAGCGTCTTGCCTAGTTAGGCGCCATTACAGATCTTGCATTAGCAAATGGTAGATTTGTGGCCTGCCAAATTCGGACCATGATTTAAAGGAAGATGTGTGATAAATTAAAAAGAGTATGCATAGATGGTTTGCTCTTGTGGCGAGGATGAATGAAAGGATACTACTTAACAAAAGGTATTTACAGATGGCGTTCTGTAGTTCGTTCCTACCTCCAAGACAAAAAGGCGTCAGTTTATGTATGTCTGTATGTACTTACCACATGGCCATCATCAGGGTCATAGAGTCGCTGTAGCAGTTGTATGAGGGTGGACTTGCCACAGCCGCTGGGCCCCACCAAGGCGACGCGTTTGCCGTAGGGGATCATTAGTGACAGATTACGCAGCACCTCCACCTCACGCCGCGTTGGGTAACGGAACTTTATGTCCTTGTATTCAATCTTGCCTTTTGCGACCTGCGAATTAGTTGACATTAAATAATCGATCAACGCGTATGAGTCTGTTCTTCTTTTTTGGGCCTGCGTAAATGATAAATTATTTTTCACCTCACAAGCTCTGAAATATTCTGTTTGTCATTCGAAATCTGCGTGCACGCTAGCGTGGAAGTTTTTGAAATTCGAACCATTCTATTCAATAATTTTCTGTACAGCCAGTCCATTGACAATGCATTAATACTTATTTCATGTCAGTGCGCCAACCCAATTTTTTGAATAATCGCACTGGCCAGCAGGACGCTCTCATACAGTATAATAAAACTTCGTCTCTTTACAATTCGCTTTCGATAATTTTGGTTTATTTTTGATAAAATTGTAAGAAATCATAAAATATGAGCGAGTCCAGCAGCGACGAAGATATAAATTTATCACCTGCAGCGTGAGTGCGAGCGGTACATAATGCCGAATTGAGTTATCTTCTGGAAAAATCGCGCGAAAGTAACACAGTAGGAAAGGTTTTCATTTTGACAGTCCAACCACATTCATTGCCTTACTTATCATATTTGTTGAGCAGATTTTTTTTTGTCTGACGTCCTCTATTGATTTGCAAAATTCTTCAAAATGATTCAAATTCTGATTGATATTGTGTTACTCTTACGCAATTAGGGGATCATGTTGTAAGATTGGGTTCTCTACGATTCTGCGAGTATTTAAAATAAAATGTCCTAAAATATAGTTGATTAGAAGCACATACGTAATCTTCCGGCACGCAAGGCGAGGTTGTGTTGACAACGAGCGGTTTACGTTGCAGTAGCGACATGACACGACCGGCTGCGCTAACTGCTGCACCAAAGTTAGGGGCGAACGCCAACGCCTGCCCCATCATCCACGCGCCAAATATCAGCGCTTCCGATACCCTGCACAATGAATTAAAATTCAAACAAATTTACTCTTTATGTCTTGTCATTTTGAGTTTTTTTAAACTACCTACTACTTTAAGCAGGATTAGAGTGTGTCAAAGTTTGTGTGGAAGAAACTTAACGTGCGGCCCCATTATGTACCTCGAACCTCCTTATTAAATCTTTGGATAGAAAATAAATACTTCCAACCCTTTTACCGATCATCATGAAAGAGGCACATATTCGTTTAACGAATTTTTTGATGGAGAAGGTTTTTATAAGGCTGTTTTCCAAACTCCACGCCGGCAAAGCCATGGGAAAAGCCAGTAGGTATACTATATAATCGATGATCATGTAAAACTGTCGGCACAGGGAAACCAATTTCTTAGAAGGATTAGACTTACTTGATCACGCTCTTGTAGGGTATCTCTCCATTGGCGACCAGTACACCACCGTACCAGAGTGACAGTGCGTAGCCAGCAACGGGCGCGGCCTGTCCAAAAGAGAAGACGCATCCGCGCCAACGCAAGCTCTTGCGCGCTGCCAGACGACCACCGATAAACGCTTCGTGGTAGCGCGTCATCACACCTTCTTCGCCACCTGAACATAACGGTAGCGGAGCCAAGTTTCAGACGAATACAATATTTCATAACACAAGACGACTTCATAACAAGACTTGATGAAAGTGATCTTGATGCCGATAACTGCATCAGACTCGAGAAAAGTGGTCTTGTAATGAACTCGTTAGTTGCAGAGGTTTTTTTCTCAATTTTCACCCTTTTATTAGTGTGTTATATTTTTGAAATGTTCTCCTCAAACCCTTTTTTTCACATCAAAATTGGAAAGGTTCTGGAGTGGCAACCGCATATCGGAAGACGTAGCGTTAGAAGGCCTCCCACAAGGTGGACCACCAAGGTGGACCTTGTAAAGGCCGCAGGAATCCACTGGCGCTTCTAGCGGATCCCTGCGGAAGCATAGAACTGGTCAAAAAGGCGGTGTTTGGAGGATGTATATATCCGGCAGTGGACGTCTTTCGGCCCAAATGATGGTGATGATGAACACCAAGATTCTCGTGATACTTACAGAACGCGCAAACAGTTTTGATATTAGTAATAGCTTCCGTAGCAATCGTCGTGGCTTTGTACGAAGCTTCCCTGACGAGTGCAAGACCAACAGACAGGACCCTGCCTTCGAGGACCACGGCGCCGATGACCATAGGCACAGAGATCAAGGAAACCAGAGTCATCTTCCACGTGAAGTACATAGATAGGATGATGCCGATCAGTATGGTGGCTGTGGCTTGCATCAAAGCGCCGATGCGAGTGCCTGTAGCCTGGTTACCAAAATAAACAGCATTAAAATTTTACAATCTGAAAATTTATTTACATTTAACACATGCTTGTACCTAAAACCCTGAAGAGATAGGCAGCGAAGTACACCTAGATTTCGGCAGTTATGGTCCCATGTAATTCCTATTACATAGCGAACCATAATCTTTGCATAGAAAGAGACGAAAATGCCTGCCACTAAATAATCCTATTTGAAAAACCCGATAATTACTTGCCAGACCTGGGGATCGAACCCAGATTCCCTTGATCGTTCAGTACGCTTGCTGCACTTGCGACCGAGCACTAGATCAATTAGGCGGCTGGCAATAGTAGATTGTGAATGATCGCTTTCTCTTTTGCATCAGAATGTCGCAGCAGCAAGCTCAGATAGGAGGCTTTTGGCCTCGTACAGGACTTCGTGTTTTGTATTTGATTTTTTTGTTTTGGTGAAGGTAGAGATCAACTACCTAATTTAAAACTGCACGCCCCTCCACTAAAATTCCCATACAATCATTTGAAATATGTATGCAACAAGCAGTGGAGGGGCGTGCAGTTTGAAATTGGTTGATCTCGACCTACTTATTTTTTTTTATTTAGTCCGTGTTCTTCCTGTTTGAGTCCCAATAAATACATTCTTTGTTTTGTTGAACGTGCTAAAGAAATATGATAGCTCACCCCTTGCACTGCAGCTGCATCAGAAGCCAATCGGGCTGATAAGGCACCGACTCCGTTTCTCGGGTCGTCAAACCAACCAATCTCTTGTTTCAACATAGATTCGAATGCAGCCACCCTACAACATACATTATAAGCAGTCAAATACGGAACATAGGTCAATAATCAATACAACCCAAGAAAAAAATTAAACTAGATAAAATATGTGAAATATAAACACGTCATGAGATATAAAAACATGACACAGAAACCGCTTAAAACCTTAATTACTGCAAATGCTGTTTAAAAAAAATCGGCTTTGCTGACCGTGCGTCGTCCCTGCTAAACTCTAATTTTTAATTTGCTATACCAAAATAAAAACCGCGAAAAAAAAAAACTTTCAAGTAGAATCTTTTCAATTTTCGTATAAAAAAAGATATGTAGAGAACTAGATACTAAACATAGGTACCTATGTAGGTAGGTAGGTTATACCTATGCTTGCTAGCCAGTTACCTAGGTACATACCTATCTTTCCTTTAATGTTTAACATGATTAATCGCAGCTGTCATTTTGGTCCAGCAAATTAAAAATCAAAGTATAGTCATACACCGATGTGACAGTTTCCATCTAATACTAATAACCACTATTAATAACCATAGTCCAAACGTGCTGGCAGAATAGTCCACATCGGCTAAGCTGCCAAAGAAGACGAAATAAACCACCGTGGTTATGCCACGTGTCTTTTTAATGGCCCCGTACTGTACCTGTTGTAAAAAGATGAATGAATAGTAGTACCTTAGTCTAGCCGTCAGCCGAACTCCAGTCAAGTTGAATATAAATAGTTGGAAGAAGATGCCGATACCAGTGTAGACCCCTACACCAAGGAACATGACTGCGATTAAATTCGTCTGGCCACGCACCCAATCATCGTCGGAACTTTCCAAGTACTAAAAATATAAAAGTTCATTTAATTACCACCACTTAGTGCCAATTTCACCAATGAAATTGAACGCGATTAGCAAATCTAAATTGCGTTTAAGAAGTGTCAGTGTCAATATTCTACCAGAATGATGACAGCTTTTGAACGCAGTTAAGATGTGCTGATGCCTTGCAGTATCATTGGTGAAATCTGCCCTTAGAGTAGGTGCAATAAAATTGTAAGGTTTTCATTCCGTAATTTGCTGATGTTACAATATGTCAATTCTCATTCTCTTCTAAACGTGATCTTACTCCGCACGAAACCTAACAAAGCAGTGTGCGCCCCTCAGGCGGTAATTACGTGGAAAAGGGACCAGTGAAAATTCTATTTCACAGGAAGATCTTTTGCCGAAAGCCCGAAAGTCTGAGAAACAGTCTTACCAAGGGGTATAGTTGTTACCTAGTTGCAGCAGCTGTGGAGGTCAGATAGGCAGTCGTTCCATGAAAAATACTGGTATTTAGCTATATACGGTTAGACTGAGAGCATAACCCAACATACTAGTACAGTATATCCACATAACTAAAGAGACAGCTGTGCTGGTGGGGGGTTTGTTGCGCCACTTCTTCCCACCTAAAGCACTACAAAATGGTGAAGGGTGGGCATTTTGGGGGACTGTCTTATGTATTTTTACTCTCGAAAAGTGCGGATTCTCAGCCTAATTTGAATAAATGACTTTTGATTTTGATACATACATACATAGTGTTTTTTTTTGGGTGGTAAATCATCAAATAACTTTTCCCGCTCTGGGTGGACCAGGAGGGCGTGTCAGACTTTTACCTTCTAAAACCCACCCGTGTTCCCTCAGTTGCCTGTGTGCCTGGGGCCGCGGTATCTCTTTCGAACAACCCGCACCCCGGGCAGGCATCGGCCCTTGCGGACCCCACCAGTTGGTGCTGACATCTCTTTGAGGTGCACGTGGAGCACAACGCACCGTCGACCCGGGCTTGGTCCTGACCGGACAGCGAGCTACCCATTATACTCGCCGTCAGCAAGCCCGCGCCTACGGTAGCCGGGAATCAGCCTGGGATTCCCGACGCCCAGGGCGTCTCCCGCGGCGGCTACGGCCGCGAGGGCGCATATACTGCCTCTGCTTTACGTGCGCCGCCTCCCTCTTCGCGATTATTACTGCTTCGCAGAAGGAGGTGACGGCTACCCATGCACTTTCACTCAGTACCATGGCCTGGACCAGGGCCGGACGCGAGAGATTGCCGCCGCCGATTGCCTCCACAAGGACATGGCAGTGCTCCGCCCAAGCCGGCCAGACCTCCACCGTATGCTCCACCGTGTCCTCAGGGCGATCTTCGCAGTGGAAACACCCGGGCATTTCCTCCAGCCTTATCCGAAACAGGAACCTCCCGGAACAACCGTGTCCGGTGAGGACCTGCGTCAGGCGGAAGGTGAGGATGCCGAGCCGCCTCTCAAGCCACTCCTCAAAGAAGGGGCTTACCGCCGCTTATACATACATAGTTGGAAAAAGGAAAAGGGTACATGGGAGTCCTGAAGCCAGTCCCCTTTTATGGACTAATGGGGATCACTGGGATGGTTTTAGTGCGATAAAAATCCCACATTCCTGGTCACCTAGCCATAGGTCACAGCGTAGTCAAAAATTACATACCCCGTAAGTCTCTCCGAAGAGAATAGCGAACGTCGGGAAGGAGGAGCCAACAGCGATTGCAGCTAACACGCCAGCTACCATGAGCCACTTCTCCGGCTCACACAACTTCATTATCTGCCAAGTCGTCGGGCTTATCTCCTCCTCCTCTTTATATGCTGGCAAAGTACCTGCTGACGACGCTGAGACTGTCGATCCAGAGCTTTCTACCGATTCTATAGATTCTATAGACTTCATCTTTGACAGCTTTGTTTTTACACCTGTAATCAGGAAAATTATATATCAAGAACGATCCGAGGATAGTGAGTATACTGATGTGCAACATAAACAAGTCTTTGTTTGACCTGTTGGCGGTGAAGTATCACAATTGTTATATCAAAGAAAGACAGGGAGTGGCTGAATTTTATGACCACCGTTTAAAAGGATCCTCGCTTGCAGATGACGATGGTGCATCAGTGGTTAAAGCCTGCGCCGCCTTACTAGACCTATAAGCGACTGAATTTGTTTTGCGTGCGGTTTCGACTTACCATATCCGTCTTTCTTGTAAAATCTTTTGTTAATCACCTTTCATTTGAATCCTCACAACCCAAGAATTCTTGTTCCTAATACAAGTGGCCAGAAGCGTTTAGCGATCGACATGAAGTAGAAAATGCAAAATCAGAAAGACTTACGTTTTGGTTCCCCTTCAGTTTTGGGTTCGAGATGGCCAGTGACATCACCAGTCTCTACTTGATTCTCCTGATGGAGTTGGTAAAACCGTCCTTTCTTAGCCATTAGTTCTGAGTGTGTGCCCTCTTCAATCACCTCGCCTTTGTCCATAAATACTATGCGATTTGCATTCAGCACCGTTGCTAACCTATGATTGATTACAGAGTTCTAATAAATAAGGTCCGTCTGCTAATATCAGAAAGAATTGATTACATTTTGTTGCTTCGACGAAATCATATTTTTACTGACTCAGCGTATAAATAAACGTCCATTGCTGGAAATAGGCGTCTTCGTAATTTCACCACAACACTTTCTGCATTCAATCATGAAAAATCGTACTGCAACTTCTGAATTGATCGGGCACACTACATCACAAAAGATTATGAATTCAATGATTTCGAAGTGAAGGCCCATTACTTTCATTTGTACCTGTGGCTCACCATAACGGTGGTCCTTCCAGCTGCCGCCGAGTCCAAAGCCTTCTGCACCTTCGCCTCGCTTGAAGAATCAAGGGCCGAAGTGGCTTCATCAAGGAGCAGGATCTTAGGCTTCCTTACCAAGGCCCTGGCTATAGCAATCCGTTGCTTTTGTCCTCCGGATAGCTGGGCACCTCTCTCACCGATCATTGTGTCGTACCCCTGTTTATAAAACGAATTAACGAATACAGCCATATCGAGCTGAAGGGAATCACATTTCGATAAAAATATGTTGTCTGGCCCACCCACAGAACAGATTTAATTTTCTTACAAAATGTACACAAGTGATGAAGGTAGATATTTGCAATACGTCGTGGCGCGCATATAAAGGGTGTCTGTATATCTACGCGCAAACTGTAACCATGAATTCAGCACATGATTTGACCCAGGGGCTGAAATATTTTGCCGGTGATATAAAATAACAGCTGTTTCATAGAATTGTGCAATACCTATGCGGCCAAAATGTATGGAACAGCATTTTTTTATAGCCGACGTTAAATTTCAACGTAGGGTTTCAGAATCATGTACCTTCTGAATCCATTGGTACAGTTTGCGCGTCGATGTTCCTGCCACCCTGTATGGTGCGTCTGCCTTAAATTCACTCTTTGGGCTCTTTGTTTCTCTTAAGGATTTTGACGTTTGGTGCTGCAAATAGCCACACACACTTTTATAAGGAATCATGGTGCTGTTTAAAAATTATGGAGTAATCGAGGCTAAGAAGGTGGTGAACTGGGGTATTGTTACTTCTTCTTATCTAGGAACTAACAATAGACCTGATGGAATAGAGTGTTTAAATTCTTATGTATTGGTCTTTTGGCCGAAAGGTGTCGTATATCGACGATTCCGAGGACGGTTACGCTACACCTCACAGCGATACACGACGCCGACCACTTTACGTGTATAGTTATAGTTTTTAATAAGTTTCATAATATGTATTAGTGTATTATTATTTTTAAGATTATTTTGTGTATTTTATCTATGGGCCTTAGCTGCCTGATAATAAAATGATTGTTGTTGTTATTGTTGGGTTACTCAGTATGCTATTAAACAAATAAATGAAGCTGTTACATACATCAGGAAGTTTTTTGATGAAGTCATGACAATAGCCCGCCTTTGCCGCTGCGATGACTTCTTCATCCTTAGCGGCTGGGTTACTCATTCTAGAATAAAAAGGAAATACATACATTTATTTAGCACATACTTAAAGGCACACAACATAGCGCATTTTTTTATAAGCATAAAAATCTAATAAAAAGTGCGATGTCAAAAATTAGCATTAAAGTGTGCCTCACGGCTGCGCCAAAAAGGCTCAGTTCAGCAAAAATGCTAGACAACTAGTGCCTGACGCTGGTTTTCAACTGGACCTGAAGTGTGAGTTGACGGATTTAAATCGCTTTAAAATACAAATACTGCAACGTGGCGTGTACCTATGTATTTAAACAAAATATGTACGGTCTACATAAATAGTGTGATGTTGATTTGGTTAGTTTGTTAGTAATTTAATTTAGTAACTTGTGTAAATAGTTCTGTTCAATATTGTAAAAGTTAAGTAAGTAAACCAAAAAACCTATATGAATAACATAAGCTACTTTTAGATCTTTAATTTAGTCAGAGCCTAAAGTTAATTTGTGGAGTAACTCTGTGATATGATATGACCCCAACATGTAGAGAGTATTCCCCAATCAGGCATGAGGCGCGTGAGTGAACATAATCGTTTATTGAATCTCATGCCAAGTGTTTTAAAGTGATTGGTTGTATGCACTTATCGACAGCTAACATACACGCTTTATCAACAGAAACAAATAGTTGATTTGTCATAAAATATTAATAAACTTATTCACTTCGAAGAACTTTATTCAACTATGATAATGACCTTACCTAATATTATCTTTGATAGTTCCAGCAAAAAGAACGGGTTCTTGTCCGACCACCGCGATGTGGTTCCTGAAGTGCCTGACGTTCATGTTCCTCAAGTCGTTGCCAGACGCGGTCACCTTCCCTGAGTCAGGGTCGTACATTCTCTGTATGAGTTGCAGCACGGTCGACTTGCCGCAACCACTCGAACCCACCAGCGCTATCGTCTCGTTGGCGTTTATCTTCAAAGGGGTTTGGGTAATTTTGTATGAACCAGTGGCATGTTTTTTTTTTTGAGCGGCCACTTATTTTATTGTTGCTAACGTATAGTGATATATATAATAATAATGACTCATAAAATAACTTTGCCCTAAGCAATATCGGAGCTGAAATATATGATATCGAAGTAGGAAGAATTTCAACATCATGTCGTCTAAATAAAGACGTAACCACGTATATGTATTGTGAAAAAATACAGCACGCATAGCACAATACATACATTCATAAACTTACGCATGTTATTGGAGGAGTGTGTACGGCATTATTATACGACAATTAAATAAAAAACATGATTACTATAAAATCACTATATTTTTACACAAATCTCAATTACTTAAATAGATATAAAACTACTTTTCGGGTGTTTTATGGTTCTTCTTCTATATCATGCCTGATTATTAGGTCGAGGAACTGCGCTGGAGGAGACAGATTTTCTTGATATCTCCCCCACCCTAAATACCATATGATAGCCATAATGTGGGAACAACAACCTAGTGTGCGTTTCCCTACAATACACGAACAATAATGTCCTATTATGGCATTTATTCCCTGGCACCCTCGTTGTATCAGAATATACACATAGTATATTCTGCTAGATACATGACGGGACTGTATCCTTCCCCTCAGCAGCCATGGGTCCTGATACTCGGGATTCCGTCTTCTAAACTCGTTTATATGGGGCTCCTTATATATTTCTATTAAATACGTTCCGTTTTTGATATGCTCACCATAATAGCTGCGAGCTTGATGAATTTGGTAAGTACCCAAAGCATATATGATGAGGTCATCCGCACTCAATACTGGAAATTCATCGCCATCAGGGATTACAGCATTTATAGGCTGAAAATGAGCTCGTCTTCGATTAAGATTATTATCTAAGACATATTCACCTAGCCGATTTTGATCATAATTATTTTCTGTTAGTCTACTTATTATTTCATTGACTAGTCTGTGATCGGTCAAAGGCGCACCGAAAGCATTTAGTAGTGCTCCTGCAATTTTAATTTCATCAAATAAGTGCGACGCAGCGACATTAAAGTTTTGAGATCGTAGTTGACGAAATTGATTTTTTAATCTACCATTTACTGTTTCTACGACCCAGCGACACATTGTAACTTTCCTAGACTCATTAGCCTGCTGTACAGTCAGCTGGTGTTCTGCTTCATCTTTTGTGGCTGGCATATGTGTTCGGTACCCACGGGACTCCACTGTTTCTATGCAGTCTCTGAAGCCTCTGTCCAAGATTAGCACATCATCTGTGTGGAAGTACCAATGAAACGGATCAGTGTGATTGTTCATAATCTCCGACAGAATGATAGCATCAGACTTAGTTGCTTCGTATAATCCATAGATATCAATTATATGACCATCGGGGCAAACTAACAGAAATGGTTTCAGTAGGTGACGGAATTTATGAAGGCTATAAGATTTTCTTTGAAAATAATAGTTACTGCTTTTTTGCAAGTAAACGTATGTGCCGTCTAGTATAATAATGGCTCTACGATCACCTATAGGGGCATTTGGATTTCCAAATAGAGCATTTGGAATGGATAGACATCGGGATATAACCTCTTCACGGGTCATGTGGTTAAAACCCAAGTTCTGTGGCACGAATTCTGCGATTAAATCTTGTCTAACCAGTCGCATTGTCTTCTCAAACGTCTTTCTGGTCATATTAAATACCTTAGACAGTCTTTCATTTGAGTCCCCAGTGTGAAGTTTAGCAAGGACTGTCGCAAGGGCTGTTCTCGGCTTTTTTCTGTACCTCTGTGTGATACTTGGTGTCCTATGAATGATTTCTTCAAAATGTTCTTTTGAAAATCCTATGTAATAGTGAAATACGCCATTATTTATTGATGATAGTTTTTCAAAGTCTAAAAAAACCTTACGTTTCCTCAAAATATCCATCATGTCTTTAACTTGTGCAGCCGAGAAAGTACTAAATACTCGGCGTGTACTCGTTTCAATATTTTGCCACAACTCGTGCTCGTCACATACACGTATCCCACGTGGTAAATAGAAACATTTTTCTTGAAGGATTGTAGCCCTTAAATCAACGTGAATTCTCTGAAGATTTCTGTTGGCACAGTCAGCAAAAACACATAATTGCGAATTAAATGGTGCTCGCAAGTACCCAGATATTTCTATCATCTGCGGTCTACTTACTTGCACTTCTTGATCACGCATATTTTCATTTACGAGAAGATTAGGTGGTTCTGGTACGGGATTGTCGCCAATTACAACTTCTCGCATCGATACATCTTGGATCTCTTGAGCAGGTTGACCTGACGTATTTTCTTCTGGTTGGTCCAGTATGTCTCGTGGAGATGGATTACTTTCAGCATAACGCTGAGCTCGTTGAAAACATGGACGACATATTCGATCATTTTGATCAAACTGGAAAATATAAGATAAACTATAATTTATTATACATCAGCAACAACACAATTATTCGCGTTATCGACGTCGCGTCGTTATGTTATGTCGGATCATAATACTGTGCAAATATTTCGACACAAACGTATTTTTGTTATGAAATAAATAACTTGAACTTAATTACACCAATAATATTCTTACCTGATGTATGTTGATGACTTCTAAACAGTACGACATTAAAAATGGGTGGTTTTGTATAAGCTCTGCTGTTAAGATCATCGATCGCCTGCGAGCCCCACCAATACGGTTTAAACTTCGTCGGCAACAGACACATATTGTACTTGTAATATCCATGTTCTTAATGCCAAATCACAAAGTAAGAAAATAACAAAGTCCAGTAAGTAAGCCAAGTCGTTGTGATTTAAAACGGATACAAATAAACACACTCGCACTCAACACTCGCCAAACGGGGAGTGAGGGTCGGTGCTTCGCCGCGCGCGCCGGTGTGTGACTCGGAGACTCAGGTAAACGAATCCTGTGCTATGATTGGGCGAGGAGATCGGTGCTTTTAGTGGGCTCAGGGACGGCTTTTGTGGTGTTGTTTATCGCTAATTACGAGTTATAAAGATAAATACAAGTAACACTACAATGTAATGAATGAAATAAACACAATTTATAGCAAATGGCAATTTGATTTTATAGATTATTTACTTTAAATATCTCGGCTTCGATGAACGTGGGAAAGTAACGTTCATAGAAAAAAATTAACGACTTAATGTGTTCTTTTTAACAAAACACTTTTCATTAGTGGCCGCGTATTTAAAAAAACATGCCACTTTTACCCAAACCCCTTTAGCCCATTTAACACCTAAGATTGCATAGAATTTTGGTCAGAAAACGTTGGTGTTCAATATTTATCGAACTATTCATGCATTATTTAGTAACTGGAAATGTTGCGGACATGGCCCGTCCTCAGAATACTATCTAAATAATCATCAAACCAAATTAAATAATTATCATCATCTGCTTAGCCTTTTTCCAACTTAGTTCGGGTCAGCTTCCGGTTTATCGGATGCAGCTGAATACCAGTTTTCACATGGAGCGACTGCTTATCTGACCTCCACAACCCAGTTACTGGGTTATACGATACCCCTTGGCAAGACTAGTTGTTACACTTTCGGGCTTCTGACGACCCGTAACGACTGTCAAAGATCCACGAATGACAGTCGGGACCAACGGCTTAACGTGTTGACCGGGACACGGTGGGGTGTTGGTATTTAAAGATGGTCAATCATCCACGGAACAATCGCAGTAATCGCAGCTTACCCTGATCGATCGAACAAACCAAATCAAATAAAACCATTTAAAAAAAAATATGGTCACAATGTTTTGTAAAGTCATACCTCTACGTCATTGCGTGCTGGGTATTTAAAGTGCACATCCCTAAGCTCAATGTTCCCAGTGAGTGTAGGTTTTTCGCCCTCAGAGGAAAACACGTCTATGACTGGCTTTCGGTCGATGACAGCATAGACTGAAGCAGCAGATGCTCGGGCTGTCGAAATAGCTTCCATGTGAGGCGCTGTAAGACCCACGTTTTGAGCTCCTTGTAACACACTGAAGAATACCTGAAAGTAACGTACTTTAAATTATATTTTTGGCATTTTTATAATCACTCGAACCGAAATTATTATGAAGGTACTAGCTTTTGCCAGCGGCGTCGCGCGCGCGTAGTGCGAAAATTATCCTACGGGATTGTACCACTGGAATAAAATCCTATGTGTTAATACAGGTTATAAACTATCTATGTGCCAAATTTCATCCAAATCCGTTCAACCGTTTTGGCGAGATGGAGTAACAAACATCCAAACATCTAAACATACAAACTTTCACATTTATAATATTAGTAGGTAGTAGGAGAGTAGCTACAAAATAAGATCTAGATGAATGAGAAGATTGAGCTGGTAGTGGAGTCATTAGAAGATCTGGCTTGTGTGATTATAATCAATAGCTAATTAGCATTTGGATTGCAAATACGAAGACTTACAACACCTAAATATGAAGACTCAGGAATCCGTTGGGTGCAGGAAGCACAGAACCGGTCGAAATGGCGGAGCTTGGGCAGGCCTATGTACAGCAGTTGACGTATTTTGGCTGATATGATAATGATAAAAGAAAACGACAATAAAAATAAATGAAAGTAGACTTACAATCATGAGTACAGCAGGCGTATATAAAGGTTGTTCTTCGCGTCTGCTTTCTATGATGAGAGCGACTCCATACCAAAACGCTAGCGCATATGTAGCGTAAATGATGAACCACATAACCCCGCTCCCTATGCCTGCGAACACACCTTTCTTCATGCCCATCTTCTTAGCTGGTTCTAAGCGACGTGCATATCTGGAAAATATAATAAAGTTCTATAGCAGACACGATACTTTTAGGCTCGAAACGATCTTTATTATTTATCTCTTTTTGTGACCATGCATTAAACAAATAAATAAGTTAATCTCAGGCGCAGTGTCCTACTTCGTCGTCAATCGTTACACAGGAGTGGTTGTTGGTACTAAATAAAAAGTACAGTAATACCTGTCAATTTCTTTCTTTTGTCCACCAAAGGCGACTACTGTTCTTATGGCAGATAGTACTTCTTCAGCGACAACGCCTGCTATGCTGTACGCTCTTAATTCTTGAGATGTCAATGACGATTGTACCTAGAACAAACGATATATTATCTAAGTGCAACTAGAGTTCCCATTTCATTTCTTGAACACCAAATTGAAATCTTAATTTAAAATGTCGCCAACTACATCTTTTTTTTTCGTTTTCGGGGCACCTTCAAAAGGCGCTTTGCGCCTCACACTTCCCAGTGTGGCATTTTTACTTCACAAAAATAGTGACCACGCACGTGGTCACTATCTAGGGGTACCGTAACCTCTGAAAAGATCGATCCGAAACCCCTCTGTGCAACGCCTGTTTGTTAGGGTACATCGCTGGGGAGACTGTAAAGGGGCCTACCCGAAACCTAACTCGGCATGTGTGCGAGGCAGCATTAACCACTGTGCGCCATCTTCCCTGAGGTCACTCAGTGCGCGGACAGAGTCCCCACTCCAAGCGCCCGCGACATAAAATTTCCGCCTGCCTTAAATACCTACACGTACTAGGCCTAAATAGAATCTATGCTTATGCAACATAGATGTAAGGGCGAAAGAAGAAGAATTAAAATTGTCCGAATTTTGTGCTTTCTCTTTCATTCATGGCATCATTGTATTTATTTTCGGTAACTTATAAGGTTAGATGGTTTCTATGAGAAGATTACACAAATACTTACTTTATAGAAGGTACCTACACCTACTAGTTCACAGATTTGAGTATGCCCGCGATCCTTGGCAGTGAGGGAACTACTACGATGTAGATGCTTATAATAAATACTTTACCAACCTTAGCAACAATAGCCGTGGTGGCTATCACAACCGGTGTACACGATAGGATCACGAGAGTGAGCTCCCAGCCGTAAATGAAGGAGATGATCACTGACGTGACGAACGACATCACCAGGTAAATGAAGATGGGCACTTTCTCCGCGATCCCTTCGCGAAACTTCTCGATGTCACTTAACAAAAAATGGAGTTTGATTAACATCATAATATAACATCACTTCTGTATTTCCTGACGGAGTACTTCGAGAAAAGGGGTGGCGAAAGTGTTGAAGTCTTAAAAAAAGGGGCTGAGCTTCTTATCAATAACAGGACACAAATCCAGACCCAAGACTGCTTCTAAGAATTTTATTTCAATTTGAAAACACTTTGCCCGATCAAGGTAATGGATCTGAGGAATCGAATCAATTCTTAGTAGTCGTGCTTGGCACATCTAAACTATCTCATTTTTTACTCCACAAAATACAGCAGTAAAACAGTTTCGGTACTTCAACTTCTTTAAACATTCTTTGCCTAATCTTATTGGTACGAGTATACTCGTAGATACATGGTAGTAAAACCCAGGCTGAACAGTTTTTCAAGCGACTTTCAAGGGAGTCGATAAATTTTACTGGAAAATTAATCAGAAATACAGGGTAAGGAAAAAATCTGATACCGGTTTGAGTGCATACTTACTCGGACACTTTGGTTGCAAAGTTCATGGTGGTATTCAAGTCATACCACGAGATGTCTTGACGAAGTACAGCTCGCAGAAACAATGCCTTTAGCCTATCAACCTGGAAGCAATCGGAACATTGTATACTTATAGGGGTGCCACTTCCGAACACCAGATTAAAGTAAACTTTGACAGACATTCCGATGAAAATATTAGTCCGAGTCCTTACGTGAACCCATAGATCTTTTTGTGCCTTGATTAGTCAACCTACTAGCATATACATATTAGATGGTCCCAAAAGTCTGTGTGCGCCCCGGCCCGAAAGGCTACGCATTAGTGGTCGTAAGCGCTACTAACCATGGGGCCTTGAGTTCGATCTCTGGGTCGTAGTTATCGGTCCTTTCCTCGGTAGCAGCCCGAAGTCTAGATTTGTGCCTAGTTGATGTCAATAGGTTCGCCCCAATTTATAAGGGACTTAAACATAACTGGCGAAATGTGGGCGAACCTCTGCTTTGCCCATCAGGAAATACAAGGAAAAAAACAAGTGCGATCATCGTCTTATACGTTGGATGGAGTTCTTCTGCAAAGTTGATACCATCCGTGATTTGGGTGTCCAACTCGACAGCAAGCTAACATTCATCAATCACATCGACGCGATTGTGGCCAAAGCGTCAAGGATTTCGGGTTTTGTGAAGAGAACTTGTTCGGAGTTTCGGTCCACATCGACACTAAAAGTGCTTTACTACATCCTTGTCAGAAGCATACTGGACTACGCATTTCCAGTTTGGAATCCCACATGTCGTGTCCATATTAACAGGATTGAACGTATACAGAAGGCCTTCACCATGTACTTACGCTTTAGATTTATTTATATATATATTACGCCCTAGTTGCCCTCATGACGCTAATTATTCCCATAATCTCAATCACTTCAATATGTTACCACTTGAGCAACGTAGAAGCACTTGTGATCTGCTCTTGTTTTACAAAATCGTCCATAACCTGGCTGATGTACCTGAGTTATTATCAGAAATTAATATAACTGTACCTAGGCGTACCGTAACTAGATCCTCACGCAAAATAAATACCTTTACACCGTCCTCATCCAGAACCAACCTTGGTCTTAATGCTCCCTTGAATCGATTAATGGCTAATTATAATAAAATAGATATGTATCTGTAACAATATTGATATATTTATAGACACATTTTCCCAATTTCGCAGAAAACTTATAACTATTAGCGACGCATCATAATTTTATAGCCTACTTTTTACTATTTTTTTGGTTTTTTGCCACATATTGCCACTTAAAAAAAATGGAATGTTCTCTTTGCACTCGTTATCGTGTTCTACCGTTTTGAATTTTGAATTTCTATTTGACTGTTATATTTTTAATTTTAATGTTTAATTTTGTTTTTTTTTTAATTCTCATTGCGATTATGATTTTGTTTTTTGATGTTTAATTTTGATTCTAGTAATAACTTAAATTTATTTTTTTATTCTTATTTCGATTATGATATTGTTTTTACTAAATGTTTTGTCCCTTTTTTCTGCTATTTCTACCTAAAATTAATTTGCTGTGGACGAGATGCTTTAAAGCCGTGTTTGATTGGCGTATATATCCGCTACGTTCGATAATATCCCTTCTTTGGATCTCACTCACCTGTTTAAGTGCCATATAATTGAAAATATCGACACTGATGGCGCCGACGATGAACTGGCCAATCGAGAACACTGTGCAGCCGATGCCGAACGCTTGGGAGTCTTGAATCAACGCCTCCCTGTTCTCTGCTCTCGATGCGTTTGTACTGTTACATGTTTAATAGTTCATTAAGATGATCTTATTAGACTTTAAACGTGCATTGCTGTATAGTAGTGCCTGAATAGGAACTGCTATATTATGTGTATAGCAGGTGCAGCTTGATAAGGTTCAGGAATTAGAGCAAAAACATGGTGTTGAACGATCGTTAAAATGGAAAAACGAGCGGTATTAGTCCAACTTCGATCACAGATTTTGTGATCGTACTTACCTGATATACTTTTAGTAGTGCAACTTCATAAATAAATCTATCTGGGAAATGACAGATTACAGTCGCTTCGTGTTAGGTACAAGATCAGACAAGATGATTGTTATTCCGCCGAAAATTGTAGAACCGATCACAACATTCACAATTCAGTAAAAGTAGTATAAAAAAGCTATGTGGATGATGCAGGATGCTGGTCTTCTTGACATCCTTCGGTTGACTATTAAAACGTTCACAGGAGTGAATCGGGAGGGGCTGTAGTCGATTAACGTAATGATCATTCAAACAAACAAGAAGATAACTTACAGTATTTTGCCTCCACCGAATAACGAAATGGTGTAAGTCTCGGTTGAAGTTCCGACCATAACCGTGCGGTCAATGAGGAGTGATGTGAACTCGCCATAAATGATGACGCCCAGAGGCACGAAGAAACCATTGATGCAGGAGAGGAATATTCCGAAAATCAGGAATAGTATCTCGCACGGCTTAGCGTACCTGTACTGTGGAATGAAATTAATAATAGCTATATCAATTTGATTTCGTCAAGAAAAGGCTTCGGACTCGTATTATTCCATTAATTAGGTCAAGGTGAATACATTTTCTGGTATACATCATTGTATGAAAAGATTAAGATATAGACACCATTTTCGAATGAACTGTTACTGTAGGTACAACATAAGAAAAAATAAATACTTAAGTTACTTTTTAAACCTCGCAATGTGATCAGAGATGGTTTTATAATTTGCACGAAATAGGTTGCTTCGGAGAAGACTTCTTTACTGCTAAACAGTAATTAAATTGTAAGTATACTTACTAATTTGTACCAAGCAACTGGTTCAGATCGCGCTCTTTCTTCTTTTTCTCTGAAAACATATGAACATCAACTTAATTACTCTAGCGTACAGTACATCCTTAGTACCTATTCAGAGCAACATTTGCTGGTTATGATCGTGGGTAAAATCGTTACAAGTCACTTTCAATTTAAACGACTTTGTGAAACATTATTTGGCTAGAATGAACCCCTATACTATTCATATTATCTTTTACAACATCATTTTGAGTTTTTGGCGGGATCGCGTTGGAACATGTCGCACGAATTTTCATTTTCATAAAATTTAGTGAAATAGCGAATTAAATTGTATAATTTTGGTAGTGAATTATTCATTTTCCTTACTTTTCGTGTTCCCCCCAAAAACTCCTACTAGGTTGTTGTAAAGTTACTACCGCTTTACAATAACTTTGATTTGCTAACTAAAGACGACTATGACTGTTTTGTAACTTCGTGCCCGATATCGGGTCATATACTTGATCGAAAAGAAAATTTACTTGACACTGGCTAAATGCACAAATCGTGCGAAGACGAGACCCAAAAAAAAAAACATCATTTTGCGTCACTGGTAGTCACCTGACTACTAAGAAGCGTTATTAAGGGATGTATGGATGAAGATTGACACCGACACGCTGCGCACACCAGAATAGGTAAATTGAAATTGAGACATTCGTTGTTGGGGTTGGATGATGAGTCATTTCTTTTAATCTGCAAAAATTATACTTACTGTTCTGCGTTTGCGAGTTTCTCAGAGAGATAAGCAGAGTTCTGTGCTAATGAGGTTATAGTCAAGGAGTTCTGCCGCCACCCGCCGAAGGCGAAGGACGCTCCTTGCGCACTCACGCGTCGCTGCGCATATTTTGTGAAGCTTTTGGTTGAGTCATCACGTTTCATTATTGGGCTAGCTGCTCTGAAAAAGATAGGGTTTTTTTTTGAGTTTCTTACCACTCCGGACCTCCAGATGCGTCAGGAAATGAACCAAATTAACTATGGTTTACGCCAGAAGGAAGGCCTCACTCACTACTACTCGTATATCATAAAGGTAGTTAGCTCGTAAAGGTAGTTTTTCGACCTAAAAGCGACCTAAAATAATTTTGGAAAGGTGCACGGTAATTCGTGCAAGTTAAATGTCAACATAAATTCTATAAAGTGAAGATAGTTCCTTTTGAAATAAATTTTCAGAATTCGTACCCCTTAAATACATTTAGAGAAATTGTAAGTTAGCATTACTGCCCCATTTATCGGCAACTGGCGCTTCGCACGCGTTTATTTTACTACCGACAAATTATCGATGGGATTTCCCATCGTCAATTTCTCTTCAGGAACCTTAGGGGATCTGTTATCAAAATATTATTATATCTACAACGTTAACATATTTAGAGAAACAGAAGTCTAAGCACCAATCTTCACTTTCTTACCCCCTATTTAACCCCTTTTGGGAATGAATTTACAAAAATCATTGCTTAGTGCTCACTTTATGTATATTTTAAACCTCCGTCAAATTTTATGAAAATAATAGTGGTCAGTGGGTCGTCTATAACAATCAGCTAACTACTTTGTTTTTGTATGTATTTCTTAGGTATACTTCGCTCGCTATGCTTACCCTCACAGGAGCCACAACAATTTTTCCAGCATATAAAAAGTAACAAAATATCAACACAAATCAGAGTAGGCAGCTGTGGTTTCTTTCATTTCTCCTGTCGGTCTTAATATAAACTCATGCTATTCAACTGTAGTTTATCTCACATCCCATAATTTTAATAACATTGCAATTATTTATAAAATAAAATAGGTCCACTGATAACTGATATTTTGTGATAACGCTGGCGCCGTAGACAGCGCAGTCAATTTGACAGTCCTGCTTTTTCTAAAGGTTTGAGTATTACGCTGTTTTAAGGTCGTGATGATAAACTGGGCTTGTCTTTGGTCGAAATCTTTTGAGTAGGGTTTCATCTTGATCACAGTCTGTTCACAGTTATTTTGCTCTGATTGCAGAAACCCAACTGCAGCCTTATTGCAACGACAATAAAGATCACTGTGATATTGACAGTCTTGTTAGTAGCAGCATTCCAAAAGCAACCTTATGGTAACTAAAACAAAGATATCTTTGATTTCGACGGTGACGTAAAATCAGAGGTTAATGTAACGAGAACAATGATATCTTTGATTTTGACAGTGACACGAAATTAGAGATAAAATAAGTGTGAACGGGCTACACCATCATCTCTGTATGCCAGATTTTATTAGGGGTCATCCCAGCAAGTTATTTTCTTCGATACACCCCTATTCACCGTCATCTTAGAGATAATTTTCTTCTTAGTACAATTTTTCAATTCGAATATTTTTTTATTACCTTCGTACGATTTATTAACTTTTTGCTTTTTAACATGTCAATGCAGAGACGACAGAGACGTATCGATTTGGAAGTTCAGTGTTCTGCATTGCGGAGTCTCGTTAAAAGCTAACTTCCTACGCATAGTAACAGTAAGTAAAGACAAACTCTGCTTACATCATAAGATAAATATCAAATAACTTCTAGCTTTTTCCTGCGATTTCGCCCGCGTGGAGATAAAAAAATATCCCATGGGAACGTTCTACCGCGATAAAAGTATCCTATATGCTAAGTTCCTAACGCTTCCTCATCAGCCTTGCTTTTTCCATACTATGTTGGGGTCGGTCAGTATTTTATATGGAGCATGGACCTACCTATTTGACCTCCAGAACCCAGTTACTGGGTAATACAATACCTCTTGGTAAGCCTTTACCTTTTTCTTCCCAGCTAGGAAGTGGTGAAGGGGCGTTTTGACTGTCTTATGTAATTTTGTCGCTCAAAAAGTGCTGACTCTCAGCCAAGTTTTAATAAATGACTGAATGTCTTTTTCAGGCAGAGTTTCAGGATTCTAACCACCCATAACGACTGTCATAGATCAACGAATGACAGCCGTGCTTACCGAGGCACGGAGGGGTCTTAGTATGTGACGATCGTCACCCATCCACGGGCCAACCGCGGTAAGCGTAGCTTAACCTAATCGATCGACCGATCCTAACCCCTATTTTCATGAAAATCCGATCATCCAGTGAAAAGGCAAGACAGACAGAGTTACTTTCGCATTTCGACAATTTGATAGCGGAAAAATCTATTCATATTATACATACCTGCAGGCTGTAGGTATTGTGTTATTATTGGCTACAGCTGGTTGGCTTACGATTTGTAAGTCGTAGATAAGAACCCTAGGCGTTGAATGGCGACTTATGTAAATTATTTCATCACTACTGCTCTCAAAACGGTAAAGGAAAACATCTTGAGGAAACCGGGATGTTCTAGAACCTATAATTCGAAGACATGTAACGTCTACCAACGCGCACTGGGCCCGCGTGGTGGATTACGGCCCACACCCTCTCATAGAGGAGGCCTGTGGGCCAGCAGTGAGAATATATAAGCTGTAATACATTTCTCTTAGTATGTACCTTCCCAACCTTCAATTTTTCGAAGAATTCTTATGATTTGTGCTAAGTAGGATGACGGTACAGAAATAGAAGTTGTAAGTAAGTATATCAACAAATAATGATTTTGAAGTATCATTTATATCTTGATTCCTTGTAAATATTGATCTTTTGGTAATACGTTGTATTGTCCGTTATCTGTCAAGTTACATTAAAGTAAACATGCCTGCCATGCCGAACGCGTGATTCCGTGGGATAAGCCTGTGTCTAATAAATAATACACGTGGTTGGTATAAAATATCCAGAAAAAGGACATTTAGTTTAAATATTTTGACACCATAAGCTGACTCCATTCTACCTTTATGTTACTATTGATGGGTTTTTAAAACGTTGTCTCACATTAGAAATGTGATGCAAGCATACAAACACAAACCTTAAATACACAAACGACTAAGTACACCAAAAATCTAACGGCCGAACAAACGTTATTTAGTTTGTAGGAATCGAACCTGTGACTACCGTATAAGCCGATCTCTGAGCCACTGAGCGAACTGTGTGTAAAAGTAAAAAATACGTATTTTAAACGCTATGTTTGCAGACAAAAAATAATATAGAAATGGAAGCAGAGCCAGGAAGCCTTAAGCCTTACAGTGGGATATCAATCTGCCTAGCTTTCTTCCAATTACATTGGAGTCAGCGTCCAGTCTAACCGCATAAAGCTGCATACCAGTAGTTTACATTGAGCGACTGCCTATCTGACCTCCAACACGAAGTTAGTAGGTAACACACCCGTAGTTGTCAGACTTTTGGGCTTATGACTCAAAGTGCCCACCACGAACTCATCCACAAACCAACCGCGGCGAGCGCAGCTTAACCTTCGCTAGACGCGACGCGGCTGTTATCACTTAGCCACGAGCCCCTCTGCAGTGGGATATACAGACTTAAAATAACACTAAATTCATTCAACAAGGCGATATATTTACCAGACAGTTTTCGACCTAAAAACAGACTAGACACGCGATTAGCTAACTCAAATTAGATCAAGGGCTGCCAAACTATAGTTAAATTAGAATATTGTTACAAAGCCAAGTACACCTGGCAGGAATACTACGCTATTATTATAATCATTTTTTTGTTACAGAAATATGAACCTTGTTCGGTTACGATAAGTGCTCCGTCGCACTAGACATGAATATCATATCATTTCATTCAGTCACAGTCTAGAGAATTTTTAATTGCAACGGGATATATTTCGTAAGTTTGTTTGACGTGGGTACTTGTTACGTAATATTTTGTTGGGTTTGTGACGTCAGAAGTAGGTAGTTCGCGTCAAACTTTCTCAATGTTGGAAAGTTCCGAGCACAGATTTAGAAGTATTGCTCTTAGTCTGGGTAGTGAGGTGTAAAGGAAGCTTTTACGGAAATTGTTGAGGGGCTAAAAATAGAATCCGAAGTGTAGGACTTTGTCATGTCATGACCATATTATGATGTTCTTGTTCAGTGCCGGTTTTAGCCCTACCAGCGCCCTGGGCGAGATTTCTGCGGGGGCGCCCCCTAACTGCAATTTAAACTCATACGGAAAAAAGGCAAAGGATATAGTGAAACAACTATTCATTAAAAGAAATAACCATTTATTTTAAAACAAAAACTAATAAAATGTTACTTTTCTAACCTTTCTATCATCCAACTCTTTTATTAGGTTAACAAAGTCAATGTTTTTAGCAATTTCATTTTCGATTGACAAAGTTACCTACCAAGTTTGTCAATCAAGATTGAGATATTAAGCTTGACTGTACCTTTCTCTAAGCCATAAATTGAGATAGGCGTATCCGGTTCCGGTACGGTGAAGCGTTTAAGCCCCGCAGCGTCATATCCGCCCCAATCCGGCAGGTAGTGGGGATGCGTTTGCGCAACGCATGACAGTATCTATGAACCTCATTGGCGTTCGGAATTTCGAACGGTGTAGTCGTGTTTAAAAGTAACTCGTTACTTTTAAAAAGGGTGTCCTGTCCTACTTTTGAGTATTAATATAAAATTAATTTGTGTTAAAAATGAACTCTTTGGACGAAAATATTAATAATGTTAGTATGGACAATGCCCCACGTGCTCGGTCGCAATCTTGTGGTTCGAGTAGTAGCAGCGATTCTTCTTCAACGGCGCGTAAAAGGAGACGTCGTAGGCGAAAGGAGCGGCGCCGCCATACAAAGCTAAGTAAATTGGAGGACGCTTTTGTAAAACTCACAGAAAAAGTAACCTCTTTGCAAGATCTTATAGTTAAAAATAACACTCAGTCGTGCATGTCTGATAGTGAGTCTATTCTATATATTCCGAGCCCTACTGAACTGGAAAATGAATTAAATCAAGAAAAAGGGATTGATTTTAAAATTCAAACTACCCTCAAGTCGCAGACATTACAGACAGATAATAAGCATCTCGAATTGCTTAACAAATTGCAACATTTTAACTCGCCTGACTGGTCTCAAGTACGTTATTCTGAAGTACAAAAAGTTTATAATTCTACCCCAGGTTTTGTAGAGCTCGAAAGTAATGATGTTTTGAAAAATTTTGAACGTAATCGTTCGTTAGCGGTTGTTGAAAATTCTTTAGCTGCTATGTCACATGCTGTTATTTTGCAAAACGAAGCATTTCAAAAAGGCTTATGCCAATTCATTTCGTGGGTATCCGAATTAAAAAACCCAACGACCACTGAAGAGATTACTTCCAAAATAAATGAAATTTTTGCCGACGGGGAATACCAAAAAATACAATCGGATTTATTACAAATGATATGTGGCAAACGGGCTGATATAGTGCAACAACGTCGCGATGGAATTTTAAATTCAGTAAAGGAAAGTTGTTTAAAGGAAACGTTAAGAAAAATACCCCCGTCCGCACATAATTTATTTGACGATGCAAAGCTTACAGATTTTGTAGGAAAACAAGGGGGCGTCTTAAAAGTTTTTCAAACCGCATCCACAAAATTATCCTCGCAGGGTAGATCGTTTATACCTTCTGGCCAAAGAAGGGACCCACATGGAGGTAAGAAATATATAGTGCCTGTGCGCAACAGTGCAAACTATCGCCCCTCCACTAATAGTGGCTTTAATCCTGCGCAAGGACGAAAGAGAAGGGCAGAAGAGTTTTTTCGTCAAACCGAAGATACACGATACGGTAAGAAACGTAGTACCCTGGGACGGCGTGATAAACGAGTCGATTGACTATCATCAACGTTTTCAAGCCGGTGGAATCAAACATCGGGTAAGTGTCTGGAGGAAGTTGGGGGGCACCTTTATATATACTAAAAATAATATCAGGCTATCGGATCCCGTTTTTAAGCAAGCCACCGCTTATTCATCCCTTGAGGATTCCCAGAAGATTTCACACAGTAAATTCAAAAGAAATTTTAATCCAATTAAAGAAACTAGTAGATCAAGGTGTGTTAGAAAAAGCTTCATTGACTCCGAGCTTTGTATCAACAATTTTTCTGGTAACAAAAAAGGAGGCGACGTCTTCGTTTCGCCCGGTCTTCAATTTAAAATTACTAAACAACTATGTCAAAATAGACAAATTTCGATTGGTGAACATGTACAAAGTCCCCGACTTCCTCCAACCACAGGATTGGTTAGTGAAAATAGACCTGAAAAATGCGTATTTTCATCTGCCAATCGCGCCAGGACACAGACGTTTCCTCAGATTAATAGTATCGGACCGACTTTGGCAAATGACCTGCCTCCCCTTCGGTTTGGCAACTGCTCCGAAGGTTTTTGCCAGCCTGACGAATTGGATCGCGCAGATCCTAAGAGACCAAGGGGTGCGATTGCTGGTATATCTCGACGATTTTCTTCTGGCGAATCAGAATCGAGAAACTCTGCAATGTCACGTGAACTTAACGGTAAGAGTATTGCAGTCCCTTGGCTTTGTAATAAACTTTCAGAAGTCTGTACTGACACCTCAGCAATCAATCGAGTATCTGGGGATATTATGGGATCCTTGGCAAAATGTCAAATTACTACCACCAGCAAAGATTCGCATACTGCACTCGAGAACATTGAAAATGACAAAAGCCACCAAGGTAAGTTTAAAAGAAGTCCAGAGTATACTAGGACTTTGGAATTTTGCCAGCTTCGTAGCCCCGCGAGGACGCTTGAATTCTCGTGCAATGCTGACCTTCAGCAATTCCCTATTGCGAAAAAATTCAAAAGGTCGAACACAGATGCCCGTCAAGGTAATTGCAAACTTGCAATGGTGGATACGGAGTCACAACATGGCTTCTCAACTGCACGGTTCACCTCCAACCCATTTTCTTACGACAGACTCTGCCAAGGCAGGTTGGGGTGCGCAACTCAACAACGAGACCTTAAGCGGCAATTGGTCAGTACAGGAAAGAGACTCTCACAGCAATATCTTAGAGATGTTGGCAATTTTGCGAGTAATTCAGGTAAAAGGTCACCTAATGACCGATACAAGCTTATTAATTCAGAGCGACAACCAAACTGTAGTTTCTTACCTGCGCAACGAAGGCGGCACACAGTCACAACCCCTCCTAAACCTAACATACGAAGTCTTAGACGAAATAGATCGTTATCGGATACATATGTCGGTATATCACCTCCCCGGTCGATACAACTACGTAGCAGATCGGCTTTCAAGGAAATCTGCCCCGACAGAATGGCATTTGCTACCCCGCGCTACCGGGAAAATTTTTCAGCATTTCGGAGTTCCCGAGATAGATCTTTTTGCGTCACGAACTGCTCATGTAGTACCCAGGTATGTGAGTCTGGATTTAGATCAGGCGGCTGTTTTCCACAATGCTTTCAGTCGCCCTTGGCACTACAGGTTAGCATGGGTATTCCCACCACCGTGTCTAATACCCAGAGTATTAGCGCACCTGAACCAAGCATCCGGCATGTACCTGGTGATAACGCCCGATTGGGAGAAGGTCTTTTGGAGAGCAGATCTGGTAGCTCGCTCCATGCGCACTCCCTGCCAGGTGAGGGATTTGGACCAAGTCTTAATAGACACAATAACCAATCGACCGCCTCCACAAGTTCATCAATTGAATTTAAAGGCGTGGTTAATACAGGGTGGTCATCGCTATTAGATTCTTGGGAAAAAGATCAGATAGACATTTTAGAAGGTAGCTGGAGGAAATCGACCTTAAATACGTATAAGCCGGCATGGTTACGATGGTGTAAATGGTCACGTGACAATAACGTGAGAACTATAGATCCATCCCCTGAAGATGTAGCTCGATTTCTAACTGATTTGCATCTCAAATTTAAATTTGCCTATAATACCATTGCAGTACATAAATCTGTAGTTTGTACCTTTTGTCGTCCACCTAGTGGCTTCTCCTTAAGTTCTCACATTATTATAAGGCAAATACTAAAGGGTATAGCATTAAAACAGCCACACAAAGCTAAAAGTCCTATTTGGGATATTAATGTTTTAATTAGATTCTTAGTGGAAAAAACTCCCTCCAAAATGTCATTGTTCGAAATTTCTAAAAGAACTGCAATTCTCCTCTTATTGTGTTCCGGGCGCAGAGTCCATGACCTTACATTATTGAGTATAAATAAAGAAAACTTTGTAAGGAGTGATGATTCTATAGTGTTTTGGCCGATATATGGGTCCAAAACTGACAATATATCTTATAAGCAATCCGGTTGGCGTTTACTTAAATGCGAGTCAAACAATAACATTAACCCAATTTATTGGATTGACAAATTGCTAGAGTACTCTAAAGGTCGAAGAGGTAATATTGAGAGCTTATTCATTAGCACACGTGGTGAACCCAAACCAGCTACCCGCACCATCATAGGGGGCTGGATTAAATCATTGTTAAAGCAAGCTGGAATAAACACTAGTCCAGGTAGTGTGCGATCAGCAGTAGCCTCGGCTAGTTGGTCAGATAATATTCCCATTGATCTTATTCTGGAGAGAGGAAATTGGCGCTCTGCTTCGACATTTCACAAATATTACAAAAAAAAAAAAAGAAATCAAGGATTACAGGTCCACTAATGAATCAAATCAGATCAGTAATCTGTTTCAAACAATGAGATGAATAACTTGATTGTATTATGGATATAGTGTTATAATTAAAGTCATAGGAAATAATTCTGTTGATTTACTTTAAGTTGAACTATCAAAAGTTTAAAATTAATAAATAACTTTTTTGATCACATTGGCGTTCTAATTTAGTCCCAATCCAGCAGTCGATAACAAACACTTCTCAATTTATGGCTTAGAGAAAGGTACAGTCAAGCTTAATAGAACAATTTTACCTAAAAATAAAATTGATATTAAGCATACTTACCTTTCTCTAAGCCAATTTATATTTCTGTCTGCGGATTCTTAATTATAAATGTACTTTGTGATTGATACTCATATCAATCACTGTAAATTGAGCCGCAATGAGGTTCATAGATACTGTCATGCGTTGCGCAAACGCATCCCCACTACCTGCCGGATTGGGGCGGATATGACGCTGCGGGGCTTAAACGCTTCACCGTACCGGAACCGGATACGCCTATCTCAATTTATGGCTTAGAGAAAGGTAAGTATGCTTAATATCAATTTTATTTTTAGGTAAAATTGTTCTATTGTCGATCGCAGATATGTTTATATCTGCTTAAGCTTAGAAAAACTCCTCTCTCTACTAGCAACCGTTACAGGTATAGTCAATAATATTCGCAATGCTATCCATACATTTGGAACAGTTCTTGTAAGTTGCGATCTTTGATAAAAATTAAAACAAAAACAGGAGTATAACCACATTCCGATCAGGCAAAAAAGATTTCAGACTAACGAGTCCATTACACAACATACAACCATCTATATCTGACTTCTAGTCTACAGTTAATTTCAATTGGAGATCACCACAGAGTTTGGCAAGATCGGCTTTTTCCGGAATCTGTTTTATATTGTACACACGGCTACACATCAAGCTATACATTTCCAGTATAAGCTGATCTCGCATTGTATAGGATTTCCGTACAGTGCGAGATCAGCGTAAACTAGAAATGTATAGCTTGATGTGTAGCCGTGCGTACAAAAAAGACAATGATTCCGAGTACTCATTTAACTGTTCAAACCTTTCATTGACTGAAATTAATGTAGTGTCCAAAAGATTGAAAAATTGAACCTCAATTTTTTTTCTGGAGAACTTATAATGTGCTCATCGCGGGCAGTTTCACCAGCTTGATACTTAATAAATCGAATTCTTGTTGTGGCTCTAAACACAGGTTCAATTTAAGTTCTTCAGCCATTTCCTTTGCAGTTCATTGTTGGATCATTGTTGTCCGATAATAAAGAAATAATAAAAAAAAAAAAAATGGCGCTTTTAAAGTTTGTATTTCTATATTCTTCTAAGAAATCTAAAAGCCACTTTAGTTTAAAATTGACAGTAATTTGACAATTGAAATTACCTGAAATTTACTGCCCGAATTTGCCGACAATTAGACAGCAAAAGTTGGAAAGAAAAATTTGCGGCTAATTTTTCCTCAATTTAGAGGTAACTTTTTTTGGTAGAAAAAAATTGGAAATGTTCATTGTTATTTATTTATTTATTTAATACTTCACGCACAGAAATGTACAGAGGCGGACTTAATGCCAAAGGCATTTTCTACCAGTCGACCTTTGGGTGATGCAGAGACAAACAGTGGTAGGTGCAATTGAAAAATAAAAATATCTACAATTTGACGGTAAAAAAATACTTTACAATTTTTCAAGTCAAATGAACAATAAGTTGATGTACAAATTTTCCGGAAAATTGACATGTTTTTTTAATCAACTTTTGAAGTGAATTTGCATTCTAATTGGGGTAGTAAATTTACGTCAAACTGTATGGCAAGTTGTATACAAATTGTAAATAACGGGAAAACCCGAAGTTGACGGACATTTGACGAAAAATTTAAGGAAACTTGTGGAAAGTAAACTTTTGCTAAGCAAACTGTGGTATTAGGGTAAGTAGCCCTCGGTCAAAGAGTGAGGAAAAGGGCGCCTACGGCGCCCTTTCGTATCCGGCGCCCTGGGCGGTCGCCCAACCGCGCCCTACCCTAAAGCCGCTACTGTTCTTGTTTCGGAACTAATATTGCTAAGTCCTGTAGATCAGATACTATATTCACATAAAATATCATAACATCACGCCTGATTTCCGCGAAGGGTTCAGCAGAGGTGGCACCTCTAGTACCTTTTTTTTTTTTTTTTGTTTACGGGGGGAAATCCTCATGGATGTCCTCCGCCCTGGGGAGGGCGGAGGGGTCTGTCAGACTCTTACTGACTAAAACCACCCCGGTGTTCCGCCTCACACTTGCACCGGAGATCACGGGAACAAAAATGACTTCCGCGATCCCCGGCTAGTGCCGGCCCGCCTGTGCGGGCCACCTCGCGTTAGGGGGGGCACCTCTAGTACCTACACCAACATTTCGCAAGTTGTTTAGGTCCCATGTAATAGAGACGAGCCTATCGCCACCAACCGCGTACAAATCCAGAAACTAGGCTAGGTAATAGGTAAGTCATCATCTGCTTAGCCTTTTCCCAACTATGTTGGGCCCCCTTTCAGTCTGACCGGATGCAGCAGAGTACCAGTGTAATCTGATCTACATAATATCTTTAAACGAGCAATTTTTGTATAACTATAACCTGAATCTCGGAAACGGCTCCAACGATTTTCATAAAATTTAGTATGCAGGGGGTTTCAGGGCGATAAGTCGATGTAGCTAGGTTTCATTTTTAAACGATAAAAAAGAAACAATACCGAGAGAAGCTCGGTCATCCAGATATTATAATAAATATATGGAACGACAGCCTATCTGCCGTCCACAACCCAGTCACTGGGTTTAATAGGATACCACTTGGTAAGACTGGTTGTCAGACTTTCAGACTTCTGAAGACTCGCAACTCGCAAGATCGACGAATGACAGTCTCATGGCTGTCATTCGTCGACCCATTCACGAACCAATTGCGGCAAGCGTAGCTTCCTGATCTGATCGATCGAACCTTGTGGCTGTTATTACTCAGATAAGTACCCATAGAAATATATTCTTAAATCTATGTTATTATTTTTTAGGGTACCGTACTCAAAGCGTGCCATTGCGACCCTATTACTAAGGATCCGCTGTCCGTTCGTCCGTCCTTGTGTTCCAGGGGTGTATCTTTCGAAGCGTAATAGGTAAAAACTTGAAATTTTTACAGATTCCGAACTACTATGGACGCTATAACAACAAACAATAAAAATAAAAACATTACACAAGAAACGAGTATTTTTTTAATATCTAGTGTTAAATATTGTACGGTGGTACGGAACCCGTTCGTGTGTGTGTCCGACTCGCACTTGGCCGTTTTTTTGTTACCCACCCTAACGGTGGAGTATACTTCCTGTGTAGGTCTGTGTCACGTTATTTTCTCTGAACTCTCTACGTCACGTCTTAAAGGGCATTGCATCCGTTTGCGTCACGTGCAACACTCGGTTACGGGCCAACAATACTACACGTGTTTCAAGCATCGTTTATCAAAATCACGAGTTTCACAACTTGTATATTTGGTTTACTCATAAAATACTTATGTAAACCAACCTATAGGAATTATGTAACTTAGTCGGTTTTAGTCAGAGCCCTAATTACATATATCTAAGTAAATTTTGCTTTATTTACCTACAAGCTTTTGCCAGCGGTTTCGCCCGCGTGGTGGTGGAAAATGATCTTATATTAGTGGTGGAAATTATGTGTTATTCCAGGTTATAACTGTGTGCCAAATTTCATCCAAATTCGTTCTGTTCGATGGGAGTGTGGCGTAAACCACCACGCGGGCCCATTGAGGGTTGGTAGATGGCACATGTCTTCAAATTATTGGTTCTATGATATGCCGGTTTCCTCACGATGTTATCCTTCACTGTTTTGACTTTTTGAGAGCAATGGTGATGAAATAATGAACACAAAGTAAAGCGCCTCTGGGTTGGAACCTACAACTCGTTAGTTACGGCCGTTACCACTGCACCACCATCACCATTTACGCGTGCATTACTTTAGCAGCCATACCTACTAGGAATTTCAGTAGGTAATTCCACAAACAAGCTTGCTAAGTAACAAGAAAAGATTTATCTATCACGTGTACCTACCTAATCGGTACTTGCAAGAAGAAACTTGGCAAACAAACTACTTTAGTATTTGTGACCTATTTACATTTCAAAGGGAATAATCTACATACCTACCTCCAAAACAGGTAAAATGCATAGGGAATATCCCTATTCCCTATGCATTTTACCTGTTTACCGATATGTTTACTAGCTAGGTTCCCACCTAGCTAGTAAACATATCGTAGCAGTCAAGTATATACACTGGATAAACTTCTTAAACTAAATTAACTACTTGACTAACTAATAAATTAAAAATATAATAACCCAGAACTCCGTCATAAACCGTTTCATCTTTTGTTTGAAAGTCATATATATATATATAAGTCAAGTCAAGTTCTTATAGTGGTTTTTGAGTTAACTTCGATAGTAACTACGTATATTTTTCACTTATTCCACTTAGTTTATGGTGCTATAATAACTTCCTGTCACCGTTATTTACTTAGCAAGTGAAGGTATATGAATTTGCCCTCCTCATCAGGTCTAAGTAGCTAAATGTTCAACAGCGCAAAACGTCTAATGAGCAGTAGGTAAGTCTATTAAGCAAAATGTTGTGTGGGGTAGGTACACAACTAAAACGTGAAAAATAAAAGTGTACTTATTTAAAAAGTAACCAACCGACTGCTTTATCATTTTAATACTTAGTCAGTTAGTTCCTTTAAGGTTATATCTGACTGAAGGTTACTAAGATCTGACCCCGAAAACGAGACAAAAAAACTAATCTACCACCGTTATAAAAACTTCTGCAATAATCTCTTACGAAAACTTAGAATTGAATACGACAGTCGACAAATCCAAGAAAATTACAAAAACTCTCAAAAGCTTTGGAAAGTTCTCAAGTCAATGTACGACCCTGGATGCCAACGGAACAATACATGCAAATTAGTAACAGGTTCAC
This sequence comes from Antitype chi, assembly GCA_947359405.1. Lineage (NCBI taxonomy): Eukaryota > Metazoa > Arthropoda > Insecta > Lepidoptera > Noctuidae > Antitype > Antitype chi. Next base: position 12,513,880 of record OX375811.1, on the reverse strand, counting down.
CTGACCCTGTCGAGTCCCTCAATAAATGCAACTCCTATTTCACATCCGTAGGTAAAAACCTGGCTGCTACCATACTGGCAAGACTATCAGAAACTCAGTCATCCCTCACGAGCAATTACTCATCACCAAATACGTCACCTTTTGCCTTCTTTCTACATCCCACTGACGAAACAGAAATTACGAACTTCATTAATCAGTTGAAGAACGATAGCTCCCCAGGTCCCGACAAAATCAGTGTAAGACTCTTGAAGAAAATACAAAACCTAATTATAACACCTCTGACCCACCTGATTAACCTCAGCCTAGAAACGGGAGTATTTCCCGAACAGTGGAAGGTTGCAGCAGTAAGCCCTATACATAAAAGTGGTCCTAAAAACAAACCAGAAAACTATAGACCAATAGCACTTCTTAGTATATTATCCAAAATCCTGGAAAAGGTGGTTAACACCCGTCTTGTAAATTTTCTTGAAAAATATCATCTGATTTCAGAGCGACAATTTGGCTTTAGAAAAGGGAAATCAACTGAAGATGCGGCCTCGCTACTTACAAACTCCATATCAACAATTATAGAAAAAGGTGAGCGCTGCATGGCGGTCTTTTTAGACCTAGCTAAAGCGTTCGACACAATTTCAACAGATCTACTACTTAAAAAACTAGACACAATAGGAATAAAGGGAAAACCACTCGAATGGTTTCACAGCTACCTCACCAATCGCCGACAATATGTTAAATCTGGCGAACACTCAAGTGGTCAACTTCCTACCAATTTTGGAGTTCCACAAGGTAGCTTACTAGGCCCAACACTTTTCATAATCTACATGAACGATATACTGAACCTCACACTTCCAAACGCAGAACTAATATCTTACGCAGACGATACGGTTATTACATTCCACGCACCTACCTGGGAACAGGTCTACTGCCTTGCAGAAGAAGGATTAGCAACAGTAGCGCAAACACTCGACCGTAACTTACTCACACTCAATATAAAGAAAACAAAACTTATAACATTTTCCAAAACACATTTATCTAGCCCTCCTCCCAATCTAGCTTTGAAATTCCACACATGCCAGAACCAACCGCACACATCACGCGAAAACTGCTCATGCGACTGTATCAACCGGACACAATCTATTCGTTACTTAGGTCTACTCATTGACGAACATCTTTCATTTAAAGCCCATATTCAATTTCTTTCTGGCCGAGTAAGGAAACTTATACATGTAATAAAGAAGCTAAGAGACCGCACTCCAAAAGACATCCTACGTATGGTTTATTTTGCAATATGCCAGTCCATCATACAATATGGCGTATCTATTTGGGGTGGAGCTGGAAAAACTATAATGATTGAGCTTGAAAGAGCCCAGAGAGCTGTTATAAAAGTTTTATTAAAAAAACCATTTTTTTACTCCACTGACTCCCTGTACAACGAGTTCCAAGTTCTACGTGTCCGCCAACTATTTATTCTCAATGCTTACCTGCGCATACACAAAACCTTAAAAATCCGACCTGACTACCACTCATTGACTTCCAAACGTGTCTTTCACATTCCGCTACAACGAACCACATCTCTCCTAACAAGACGCTGTCCCGCCTATTTACACACTTTTGTGTATAACAAGGTCACCACCAGTTTGCCTTGTGACCCTAAAGAATTCTCACTCCCCACATGCAAAAATGTTGTCAAACAATGGCTATTAGGTCTTTCATACGATGAATCGGAAAACATTCTCACTTCACTCAACCCACACTCGGAATCCTACTCTCACCACAGACACTGACACTTCACACACCACACGCGTACACTCGCACACACTAACACGGATACACACTAACACACTCACACCTTATTTTTGATTTCCAAACATTTTAACATTTTATTTTTATTATTGATAGTTTATATTTGTTTTAGATTGTTTAACATTTAATTTTTGATTGTTTACTTGTTCACTTTATTTTAAATTGTTTAATATTTTAGTTTTATGCGTTGCTTAGTACAAATTAAGCTTTATTTTTTGATTGTTTTATGTATAATTTACGATTTAAGTTTCACTCTCACTTTAATCTCAATTTTCATTTAATTTCGTTTTATATAATCGTTTGCAATTACGTACCCATTGTCACCTTAAACTCCAGTGGTAAATAGCACTATGTCTCAAAACTCTGGTCCCCAAGATACAGGCACCGCCTAGTTTGGGGTCCGCCGTAAAGACCAAAACGAAAATCACTAATAGTTACGTACCAACATCCTAAGTTATGTTAATCATAAGGTAATAATTGTAACATTGGTTCAATAAATTTATTCTTATTCTTATTCTTATATTAATACCTACGTGAAGTTAAACTTTGAAACCCCTTTTTACGAAAATTACGTGAACGGAGGAGTATGAAATGTGGCATAGTTAAAGTTTATAATGGAATGCACTAATAATTTTAATAGCTTATTATTTTCCGAGTGACTAATAACTTAAAAGTCGACTAAATGTTTGCAACAAATAAAATAACTTGCCAGCGATTAAATATTTTCGCGACTATTATATTATGTAGGGTTCAAAATTAAAGGTGTTATAAAAACTAAAAACTAGCAGCTGCGTTTAGGTAGCAAATAAACTATACCAGTCAAATAAAATATTAGGCGAGGAGCTATAAATAATGACTTGGCGACTAATAATAATAGTAGGGTGGCAAAGATAATAATAGGTCTTTACCTATGAAATTGCCGTTTTGTATGAAAAAATTTAAACGAATTTTTTTCATGTATTTTTTATTTGTATTAATCGAAGTAATCACCCATGCAATCAATGCATCTTTGCCATCGCAGTGGCAGTTTATTGATGCCCTTCTTAAAGAAATCAGCTGGACGGGAGGCAACAAATTCTTCAAAGGCATTTTGTACTGCCTCTCGGGTATTGAATTTTTTTCCCGCCAAGAAGTTATCCAAATTCTGGAAAAAGTAGTAGTCTGTAGGCGCAAGGTCTGGTGAGTAGGGCGGATGACGGAGAGCTTCCAACCCCAGTTCTTGCAACTTGGAGACCGTCTGCTGTGCAGTATGAGGTCGCGCGTTGACGTGCAGGAGCAGCGGAGACGAGCGATTGACCAATGCTGGTTGGAGATGTGCCAGCTTCTCCATCATTGTGTTCAGTTCTTCACAGTACACATCTGCAGTAATGCTCACCCCGTTTGGTAAGAAGCTGTGATGAATCACACCGGCGCTAGACCACCAAACAGTGACCATCACTTTTCTAGGGGTAAGTTTTCGTTTAGGGCATTGTTTAGGTGCTGAACCAGGATCCAACCAACTTGCTGAGCGCTTGCGGTTATCAAACAGAATCCATTTTTCATCGCAGGTAACAATGCGGTTCAAAATTTCTTCATTTGTGTGTCTGTTGAGCAGTGCAAGGCACGTCTCGACGCGTACTTCGCGCTGACGATCATTGAGTTCGTGGGGCACCCATTTGTCAAGCTTTTTTACCTTGCCAATTTGACGCAAATGGACCAATATTGTTTTGACGCTAACGTCGAAAGCTGCTGCTAAGTCAGCCGTAGATTGTGTATCATCAGCTTCCACAATCGCCTTTAATTCGTCATTGTCGACCAAAGTCTTCGGACGACCGCGAGGTTCATTTTTCAGGTCGAAATTTCCAGAACGGAAGCGAGCAAACCAATAACAGGTGGTGCGTTGGTTTCTAGTGTTAGCTCCGTAAACGTCGTTGATGTTGCGTGCCGCTTGTGCCGCGTTGCTGCCACGACGGTACTCATAATCCATAATTACTCGAATTTTTAACGTATCCATGATGACGAAAAAGATTGAAATGCGATGAAAATGTAACACTAATCAATAAACAAATGACTACTTTTGGAAAAAAAAAATCCATGTTTTTAAAATAAAATTAATTTGAAATTAGAATTCTTACCCAAACAAAAATTATTTTGATTTGAAATGGCCAGTACTGCAAAACGGCAATTTCATAGGTAAAGACCTAATATATTACCAGTCTAGTTAGAGTAGGTTATTTTTATTTTTTTAATGGTTAGGTTAGGTCAAAACTGTGACTTCCTACGCACGAGCCGAGCGAGCGAAGCGAGCGGTGCCGCGGCAGCGGCCGGCGAGTGCCAGAAACGACTAGATTATATAGAAAATCTAAACCTGCCCTAATAATACAATAATAATATATTATTTATGAATGCCCATTTTCTTTTTTATTTTCGCCATTAAGTTTCCGCTTAGATATTAATTCTGTTCCCAAAAGAAAAACTTGATGCGAGTTTAAATTAAAACGGAGCTTCATCATCATCATCATTTCAGCCGAAAGACGTCCACTGCTGGACATAGGCCTCCCCCAAGCTCCGCCACTTCGACCGGTTCTGTGCTTCCCGCATCCAGCGGACTCCTGCGGCCCTCACAAGGTCAAACGGAGCTTATTACTGATATATTAATATGCTACCTATTACTTATTACGGATTACTAATTTTGTTCAATCGTATAATGTCTTCTAATTTTGTCTAGTTTTATAATGTAATTTAATTTGCTTGTTCTATGTTTCTATGATTGTGTGTGTAATAACCTGTATTGACCGATAACTTGTATGTGTGGTGCAAACTGTTAGTATAAGTTGGTTATTAATAAATAAATAAATAAATAAACTCCTTATTAGCTGCCAACCCATTATATATGGTACCCACTCTATTTTTGTTTAAAACCTATATTCATTTTACTTAGTTGCCACATTAAATACATGCCAATTTTAATTATGGTGGAATTTCGGCCAGTTTACGACCACTAGTTTACATTATCAAAATGTGGATTCACAATCTCCATCGTTCGTTTAATTCTTCGATATATCTCTATAATTAGAACATGTTTCATTAACAGGCATTTGGCAAGGTGAGCAGTTGTCTGGCACAAGATGAAACGGAAGCGGCTAGCCTCCGTCAGTCTACTAGACAGGAATTTTATTGGGTCTTTTTCACCCTGACAGAAAGCACAAAAGTCAGTGTCACAAACAGTATTACTCGTACAGTAGACAGACTGACGAAGTTAACTTTGACAATTATTAATACTAGTGGTCGCCCAGTGGTCGAAATTTGACCATAATTCGTTTAAAACTCAATGTATTACTAATTTATTATAAACAAACTAGCTTTTGCCAGCGGCTTCACCCGCGTGGCTGTCGAAAATTATGCCACGGAACCTACGTATTACCGGGATAAAAGTATCCTATGTATAATCCAGGATATAATCTATCTTTGTACCTAATTTAATTCAAATCCGTTCAGCCGTAGTTGCGTGATTGTGTAACAAACATCGAAACATGTAAATTTCCAAACATACAAACTTTCATATTTATAATATTAGTAAGATAATATATGTAGAAGGGAATATCATTCTATATATTACTGCACTCCTTTTCCATATAAACTTGAACTGTGCCAAATTTCATTCTCTTCCACGTAATTTTCTTAGAAAGGGTACCAAGTTTTTAGATTCATAGCTAACCTTTAAGTACCTATTGTTAAGTATAATCATGTTTTAGAAATTAACAGTCAGTGCCACAGCCAATTTTGTGTTAGTTGCTACTTTGGCACAAATATGATATGGGAACATCGATCTTGAGAGTGACGGGTAGACGGCCCATGGCCTGCCCAGTGTTCAGTTCGCACTTTGGCAACTATATAATATAACTAAACCACAAAATGTCGTGGTAAGTGGCGTTCTGTCAATTGTTTTACACGAGTGGCCTGTGGGTGTAATACACTCTCCGAGCCTACAGCGTCCTGCGTGTGCAATTTATTATTGCTTTTAGAATTCAGTTGGAACTGCCATGGCGTTACTAGTGCTTAGGAAAATAACACGGTTTCCATACTACGCATAGTCATTCTGAAAATAATCGCTGCCAGAATGGATTGCCCTTTCAGGGACACTGGATGGCGACAGTCATAGGACGGAATAAATAATTAATTTGTGAAAATTAACAATATTAACCCAGTTACCTAAGCACTATTGTTACTGACTTCAAAATACTACCAAAAATATGGCACTTAGGGCTCATTATTCAATAGTCAGATAACTTTTATCTGAGGAATAAATATATCGGTTTGTCAGCTTTTTTATAGATTATATATTCTTCAGATAAAAGTTATGTGACTATTGAAAAAATTTCCCTTAGTCTGAAATAAAGTTTTAGTTAATTTTAATTTTATCCCGGATAAATTCTCAGGTTGTAAGCTCACAGACGGAGAATCGCCGCGTTTTCTAAAATACAATTGAGGAACTTACGAGATGAACTATGAAGTGATCTGATTGTGTATTTTACTTCTGTCTATGAAAGGACCCAAAACAGGACGATTTGGATATCGACGTAGCAGAAAATATTTTAATTTGTAGGTGTAGGTACTATGAATGAACCGAGACATACATATGCTCGAAATAGATGGACGAATAAGGGCTAAAGAAACATTGACCCTCGACTGTTGAGATACTAGAACGTAAGTGCTTGGCTGATAAGATAAGCTTCCATGAGTTTCCGATATAACTCTATTTTATTGTGTCTATTCCTGTTCCGTTTGCCCATTGAGTAAACGGTCATGCTATGGGTTTTTCACCAACTCGACACGAGAGACTGGACACTCCTGTGTCCCGTTGGTGAAACGCAAAATTTGTAAAGCTTATTGTTTCGTTATCTGGGCACGCCGAGATTTTAACGCGTGTCCACATAGTGAAAGTTAAATTAAATCACTTCCAAGAACATACCACTTTATACGTGAAGAATTTTTTACTAGTAGGTACGCAAACTATAACCATTATTTCAGCACATAATTCTAGACCCCCTAGCGTATAAATTTGTCGTCGGTTATCAAAAAATATCTGCTGTTTCTTTGAAAAGTGCAATACTTACGCGGTCAAAATGTATGGACCAGCTAATTTATTTTTATAATCGGCGAAAAATCCTGGTTAGAGTTTCCGCACTGGAAAAAAAAAACCCTGTTTAAATCGTTAAAATTTAGAAACATCCAGACGCTAATCATTACCTGCTTTTTATCCTTTATAATCACTACCCAATAGCCATCGTAATCTACCCGTTTCGCCTCAAGACGTGACTCGAAATGCGACTCCAATTAAATGTTACAATGGACCAATCAATTATCATTATTCAATATACATTTGAAGCGTAAACTCAAAAGTAAAACATACCTAAACAGACGTTACGCACCGATATAAAATACAAGTTATAGAAACACAAAGATCTAAGTGGTGAAGAAAAATAAACGTTTTATTTTATTCCTATAGAAAAACTACAAAGTAACGGAAACTCTAAAGCATGTATTTAAATTAAACCATTTACAGGCACTTTTTAACATGAGTCGGTCAGTCAAAAAGATGAAGCTAGTTGCCCATTCCAAAGCGTTGTAGGTTTCAATGCAGAAGAACGGGCAAGAAACTCTAGGGACACTTTTTGACATCAAAAATATAGTGAACTATAAATACGAATCGTGATCCATCATTTAAGTAATTTACCACGGTAACCATTAAATCTCCGCTGGAGTTCGCAAGTTCATGAACTTGTTTTCCGATTTCCGCGAAAATCATCTTTTTTCGTAGCTCGCTCGTAGCCGTAGCCAAAGTCTACGCGTGCTACGAGTTCCGTAGACTCAGTTTTGACAAAATTCCTGTTTACGCTACGAATAATTCGTAGTGTTTACGTTATTTTCATTAACTTATTTTACGAATGTATTCTTTTTTACAAACTGTAATTTCATCTACATATAATAAGTACATACTTAAGAATTACAGTTTCAATTCATAATATCACGCAAAAATTCGTTGTTTTGATTTTAAGTGTTTGTTTCCACTGCCGTATCGTAACAGCCATAATTTTTATTTGGTAAAAAACCATGCTTACTGAATAAATAATTATCCTCTTTTTTTGTCATTCAGAAAACAATGCCTGGCGCCTACATACATAGATTTGGATGAAAATGGAAAAATCAAGTCCTATGAAAATAGAAAAACCGTCCAATTGCGAGTCGGACTCGCACACGAAGGGTTCCGTACCACAAGATGAAAACACCGAAAAAAACACGTGTCTTGTATGAAGATCCGTTTAATTTTTAACTTTGTTTTAATTTTAATATTTGTTGTTGTAGCGGCAACGGAAATACGAGTACATATTATGTGAAAATTTCAACTGTCTAAGTAGGTACCTATTACGAATCATGAGATACGGTCCGCTGACGGACGGACAGCGGAGGCTTAGTAATAGGGTCCTGTTTATCCTTCGGGTACGGAACCCTAAAAAAGGTCTTTATAAGGTAGTGTAGGTTACCCTTTAAACAGTTATTGCCAGCTCGCAACTGTGCCGTAGTTCACAATATAAATTATTCTACGAAGCAATAAAAAAATCCATAAACTGCACAACCGCATCAATGTTTTACGGGTCATAAGTTCATAAGGTTAAAGTCCTAAGCAAGGGGTTATAAACGCCAAGAATAGGCGGAGTTTCCGACAGGCGTCGAGTAGGCGAGACACATTGCGATTTACGAGATAATTATACTCTAAGACGGATCCGTTTTAATATCCGTTCTTCATTACGGGATAATGGTTCGTTGATTTAGAAGTAATGGACTTGTTAAGTTCTATCAGCTGACAAATAAACAGGAAAAATGTGATAATTTTTGGTTTTCCACCTAGAGGCAACGTTGTTTGAAGAAAAAATTACTTGAATACTAAACAACAGTTGAGTACCTACCTACTTAGTTAAAAAAAGTGATATTTTAGGACTAAAATGATTAGACCAAAACACAATTCGCACTTCATTTCTTAATTCTGTGAGTTCATTGTATTACGTATATACCTATGTGTGTATAGGTACCTAGTTTTACAGAGATCAAGAAGAATCTATTAAAATAATGGACCCTGCAACTAAAATAACTTTTAAACACGTAAAACATAATTCATTCACGGCCTAATAGAAGTCACACATCATAAATAATACAGTTTATAAAACGGATTGTGCTCATCTGTCTCGATCACTGAAAGTTATTACACCCTGAAACGCAGCCGACATTGGGTGGGCGATACTGGCACCGCGCCCGTTGCCAAGTCTCCCTCTAGACAACATAGGACACAAAACACTGCAAAACTATGACCTAACTACCATAAAAGTAATTAAGTCACCCCTTGGTTTAGGCTAAGGGCTTCAGGCTGATTTTTAAATAGTCAGATCACATATATCTGAGTTATAAATATTGCGGTTTGACAGCTTTTGTATGGAAAATATGTCAAATTGACATAATTATTCTCCAGGTGAAGGTGACTATTGAAAAATCAGCCTAAGTCAAATAAGTGCCAAAATGTGACTATAAGGCAGAAAAGTACCTTCTATACTTAGGTTTAATATCTAACTAAAAAATATTACATAATTACTTACTTATATTCTGTAGAAATTATTGTCCTTTAAACACGTTAAAGTTGTAACGAAGTCCCAAGGAAAACCCGCGAAAGTTTCTTCCTTCATAAGGACTCACGGAGCTTAAAGACGTGTTTCGCCAAAAAGGCGCGGGAAAATTATGAAATGGAGCGATGAAGTAGTTATGACGCACTTCGTCAACCCTCCGCGGCGGTTGGCATGGCACTGGGTAGTTTTTGGCACTAAACCGACTTATCAAGCCAGTGGTTTTGCAGTTATAACACAGCTGCATCGTGATCATATTTTGTCAATAGAATTTCTATATCGAGAGTGCGTGATATAGAAAATGGGAAGCTGGCCTTTATTGTACTGACGTCATTGATGGTTATCGATAAACAACCTGTCTAATAATAATTTTAGAGTTCTTTGATTTCCAAAATTGGCCGGTACTTGGTCGAAAATCTGTCGGAAAATAATGCAGTAGGTACTAAAGTAGCGTCAGCAGCTACTCTGCCCACGCTAGTCAAAGGGGCTAACTAACGTGCCTATCGGATTTAACACGCTTTTATAAGCGTTGCATATGCGTCTATAATAGCGTCTACTGTGAATTGTCATACACTCATTGGCAAGAACAAACATAATATCCACGACACCATTTTTTTAAGTTTTTGTGGTAGGTTTTTTTCAACCAGAACTGTCCCACTACTGGGCAAAGGCATCATCATTTCAGCTCAAAGAGAAAGACGTCCAGTGTTAGGCCTCCCCCAAGCACCCAAGCACCGCCATTTCGACCGGTTCTGCATTTCCCACATCCAACAGATTCGGGAAGGTCTCACTCATACTTCCATTTAATTTTATCTGCCGCCTTCTCCAACCGATCAGTCAAGAATGTTTCCACGACATCACACCAGCGTTTCATAGGCCTGCTTCGGTAACAATACCGTCTTCAGGCATAGACTAGGTAAGTACATGGCAACAGTCATAATACATATGTAGTGAAATTCTAACTTTAGTCTGAGCCTAAACTTTCGATCCAGTTATTGTTTTTGGCTTATGTTTAACTTACCACCAGATATTGTAACATATAACAGACAAAAATAGTAAATGATCACCAAAATTAAACCCGCATCTTAATGTAAAATTATAACCAAAGTTTTAACATCTCGCTATCCTGTTTAGGCAAAATGACTCCAAATAAACTAACCCAACCTAACAATGACAGTGGTTTATTTAGATAGAAATAGTGCATTAATTTGCTCGCTAAGATTTGGTGATCATTTACTACATTTGGTGTTCGAATACAATTTAAAGTGCAGTCGTGACTAAAATAGCTAGTACTATTGTAATTTTAGACTTTATTTTTCTGGTGTCAAGTTTATATTTTTTTCACTGGCCACCAGCACTAGCCTCCAGCACTGGCCACCAGCACTAGACTCCAGCACTGGCCACCAGCACTAGACTCCAGCACTGGCCACCAGCACTAGCCTCCAGCACTGGCCACCAGCACTAGACTCCAGCACTGGCCGCAAGCACTAGCCTCCAGCACTGGCCACCAGCACTGGCCACCAGCACTAGACTCCAGCACTGGCCACCAGCACTAGCCTCCAGCACTGGCCACTAGCACTAGCCTCCAGCACTGGCCGCAAGCACTAGCCTCCAGCACTGGCCACCAGCACTAGCCTCCAGCACTAGCCTCCAGCACTGGCCACCAGCACTAGACTCCTGCACTGGCCGCAAGCACTAGCCTCCAGCACTGGCCACCAGCACTAGACTCCAGCACTGGCTGCAAGCACTAGCCTCCAGCACTGGCCACTAGCACTAGCCTCCAGCACTGGCCGCAAGCACTAGCCTCCAGCACTGGCCACCAGCACTGGCTGCAAGCACTAGCCTCCAGCACTGGCCACCAGCACTAGCCTCCAGCACTGGCCACCAGCACTAGACTCCAGCACTGGCCAACAGCACTAGCCTCCACCACTGGCCTGCAGCACTAGTCTCCAGCACTGGCCAGCACTAGCCACAGCACTTGCCGCCTGGCAACAGCACTCGCGCCAGCACTGGCCGCCAGCACTAGTCTCCAGCACTGGCCACCACTAGCCAGCAGCACTTGCCGCCAGCACTGGCCAGGCCACTGTAGATTTGTAGACGATTTTCTATTCTTTATATTTATTCCTCTAAGTAGGTACCTACCTGGTACTTATTGACAGGCCTGCACTGTCCTCCCATACCTATTATCACTATAATTCGGAAACATTGTAAAAGTCAATTATTTTTAAAAGAGTAACCGTGGAGTTTCTTGCCGGCTCTTCTCCATAGGAAGCGACACATTGGAACCGTGCACATACTTAGCTTCTGAGGTTTCATAAGTGCCCATGCAGGTTTATGTGAAATAAAATATTTTGATTTCATTTGATTGCCAATTGTTTGCTATAGGTTTTCTTCTTTTTTGTTAAAGTATTCATTAATTTTAATTTCAGTATTTAATTTCTGGATCGAAGTCCAATTAATTAATGGATCAAACGAAGGGTTCCTATTCCTTATTTCCTGATTGCACTGAAAGTAAACTGTAAAACTGATTCTATAATAAAAGATATAGCAGTAAAGATTTCAGTTTCATTTCAATCACCGTCTTTTAAATTTTTAAGCAAATTAATACGAATAAAAAATGGGCCGACTAGTCAGCGATTTTAGCCGACTAGTCGCCGACTACAAATATGGCCGACTAGTCAGCACATCACTAGATGTTACATCATTATTGTTGTTAGGTATAATAATACATTATTATAAACGAATACCAAAAAAAAAACAAGATTACCTACCTATTTAATTAAAATGAAAACGAAGTAATTCGTTATTATTGACTACTAACCACAAACAAATTATGCTTTCGTGGTATTATTGTAAGTAGTTATTATTGTTATAAATACCAACAAAAAAAAAAACAAATGCCAACCTAAGTAATTAAAATAAAAACCCTAAATCGTTTCAAGTGACTATTAACCACAAACATAATTATTTAAGCTGTCGTGGAATTATTGTAAGTAGCTGTTAAGTATAATAAAGTACCAAAAAAAAAAATAGGTAGGTAATAACAAAAATAAAAATGAAGCATCTTCATGTACGTGTCCACAAAAAAACCTGCCAATACCTATTTATTACATTACATAGGTACAGTGCGTTTTTAACAAATCTCTAGTGCCTTAAAATTAACAAAACGGACACAACCGTCAATGACGTCTGCCCTCACCACAGAACATATATACTCTAGGGAGAAGATTAACGACTTCGTACAAAAAAACTAAAGACAGTTTTGCTGCTCGCCATCTAGTGGCACCCCAGAACAACTAAAGGACGCGAATAGAGCGGGAAATTTGAAATATTTTAAAGTAAATTACTGCGTAATCGAAACTGAATTTTTCTTTCTTGTTGTGCAATAGGAATGCTTAATTATCTCAAATTAGCATTAATGACCTACGTAATAATAATATGCTAATTTGACATAACTTTTCATTTCTATTGCACAGCCAGAAAGAAAAAAGTAACTTCGTTCATTTCTTAATTCGCTCTACTAAACATTAGCAAAAAAAACTCAGGAATTATAGTAAATAACTTTATTTGTAAGTAACAGTAACCGGTGAACGTCCACACTTATAATATTGTCGTCGAATTTCCGCGTTTATTACCGACGTCATAGTCACGTTTTATGAGCCACTTTTTCGAAATAGGTACAGAAACAGAGTCACTTTCTCAAAAAACAGAAACAGAGTTACTTTCTCGAAACACACATTCAGAGTCACTATCTCAAAATATTTGGATCGCAATGAGTCGAAACAAACAAAAAAACTTACAAGACAATAGGACTTTACGGCAAATTATAACAAACAACTCCGCCATCTTCTTGTTTGGTAACGTCATCAGTCAGTAGTGGTATGATTAGCGACCTAAAACTTCATAAAGCGTAATTTTTTAGTCTCGAGTATTAGGTCCCGATTTTATTTTTAACTCTAGCCACACTTGAAATAGCCCTTGTAGGTATGTCGTTGTTTCGACGTATAGAGTCGACACCCCCTGGCCCTCACGCATCTGGCCGTGTTCGGATGAGTGATTCTTCCCCTACCTCGCCCGCAGTGAGTCCGGCCGCCCGCCCGGCCCATTCGTCCGCCGCCGTACCGCACCTTAGTATCGCACACTCGGTTGGTTATCATCATAACTGTATTAAAATATTTGTCCAAATGATGTAGTGTGAAAGACAAAGTTTGTCTAATTTAATTACCAGAAGCGATAAGAGTATATATTTTTTGATATAAGGATCAATTTGTTACTACCAAATGTGCATTAGAAATAAATTATCAATTTTTATTGTATTTATGGTTCACTATTTTGGCGATAATGGCTACACATAAAAGATAGATATATGCTGTCGCGAATATTTCCATATCCACATTATATACGTGTAACTCTAGCGGTTTTTGCAGCGCACGTCAGAATATCTCGCAGATGGCAGAACTTTTTCCTACTTACTTGACACCTATCGTTATATTTTGGACAATTCACACAATATCTTTATAAATTATAGTCTATGTGTTATTCTGATGTACAAGCTATATTATTGTAGTTTCATTAAAATCCATTCAGCCGTTTTTGCGTCAAAGAGTAACAAACATCCATACATCCAAACTTTCGCGATTATAATATTAGTAAGTATAAGGAATTAAGGATGCATGCCGTGGCAGCCTTTAATTAAGGCTATACTATAAATTGTAAGAATACAAGTGCTTTTTAGGTGTCAGCTTTGTTGGTTGTCCTTAAATAAATTACAAAACACAAAACATTAAACTAAAATATATATGCTGTATGTCAGCTAGCACACGAAAATATACCAAAAAAAAACATTAAAAACTTTACTCAGGCAGAAATAAATAAGAAAAACAAAAACGTAAACAGAACTTAAAACCTAGATTAAAGCCTCCAGGCGATAAGGGCGTGCCCGCTTACGTATGAAATGCTGCATTAAGTTCACACAGCTATAATTTGAAGTAACAAATGTTAAACTAAGACCTTTGGAGTAAAATAAATAAACAATTAATACTATTAACAATAACAAAACCATGGTCAGCAAGACAAGCAGTCACCACAAGCAGCACCCGTTTACGAGCACAACGCAAAGATCAGCCATTACCGACCTCGCAATATTTGAGGGAAGGAGGCAACCCGACACCTGACGCTACCGCAAGCAGTAACATTTAAGGGAGCATGACGAACGTTCTGCAATATATATATTTTACTTACACCTCTGCCTGGCTCTTCGGGGATTACAGGCGTGATCGTGGTGTTATGTTATGGTCACAGTGTCTAGAATAGGATACCCCGACCAAACGAGTTCGGTTAGGTTTGAACTGTAACCAACCGCGTGCGAGCCGAGCGAGCAGAACGAGCGGTGACGAGCGCGACCAGCGAGCGCTACAACCCGAACGTTGCCTACTGTACAAAAAAATGGACTGTGTGGGTGTTCGTTTGGTTGAAGAGGTTTTGAAATAAAAGTAAACATTAATTATAACGAATTTATTTTCACTAGAAACTCTGAACTAGACATTATTGCACTAAAACATTATATTAAAAATAAAGTTATCTAATCACGAAATTTCATTTAAATTTTTGGTGCGAAATAGAAAAACTCGCGGCCTTAGTAGATGGTGAGAATATTACTAAATCAAGTAATCACTAAGTCGACCTTCACAAAGACGTAATAAAGTCGCGGCGGGATTTTTTTTGCACTGGATTTTGAACTCTTGATGTTGAACCGAGCATTTAAAATCCAACAGAGTGCAGGGCGAGTGAGTTTCAGCGCATCGGAAAAGCAACACTGTTCGATTCTCAACTCACAGCCAGTCAGCCCGTCAGCCAGTGCTCGAAAAAATCCCACCGCGATTTTATTACGTCCGTTGGAACGTTGGCTAACAATAAACACTAACATTCTGAGGAATTTCATTCAAACAGTCACGATTCATGAAGCATTTATGAGATGTTATTTATTATTACATAAAAATAAACATTTTTTTAGTACAAATTACCGACCCTCTTGATTTGACTAATTTTTGACAATCGAATAAAACATAGAAGTTAATCGGTTTAACATGTCGAATGCTGCGAACGACTTTGAAATAACGCCTTGGCATCAGGGCGTTTGATACGCCCAATTTCAATTCTACAAGGTGTAAAAGAACAAACGCAAGTCCTGAAAATAGTTTGTTTATAATTTTATTGACTACTGAATCGATTTCAGTAAATTTTACTAAGGGTATTTAAAAAAAATGTATTTTGCCATACCTACCGCCGATTGAGCCAAAGAAAATTCAATCTTATTTCAAGGCAATAAGACTGAATTTTAAATGCATAAAGTAATGCTAGGATCAACACGATTTTCTTAATAATAACATTTATCATAAAAAAAATGATGGTGATGACTATGCTTTTAACTCTATACTCTAATTGGGGTGTATGAGGTCTTGCGTTAATAATTTTACACGTTGCATATAATTTTTATATTATTTCATTCTCTATGGCACCGTCTCCAAGCTACTTCCAGCAGTAACACGAATGGAACAGCCCGCACCATACAAAAAGGATCGGTAAACAGTACATAAGGATAATATTCACCAAGATGATTTAAATACAGACTAGCAGTTTTAATATCTTGGCCTTATATGTCACCATTAAGATAATTCTATCAACTCACCGTCGTTGATCAAATCTTACGTATCTGTAAGCTTGGTGCAGGGTTTTTGATGACATTTAATAATCATGTTTATATTCACTGCCTTAAAGTGCAAATACAACTAGCAGTTACATGTCTGAATCTACGTTGTACAACTTTGCACTTTATCACACATATCATAAAGTGTATTATTAAATGCTATTAGAAAAAGCTTTGCTTCACCCCTCTCGATTTGCACAGATAATTATACTGGGTCAAATTTCAATGACCAGCAAAAAATTGGAGGAGAAAAAGCTCTAACGGCGATAGATTTTTCCTTACATTTTGATATTCAACTGATTTAAAATAAAATTTAAAATATGTAATTATACATACATACTCAACCTATAATGTTCACACTGCTGGCACACAGGCCTCCTCTGAGAGGGAGTGGGCCGTAATCCACCACGCGGGCCAGTGCGGGTTGGTAGATGTCACATGTCTTCGAATTTTTGGTTCTAGGACATGCCGGTTTTCTCACGATGTTTTCCTTCACCGTTCTGAGAGCAGTGGTGATGAAATTATTTACACAAAGTTAAGCGCCTGGCTGGGTTCGAACGCACGACCTACAACTCGTATGTCGCGGTCGTTACAACTGGGCCATCAATGCCCTTAAAATAAGCCACTTAGTTCAATTAATGTGTTTGTTCATTAATTCATTATGCATGCATTCCAGCTGCATATAGTTAATATAGCACAATATTTACACATTTGCAAATGCTTGAATATATTACTTCTAACATTTGCACACCGACTTGACATTTTCTTGCACATCAAACACTTGTATTACCTGTATATCGATTCATCTTTTCTGATCGGTGAAATACACTACCTATAGTTTTTTAAACTACTCAAAAAGAAGGAGGTTATTGACAAATGTAGATTTATTTAATACTCTTCCAATAACTTTGACCAACGACGGAGCGAATATTAGCTTACAAATATAACGATTTAATAATCTACACTTAATTAATGCCACTTAAGATGACCCACGGAATGATTTCACGCAATCGCAAAAATTATAATTCGAGTTTACATTTAATATTAAACTTAATACCAAAAATTGTCCATTTAAATGTCTTATTTTACCCATTAATAGTGCTATGTTACAAAATAAGTACCGATAATTATTATTACCAAATAGTAAATTTCATATCGGTGAGACCTCCCAATTCGTTCACTATCAAAGTTGCGTATATAAAAATATCTGCTCAAATATAACACTAAAGCTGAGCTACTTAGAATAATAAATTAAAAATATATCTAGTAAATATTGGCTCATCATGTCTTTAAAACACAACTCTGTGATGCGTACAACAACTCCTACAGAATATCGCTGACTCTGTATCAATTATCATTGCTTATTTATGTGATAACACGGATTTAGAACTAAATTACCTCTACTGACGTTCTTTACAGTTATATAATATCCACTAAGTATCAAGAAGTTAGATATTATAGATCTGTACCAAAGAAATCCTTAGCTTAGGAGGACATTACACATCTTCCCATTTAAGACGTCCGCCGTATATTATTACTTCTAATTTAATTTGATATCAGGTGTGTTACTTCTGTAAGCTTGACTATAACGACATTACCATCTAAACGAGCAACAAATGTCCATCCTTGTCGCACCATGCTTAAGAGATGCAGGTGTGAGTGAAACAGAAAGCTGGTGCAGATTAGTAGAAGAAAAGCAGTCGCTCCTGGGCCGTGCCGGAGAGAAGACGCCAGCCGCGCTTGATGTTCAGGTACTGGATAATGGCGCGCACGCAGATTAAGATACCTGGAATTGTAAAAATTCAAAATTACTAAAACATCTCTAATAGGGTATTACACCCAATTTTCAAAAGTGTCTTAATTACATTCCAAAGTGCTAATAAACCACTAAATAAAAAATAACATTTTATTTAATCGATTAGTGTCATAAAAATGCATTTAAATTCTAAATTTTCAAATTACGCGCCTAATTTGACGAAAACGCTGCACGCAGCTGTCACCTTATTGCTCTGTGGGTAAGACGTCAGTTTGCTGTGTAAACAAATGCGCTGATATTTTGCATGATAATTGCTTATAATTTCAAAATAATAGGTCTTTACCTATGAAATTGCCGTTTTGTATGAAAAAATTTAAACGAATTTTTTTCATGTATTTTTTATTTGTATTAATCGAAGTAATCACCCATGCAATCAATGCATCTTTGCCATCGCAGTGGCAGTTTATTGATGCCCTTCTTAAAGAAATCAGCTGGACGGGAGGCAACAAATTCTTCAAAGGCATTTTGTACTGCCTCTCGGGTATTGAATTTTTTTCCCGCCAAGAAGTTATCCAAATTCTGGAAAAAGTAGTAGTCTGTAGGCGCAAGGTCTGGTGAGTAGGGCGGATGACGGAGAGCTTCCAACCCCAGTTCTTGCAACTTGGAGACCGTCTGCTGTGCAGTATGAGGTCGCGCGTTGTCGTGCAGGAGCAGCGGAGACGAGCGATTGACCAATGCTGGTTGGAGATGTGCCAGCTTCTCCATCATTGTGTTCAGTTCTTCACAGTACACATCTGCAGTAATGCTCACCCCGTTTGGTAAGAAGCTGTGATGAATCACACCGGCGCTAGACCACCAAACAGTGACCATCACTTTTCTAGGGGTAAGTTTTCGTTTAGGGCATTGTTTAGGTGCTGAATCAGGATCCAACCAACTTGCTGAGCGCTCGCGGTTATCAAACAGAATCCATTTTTCATCGCAGGTAACAATGCGGTTCAAAATTCCTTCATTTGTGTGTCTGTTGAGCAGTGCAAGGCACGTCTCGACGCGTACTTCGCGCTGACGATCATTGAGTTCGTGGGGCACCCATTTGTCAAGCTTTTTTACCTTGCCAATTTGACGCAAATGGACCAATATTGTTTTGACGCTAACGTCGAAAGCTGCTGCTAATTCAGCCGTAGATTGTGTATCATCAGCTTCCACAATCGCCTTTAATTCGTCATTGTCGACCAAAGTCTTCGGACGACCGCGAGGTTCATTTTTCAGGTCGAAATTTCCAGAACGGAAGCGAGCAAACCAATAACAGGTGGTGCGTTGGTTTGTAGTGTTAGCTCCGTAAACGTCGTTGATGTTGCGTGCCGCTTGTGCCGCGTTGCTGCCACGACGGTACTCATATTCCATAATTACTCGAATTTTTAACGTATCCATGATGACGAAAAAGATTGAAATGCGATGAAAATGTAACACTAATCAATAAACAAATGACTACTTTTGGAAAAAAAAATCCATGTTTTTAAAATAAAATTAATTTGAAATTAGAATTCTTACCCAAACAAAAATTATTTTGATTTGAAATGGCCAGTACTGCAAAACGGCAATTTCATAGGTAAAGACCTAATAAGTTATTATTATACTTTTAGTTTGCAATTTTTTTTGCTATTCCTAAATTACTTTTGTTACGAAATTATTAAAAGTACAAAGTTGTTCAGTTGATTAGTTTATACGGCCTTATGACGTAATAACATGGCGGCTATTATTTCATGGTGTTCAAAAACAGATTCAAAAACTTAAATCTTTCCATCGAATTTTAAAATTTATTTTGTAATTTCATGAACTAAAACTAATATTTTCCGACTGCTTTTTGCCTAATCTATCTCAATAATGTATTTTTTGTTTTATTTTTGTCGTATCGAGTAAAATACCCTATTACTTGCGTCCATCGATTCAGTTGTTGGTCTAGTGCAGGGGTCGCCAAATGACCGCGAGAACACAGCAACTTGCACTACAGAGTACGTAATTTAATAAAAATGTATCCCCCGCATTATCTTTGTTGACGTCAATTCAAAAACGGCAGGGCGAAGTAACCAGCTAACAAGCGAGAAAGAGTTCGCGGATTACGAAAGCGTTGATCGTCGCGAATAAATTTCGATCTCGACTTACTGATGAACATCTCCAGGATTTAATGTCAATAGCTTGCACCAATTTTACTCCAAACTTCAGACAGATAGTCCGAATAAAAAAAAAAACATTTTTCTCATTGATATGTAAAAAATACCTTTATTATTTCCGTAATTACATTTGTTTAATAAATGTTTTTTCTATAAAATATTGTGCGGACCGCGATGGTAATTTCATTTCTTAAAACGGACCCCGAGCGAAACTAATTGGTGACCCCTGGTCTAGTGGTTGCAAGCGCTACTTCTGAGCATGAGATCTAGTGTTCGATTCCGATGTCAGACAAAGTGTGATTGGGTTTTGTCATCAAGAATTTCTCAGTAGCAGAATGGACTCTGCAGGCTTAGCACAAGAACTGTAGACAAGCGTTTTGTCGTCGGAAGAGTAGACAAAAATGACGTTTCCGTGTAGACAGTTGACAGTTTTTCACCGAGAAATGTAGACAAGCGATTTCTATTCTACAGTAGAGTACAAATAGAATACGTCATGCTAAGCCTGCTGAATTTGTCGCCTCCTATTACATGGAACTTAGCATAGGCTCTAGCGAAATGTGGGTGCTCTGCGTTTGGCACCCCCGTGCCAAATTAAGTTGGTATTAACTGTCATGAAAAAACCCATTTTTATGACATTTACTAATGAACTTTATTTTCAGCCTAACATAACCTAACCCTTCGGGGTTACCAGGCTAGTTTAACCAATTTTCACAATCTCCCTGAGTCACGAATTCATAATTACATATAAACAATTTTTGTTCGTGTAACAAAGGTAGTGAATACATTCCTCAAATTAAAGAAGGAAGAGGTGTACAAATTGGTTGCATGCGACATAAACTTCTGACCATGGGAGAGGTGAACATAAATGATTTGGTATGGAATGATGAAAAATAAATAAAAACAAAAATGATAAATGTCACAATTTGGAATAATTTCTACACTCAATGCATGAATAAATAATCATTAATTTCAATTAGTCACCATATTAAATTTCAAATTGTTTCTCCAGTGAAATAAATAAGTCTTTTATTTTATTTTTATTACTAAATGGGCCCGCTCTATGGAAAACGATTGATGAGGTCTATGATGGATCGAGCGTGCCCAGAAAATGCCTGTTCACTCTTGTTCAAGGTACAGTCTACATTAATTTATCATTTAGAAATTCACGATAACGGCTGTGAATATTAATCCTCTGTATAAGGATTTCCCAACAAAAAAAAGAGGAATTATTGAACTGGTTGCCTGCTCTATAAAGTTACCCTAATGGTTCTTGAAAGAAGTATAGACTTTTTACTACACGTTTTGTTTATCGTAAAAGCAAACGATGGAGTATTTCAACAACATCTGTCATCGAGATCTGGCAACATCTGAGGTTATAGGTAGGTAAATACTGCAACAGGTGTTGTCAGTGACAGTTCATTGCACTTTTCTATGAAGACACATGTTAAGCAGAGGGCGTTAAGTGTCTGCTGTACTATTATAAATACATAATCACTCTATAACGTCCTCACTGCTTGGACATGTCTCCTTTCTCTGAAAGAGAGTAGACCGTTATCCAGCACGCGGGCCCAGTGCGGGTTGGTAGATGTCACATGTCTTCAAATTCTGGGTACTAAGACGTTCTTCACGATGTTTTCCTTCACCTTTGTTAGAGCAGTGGTGATGGAATAAATTACACAAAGAAATGTGCCTGCTTGGGTTCAAACCCCTGACCTATGACACGTCAGTCGGGGCCGTTACCACTGGGCCACAACTGCTCTTTAATCCTACTATCCTACTTCCTACTATTTTATAAAATTATACAGGGTGATTGGAAGATGGGTGCAAAGCTTTAAGGCGAAGATAGTACAGACAATTTAGAACCATTTAAGCCATGGTTGTCTTAGACGAAGTCTTACCAAATATTTTTAACCAAATTTTTAAGTTTTTTTTCGGAAATTCTCAAAATTTAATGTAAACTGCATAATTATGGCCAAATTGAATGATAAATGAATTCATTTTTTATTTATTTAATTAAAGTAATGTGTAAGCAATCAAGCAAAACATGTTTTAGGCTTCTGTGTCATTAGAATTTTTTTTTACAGACATTTAAAGCTCAGAAAAAATAAAAAAATTGCACAATACGTCTTTTAAACCTTATTAAAAAAAAAAAAATTTGGTAAGACTTCGTCTAAGACAACCATGGCTTAAATGGTTCTAAATTGTCTATACTATCTTCACCTTAAAGCTTTGCACCCATCTTCCAATCACCCTGTATAATAAATTAATTATTAATATTATAAATGTGAAAGTTTCAAAGTCAAAAGTCAAAGTCAAAGATCTTTATTGTGAGACAGTGGTTATAGAGTTGTTTTTGTGTTATTTTGGTGTGCATTTGCACTGCTCCACTGTGTTAGGCGTACAATAGTTTTAATAATTTGTTATCTTAGACCTAAGTTTATATGATAATATATATTAATTACAAATAGACATATTTATAAAATAGAGCTATATTTTGTATCATGTCATAAAAAAACAGTTTGGCACTAACTCATTACGAATCTGTCGGACAACAATCACATAACAATGGCTTAAGGGACTTGGATCAAATTTGGCACACAGATAGATTATAGCCTGGATTAACACATAGGATACTTTTTATCCCGGTAGAACGTTCCCGTGGTATAATTTTCGACCTTCACGCGGGCGAAGCGATAATTATTTACACACATAGATTACACATAAACATCACGCCTGAAATCCCCGAAAGAATAGGCAGAGGTGTACCTTTAATATATCCACATGTCGCCAGTTATGTTTAAGTCTTATGTAATAGAAGATAGGAGTCGAGCCTTTTGCCATAAACCGGGTACTGAGCAATTCCAGATGGAAAAACCCATGAACAGTGCCCGACCCGAACCCAGGACCTCATGCTCAGCAGTTGCTCTTGTGACCACTGGACCAACGCAGCAATATGATTACGATATATAGTAAACTAGATAATATGTCATCGATAATATTGCAACAATATATAAAGCATTATGACGTCATCCAAATATAATTGGTTACAAAAATAAAGGCCTTGGTCTGTCGAGTATAACAAATAAACCTAATGAATATCACACAAAGGTGCCAAAAAACCAGGTTAGTAGTGTTTTTTTTTTAAAAAATAAAAGGTATAAAACGTGTAACATAATTAACGCAAAACCTCTTACACCCTAATTAGAGCATTGAGTTACAAAGCATAATACAATGACCATTTTTTTTTATTTAAAGCTATCGTATCTGAATCCGTTATTATTAAGAAAAAGGTGTTGACCCTATTTAGCTCTAGCATTATTTTATGCAATTAAAATTGAGACTTATGGCCTTGAAATAAGATTTAATTTTCTTTGGCTAAATCGACGGTAGGTATGGTAAAAGCATAATTTTAGAAAAAAATCCCATATTAATATTTACTGAAATCGATTCAGTAGTCAATTATGAACAAACTTCTTTCAGGTCTTGCGTTTATTCTTTTACACCTTGTGTTGTGTTAAGTGAGGCCAAAAAGGGAGAAAAAAAAAGTAAATATTCCAAAATTAAATGCAAATATTGGGTCAATGTCTGCTATTCTAAAACAAAATTGTGAAAGCGGCAATAGGTCAAAGGTTAGGGCGCTGTCGTGTTGGCGAAAGAAAGGTCAAAAGAAACGAAAGAAAGATTTTACTTCCCAGAGTGGAAGTACTAAAGCTAAAATAAATTGAATGTAGGAAAATACGTTGAATGGATTACATTTTATCATGAACCTCATTAATTGATTATATGATTTAAGTAGGCAGCTCAATGAAGCGTAACTTTGAGTAGAACGTGCGCGAAATAAATAATATACCAAACACTAGAAAAACATTTCATAATAGTCTGAAATATATTCTACGATATGTATGAAAATACTGCCCAGTTAATCTTCATACGCAAGCAATTACGGCCAAGTATAGAATCTGATCAATGAACTACTAATAAAGTACATATGTACAGTCGGCAAAAGATATAAGTAACGAGGGTAATCGGATACAGTTGAAGTTTAGTAAGAAACCAATGGATGTTTTCGAATGAAAGAAGGATGGTCACATCGTACCAGATGACGAAACGATGGCGTCACAATATGCCATATACAGGAAAAGCTTTTATTCAGTGCGCAAACTGTAACCATGAATTCAGGATATCATTCTAGACCCCCCAGCACAGAAATTTTTCGTCTGTTTCATAGAAAAGTGCAATACCTACGCGGTCAAAATGTATGGAACAGTTGATTTTTTTTGTAATACCGACGAAAAATTTCTGCGCTGGGGGGTCAAGAATGATATGCTGAATTCATGGTTACAGTTTGCGCACTGAATAAAAACTTTTCCTGTATATGAAAAATACCCTTATTTATTAGGGTCTAAAAAACACAAGAAATATCATAAGTAGCCACAAAAAAGTTGTCTATTTATTTTTGTTTGTAACTTTTTCGAAATTATTAAGAACTATATTTTGCCACCTGCTTCACACGCATGGAGTTCGAAAATCGTCGAAATATACTACAGAGTTATAAACTAACGTGTGTGCCAAATTACATGCAAATCCGATCAGCTGTTTTTGCGTGATTGAGTAACAAACATCGAAACATACAAACTTTCACATTTATAATATTAGTTGGAGTAGGATAATAGTTTCAGAACGCACCTATTGACGATTCATTTCGCGTATGAAATGACTTGGTGTTCAAAGACTATAATTATTAACGTTTTTCTGAATACTTGTTAACTGTAATTCAATGAAATTAAAATTATTTGTTCGCTCAAACACGTTAATAACGCAATGAATGTTGTTAAACTGTCAAAATGAAAGTCATTGCTACTAATAGTGTGTAACGCAATTACTCCGCAGTTTTGCACACTCTCCATCAGCATCCCACGCGGGCTGGCAACGGCGCATTTATAGCTGTTCTTCGTGATAATTTAATGAAATACAAACAAAAGTTAAAAAAATCAGCCATGCACTAGATCGTTGGTACTTACTAGTTTTGGATGCTATTTTTTTTTTTTAGTTATTTTGGTATTTACTTCTAAAAATCGACATACCGTTAATTATTTTCTATCTGCATTACTTAGTACGATTATATGTTTTTATTAAAGAGTAAATGTGAGTGTGTGTGTGTGTGTGTGTGTGTGTGTGTGTGTGTGTGTGTTGGCTGAAAAAAAAATGTAAGTACTTTTGTTTGTATTTAATAAAATAATCACGAAAAACTACTATAAATGCGTCGTTGCCAGCCCGCGTGGAATTAACGCTCTTAAATGTACTAAATTCGGCATTTCCTTTATCAAACCCGTATAAAGTTCCAAGGTGTACTAGACTCTTATCGGTGTGCGTATTGCCCATGAATACTCAACGCGTTTTCCTTTTTCGATAGCTGAGATATGAAACAATACAGAGCAATGAACCGCCTCGCGCGTTATCTCAATGAGTTGTAGCCATGAATGCAAACAGCCATTGTCCGAGGTAACGTCGCATATATTGACCGACAAGGATGGCTATAGAGAAAGTAATTTGGTATCTATACATATTATGATATAAAGCCGGTTTTCGTGTCTGTGTGACCTTGTTGTTCTTCTTACTAAACTATGCAACGGACTTTTTTTACGTTTTTCACTAATTATTCTGCAAGGTTTATGTTAATAATACACTAGCTTCTCCCCGCGACTTCGTCTGCGTGAAATTTCTTGTTTTAACATACAATATATTTATTTAATTTATTATTTATGTACACAATAAAATACATACATAGGAGATACGGCATATTCAAACAATTGAGTACAAAGGTACTGTTTATTGCTCTTAGCGTTCTTGCTGTTTTTTTTCTTCTTTTTACTTGGCTCTTTAGGGTAGCGTTATGGTAAATAGCCTATTATAACCTTCCTCAACAATTAGGTTACCAAATGCAAAAAAAATAATAATACGGGTACCTACCTAAAAATTCTTTCAGAATCCCAGAGATTACATTACCTCCTAAAAACTTACAGACAAACAAATATTTACCTCTTTATAATATTAGTATAAATTAGAGTACGGTTGGCAACTCTAGTAGCCATCCCAGAGCCGAAGCTGAAATGTCGCGGCACCAGCAACAACGCTGCTTGACAACAGAAATAGATTTAGGGATAGTACTTTCCTTCAGTAAATAAGTAATAATTTATTTAACAGAAGACTTAGTTAGTCTAGGTAACTTCAGTGATTGTTTCAGTAAGAGATAGGTATGGCTAATACAGATGAGTAAGACGGTTTGGTGATAGTTTTCATAGCTTTAATCTTACTGCTATGAACTTTGAAAAACTTTCAACGGATCTGTCAAAAATAAATTAAGGATTATTTGTAAAGGATCCCGTCGATCTATTGTGTTTTCGTTATAATAACCAATACAGCAATTTATAGTATAATTAACAGCAGCTTTTTATTTTAAAAAAAGCTAGGAGAGACCGATATAATAACAAGGACAATTCGGCAGGATTTGTAATGTCAAACAAAATCACGCACAAGTACCGACGTAATAGTTTTGCATAACGACTGACATTTACTACCAACACGTCAATAGTGACTGCAAATAAATCACACGACGCTGTCGTGTGATTGGCTAATGGCATCAGTGGTGGCACGGTGGCCAAGGTAACATCGGGGCAAGCAAAACGGTTCCATGAACCATGAAACTTTAACGTCGATTTTCTTTGACCTACACATAAATAATATAACCCATCGATTTTTTTTAAGTTTAAAGTACTTAAGGCGTACTTTGCGCTCTTTCTGAATAATGAACGAAACTGTACCGTCACGCTCGGGTCGGTGACGCTGAATTGCGTATACTCGGTTCCAGTCGTAAATTTCATTTCTATCGTGAGGTCATATTCACACACCTTTTTTTAAGAGCACTGATGGGCGCACTTTGCGCTCTTTCTCAATAATGAACGAAACTCTACCGTCACGGTCGGGTCGGTGACGCTAAATCGCGTATTTTCGGTTCCAGTCGTAAATTTCATTTCTATCGTGACGTCATATGCACACACCCTCTTTTTTTAAGAGCATTGATGGCCTAGCCATAACGGCTAGCTCGTAGGTTCGAAGTGCTCGTAGGTACTTTACTTTGTGTATTTCATCACCACTGCTCTGATCACGGTGTAGGAAAACATCGTGAAACATCGTCCCACCAAGAACCAAAAATTTGAAGATATGTGAGATCCGCCAACCCGCACTGGTCCCACGTGGTGGGTTATGGCCGACTCTCTTTCACAGAGTAGGAAGCCTGTGTCCCAGCAATGGGAACATTATAAGCAGATTATGTTCTTCTTTTTAACAAAAAATGTTTATCTTCGAGGTGTAGGTACGGTTTATTTTACTTCATCATATTGCAGGTGATTTCAATTAATAGGTATACATTATTGTAGGTACACTATACTGGTTAAACCAGCCGTTCTGACTTCTGCTATACCAACGCTATGCATAAGTATTAAATTAATATTCTGCAATTATCTACGCAAATGTCACGACTGATATTTGCTATGCTACAATCACATTTCGCACGTTCTATATTTATTCTTCTTGCTTTTATAAGAAAAACTTTGCTGCACGCTACAATAGACTCGTATAACGTCCTGTATAATGGGTGCTTTAAAAGGAGACTTTCGCATTTAACAAAAAAAAAATCTAAATTACAGTTTCTATTCTTAGATTTGAAGAAATTGAAGACTACAAAAATCCAGCTCTGCACTTGTAAACATTCGATTAAGTTGTCCTATTTCATAAAGAAGCGTAGGTCGCCTCTCAGTTAGTACTTATTGGGTAAGTGGCGGAGCCACTATTGAGCGGGCACCGGACGTTGACACAGATTGTTAATATTAGGACTGGCAGCCTTGATTGAATTACATATTTCTATAATTTAGCTATGAAGGTCCATGACCTTTTTATTATTATACAAGACTTGCGACCCGCAGGCTAAGTCAGTTTTTTTTAAATATTGAGATTTATTTATTACTAGCTGACCCGACATACGTTGTCCTGTCTTAACTATGAATGTTATGTTGGGAGATTTTTTTTTCTTCCGTACGAACCGTCTCCTGACAATAACGAACACAACAAATAAAGAATTAGCAAAATTGGCGTGTGATGCCGTGACCAAGGGTAACAGGGATTCATTTTTATATACAGGAAATGTTTTTATTCAGTGCGCAAACTGTAACCATGAATTCAGCATATCATTCTTGACCCCCAGCGCAGAAAACACACGACATTTAAAAAAATTAAGGTGGTTTTTTAGCAATTTGAACTATTAAGGAGAATGAAATCTAAACTACCCTATAAACGTATATACCGCTGTATATTGACGTACTCCTAGTTTTTATTGGCGCGAATAAAACTTGTTTTATCTATCCTATTAGCACTGCTGGATGAACAATAAGTAGTTCTCGGTACGAATGTGTGGTACGACGTGACTAGATGAATGAATAAAAGGTGGATCCAAATTATTGGATCCACCTTTTATTCATTGAATAAAAAACCTAAGTGATTAAAGTAAGTTTTTTCCTGTAACGTGACACATGATTAATGGCCATTGTGTAACTGTTGGTATCTTTTGTAAACAGAGAAGTTATCGTTCCAATTGGAGTAAAATAAACAAATTCCTAATAAACTCAGGGTGAGTTGTTTAGGCATTTGTTTATTTTACAGTCAGTATAGCAGTCCACTGCTGGACATAGGCCTCGTTCGAATTGCGCACCAACACTTACGGGGTTATTACGTAACACACAATCGATCGCCATGCCTTTAATTTTGACAATTCAACCACTTTCATTGCGTTATATGAGGCAATGGATTGAAGAATTTCCTTCAAAACCCTCAGATTATGATTGAAACTGTGTTATGCAATTAGGATACTGGTACCTTTTACATTCAGTCTCACCTCTTTAAGATCGCCACCTTCTTTATCAATAAAATAATACATGCAGCAAAAAGTTTGTACTCCTTCTTACGAAAATTATGCGGAGGGAAGAGCATGAGATTTCGCACAGTTAAAGTTTATAATATGGCGAAGGAGTACAGAAACCTGTTCTTTTTCATTAATTATGGTCGAATTTTGACCAATGGGCGACCATTACTACTAATAAATTTGATATTCAACTTACCGAACGCCATGATAAGCCACCAGAGCCAAGAGTTCTCATGCGACGCGAGCTCAGTGGAATGCTTGACGATGAGCGTCCATTTAGCGAGAGACAGACCGAAGCCGGCCAGCGCTCCGTAGCGACTTGCCACCGTGTGGCAAAAGCACATGAGGAGCAGGAAACCGATCCAGTTGAATAGGAATGCCACTGAAAATGTTCATATATTTAAATGTTAGGAAGTGTTAATGGGCGTACTTATAACAAAAGTTAAATAAAAAAAAAAAACCCCCGATCCAAACAAAATCTCTAAAAAGTAAAAAAAAAATATTTATTGGCCTTTTAAGTTGTAGGTAATATTTTGATCAAGGCATTGTCAAGTCGGGGGACGGCTAATGAAAATGCTAGGCATTCTCTGTTTGGCGTTTTCCACAGTGAAGTTTGTTACTAATTTATCCTCATTCCTCGTCCTGATCATCATTTATCTATAACCTATTCATTGAGAACTTTTCAATGAGCCCAAAAACGATATTTCTGCAGTTTGTTGGTGAGTAACTTGGGTATCCTGGAAATTCCAGGTGATGCTCCAGCATCAGTTCAAGGTTACTTTGTTCGTCTAATATCATTGAAGTAATAGGATACCAAATTTCGATTTGATCAGACCCGTGGAAGATGCTCAAATCCCCTCATAAACCAGAAAAGAGCTGATAATCTTCAAACGGCTGAACCGATTTTGATGAAACATGTCTAAGAACACTCCCGACTAATTCACCTTTCAAACAAAAAAAAACAAATCAAAATCCGTTCGGGAGCTACGATGCTACAGACAGACAGACACACATAGACACGTCAAACTTATAACAACCCGTCGTTTTTGCGTCGGGGGTTAAAAATAATACCTAATAAGATCAAAACCTTTGTTTAGAATCCATCTGCGCCGAGAATTGCGTAATTAGAGCCTCGCCCGATTTTGCATTTGTAACATTTAAGTATTTTCTCTTTTTATGTTCTGTGTCCGATTGTATGGGATTCGGCAATGTCGCCATTTACTCGAGCTGAAAAGCTCGAAAAATTGGGGGATCTAGAAATGCATTCATATATGCATCTACGAAAATCGAGTATTAGTCAATCTTAGAAGATTAACAGAGGTTTATGTTGGCTAGTGGGTAAGCTCCTGAATTGTTTCATGTTTGAGTATTAAATCTATACAGGAACTAAACATTTTCGGGACAGGTTACACATAAAAGCGTTCATACTAAACGCCGGCCATAATACTTACGTTCCTGCTCCTGCGTTTTAAGACCGTGACTGTCTCGTAAGTTGGCGTTTTAGTATACGCCAAACTCCGCCATCTTTGGATGGCAGGCAGACAAGACGTCTATTACGCCTGAACAGGAACGGCTTGGACCTGGTGTCGGGGACCATCACGGGACACTGCCCGCTAAACAGACGTAATAGACATAACGGACAGTCCCTTATGCAGGGCTTGCAGGGAAGCTTGCAGGGCAACCGTTGCCCATGTAGTTTTCGAATGCACAGGCGTAGCCCAGATTAGGACAGAAATCCTCGAGGCACCTAGATCTTATACGGACGTTCTCAACAGACCACATGGTTAACTTCTGGAAGGAGGTGGGCTGGTGGGAATAACCACCAACGGCCGTCATGGCCCACGCACAATGATCCACTTGAATGACTAAAAAACCATAGAGCCAAACGCCAAAACCAATTTTGACACAGTACATTTGCCAATACGCCTAATAAACTATGAAAATGGACAAAAAAATATATCATAACATTACGCATGTAACCCTCGAAGGATTAGACAGAAGTGTCAAAAAAGTATCTTACCAAAAAATGATGTTAAAAACATGATATCAGTGCCAAGTAAACTGTTCTCTGGGTCCAGTTGTTCACCTGTGCCTTCTGTGGGCTCCACCGTTACAAACGCAGCAAACGTAGGGTGGTTCGGAGGGGGACCTTGCATCTGAGTGGACAAACATACAAGTCAGGCAAAGAAATAAATTCATAGATTTTTGTTGAATTAATTAAACAAAGAAAATGGGTGGAGCAAAAATCAAAACGAAAATAATTCCAAGACCTCATTTATTTTGCAAAATTGATTTTGTTTTGTGTTTGTGTGTCGTGGGCAGGGTATATTTACAATAGCCAAACGTCAGCGGCACTGCAATTCTTCAGGCTATGTCGGTTACCTTGGTTCTCCTGCGGATCTCTTAATTTTTGATGCGATCACATAGGGAAACTCCGAGCATAGCCCTTTCCATTGCCCTGTCAGATTACTGAGCCAACACAAAGAGTCACCTGATTTTCTAAATGATTATACAAAGCATTAAACAACGCACAACGGACCACCCACAAAGGACCGAATGGGAGTCTACGTGCGGAAAAGGGAGTCCCATCATCATCATCATCATCAGCAAAGCATTAAAATTAACATGTTATCTAAATGTAATGTTATACACAGACAGACTTCATATCTGTGGTACTTAGGCATTATTTATGATATAATGTATGATAATAAAAATGATTCACTATTCACTAACAAAAGCATTGTGAGTCATAGTGATAAGTAAGTGCTATTAATGTTTTTTTCTTGTAAACAATATCCAATAAGTAATGAATGAATAGTTATTTTAGTTGACAAGCACAGCTATCAGACAAATCTTTACAGCTTAGTAGATTAGATAAAGATAAGATAGGAATTTTGATGGTTAAGTAAGCTTTTGTACCTAACAATGCGAGAGAATATTAATCTCTCACTGGTTACATATTGCTTCCCAAGATTGAAATTGTTAGATTTGGCCTCACTGTGTTACTACTTCTTTTGAAGTCTATGTAAATACATGTATCTATTATGTTAAATGAGTTGGGCCAAGTAGGCGGCCATGCCAATCAGCATTAGAGAAATTTAGGTCCTCAAGAGATGCAGAACACTTTTGACACTCCAATATATGAGACAAGGTTTGGTCAGGAGAACTGTATTCATACTAAGTATTGGTGGGATCTATAATCTTCCATTTTGCTAGACTTTGCTTAGGTCATACAGAGAAGAATGAGTTCACACATCTTTTATGGGCCGACTGATAATATAATTATGATTTTCAGTCCGAGTGTGGGTGACAATACTATTTAAATATTATTGTCATGCTTTTTGGATTGTTTTTCCATATCAAGGTTTTAGTTATTTATTTTTAGTGCTGCATATAAATATAAACTCTACAAATAAATAAAATTTAAGTGTCTATTTGTAATATCGTAAGAACCACTTTTTACTAAATGCAGATTGCATATGAAAGTATTATTATTGTTTTGTTTCTCTGTTTGTTTCAGCTAATCTCTGAAATGGGTGGACTGATTTTGACGGGACTTCCACTGGCAGATAGCTGATGTTTTAAGGAATAACATAGGCAAGCTTTAGTCCTGGTAGCACATTCCTGTGGGATAATTTTCGCGCCAAAAACGCCCAGCGGGCGAAGGAAGCGCGAGAAAGAGGAAAATTAATTAATTAAAAATACTGAGTATTTTGCTTGGTATTTTCAGTTAGGGATATCATAAATTATCATCAATGAGACAGATATAAAGACACAGGACACCATTAAACAGATCATAACTTAGGCCCAAAACCAATGTTGTGTTTCATGGTACCTATTCACTAACTATTACTTCATATGAGAAAGTTTTTGTATGTTTGTTAGTTAATCACACAAATGACTGAATAGATTTAGATATTTTTTTCAATCTTACCTGATTGAATACCTGTGGCAGATCCTCCCCCTCCATCTGTTTTTCCCTTTGGACCTCCTCATATGTGGGTAGTTTAGAGTTAGCCGCCACATCATAGGGAGGTGGTGCAGAAAAATCAGCTTGTGGCGGTGGTATGTCATGCAAATTATCTACAAAGGAAATACAATAATTTCTTCTTTATTGAGCATTCCGGTTTATAATGATGTTATTGTTTATGTTAATCACATAATTATGATTGAATCACTTTTCTTCGCAGTATTCTCCTGCCATTGTTTTGATATTAAGTGAAATATGACATTTCTACTGCTTAGATTTACAGTTTGTGACAAAAATGATTAGATCCAATGGTTCAATCATGTATAAAATACATAACAAAATAACAATTTCTAAGTTCTTATGTGGTTGCATAAGTAGCTAATAAAGTGTAATTTAATTTCAGTATTGTTGGATGAGATTGTTTTATTCATAGATAGCAATCTAAAGCAAAGCTTTCAATTGTATATGAAATTCTGCCATTCAATCCAAGTCAATATTTATAAAACATATGAGGTATAAGTCAACACAATACAGGTAAATCTTGTTAGACCCATATTGTTATCGCGTACAATATGTAAATTAACAGTGCGTGTGTCGTTGCAATTAATTACTCACTTATATCGATAAATGGTGGAGGCATACTGTGGTCCACAGATGTCGGCAACATCACTCTCAACTGCGCCGCTGTGCATATGTTCACGTCACTTCGAGGGTGGCTCTGCTGCAACAAACGACTTTCACATTATCACATATTCTACGCAAGTAGTTACATAAATAAACAATAGAAAAAAAAACATTGATGTCACCAGCCCTACCATGTCCAATAAGTGATAATGCACGATTGAACTAATCCACTGTTTTTACAAAAACGGGTGTTAGATACAATATTACAATTCAAGCACAATTTAATAATGATCTTCGCATCGTTCAAGGTTTTTCCGACAATTTATCAATGCAATGCAAGCAAGATTTGGCCAGGCGCACCTCTGTTCATTCGATTGAATGACGTTTAATAATGACGTTCAATTATCCGATAAAATTAGATATTTGCCATTGGGAGTTTTTACTTAACTGAATGCATACGCAATACTCCAGTTATTGCGTATGCAATTTTCAAAAAGATAAATTTACATTACTACAGTAAGATCATAGTTTTCATACACAGTTTTTAAATACAATTCAGAATGAAGTCAACCATTTATGTTTCTAAGACATGTTTTAGAACGCACACTGCAAAAGTCAATAACATTGGTGTTGCTACTTTTCAACCCCTTTGGGGTATATAAATATATTCTGTGTTTCCCATCACATCAAAATTTTATTATGCTTGATTGACATGGTATATACAAGTTTCTGAAACTTTCAAGAGCAATAATTAGCACGTTGAAATTACCATTCAAGAATCACATTGCAAGTGTAAGCACGCGTGCGATTTCCATAAAATATTCCACACCTGCATGTTTCCAGTTGATAGCTGCAGCTGTTGTGCACAACGCGGCATATTAAGTAATTATGCGTCAACGAAGTCACTTGTTTACAAAAAAATATGTGGATAGAGAGGCAGATAGCTCTAGCTGTCAAGTTCTTGGACACGCATAAGTAGCGACATCTGAAGTGACCAAGTGGCAGTTATGTGGGAATAAAAACTGTGTCTTTCATTGTTTCTTCAATTCTTTACGCCACAGGCAATGAACTTGCGCTACGTAAATGGGAAGTTTAAAGTGTTGTTGTAGATGTAATGTGTAATTGTAAATACCATTATTGTAATTGATTCATTTTCATTTAACACAGAAAGAAGAACAAAAATCATCCAAAAATGGCAATACTTAGTAATGGGAAAATTAGGCCACATTCCGAATAGCGCTGTGAGCACTCACATCAATAATTTGCTTTCCGAGATAGAAATCACGATTATGACAGCTAAGAACTGTAATTTTTGTCTTCAATATGGAACGCTCGTGAACGCGCTAACAGTGTTCACTCAATGTTAAAAACTATTTACACGAACTTGTACAACACCACAAATTTTGTCTTCTTATTTGGTTAGTTGGCGACTCTAGCCAGAAGCACTATATTATCTAAGTTAGCTAAAGATATGATACGATTCAAAATAAAACATCACAACTGTCATTTTTGAGAGCGCTCACGGTGATACGCATGGTCGACGTTATTGCAAGATGCCGCATGTCATGACGTCATGTATGACGATTCACGGGACATCATCGCGCTCACGCCATCGCGCCATTTCGGAACGGATGTGAGCACGCTCAAATCGATATTATCTTAACTCGGAACGTAACCTAAAATATCCTGTGGCAAAGTTGACACTGTTGACAGATTGACAGAACCTATTGTCAAAATGTCAAATAATTTTGAGATTTTGTCGGTCGCGAATCGTGGATGAGAATTTATAAAATTATTTTCATGATAGGCCAATCCTCTGGTTCAACTATAATAAGATGAAGACGGCTTTGATGGTGGCTGAAAAGCCATCGTTAGCTCAGAATGTCGCTAATTTACTCAGTAATGGCAAATGCACCACCGCCAAAGGTTTGTGTCCTAACCAATTTGAGATTGTTGTAATTATTTTGTTTTCATCATTTGTTATGATGAAACTAATCATATATTCTTTTATCGACAGCAATCAACAACGCTTGTAACATACATGAATGGAATGGAACATTTAAAAACGAACCTGTTCATTACAAAATGACTTCCGTATGTGGTCATGTTATGAGTTTGGATTTTACCGGTAAATATAATAACTGGGATAAAGTGGACCCTGTGGAGTTGTTCAGTTGTCCAACGGAGAAGAAGGAAGCTATGCCCAGGTTGAGAATACCTGCACTATTGGCGCAGGAGTCGAAGTCTTGTGACTATCTCATATTGTGGCTGGATTGCGATAAAGAAGGCGAGAATATTTGTTTTGAAGTAAGTTATGAACGATGTGATTACCGGACCCACTTTTCTGACCCACTTTTTTTGTAACAGGAACATAGTAAATGAGATAAAAAATGATATATGTCATGCCATGCCATTATTATTTCGTTTGACACAGCAACTAAGCAATAAGCTGATGCGTATGTTTCTAAAAGCTTGGAGATATTGAATCTGTCCAGTCTATTCTTGAAAGAAAAATCTTTGAAGTATTTTCATGTAACTTTAGGGAATGCCCAGTCAGATGTTTGGGTGAAGGCTGGGCACTTCGTAGTGTTCTGTGTATGTCTCAATGAGCCTATCCTTTTGTCTACACTGTTCCAGTCTGATAAGGCAAAGGGCTTTGAGGTGATGTTCATAAGGTAGATGGCGCATGGTGAAAACCATCATGCTTACCTTTCTTTGAACATTATCAAGTAGTGTGATGTCTCTCTCGGTTTCATAGATAACTTTACATTACAGTCTCAGCGTAGTCTATAAGTATGTATTAGAAATATTGAAGTATTTAAAGTTGGGCCATATGTACCACGAATGTGGAACAGCTTTTCTTAACTTATATTAACGAAATATATTTTTTCCAGGTAATGGCTTGTGTACAACAATACATGAAAGGCGACATTTTATCACCCTTAGTAACTTACAGAGCAAAGTTCTCGGCTATCACTGAGAAGGACATCAAAGCAGCCATGTTGAGTCTCGGTCGACCTAATGAGAATGAATCCCGCAGTGTTGATGCTAGACAGGAACTTGATTTACGTATTGGTTGTGCATTTACTCGGTTCCAGACCAAATATTTTCAAGGTAGGTTGAAAATAAAATGCAAACTTCAAAGTTCATTTTTTTTTCATTCTTGTCATAACTAATCAAAGTAGAATTGTCTCATTGCTCTGTGTAAAATCATATTTGAAATGAGATCTTTCCTTCAAGCCATATACTGTTCAATACTGTATACAAGGTGTAACAAAATAAACGCAAGACCTGAAAGAAGTTTGTACCTGTACTCCATTTGAAATAAGATTAGAAATTTAAACAAACCTTTTTTACAGTCAGTTCAACCGATTCTGACTTCTATACGGTAGGCATAAGGATGGCATTAAAAGCTAAGAAGCAGTTACAATACCAACTGTTTACTGCAGCTGCCATTTATCATGCCACCAAAGCAATAGAAGTCAAAATCGGTAGATCGGACTGTAATAAAGATTTAGTTAAATCTCTAATCTTATTTCAAATGGAGTATAATTGACTACTGAATCGATTTCTATTCTGAATTATATATTTTGTAATACCTACCACTGATTGAGTCATTTCAAGGCTGATCTTATTTCAAGGCAGACCTTAATTCAAGGCAACAATACTCAATTTTAAATGCATAAAGTAATGCTATTGGTCTACACCTTTTTCTTAATTAATAACAGTAAGCTTTAAAAAAAACGATTTGGTCAATGTATTATGCTCTTGACTCAGTACCCTAATTGGCGTCTTATGACGTTTTGCATTAATAATGTTGCAAATCTAACTACCCAAACCACACAATACACTATTGACACAAAATTGCTAATGTTCAACCATGTGTAAAACTATTTTACTTGCATTCATTAAGTGGAAAGCAGCTATAACAACATGTACTATCCAGTTATCCATTGCTGAATTATTTTCTGGTTTGGTTCGTACTGATTTATTCTACAAAACTTATGCAAAAATTTGCAGGTAGATATGGTGATTTGGATGCTTCACTTATATCATATGGACCTTGCCAGACTCCAACACTGGGCTTCTGTGTCCAACGTCACGATGAAATACAGACATTCAAGCCTGAAACTTTCTGGGTGTTGCGCGTTACTGCCAGTACTTCTGAGGGCAGAGAATTACCCCTAGAGTGGAAAAGAATGCGGAGTTTTGAGAAGGATATTGCTAATATGTTCCTTGCTGGGATCAAAGAGATTAAGGAGGCAACGTGAGTGTTCTATGACATAATATGCAATTATTGTCCTATTCTCTCTCTGGCTCTCGTGATACTCCTAGTACAAGAGCCAGAGCTATACTGATGTTTGCGACTTGAAGTTAAAATGAATAAATTGTTTCTTATAATATATATTATAAACACAATAAAGAGCTAAATCCAAGAAATTATGGAATTCTTTTTAAGTTCCAAATGTTTTAGTATGCATGGTGCCCATAATTTAGTATCTATCGCATCAAAACATTTTCTTGGTGAAATAAACAAAATGTTGTTATTCCTTCAAACAGGGCTTTGGAATTACGTTAGTAACTTAATGAAGTTGGAATAAGTTGGTTGTTTGGTTTAAATGTCTGCCTTCCCCCAACATGTTGGGGTTGGCTTACAGTCTAACTGGATGCAGCTGAATACAAGTATTTTACACGGAGCGACTGCCTTTATGACCTCCACTACTCAGTTACTGGATAACATAATACCCTTTGGTAAGACTGGTTTTCAGACTTCTGACGAACCGTAATGACTGTCAAAGATCAACGACAGACAAATGACAGCGGGACCAACGGCTTAACCTGCTTTCCGAGGCACGGAGGGGTCTTGGTTTGTAAAGATGGTCACCCATCCACGGAGCAACCGCGGAAAACGTAGTTACCTGATCGATCGACCCGTACGGCTATTATTACTTAGCCACAAATCACAATTTTTTCAGAAATTTTTGCTAAAGTAAAATGAAAGAAAATTAAATCAACAGAGTGGTGAATATCCAAGCTAAGGAGAAAGTGAAGCCGCGTCCCGCAGCTCTAAACACGGTGGAGCTGATGCGAGTGGCTAGTGCGGGCCTCGGCATGGGACCGCATCACGCGATGCAGGTGTGTATTTTATCGACTTGTTACTGCTTAAAGGGCAATGGAGAAGGCTATGCTTGAAATTTCCCTACGTGATCGTACCAGAAATGAAAAGAGGTCCGCAGGAGAACCAATGTAACCGTAATAGCCCGAAGAATTGCTAAACTTAAGTGGCAGTGGGTAAGGCACATTGTTCGCAGAACAGATGGCCGATGAGGCTGGAAGTTTCTGGAGTGGCGACCGCGTAGCGGAAGACGTAGAGTTGGACGGCCTCCCACAAGGTGGACCGTTGACCGTGTGAAGGCCGCAAGAATCGGCTGGATACAGGAAGAACAGAATCGGTTGAAATGGCGAAGCTTGGGGAGGCCTATGTCCAGGAGTGGACGTCTTTCTGCTGAAATGATGCCTGGTGACTCTACACAAACAAGGCTTTTAATGAAGGTTACTTGGTGATTGCTTGTAAAACTAAACTAAATTGAATGATGGTCAAATAAAGGTTATAATGCAGTAGCAATCTGCATTTATTCCATTGATCGTTGAAATTTAAATGACAATTGT
This sequence comes from Antitype chi, assembly GCA_947359405.1. Classification (NCBI taxonomy): domain Eukaryota; kingdom Metazoa; phylum Arthropoda; class Insecta; order Lepidoptera; family Noctuidae; genus Antitype; species Antitype chi. Next base: position 12,474,560 of record OX375811.1, on the reverse strand, counting down.
TTGTCGTCAGATCTTCTGTAAGTTTACATTCACACGCACTTTTTAGAGTCGAGAGGTGGAAATCTAACAGTAAAACACACTTCGATTTTGGACTCGCTGAGATAAACTCTGTTGAATTCTCAATGCTCGGTTTAACACTAGAGAGTTCAAAATCCAATGTGTAAAAATTTCTGCTGCGATTTTATTACGTCCGTGTTTTTGTTGCAGCGCTCTTATTATTTCTACCGTCAGCACACAGGTGCTTATTTTAACATCAAAATGAAACTTGCTTTCAGATAGCGGAACGATTGTACACACAGGGTTATATCTCATACCCCCGTACTGAAACCACCAGCTACCCAGAAAATTACGACTTAATGTAAGTGGAATATTCATTTGAAGACGTGTTTACACGAAGAGAGCTTGTTGACCATCGATACTCATAGAAAGAATTGCCAAGCGATATTCGCCAATAAATCTTGGATGGATATTATCGCTCTCGCGTCTCGAAGGTCGAAACTCTCCTCGTGTAAACGCGTCCATAGTTTTGGTTTTAGTAACTTGAAATAGCAGTAGCGGTGGACAAGTACTAACGGCCCCGACTTACCGAGTCGTAGGCTTGTTATGTATATTATAGGCTGATTATGCTATACTGCTTGGGGAGGTCAGATAGGCAGTCGCTCCATGTAAAATACTGGTATTCAGCTGCATCCGGTAAGACTGGAAGCCGACCCCAACGTATTTAGTTGGGAAAAGGTTAGGCAGATGATGATTTTTATCTTCATATCTTTATAGAGATACAAACTCAAATTTTGTCAGTTAATTTAATGAGGAGGGTGTTCATGAATATTCAATCCACCAGTCGGCGCCACTTTGACAAGAGGTCTTTCAGTTCGAAAATGAACTTAAAATATTTGATGTCATTCGTTTCATTCTTTCGTTCACCATTAAATCTGTAGGCGCTTTGACACTTTTGACAGGTGCCCGGACCTGACGTCTCAGTGTTGCCACCTAGTGAACGCACACTTTGGCACATATCACCATCCTGTCTGGTTTTAAGACAACAGGTGTAATATTATGTCCTCTGTATGATATTTGGCACACTATAATCACGTTTATTTTCTTCCAAGGGGCACTCTCCGTCAACAACAGAGCTCCAACAAGTGGGGCGCGGAAGTACGCGCGATCATCGCCAACGGTATCAACCGCCCGAAGAAAGGACACGATGCTGGCGACCATCCGCCTATCACACCCATGAAGCCGGCTGGTAAGCTACTTAAAATAACGGGTGTACGGGCATCTACACGCCCCGATCCTTACTCGAGCCAGCCACGCGCCGCTGAGCCTGTAGCTTTAAATTCGTCCCTAAATAATATTCATTCCGATCCAGCCTGTCCCTTGCTGGGCAGCAAGGGACAGGCTCTCTTCCAACGACGCCCTAAGCCGAGGTCCGTACCCCACAGGGAGTTCACTTAGCGTGTAGTTGCTTAGTTTTCAGCTTTTAAGCCTCCAGGCTTTCAATTATTGAAGCCGCTACAGGGAAGTCTGGGTAAGCAGCCGACCACCTCCTAGGTTGACCTGTGAGTTGTCATTCCCAAAAAATAAAAAAAGGTGTCTACACACCAAAGCCTAGCTAAGTGTAGTCGGGTAAGCCGCTTCAAAATGTTGCAAGTCGGACGACTTTTGTTTAAAATAAACCAGGCGGCTAAGTGCGCGGAGTTTGGGCGTGGCATGCGTGTGAGACACATTGTAAAGACACTTAACGAAGCCTAGATTTCATGATCTTCGCGTCTTAACGAAAATTTCTTTCGTAGGTTATTTTTGTTTTGAAATTAAATTTTAAATGTTATAAATCTTAACTTTGAAGACCCCACCGTACCGTTGCATGCACCCAAAGCAGCATATTTTGCGTACGCTACATTGTGCACTAAACAGCGTATTTTAACAACAAAAATAAAACTCGTTTCTCAGCAATTATTTTAGTTTACAACTAGTAAACTAAAATAATTGCTGAGAAACGAGTTGTTCAGAATGCGTAGATTTTACACCACGGCTTGATGATGTTTTACCGTGATTTTAGGGTTCCGTTCCCAAAGGTTGCCAACGGAACCGTATTACTAAGGCTGCGACATACGTCCGTCCGTCCATCACAGGGATGTATCTTATATCCTATCTTCTACACTTGAAATTTTCGTAGAATGTGTCCGTGGCTTTTCTACATGGCTGCTATAACAACAAATAACAACCAATTAAGAATCGTTTCTTCCGGAATTCTTTGTACGATCTTAATAATGAAAGTAGTGGTAGTCCAGTGGTATCGGACCCGACTTACGAGTTTTAGGTCGTGGGTTCGAATTCAGGCATTAGGTGTGTCCCACTAGTTGGGAACGTTGTAGGCTGCTTATGCTTGATAATGGCAGTACGGTGGTACAAAACCGTTCATGCGCGACTCCGACTCGCACATTGCCCTTTTTTGCACTCTTATCATCATCATCATTATCATTTCAGCTGAAAGACGTCCACTGCTGGACATAGGCCTCCCTCAAAAGGGGGGTTTTGCCATAATCACCACGCTTGGCATGTGGGTTGGCGATCGCAGTACGGTGGTAAAATGCATAGAGAACGCTGCTGCCCATTCTCTAGTAAGTCCCGTAGTCGCCTTCTACGACATCCACGGGAAGAAATAGGATGGTGCTATTCTTTTACGTCCGGCACCATATGGATAGCATGCACTGTTATAGTATATTGTATTTAAAATTTATTACTTAGGGTTGGTTACCTACCCGCACTGGGCCCGCGTGGTGGATTACGTCTCATTTCCTCTCACAGAGAGGAGGTCGGTGTCCCAGCAGTGGGAACATTATAGGCTATACTTAGGGTTTTCAGGTCTTACTCTCATTCTGTTACAAGTCGTATAACACCACCTATATCTCTTCCCCCTAGTGGAGTCCGAGCTCGAAGGCGACGCGTGGCGCATCTACGACTACGTGACGCGTCACTTCATCGCCACCCTGTCGCGCGACTGCAAGTACCTGTCCACCATCATCACCTTCCAGATCGGCTCCGAGACCTTCAAGTACACCGGGAACACGCTCGTCGACGCCGGGTACACCGAGGTCATGCATTGGCAGGTACGGGTTAACGATATCTAAAGCTGATATCAGACGCTTCATCATCATTGCTTAGCCTTTGCCCCACTATGTTGGGGACGACTTCCAGTGGAACCAGATGCAGCTGAATACCAGTACATGGAGCGACTGCCTCTGACGTCCACAACCCAGTTACTGGGAATGTGAAACCCTTTAGTAAGACTGTATCAGACGCTTCGAACGTGACGATATTATCGTGGACGTCTGCGTCCACGTCACGGTAGTACGATAAAACAGGGAAGTAAAAGTAGTATGTGTATCACGACCGTTATAACTCGCGGTCGTGAGTTTTTAAGTCTCGCAGTAGTTTTTAAGTCGTCTTCTCATCTTTGAAATGGTCCACTTCTTTACTTCTTTCCTTTTCTAGGATACCAATCTGTCCCATTTTCCGTTTTTATGTAATAACATAACCTGTCAAAGTCAAAGTCAAAAGTCAAAGCATTTATTTCAAATAGGCACATAAAAGGCACTTTTGAACGTCAACATTTACATTAAAATAGAATTGATTCTAGTCGCCCCTTCTAAAATGTAGTTTCGTATGGAGAAGAATGGGCAAGAAACTCCACCGTTACTCTTTTAAAATGTTTCCAGTACAATATTTAACATAGTACATTCATTATATGATTATGTGTGAAAACGATGCATCCAGAATAAAATTACCATACCAAACTAGGTAAACAGAATCAAATTGAAGCAATACAGGTAAATTAATTCTGTGATAGATACATGGTGCTCACACATTTACAAATGGTGGTGCCCTGCAATCAGTGGTGGCCCAGTGGTAAAGGCCGCGACTTATGAGCTGTAGGTTTTGGGTTCAAACCCAGACAGATGCTTTACTTTATGTAAATGATTTCATCACCATTGTCCTCAAATCGGTTTAGGAAAGCAACGATCACCAGCATGTCCAACACACGAAAAATTCAAAGACATGTGACATCCGCGAACCCGCACAGGGCCTGCGTGGTGGATAATGGCCCACTGACTCTCACAGGGAAGAGGCTTGTGTCCCCAGTAGTGGGAACAGTCTAGGCTGATTATGCTGACATGACCTGCCCACTGCCATTTTAGTTTTTTAATCGTGTAGGTCACGTCTGCTTTTCGTTAGTTTTTCTTCTTAAGCTCACAATAACAGAACTAAATTGGCAAGCTCTTTTGACTATAGTAATTTTATTTTATTGTAGCCACTGAAAATCCTAGATTCAACAGTGGCTATGGTTAGAAGATTTCAAAACAGAAAATATTCCAATTTTAAACCTTTGTGATTGATGACAGGCATTCGGCAAAGACGAGTTCGTGCCGGTACTGAACGTGGATGACGTGCTGCGAGCTCACGACCATAGACTAGTGGAGTGCCAGACATCGCCGCCTGACTATCTTACTGAGTCTGAGGTAACGAATTCAAGAATTCATATATTTTATTGATCATAATGTATACAACTCCGGGCTATATTATTATGATATACTCAATGACACTTACTGAGTCTGAGGGAACAAATTTAAGAATTCATATATTTTATTGATCATAATGTATACAACTCCGGGCTATATTATTATGATATACTCAATGACACTTACTGACTGAGTCTGAGGGAACAAATTTAAGAATTCATATATTTTATTGATCATAATGTATACAACTCCGGGCTATATTATTATGTTATACTCAATGACACTTACTGACTGAGTCAGAGGGAACGAATTTAAGAGTTCATCCATTTTATTGATCCACTAGCTTTTGTCAGGGGCTTCGCCCGCGTCGAGATCGGAAATTATCCCAACGGGAACGTGCTATCGGGATAAAAAGTATCCTGTGTAATTCCAAGTTGCAAACTATCTGTGTCAAATTTCATCTAAATCCGTTCAGCCGTATTGGCGTGATTGAGTAACATTTCGGGTAAACAAACAGTTACACAAACATATTAATAAACATGTAGAGAGAAAAAAAAAGATTATATACATAATTGTGTAGCTCACAATGTTATCCACATCTTAAATACTGGGGACCCACTGTGTCGTATGTTTGGCCCATTGATCGTCTGACATACGGCAGATGTGCCAGCCCAATTCCATTTAAGCGTGGCAGCTTTCCGAGTGACATCAGTTATTTTCGTAATGGAACGGATTGTTGTATTCATAACCCTTAAATTTGACCTCAACAAAATTATAATGTGACCCAGGTTATCACCCTGATGGAGAAACACGGCATTGGTACGGACGCGTCCATTCCTGTGCACATCAATAACATCTGCCAACGTAACTACGTCACAGTGGGCAGTGGGCGACGACTGGTGCCGACTAACTTGGGCATCGTGCTGGTGCATGGATACCAGAAGGTAAGATACGAAATACTTCTTGGTGGTTCTTCCCTCGCATCAGTGTAAAAAGACACATCACATAACTGTCAACTACGCTTTCTGTACATCAAACTAAGGGCTGATTTTTCAACAGTTAAGATAAGAAGAACTTTTATCTAAGGAATAAATATATCGATTTGACAGCTTTGGTATAGAAAATATGCCAAATTGTCATATTTATTATTCAGATAAAAGATATCTGAAGGCCAATTCTCGTAATCCAAAATGTTCAAAATCCAGTCGCAGTGTCATCTCAGCGACAATGAAATGTCAAAAACTTGTCAAAATTGTATGGAAACTCGAGGTATTTTTTACAGGTTGAGACTGAGATCAGACTGTGAACGTTCTTAAAATTACGAGAATTGCCCCTCTGACTATTGAAAAATCAGCCCTTAACAACATTGCACAAAAATAATTGCTGGGAGTTTCCCAGCAATTATTTTTGTGCAATGAACAAAATAAATTTTTAAAAGTAGTTACTTTTAAAAATTTATTTTGTTATTTCATGAACTAAAATTTTCTGACTGCTTTTTGCCAATAATATATTTTTAGATTTTTTCTCATATAGAGCAAATAGCCATGGTATGTGAGGTGTTGTAATAATTGAGACACGTACAGCCAGTTCGATCGTTTATTGTGGACTGTCCGTCCGGTACAAATCGACACAACACGCACACATGCGTGTGCGCCCCTTACAATACACTACAATCCTCCACCCTTATTCTATAGTTACTGCTAATTAAATACAAAAATAAACAAACTAAACAGAGAGGCTACTTATTAATTACACAAGCTACCGTAGTAGGAAGTACTTAGAGCTAGGTGTGTAACACTAACCATGACCTAATTCTAATTAAAGGTTAATACATTTGACAGTACCTTAATGCTAGAATGAATTAAGAATTATATTTAGGTGGTTTATTTAGCCGGCATTGGCGCATCAGACGGGACCGGGTCGGCTCAAGAGTAGACGAGCGCGGCGATTGAGTTACTTCCGGTGTAGTTTGTTCCTCACAGTCTTCAAACAGTTCCTGAGCCTCATCCGTATGCTCCTCCGTGACTACCCTTGGCTCGTGTCTCTCCAAACGGCTTGGGCTGGGCCCTTCGCCTGTCACCGCTGCTTCCCCCTTGCTAGAGGGAGGACTTGATGGACTAATAAGTGAACTACGTTTCCTATGTTTAAGCTGATCGATATGTTTATGTGACTCCCTACCTATCGCATCGACCACCCTATAGTCTGTAGCACCTATCTTTTCTGCTACTTTTCCCTGCACCCACCTATCACCTCCCCTGTACTGGCGGAGCCAAATGTCTTCCCCGGGACGCAGGTCACGTGTCCCGCTTGCGCCCCCTGTCTGCTGTTGCTTTTGCTGGGCGTTCCTAACCTTAGTGCCTCTATCTGGTCTCAACGAATCCAGCTTGGTTCGCAGCTTTCGGCCGCACATTAGCAACGCCGGCGTTTCCCCTGTAGTACAGTGCTCAGTGTCACGATAATGCAATAGAAAATTGTTCAAAAATAATGTTATATCTAATTTTTCTCGGATTGCCTTTTTAATTACTCTTTTTACCGTTCTAACTGCATTTTCCGCAGCGCCATTTGACGCTGGGTGATAAGGTGCTGAAAATAAATGTTCTACTCCATTTGAGCTTAAAAATTGAGTGAACTCACTGCTTGTGAAGGGCGGGCCGTTATCAGAAACTATCTGTTTAGGTAAACCAAAACGCGCAAATACTTCACTTAACCTGTTTATAGTGTGGCCCGCCGCCGTACTCGGTACCTGACTTACTTCTATCCATTTGGTCCTAGCATCTACCATAACCAAGTAAATTCTACCGGTGATCGGTCCCAGGAAATCAAGATGAACCCGAGCCCATGGTTTATCGGGCCAGGGCCACGGACAGGGTACGTGTCGCGGTGGCGCGTCCGCTTCGGCTGTGCAAGTCCGGCACGTACGGCACAATGTCTCAATCGCTTCGTCGATGCCAGGCCACCACACGTAACTACGAGCGAATGATTTGGTCTTTACGATGCCCATATGTGCCTCGTGTAACTCTGTTAATACTTTTGACCTACAGGTCTCTGGCACTACTACTCTGTGACCCCACATAACGCACCCTAATTCTTCATATAACTCATGTTTCCGATTGTAATATGGCTTCAGCGATGTTATGATTTCATCAGACGGCCATTCGTCTCTCAGATAAGATAAAACCCGGCCCATCAAAGGATCACGGCTAGTCTGTTTCCTAATTTCCTGATAATCCATTAACATCGCATTCTGCGCAAAATGTAAGAACGTTTGTTCGGGTATCTTAGTGCATTGTTTACCTGACGAGCGCGCCGGCAAACGCGATAAGCCGTCGGCCCCGTTATCTTTCGATCTTACAAACTCAATATCGTACGTATACGCTGACAACTTAATGGCCCATCGCTGTAATCGACTCGCCGCCATTGATGGAACTCCCTGTTTAGGTCCCAAAATGGTTACCAACGGTTTATGATCGGTTCTCAACGTAAACTGCCTACCGTAAAGATATTGATGTAATTTCTCCATGCTAAATACAATTGCTAGCGCTTCCCGTTCAATTTGCGAATAATTTTTCTCAGCACAGGTGAGTGCGCGCGACACATAGATAACCGGTCGCTCGCGTAGGCCAGTGCCGCCCCCTGCGCCCGCGCCCTCCTCTTCGCCCAGCTGTGTTAGTACTCCTCCTAGACCCCGTGCGCTAGCGTCAGTCGTTAAAAACAATGGCTTATCCGGATCGTAATGAGCTAGGACGTCTGCACTCGTTAAAATGGATTTAACCCTTCTACACGCTAATTCGCACTCGTGATCCCACGTCCAAATAATACCTTTCTTCAGTAAATTATACAAAGGCGCTAAAATGGTGCTTAAGTTACAAACGAATTTAGCGTAGAAGTTAATTGTTCCTAGAAACGACCTTAACTCCGTGACATTACGAGGGGAAGGGATGTTAACTATTCCTTCTACTTTCTCCGGGTCTGCCTTGATTCCCTCTGCGGAGATAATATATCCCAAATACTTAACTTCATTTGTCATAAAGAAACACTTATTTTTCTTTAATTTCATTCCGCTGCTATGTAATCTTTCGAGTAATCTCTCTAAGATTTCTAAATGTTGTGCCATCGTCGTAGTTCCTATTATAATGTCGTCCAAAAATACTTGTACATTAGGAATATCACTAAGGAGGTTCGTCATTATCCTTTGGAAAATACCCGGACTCGATGATAGTCCATAAACCAATCTTTTATACCTAAAAAGGCCCTTTTGAGTGTTAATTACGGTCAAATTATCGGGATCATATAGCTCTATTTGATTGTACGCTTGGGACAGGTCAATTTTTGACAATACTTTGGCGCCATTTAGTTTAACCAACAGATCGTCGATGCGAGGTAAAGGATATCTATCGATCAGCAAAACAGGATTTAACGTTACCTTATAGTCCGCACAGATACGAAGTCCCCCGTCAGCCTTACGCACCGGTACTAGTGGAGTGGCCCAGTCCGCACTGTCTACCGGCTCAATGACGCCGGTGCGCAGCATTGCATCCAGCTCCTCATCGACGCGGTTCCGTAGCGCGTATGGCACGGGCCGAGCGCGGCAAAACACTGGAGTCACCCCCTCGCGCACCCGCAGCCGCGCTGCACCTCCCTTGAACCGTCCCAGTCCCTCCGTGAATAATTCTTTATACCTGGAAAGCAATGACAATAATTTTTGATTAACATAATTTCTGTTTTCCGTCTCAACCACATTTTTAAACAACGTAGGTATTTTAACTTTTAATTCGGAAAGCCATTGCCGTCCTAACAAAGATGTAGTACCCCCTTCGATAACAAAGAGTTCCAAAAATTTAGATTCCGTTCCATAACTAACAGACGGTTTAATAAGTCCTAGGGGCCTTATTTTGGCACCATTATAAAATTTGAACACCAAATTCGATTCCTCTAACTTTCTGTTATTAAAATACTTATTGTACATTTTTTTACTTATACATGACACTAACGAACCGGTATCTACTTCCATAGGTATGCTAGTTCCATCAATATTTATTGATAAGCTTACCGGCTTATAGCCATTTAAACAGAGTTAATACAGATCTTCCTCAATCTCCAACTCTTCATCCTCGGGTGATGATTCGTCGTCTCCAGACAGGTCTGCCCCGCACCTCGTGTCAGCCTGGTCCCCGGCCTCCACGTGCGCCAGCAGGCCGCCGGCGCCGCCGCCGCCGCTGCCCACGCGCCGCGCACGCGCTCCGGCCGCGCGCTCCGGGCACACCTTACGTAGGTGACCTCGTTGTCTACATTTGCCGCAGATGTAACGATTGTATTGACAATCCTCAACCCGATGATCGGAAGCTCCACAGGCGTTACAAGAATCCACTTTGTTCCCGCCACCGCCACCGCCGCCGCCGGCGTTTTGTCCCCGTGACCTTGGACCGCGCACGCCGCCTCGGGCCGTGGCACCGCGTCCGCGCCCGCGCCACTCGACCCCAGCCTGAAGTATATCGGTGCCACCGCCCCGGGTGCTTGCCGATGCGGTCTCGACCCGCTCCACGGCTGCCGCGTCTCGTTCCGCCGCTTCCATCGCACATGCGATTTTTACGGCCTTGGCATATTCTAGGTTCTCCTCCGTGAATACACGTTGCCTGATCGTCTCGCTGCTGAGTCCACATACTAGCTGATCACGCAGATTTTCTTCCAATACCGTCTTGAACTCGCAGTATCTAGCTAATTTTTTTTAATTCCGAAATATATTGAGGTATGCTCTCGCCCGCTTGCTGTCTCCTTTGTCTAAAGCGATATCTTTCCGCCATAAACGAAGGTTTGGGTTGTAAATGGTCTTTCATCACTTGTGTAACTATAGCATACGTTTTATCGCTGGGTTTCGTCGGACTTGTTAAATTACTTAATAATTCGTAAGCTTCATCGCCCATCGCCGCGACTAATGTGAGTAGCCATAGTTCTTCTTTTATTTCGTTCACTTTAAAATACATTTCAGCTCGTTCCACATACAATGTCCAATTCCCGGAACGCACACTGAATTCTAATAACTTCCCTATCGTCATGTTCACCGAAAATCACAAAGTTCAATTCCGCACGCTAATCCAATCCTCGTCGCCACTGAGGTGTTGTAATAATTGAGACACGTACAGCCAGTTCGATCGTTTATTGTGGACTGTCCGTCCGGTACAAATCGACACAACACGCACACATGCGTGTGCGCCCCTTACAATACACTACAGTATGGTCATGTCATACCATAGTAAAAGAAAGTATTAGCAAGGCATCGAGGGGTAGGGTCAGGGTGTGTCAGACTGTTCCCAAAATACTGCCATGCATGGTATCTGAAACGGACCACGTTCTACAATGCAGAACTTTTTCTCAAATTCGTTGTGATACCTGATACTTGATATTGAAAACGTGATATTTCATTTATGGCTGTACCTTTTATGGCTGTACCTTTTATTTCTCGCCACTCAGAAGCTAATTTATGTAAAACTAGCCTTTGCTAGCGGCTTTGCCCTCCTGAAGGTCGAAAATTATCCCGGGGGAACGTAATATCGGAATAGAAAGTATCCAATGTGTTAATCCAGGGCTTAATCTATCTGCGTGCCAAATTTCATCCAAATCCGCTCAGCCGTTTTTACGTGATTGAGTAACAAACGTCCAAACTTTCACATTTATAATATTATAGGAGGATATACAGGAAAAGTTTTTATTCAGTGGGCAAAATATAACCATGAATTCAGCATATCATTCTAGACCTCCCAGCGCCGAAATTTTTCGTCGGCTATACAAAAAAAAAATCTGCTGTTTCGTTGAAAAGTGCAATACCTACGCGGTCAAAAAGTATGGAACAGCTGATATCTTTTTTAAGTACGATATACCACAGAAACTAATTTATGCAATATACGTATTACCACGATCTATCAATTGTTAGAGTGCTCTAGGTGAATGGCTCCATAAACTGGATTATAATGCAACTGAGGGATTACTAACTCATCCAGAATAGTCCCGCTAGTTTCTCTACACGTAATAGATCACCCTTTTTTGCCATTTATTTCTCTTTTCGTTATATTGTTTTTAATCTGCGATTTTATAATTGGTTTTTATGTTATGCCCTGTCCCTTCACATTGAATATACAATAACAATAACTGATTATGTTTACATACCGTGTGGTGGGACCGCGGTGATCGGCTATACACGTATCCATAGTGCAGACACCAGTCTCTCACAAACTAGTGTCACATAGTTTTTAAGCTTGTATAAATTAATATGATGCTGTTGTTTGTGCAGAGTAAAAATATTAATTTGAAAAATATATCTGCTGTTTATGTGGTGTACAACGTTTTTCATAATTAACGCAAGACTCGCAAGAGTAATGAGCAGAGATCGGATATTCGGATGCATATTTACCTAAAGATAATTTTTAGCTATGTAAGTATGGAAGCGGCTTTATAAATTATTTGTGATATTTATTAAAAACCCCGGGATTCTTGGATTGCATAACTATTCAGATGTGTATTAATTTAAAATTAATGTTTAACCCGATACAAATATGTGTATGTACTGGAGGAGGGGTGGTTTGTATTAGTTAAAACAAAAAATAAACAAATTACTTACCTAAATTAAGACTTTTTCGATACAAAAGCGCATTCCATGCTAGCCAATATCTCAACTTTAGGTGAATATGCATCCGAATATCCGATATCTGGTAATGAGCTAAAAGCATAATACAATGAACAAATAAAAAAGAAGTCTAACTGTTATTATTAAGAATAACTAGTTAGTATTTAAAATTTAGTCTTATTGCCTTCATATAAGATTGAAGTTTCTTTGACTCAATCAACAGTGGTAGGTCTGGTAAAACACATGTTTATTGAAAAAAAAAACCTTTATTAAAAGTTACTGAAATCGATAAAGTAGTCAATAAGGAACCAACTACTTTCATGTCTTGCCTTTATTTTGTTACACCATGTATAAAATACTGTTCTACCTATCTTTCCAGATTGACCCCGAACTAGTCCTACCCACAATGCGCTCAGCTTTAGAAGAGCAACTGAATCTCATAGCGGTAGGTCGCGCAGACTTCCACGCGGTCCTCACCCACACCACGGAGATATTTAGAAGAAAGTTCCAGTACTTTGTGCGGTCCATCGAGGCGATGGATCAGCTTTTTGAGGTCAACTTCTCTTCGTTAAAGACGAGTGGTAAGGCGCTGTCGAGATGTGGGAAGTGTAGGCGGTATATGAGGTATATTCAGGTGAGTTTTGATAAGTTTTTGTATTTATGCTTTTCAGTTGTTCATAACATGGGTTTTTGCCCAAGACTTCGTCCGCGTGATTTTTGGATTTTCCACGTTAGTGTCACTGTAAAATCGATGCTCTGTCACCTGCACACGTGAGGACGTAATGGCTGCGTCAGCGAACGGGATTCGCGTTACTGAATTTTGGGCCAAACAAATGAAAAACCTTACTTAAATGTTTTATGTGTAATTTTTGCCATCTAAGAGAAGGAAGTAAAATCGCTATTTCTTCGTTTTTGCGTGACTGAAACATATTAACATCCAAACTTTCACATATATAATATTAGTAGGATTCAATCAATATGCGTCCTGAAAAATATCGAAACATAGAATCCAATGTTGTTATTCGGTATTTGTGCTGTTTTGTAAAATCCCTACGAATTAAAAAACTAATACCAAAAAAACTGTCATGGATTGTATTTTTTTTTTTATAAATGGTATTTCAGTTTCCTTTTTTGTAAACTGAAGCATTAAATAAAACATTTATTATTATTATTACCTCTAGGCAAAGCCCGCCCGCCTTCATTGCTCGCACTGCGACGACACTTACGGCCTGCCCCAGAACGGTACGGTCCGCATATACCGCGAGCTCAAGTGTCCACTGGATGACTTCGAGCTTCTGTCGTGGTCCTCGGGCAACAAGGGCAAGAGCTTCCCGCTGTGTCCTTACTGTTATAACCATCCGCCCTTCAGGTATGTACAGCCATAGCATAGCATAATTAACCTATAATGTTCCCACTGCTGGGACAGGCCTCCTCTGTTTGAGAGCGAGTGTAATCCACCACGCGGGCCCAGTGCGGGTTGTTAGATGTCACATGTCTTCGATTTATTGCTTTTAAGACATGCGGTGCTCTTGCGATGTTTTCCTTCAGCGTTTTATTTATTTATTTAACCATTTATGCACACACATAAAACAGACAAGAAGAAAGGAACAGAAAAATACGTACATAGGTACTGCTTATTTCTACAGAAATCTCTTCCAGCACACCTGAGATAGGAGACAAGATAACAGAGATGTAGACAACGCGTGTAATAACAGTAGAAGGGAAATCATAAATTTACAAATTAAACTCTAATATTTAAATATACACACTTAATATGAGAATATACATACATACTAACATACATACATACTTCTAATAATGCTTCTAATTCTTATTTTAATGTGGAGCAAGACATAAAGAATAGCACTATCCCATCTCTTCCCGTGGGCATCGTGAAAGGCGACTAAGAGACTTACCAGATAATGGGCAGCAGCATTCTCTATGCGGTTTACCACCATACTGAGATCGCCAAACCGCTTGCCAAGCGTGGTGATTATGGAACCCCCCCTACCCTTGGGGGGCGCCTATGTCCAGCAGTGGACGTCTTTCAGCTGTTTTGACAGCAATGTCGATAAATCTAAGTCATATTAATTTTTTTAGTTAGTAATGTACTTTCATTTGCAGGGACATGAAGAAGGGTTTCGGTTGCAACTCGTGCACGCACCCGACGTGTCCCTACGGCGTGAACTCCACGGGCGTGTCGGGCTGTGTGGAGTGCGAGTCGGGAGTGCTTGTGTTGGACCCCTCGGCACCCAAGTGGAAGCTGGCTTGTAACCGGTATGTATGACGTCACTACACACTGAATGAACACCGACTCAAAACTTTTTTTTGTTCTTCTATACCTTTGTCGCAGATGGATTGTCGAATCCGCCGAAAACGGCAAAACCAAACCCAACCAACCCACCAACCCAACCAAAACCGCAAGTTGTTATGCATAACAGCTCCGTTATAAAAATATTTTGTATTATTTTCTCTCTTTTGTGGAAATGTTTTTTTTTGTGCAACCAGTGTCTTTAGTTTTTGTAATTGGTTTTAAACCGTTTTAATTAAAGAAAGAAAGAAATACATAAATGTAAAACAACTAAACGACGTTCAGCTGGATTGTCATTGCGTTACATTTAACAAAACGCTTAGAACTTTATATTTTTTTTAAATTATAAACAATTATCATACTATATCAGCGCATTTGTTTATACAGCCAACAGCCAACTGACGTCATGACCACACAGCAATATAGCGTCCACTGCGTCCAGCGTTTTCGTGTTTTTTTGTAGTTGATTAGCACCATAAAATCTAATTGTAAATGTAAAATCTAATTGTGTCTAAGTTTTATTCGTGTATGAATAACACTTTTTGAAAACTAGACTTTAGCAAGTTTTATATGTTCGAAAACTTTTTATGTACAAGACTGTAAGATTTTGGTAAATAAATTGATTACTCACCCAACGTAATATCTAGATCGCTAAAATACTCGACACCACCACACCACACCATTAAATGGTAATTGAACTTCTAGAGTTACGTAAGGGGCCACCATGCGGCCTTATCGCTAAAAGACAAGTTTCCTTTTATTTCAGCTGTGACGTAATAATAAACGTGTTCGAGGACGCGACCCGCGTGACGGTGTGCGAGCTGGCGTGCAGTGCGTGCGGTGCGCAGCAGGTGACGGTGGAGTACCGCGCCGAGCGCACGCGCCTGCCCGCCGCCATCACCGAGATGACGGCCTGTCTGTACTGCGAGCCCACCTTTAGTGCATTGGTTAGTGTTTTTATTTGTTAAATCATTCTTTTATTTAATCTGACCCTAAAATTTTGTTTTCTTGTCCGTATTAGCCGACGGTGGCGTGTTGGGCACGTTTTAATTTGTCGGCTATACCCGACAGTGGCGGTCAAAAGGTTAAGGCCGTTTTGTCATTGTAGACTTGAACTATATCAGGGCCTGAATTCACTATGACAACTTAACGATTTCTTACTCGTAACCACGTCAATCACACACGAAATCTGCTAATATCGTATTAATAATATCGTCAAATTGTCTTGGTTTCTAAAAATAATAGTTTAAAAAACTAAAAAACACGCTTTAAAAACCAAACTAAAAAAGGAGAAAATAATGTAATTCAATTAAAAAGCGTGGGGTGCTTTTTGAGGTATTTTTATAATCAATTAATGTCAAGCACCCCACGCTTTTTAATTGAATTAAATTATTTTCTCCTTTTTAGTTTGGTTTTTAAAGCGTGTTTTTTAGTTTTTAAAATTATTTATTTTCTATTTTTTAGTTCTGCTAACTACAAAACGTGTTTTTTTTTCTCAATTTTTTTTTAAATTATTAAATTGTCATCGGTCCTCGAGAAGTTTACAAAGTTTCAATGAAATCTGACCGTTTAAAGTGGGTCAAAATCGCGCTCAAAGATTCCGTTACATACATACATACAACCCGAGCTAATAAAAGCGTGTTAAAAACAGGATATTAACGTAGTTTGAACGTAGTAACATTCCGCGGGGAATCATTATAACCATACAGAGTTGGGACTCTGTTTCAAATGGCAACTCCTTCCCCCAGGTGGAGAAGCACCGCGCGGTGGCGTCGCGCGCGCCCCTGCCCCGCGGGCGCGGCGGGCGCGCGCGCGGCAACAAGCACCGCAACAAGCAGCCCAAGGACAAGATGGCGCAGCTGGCCGCATACTTCGTGTAGCCACCGGCTGCTTCCAGGGGGAAGCACACGCCCTGCGTATGTTCGGCCGACGGACTGGCTATCTCAGAACCGAATATGAGTATCTGTATGTAACATAAGAGATACTGCTAAGTGAACGTACTGGACACTTAACCGCATTTTCAGAAAGTTTATCGTAATATTATCTGAATCACATTTACCATTTATTTTCATTGTACTAAATTAAATCCTCAGTGCGGCCATCATGTTTGTTGTGGACTATAAATACTCGTTTATAGTGATTGTTAAGGTGATTTTACGAAGCCGACCGGAATCGCAAATCACAGCTCTGATTCTGCCCAATAGCAATGACAGACCACAGCGACATAAATGGTTTCTATGTCAGTCTATAAAAACGGCAACAGGCGGCAATGTTCCCATTCTTCTTCTTAGCGTTTCGAGAGAAATCTAGTAACAGTCAGCCTAGAATTTGACTACGAGCTTGGCACTTTTATCCATCAACTCCAGTAGCGTGCAGACAACAGGACACGCTGGACAAGATATTAAGTGCCCCATTGTTTGTGGGACAGCACCGTGTTGCCATTAACAGCAGCGTTATCACAACCGCTGCGGTTTGCGGTTTCGGACGAGCACCTTTAGGGTGTGTCCAGACCTGGCGAACGCGCCGCTCGCTAGGCGCTTGCGAACTGCGCGCGTGCATTTCATATTCATACGCAGCCCCTGCGCCGTCCGCTACGCGCCGTACTCGAGCGGCGCAGGAGGTGCGCGCGTGCCGCCCGCCGTTTGCATAGTGGCCGCTTAATTCATGGCCTTTCAACTCTGGTACTATATTCTGTCTTATTTTAAAAAACGGAATCTGCCACCAACGTCTTCTGTTTTTCCTTTTAGTTTTTGTCAGTAATAAAATAGCCGATGCTGCAGCAACCGACATCTTCGGAAGCAGATTCTCAACTGAGGCTCATATTTAGTTCAAACGCGAAAGAAGCTATGTGCGCACGCGCTGCACGCGCGCCCCACTCGAGCCTTGCCGGAGTTGCACTAGAGCGGCGCACCAAACGTAGGCTGTAACCGCACGCGAGCAACACGCGCGCAGTTCGCAAGCGGCTCGCGAGCGGCGCATTCGCTAGGTCTGGACACACCATTATACTGCCGCCAGTTTGTCAAATCTTGTTTCTTATCAGCCAATCATAGACAAGCAATGGAGATCATAAGAAACCTGAAACAATGGTATTATTGTAATTTTACGATCTGAGTTGCGTTTTCCACTTTTCGGGCTTTATAAATAGAATAAGAATAAAATATTCCTACATAATAATAATGTTACATTTGAAGTCTAAACGATTTTATAACATTAAGTCAAAACTCTCTAATACTTTTGTATTAAACTAAACTAATATTTGTAAGGATATTATATATTTGATGCATTCTCCTTAATTAAGAAAAGTTAATAGTTTTACATTTCTAAATCTCTTCCTTAGGGTCTCTACGCATGTTCAGGATGCGTCAAAACGTAGAGCCTTATTATGTGCAGGTTTTTGCATGTTCCTTAATAACCTCTGGTAGCTTAAGAGATTTCTTGCATTCTTTTATTTTATGAGTACCTACCTTGCTCTTTATGTTTGAAACATAGCCTTAGCGTTTATTTTTTGGTTTGTATTTATTTGTAACATAAGTAAATAAATCAATTTAATTTAACAAGTTTGATCTTTTTGAATTTTCCAATATATACCTGTAGGTCCAGTCACCAAGAGATAATATTGTTTATTTTGCATCGGTTTCTTACAAAATGTTAACTATATCCGACGACTCTTATTAATTATGTATTTTCGTGACCGTACATAAATCGACTTTGTAGCCGTAAAACGATATATAATGGAGTTACGTTGGAATATACGGTCTCTTAGCACAGCGGTGGCCGCCATATGACGGCCGCAGTGACGGCTGTCAGGAAAATAATGCCAAAGATTTATATCGTTAGATTCGCCCTACCACGTCGAATGATAGTCGCATTTTTGTTTTGGTTTCACACCTCTGACACACACAATGACGCAGCGACTTGATTGTCATGGAAATGTTATTATTAATGTGAGCTCATTCTTCTAAGTATGGACACATTTTCACGTGACTACGGCGAGGGCAAAACTAGCGATTTAAATCTTTGGGCAGCGGAGTTTGACTTGACTGTGAAAAAAACGCTCTCTAGAAGAACACACTCAACTCTTCAGTGATCTCACAATCAGCCTATAGTGTGTCCACTGCTGGGACACAGGCCCTCTCTGTGAGAGTGACTGGGCCATAATCCACGCGGGCCCAGTGTGGGTTGCCGGATGTCACATGTCTTCGAATGCCGGTTAGCTCACGATGTTTTCTTTTACCGTTTTGAGAGCAGTGGTGATGAAATTATTTAGGTAAACTAAGTGCTTGCTTGGGTTCGAACGCACGACCTACAACTCGTAAGTCGCGGCCACCGCTGCTCAGTGACGTCATTCGCCGTACATATCTACCGCTATGTGGCGGCCATTGCGCTTTCGGGAAACCGTGGCTTTAGGATATCAAGCATCATTATCAATAAAACAAACGAAATATTGAAGTCTTCATTTTATTGTGAAGGTTGTCACCTAGTATAATGTATAGATACAGTACGACATAAGCTTACAATGTATTACTGTATTTTTCATTACATTTAATATAACACTGCTCGTATTCGTAAGAGGGCGAACAGTATCAATGATTCGTATTAAAAACTGGGACTTAACTGTCTACGTAATCGTGTATTTGGAGCGACGAAATAAACAACTCGAAAAATTCAAAAGTTTTAAATGATGGCAATACAAGAAAAGTATTGCCACTGGCAAATAAATATTTCTACTATTTGGGATTAAATTACATTGTATTGGCATTGTTGGTACAGTTGTCGTTGGTTTAGGAAAGTACAAATTAGCCTAATCTTTAAGAGAATAGAGCGATTATATTTGTGGCTGAGAGTAATTATTATTTTGTTTTATATTACAAAAATTATATTTAAAAAGTCCACAATGAAACTTAGTCACATATCTACCGCGAGTTGCTAGGTTTCAAATAAATTGTTTGATATTTGCTTATTTCGCAGCTCCATGTTCACAGTACATGATTGATATGAAGATATCAGCATGAGGATTATACTATTGATAATATTTTACGAGTGCAGCGTAGTATAGCGAGGTTAGGTATGATAAAAAAATCTATGAAGACAACGACATCAACCAACGTTGGTACCAGTCGCGCTATTCCTAATACTAGATAGTATTAAGGCGCTTTACTTTCACCAATATAAAAAACACCTTATTTGAATTTTAAGAAAGTTTAAGATGCCGTATACGAAATTTTGTCGATTTCGCTGATTTACCTACTGTAACTGTAAAAGTAGGTACGTCTGTAAAATCATTGAAGACGTACCTACTTTTACAGTTAAAATAACTACTGTATTTCAATACGTTTTAATGCAGTATTTTAACTGTAAAAGTACGTTTGTAAAATCAAGTAAATCAGCGAATCGACAAAATTTCGTATACGCCTCTTAGTTTGTATCGGATATTTGAAGCAATCCGTTGGAACGAAGTTTTTTCTGAACAGCGCGTACCTTGCTTTCGTAAATCGATGTCAATGTATAAACAATACTGTTCTATGTGCTATCCATATATTTTAAGTAAATATTAACAATATGCGTTGTTTATTTTGTAATATAAATACTTAATACTTCTTGCCAATGATAAAAATCAGGCGAATATTTCTCTACCGAATATCATGCGGTCATAAAATTAATATCACAATAACGGTAAAACGAAATGTTAAAATGCAACAGCAAAATATGTCTCCTTAGTTATTACGTGTACTTAATTTCCTCGTTTTGTAAATAATTTTCAAATAATGTGGGTTTGTGCCAATTTCTATTATATATCACAGATTAAGCCAATATGAAATACACTTTATATGAATATGTATGTACACAAGATAGAATTCGGAATATAAGGAATGAAAAGGAATAGGTACATACACTTACTATAATACGTATAATGCAGATTTATTGTTATTTATTACTCCATAAAGATATAACTGAAGGGTCTCGTAAAGTAAGAAATACGGATACCTATATTTTTTTGGTGTCAGTTTTGGTCACATGGAGAATAAAGTACCTACATAATAATTCTATAATTGTCTACGTGCAACTGCTTTAAATAATTGTTAGACATCCCATTTTTGTGACAGCGACACCCTGCACAATTTACGAAATAATTGTATCAAGCAATTTAATTTACAAAAATAGGAAAAAAATTATACTTCTCTTACATACTTAAATAGCACTGATATGCGTCGAAAACCTCACAACGTCGAATAAAATCAATTTAATGTCCATCGGACAGACTTAATGTTCGAAATTATTTTACACAAGTAATAAAAAAATGTATTTTTATAATCGATTACTTTAAATGGAATGTGCTTATTGGTTTTGTGAAGTGACAGTTGCAATTTAGTCATATATTGGTCAAACTGATTGATTCAGAAAGTATTTACAAGTTTATTTTAGTTTGAACGTCTGGTAAACCAGACGAAAATATATAACTTTCCACAAATGGGTACATTTGTGGAAAATTGTATATTTATAAAATAAGTATGTCTCCAGATATTGTCGTGGTAGTCAAACTATATTTTTTCTTTTAGTTTTCACTTTAATAAACTGCAAGTGTCACTTACGTGGTCGACAGTCACTGACTTATAATGAAGACTTACATAAAGATATTAAATTAATAGGTACAGTAACGGTTGTGCATTTTATATATAGGTATATCTCCTAACCGCTACAGTCCAGTATTTATCTAATGCGTACATTTCTAGTGACAATAGGACATCTGCACATTTAATATTTTCCCAAAAAGTCTGTTTGAGATTCATTTAATTATAGAAAATATTAAATACTCAGCCATGTGTTCATTGTTTTATATTTACTATAACTATAATATTAATTTTAATCTCACTTTGATTTCTTGATAACATAATTATTTTCTAATAGCTTTATATACTTATAGCGATTATTTACAGTACAATACCGAATACTTTCCAACGTTAATATTACCGTGTAAGCAATGCCGCCATATCTTTTGTTCCATATTTGAAATATTTTGTACAAATAAAAGGATTCCAGTTGGTTCCGTGGCCATTGCTAGTTCCTTTCACATAAAAATGCGTTCCTTTTACAAATATTAGCCATAAATTATGATTGAAAGATGATACTTCATGGGCAATTTTTTTTAGGCTTTTTCTATTCAGAAAATGGAAACGCATTTTCATGATCAGTCTATCCCTTAAGGTCTATCCTGATGAGAAAATCTTGGTGGTTATAATAATGTTCAAGTTGGTTATAATTATGTAATGAATGATCCTGTAGTTACACGGTACTTATATATTTTATAAACTTAAATCTAAAAAATGAAATTTAAAATTCGTTATTTTCACTTATAATAAATGTTGAGTTTTAAAAGAATGATCAAGAAGTTTTGAACCAGCCAATGAAAATTGAGGTTTATGTAAAACTAAGAAGCAAAAAATGCATACTAATCATAATGGTAGATTGCACAAAATTCGATTACGTTGATAATTGATCACATAAAAATAAACCTGTTTTTATAATGGAATGTATAAAAACAAATCAAGTCGTCAATACCTACTCATTGCGGCCTTATAAATAAAAAATAAACATAAAAAATATTACATAAATCGTCATAATAATATATGTTTTCTGATTGGTAAGAGTAAAATAATGCAATAACACTGCACTAAAAAGATCCGTTTGGATACCATAGAGAGGCGTAGACTTTGAAAGTACACTAACAGTAAGTTCTGAGTATTGAACAAATATATGCAAGTATTTGTACTTTCAAGTATTACCCAAGTAGGCAAGGGAACTTCCTTCATGCTACTACCACGACTAAAACCTCTAAGATTACTAAATGGTCCAAATTCAGTATGAAATGTATAAACGCTGCGATATCGGTGGCAAGATGGTATGGTGGACCCATACACGAAATCATACAATTTGTATGAGAGGCCAGTTTGATATTTATAATCAGATAAATAAACAAAGTACATTTTCATAACACCAGACTATTTAGATGGTAATATTTAAATAAAAAAGCCAACCATAATCCAAAACCGAAATATTAGTGGTAATAAAAATGTATGCATGATGTGTCGGAGAAATAAATACAATATTTTATGACGTCATTGCTACGGCTCTGTTATTGTCATAGAACGATTATAAATAATCTGATTATTTTCATTGTACCTAATTATTTTGGTCTTGGAGTATGGTCTAATTCATTATCCCTATAAGTATGTGAGAATAACGTTACAATTTTCTGTAGGTATACATAAACGTCAGAGTAAATAAGCTATGAATAGCTTATATAATATTGAGCCACTGAAGTATATAATATATTATATTTAATTTTTTCACTATTTAAAGCTCTTAGTTTTCATTCATGCGAATTCTATTATCGCATCGAATACTAATGCCCGTTGTGCCAAACGTAGATTTAACTAAGAGTTATTCAAATTGACACTGGTCACATAAACATGGATACATTACCAATATGTCCGTGCAGACACATACGAGTAATGTAACCCTAGTAACTGATAGATCAATAACTCCCGTTAAGCCACGTCCCGCGGTGGGCAACAAAATTGTTAAGATTATATTAGAAATAACAACTAGTAAACTTTTATAGAGTGACTAGAATATATTATTAAAAAACAAAAGCTTTGCTTTTGGCATTTTCGCATAGGGTTAACACATTTTATAAGAACCGCATTCCACGTGTAAATGTCCTTAACACTCACTTACGAGTTTGTATGAAGGTCACTTGAATGTAAACACTGCACTTATTAGTGTCCTATGTTCATTATATAATGGTCATAATCTTCACTATTTCATAAGATTATAGAATATGAACCAGAATAATAATTATCATCAGCCCCTAAATATACCAGCAACGAAACCTTGTATCAGCCATTAGACAAAGAGTGATTACACTATAAGTCCATTAAATGGTCCATACTTGAACTTTTTCTGCTATAACACACCAGCTGGCCTGGTCGTAGTACGAGGACACGACGTGTAGACTCTCCACGTACTTCTCGATCAGCTGATCGAGTTCACCTCGCTTGAAGACGTGGTAGTACCGGTGGTACGTGACCGCTCCGCCCTCCGAAGGTAGACTGTCAGATCCGTCACTCAATGAAGGTAACAGCGGGGCATGCGGGAAAG
This sequence comes from Antitype chi, assembly GCA_947359405.1. NCBI lineage: Eukaryota > Metazoa > Arthropoda > Insecta > Lepidoptera > Noctuidae > Antitype > Antitype chi. The sequence continues at coordinate 12,450,952 of OX375811.1, read as the reverse complement.
CACGAGGCGGCGGGATAACCGGCACAGGGGCCGTATCTTCCGATGATGAGCGTGTCTCCAATAGTTTCCTCTCCTTGGAGCATTCGCTATAAGACGGCAAGGACGCTAGGCTGGCGCAGCCGAGCGATGCCGTGCTACCAGTCTTGTCACGCCGGCTCCAGTCACTACCAGCCGATGTATCGCTCGACTCGATCGAAAAACCGGACTTTAATGGAGCTGTGCTGGCACTAGAACGTGAAGTTATTGATTCAGGACTTATTTCCATTTTGTCCAAATCACTGGAATCCGTAGATTGTCCGACTTTTAGAGAGGATCTCTTGTCGGTACTCGTACATAATGAATCTACACTAATTTCGGACTCTAAAGAGTATCCAGTTTCGAGCGATTGGCTTGTATCGTATGAAGCACCAGAGTCGATGGTAATTTCGGGATTACCATTACTTGACGAAATTGCACTATCGTCATCTGGGTTTTTGGCGTCTATGTCCGGTAATTTTTCAGTTGTAGGAACTGGTTTTGCTGTATATTGGATATTGGCACAATTATTGAGGTATATATCCTCTTCACTTGAAACTTTCATCGATTTCTTCAGTTCTCTATATTTGTTAATAATTGGATCGACGTCCTTTGACCTCTTCTTGCTTTTCGTCTTTGACATACATTTAGGGAATAGCTTACTTATATCAGTTTCTTGTACTTCGTTTAAAGATGCTATGTATTTGTGTCTTTCTTGGAGTTCTGCACTTAGCTTATTAAGGCCTTGCATTTCTGTGCTTATTTTATGAATATAGGGATCCTCCAAGTGTTGTAAACTATCTGATAACTCATCTAAAATTTTCTGTGTGTTTCTATCTTCTTCTTCTCGCTTTAACCTCAATGATATACTCTTTTCGCTACTGCTGCTGCTTGGCAAGTCAAAGTCTTCTTCATTGATTCGCTTTGAGTATTGATCTATTTCTTGCAGTAATTTTTCGCTAAGTTTTTCTGCGAATTCAGTCAAATGTTGACTTCGATCTTGTTGATCCGGCCATTCTTCTTCAGTAACTATCATGTCTGACTTGCACGTCACAAGTGGCTCGTTAGCTTGTATTCTGTTAAAGCTTTCAGATTTTGAAATAGATTTATCTGAATCTGTGCTGGATATTGAAATCGAATCGTAGGGTAACCTAGTTGGGCTCTTGTGGGTTTTACTGAGGTTTTCGTCCAGTGACCGCCCTTCGGGCCTGTTAGGAGATAGCCTGTTTAAGCTCCAAGTAGAATTACTGGTACTACCTAGCTTTGGCGAGCGGTCTTTGGATCTTCTTCCAGGTGAAAGTCTTTCCAAACTGGAAGAGCTTCCACTAGAGCTGGTGTGGGATTGGGATCTTGATTCTAATATCCTTAAATCTCCAGGTGATAGTTTATTTAGGCTCCAGTTACTACTACTGCTGCTGCTAGAAGTTCCTTGTACGATGGCCATAGCGTCAGCACTTTCTAGTTTTTCTAGATGTTTTCTTTTTGATCTAGGGCTACTTTGAATAACAGTTTCGCAGGTTTCATCTAGAGAATGTGCAACTTCAGCTGCAGCCTCGATCAGACTTTTAGGCACAATCGTTGGCAGAAGAGGAGTTTTTTCTGACGTCGATTCATCCTTTTCTTCGGTTTCTTTTTTGTCAGCATCCTTTTTTCCTTTTTTCACCTCTGGTGTTGTCGGATTTGTTAGATCTGCAACAATTACACAGAAATTAAGTACCTACTTGTATTTACAACCACATCATCCTTATATTATGATAAGAGATCAAACATAATAAAATTATTGTTTTTATTTATTTAACGTTTATGTAACAGACAAGAAGATTAGAACAGAAAAATAGGTACAGAGGTGATGCTTATTTCTAAAGAAATCTCTTCCAGGATACCTGCGATAGGAGAGAAGATAAAGAGATGTAGAGAGCGTGTGTAAGGGTAAAAGGGAAAATAAACTACAACCACGAAATCGATATAATATACACGTACCTTTTTCAGCAGCTATTTTTCGTAGTTCTTCTGGCACGACGCTTATGACGCTATCAACTGAATCTGGCGACGAAACACCACTAGAGTCACTATCCATGTCATCTGTGGCAGGATTGAACAATTCCAGAGACATGAGTGTTGGCCGACTCTTCACTATTGGCTCGGCATTTCTCGTTCCCCGAACTATTGGGAAGGGAGGTCTTCTACTTATACTGCCAGATGGCATGCCCTTGTTCAACAGTTCTTTAATCTGTCGTATCCTTTCCTTTCGCTTCCGATCGGCCGATCTAGAATCTAATGTGTCTGTTGTTGGTTTATTTGATAATTCTTTTGGCTTGAATTGCGGTATTTCAGGTAGCTCTGCCACAGTTTGTAATGTTATTTTTGGATAGGGCTTTACATCTTGCAATACAACACGGGGTTGGTATTGGTTAGTTTCAGCTGTTAATTTGTGTATTTCTTCAATGTCTTTATTTATTTCTGCGAGTAATTCTTTAGTTACGTCGCTCGTTGAAGGTTCTTCTTCTTCTTCTTTTATAGGTGGTATAGGATCTACCTCTTCGAATACGTCAATAGATATATTGCTATTAAGGATTGGTAAAGGTTCAGGATTAATAATTATTGTTGTTGTATCATCAGATTCAGATTTAGGCGGAGAGTTAGGCTGACTTTTAGATTGAGGCTTTAATGGAACTGTGGCTACTGAAGTGGTTGTCGTGTAGTTTTTCAAACTATATTGAGCTACTAAAATCTTATTCACAGTTGTTGGTGCTGTAACCGAGTTTGGCGAGACTGGTGGTCTTATCAAAGGAAAAGCTTGTTTGATCCTTGGAGACGGCAATCCTGGTGAACTCTTCATTCTAGGTGAGGTGGGAACGGAAGATACTTTTAGTCTGGGTGAAGTAGGTCCGGGCGACAAAGGTGTTGGCGAAAGAGGATCGCTCGAGCCATCAGCTTTTGGAACGAATATCACAGATGCGAAACTGTCTTCGGAGTCAACACTAGTATCACTTTGAAGGCTACTGTCTTTTGAAGAGTCTGACCCATCCTCCTTGGAATGTCTCCTTTCAACATAACTTTTATCACTTCCGGTATTATTGTCGCTCGGCGTAGTAGGAACTTCTGGTGCTGGTCCGTGACTCTTCCAACCCTGGAGCATTCTCACGAACACGGTTACTTTATCTATATTCGTTGTAGACGTTTTGAACTTACTAGTGAGGCCGTTTTTCAGTGATTGAAACTTCTTGCCAGTGGTTGCTGAGGTGGAAAATATTGAGTCGCGAATAGAGTCTAAAACTCCTGGTCTGCGATAAAGGTACTCTTCGTTTAGTGAAGCTTGTTTCTGTATATTTTTTCTTAACCTTTCCTTTTCCCTTAACCGCTCAACGGACATTAATTCCTCGTTAAGAGAAGTTTGCTTAAATACGCCAGGTTTTTTACTTGGCTGTAACCTAGGGGTGTGTATTTTGAAATTGGGCATTTCTTCAACCATGCTCTTCATATCCGTGGGTTTATCTAGATCCTCTTCTGCGTCATCCTCGTTTATCGATTTCTTTTGTTTAACAAGTCGGGGCTTCTTTCGAGGTTCATTAATTTCTGGTATTGGAGCTGCTGGTGGCGGTGGTTCAGTCTCTTCACCGCCCAGACTGGGTAAACTAGATCGTGATCGAACTAATGCACGCCTTTCAATGTCAGCAATGTCTGTTAAACTTCGCGATTTTATTGTTGAAGCGTCCGAAGCTTGTGTTATTAATCTAGGAGGAAGTGCTTCATCTAGGCGTCTTAGTTCTATGGGTAGATCAGCGGCGGGGGGCTCAGGGCGTAGACATGGTCGTTGTGGCACCCGTGCACCGATACTCCACGATGGGAGGAATGACCTCCTCCCCGCTAGCCGCTGTAGAGCTCTTCTCACAAACGAGTAGCAGGTTTCGTTGGGTGACGAAAGGGATGACGATCCTGGAGAACCATCTCGGCTTTTCCAGTGTTCAGCATTGCTGCAAAAGGCAAAAAAAATCTTAGTTACCGAAGAAATAAATATGTTAACAGTTCATATTATTGAAGTCATTGTAACACTTACTGGTCATGGTCGACTGAAAGGAATCTTGGAGCTGGCGTTGGTGGGCATAGTGTGACTGGTCGGTGCCAAGGGATCAATACATCCTGAAAAAAAAACATTAATTCACTACCATAAGATAACAAATTAACTAACTAGCAAATTGTTCTAATATTGTTGGTTCTCTGCAAAAGTAGCTTTTAGCCGTTTACCTGTGAATGAAAGTTGCGTCCCTCATGCTCCATGGCCCATACTGTGAGGAGTAGCCTGCCACCTATCCTGGTGACTCGAGCCAGTTCCCGCAACGCCATCGCCCGTCGCTCCACTGTGGCGAAGTGGTGGACCACGGCGATCGACAGCACTGCGTCGAACGATTCATCGCGGAACGGCAGGCATAGGTTGTCGCATGCAACCACCTGAAGAGTTGAGGAGGAATGTGTAAAGATTAATTTTGATTGGCGTAAGACTCGCCTCACTTATCCCTTGTTTAACTAGCCCAGTTTGTAGGCTCGTATGAAACCTGGACAAGACTGGCTAGCGATTGGTTAGGTTTTTAGGGTGTGTAGTCAAATTGGATGACTTGCACAACCTCTGGCACGGAAGAGGCTGGAGAGTATCCGGGAGCTAAATTGTGAGTGATTTTGGTGGGCTGTTCAACTGTACAATGATTCGAGTCAAGTCTACCTGCGATGGACAGGGATGCCTTAATGCAGTATGATTCAGGCCATGAGCTATTTAACATCAACTGACCTCATTATTGTGATGTCGCGCTTGCGCAGTTAGCCGGGTACACCGGTCTCCTCCTACTGTGTACACGGACGGATTTACGCTCAGGTATTTGCCGTTGCCGCAACCTGAGGACAAAAAATTATAGCTAATATTAATTTTATTATTTGATATTGAGCGTAGTAGCGTAAGGATCTAGACCCTTACGCTACTACGCTCAGGCCAGTGCCAGTACTGGCCCGTGGTAGCCATGGTAACTGCATCAATAGATTAGAGGCAAGGCAATTGTTTGCTTTTGGGATTTATTGGCCTACATTCTACCAAAACTGGTAGGGATGGTTTTTAAATTTTTGTATTTTTTGCTCGTACTCAGTAAAGTAGTGGTGGCCCAGTGGTATCGGCCCCGGCTTACGAATTGCAGGTCAAAGGTTCTCGAAACCTGACAGGCACTTTGTGTAATCCGTGCGAGCAGAAGTTTTAATAAGCTGTCTTTTGAACATGATTTGGAATATATTCAATACCAGTGTTTCTCGGCTTAAGCAGATGTTGGTGGAAAGCTTCTATAAGGAAAGTAATTGTTTGCTCTGTATGTTTTTTTTTTTTTTTTTGTTTTAGTTTGTATTAGTGAAGCGTGTATTATTTATTCCTAAGTTAAGTCATAATTAGTTATTTTGTACCTACCGGCCTTTTTTGTTGTTGTTTAAGTTAAGTGTTTATCAGTGGAAACTTGTAAATGGCCTTCAGCTTCATATTGTTTAATAACATTGTTTATGTTAGCTGTAAGTTTCCCGAATAAAATAAAATAAAATAAAACGTCACCGTTTTATCATCATCAGAAATCATATTGAGGCATTGCATGTCTTAGAGTAAAATAATCGATGGCATGTGATTTGTACCAACCCGCACTGAGCCCGCGTGGTGGATTATGGCCCACTCCTTCTCACAGAGAGGAGGCCTGTGTCCCAGCAGTGGGAATATTATAGGCTGATAATGCTATGCTTATAGTTTCTACTAACTTAGGTTAACATTCGTTATTATGTTATTTCGTTATGTTGTGCACACAATCAAAAGATTTTATGCACAACGTGTCGTAAACAGGATACCGTCTTTTTTTGCGTTGGAAATCATCAAACAACTTCTCCCGCTCTGGGTGGAGCAGGAGGGTGTGTTAGACTTTTACTGACTAAAACCCACCCGTGTTCCCTCAGTTGCCTGTGTGCCAGGGGCCGCAGTATCTCTTTCGAACAACCCACACCCCTGGCAGGCATCGGCCCTTGCGGACCCCACCAGTTGGTGCTGACATCTCTTTGAGGCGCGCGTGGAACACAACGCGCCGTCGACCCGGGCGTGGTCTTTAGTCTTTACCGGACAGCGAGCTACCCATTACTCGCCGTCCGCAAGCCCGCGCCTACGGTAGCCGGGAATCAGCCTGGGATTCCCGATGCCCAGGGCGTCTCCTGCGGCGACTAAGGCCGTGAGGGCGCATATACTGCTTCTCCCTCACGTGCGCCGCCTCCCTCTTTGCGATCATTACTGCTTCGCAAAAGGAGGTGACGGCTACCCATGCACTCTCACTCCGTACCATGGGCTGGACCAGGGCCGGACGCGAGAGGTGGCGAGCAACATATAAACGTGTTTCTGGAACAGTGTCGCGCAACTTTGATTCCCGTGAATTGGAGCTTATGTATATTCTGTGGGCTATGTTGACTACCTTGACTTTTCTGCTCTTATCCATGCTAATATTATGTATGAATGCAAAAGCAACTTGTGTCTGTTTATCTGTTTGTATCCTTTTCACACCTGCTGAAAGGATTTTGATGAAATTTGGCACATCACCGGGGTTACTATAGGTTACATTTTTATCCAGCTAATAAATTCCCATGTTATAATAAATAAATAAAATGTTTATTTGTACACATAGAAAAATATAAATAAGTAAACAACGAACAAGGAAACATTATACAATAGAGTCACATTAAAGGGCAAACTGTTGAATCCTAAACTAGGCCAAAAGCCTGTGTTTTAGGAGTCAAAATAATAATATCCGACTTCCACGCAGGCGAAGCTGCTGGAAAAAGCCAGTGTTGTAATAAGTTATATATACTGACCGACATCACACACAAGGGCGCCGGGCTCGAGCTCCGAAAGGAAGGCCTGCACCCCAGGCGCGGGCGCTCGCGAGCTCTCGTCGCAGTCGTCGCCCGCTTGCTCATAGACGTCGTGCACATACGCGCGCTCGAGGGCAGCGCCCCGCGCCGCGGACTCACCCGCGCCCTCCGCGACCGCGCCCGCGCCCCCATCCGCCATCACCGCACCGCCATTGCACCACGCTGGAAAGTTAGGAGTATCTGGTTAATAATTTAATATCACTTTATTATAAAACGAAGTTCCCCGCCGCGTCTTTCTGTCTGTCCGCGATAAACTAAAAAAATACTGAACGGATTTTCATACGATTTTCATAAATAGACAGAGTGATTCATGAGGAAGGTTTAGGTGTATAGTTTGTTAAGATTTTGTGTAAATTAGTTGAAATATCATGATAATTTTTGAAAATGTCAATGAATATCTTAGGAGTTATCGTAAAATTAAAAATAACACGCGCGAAAACAACTTCAAGCGCGGGACTCACACAAAACAACATGCTGTACTTCCCGTGCAAAACCGGGCCGTGTCGCTTGTTTTAATAAAATCATAGGTCCCAATCAAAAGTGGTCTAAGAATTATTACGGGAAACGAACGAACGTGTATTTGATACCAACTCTTGTTAATGCTGTACCAAAAAAGACAATCGGAAATTACAGATAGTAGAGAACGTAGAACGTAGAACTAATAATGTTCACCAACAAAAGAACTCTTGGGCCCCACAGGCTTCCAAAACATATCAACACAAAAGACCAAGTCAAGTACTTGGGGGTGATCCTTGACAGCAAACTGCTCTGGAATAAGCATCTTGACTACAAACTTAATAAAAGCATTACACTCTACCAATGTCAAAAAATATTTGGGAAAACATGGGGGCTTTCTCCGAAGATCACTCTGTGGTTATACAAATCGGTAATCAGGCCAGGGCTTATGGCGCTCTGGTTCGGTGGACGAGGACCGAACTCTGGACCACCATTACGAGACTACAACGCTTCCAGCGACTGGCCTGTTCAGCTACCACTGGCTGCATGAGAACCACCCAAACAGTAGCCATGGAGATAGCCCTTCAACTAACTCCCCTTGACCTGTACATACAGCAGGAGGCGGCGCCAGCTGCCATCAGGCTAATGCATCTGGGCAAATGGGGCAAGAACCTTACCGGTCCACACGCTAACATCCTGGACCGGGCGATTGAGTACCAGCCTCTCATCGCTGCCCCATATGATAGAACACCAAACCAACCTATGTTCTACAAAAACTATATTATACAAATAGTACAGGAAGAAAGGGATCAGTCAGGAGCCAACGAAGTGCGCATCTACAAAGACAGCTCAAAAACACATGACGGTTCAGGTGCTGGCGTACACTCCCTTGACCTCAACTTCAACTTTTACATACCGCTAGGCGTACACAGTTCGATCTTTCAATGTGAATGTGTTGCGTTAACACAAGCCGCAGCAGCAGTAAAGCGCTTAGGCATCCGGAACAACGGCATTAAATTCCTATCCGACAGCCTATCTGCGCTCAAAGCTTTAGAAAACAAACAATTTACAACAAACTAATTTTTGAGTGCCTTCTAGCGTCCTGGAGAGTTTATCTATGTCCAATCGTATTACCCTCCAGTAGATCAAAGGGTTCAGTAGATCTTTAGGCAATGATACCGCTGATCTTGCGAAGAGAGGCTCTGATATGAAAGTGCTAGGCCCATACCCACTTCTCCCTCTGCCTTTCTCACAATTTCGTGCGTGGATTCGCCAAAGGTCGACCGAACTCCATAACTACAGATGGTCACGAGCAACAGACTGTAGACAGTCAAAATTGGCTTTACCAATTGTACAGCCGTGATTAACCAAAAAACTTCTCAGCCTGAGTAGAAATAACCTTAGAATAATAATAGGAACAATTACGGGCCATAACCCTCTTAATAATCTAATCTAATCTTTTTAACATAGGCGCCACAGACAGCCCGCTTTGCAGGGGCTGCCTTGACGCCGAGGAATCAGCCGCCTACGTCATCCTAGAATGCGAGGCCGTTGTTCCTCACCGTGAAGAAATCCTCGGAACAGTGAGGTCGCTCCGCGAAGCCTGTGAAGCTCCCAGGAAGCTTCTGTGCTTTTGGGCGGAGCTAGGCTGGCTCTGTTAGCCAGTATCCCCAGGCACAACGGACCGAATGGGAGTCTAAGTGCGGAAAAGGGAGTCATATCATCATCATCATCATCATACAGGCAGTAATTATAAATAAAAACACATAAAGTGTTTGATGGTCTTTGAATTATTGTAGGATATTTAGTTACCTACTAAGATAAAGAAGACAAACTTATTGAGAGCTTTGTGATGTTTCCGTTTCATTTAGTTATTAATTAAAAGTGGTGGGCGACTAAGGGATAGCTACAGTAGATACGATGAAGGTAAAAATATACCTGGAGATGGTCTGAAGGTTAAGAAAATGAAACATCTGAGCCATTACTTCACAAGCATCTTCCCAGAATCGGTTGAGAGTCAGTCGATACAATAGGTAAATTGATATTCGAGAAACCGTAATTTTTATTTTTGTCACAAAGGCTCACATAGGTATAAACACATAAAGACAAGATCATTCTGGTCTCTATGTGTTAGGTGTAAAATGAAGTGAGAGACTGGCGTCCATACTAGGATACCCTGTGACCCAGATCCACAGCCTCTCACCCTGAATTTAATCAACCTAACGTCATAACAATGGTTGATTTTAAACTCTAGAAAAGTGGTAAGCAGTTACTTTATGAAATCATGGTTTTCCGCTTAGTGATTTATGTAGAACTTTAATTAAAATTATAATATCCTACAAAACACAAACTAATCATCGTACACCGTTTCTCAATTCGTCCACCTCAGTGTCGAAGACCTTACTTTTCAAAAGCGTCGAAACACAGAACCTTTTTACGGCGACAACAAAGAATATCTATGACGATACTGCTGCATTTTTTATCTGTGGCAATATCTTTTTCTATTGATCCTCTATTCTAATTTTAAACGACACAGTTCGCGTGGATTCGTCGCGGCTGTCGTCATTTGTTCATGATTTTTTAATGAAATCAATATATTTGTGTTGCATCGGCCCATCGGCTCCGCTCGATAGTGCCACGAGGACGCTTTGCATGTACTTAATAATAGAAATAATAACATAATTGTCGTAGCAATAGAACATGGACGTCATTGTGACGCAGTGCCTATTGCAGCTGCCTTTCACATAGACGTTTTGTTTCTTGAATAATGTAGTTTTAAGTTTATCAAAATGAATTGTGAAATATAGGAATTTGGTTTATGCGAGGCATATAATTTTAGGTAAAAAAAATTATGGGTGTCTTGCTACGCCTGGACCACGAAGTGCTTGGTTTGAGACACTTACGTGGATAGCCAAGAACAAAAATCTATCTGCCTAGCTTTTTCACAACTATGTTGCTGAGCACCAGCAGCGTCAGCTGAGTACCAGTATTTTATATGGAGCGACTGCCTATCTGACCTCCACAACCAAGTGACGCGATAACACGAAACACCTTGGTAAGACTGGTTGTCAGATTTTTGGGCTTTTACTATTACTTTGAACCTGTAACGACTGTCAAAGATGTACAAATAACAGCCGGGACCAATGGCTTAACGTGCTTTCTGAGGTACGGAGGAGTCTGGATATGCTATAGATGGTCCCGTGCGGCTGATAACTGCCGCACGCGACCATCTTAACACTTGGACTGGCTTGGAGCTAGTGGCTAATTAATAATTTAGCTACTAGCTCCAAGCCAAGTCTCTGATAGCCAAGACCAACACAAACAAATTTTGAGTGGGTTAAATAGATTCTAGATCAATTGATGTAATTTTTGCAAAAATGGTCAAATTGATACCTATAAGGAGACAACGATGTTATCAGTCAACTTGGACTAGATGAAACTGCACCATTTAAACTGTTTAGTACCTCTAGGGTCTATCTCCTTCAAAAACTGAAATCGATCCGAATAAACACTACAAATCGCTTCATAAATAAACTCGATGTAGTTTCAAGTATTTTCCCCGCACGTCCCCAGCGTTCCTATGATTGAACGGTCGGAGTTAATTACGCCGCCATTATAAACAAAAGCTATGTGAAATTGTGTTTATCACGTGTAGCGCGACCCGCTGACCCAACTCTCCCCTCTCGCCGTATCCCGGGATAGGGCTGCTACTTCCATTTCCCATTGCACAGATGTTTGTCGGTTAACGATTTTCCGGGAGAATTACTACTTAATATAACATAACATCACGCCTTGATTCGCTGAACGGTTGGGCAGAGGTGTACACCCACATTTCGCCAGTTATTGGCAGTTATGTTGAAGTCCCATGTAATGGGGGGCGAGCCTATTGCCAACAAACATAATTATCTAAACTCCGGGCTGCTTCTGAGAAATTCCAGAGAGTTAACCCAATTTTACTTGACATGGGAACCGAACCCATGACCTCAGTAGACCTCAGAGCTCAGCAGTAGGTCCTGCGACCACTATAGACCAACGAGGCAGTTGCATACTAGGTACTTTATCAACCGGTTCTTTGCTTCCCGCATCCAGCGGATTCCTGCGGTCTTCACAAGGTCATCGGTCCACCTTGTGGGAGGCCTTCCAACTCTACTCACTCCAGAACCTTTTGGCTCCATCGGCCATCCGTTCTGCGAGCAATGTGCCCTGCCCACTGCTACTTAAGGTACTTTATGTTTAGGTATTTACCTGGAACTTGAATTGTTTTGGTCGGAGAAATACGGAGAATTATGAATTATTAATAATTCATGATTTCTCCGTATTTGGTTCGATAGCAGTGATAGCTCACACGTGTCTGACGTTTCATTGACGCAGTAGCTTTTGTTATTGTATCGTTTAGTCAACATCATCGTAATATCAAGGAAGTGACGTCAATTACTGAATAATATTACGTTTATTTTGATAGTATTTTCTTTACTTGTATGTCTCTAACTATACAATTTATAAAATTAAAGTCGCTTTTCGTGTCTGTCTGTGTGACCGCGTCGTTCTTCTAAGTTTCTTAGTTTCAGTTGCGCAACGGTTTTTCCATCATTTAGAGAATTATATAGTACTTGGTCACCAATCATATTTTGGGCAAACATACAACCTTATACCAGTACCAGAAAATTGAAAAAACAAACGAATTTTGCGTGCTACTGCTTTCGCCTTATGGGATGTGCTAATGTACCCCGCGAAATTCATATATTCTTAAGTTTTATATATATTCAATTTCTAGGTCAGCGGCACGCTATATCTTGATGAAAATATAATTTGCGTTCCTAATAAATATGACTTAATAGAACTAATAATCATTAGAATCAGCGATACAACTTCTTAAGTTAGAATTGGCCTCAAATGGGTTATTTGTATATCAATGTTCAAATGTCATGAACTCATGACTTCATAAAATAGTCATTCAATAGGGTAATATGAACTTAGAGACATGTATTGATACTTTTTTAACCAACTTCAATAAGAAGGAGGTTAGATATCAATTCAACATGTTTTTCTAAATGCATTATGATTATCATTCTTTAAATAAATATACATATTTAGATCAACAAAGAAGCTGACACTGATAAATTTAAAAGCATATTGTTTCTGTGAGTACTAGTATTTTATATATATATACATATTTTATTTTATTAAATTTTATAAATACTTGTTAGTTGTTCTAGACAACCTGTAAATTGCAAAAAACATTAAGATTTTTTTAACATTGCCGAATACAATGACGCTTTCGCCTTAACCCCATAAATCTGAACAGTTCACAGACGTGACTGCGCTCCTTCCGTGTTCCCTTAAATTGAACTCCGCGCCACTTTTTGCCCCCAACACTACGCTTTCTAGTAAATTCTCCTCGAGAATTTTCCAATGGCAATTTCGCGTATTCGATATTGCCATTGTATAAATTGTTATCACCGAATGCAGACGTTTCACGTTTTGTTTTGTCTATTGTTTTTTATTTATTTTAAAAGCGTTGTAGATTTTCTTGGAATTTTAATGTAACTCGCTGAATCTGTTTAGGTATCGTTCATGTAGTTCGCAATTGTTCACAAGTAATTGTGGTATTTGCATTGATTTTAAAAATTCCAAATATTGTTTATGAATACGTATAACAAATACGTGGCGGAAAACTTCTATAGTTTTTGAAATCGTGAAACAGGATGATTGTAGCCCAGCTACGGCGTAGCTCACGCTGAGCTACGGGTTACGGCGTAGCGCGCACCGACAGGGTAAATGCAGATGTGGCTCAAAGATCTTACCTATGGTTCTTCACTAGAATAAAGTAGGCAATTAATGCGTAATGCCACAATAGATATTATATCTAATCGATCAACCTATATTTGTGACCACATAAATACACATGCAGAAGCCAGTTTTAAATCCTTTTCCCAGGACCCAAACTCTCGTTCAACAAAATCCATATTACATCCAAGTGATATATGTATTTTATTGGTTGTAACATCAGATCTGGTCGTTAGTAAACAAAGAATCAAATAAAATATGTGACGCATGTGTGCCGCGGGTGCTTGCCCAAACATTTTATTAACAAAGTTTAGGAATCAGCTAAACGCTACCCGGACTCCCTGCGCCTTCCCCTTATTGCGGGATCCTTTAAAATATAAGGACAGCTATTTATAGGATAAACGAGGAAATGTAATCGTTGCGTCGCGGAACTCCACTTTGCATTTTAGAAAGGTTTTCAGTAAATCGATGTTGTTATTTTTATAGAATCTTTCCAAAGGACTAGCTGGCTATTTCAAAATGACACTGTTAGCATACAAAGAAAACGTTAGTTAAAGGCAGATCTTACTGGAACTGTGGGCATGAGACTTTTCAATAAGAAACCACATGCTTATGTCTGAAAAATACTAACCTACTAATATTATAAATGTGAAAGTTTGTATATATGGATGTTTGTTACTCAGTCAAGCAAAAACGGCTGAAAGGATTTGTATGAAATTTGGCACACAGTTATATTATAACCTGTATTAACACATAGGATATTTTTATCCCGTTAGTACGTTCCTGTTTGATAATTTTCGACATCCACGCAGGCGAAGCCACTGACAACAGATAGTACTTTAAAAAACCGACCAAGTGCTTATCGAACCGCTCATAATGAAGGGTTCTGTAGTTGGGATGGAAATAATCCCAAAAACAAACTTAACATTGTAGTTGAAAACCATTTACTTCCATTCATTCCAATTGCAAATATAAGTTGGTCGACAATTATCCGTAACTTGTAAAGCCTACTTAGATGTGATAGTTTTCCTTTTAAGTTCATGTACTACACTACTTGTATTGTGATTTTTTTTACATATAAAAAAACAACCATTTTGCTGACTGGTGACAATTGACTCTAAACTCAAATAAAATTAGCACTTTAAATTAAAGCTAGCATAGTTCGCAAACGGCACCCTAATTGCGTAACATACGATTAATCATAATCTGTTTCATTTTGACAGTTCAACAATATTCATTGCGTTATTTACGTTTTTAAGCATACACATTTTTCGAACATATATGAAGCAATGCTTTAGCACTCTGTTTCAAAACGAGACAGAATATGATTCATCGTGAGTTACGCAATTAGGGTGCTGATCCCTGAATCGAAAAATGGTTTTCACACTGCCGCAATATTTTTGAACGACTTTTCCAACGATACCCAGCACTATGGGATAGACGAAATCGATGGATGCTTTCGAATGAAATTTTAACTTGATGAATGAACTTTATGTTTTCTATTTATTAAAAAAAATATTCAAAAACGACTATCGCTTACTTACTAAATTTCAACTATATCCTTACTTATATTAGGTCTTTACCTATGAAATTGCCGTTTTGCAGTACTGGCCATTTCAAATCAAAATAATTTTTGTTTGGGTAAGAATTCTAATTTCAAATTAATTTTATTTTAAAAACATGGATTTTTTTTCCAAAAGTAGTCATTTGTTTATTGATTAGTGTTACATTTTCATCGCATTTCAATCTTTTTCGTCATCATGGATACGTTAAAAATTCGAGTAATTATGGAATATGAGTACCGTCGTGGCAGCAACGCGGCACAAGCGGCACGCAACATCAACGACGTTTACGGAGCTAACACTACAAACCAACGCACCACCTGTTATTGGTTTGCTCGCTTCCGTTCTGGAAATTTCGACCTGAAAAATGAACCTCGCGGTCGTCCGAAGACTTTGGTCGACAATGACGAATTAAAGGCGATTGTGGAAGCTGATGATACACAATCTACGGCTGAATTAGCAGCAGCTTTCGACGTTAGCGTCAAAACAATAGGTATTGGTCCATTTGCGTCAAATTGGCAAGGTAAAAAAGCTTGACAAATGGGTGCCCCACGAACTCAATGATCATCAGCGCGAAGTACGCGTCGAGACGTGCCTTGCACTGCTCAACAGACACACAAATGAAGGAATTTTGAACCGCATTGTTACCTGCGATGAAAAATGGATTCTGTTTGATAACCGCAAGCGCTCAGCAAGTTGGTTGGATCCTGGTTCAGCACCTAAACAATGCCCTAAACGAAAACTTACCCCTAGAAAAGTGATGGTCACTGTTTGGTGGTCTAGCGCCGGTGTGATTCATCACAGCTTCTTACCAAACGGGGTGAGCATTACTGCAGATGTGTACTGTGAAGAACTGAACACAATGATGGAGAAGCTGGCACATCTCCAACCAGCATTGGTCAATCGCTCGTCTCCGCTGCTCCTGCACGACAACGCGCGACCTCATACTGCACAGCAGACGGTCTCCAAGTTGCAAGAACTGGGGTTGGAAGCTCTCCGTCATCCGCCCTACTCACCAGACCTTGCGCCTACAGACTACTACTTTTTCCAGAATTTGGATAACTTCTTGGCGGGAAAAAAATTCAATACCCGAGAGGCAGTACAAAATGCCTTTGAAGAATTTGTTGCCTCCCGTCCAGCTGATTTCTTTAAGAAGGGCATCAATAAACTGCCACTGCGATGGCAAAGATGCATTGATTGCATGGGTGATTACTTCGATTAATACAAATAAAAAATACATGAAAAAAAATCGTTTAAATTTTTTCATACAAAACGGCAATTTCATAGGTAAAGACCTATTATTTTTTGGCGACCGTAACATATTTTTTTTCAAGAGTTCGTTTTACCACTTTGTCTGCGTGATTAATATGCCAGATTACAGCTTTCTAGTACGAAGCGTCTGTCCTAAGCTGCGGACAGACATACAGATGGACGGACATGGTGAAACTAAAAAGGTCCCTTGTTGACTCTCTCTCTCTCTCTCTTCTTCAACCCTTGGCCACCCAATGCTGAGTGTAGGTCTCTTCCAAATCTCTCCACTTTTGGCGGTTTTGTGTCGTGGCTATCCAGTTTCTTCCGGCCACTTTAATGATATCGTCTGTCCACCTAGTCGGTTGTCTTCCCACATTCCTCCGTCCTGTTCGTGGTCTCCACTCCAGCACTTTTTTCCCCCATCTCCCATCCAGTCTACGGCATATATGGCCCGCCCACTTCCACTTTCCCTTGTTGACTACGGAACCCTAAAAGATACTATGCTAATATAGATTTTATCTTTTATCGGTACCACAAAAGTCTTAACACCATTTTTCATAAACAACAGCGCCAATATCTCTTCTAAATCCTATTAAACAAATGCCGGTCTCGCAGGACTAATTTAACATAGTTTTCTATCATAACACGTTTATAAAGTAATCGAATAGCCGAGGAGGGCGCGTGCCGGTTGCTTAGCAACGCATCTGGGACATAAACCGGGTCGCCGGGAAACCTTCAACCCTCCCGGGGCGACCGCCTGAATGCACCCGTACAGTGTTCGGACGGTCATATCGATGTTCTCGCGAGCTGTAGGATTTGAAATTTAAAACGGTGGATCGTGATAAGTTTTAGAGATTTTCGTGTGGAGTCTTATTTTATTTATGTAAATATTAATATGTGAAGCAAAAAAGTTTGTACCGCTTTTTACAAAAAAATACGCGGGCGGAGAAGTATATGGAGGAGTGCAGAAAGCTATTATTTTTGTATATTTCAAACTTAAATGAATTATTGTCGAATTTCGACCACTGGACGATCATTAGTTTAAATGATAATGGTAAATGATAAATGATTTTATTTCTGTAAGTAGGTTTGTACAAACACTTTTACACGTCAAACATATTTTTTTAAACTAGATGAGGCCGGCGTTTCCTATCTGACTACTCTGAGAAGAAAGGCCGAAACGGATTCAGAGGTCACAGTCTCTTTTAAAGTCCAGACATAATCTGGGTCAGATCATGTGAAGACCATGTGGATTGGTGTCTGAAATGGTCTTTTGAGGAAAGAACCACACAGATTGAGTGGACCTGTCCAATCAGTGCACGCATTTATCAGTAATCATGCAGTTCAACTCAGAACTTGATGAGCTCAATATTTTATTACTTATGTATACACAGTAAAAAACAAAGGGATACGACATAATTATAATGTTAGTACAAATGTACCGCATATTACATGAGAAATATCTTCCAGCAGACTTGCGAAAGGAGAAGTAAAAAAAAAAGAAGAAAAATAGAAATATGAATATGTGAAGTTTTAAACTAAAAGATTGAAGGATTGTGGTATATTTTATAAAAAAATCAAGTAGAATCGAATGAGTTTACGTTAGTACGTTCGTGCAAGGTCTTGCAGGACATGTCGCGACAAAATAGGCATTGGCATTAAAACTCAGCGTAACGACAGGATTATGTTTTGCAACCATTTGGTAAAATGGACTTGGTAGGCGCCTACTTTTCATGTACGCACATATTCTAGGGCTCTTCTAACGCCATCCAAGTATGGATTAGTTCAGTTTTCATCTCAAATACTACATAAGCTTATGTTAATTTTGCAGTAAGTATTTATGAAGGTATTCATATACCTCCTCCTGAGTTTACGTTAGTACGTTCGTGCAAGGTCTTGCAGGACATGTCGCGACAAAATAGGCATTGGCATTAAAACTCAGCGTAACGACAGGATTATGTTTTGCAACCATTTGGTAAAATGGACTTGGTAGGCGCCTACTTTTCATGTACGCACATATTCTAGGGCTCTTCTAACGCCATCCAAGTATGGATTAGTTCAGTTTTCATCTCAAATACTACATAAGCTTATGTTAATTTTGCAGTAAGTATTTATGAAGGTATTCATATACCTCCTCCTGAGTTTACGTTAGTACGTTCGTGCAAGGTCTTGCAGGACATGTCGCGACAAAATAGGCATTGGCATTAAAACTCAGCGTAACGACAGGATTATGTTTTGCAACCATTTGGTAAAATGGACTTGGTAGGCGCCTACTTTTCATGTACGCACGTATTCATATACCTTCATAAATACTTACTGCAAAATTAACATAAGCTTATGTAGTATTTGAGATGAAAACTGAACTAATCCATACTTGGATGGCGTTAGAAGAGCCCTAGAATATGTGCGTACATGAAAAGTAGGCGCCTACCAAGTCCATTTTACCAAATGGTTGCAAAACATAATCCTGTCGTTACGCTGAGTTTTAATGCCAATGCCTATTTTGTCGCGACATGTCCTGCAAGACCTTGCACGAACGTACTAACGTAAACTCATTCGATTCTACTTGATTTTTTTATAAAATATACCACAATCCTTTGATTCTTAACAGACCAGGAGATGTACCTGACTGACATCTGGAGGGAGGTGGGTTGTTTGGAACAAGCAACAACGGCCGCCATGGCCCACGTACAGGATAGACTAAGTGCGGAAACTAAACCCTCACATAGAACATGTCTTTTGATTGATTTGAATAAAGTCTACTATTTATTTATTTATAATAACCACACCAACAGCTCTGTCACCATTTCAAATAAAACTTACATCTAAGATCGGCATTTCAGTAACCGTGCAAATAACAGGTATGCATGACATTGACATAATGAAAATTAGAGACAATAAGAAAAAATAAAAATTGTGTCCAGTAAACCTAAATCTAGAACACTACAGAAAACTAAACACTTTGAGCTATATAGGCGTACATTGTTCGCACTGTTTATATAGGGAGCGTCTGTATGAAACGAAACTCATAGAGAAAACTTCGATAGGGTAAACTGTCAAGTTTTCAGTATAAAACCTATGTACGGTACGGAATGAGTATTTTAGTATTAAAAAAAAAACCTTCTTTTTAACGTTACATTTACTTACTTCGCGAGTTCGTGCTCGTCCCACTGTTATACCTTAATAAAATAAACCTCATCATCTACATCCACTTCTAAACAGCGTCTTTATACACCATTTCAATGACGTCATCATCGTCATTTTTCTGCCTAATCAAACTCAAAGCATTTGCAGTTACAGTTGAATTACAGGTATTTATGAAAAGAGGTCATAGATTCGTCCAGTTAGATGAAAGTAGTTGCCCATTCCAATGTGTAGTAGATTCTTATAGAGAAGAACGGGTAAGAAACTCTATGGAGACTCTTTTATCAATGTCTTCTTCAATTTAGTGAATTTATCCGAATCATCTGCCTTCAAAAGCTTTATCAATATTTTATACAAAATATGTGATGTCCAATCTATACTATATCTGAATAGATATAGTATAGATTGGGAGTTTGAGCTTGCTTTCAACGAATGTTGAAAGCCGGGTATTAGTGGGGGTCGCATTGCGCTGCGGGCTGCCCATCGGATAGCTATTTGTGGTCCTCTCGCCTTTCCATCAACATCATTCCAAACGGATTAGTCTTCAAAAGGCATTTATTGATTTCTGTTGCAGTTTCAGCCATCGGTACTAATGGATTGACAGCTCTTTTAACCAGTGGGGTTTGAAAATCGTAAAATGATATAGTTTTATTTTCGATTTTTTTTTTCAATCGCGGTGCGGGTTTTTTGGCAGGGCCTAAAGAGGCTTATGTGTTGGACTCATGTATTTTTTAATTCACGTCTGTGGATGATGCTTTAAGGTATCCTAAAGTCTTGCCTCATACTTTCACTTACCTACTACTTCCATGTTCTGTTAATTATAGTGGCAAGTACACGATGTACTTAGATATTACAGTGTCTCCGGGATAAGATGATGCTGTAAAACTAAAAATCCAATATGCGTTTCATTTAATTTTTTCGCCCAAAGAGCTAACTTAAAACATACTCAGGCTAAATTTGAGAACGATGTACGAGCTCTAATCGAACATAATCCTGTCACACTCATTTCGTATATGAGTGGACACTTTTTCTTGACTACCATTTTAAAAATTTTTAAAATCCCAAAAAGAAAAAAATACCCACATAGACCTACAACAAAGCTTGCATGCCGTTAAATACACAAAAGCAGTGGTCTCCCTACAAATTACCTACGCTAAGCTGAATGCTTTGTCATTTTATAGTAATGATTGGTTATATCCATTGTCGGTAATCGATCGTTGGAACTTAGTAGCTGCTGACTTATTTTGGGTATAGAACAAAAGTATATAGTCAGCGGTTTTAGCTCATATTTCCATCGAATATAGGTGCTTTTTTCGATGAAATGTTACTACAAGTTTAGTTACTGAAAGTGTTATCTGCCTAACTTTTTCTCAACTATGTTTGGGTCGACTTTTAGTCTATCTATACTCCATTTGAAATAAGATTCGACATTTAACTAAAAGTTTTTTACAGTCCGATCAACCGATTTTGACTTCTATTGCGTTGGTGGCATGACAAATGGCAGCTGCAGTAAACAGTTGGTATTGTAACTACTTTTTTGCTTTTAATGCCATCCTTATGCCTATGATGTAGAAGTCAGAATCGGTTAAACGGACTGTAAAAAGGATTGTTTAAATGTCTAATCTTATTTCAAATGGAGTATAGATGCAGCTGAATAACATTATTTTATTTTCATGGAGTAAATGCTCATCTGACCTCCACAACTGTGTAATACTATACCCCTCGGTAAGACTGATGTTCCGACTTTCAGGCGTAACGACTCAAAGATCTGCAAGTACAGATAAAAAATTCTAAGGAAGAAAAACAGAATACTTTTTCTAAAAGGAGTAATTAGCATACAAACATATTCAAGTGTTACTAGTTACTACAACTGACTTGCCGTTGATCGTACAAAGGCGGTGTTAACGCTAAAATCTATACCGGAGTAGACTTTGTTTAGTTAACATGTGTAGAGTATGGACGATCGGTCAAGTACCTACATTGGTGGAACCTCTGGCTCCTATTGTAGGTACTGTCTCTATGTATACCTTACAATACTCACTTATTATCCGTGATATTGATTCGTGCCATGATTCTCATTCGTCATATTTGATTTGCATCGAGGGCGGGTTGTCGGTGAATCCGATTGACTTTAGCTTTTATCTTCGTCTCCGTGTATTTTTGCTGCACGCATAGCACCTGATTCGATTTAATTTACGTTTCGCCGATTTTCATGTTTTACAGTCGTATAGAAAGGAATATTTTTTTAAACTTACAGACTTGTCGATTTACTTCTATTTGAAAAGTTGCAGAAGTTCCGCCTGAAACCTATACAAAGTTTTCTGCTGCATGTTGACGCATAGAATTATCTTTCTTATGTAACAAACGAAGCGAAAAACCGAATAGTAGTTTCTTAAGTGCAAGATCCGCAAGATACCAGGCGCGCAGACAACAGTAGGAGATATAAATATTAAAATGTTAAATTAAAAGCTCGTTTGTGTGCATCGTTCGGTGGGGCGGGTCGATGGCCGCGCGACCTACTTGCAGCTGAAGCCGCGTGCTGCAGACATCCACCATGAAATATGGACGGAATCTGATACTGTTACAACGTTTCCATTTGAATAATATGGAAATAGTTCTCGTATTTTCTTAACGGCCCAGTTAGTATCATTCTGGGAGTTTATTTTTCGATTGAGTAGGTGCCCACAGCAATACCTATTGTACATATTTTGTTTGCTGAGATTTTACCAATAAGATTATGTTATCTGCCTAAAATCTGACCACGATATGTATTCATAGCATTTACATGAAGGGCTGAGCTGAGGGCAATACCAGTAGATAATTTTTGGGTTTAACTATCCTAAATAACGACCCAGTTAGGATCATTCTGTTTTTCTTTTTATAAAAATAAATGTGAGTAAATATCATTTAATTATATTTTGTGTCAAAATTAAACACAAAAATAAACGTATTCAAATTAAAACAGTTCATCAACATGCCCGCCCTTCACCACTTCCTAGTGCGTTAGCTGGGAAGAAGAAAAAGTGGCGCAACAAATTCCCCACCAGTAGTGTTGTTCTATATCTTTTGTACGCAGTGAATACATGTTTTATCCGTCTATCTATCCAAATGGGCGGCGAACAGCTACCAGCGGGGTAATTTTGTAACACACCAACAGTAGCATTGGCTTTAATTTTGACATTTCAACAATAAATAGATTTACAACATGCCTAAAAATAATTTAGATTGTGATTCACGCAATTAGGGTAGCCTCAACTAAGCGACAGGTCCAGCAAGCACGTTCTGCTCAAGATTCTTTTTTAGTAGCCAGAAAGACAAAAGACGATCTTTATGACTATCTTTTTCAATTAAGATACAAAGCACAAAACCTGGGTACCTGGAAACCTGTAATTTACGTAGATTTTGTGTTCTATTTCTACAGATACATGTATTCTTCTATCATGAGACACCGCATGTATCTCCCCCACAAGCAAATTGTATGCAATAAGGATGCAGTTATTGCACACACACACTTTACATACGTGCATCGTGGTTGTAAAGTCATTTAAACTTCGCCCCAGACTGTATTTCTGCTGGCTTTCCTGAGCAGTTTTGTTACTTGGATATTGTATGAGAGTGCTGCCACGAAATTGGTATTCATATCTCTTTCCGTCACTAGTATTAGACCGAGATAGATATTCAGGGGATTGACTTAATACACTTAAGCATAATCGTCTGAGACACAGGCCTCCTATTTCTATGAGAGGGAGTGGGCCAGTGTGGGTTGGTGGATTATCACGTGTCTTCGAATTTCTTGATTCTAGGACATGTAGACCGGTTCCCTCACGATGTTATCCGTCACGGTTTAGTGAGCAGTGGTGATGAAATAATTTTCACAAAGTTAAGTGTCTGCTTGTTTTCGAACCCTTTATAAAAATATTAGTAACTTTGTTGCCTCCTTCGACTTAAGTGAGTATGATGTATAGAAAACAAGATATCCAGATAATTTATTCAGTTAAAATGGAATTTTATTAATGTCTGTTATTGCTCCAAGATCGTCAGGTCAAAAATCAAACGCATTATGATTAGGGATAGTCCCTTCCGATTGCATTTGCATTTTGCATTTGCAGGTGTCCCTTGAAATTTAGATTGATACAAGAGAATTTGATAAAAATAATGAAACCTATACTAACCGATTGTGCACGGCTAAATCTTAAAGAGTTTCTGCCAACACTGCATAACTTTCATGATACACAAGTAATAAAAATACCTTCAAAGATGCAGACACAGAAATAGCATTTCTATTTCAAAGAATACAATATGTAAGAGCACGATATCGTCTTGACACGACACGAAGATTTGGTAAGGGCGAGTCTTGGCGAGTCTCCTTCAGATTTATCCAGTTAATATCGAACAATTAAACCTTTTATGATAGGTTACCATAATTATTTCAGATAAGTAGGTTCTGAAGACCAATTAAGGCTCTTAAATAAAGCGTTAAAAATAATGTCGCAATCTCAGCCACAATCAATGTCAGTATATTAGAGGTATATTGAGACTTAGATTGGAATGAATACGTTTTAAAAAATACAGGCATTGCTCCTCTGATGGTTCTTTATATGCAGCTGGTGTATCAACTCTTAACGTAAACACATTAAAGTTACTCACTTACGAATTTAAATGAAAATACAAGAACAACAATGTAATCAAAATACTTTAGAGCTATAAAACTAAAAAATTTCTTCCACGCCATAATTTTTACAAGGACCTGTAAATTGTTCTGAGGTGGTAAACGTCGCTATTACGGCTGGAACTTTATAAGTTTACCATCAATCCATCACCGCGTAAGTGCACAGCAATTTTAATAATGTTCTTTTATAGCGTACCAAATACTAAACGGTGTTTGAGGAAAAATATTTTTATACTCGTATTGGCGCCCAGCATGGGACCATTTCCAGAACTGAAAGTTGAGAAAATAAAAAAATGCAATTTTTAAACCAAAACATGGCTTTATTGAACGTACCAAGTTAAAACAGTAAACTCCGTATTTCGATACATGCTGAAGCTTTTATACGATTCCAATACTTACGAGCAACACTGTACCGTTGCAAAAACTAAACAATAAAATGATTTTTCTTGGCAACTCCTGCAGCGTTTTGCAGATTCAAAGTTGAACGAACTGAGCTTGTCCCGGCCGACCAATCGGGCGTCCGTACGCGCAATGCGACGACCTCATTGGACGGCAGTGCATTCATAAGAGCTGCACATGTGACGTTTTTGGAACAACACCACATTATTTATTGTCTCACGTGTTTTGAATACCGTACTTTTTGCTACATTTTTTAACAGCTTCGAGACTATTTATGAGTGTCTGAAAGGCTATATGGTTATCGTGATAGTGCATGTTTAACTATCATGAAGACTTTACCACAGATATATCTTTAAAAGTGCA
Source organism: Antitype chi (assembly GCA_947359405.1). Lineage (NCBI taxonomy): Eukaryota > Metazoa > Arthropoda > Insecta > Lepidoptera > Noctuidae > Antitype > Antitype chi. The sequence continues at coordinate 12,426,379 of OX375811.1, read as the reverse complement.
ATAGTGAAGTATAATACACTACTGATATTGTCAGAACTGACATAGAATCTCTTTATGGAATTACGAATAGATAGAGACACTAGGAATGGACGTAACATAGTGCGTGATGAAAACCAAAAGCAACTTGAATTTCTGGCAATTTTTATTACAAATTTAAATAAGTTTTTATATTAATATCGTTGTGCTGCAGCAGACACGGTAGATGTCATTAAATAGTTGTTTTGCAGTACATGTAAATTACTCGGCGTCGCTTATTTGGATGCGGCCCAGAAATCTGAATAGCTTAAGTTTATGCAAGCCATACCTTACTATATTTAGGTCAATTTTACTTTGTTCTATATTATTGTTTATGCGCAAAACGGTCTTATCATTTTCGAAAAGATTTAGGAAACCAATTTTTTTTACGTAGACATGCTACGTTGAATTTTGTATGTGAGAGAGGTAAATCGTGTTACTTGCGTCATTATATCAAGAACATGTATTTGTCATAGGTTTTGCTTTTTAGTAACACAATCCGAATCTTGCCCATGGCAGCCTATCTCAACGGGAATAGTCATCGAAGCAGGATAAATTATTGTGCACAAATGTATGGGCAGACAAAAGTCCATTCCCTTTTCCGAAAAAAAAATTACAGTCTCAAAAAACCCAATAACAGTTTGCTCAACCTGGGACACGAAACCTGGACCCCACGCTTAACAGTCGCGCTTGCGAACACGACCCCAACAGGACAGTAACACAATTAATACTATAGCGGTAGGCAGCTACAGCGTCGGTATGTGTATAAGAAATAATATATAATGTAATGTACTCCGCTTTACGAAGTAAATAAAACACCTAATAGAAGACGCGTCCCGTTAATAAATTAGATTCATGGTGATAAAAGGGGAATCTTTGAGTTTGAATACAATTGTAGCTTCTCCATACGTTTTGATTTTCCCCAGTGTTAAGAGTTCATTTTATAAGTTACGATAAAATAAGTTAAGGCGGGTGGATGGATGGAGAAGGACGCGAAAGTCATATAATATATGGATGGATTGTGTGAGGAATCATCATCGTCATCATTTCAGCCGAAAGACGTCCATTGCTGGACAAAGGCCTCTCCCAGACACCGCTACATGGACTGGCCTTGTGCTTCCCGCTTCCAGCGGCTTCCTGCAGCCTTCACCAGGTCATCGGTCCACATTGTGGGAAGCCTTCCAACGCTATTTTTTCCGGTACGCGGTCGCCACTCCAGAACCTCTCGGCCCCATCGGCCATCTGTTTTGCAAGCAATGTGTGAGGAATTATATGAAATGAAAGAAAAAAAAGGCGTGTGTACGTATTTTTCTGTTCCTTTCTTCTTGTCTGTTTATATGTGTGTGCATAAATGGTTAAATAAATAAATAAATAGTTTAAAAAACTAAAAAACACGTTTTAAAAACCAAACTAAAAAAGGAGAAAATAATTTAATTCTATTAAAAAGCGTGGGGTGCTTTTTGAGGTATTTTTATAATCACTTAATGTCAAGCACCCCACGCTTTTTAATTGAATTAAATTATTTTCTCCTTTTTTAGTTTGGTTTTTAAAGCGTGTTTTTTAGTTTTTTAAACTATTATTTATTTTCTATTTTTTAGTTCTGCTAACTACAAAAACGTGTTTTTTTTTTCATTTTTCTCAATTTTTTTTAAAATTCTTGAATAGTCATCGGTTCTCGATAAGTTTACAAAGTTTCAATGAAATCTGACCGTTTAAAGTGGGTCAAAATAGCGTCCAAAGGAGTCGGTTACAAACAAATAAACATACAAACAAACATACAAGTGAAGCTAATATAAAGCGTGTAAAAACGTTTCATCATCCCTAAGAAACGTGGGCAGAGCGCAGGAAGATGATGATAGGCTGTTCTTCTTCTCTTTTATGGGCTCTAGCGATATAAGTAAGATCATATCGTGTTAAAAATAATAATAGAAACAAAATCAAAACCAATAAAAGGAGGAATGGTTCATAGTGAGCACACGCACAGGGGATCAGTTATATTTTTAAGCAACTTCAAAAAAAGGAGAAGGTTATGCATACTATGGGTTATTTTTAATGTATTTCCCGATTTCTCAGTGACTATCAGTGGTGATTTGGCAATATTTAAAAAAACAAAACCAAACCTTCCGAAACTCTGCTAGGGGTGCGGGTTGTTCGAAAGAGATACCGCGGCCCCTGGCACCGAGGCAACTGAGGGAACACGGGTGGGTTTTAGTCAGTAAAAGTCTGACACGCCCTCCCGCTCCACCCAGAGCGGGAGAAGTTATTTGATGAAATCCCACCCCAAAAAAAAAAACCTTCCGAAACTAAAACAATGTTTCACTTTGTATTTTTTTTGTCATCGTCCGCAGGCTAGCCCTTTCCCAAATATGTTGTTGTCAGCTTCCAGTCTAACCGGATGCAGCTGAATACCAGTATTTTACATAGAGTGGCTGCCTATCTGACCTCCACAGCCCAGCTATTGGGTAGCACGATACCCCTTGATAAGACTGGTTGTCAGACTTTCGGGCTTCTGACATCCCGTAACGACTGCCAAAGATCCACGAATGACAGCTGGACACCAACGGCTTAACGTGTTTTCCGAGGCACGGAGGGGTCTATGTATGTAAAGGTGGCCACCCATCTACGGACTAACCGCGGTAAGCTTAGCTTAACCTGATCGATCGACCCGTACGGCTGTTATTACTTAGCCACAAGCCCCTCAGCCTTTTTTTAAGTCGATTGTTTTATTTTATAACTTCTTTATTAACTTTTTTGTTGTACTCCGTTGTTGGAGTTTTTGTTGTACCTACTCCCACTGGAATAATATGTCATTCGTAAGACTACTGAGTTGGCTGAGCTATACAGAATCGTTTGTTCAATTAAATAGAAGTTATATACCTACCTAGTGGTCATAAAATGTACCAGTTAGCCCACTGGGGCGAAGAATAAATTCTCCAAGGGCACAACAACATGAATGCAGCCGCGTTTAAAGACGTTCAATCCGTTTAGCGGCTGACAAGATTAGCCTTCTCTCATACTCCCGTGACTTAGCCTTATCTACACAGACAACTCGATTTTAACTTTATTCGTTTACATTCGGTTCCAATATTGAACGATTGTTAGGAACAACTTGTATTTTTTTTGTAAACGAGGCACTAAAATATTGCTGGTAAATGAAAAGCTTTTCAAAAGCTTCCTACGAGGTGGACCGATGACCTAGTGAAAGCCCCAGGACTCCGCTGGATGCGAGAAGCATAAAACCGGTCGTAGTCGCGATGCTTAGGGGCTTAGGGGGTGTTCTATGTCCAGCAGTGGGCGTTTTTCTACTGAAATGATGATAATTCCAGTTAGCAATATATAAAAACATCTACACCACCACTCCACTGTTTGTAAAATATGCGAAAATAAGACGTTATTACACGCTTTACGAGTATATTAGCTTCACTTGTAACTAACTATGTATGTAAGAAAATCTTGGAATCTTAATTTGACCCACTTCCCGGTCTTCGATTAGGATGAAATTTTGCACACGCTCTGAGTTCTGATGACAATATATGACTAGCTAAGAAACGTCATTACAAATCCAATATGGCGGCCTCCCCAAGATGGCGCACTGGCTGTTTGAAATCCACCCCCATGATATGGGTATCAAATGAAAGGGTTTGCTGTCAGGAATATGAAAAACATAGAAAATAAATAATAGTTTAAAAAACTACAAAACACGCTTTAAAAACCAAACTAAAAAAAGGAGAAAATAATTGAATTCAATTAAAAAGCGTGGGGTGCTTGATATGAAGTGATTAAAAAAAATACCTCAAAAAGAGGGAGCCTGAGAAACGGCTACCAGAACCAAGGAAGGCCGCAGGCGCGCAAATTACCCACGGAGAGTTACATACTGACATACTGACATACAAGTGAAGCTAATATAAAGCGTGTAAAAAAATGATAGGTATGCTGAAGTCATGGTTACAGTTTGCGCTCTGGTTAAAAATTTATCCAGTAGTAGGATTTGATGGCCTCGTTGGTCTAGTAGCCGCAAGCGCTACTGCTAAGCATAAGGTCTTGGGTTTGAATCCCAGGTCGGGCAAAGTGTTATCGGGTTTTTCAAACTGGAATTTCTCAGTAGGAACCCGGAGTCTGGATTTGCTGATGGATTTACCCAGTTGCTGACAATAGGCATTTGATTTGGCAAGTTTAATGGCCACATACACAATGATCATAATTTTAAACAAACGTGCAGAATCGAAGCGTAATATTTCTTTTTAACTGTAGAACTATTATAAATTCCCAAGATATTTCTCCATAGTTATCACGCAATCGGCTTTCATGCGGCTAATTTGAATGTGCTTTACCATTATAATTTACAATAAGAGTTAGAAGTAAGTAACTCCACATTATTTATTGCCTTAAAAACTGTTATCATTTAAAAAAAACATTACAATTGAGCCAACATAGACTAAAAGCCCATTTTATTGCGTCGATCCATACAATGTTTTCAGGAAATAGTGTTCAGTTAGTGTTAACATGAAATGCGGAGGCTTGCATCATAAAGTGTAGGGAAGCAAGCCTGGACGGGCGTTATCTTGAAAGTAACGTCAAGATAAAAGGACGTAAAGACTCTTTGTAAGGCACCTCCGCATTTGACATTGAGCTTTTAAAATTTCGCACACTTCAAAGGAAATTTTAATAGCTTTTATGTTGGTGCACCGCGTCATTGTTTACCGGTAAAGACGCGGAGTGATGTAAAGCCGTTGTTCTGTTTCTAAAATGCTATTTTGTACAGCCGCGCACATACTTGCGCTCAGAGGGGTGATTTTTATATGATATGTATTATTTGTTCAACATTTTAATTTTTTAATTATAATTTAATTGAGAGCATTCTTTCGTCATAACGGATATATTTAATTTTCTCAAAAAAGTATCCAAAATTGTAATCCTAGAATTCCTAGATTGGTAATAGTCAGTCCCACGTTGGGCGCCAATAGCAGTATTTTTGGCATTTTTAGCTACCATGAACAAAACGATCTCGAAGGAGACGAAAATAAGCTGGATTCCTTTCTTCTTGTCTGTTTATATGTGTGTGCATAAATGGTTAGATAAATAAAATAAATAAATATTTATTAGTGGGATACAAACGATAGTTTAAGCCGCTGACGTATGCTTTCTCTCGGTCCCCTACTTCACCAACTAAAGGTGCACCACTCTATTATATAACTTCAATAAAAAAGAAAGAAAAAAAATACATTTATTTGTGTAAAACATGACGCATCACACAAACACAAATCAGAACAAACAAGAAGTACACAGGGATCTTCAACGATCACTCTATCTGTATACTATCTACTCCACATTGAAGCGTGAATGGAAAGAAATAAGTAGTTAAATAAGTCCAAGTGTTATAATCGGTGGTAATTGTCTGTGTATCTAAATATTGGATAAAGAAAGTTAGCTATAAAACGAATGTATCACAACGCAATTCAATTTCATCGGTCATTTGGTTGTGGCGGGTATGAGTGGCGATTGTCAAAGTTCCAACTGTGCGCGGAAGTGGAACGCATTTGGCAAGTAGACCGCAAAACTCGGACGCCGATCGAAATTATATCTCGCTTTCGTAGATTTTATTTAATTGTAGTACAGTTGCGTTGAAACTTTCGTGTTTCTGAGATTTCTTATGAATTTTACACTGAAAATTGAAATCAGTGTGTTATTAAACCGTTGGTTTTATAAAGGAATAGTTTTGCATAAATCGGGAGTGTGCTTTTAAGATGGAAGATTCATTAATAATTAGATATCACATTCATATTGTTTCAAATGAACATTACATGGACAACCTAATGCTTCTTTTGCTGAAAACGTAATAAGAACGATTTTCTCGAATGAACAATATTTGGACATTACCATTTCACAACCCAATAACAAACAAAGATTTACCCAAAACTGCATGAAAACTCCAACCAATTTTAATCTTTCAATTAGGTACATCCAGTAACATAACATGTACTTACTATGCACTTGTACGTACAATATTTACAAGGGGCGAGTTCGAACCGCATCTGGCCTGGCAGCATGGTTGGCCACCCGCCCAACGATCGCCGACCCAATTACTGTTTCGAGTTACGAGCCCCTACTTAGTCAGTTGTGGTGTAAGTACCTGATTATTTACTGGTGTTGGTACTTGTGGCAGCTGTACTTTGTTTACGCACGTTCTATTTGTGAAGTATCAAGATTAGGTAGTGTAACTACTATTACCTAATCTTGATACTTCACCCGCTTTAAGGCACAGGGCAGGTTTTTAAGTTATGCATTTGTTTTGTGTTTTTGCTTTTAGGCTTTTGGGTTAATTTGGAATAGAAAGTGTAAAATATAAAAACGCGATCCAAATTGTTCTTAAATAAAATTTGCGAAATTTTATTACTATCGCTTTTTAATTACGTTAGTACCGCCTTTTATTTTAGCTTATTTGGAAAAATTTCACAAATCTTATTAATGCAGCCGATATTAACTAATATGTAGTTAGCTTACTAACAAACTTAATTATTTGAAAGTGCAATACCTATCTGTGCACACTTGCTGGTATTAAGTACAAAAATGATCATTATTTAATTATTTCCATCATTTTTTTTAAATTCAGTTTGATTATGTATGTACATTTTTATGTAGTTCCAATTTCCAACATCAAAACCAATTCATAACCATTCATATTCTACATATAAATTGTCGTAGATATAAAACATCAATTTATTCATATCACGGCTAACAAAAACCCCAATCGAGACATAATAGAGTATTGGAATAACAATTGTTTTGGCAGTCGGTCCACAGACAGAATAATTAGCAGCCGATGCTTTCATTGAAGGCTGTCATCATTCTGTGACGTCATGTACTCACCCCGCTCCCTATACATAAAGGTCAAATAACGTTGGTACCTACGTAACGACGCTTTTGAGCAAAACAAGTGCTGATGCTTTGATGGCATCTGTTAAATATTGAGTAATTTTCTTACTTAAAAGTTTAAATTAACTTATATTTTGTTACATAGTATTAATGTACGATTAGTTACAAAAACAACTAATAAACTATTAAAAACAACTAATATCTGGACATTTAACTTAGTCCGATGCTGGGCGCCATTAAAGTTTTTAATTGTTACTAAATGAAGGTAGCACGATAATTCTATTCCATAGTCGATATATAGAATAGGTAAATTGTTGGGGCAGAGTCAATGTGGCGAGTCGGCGACATCGCGTATCATACGATGAATAACTGCAGAAATCAGCCAAGGTCGGCTAAAATAAGGTTTTATTGCTAAATCTACACGACTATTTTCGGTTTGTATTCGTCGACGAAATGGATTTTGGTGTGTTTCTTAAATACTTGTACCTGTTAGTATGTTTATACATGGATATATGAAGGGTTATTGTTATTTTACATGTTGTTGTCTTTAGGAACGAATCTTCGTTGTTTTTTATTACTCATTGATTGTTATATAAAAGTACTTAATTGGAGATATTACAGTAAAAGTTTATTATTAATTGTTTTTACAGCTATTTTTGCATGAATGAACTTTAACAACCGAATTCCATTTTCATCCAAAATATATTGCGACACTTCCCAAGGCCGCAAAATAAATAAAACCATGTAACAAGAACCCCCATAGAAAATAACACATATGAATAAATTGATTTGCTATATAAATGTACTTCATTGAAGAAATTACAATAAAAGTCTATAATTAATTATCTATCCAACTATTACTGCATTCGTTAACTAACCGAATTACATTTTCATCAAAAATATATTCTCGCCGATGCCTGCCATGGGTGCGGGTTTTTCGAAACAGATACCATGGCCCCTGGCACACGGGCAACAGAGGGAACACGGGTGGGGTTTAGTCAGTAAACGTCTGACACGTCCTCCTGCTCCACCCAGAGCGGTAGAAGTTATTTGATGATTTCCCACCCAAAAACAAACCGAATTATATTTTCATCAAAAATATATTACCTAGCACTTTTCCCAAGGCTGCAAAATAAATAAAACCATCCAACAAGAACCCTTATTACAACACATATTATCACACTAGTAAGTGACGATAATATATTATGCTGGCTTGCCTAAATATAATTATCTGTGTTGGTTGTGCAGTCATTAATCAAACTGAGCCAGTTAAGGGTCCATTCACGAGTGCTCCGTAAGAGCCAGCGGTGTTGGCACCACTCCCAGACTCAATGTCTACCCTCCAACTTTCCTCATTTGCACTACAGATATAGCATGGAATATATCACAGATACCGGGATTTTGGCATTAACTACATGGAGGGTAGTATGCTGTTTTGAAGTTGAAGTAGTTGCTTATTGAAAGATGACAAAAATGTCGTGTGGGAGGTTGTCAAAACTTTTTTTTTTTCACAAATGTCTCCTTTTTTGGGATCCTAAAAATACTAAATACAAGTAACTGCGACCAACTTGGATGAAGTGGTTTGTCACAGTTGTAATCTAACCTATTTGGTCGGGGCCCTAGTTTAGTTGCAGGGACCAACTGTGAGGAAAGCACAGAAAATCAAGAAAAAGCTCAACTATTTAAAAAAGTGTGTGTATTGAGTGTGTGGAACGCAAAAAGGTTTTAGTCTTATATGTTTAAGAGGATCAGTTGAATATTACCCATTAATCGTGGGTGGCGACAAAAGCGCATTAAAGACTTATAATATCAAGCGAATCCAACTGAGCATTAAATGACCCAAGTTTGCAAGTTTTTGGTGCTTTATATCCTTATTCATTGGCATAGATGTCACAAAGAAGAAGAGTGTATGAATTGACTATGCCTATTATTACCTTTCTTGGTCTTAGATTAGAATTGAGGTTAAATTGGCACTGGTTGGCAACGCTTTATAGCTCCTGTAAAAGCTCATAGATAATTAATTCCGTCTATTAGAAGTGCAGATGGTAAAATCAAAAAGTATCAAGTCACATAGAAATATAAAGTTAGATTTATACATTCGAAAGAATGCCTTTGTTTTAAAATCAGGCACTTACATGAAGGTGCCAATAGGCCTCTCCTTGGTCTTATAGATATGAAAATTTAAGTTTAATTACCAATGTTACTAGTTGACAATGTTTATTAGCTAAACACAGCTATTTTAATTTCTGATAGTAAAATTAAAAAGTATCAAGTTACTTTGAAATGTAGGTATAGTTTTTATAAATTACTTTTTTCGAAAGCTTTTGTTTTAAAATCAGGCCCTTGCACAAAGTTACAAATAGTTGGAATGCTTTTTTGGCTATGATTTACACTTTATTATTATTCTATACTGAGCACATGTCAAACACTAAAATAGAATCGGTGCAATAAAATTACTAGTACTGATAAAAAGTTGTATAGCCTCTATCTATGTGGGTCGATGGGAAAAGATAACGATTGTTTAGGTCAGTTTTAAATCATAGTTATATTGTAATGATTTTACAAAAAAAAATTGTTTAATGACTGTTTTGTTAATAATGAAATAAGTTATTTTCGGATAGTTTGTCTTGGAACTGGTTATGGTAGAGAGCTTCTCTACCGCCTCAAACTCAAAAAAATATGAAAAATCATTTTAACAGTTATTTTAATGTACATCACGTAAGAATCGTTTCTACATAGCAGGTGGGTTAAGTATTATTACTAAGGACGCTTGCTTCGAGAAAAAGCGTAGGTACGTACCCATCGGTTCATAAGTATGCAAGATATTTGTCAAAGTATTAAGTTACCCACCGATGATGGATCTAAAAGTGGAGCTATCTTTGACCTACATACAGGTGCCATAATATCGTGTGTATAGTAAAAAGATAAAACCTTTATGAGGATAAAAATAATCACGTAAAAATAGCATCTTTGTCATCTTCGGGCGAGAATAGATTCTGAAGACTATAACACGTATAGAGATATTTAATAACTATTATTAGACAAAGCATTTTCTTCTTAAAGGACACTGGGCAAAGTTGTATGGGAAGTGGGCTAGGACCCTATGGAGACGTAGTTGTTTTTATTTTTATAGTACCATTACCGGTAGAAGGAAGGAAGAGGCGGGGGAGTGAAACCCATGATCCAAACACATTCTGAACACAATGTATTTTTTATGATTCTATTATTAAACATTTTTAAATTCAAGAATCCCATGAAACGAAGTAAAATTGAAATAATTTTTACTCTGTCCGTTTTTTTGATGTTCCAGACAATAATTAAAAAAAAGTAAAATGTAAAGGGTATTTTTTTCTAAACAATAAGTCATCATTTTGCTACAATTTGTGGTTGGCGAAAATGATAAGTAAAGTCCGCGTCACGGAAGAAAGGATGAACAGTGGCATGTTCCGGAATAGTTCCGGAACTTGATAACTATGATGTAATTGCACAATTCAATCTAGCAGTCAAAGGACAAAGGGCAAAGAAGAAGTAAGTCTGAAATAAAAATAATACATACCTTTATCATATTCTATAGACAGGTTGCAAGTTGTTTGAGACTCCAGTCATAGCTGGCGGCGCGTGCGTCGAAATTCTCCGGTCATTTTGAAAAGCGGCTCGCTATTCGTTGATACAAATCTCCCGCACTTAACTTCGTCGAATCACGGATCGCTATTGGATTTACATTGTTTAGTTTATTTTGAATAAGGAATGGTTTGAATGTCACTTGGATAATCCACTAAAAAAATTGGGTCACGATATAGCGAGTTTGTAGGATTTCTTTCACATGTCTGCTTACAGTGGTGAATACCTGAAACAAAAGAAAAATAAACGTTAAGCAGTTGTTTTGACCACATTTGTTTGAGTATGGAGAAATTGAAAAAGTATCAAGGTTGTCTCTCTGGTTTAATGGTTGCAAAAGCGACGGCTGATTGGGTTTTGGGTTCGATTCTCGGGTGTCATCGAACTTCGCACAGCACCCCGCAGTTTGGGCTTTTACCCGGTTATAAACGTAACTGGCGAAATGTGGGCAATGCCGCATCTCTGCCTGCCCCTTTGCGCGCAATGTTATGTTATATAATAATGAAATATTACAATAATGTGCGTAGGTGTTATGATGAAGCTACGATACTCAAAGGGCATAGGTCAGATTAGACATTTCATAGATACATGCGGCAACTGGGCTAAGAAGGTTGGTAATATTGTACTTATGCATATTATAAAGAGTACAGCAGAACAGTAACGTTGGAAACCAAAAATTATCACATACATAGGTACATAGATAACAAATTCTTCCCATGAGGGTAGGCAGAAACTACGGAACGCCATCTACGATCTTTACATACTCCTTTTGCGTCGTTTAAGTTCATACACACACGTTGCTTGGGCGTACTACGCTCCTTATCTTTCTGAAGATCATAACTATAGTGATGGGCATGTAATGCGCAGGATTGAGGGAGAAAATCGTGAGGAAAATTTTGTGTAAGAATGTAAGGGATTATTAGAGAAGAAGTACTCTTACACACGGTGTCTACATCTTTTTACACGCTTTATATTAGCTTCACTTGTATGTTTGTTTGTTTGTATGTAACCGACTCCTTTGAGCGCGATTTTGACCCACTTTAAACGGTCAGATTTCATTGAAACTTTGTAAACTTGTCGAGGACCGATGACAATTCAATAATTTTAAAAAAAAATGGGGAAAAAAAAACACGTTTTTGTAGTTAGCAGAACTAAAAAATTGAAAATAAATAATAGTTTAAAAAACTAAAAAACACGCTTTAAAAACCAAACTAAAAAAGGATAAAATAATTTAATTCAATTAAAAAGCGTGGCGTGCTTGACATTAATTGATTATAAAAATATCTCAAAAAGCACCCCACGCTTTTTAATTGAATTAAATTATTTTCTTCTTTTTTAGTTTAGTTTTTAAAGCGTGTTTAAAAAAAAAAATATCTTCTTTCCTAACGCAGGTATGCCGGAAGAGATTTGTTTAGAAATAAGTATCACCTATGTTACATCACTTTTAATTACTCACCTATATCAAGTATTCTGGGAGAGATTTCTTTAGAAATAAGCATCACATTTATACATATTTATGTGTTCTTTTCTTTTTGTATGTTTATAATGTGTGAGTACATAAATGTTTGAATAAATTAAACTTGAATACCACGATGATGACAGAAGTGTAGGTTTAGTTAAAGAGCAGTACAGTGTCGTTCCCAAAAAAATTTAGAAAAGGGTCGATGATGACTTGCAGTTTCTTAATATTTGCATTCAATTCCAGTTTTTGTAGGTCTGGTGCCGTTTTGGGAAAGCGTTTAATTTAGAACCTAGTTCTACATGAAACTTTGGGGTGACAATACAAAAACGATTGATTTTAATTAGGCTTATAGTTAATTAGTTATTTCTTTTTGAACATTAAATTAATTTGTTACTCATTTTAATTCTAGCAACATGTTAACCAATTTGGGAACCGATCCCAGAACCTTATGTTTGGCATCACACTAACTACATAGGTGCTTGTGTAGCGCATCTGTTAGTTTTTTTAACGTCGTCCCGCTTCTTTTTTAACATCGTTCCGCTTCTTTTTTAACATCGTTCCGCTTCTTTTTTAACATCGTTCCGCTTCTTTTTTACATCGTTCCGCTTCTTTTTTAACATCGTTCCGCTTCTTTTTTAACATCGTTCCGCTTCTTTTTTAACATTGTCCCGCTTCTTTTTTAACATCGTCCCACTTCTTTTTTATCATCGTCCCACTTCGTTTTAAACAGCGTCCCACTTCTTTTTTATCATCGTCCCACTTCGTTTTAAACATCGTCCCACTTCTTTTGTTTATGATGAGCAGACTTCTTCTTAGCGTGTCGATGACAAAAATAACACGAAAAAAAATAAGAGTAGTTTGTTTAAATGCAGACTTCTTAAACATGACAAAAAACAAATACTCTAGTAATTCATCTGTTAGAACATTCTTTTTATTAATTTTCTTATTATTTCCTGGGCTTATTGTAAAGATACTTATTTAATTTTCACCTACTTTATTGGTAAATCAAAGCAACAAAAAATAATATTGTATTCTAATTTAAACATGCTGATATTGCATATTAAGTAATTCCAAATTCAGCTTACCAACAAACAAAACATCAAGTCAAGTAATGTACATGTTTTGAAAGTCAAAAACAAGAATTATTTTAATAAACAAAGGTGGGAAAATTATAGAAATTGCAACAAACTTATAATTTAAATACATAATTCGACGTTGCGATACCGTTGCAAGTAATTTCACACAAGGTTGCAATATTGATTGAAGAATGGCCTGTTAGTTACTTCCAAGCCTTAATAATAACCTCCAGCACAACACCTTCAATTAATATAATTTCGCAAACAAAATAACTAAATTGCACCGAACAATCGATTTCTCGAATCCACGCCGAAAATAGCTCCCATTCAACAATCGATACCTAAAAATACCCCGAAAATAACGTCACTGTTGTTCTCAAGACGAATGCTTAACACGGAGACGCTACAATTAACTCTCGTCTTATATCCACCGAGATATCGAAGTAAATATTCAATTCTCTATACTTGCTCGGTCAAATCTAAAAATAATAGTTGACAAGGAGAGCCCAAGCTGTTATTGGATAGATAGTGGTGTGGAACGTTATCAAACAGACATTAGCCGCGGTCCTCCCACGTCATCGTCATTCATCCGCTTCGATCGCACGCACACACGCGCGCCCACGCGGCCACCACACCCGCGCCACCACTCGCCACCGGACGCCACCACACGTCACCACTCACTCGCATCACCAGCCACCACCGCCACTCACCATACATCACCACCAAACCTAAGCACGACGTCGCTCGACACTCTCACACAGCCGTCCACCATCTTAAATTCATTCACAAAAATCGCTATGCCACAGCGCCTATTTGTTTACCGTTTTACGCCTATCTGAGCACACTGTAACACTATAATGGAACACAGCTACCTTCTCCGGGCGAGGATGTTCCGTTTCTCACTCGTTTTCTTGTTGTGAATGCGTTTTTAGCTCGTTTTTTGTTGGCAATACGGTCGTTTGGTTATACACGGGGACATTACGTCGGTGCGTCGCGGCGGACAGTGTGCAACTAAAGAATGGTGGCAGGACTGCGGACGGCCGCGGGACGCGCCTGCGCGCTACTACCCGCCAAAATACACCTACGCGCATGTATGGGTTATGTCGGCTGTGGTACTCTTTCAAAAGTTGCACAGATAACATTACCCATCTTTTACTGTCACATAAATATAATTATATTTTGCATTCAAATAAAACTTAATTAAATAAACGAACGACCCCAAATTACCGTAGCAAGCTTAAGCATGCTACGCGATAAGAAATATTGTCCGCGTAGCTTCGTAGCGACTTCGCGCTACGAGCGGCTACGGCGTAGGGCTATTTGACAAATTTATTAAAAACTTGAACGCTTTTCGACTAAGTTATCGCCATCATTTTTTTGTAATACACTTGTTTACAGCTTCAAACTTTCGTGATATGAAAAAACGTCAAAAATTTTGATTAAATTTTACCAATTTTTTAATCATGTTCCATAGTATACGTTGCATACTTTATAAGTGCATTAACGACATTAAAACCTAGTTATTATCAAAACCTTAAATCGGTTTCACTGTAGGCTGATGAAACATAAAAATATACTAAATCATTTGGATAGATCGGGAAAAAATAAATAAAATGCAGCGTACAGTTCGATAATATTTAGTTACATTATTTGGACTAGCACTACAATATGACAGAACTTTTTTCATGTATTTCCCATTAAAATATTTATAATCAACTCTAACTAAGTACCACGCGTCAGCTTATTGTTTTGTACTCAAAACAAAGCAATGTTTTCCTTTCTATTTTTAGATCTGTCATGGTTCGCAGGTACTTTCTCTAGCTGGAATCCTTGCGTGAGCATTGGCTATGTTTATGAGTGATGTCTTTGATTAACTTTATAGGGGTAGATGGTTTAAAGAGTAACTAACTTTATAAGGGAACTTTACGCTTATGATAATTTGAGGAAAAATATCGTTATATATTATGAAAGGTGGGTTTTTTTCTTTGAGGCTGGGAAATCATCAAATAACTTCTCCCGCTCTGGGTGGAGCAGGAGGGCGTGTCAGATTTTTACTGACTAAAACCTACCCGTGTTCCCTCAGTTGCCTGTGTACCAGGGGCCGCGGTATCTCTTTCGAACAACCCGCACCTCTGGTAGGCATCGGCCCTCGCGGACTCCACCAGTTGGTGCTGACATCTCTATGAGGCGCGCGTGGAACACAACGCGCCGTCGACCCCGGCTTGGTCCTTACCGGACAGCGAGCTACCCATTACTCGCCGTCCGCAAGCCCGCGCCTACGGTAGTTGGGTATCAGCCTAGGATTTCCGACGCCCAGGGCGACTCCTGCAGCGACTAGGGTCATGAGGGCCCATATACTGCCTTTCCCTCACGTGCGCCGCCTCCTTCTTCGCGAGCATTACTGCTTCGCAGAAGGAGGTGATGGCTACTCATGCACTCTCGCTCCGTACCATGACCTGGACCAGGGCCGGACGCGAGAGATTGCCACCGCCGATCGCCTCCACGAAGACACGGCGGTGCTCCACCCAAGCCGGGCAGACCTCCACCGTACGCTCCACCGTGTCCTCAGAGCGATCTATGCAGTATGAGAGGTGGGTTAAGATTAAAAGTGTTTTTGAATGATCGGTTCTTATCTGTTTAAGATGAGATCCTTTCCTGCAGCTATATGTTGGTTAGATCTAAATCTCTATTCAAAGTGAGCAACTATGCCCGAAAAATGGCTATGAAACTCTTACCTGAGCTGTAAGAGAAAAAACCACATACGTGCATAGAAATAGATGTCTACTGTTGTATAGGAATTGATTTTGTTATAGAAGGACGCTGGAATGACCGGATTGGTCCGTATTAGCTATAAAAGTAAGATCTTCTAAATGCAGCGGGATAGCACAGACCGAAAATAAAATAAATCAATTTCAATTACAGGTCAACCTAAATATTATTTCGGTAGGTAATTTTTAATTGTCGGGTGGTTTATTTTAGCTTCTGTTAACAAACCTTAATGTGGGTCCGGTGTTCCGACCTTTACAGCATTTATAGAAAGGTCAACCTTCAGAATGTCCATCCATGTATATTAGGAGACAATTTAAATGTCATTAAAGATTCAGTTCTATCATCGGTTAAAGGATATTTCTGTAAAGAAACAAATGATACCAGTTTTTATTGTGATACTTCGTAGAATTGAAGTAATGGAGTATGAATGTGGATGTGGCTTTTATAGTAAAATGGAAGACCAAAAAAATTATGGATGGACTGTGTGGAAGAAGATATGTTTAGAGAAGGGTCGACTGCTGAGATGAAGACTAATTAATAGAGAAGTATGGAAGAAACAAAACATGTTATGCCGACCCCAAATCAGTTGCAATAAAGACAAATGAATGATGACGAAGATAACGTGGAATTGTATTGTGTATCTACTAATAGGCATAGATAACTAACTAACTAACTAGATTTAATGACATATCATACAGATACTACAACTATGACTTCCGGGATGCATGAAGAAGTCTCCTCGTGTAGCGCAATTTGTTCCACCAGGAACTCGAATGAACCGAGCGTTTGGCGCATCCTGGACAGTCACACCCAATACCTTGATGACTGGCCAATTCTTCGCCTGGTTCGCGACCACCCTCCCACCGGAGTCCGGCGTCAAGCAGCGTGCTGTGTTTCGTCGATGCGTGGGAGTACCAGTGCCTTGAACAAGATTGAACAGGCATTTTCTGGGCACGCTCGATCCATCATAGACCTCATCAATCGCTTTCCATCAGGCGTGAATGAGGTCAAGAGCGGGCCCATTTAGTAATTTAAAAAAAAATTACTCGATTCTCCTTTTCCGGATAAGTTCTGCTTAACTTTTGTCATTTTCAATAGTAGGTAATATTTTATTCCAGAACTGTCCTATAAAGTTCTCACTGCTGCGACACAGGCTTCCTCTCTCTGAAAGGAAGTTGGTTGTAATCTATTCAAGCGGGCTCAGTGCGGGTTGGTAGATGTCACAAGACTTCGAATTTTTGGTTCTAGGACATGCCGGTTTTTTCACGATGTTTTCTTTCACCGTTTTGAGTGCAGTGGTGATGAAATAATTTACAAAAAGTAAAGTCCCTGCTTGCGATTGAACCCACCACCACGACTCGTAAGCCGCGGTCGTTATGACTGGGCCAGCACTGCTCTTTCATATTTTCTTTAATGTCACTTTATTTATAGAACCAGCAAATGCAGTCACGTACTTGGGTATAGTATCCAGTAGACAGTACTGCCTATCCTGACTGTGTGCAACAGTTTGAAGTATTTCCCTTTGATTTCAAAGAGTTTCAATTTCTACCTACCTTCAGTAACTTTTTGACTTTCTTTATGCAGTATAGTCAAAACGCAATTTAAAATGGTCTTTAAAAATCTTCACAAAGTTCGTCGTCTAAAGAACGACATAAGGATTAGATATAAGTACAATCTGCCTCAAAAAGATGTCCACAGCGGGAAGATTTGATTTGATAGTCTACAATTTATGTTCTAATAATAGTATAGTGACGCCATATACCCAATTTGTAATATTTTTTTATGGCTACACATTGATACAATTTAATGAAACAAAAATTATTGACAGTTAAATTAATTGTGGTTTTTATATGGGTGGGAAATCATGAAATAACTTCTCCCGCTCTGGGTGGAGCAGGAGGGCGTGTCAGACTTTTACAGACTAAACCCCACCCGTGTTCCTTCAGTTGCCTGTGTGCCAGGGACCACGATATCTCTTTCGAACAACCCGCACCCCTGGCAGGCATCTGTCCTTGCGGACCCCACCAGTTGGTGCTGACATCTCTTTGAGGCGCGCTTGGAACATAACGCGCCATCGATGTGTCTTTTTGGGCTGAATGTACGGCCACCAAAAGAGATATGCAATCAGGGTCGTCGGATATAGTTGAAGTTTAGTAAAAAATCGATAGATGTTTTCGAATGAAATTAAATCAAACAGTTAATTTATCAAATAAACTTTCATTCGTAAACGGAGCTCAGTTTCATACAAACCTTCAACACATCCGACGACCCTGGTTACTTATGCTTTTGGTGACCGTACCTACGTGGTGTCTTTGTCAATACAATGTCGTCAGAATGCATGGCACCCACGCGCCTCGCCGGCATGCTCAATGAGATGACGCTGCTCCTTGCATAGTCTCATGTCTGACCGTATAGATGAAATGTTCACTTCCGATGGAATTCTGAGAGTCGAAACGGGCATAAAAAGGCATTTTATCCGGGTGCAAATAGAGGAAGGCTTTGTCTATTTGTGCATCCGTTGCTCTGAAATGGGGACTTTAATGTAGTTGTAGTCTATTTTTGAAGTAATATTTAAATCAGCTTAATATAATCTTATTAACGTTTATTTGAACTCAATAAAATATAGCATAATACAGTAATGTTCCTAAAACTAGGATACAAATAATGTAGGTGAGCAGACGGCTAAAAATAAATACTCCTGAATTCCATGCCAGGTAAAAACCTGTATCTTAAGAAATCAGTGCTCTTCCTTGATATATTTGGTGTAAAAACTTATAAAACTTACATGCTAGGGGAAAGGAGGTAGCTTACCTCCTTTCATTGTATTTTAAATGACTTGTTGAACTTGACGGGTGAGTAAATTCAAGATCAACAGCTGATAACATATGTGTATGAATGTTAACCGAATATACAGTTTCGACTATTGCACGGGACTATAATATTTACCGACGTTTTAAGGTTTTTTGTAGATCTGATTTTATTTTTATACGCCAAAAATTTTGTTTTTTGAAAGCCGTTATTAAAAAAGTAGTAATTAATATTAATCCGATAAATTTATAAATACTTAAGTATCATCAATTAACACCGCAGGAGGACATAATTATAGTGACCTTCAACCTATTTGCGTAACACACGATTAATCATAATCTGTTTCATTTTGACAGTTCAATAATTATTCATTGTGTTATTAACGTTGTTGGGCAGACACATTTTTCGAACATATGAAGCAATGGTTTAGCAATCTGTTTCAAAACGAAACAGATTATGATTAATCGTGAGTTACGCAATTAGGATGCTGATCTATTCGTGATGTGCTTCAGAAAGATCAGTGAATTCGTGTAGATATGGCCAGATGTATGAACGTAAACGAAGGAGAACGAGTATGTTAGGATCGTAGCAACCGGCGTTCTGTAGTTTTACCTACGCCCGGGAAGAAGACGTCAATTTATGTGTAGGTATGTTGCATTATAATTAGAACCATTTTTTTTTCAAAGTGACGTTTATTTGCAGTTCATCTTCCATCCTGCGCCGCATGCCCTGTTACTTGTGCTTTTGATGATCACATGACTGCGTCAGTGATCGGAGTACGCGCAGCTACATTTTTGGGCCAAAGATGTTTGAACTTTATGCCATCGATAAGCTAAGTAAAAGATCATAGGAAGGTTCTGTTATGTCTGTAGATTATTTGCCACTGCCACTGATAAGTAAACAACTTAATAAACATGCGATTTTACTACTGCGAACGTTCAAAGATAACAACAATACGTAACTGCATGTGTACCGCTCTGTGACGTCATACAGTCGTGTGATGAAATCAAGTGAGGTTTTCATAGTTCTACGTCAGTGGCGACATTTCAGCGTCCATTGACCAAATACTTTAATAATTTTATGACTCGCTTGTTGGAAAACATGGAGGGTTTTAGACTCAACTTCATCATGTTCATGCTCAAACTCTCTGCCAAGCCTATTCCAAACTATATTGATGTTTGTTTTCAGTCTACCTCGATTCAGCCTAATACCAGTATTTTATATGGAGCGACAGCCTATCTGACCTCCACAACCCAGTTACTGGGCAACACGATACCCCTTGGTAAGACTGGTCAGACTTTCGGGCTTCTGAAGACTCGTAGCGACTGGCATTGACCCAAAAATGGCAGCTGGGACCAACGACTTTACGTGCTTTCTGAGGTACGGATGAATTTCAGTATGTAAAGATGGTCATCCATCCACGGATACACCGCGGCAAGCGTAGCTAAACCTGATCGATTGATACGTTCGGCTGTTATTAGTTAGACACGAGCACCTACCGTTGGGAAAAATCTGGCGTAAGATAAAGGTAGAGTGATTTCTGTAATAGCATCTTTTCCAAATTTAGGATCCATTATGACTGTGTTAAATCCTTATTGTAGAACTGTTGCATTAACTAGCTTATGTAATTGCATTTCTATATTAAATTCCATCCTATTTCTTCCCATTTGTGTCGTAGAAGGCGACTAAGGGACTTACTAGAGAATGGGCAGCAGCATTCTCTATGCATTTTACCACCATACTGCGATCGCCAACCCGCCTGCCAAGCGTGGCGATTATGGCAAAACCCCCCTTATGGGGGAGGCCTATGTCCAGCAGTGGACGTCTTTCGGCTGAAATGATGAATGATGATGATTAAATTCAATTGATTAATTTCGTTTAAATTCGGCAATTGGTTTTTGTATTTTTCATACAATAACTTTTAAAATAAACAGAGCATAGTTCTCCCATTTTATCATCAAATTTCAGTTACACACTACTTCAAGAACTTGTACAATGCTAACGCTATGTAAATCAAACAAACACCAAGCTTGAAGTCCTGCCTCAGATCAATACCGTCACCCATTCAGCTTCATCCGCAGGATCCCAGTCTTCGCTACTATGACGCACGAAGATTAGGGCGTTTTGACCACGCCGAGACACTCAGGCGCCGATATGGCTAGACCGAGGTCAGACGAGCCTGTACCAGCCAAAAAATAAATACTTCTAACATTCATTTATCTTCTCTTTCAATAACAGTATTGCGTAATTTGTATTCGTTGCCAAAAGTATAGTATGTAGGTTTTATGGGAATATTGCATAATTTGTCTAGGTTTTGTAATGGTCTTGAAATCTTGGTGCGTTGGTTTAGCCTGTATGTTATGTTTACTGCTAGACTTGGTACTTGGCCGCTAAAATAATAAAAGAAGACCCGATGATTTTCCTCCACAGATTATCGGACATATTGGTAAAGTTCTTTAGATAGATCAGGTGCATAGTACTCGCAACAAGTGCGTGTATGACTAGATGTATGAACGTAAACGAGGCAAAAAGAATATGTAAGAGACGTAGCAGGTGACGTTTGAAGTTTCTACCTACCCCATGGGATGAACGCGTGAGTTTATGTATGTATTAGCTTCCACCCGCGGTTTCAGCCGCGTGGAGGTCGGAATCATTTCACGGGAACCGGGATAAAAAGTATCCTATGTGTTCGTAACATCACATCGGGCCACACTCCACACCGCGAGCTGGTCCTTCGAGCCGGATCATATGTTGAGTATCAAGCTCCAGGTGTGCTGCTGGTGGTCTTGACTTAATAATAAAAACGACTGTATTTCTTGATAGATAGGTAGGTAATTTATTTTAGACGACCGAAAATGTGTGCGCACGCTCAGGTGTCGGCGAACGAGTGGTGGCGGGGGAAGCGCGCGGTCGCGGTGTGGAGTGTGGCCCGATGTGATGTTACGAACATATGTGTTAATCTAGGTTGGGTAAGGTAGGATTGAGTAACAAACAACCAAACATCTTCACAAACTTTCAAATTTATAATATTAGTACGATGTAATGTATGTATTGTTCTTTTTTGTGGTTGTGTTTTTTGCGTCATGTTTTTCCGAAACGTATTTTCTTTCTTTTTAAATAATAATGAAAGTATTTCGACATAATCATCACACGCTTAGCTGATGAGATTCTGATCACGGCATACGACGTCATATTGAATAGGAGATAATAAACCTCTCACAAATAATGTAAGGAATATACAAACTGCTCTCATCAATATACCTACGTCTATTGTGGGTAGAACTTCAGAACTTGACTGACAAGAATTGAGAGTGTAGCAATGAAAATATAACTCAAAACATCCATCGATTCTTAGAACGTTGACGTGATATCTATTTATATCATCAAAGGCTTCTAGACTAGAACGCCTCTCTTTAATAACTCTAGATTAAAAATATACCTTTATTTCATAAATAAACACAGAAAAAATCAAGTTAGACTAGCTAAAAGCCTATTAAATTGATATTCCATAAACATTATCTATTGTTGCAATACAGAACTTTGTCATGGCACAATGACGTCACTGCTAAAATGTCTGACAATTCTTAGACTCGGCAAAAGTCTATAAATAACCCTGTTTATAAAATTAACTCATAAAGCCATGAAGAAGTAAAGCTAGACGATCATGAGAATATAATGTGATATTTCTTATGTGACATTTTCGTCGGGACAAAGTTATTTACCAACAAAACAAAACTCTAAAATATACCAATATCGTAAATATCTGTCGCACTACCTCGCTACAGCGGCCGGCTACGCACGATCCGCCTACGGTTTTGAGTTTCAAAGCATTCATACATGCGAGAACGAGACGCCAATCACCCAACCAATACTGCAACGCCCAAGGGGGAATGGGACGGAGATAGTTATCGATCGGCTTGCGTCACAGAGAAAGCGTGGGCGCGATGACGTCACGCCGCACCCGCCAATCACCACTAAAGGAAAAGGCGCCACGAATTAGCGAAGTGTCGGAATATATTCATGAAGACTTTTTCCTTAGTCTTTTATCAGTTTCGGGAAGCATCAATGAAGTTTTAATCTTTTCAAATGTGCTTATAACCATTCCCATTTTTTTATAACTATTCCTAAAAGAGTCGTAGCGTTTGAGGAATGATCATTACGTTATCTTCTTTTGCTTCATCCATAGAAACTATAATGATAACCGTGCCAGATGATTTTTGTTGCTTTAGATAGCTGAATTGAAAACAGATAAGGATGTAGTCTACAATTAAATAAGTTTAATTATGATAAGTAGAAAAAAATATGTTGGTAAAATTCAACCTTTATTTCTTAAATCTTAGTTATTGATGTACCTATAGGATTTATCTCTGTAAAAATATACCGAGCCAAAAATTGCTACAAAGACGAAATAAACCTAGGAACTTTCGTAGTTGCTACGGCTGGGCTACGAAGCTCTCCGCGTGGGAGCTTCGTAGCGTTATAATATTCTTGCTACGAACGCAACGAGAGTGGAAGCATACGACATCTAGTTGTATTTTGTGTAAACTTTTTGACACTTGCTTACCTAGTGTTTTATTGTTTTAAAAGATGGCGTTACTATCTTCATGAAGATGCGACTTCTAGCGGTACCTACTGTAACTAACAGAACTTACTCATGATTTTGTTTATTACATAGAATTTGCAATAGATGGTAGTAAAACGAAACTTGAAAAATATTTTTTTATTAATTTTATTTTTTGTTCATAATAAATTTTTGTTCACAATTCTATAAAAATAATGTAATATTCATAGTGTTTGGGTTGCTGCTACTAACAAGTCTGGCTCGCTTCACATATAAGTGTGATTTTGGATTGCTGCTATCAAAGGTAAATTTTGTTTTCGTTCTTCGTTGAATTTGTTTGACCAGGGTATCGAGCTTATTCCTACTGTGAGCTTGCGACCAATCAATCTGCCTATCCTATTCCCAGCGATGTAGTGATCGGCTTCCAGTCTAACCGGATTCAGCTGATTACAAGTAGTGAGGGCCTATCTGACCTCCACTGTCCAGTTACTGGGTACCCGAAACCCCTTGAACCAGTCTTGGTTGTCAGACATTTGGACTGAGACTGAGCTTACAACAACGAAAGCATATTTCCTCTTTAAAATTATAATTTATTGTTTTTATAGTTAAAAAAAAATCAAAGGTCTTAAATCAAAGGTAGGTATGTAAAAAACTTAAAAGAAAAATAATTTATTTATCAATAATCTCAAAACTTATTATTTTAATTTAATTATTCTTAATGATTTGATATTATTAAATTGACTTATTCATTATTTTTAAAGAGTGGATGAAATATCTTAAAAAGCGATACCTAAATAATTATTTTGATGAGCAATTTAGAGTTCAATGTTCTTGACATCTGACAACTCAAAAGTCAATATTTCTGGTTACCTACTAATTTATTTACACTGGTTCTTGAGTAGATTTCATTTCCTTTATGTTTTTTGCTACTTAATGCTCTTAATCATAATAGCCAGACACAGTGATCACTGTTGGAGATCCGCTAACTTAATTTTAATTAATGGTAAAGTGCAAAATAATAAATCACACTCCCACTTTTTATGTTTTAAGGTTCCGTAAGAGTAGAACAAAAAGTCAAATTTTTCCCAAAATTTATTGAAATGATATTTGACGTGGAAAACCGACTTAGAATTCTATTAAATTTAGGTACATTTCATTGTTTCCCGAGAGCCGCTACATAGGTGGTCCATTCTGTAAAAATCTCACCGTGAAAACTTAGGTGAAGAGAATTTGAAGTCAGCTGTCATTTCACCTGATGGACTGACAATATTGTGGGGCTTGTGGCTATTATCAGCTGCTCGAGTCGATCGATCAGGGTGGGCGACCATATTTACATACCAAGACCCCTCCACCATGCCTTGGAAAGTACGTTACGCCGTTAATCCCGGCTGTCATTTGTGGATCTTTGACAGTCCTTACGGGTTTTTAGAAGTCCGAAAGTCTGACAGACAACCAGTTTTACCAAGGTGTATCGTGTTATCCACTTACAAGTTTGTATTATTATTTTATTTACTCAGGTAAGTTTTTAATGTTTCATTCTGTATAAAAACCTCACCGTGAAAACTACGGTGAAATGAATTTGAGGCAATATCTTGTATGTATTGCAACATTGTATGTATTGCAGCTCACTTCGTCTTCACCAAGTTTTCACGATGATATGTTATCATCGTCATCATCATCATCATTTCAGCCGAAAGACGTCCTTTGCTGGACATCGGCCTCCCCAAGAATAGATCGGCTAGCAGGTATTAATTATATCTAACCTAATTTATCTAGCCTGTATTATCTCACTGCACAGGCCTCCCTCTGTGGAAAAGTATTAATATTAGCGCGTTATTCTGTATGTTATTGACCTCATTCTGTTGAAGGCAGTTGGATATTGACACGTTTTTGCTCTTCTCATGGGTTTTTTTTAATAGGAAATGACTTCTTAAATTTACTTTTAAGAATGTTTAAAGTCATGCTAGCACTTAAGTGGGTATTGTAAATAAAGCTATTGTTCATTTGTTTTAATTTGGTTAAAAACTTTATGGCATACGATTATTTGTTTTTTTTTTTAGTACAGTCAGCCTCAAAAAGATGTACAGAGACAAAAAATCATTTTATTGTCTACAATCTTTGTTTCACAATTTTGCATTAATGTCAGCCACAAAATATATTACCCATTGGGTAGGTTAAGGCTAAGGTCCTCTTGCACTAAAAAAATATATAATATTTTGTTATGAGTACTGAAGATTAGAAATGATGTACAATAGGAGAAGATAGCTATGTTTTTCTAGTTATGCGGTCTAAACGAATCATGATTTTGTAGATAATCGTATATACTTTGTGGCCGTCAAGTACAAAGTTTGTTGTTTGTGTGATTTTGACAGTTTGGGAAGAAATATTCTTCTGAAATAGTCTAGGTACATTTATAAGAACCTAGACAAAGATCGTTAGAAACGAAAGACAAAATTACAGATTGTAGAACGATATCTACGGTGCGATGTCAAAAATGGAGAAACGAAATGTCACTTTGTATTGAAAAAGCACTGTCTATTCTTCGAAGAAATAGAAAACGTCATGCTAAGCCTGCAGAGGGGCTTGCGGCTAAGTAATAAAGCAATAACAAGCTACGCTTGCCGCCGTTCGCCCGTGGATGGGTGACCATCTTCACAAGACGCCTCCGTGCCTCGGAAATTCGTGGACCTTTAACAGTCGTTACGGGTCGTCAGAAGCCCGAAAGTCTGACAAGCAGTCTTACTAAGGGTCAATTCTCACCGAGACGCGGCGCGACGCGCACTTTTTAAGCTAGCAACAGAATATCTAACTTATTTACAACACGAAAAGGTATAATTTCACTACGAGCGCGAAAGCGTGTCGAAGAACGCTAAGGTGCACCGCGTTGTGCAGCCCGTATACCTTATTGTGAAGTAAATAAGATCTATTTTGTATCGTGATCTTAAAAAGTGCGCGTCGCGCCGCGTCTCGGTGAGAATTGACCCTAAGGAGTATCGTATCAGTACGCAAAATACGCGTTTTGATGTGGAGTTGCGAACAACAGCCCGTTTTATTTAAGCCGACTTCAAAATAATTGGGAAAAGGCTAGGCAGATGATGATCATCAATAACAGCTTTAAACGACGGCACGGGTTCGATTCCCGCACGGAACAAACATTTGTATGACCTACAAATAGATGTCCCGGGTCTGGCTGTCTGTGTATGTGAGTTTAAATGTTTGTAAACGCACCCACAATACAGAAAAAATTCCTAGTGTGGGTCAACGTTTAAAAAAAAACCTATTTCGAAATCTCCTCGCCCATCGGCGTAATATTGCTTGCTTATCGGTCTTCTACAGACTGTACTTCGGAGAGTTTGCGCAGGAGCTCCACGACCTGATCCCACCATCGCCCTTTTACTACCGGACTACCAGACGCACTGCTGGGTACCATCCACACTTGGTTGATATCCCGATCAGTCGTACTCAGCTCTACTCCTCCACGTTTATTATGCGCACAGCCAAAGTGCTGCCTGCATCTGTGTTCACCTTCAAAACAAGAGTGAACAGGTATTTTCTGGGCACGCTCGATCCATCATAGACCTCATCAATCGCTTTCCATTAGGCGTGATTGAGGACAAGAGCAGGCCCATTTAGTAATAAAAAACTGACACTGAAATTTTATTGATTTGTATAGATTAGCTGTAACAGCTATGATAACGTACATAGGCGTACACAACATTATACTTGGTAGGTACGTAATACTAAGTATCTTTTGATCGACCCACTGCAGAGCAAAGGCCTGTTCTCATAAGAAACGTAGTTATTAGAAGCACATCTCTTGGAAGGTAATGTTCGTAGAATACGATTTGACCACATTCGCACGGACATAAAAAAAACGCGACGAGATTTTATTTCGCACTGGATTTTGAACTCTCAGTGTTGAACTCAGTGTTGAGAATCCAACAGGGTGCATCCCAGTTCGTGGAAAACACACGCTCTTCGATTTTCAACTCTCGGCGTAGACCAGTGCGTTGTTTATCCAGTGCGTGACAAAATCTCGCCGCGATATTTTTGTATCTATGCGTGGAATTATAATGGTCCCAGTAATATAGGTAATCTCTGCTCGCATTTCGGAATATATTTTTTTGCCCGTAATACACCGCACCTAACCAATAATTTGCAAAATAATTTGCTAAATAATCTTACATTTGAGATACATTAAAATTTGTTTCGTGCTAACCTACTTATAAAAACTCTTTAATAACGGTAAAATATTATTTCCAATTAGCTGTGCCCGCGGCTTTTTCCGCGTGGTTGACGGGAATTATACAGCACAGGATCGTGCTACCGGTTCATAAGTAGCATATGTTACTCCATATAATATCAGCTATCAGTCAGAGAAAGTCTTGTCACAATCGGTCCACCCGTTGCGGAGATTAGCCGTAACAAACCGAAAGACAGACAGACAAAAAAAGACATGTTTTTTTTTGTTATAGGTACCGAACTTTTATTTGCCATTAGTAAAAAGCTGTTATTTTGACAATAGAAACCGACACTTCAATTTTATTTATTTGTGTGGATGAACCATGGTTCTTTTTGATATCTCTAACCTAGAGGTATAAGATCGACTGCGGAGCGTGAGATCGTGGGTACGATTCTTTTTCCCAGATCGAGCAAAGTGGGTTTTTATAGGTTTTTTCCACTAGAAATTACTATGGAGCGGCCCGCAGTCTAGATTTGAGCCTCGTTTAATGCAAGAGCCTCACCATCTATTACATGGAACTTGAATCTCGCTGACGAAATGTTGGTGTACGTACGCACGGCTACACATCAAGCTATACATTTCCAGTATAAGCTGATCTCTCATTGTATAGGATTTCCTTACAGTGCGAGATCAGCGTAAACTGGAAATGTATAGCTTGATGTGTAGCCGTGTGTACCAAGGGTCAAATTTATTTATCTAACGAAACTCTGCAGTCAATGATGAGTAAATAAAACAAAAAAAATATGTGATGTTTTTTTTTGGGCGGCAACATAACACTAGGAATGAGAATCGGCCATAAGTGAAATCAATGAAATGTAACGTAAACCAGACAGGCATTACGCTTTGTGTACATAATTCTGTAATACAGTAACACCTCAATGAATTCTGTTACAAAATGATTCACAGAATAGAAATTGATCACAACGTGCTGTTAATTCAATTAACGTTTTTTGACTACTTATTTACAGCGATTTCTGATAGTTAAGCACATCTAGTCATGCTATGTTTGTATGATAGGTGAATCATTCTATCACCAAGAGGCAGAAGAAGTGACGAAGTAATAATCGGTTATTGGGAAGAAAAAACAAAAGCAAACAAATACAAACGATGATAGCTGCAAAAGTTAAAACTGGGGCGCAACTACCAACGCCCGACTTCTAGTGAGAGGGTAGGTTGTTCCAATACTAATACATAATAAAGGTTTTTAAACAAGAATATAGAGAAAAGAAAAATTGAATTAAAATAAATTTTGAGATACTCGTGTGTGAGTACCTACCTAATGTAGAGTAAGGGAGGGTGACGGTGTGTTGTGTGACGTGTTTGTGTTTTCCGAGGTGTTAAATTTCCATAAGTTTTCTGTTGCATCATAATTGAAGTGATTTTAGTAAAATCTCGAGTACCAGATTGCTAAATTGTAAGTTTAATGCAACGAATCAAACCAACACCACTTACCTCACTTTACCCACTTGCAAGAATACGGCCCCTGAAGTTTGAAGGAAAATTGCTTGCGCCACTGAAAAGCTGAAGCAGGAGAAAGACAAACCGCATTTACTTTCCAACGTAATGAAGCCGAGAGGCAGGCTGAAGAGCCATAACAGCTTTCTCGAGTTGTCCATCCCTGTATAATATATGACGGTAGGTCTAGTGTGTCACGATTGAAACTGTGGCTTCTCAAACATCCCCCTCCATTCATCCTGCATTTCTCTTGTAGAAATGCTTCCAGTGGGCCATCAACTGCCATGGCTAACCTGGAAATGTCTTTATCAACTAAGAAGCCAGGTGGCCTGCTGCCGGCATAACTTGGTCAGGAAAGGGTACTCCGATGAGCCGTAGTGCAACTGTGGAGCCACATAACAAACTATGTCCCACCTCTTGTTGTGCTCGCTTTGCGAGACCAACGCTAACGATTTCTAAGTGGCCGAATTCTGGTCGAAGCTTATTTAAGTCCAGCCATTGGAATCATCGATGATTACTAGCAGTGCGAAATAGTACCTAATGATTACTTGTACTCTAAAGTAATCTATGAGACCCAAAAATGGTGGTGGTTTTTAGAGTCAGATCATTTCCTGTACAAAAATATAATTGCAATAAGTAGGTGCCTATTTTGCACTTTAGATACGTAGGTAATTATTAGGTACGTACTTCATTATTTATGTTTTTTTAATAGGTAACTGAAGTGGCCTTTATAATACTAATTAATGAGTAATCTTCTTAATTGCTGAAATAACTACAAAAACGCGAATTTTAATCTTCCTGTAATTTTTTAAGTAGGTAATTTTAGATTCCAATTTGCATAATGTACAATGTCAGTTTATTGTTGTCTGTGCCAAAAAAAGTATGGCAAATTGCAGACTCATATGTAATGGAGCTAGGCTACTTGAATCGCCTTAAACTGGGCAGTATACCGTCACTTATTTTCATATTGTACCCTTGAGAAAATTGGCTGGACACACTCGTAAACAAATATGTTGTGAAGGCATTGAAAAGTAGTTTAACTTAAACCTTATTTATAGTCTTCAAAGCCAATGTATGGATCACAGCTGATCAAAAAATTATTATTTATCTATACTTAGGTACTAATAATAAAGCTGAGGAGTTTCTTTGTTTTTAAACGCGTTAATATTTGAAACTACCAGTCAGATTTCGAAAAAAAAAACATTGAAGTTGATAAGTAGCCCAATTTTTAAGGAAGGTTTATAGGCTATTTAAGGTGAACCTAGTCCAAATTTTTTGCATACAAACTTCGGGAGTGTTTTACTCCACTGTCTGACATGGCACATCCAAAGTAAAATATGATATCGTTTTGTCTCATTATTAATATTGTCTGTACCGAAACAGAATACTAAAATAAAAACCCATTAAAAACTTAGGAGCCAACAAAGATTCGATTTTCTTGCTAATTTCACTTAACTTTGGGCGTGTTTAAGTAATAAAAGAAGTGTAATATCTCAAAAACCAAGTCGGTACCGACAAAGTTCAATTACCGAAAAGTTCAATAAACTTTATTGGTCACTGATCTATGCATTGGCTTTTTCATAAAACCCCATCTTCCAAAGGACTTTTCTTAATTTTTTCGTGAGTTTTTTACTATAAATGATCCTGCATATCACTCAATAACGTTGTGCGTGTAGACTAGCGTCTAACTGCTCATCACTGATACTATCTCTGTCGAACACGAAGCCTGGGCAAACCAGGCCCACCAGTGTGTTCGAGCCCGCGACTAGGTTCCCCTTAACATCACGCTATGCCTTTGGAGCCGAACAAAAAGAAAACAAAGTTAGAAGTAACAACGCAGCACTAGCGAGGCCGGGCGATGGGATACGACGCGGTGGCTCGGCGGTCAAAGTCACGGGCAGAAGCTAGTTTTGTTGGTCGTTGGTAACAATATTTCTTAACAACCGTAGTTATGAGGATACCAGATACAAGTTCAACACCGATGTGGAACACTTGCAGCAGCGATTATTTACACTTACACTTATGCAGTCGTCTGCTCGTGATATAGTGCCATGCATTGTAATACTCGTGAATTATCCTTGCGAGAGAAGAATAAGATAAAGGGACTTTTAAAGCCAAACAAAGGAAGAGCAAAGATGACTCGAAATAGGATCGTGTGATCTCTAAAATCATTATTGGCTTTTCCCAACTATGTTGGGGTCGGCTTCCAGTCTAACCGAATGCAGCTGAATACCAGAACTTTACATGAACTTAAAATATTTGATGTCATTCTTTAAATTCTTTCGTTCACCATTCTGTCCGTAGGCGCTCTCACATTTTTAACAGGTGCCCGGACCTGACGTCTCAGTGCTGCCACCTAGTGGAAGTTATTTCAGAACACCCTCATAGTGATTAAATTGTTATGGACTATCGTCCGAGTCTCTTCATCTTTAGGTCTCTGTCTAATCGATAGACTATGTTATTTGAGGGTATCCATTAATTTAGCTTACTTAGTTACGTTTTCTTTATAAAATTGTATTAATCCCTACCCTCAAGTGATACCTAACTACAACGTTTGATGTATACGATCACTTAAAACGTTTGTATGCACATGACAGATCACGCGACATTTCGTTAATTTATGTTATTCTAAAATATTTCTAGCGCTTCCTATCTCGTTTGCGTTAAAAGGATGTCACTTGTCTAGGGACCCGTTTGTGTAGCCAACAAAAGACAAGAGAATATTATAGATACGATTACAACAGACTTAAAAAATACTAGAGGCCAATTTTTTTTCTCAAATTATAGATGATAGATATCCATATTACAAAAGTTATATTTCTATAACCTTGCCAATATCAAATGCGTGAAGTTTTTTTTCAATACCACAATTTTGTCCGAACAATAGATTGCTAAACTATTTCATTCAATATCTATGAGAAATGTTATTAGCCCCTGGGCTATTGTCTTGTCCAATCATGTAATGACTTGTAACATTAGGTTACAATCATTGTGGACCGCCCCATGATTTGTTACTGGTTGTATACGAATCGTATTGTTTTTTTTTCGATCTGTGTCATTGGCACAAGGGGCTCTTAAGTACTGGGTTTGCGGTTGGTAGGATCTAGCAATTACGTTTGAATTAGATTAGGAAGGTCAGCCTATAAAGTTCCCACTGCTAGGACACAGGCCTCCTCTCTGTGAGAGAGAGTGGGCCATAATCCACCACTCTAGCATAGTGTAGGTTGGCGGATGTCACATGTCTTCGAATTTTTGGTTTTAGGACATGTCGGTTCCTCACGATGTTTTCCTTCACCATTTCGAGAGTAGTAGGTAATGAAATAATTTATACACAAAGGGTTCGAACCCACAACCTCGTAAGTTGGGGCCGTTAACACTGGGCCACTACTCCATAATAAAATGAAATGTTCAGATCTTATAAGACACTTTTACAAGTCAATATTTTGTTGGTCAATATTTTAGAAATAGATTTCGCCGGCATTTCCTAGCTGACTGTGACGAAATACAAAGTCAAAGTCAAAGTCAAAGCATTTATTTCAAATAGGCACTTAAAAGGCACTTTTGAACGTCAACATTTACATTAAAATAGAATTGATTCTAGTCGCCCCTTCCAAAATGTAGTTTCGTATGGAGAAGAATGGGCAAGAAACTCCACCGTTACTCTTTTGCCGAAACAAACTCAGAGATCATGATCTCTTTTAAGTCCAAACAACATATTATTACGTTTATGTGAGTCTAACAATGTTTATTAATTTCTCAATTGCTTGGTGTGCGCCCTCTTGACAAATTAATGAGTCGCTAAAATGCCCATAGATAAGTAGAACCTCATGGTTTATGTAAAAATAGCGTATGTACAGTGCCTTTCAGGAATATATATCAGTCACTTTGTTATAATTTTCCCCTAATCTTACATTGGCCAAGTATACCTAGAAAATGAATAGCCCAACAAATTGCGAAATCCGTGGTCCAATCAAGATATACCGGACTCGCAGTAGGCAGTGAACGGAATACCTGAATCGATAGCGATAGAATATAATTTGTCTGTCTGTCCCAGTTTCGCGTGCCCTACGGAAAGGTAAAGGCAATGCAAAGGTTGCAAGATTAAATAAATAGGTAACCTTTGTACCTACCGCATAATTGTATTACAAAAAGGTGTGTCTCTTTAGAGTTCCGAGGCTGAATAGCGAAATCAATGGAACCCTGAGGGTTTCTCTAGAATAACTTAGACCCTTGCAAGCCCGGGTCGACGGCGCATTGAGCTCAAAGAGACGTCAGCACCAACTGGTGGGGTCTGCAAGGGCTGATGCCTGCCAGGGGTGCGAGTTATTCGAAAGAGATCCCGTGGCCCCTGGCACACAGGCAACTGAGGGAACACGGGTGGGTTTTAGTCAGTAAAAGTCTGCCACGCTCTCCTGCTCCACCCAGAGAGGGAGAAGTTATTTGACGATATCGCACCCTAAAAAAAAAACCCTTGCATTTCTGAACGGTGTCTCATGAACCATACTTTTGTTGTTAATGAATGCTCTTGTAGTAGTGTGGTCGTGGGTTCAAACCTAGACGCTTTACTTTTTGTAAATAATTTCATCACCATTGCTCGTAACACGGTGGAAAACATCGTGAGGAAACCGGCATGTCCTAGAGCAAAAATATCGAAGACCTGTGATATCTACCAACCCGTACTGGGCCCACGTGGTAGTTTGCCCACTACCTCTCGAAAAGAGGAGATCTAGCTGTATCCCAGCTGTGGGAATATTATAGGTTGATTATGCTCTTGGCATATCATCTTAGTTCTGAGCATATATTTTTTACTGTCTGTCTTTTCGTCATATAAATACAAGCTGTGATATATTTGTAATAGTGGGTATTTAGGTCGGTCTCCGAATATACGTCTATTAGTGAAGTCCATGTTTCAATGTGCTCCCGATAGTCCCCATATTGTTCACAATCAAATATATGTGGGCTCAAAAAAAAACCTGTCTAGTATAAATTATGCATTTAACACAATGAACATCCTAGACCCCTTACCACACACAAGAATTTTAATTGATGGTACTAGTTCGTGTTTGTCATTACAGTGATATGTATCTATATTATAGGAAGATAGACCTGACCATCGTGACGCAGTTGAACTTTTCAGAATGCAAAAAGCATGTAGCATGACTCGTCGATAGTTTTTCTAACAGTCCCATAACTGCAAAACTTTTCAAAAGCGTCTCCCAGTATGAGAACGAAGACACGCAACAAAACTTGAAGTTGAATCGGGCAGTAAGTCGTACTACGCAACCTGAGGATGAAGACGGTGAGTTCCCGTCCTTTATATCAAACAGCCAGCCCCATAACAGTTACCAAAGTCTGCAGATTAATCAAAGTAAGACATTAGAAGAATTGGAGGCACTAGTGAAGGCTATGCAGGAAAAAATAGTTTCAGTGGAGAAGGAATTAAAAAACATATTGTCTGAGAATAGTTCATTAAAGATAATCATAGGTAAAAACGAGAATAATATAAATAATTCAAAAGAAACGTGCAATATAACCACATCAAAAAACCTGGGTATTACCATGCAAACTGAAACAGAAGACTGTACTATAACTTCAAAAGGCACCGTTTCAAACAAAAAATGCCTACAACCAGAAGCAGAACCTATGGCACCGAAACGGAAAAAAGGCGAACTAAATATCTTGACCCTTCCCTACCAAAACACCACGGCTACGTCAAAGAAGATAATGATAATTGGAGGCAATCAGTGCCGTGGCTTAGCATCGGAACTAATGCGGTCCAGAACGAACAGCAACTATGATAAATACAATATACAGGGATTAATATACCCTGAAGCGCTGATGGAGGTATTAACACATTCTTGTGACGCGCTTCAACTTACGCAACAGGACAAGCTGGTGTTGTGTGTAGGGGAAGAAGACTCGGATCCACAAAAAGTATCACATGAGTTGTATTGTATATTGAAACAAACAAAGGCGTCTGTAATATTACTGTCGGTTTGTCAGAATCGATTTCTTAATGAGAAAAATCTTAATAATCTCATTCGATGTGTATCAAGTAGGTTTGAACACTGTAACTTTGTTCAGCTGAATAGAATTCATCGAAATAGTTATGAATATATTCAAAAAATTTGTTCCAAAATAAATTTAGTTGTGGATACAATTGATTATAATAATAAATTTATACCATGTAATACCGAAATTAAATGTGAAATAAAAACAAATAAACAAAATTACGACGACAATGGGCTCAAATACACGTCACTTCAAAAAAGAATAACCGAATACTTTTCCGTCGTAAAAGGGGAAGATAAAAAACGGGTAAATAGCACTGGTCCATTAGATAATGCCATCCACAATTCAAAAGATTTTTTTTTTCGTCTATAATTATATAAATGTCATGCACCAAAATATAGCAGGGTTAATTAATAAAGCAGATATGCTGACTGTTCAGTTAGCGGAACTTTCTAAGTTAAATAAGACAATTGATGTTTTGTGTATTACTGAGCATAATATGGTACTAGGCGATGAAAACATGCTCACGTTACCTGATTACAAATTGGGTGACAGTTTTTATAGAGATAAAAGAAAAGGTGGCGCCTGTATTTTAGTAAAAAAAAATCATGAGTTCAAAATTCTAAAAGAAGTAAAAAAGCTATCTAAAACGAATATTATTGAATGCTGTGGCATAGAACTTACGCAACATAATGTAACTATTGTCTGTATATATAGGATTCCGAAAAATACCCATATAAAGATTCATCTTTCTCTTTTTTTCGAAACGCTTGAAAATTTACTCTCCCTTATTACACATAAGAAAAATAATAAAACAATAATAATTTGCGGGGATTACAATATAAATATTTTAAAAAATGATCAAGTTACCAAGACATTTATAAATACAATTTATGGATTTAACCTCAAAATACTTACTAAACAACCTACTCGCTTATCTAGCGGTACCTGTATAGACAATATATTTCATAATGCTCGTGGTAACAACGGAGAAGTAATTGAGACTGCACTATCGGACCACACTGCGCAAATATTAAAATGCAATGTAAAAAAAACGTGTACAATTCATTCGTGGAAAATTGAAATAAGAGACTTCTCTTCTGAATATATAGAAAAGTTTATTGAGTGTATTGCAAGCTTAAGCTTCAATGAGGCTTATAAACTAAATGACCCAAATTTAGCATACGACAACTTTATAGGCTTATTTAAAATATTTTACGAGTTATGTTTTCCTTTAAAAATTGTAACAAAAACTATTAATAAAAAGCAAAAATGGCTATCAAATGGCATAAAAACGTGCAGCAAAATAAAACGCAAACTACTTTGGCAATACCGTAAAACCAAAACTGATAATAATAAAACAATATATACTTCATATACAGCTAGATATAAAAAAATTATAAGACTAACAAAGTATGCGCAAAATAATCATTACATTAAAACATCTTATAATAAGAGCAAGGCAACTTGGAAAATAATTAGTGACAACAAAGTTGATTTCTCTCACGAACCAATAACGAAAATTATTCACGATAATAAAGAAATAGTAAAAACTAAAGACATCTGCAATGCATTCAATGATTTTTACACTGATCAAATTACTCCAGGCTGCAATCAACTACCGCCACAAATAGACAGACTGAATCACTCGATTTTTTTAACTCCAACTACTCCAGAAGAGGTATCGAGAACTATTCAATCTCTCAAAAATACTAAGAGTACAGGAAATGATAACATAACAACAAACATTATCAAAAAAGTTCATCATATTATTTGTCATCCACTATCTCATATTATAAACTTGTGTTTTGAAAAAGGAGTCTTCCCAGATAAACTTAAAGTGTCTATTATTAAACCGTTGTATAAGAAAGGGGAGAAGACTTCAATTAAAAATTATCGACCAGTGGCATTAATACCGATATTCTCGAAAGTCATAGAAAAAATAATACATTACCGAATGTACAATTTTCTCGAAAGTAAAAATATACTGGTTGATGAACAAAAAGGTTTTAGAAAAAATAAGTCAATAAATGTTGCTATTTTTGATTTTCTGAAGAAAATTATGTCAAGTGTAGATAACACACTACCCATCTGTGCCCTGTATATGGACATGACGAAAGCCTTCGATCACGTTGATCATACTATACTTATCGACAAACTAGAAAGATATGGAATACGCGGCAATGGTCTTGATCTTATCACATCATATTTAAGCAACCGGCAACAATACACAGAAATAACAAATATAAACAGTCGAATAATTTAAAAATTAATTTAGAAAAGACGTGTATAATGCATTTTAGTCAGCGACAACAACAACTACCGGTTAATATTAGTCACAATGGACATTCAGTTACAAAAACGGATACTACAAAGTTTTTAGGGTTAGTTATAGACAGTCAACTTACGTGGAAACCGCAAGTTGAAGAAATTTGTAAAAAACTTAACAGTTTTGCTTTTGCTCTTCATAAGCTGTCCAAATTTGTAAACCGTGACGCCGTGCTTATTGCTTACCATAGCTACGTAGAATCAGTTCTAAGATACGGAGTCGTTTTCTGGGGTAACTCGACAGACAATAATTACGTTTTCCTCGCCAAAAAAAATGCGTACGCGCTTTATGTAAGCTACACCCAAGGGACAGTTGTAAACCATATTTTGAATCCTTGAAGCTTTTAACATTGCCGTCATTATACATCTTTGAGGTGGCAGTGTTTGTTAAGACACACCCACAGCTTTTCGAAATAAGAGCTCCAGCTGATCCACGGTTAAGGAAAAGGGATTCGAACATTCTTTGTGTTGATCGCAGTAAAACAGCCCTCCTACGTAAAAGTTTTTATCGAATGGCTCCAGGTATTTTCAATAAAATTCCACGACAGATAAAAAATCTTAATAATAATATGTTTAAAAATAAACTGAAACAATTTTTAACTC
Organism: Antitype chi; assembly: GCA_947359405.1. Classification (NCBI taxonomy): domain Eukaryota; kingdom Metazoa; phylum Arthropoda; class Insecta; order Lepidoptera; family Noctuidae; genus Antitype; species Antitype chi. Next base: position 12,388,556 of record OX375811.1, on the reverse strand, counting down.
ATAAATGTTATTACTCCATAGCTGAATTTATGGAGGACACCACTAACATTTAGATTATCACAATATGACATTTTATGATAATGATTTTATTATCCTCATTGGTTTCTTTAGATGTTGTTAAAATGGCTGTTTCTGTGTGTATACGTTCTAAGTTACACTATCTTATGTTTTTGTCCTTACATTTAGATTAATATTAGGTCGACATTGGCAATTGTGTGTTAGTATGTAAGTAATTGAGTTATTTTATTTTAAATGTGTCTGTGGTTTCGACAAAACTAACATTCTTATTATTTGTATGCTTTCGAGTAAAATGTAGCGAACTGACTATCTTAGTATAACATCCTATTGTAATGAAACCTACATTTACGAATAAATTTGATTTGATTTGATTTGATTTGATTTGATAGCAGCAGAAATAATTAATTGGATGATTTGATATTATGATGCAGTATCAAGAACCGTATAAGAAGGAGGATGTAATATGTCATGACTTCTTTAAGTAATTTACTTGTATGCGAAGAGGGATACGGGTTCTGTTGATTGCAATTAACAGTCCTAGCGTTAAGTACCTACCAACTAAGTACTAATGTACTTTATCTTGATCGATATGTACTTCAGCACTCAATCTATCAGATAAGACTTGAACAAGTAAACAAACAACCGATTTCTGGCTTACGTAAGGTACTTTTTTAGCTTTCTCTGCATTAGCAATCTGAACTACTTCACGTATTTATCGGGCCTTGGTTTAGGTACACATTAGCAAGTGAATGAAAGCAATGTTACGTATCGGATCCCATTATTAGTCTATAACACTTATGTCCGTTTTCACTAACAAGCGGCACCTAAATGAATCCCTAAATAAAAGCACGCTGTTGGATTTTCCACGTAGTTTATTTAGGTGTCATATATATAGCGCTGATGAAAATCGGCATTATATTCATTGTCACGTTTCGCGTGGTTGTTCTTCTTACTACAGATTTTCATGTTGTCTTCTAAACATGCTGTAAACTGTATTGTTAAGTAGGTACTTTATTATACTCCATTTGAAATAAGATTAGACATTTAAACAAACCTTTTTTACAGTCCGTTCAACTGATTCTGACTTCTATACCGTTGGCATAAGGATGCTATTAAAAACAAAAAAGTAGTTACAATACCAACTCTTTACTGCAGCTGCCATTTATCATGCCACCAACGCAATAGAAGTCAAAATCGGTTGATCGGACTGTAAAAAAGTTTTAGTGAAATGTCTAATCTTATTTCAAATGGAGTCACACTTATGAACACCCATATTTCGCCAGTTATGTCTAAGTCCTATGTAATAGGTGGAGAGCCTATTGCCATCAACCACGCACAAATCCAGACTCCGGGCTGCGACCGGATTAGGGAAATCCCAGTAACACTTTGCCCGACCCAGGAATCGAATTCAGGATCTCATGCTCAGCAGTTATAGCGCTTGCTATCACTAGACCAATGAAGCAGTCGTACTACCATAATTACATATTTACTTGTCAGATCCAGGTACAGACGCCAGCACATCAAGCTACCCCAATCTATCAAATTTCTTTAATAGAGTTTCAACTTTATGACTTAAACATAAGGTTCATGTTCAATTGGGAAAATTTGACAGTTTGGGGTAGCTTGATGTGCATGTCTGTACATAGCATTCTAATCAGACATACTTATTCACATACATAGTGTCAGAATATACACTCGTGGGCGCAGAATTGGGATACAGGTAAACGAGAGAAATAGGTCCTTTAACTTTCGCACAGTTTATTGTTTAAGAGTCAATTAGGTACTAATACTACTGTGCCTACTAATTAATAAAGAGCAGCACCCTAATTGAGTAACACGCTATTAATTATAATCGGTATCATTTTGACAGTTCAACAATATTGATTGCGTTATTTACGTTGTTGAGCAGACACATTTTTCGAACATATGAAGCAATGGTTTAGCCATTTGTTTCAAACCGAAACAAATTATGATTAATCGTGAGTTAGGTACGCAATTAGGGTGCTGTTCCTAGGCCAGTATGTGAGCACCACGTCTATACGATCACTGCCGCTCCATGCGTCCGTATCGACACCATACTCGATCCTAGACTCCGCACTACGCTAAGCAATGGCGCTTTGTGTTTCATTCTAAGTGCAAACTCATGACATACTTTTTTATTTGTGTACAGGTTATTACCATAGTTAATTTATTAAGTATACTGTTGACATTACAATTATAGGTAAGGTTGCCAGGAACAGTCATAATAGCTATCTATATCCTGACAATAGGTACCAACCTAAGTGTTCAACTTTCTATTTCCTTGTAAATGAAAACTGAAGGTACCTTACTTTGCTAAAGTTTACATTCTCTTTACTACAGATATTGGCTAGTTACTTAATATGTCTTTATCATGTCCACTTTAGCCCCGGAGTCATAGGTCGTGAAATGTCATTGCGGCTTTATTCAAACTATATAATTATATTACCTACGTGTATTTGTCGTGTAGTAGGTACCTACTGCCCTACTATTATTTGTACCTACTTGTAGTTTGTTTAAAATTATAATTTTGCTTTGTTGGCCAAACTTATGAAATTATATTTGTGACTTACCTATATCGTTATTTATAACTTTTGCATTTGATTGGCAGTTACGTAGGTATAAGAGATAGAGTAGGTAGCATATATTTTTTACTTTTAAAAATAGGTACATTTATTTGAAGAATTGTACCGATAACGCATTAAAATCACAGAAAGGGAAGCACCTATCAGCTAAAACGTCTCTTGAATTCATCGGAAAGATGTTTTTTTTCCAACGACCTATGTTCCATGTATGGGGTACCTCAAGGTACTTTGTTATAGTCAAAGATGCGTGGTTATTCATCTATATTTCGTCACCTTATTTGAATTAGAAATTTCATTGAAAAGATCATCCGCCTCCGTGGCGCAATTGGCTAGCGCGTTCGGCTGTTAACCGAAAGGTTGGTGGTTCGAGCCCACCCGGGGGCGTTTCTTTTTGTACTTTTAACAATTTTTCGGGATTATTTTGTAACATTATTTTCAGATATTTTTTAATAAATTGCATATTTTTTTTTTATTGTCTTATTTGTATTTTATTTGAGTATTTTTCATATTATTAACGCAAATTTACTGTACATATTAAATAAACAAAAATATTAAATATTAAGTACATTGAAATAAATGTCAACAGATTCTTAAATGTATAGATACATAGAAGTAATTATTAATAATAATAGTTCTCTTATTTTGTTATCGGATTTAATCATCACATGGCGTTGCCGTTGCTATTACGAAACAAATAAATCATCAATGAATAATATGTATTAACAAGAAGCGATTGAAAATTTCGTCACGTTTTACAAGCCTTCGATAGCTCAGTTGGTAGAGCGGTGGACTGTAGTTGTTAATGTCAAGCTGATATCCATAGGTCGCTGGTTCAAATCCGGCTCGAAGGAATTTCTTTTTGTAATTGTTTTATTTGGGGAAACATTTTTTTCGCCTATTCATTACGTAAATAAAGAAAATCGCGTAATAGTAGCGTTATTAATTGACAAGTTGTGAAATACCGTTAATTTACTATCTCATTCGGATTTTTTTTTAACCTTTCGTTTTCCATCAAATAAAAAGATTATTTCCGTGTAAGTAAAAAGTATTTTTTTTTTCATAATGTTTGGTTATTTATGTAACATTAATAACATTAAAAAAAATCAACGGAATCAATAACTTATAATTTTAATGAAACCTACCACGAACTTTATACCTGGAGGCTTTTATTTAGGATTTTTTTATTTAACGTTGTTTGTATTTGGCGTGACTGACATTGCAAACCTACTATTGTATAGAATCAAGTTTTTCTAACTGAACAGACAGCTGTGCTGCTAGGGAGTTTGTTGCGCCACTTCTGCTTCCCCGCATTAGAAAGTGGTGAATTGCGGGCGTTTTGGGGGACTCTCATATGTAATTTTGACGTTTGAAAAGTGCTGATTTTTAGCCTAATTTGATTAAATGACTTTTGATTTTGATTTTGAATGCATCATATATAGCAGCAAGGTCAATGCTTTTAAGGCAGATAATTTCCTGCCGATATAGATTATATATTTTTGTACTAGTTACCCTCGACACAGACTGATATCCGCTTATATTTTGCGTGATTTCATATTATCGACCTTTATTTGTTAGTCGAATGACGTCACTGTTGTTCAGCTGTTTTTTGGATAGACTGTTCAGCAGTGTTTTGTTTTGTGATGGTTTGAACAGTACTTTTAGTTATTTACATCATATCCAACAATACAGCGTTGCAGCGATCAATCACAGCATTCTCTCGCGAATTGAAGGCTCAAACTCTTGTCTTTGCAGAGAAACCTCATCGAGACAAACATTCTAAAAGGTTGTGGAGTTGGCGGGACAATGCTTCTACCGCATATACCACAAATTTCTCAGAATTACCCCTTCCAGTTTAAGAGCATGCAGTTCCCTGTAAGCGTATGCTTCGCGATGACTATCAACTAATCATAGCGGCAGACACTGAAGGCTGCGCGTATCGCCCATGGACAAGCGGCTTTTCAAACGGGCAACTGTACCATAACCAACACTTCAAACGTGGTATATAGGAAAGTTTTGTGAATTTTCGCTGTCGTTTTTAGTAAATTGTGGTGCGTTACGACTTTAACGCGAACGAAGTCACGGGCAGAAGCTAGTCCAACAATACTATACAGTAATCAACTAGAAACTATAATTACTTCTGTCTATTATTAGTGACTGTCATCGAAATCATGTCACTTGGTTCAAATAGATTCATTTTATATACGTAGATTCTTTTACATATTGTGAATGAGAGAACGTTGTAGGCCTTAAAGACTAGATATGTAGACGTTTTTCTATTCTGTATTTTAATTCCTCTAAGTACCTGGTACTTATTGACTGGCCTGCACTGTCCTCCCATACCTATTATCACTGTAATTTGAAAACATTGTAAAAGCCAATTATTTTTAAAAGAGTAACCGTGGAGTTTCTTGCCGGCTCTTCTCCATAGGAAACGACAAATTGGAACCGTGCACCTAGCTTCTGACGTTTCATAAGTGCCCATGCAGGCTTATGTGAAATAAAATATTTTGATTTTTTTATTTTGATTTTGAAACTGCTTTATTGGTCTTGTGGTCGCAAGCGCTACTGCTGAGTAGGAGGTGCTGGGTTTGGTTCCCGATCGTGCAGTGTTATTAGGTTTTATATACGGAATTTCACAGTAGCAGCCAGGGATCTGTATTTGTGCCCGGTTAATAGCAATAGGCTCGTCCCCTATTATATGGGACTGGAACTTAAATGGCAAAATGTGGGTGTATTATAGTTACACTTCTTCCTAACTCTTCAGGGTTATATTAGCGGCTTTGCTTGATTCTTGGGTGAATGTGAAAACCAACCTAGGTATTATAAATTCTTCTTTTCCTATTGAATTTCTGCCAATTTCGTTTCGCCGTAAACGTTTGAATGAGAATGTGATTTGACACCTAGGTAAACTCTGGCTGTCATTCGTAAATGTTTGATGGTCGTTACGGGTCGTCAGAAGCGCTCGAAGTTATGGGCTTTCGTTCTCCGTATCAACTACAGATATTAGATTAGTTCTGGGCCTGAATTAAGCATGAAAGATAACACGATTTGACAGTTGTCCTAAAGCCCAATGAGATTTCACAAAAGTTAATAGCTTGGGGGTAGGGTTCATTACAAAGTATCGAACTACTTTCGGACGTGCCCGTATCTGCGTTGACGGATGTAGAGAGTACCTATGCACCGTTATACGGATTACGATACACCCCGAACTTCGGTCAAAACTACGCACTTCGTGCTAAGAGTGTAGACCCCCTGTGTCTTGTGTTCGTTAAGTTACTTCGTTTAGCCTATACGCGGGCTTACTTTAAATTCCACACTATGTTAATAAATAGATAGTGTTTATTTTAATCGTTTTGTATTTTCAAATCTAGGACAGACTCGGCACGAAACAGCATTGTATGTACAAAATATACAAGCATACATATAGACTTTTCTATTAACTTGCAGTAGCAACCTACGTCTGAATGATTAACGACGTAGTGTTAGCCAGGACATTCATATCAAGATTTCGTAACTTAAACTTAAAACCTAACACCGAACACTTTCGGTTAACTGAACTACCTTGAAATCAATCCCATTCCTTTCTAAATATACTTTGCATACGACGCGTGAGAAAAATATGCCGCATAAATCATGCATAAATTGTGAGTTTTTCTATGCTTGTCATATTTGGTACTCAAACAAATATAGCTGACTGACATTTAGATTTCATGTAGATATTGGGAAAATTAGTGAGGAGATTAGTGGTAGATTCTAAATATATTTTGCGTACGACGCGTGAGAAAAATACTCGGCATAACTTATACATAGATTTTATCTATGCTTGTCATATTTGTGGACCAAATATGGCTGGCTGACATTTGGATTTGGAAGAATTAAAGACGAGTCTAAATTGGTTTACTTGAAGTAGTGGGTACCTAAGGTTTTGATTTCATTCATTCCTATCGAATGTTTTTCTTGAGAAAAAGACGTTCAATACGTTCGTTCATATAAGTCAGGGTGTCTGCTCTCTAACTTTCTTTAAGTCCGTCAACTAAGATGCGGGTCAGTACGAAATTAGTTGATCCGTCAAAACAATATTGTCAAATTAAACGGACGGGATAAACCTACGGGATAAAGACATCTGGAGTAAGGACAGCTGTCAAATCTTGTTGTCTATCATTATTAATTCGGGCCCCAAACTAATTTTATGTCCGTACTTAAGTGAAACGGAGTAGGATGCACCCGTAATTTCGACCGAAACCACGGATTTCGCGCTTAGAGAGTAGACTCCCAGGGTTAAGTGATTCTCGTCCTTGTTTATTTACAGAATAGGATAAGTAAGGTAACAAACTACACTGTACCTACTACTGCATAAGTCGACATACACATGGTCGTTATAAAATCGCACCGGGATTTTTTTGCGCACTGTTTTGTCAAGTCTCTGGGTTGAACCGAGCATTGAAAATCCAACAGAGTTCAGCGCGAGTGAGTCGCAGGGCCTGAATTCAATATGACCACTTAACGATTCCTTACTCGTAACCACGTCAATCACACACGAAATCTGCTAATATCGTACTAATAATATCGACAAATTGTCTTGGGACATACAGTCCAGAATATGACATTTCGTTTCGTTACCGTTACATTGGTTTCTAAAAAACACTATATTGACATAGTTTGAACGTAGTAAGATTCCGCGTGGAATCATTATAACCATACAGAATTCGGGCCCTGGGCGTCGAAAAAAGACACTTCAATTTCAACTCTCGGCCTTACGCAGTGCGTTGAAGATCCAGCGCGTGAAAATATCCCGCCGCGATTGTTTATAGTCAGTTCTTTGGGCTTACGATGCAATACCCCGAACGATCCTTGCTCGTTGCGCGGGCTTGCAGACGGTGAGTAATGGATAGCTCGCTGTCCTGTAAGGACCAAGCCCGGGTCGACGGCGCGTTGTGTTCCACGCGCGCCTCAAAGAGATGTCAGCACCAACTGGTGGGGTCCACAAGGGGCGATGCCTGCCAGGGATGCGGGTTGTTCGAAAGAGATACCGTGGCCCCCGGCACACAGGCAACTGAGGGAATACGGGTGGGTTTTAATCAGTAAAAGTCCCAGAGCGGGAGAAGTTATTTCATGATCTACCACCCAAAACAAAAAAAAAACTATGCAATGTTTTATTGATCAGCACTGACTATCTGGCTTGACAATCTAATGAGCTAAGTACGGATGTCCTTTATTATAGTTTTTATCGGAATTGACGTAATGACTGTGCCACGTCATACTATGAGTGATAGACGAGGTTATGGGCAAGTTTGAGTCATGAATCCAAGAAATTAATAATTAGGTATAGAGAACAGTAATTGCTTATTGTTGAGTAGCCCTATAGTATGGTGTGTGTGTGTGTGTGATGTGCGTGTGTGTGTGATGTCCTTATACTTATATCCGCTTTATAAAATGGCCTAGCCTTTTCCCACCTATGTTGGGGTCAGCTTCCAGTCTAACCGGAGGCAGCTGAATATCTGTATTTTACATGGAGGGACTGCCTATTTGACCTTGACAACCCAGTTATTGGGTAATACGACACCCCTTGGTAAGACTGGTTGTCAGACTTTCGGGCTTCTGACTAATATATTTATAGTGGATAAAAAATTGAGTAAAGTAAAGACTTTGATTTAAAAGTCACGCTACAGTTGCGACACTATAAATGAACCATTAAATATGCATTCATTTTATTCTTGCAGGCTTAGCATGAGAACCGTAGACAAGCGTTTTGTCGCCGGAAGAGTAGACAAAAATGATGTTTCCGTATAAACTGTCGACAGTTTTTCAGCGAGAAATGTAGACTAGCTATTTCTATTCTACAGTAGAGTAGAAATAGAAAGTTTCATGCTAAACCTGGTGGAGTTGTAATGGCTTAAGTATCAGCAAGCGTAATGTGGGACGCCCCGTAGCCTAGACCAATGACGGCCTTAAAAAGGTAGCTGGGACAGATTGTATGCTGGTGGCGGAGGACAGGGTGTTGTAGCAATGCCAGGGAGACCCTATATCTAGCAGTGGACTGCAATAGGCTGTGTTCATTGATTGATAAGACTATAGAGGTAAGAGGAACGGGGTGTAAAGTTCGCTCATACTCTATTGGTATAGGGAGGATCCTCCGACCAGACGGGTGTTGTGTCTGGTGGGCAACTGCCCGACGGTTGATGTCGGGATGTTGTACCTATGAAAATTGCGCGGTAAACATTAACTGCGTGATCTAGGATTTCTATGACGTCTTGCGTAGTTCGCCTGTGGCATTGTAGATGGCGCCACTTCTCTTTTTGTATTTTTAGATATTGTTGCGAAGTATTTTTTTCTGTAGTGCCTCTACAAGACCATACATTATTCAACGGGGTCAAGTCAATCTTGAATAAGTGTATCTCTCATACATCAATAACAATAAATAAATATCTGATCCAATAAATTACACGATAATATCGTAAATGACAGCATGGCGCTTGCCGGCTAACATTCCAGACATAAGGACAGTCTGTCCCTGATCAGTACAGTAGTTTTAGAAAGCAATACAAGTGTCTTTAATGCTTAATGGACAAAACAGTACTACAGTATAATTGACTTTGTTATTCCTTTACTAACTTGAGGTGGCAATTTTTGGGCAGTTTTAAGGTAAAAAAATTAGCATTGCCATTGTACGTGGCACTGCTGCCAGCCTTTTGGGTACTTTTTCGCCGTCGTTTTTTTAGCCGTCACCTCCTGCGAAGCAGTAATGCTCGCGGAGAAGGAGGCGGCACACGTGAGGAAAAGGCAGTATTTCCGCCCTCATGGCCTTAGTCGCCGCAAGAGACGCCCTGGGCGTCGGGACCCCAGGCTGATTCCCGGCCACCGTAGGCGCGGGCTTACGGATGGCGAGTAATGGGTAGCTCGCTATCCGGTAAGGCCCAAGCCCGGGTCGACGGCGCATTGTGTTCCACGCGCGCCTCATTGAGATGTTAGCACCCACTGGTGCGGTCCGCAAGGGCCGATGCCTGCCAGGTATGCGGGTTGTTCGAAAGCTATACCGTCGCCCCTGGCACACAGGCAACTGAGAGAACATGGGTGGGTTTTAGCCAGTAAAAATCTGACACGCCTTCCCGCTCTACCCAGAGCGGGAGAAGTTGTTTGATGATATCCAAACTTCAAAAAAAAAAAAAGTAACCTACTTATGAATAGGTGACCATACGCGTAGATACAGAATGTTATTTTTACACATTTGTGGCGGTTCGGTTCCATTAATTCAGAGTCGATTTTGTTAGAAATCTGGTTGTCTTATTAAGCCGGCTTTTTAAATAAATCCGGATTTTAATTCAAATTTTTGTTAGTTACTCAAAATAATTTTAATACAGCTTAAACCTCGACCAAATGTCAAATCTTCAGGAATTTTATAAATATTCAACGTTATATAACATGTTTCCTAATGATCTCCTTAAAAGTTATTAGTTTTTTTGTTCGAACAAACAAGTTTAAGTTATGGCATCCGGATGTTCTCGTTCTTCATCTTGTTTAAATAAACTAACGTAATTTATTAAAATCACATTGTAATTAATCAGAACATTACAACTTATAAGTAAAGAATATAAGTTTGAATAAAAATAATGGTTTTAAAATAATAATAAAACACATTAAGATGCTGCATAATTATACCTATACTAGGTTACGTACTTCTTCAATTACCTATTTATTTTAAATTAGTGGCTAGAAAATTTTAAGGTTTCGTTTTACCCTTTTCTAGCCCTTTTCGAACTAAGATTTTATGCAGTTTTCAGGGTTTTCTACATAAAGGGTGCCAACGGAACCAAAGCCTGTCCGTTCATCCGTCGGTCAGCGGGCTTAGGTATCTCAAGTAACATAATAAAATTAATTTTTCAGAGTGTGTATTTCCATTGCTGCTATGAAAACAATTACCTAACTTGACTTTACATACCTAAGTTATCAAAACAGGAAAAGTGTTTATCCAGTGCGCAAACTTTAACCATGAATTCAGCATACCATTCTAGAACCCCCAGCGAAGAAATTTTTCGTCGGTTTTACAAACAAAAATCTGCTGTTTTATAGAAAAGTGCAATAGCTACGCGGTCAAAATGTATGGAACAGCTGTTTTTTTTTTGTATATCCGACGAAAAATTTCTGCATTGGAGGGGTCAAGAATGATATGCTGAATTCATAGTTACAGTTTGCGCACTGAATAAAAACTTTTCCTGTTTAAGAAACCCTTTGCGTGCGAGTGCAACTCGCACTTAGCCGGTTTTTTTAAATGTGTTTTATAACGTATATTTCGATGCTCAATGTAAAGACCTTGTAATATTAATAGACAAAGTACTGCAGGTATTCAATTGGTTGCAGGGTATGATTTTATATATCTAAATAATATCTATTGAATTTCAAACGTTTAAGTAATTAAATTTCAGCACGAATACATCAAATGAATTTGTGATATATTACGTGTTAAAATTAAATTACAATGAAATAGCTTCACTAGTAATATATTTTTGAATCATCTCATAGTTTTGTAATACTTACATATTTCGAAACGGCCCGTTAGGTTGATTTAACGATGTTTGATAACATACGCGTCGGTAATGCTACCGTTTCAACCATAGGTGTACAGGGATAATTTTTAACCAGTGCGCAAACTGTAACCATGAATTCAGACCCCCTAGCGCAGAAATTTTTCGTCAGTTATACAAAAAAAAAAATTGCTGTTCCATTAATTTTAACCGCGTGCGTATTGCACTTTTCTATTTTTATCGCCGTTTTTTTTTTTGTATAACCGACGAAAAATTTCTGCGCTGGGGGGGGGGGGTGCGGTCTAAAATGATACCTATGCTGAATTAATGGTTACAGTTTGCACACTGGTTAAAAATGTATCCTGTATTATTATCTATGGTTTCAACTTAAGAAAAAGAAACCTGCGGTAAAGCAGCGGGTTGTAATTGCGTAACACACTAACAGTAGGAATGGCTTTCATTTTGACAGTTCAACAACATTCATTGCATTATTTAAGTTGTTGAGCTTAAGATTTTTTCAAACATATACAGCAATGGATAAGCAATTTCCTTCAAAATCTTTCAAATTACGATTTAATGTGTGTTACGCAATACGAATAAATAATTATTCCATCTATGCTTTCGAGCTACACCTACGCGGTATTTGCGTAAAACACCAACAGTAGGAAATGGTTTTCATTTTGACAGATCAACAACATTCATTGCGTTAAATTATTTACTTAAATTGCTGAGCAGACGATTTTTGCGAACATTTCAAGCAATGTTTTAGCAATATCCTTCAAAATGATTCAGTAGTGTATTATGCAATTAGGGGTTTGTTTTTTCTGTATTTTTTTTTGGCATTGGTAATTTATCAAATAACTTCTCCCGCTCGAAGCGGAGCGGGAGGGCGTGTCAGACTTTTACTGACTAAAACCCACCCGTGTTCCTTCAGTTGCCTGTGTGCCAGGAACAAACCGCACCCCTGGACGCAATTAGGGTGCTGGTTCAAAACTCCGTCCGTCCGTGCCTAAGTGAACATAGGTACCTACTTTTTGGAAAATGCTTGGCACTTATCTACAAAGCGAAAACGTCTGTAATTTTTAGCCGTATGTAGCCGTTATAAAAAGAAGATTAAAATGCGATCGATGAAGCAAATCTAAACAATCTATATCAAGGACAAGTTCGGTGGCGTCCGGAATCACTCTCATTTAGATTTTATTGCCGATCTTTTAAATTAATTAATGGTGTTTTAACTTACACACACATTCATCACAGACAGTTTTATATAACAACTAGCGAGTCGACCCTGCTTTGCACGATTTTACGACTTTACGACAAACCATTTAGATTTCTTTATTATTAAACCTTCCAGCCTTTGTGTTAGTTATGTATATTAATGTAATTCCTATTAATCGTACTATCCTACTAATACTATTGTAGCGGCACTACAGAAAATACTTCGCAACAATATCTAAAAATACAAAAACTAGCAGTGGCGCCATCTACATTGCCACAGACGAACTACGCAAGACTCACAGAAATCCTAGATCGCGCAGTCATAGTTTACCGCGCGACTCGCATAGGCACAACATTCTTTCCTTTATCTATAGGTATGAGTGAACTTTACACCCTGTTCCTCATACCTCTATACTATAAATTTGAAAGTTTGTGAGGATGCTACTCTGATGAGGATGTTACTCTTTCACGCAAAAATTAATGCACGGATTTGGATGAAATTTGGCACACAGATAGTTTATAACCTGGATTAACATATAGGGTACTTTTATCCCGGTTGTACGTTCCCTGCGGGATAATTTTCGACCTCCACGCGGCAAAACCTAGTATTATAAATACGATGGTAAGTTGGTTTGTTTTTTTTCGCTTTCACACTTAAACAAAATTTTGGCACACAGAGTGACCTGGGTATAGGCTGCTTTTTATCCTGGATTGCAGACGAAGTCGCAAACAACAGTTATTAAACATCTAATATGGTTATTTATTATGCAAGGCGGCAAAGTTGTTTTTTGGCGCGAGTGCTTGTATTGAAACCCGAGCAAGCGAAGGTATTCTAGGATTTAACCATGAGCAAAGCGAGTGGTTCAAATATAGAATCCTGAGCGTAGCGAGGGTTTCAATGATACGAGACGCAGAATAACTTTGCTGCCGAGCGAAACACACAATTTTTCACCTCACTACAGCGAGGAAAATGAAAGGTGCATGAAAAACAGCCTATGTAATATATTAAATTAGTGTAGTTCCATATATGAAGTATGATAGCATTGCATTGTAGTCTTCGAAAACATTTTCACGCCTTTACATATTGGGACTTACACCGAACCTTAGGTACCATAAATATTAAATGCAGCTCATTGAATATTTTATTATATTTTAATTGATTCAAACGGGATCTGACGGTACGTTCTAAATTGAAATATTTAAGAATTTTGTAAACGATTTATTTATAGTCCCTATCTTAACAAATTACACACTTAAACCTTCCTCGTGGATAGCTCGCTGTCCGGTAAGGACCAAGCCGGGTCGACAGCGCGTTGTGTTCCACGCGCACCTCAAAGAGCTGTCAGCACCAACTGGTGGGGCCCGTAAGGGCCGATGCCTGCCAGGGATGCGGGTTGTTCGAAAGAGATACCGAGGCCCCTGGCACACAGGCAACTGAGGGAACACGGGTGGGTTTTGGTCAGTAAAAGTTTGACACGCCCTCCTGCTCCACCCAGAGCAGCACAAGGTATTTGATGATTTCACACCAAAAAAAAAAACCTATCAAGTATATTTGTGAAAACGGCATGAAAATCCGTTCAGTACTTTTTGAGTTTATCGCGAACAGATAGAAAGACGCGGCGGGGACTTTGTTTTATAATATGTGACTAACATTTCAAACAATATTAAAGCTAACTTTTTACTGAAATAGACAGTAAATTATTTATTTTCGATAAAAATTATATTTCGGGTGAGTTAATGCTTTATTATTATGAACAGTAAGATCTCAAGCATACATATAAAAAAGAAGATCTTAAGATACGATTACCCCAGAGAGCCAGAACTTTGTAGTCCTTCATGCAAAACTAATATTATAAATGCGAAGGTGAGTTACTTTGTTACGCTTTCACGGTACAATAGCTGAAAGGATTTAGATGAAATTTGGCACAAACATAGACTGCCATGGGTGCGGGCTGTTGGAAAGAGATACCGTGGCCCCTGGCACACGGGCAACTGAAGGAACACGGGTGGGTTTTAGTCAGTAAAAGTCTGCCCTCCCACGCCACTCAGAGCGGGAGAAGCTATTTGACGATTTCACACACAAAAAACCGGGACATAAGCTACTTTTCATCCTGGTTTGCAGACGAACAGCTCTTTAATAAAATCCTCATTTCAGCAAATTTTTTTTTCGGAAATTCCTGATTACAATAAACCTGAAGAAACTGCTTAATGTATATAAGTTCTTAAATTGCAGATCCAAGCTCATATATCGAAAAGTTCAATAAACGTTATTGGTCATTGATTTATGCAGTGGTTTTTTCATCAAACCCGATCTTCCGAAGGACTTTTCTTAATTTTTTACGCGCCTGTTTTACTATAAATGATCCTGCATCTCACTCAATAACACCCGACCGACCCTTGCTCGTTGAAGCGCCAGCCCGCGCCGCAGCTGAGCCAGTAGCTTTAAATTCCCCGATCAATAATAATGCCAATATTTTGATCCAGCCTGTCCCCAATAGAGATAGCTGTCCCCCTATCAGTGACGCCCTGAGCCGAGGTCCGTACCCCACAGGGGGTGCCCTCAGCGTGCAGTCGCTTAGCATATAAATTTAGTTTGTAAGCCCTGGCTGGAGGCATTAAGTGTAAAATCTTAATGGCAGCCCCAGGAATGACCGGTTGAGCAGTCACGGCCTCTCAAGGCCAACTGCGAGATGCCCTACAAAAAAAAAAAAACTCAATAACATTGTACGTTTAGATGCGTCTAACTGCTCACAACTGGGGGCCTACTCCCTAAGCACGAAGTCCGTCGATTCGGTCGAAGTAACGGTCCGGTTAGACTAGAAGCCAACCCCAACATAGTTGGGAAAAAGTGAGGCAGATAAAAACTCAAACTCAAACTCAAAGCATTTATTTCAATTAAACCATTTTCAGGCACTTTTGAATTGTCAAAAAGTCGACCAGTTGGAAAGTTGAAGCTAGTTGCTCATTCCAAAACGTAGATCTCTATGGAGAAGAACGGGCAAGAAACTCCATGGATAATGATGTACCTATATTAGTATGAAAACTCTGTTGGATCTATTTCGGTCCGCAAACGTACCGAGTGGGTGTTCTATTTTCATTGCTTTACATACAAATGTATGGCGAATCTCTAATACATGACCTTGTCCGTCCGTCAGTCTGTTTAGACAACGTTAGACGTATACTAATAAATCTTTTTATTACGATATTTTTATATCCTAAACTAGATTTAGCTCCTGCAAGTCCATCATGTGGTCATATGATTGAGTAACTGAAGTTGCCACATATTTAAGAGAGGAGATAATTTAATTCAAAAGTAAACGATGATAAATGAGTTTGAATAATGATTTTAATTTTCTTTTGGGGCCGGTTTTTTACTTGTCAGTTTTTTATCAGTAGAATAAATATGGTCGTTTAGAATATTTTCTCCATATAAACTATTTTTATTCCTCTGAGAAATCATTTTAGAAAATTCGAAGATGGCTCTTACTATATTAATTATTTTTTATGGAAAGCAGACAATTCTGTCTTATTTTGTCTTTCAGGGTTAAAGTAGGAAGGCTTAAAAAGCCTAAGATTAGATTTCAAATTAGCCTATAATGTTCCCACTGCTGGGACACAGGCGTCCTCTCTATGAGAGGAAGGTGCTATAATAAACTACGCGGGCCCAGTGCGGTTTTTTTTTGTTTTGGTTGGGAAATTATCAAATAACTTCTCTCGCTGTGAGTGGAGCGGGAGGGCGTGTCAGACTTTTACTGACTAAAACCCACCCGTGTTCCCTCAGTTGCCTGTGTGCCAGAGGTCGCGTTATCTCTTTCGAACAACCCGCATCCCTGGCAGGCATCGGCCCTTGCAGACCCCACCAGTTGGTGCTGACATCTCTTTGAGGTGCGCGTGGAACAAAACGCGCCGTCGATCCGGGCTTGGTCCTTACCGGGCAGCGAGCTACCCATTACTCGCCGTCCGCAAGCCTGGGCTCAGTGCGGTTTGGCAAAGGTTACATGTCTTCAAATTTGATCTGAAATTATTTACACAAACTTAAGCGCCATACTACTTGTAAGTCGGTGCAGTTACCGCCGGTCCACCACTGCTCTTGTTAAATATTTAACAAACTCATAACACCCCTCTTTTTGCTTCGGGGGTTAAAAAAGGAAACAGAAGATAAGAATAAAAGTGGAAAAAAAAACTCAAAATGTTTTTATTAGATACATTAACAATTTTAAGATATAATGCTACAGTTATCCAATGAATTCCATATACCTTAAATAACCTGTACCCATAACTCATCTAAAAGTAGATATAAAATAAACTTGATTGGGATCGGATGGAGCCCATTAGAGTAGGTACAGTTTCATATATATTTTGCGTAACTTGTGAAGAAATGTGGCTCAAATTACTTCTCGTTGGCAACTAACTGATAGCGTATGGGTCCGAGAGAATATGCCGTAATCTTTAATTCATAAATAATTATCTTCGGTAGACATAATTTGTATCATTATTTTAAGGAGAATTAGAAATTATATTGATATCCGTATGATATTCGTTTTAATTTATAGATTTTTCATATGATTATTGCATCAAAATTTTTAGTTAGACAGATACTGTTCATTGTGGTCTATATTTATCTGAGTTGATATTCTTCATTCTTTCAGTCTTTAATTCTGAGCTCCTGAACCTCTTATCGTATGCGAAATTTTTACGAAAATGCGGTATTTGCGAAATTTCTATAGATATATGTATCCAACAGTAAGTAGGTAGAGATCAACTAATTTAAAACTGCACGCCCCTTCACTAATATTTCTATACAAACACTTGTGTATGCAACAAGCAGTGGAGGGTGCAGTTTTAAACCAGTTGATCTCTACAACAATTATTCATCATCGACCACTGTACCACATAGGCGGCTTTTACATTATGTAGAACTGTACCTAACATAGTAGGTGAAAATATGATAAACTAGTGGTCGCCCAGTTTTCGAAATTCGACCATAATTCATTTAAATCTTAAGTTTGAACGATAAATGACATTATCATATTTATTTGACATATCGTTTGACATTCAGTAAGACTACTAATCTGTTCTCAGATTGACCGCAGACCATGGACTGTTTGTATATTATGTCCATGCCGCAGACTTTAACCATAAGCAAAAGAGTATGCCTATAAGTGAGTGTCAGAGGCATGGTGGTGTGTGTAATGATTTTTTTTTCAATATAATTTATTTTTAATGGATTATTGTAACTATATACTTATAATGTTAGCTTTCAGTATTCTCCGTATAAACTGTAATTGTCCCAAATATCGTACTCATCTGTCCGCATAATTTCTTTTTCACGTATTAATGTATAAAAATACTAGCATTTGCCCGCAGCCGCCCGCGTGGATGTCGGTTATCGCGTAAAAAAGTAGCCTTATATCTTTCTGCACATCTCAAGCTATACCCTCTATCAAACATGAGGATCGGATCAGCGATTTAGGCGTGAAAGCGTAACAGACAGACAGACAGGTGAATTGGTCAAAATCGTAAAAATAATCATAATCACAAAACTCTCATGCGCTATCTAAAAATTGATAATGCGCTGTGACGCAATCATTCACTAGTGGCGCCTGCGCTTTGCCACAACAGAATCGTGGGCAAATACTCACGACAATCTATTACATGGGATTACAGAGTATTACAAAGAATTTCGTTTTAAAGTTAAATTACTCTTCGTAATTGAAGTATTATGTGAGGACGTAAGCATTACTTTGTTTGTTTTAGTTAGTTTTACTAGCTTTCGCCATTTTTACGTGATTGAGTACCTAACAAAAATCCAAATATCTAAACATCCATACAATATCATATCCGTAGAATATCATACCATGTAGGTTTTTTTTTATCAGTTGGCCTTCAGAGGCCGTGACTGCTTAACCGGGCTTTACTGGTGCTGCCATTAAGAATTAACTTAACACCTCCAGCCAGGACTCTAGGTAAATGCCATCGTAAGCCTTTTAACCCTATGTAGGTCCCAACTCCCAATAAAGTACAAACTTTGTCAATGTTGATAACACAAATAACAAAAATCACTTCAACTATTTCTTTTAGTCGTCCTTATGTGACACTCTAAGAAGGGCTTAGTAATAACAACCGAACGGGTCGATTAATCAGGTTAAGCTACGAACGCTGCGGTTGGTCCGTTGATGGGTGGGTGACCGTCTTTGAATACCAAGACACCTCTTTGCCTCGGAATGTACGTTAAGCCGTTGGTCCCGGTTGTCATTCGTGGATCTTGCGTGAAAGTCTGACAACCAGTCTTAGCTAACGGTATCGTATTACCCAGTAATTGGGTTGTGGAGATCAGATAGACAGTCGCTCCTTGTCAAATACTGGTATTCAGCCGCATCCAGTTAGACTGGAAGCCGACCCCAAGATAGTTGTGAAAAGGTTGGGCAGATTTATTGATATAACAGTCTAGATTTAGCAAAAAATAGAGACAGCTTTAAAAAAACGTTGGTCATTTTGATGAAGCTGAAAATTGAAAAGGTCGTGTACGCTACTGCAATTTTTTTTTAATTTATAAACTCTGGTATGGTCAAGATTTTCCAATAATCCCAATGCTACCCATAGGATCAAGTCTTCCAACGGTATTGCCTCTTAAAGGCATGTTTAACAGTAAGCTGCCAACCTAAAGGTCACCATAATGGATAGGTTTCCAGCAGCTGTCTTCAAATGTCAGGATAACAAGTTTTCCACAGTTCACTCGTCTCGATCAACTTTCGCGAGATCGGATGAGGCAGGTAGACGGTGGTTTTGACAAAAATGGTACTTAACCTTAAATAAAGAGCTTGGATGATCCACGCAACCCAATGCATAACTTTAATCCAGTGACACAGATGCTAAAAAGACAAAAAAAAAATTACAATCGCGTCGACTCTTTTGAAAATTGTTGTTCCACGAGAAGATGTCATCAAAATCTGGCGTTAGGATACGAGGGATATTTTCAAAAATTCCGCAGGTTTTCCAGCAGTCTTTCCGCAAAAGCAATAAGTGCAGTTGTATTCAAATTTGACGTGCAAGCACCCATAAAAAAATATGTTTTGGGACTGTAAACTGTAGTGGCCAGAGTCTCGAGTCTCGATCAAAAAGTCTCAGACCCGAGACAACTATATTTATAAAAAGTCCCGGGACTTCGAGGCACGAGACGTCCCGGGATCCAAACCCTAGTTGCTAGGACTAATTCTGAGAGATTCCCAGCTTTACCTGTTTTAATAGCCGAATAATCCTAAAATAGATTAATTAATTGTGAGTGTACATACTTAAACAGTGTACATTAGCTATTTTCACGTCTAGACAATGAAATACCACAATCTAATGAATATACCAATGTATGCAAATTACCGTGTGAATCCATTTCTTCAGTTACAATTAACAATAATGTTGAGGAATGCATACTCTATGATTGTGTTGCCTAGCAACATAAACTGTTGGTGAAAAGTCATCCGATTCATTCGTTTTATATAAACTAAGATATTAATATACTTTTCTCATATTAACTATGTTTTCCTATTCCCTCGCCACCTAACTTTAACATGGTAGCAGAGCGTGGTTGCGAGAGAAGCTGCAAAAGTTTTTCCTAGTAGGAAAGAGTAAGAAAAATAAAATTATTCTAGCAGAAAGTGTACCTAGACAAATCCATCGAAAATGGATAAGGCTATAGCTGAAGCCTCAAAGGTACAAATAGTGCACCTAAACGGAAACAACTACAAGCACTGGAGATATAGGATCGAAACGGTATGCAGAGCCATTCCCGGAGCTGAACAAATTTTAGAAGGAAAAATAATCAAGCCCGGAGAACTAGCAAAGACTGCTGATGCTGCTGCTAAAGTAAAATATGAGAACGATTTACAACAATTTATAAAGATTGATTGTATAGTATTGACTCTGATGACAACGAATATGACAGACGAGTTACTAGAGCAAGTCATGCGTTACAAAAGCGCAAAAGAGGTATGGGACGAACTAGAACGCCTATACAGTGGAAGTAGCGAAGACAAAAGTTACGATCTCTGTCTGAAATTCTTTGATTATAAAAAAGATCCTGAACATGACATAAGGAAGCACATATCTGCATTGAAGAACATTTGGCACGAGCTAAATAGCCAAATCGAAGCAAATCTGCCTGAGATATTACTGATTTGTAAAATACTTGGAACTTTGCCACAAGATTATTTTGCTTTTAAGTCAAGTTGGCTTTTAATAACAAAAAAGGATCGGACAGTGGAAAATTTGACTTCGCAACTGAGCGCTTATGAAAAAGCATTGACTACTAGAGAAGAAACGGAGAATACCGAGGAAGTATTAGCCGTGAAGACACGGAAGAAAACGAAGAATACAGTTTTCAAATGTAATTATTGTGGAGAAGCTGGCCATGTTGTGCGAAAATGCCAAAAATGGATAAAAGATGGTAGACCGCCAAAGCCGTCAAACGTTAGACAAAACCAAAATGTGTCTGTAAATATGACTGTCTTAGCTATTGAGAATGGATTGCCAATAGATAAAGTCAACTGGTACGTAGATAACGGAGCGACAAGTCATGTTACTAACAGAGGTGACTTTTTCGAGAGCTTTGAGCACTTCAAAGGAACACATACGGTGACTGCGGCGAATGGAGAAACCATTGAAGCAATTGGTATAGGCAACATTAGAGCTGAAGCCAACGTTAATGGAAAAGTTGAGCAAATACTTTTAAAAGACGTTTGGTATGTCCCAAAGATTAAAAGAAACTTATTCTCAATGCTGTCTGTGCATGATAACTTGATCACAAGTACGTTCGAGTCTACACCTAAGCAATGTGTAGTAAAAGTAAATGGAGAAGCAAAAGTAATTGGAACTAGAACGATTAAAGGGGGACTATTCAAGCTGGAGTTGAAATGTATCGCACCTAAAAATCAGGAAGTCAATCAATTACTGACAAACCCTTTACAAGTATACCATGAAAGGCTGGTACATCAGAACAAAAGACATGTTCGTCAGGTCATCGAAAAAGAGCTAGGATTAAAAATGGAGAACAACCAATACGACATTTGTGAAGGCTGTGTCTATGGAAAGGCGCACAGGCATTCATTTGGAACAAGGGTTAGAGCTACTAAATCTGGAGAACTAATCCATACAGATTTATGCGGACCATTTCCATATTCAATTTCGAAGTTTCGATATTACATTCTGTTCAAGGACGACTTCACACGTTATCGTCACATCTATTTTCTTCGACAAAAGTCTGAAGCAGCTTCAAAGCTTAAGATATTCTTAAATGAAGCTAAAGCAGCTGGACATGTCATTAAAGAAATGTTAAGTGACAACGGAGGAGAATTCGTTAGCACGGAATTCAAAAATATCCTAACTGAAAACGGAATTAAGCAAAGATTCACAATGCCCCACACTCCAGAGCAAGCAGGCTGCGTAGAGCGTGAAAATCGGACGGTAGTAGAAGCCGCACGCGCCATAATGCATGCACATGATAAAATTCCTGATGGCTTGTGGGCTGAGATAGTAAATGCGACAGTCTACGTGTTGAATCGCACAGGGCCAACGAACGTGCCAAGCAAGTCTCCACATGAGTTGTGGTACGGACAGAAGCCAGCGATAAAACATCTTAGAATACTTGGTTGCACATGCTATGCCCATGTTCCTAAAGCTAAACGCAAGAAGCTGCACAAAAAGGCACAAAAAGGGATACTTATTGGTTATGAAGGAGATGAAGGCTATAGGATCTGGGACAAAGAAGCATTTAAATTAATTAGATCCAGAGACGTCACTTTTAAAGAGGTCCCTTTACTGGGAAAATCAAAAGAGGATGTACCTAAACCGAAAGAGCCGACTCCTGTTCTTCAGAGGAACTTCAATCATAATTTCCCAAGTCTCGAGAGTGAACATGAAATGAATGTTAATAGAGAGATTGGAGCACAACATACTTCAGAGGATGAAATTGAAATCATTTCAAGACCTTCTTCATCAAGGGCACATATCAAAACCAATGAAGAAATTGTAGATGATACGAATGAGTCAGATTTCGAGTCGTTGCCTTCTGAAGAAGAAAACGAAAACCTAGCTGAAGGAAACGAAAACTACAATTCTGATGAAAACCATATGGTTCTCAGAGATAGAGCAAACCTAAAGCCTCCTGTAAGGTTTAATGATCATATTATGGTTCTGGAAGCTAACAATTTATACGAGCCCCAAACATACAAGCAGGCAATATCATGTAAAGACAAAGAAAAGTGGACAAATGCTATCGAGAGCGAAATAAACTCCTTAAGAGAGAACGAAACATGGGAACTAGTCGAACTACCAAAAGGTCGAAAAGCCATCCCATGCAAGTGGGTATTCAAAATTAAAACCAATCCGGATGGTTCTATTGATAGGTACAAAGCTCGGCTGGTGATAAAGGGATATTCGCAGAAGAAAGATATTGATTTCCACGAAACTTTTAGTCCAGTTGCTAGAAGCAGCACGATAAGAGCCGTCTTGAGCGTAGCTGCAAGGGAGAAACTTAAGCTATCACAATTTGATGTATCTACAGCCTTCCTTTATGGCACGTTAGACGAGGAGATTTACATGAAACCGCCTGAAGGTTATGCTGACGAGAGGTATGTCTTCAAGTTAAAGAAAAGTTTGTATGGACTAAAACAAGCCCCACTCTGCTGGAACAGATGCATCACAGACTACATCGTAAAAGCAGGATTCAAGCAGAGTAATTCTGACCCCTGTTTGTTTGTAAGAAGACACGGAAAGGAGAAAGTTATTCTGGCCCTGTATGTTGACGACGGTCTATTGGCATATACCAGCGAGATAATGGCTAACTGTTTTCTGAATGAATTGAAAGCACATTTTAAGATAACAATAAAACCCGCAAGCTACTTTCTAGGAATAGAGATAAAAAGGTACTCTGATGGTTCCATTTTCCTTAATCAGAAAGCATACGTCACTAGGTTGTTGGAGAGATTTGGCATGGACAAGTGCAAGCCAGTGCCTACACCAATTTTAAAGACAAACAATACTCAGGTTGAGGAATCTACTACGAAGATATTTCCATACCGTGAAGCTGTTGGTGCCTTGTCCTATTTGATGACAAGCACAAGGCCTGATATTGCCTATGCAGTAAGCGTTGTGTCGCGAAATTTGGAGAAACCAACAAAAGAGAACATCCTGAACGTAAAAAGAATTATGCGGTACCTAAAAGGAACTATAGATGAAGGTATATGTTACAGGACAGATAATGTTCATAGTTTGGAATGTTATAGCGATGCGGATCATGGTGGTGATATGGAATCTGCGCGATCTACATCAGGCATTCTCTGTATTTACGCTGGAGGTGCTGTTTCTTGGTATAGCAAACGGCAGAGCACCGTTGCATTATCATCAACAGAGGCGGAAATTGTAGCAGCCAGCGAAACCGCCAAAGAGATTATATGGTTACAGAAGATATTAAAAGATCTTACTGGTGCTAACTGTCCTGCGACCCTAGGGGTTGACAATGAAAGTGCAATAAAGCTGGTGAAAAAACCTACAGAATTTCACCAGAAGACAAAACACATCAGGATAAGATCTTTCTTCGTCAGAGAATGCTTACAAGATGGAAGCATGGTAATCAGCTATGTGCCCGCAACCAGGCAGATAGCTGACATGTTAACAAAACCGCTATACGGGCCCCGACTTGAAATGCTAAAGAAGATGGCTGGCATTATTATCATCAACAGGGGTGGATGTTGAGGAATGCATACTCTATGATTGTGTTGCCTAGCAACATAAACTGTTGGTGAAAAGTCATCCGATTCATTCGTTTTATATAAACTAAGATATTAATATACTTTTCTCATATTAACTATGTTTTCCTATTCCCTCGCCACCTAACTTTAACAAATAACTAAAATTTACATAAAAAGTATTCATCTCCACTCGTCAGAAGACATTACAAGGATCGTTGAACACACAAAATGAATTTTATCCACAAATCCAAGTTTCCTAAAAACCGCTTAAATTAATCGTTTATTCACTGTGGACATATGAATCGGTAGCATTCATTCTTTGTTTCGCGATTATACAAAGTTGACTGAAACTGTTACGATTACATTGCCTGTTGGTATTGCAAGCTGAGAAAAACTTTCTACTATGAGAAGCAATCAATGTTGCATGTAAGTTTCAGTCGCTAGAAGATTGCGATACGATTGTCAACCTGCGTTTAACCGATGCGCGGGGGAACGAACGAGCCCGACTCCGTTCGCTGTAGTTCGCAGTCATCGTCTCGGACGGAGCGAAGCTACTCGCCCGTTCCCGCACAGTTTTCAAATTTCGAACTACGATTCGAAAAAGAACGCGTGCGGACTTTTTCCCCGAGAAAGTGACTCGTGAAATAAAAATAAAATAAAACCGGTGTTGCATCAATAAAAATTCGAAAGTTGAAAGGATATTTTTTGGTCAAAGTTTTGTGTTAAGAATTACGTCGTCTCCCTTACGGTGAGTGTCTTTTTTTTATTAATAAGCAAAGAAGAATTTTAATTTTAATTATAAATTAATAAGTAGCTAATTATTACGTGATAGCGTGCGTTTGTAACGATACAAGAAAAGATTCGTTTTCTTTTGCTTGTGAAGGTACAATGACATTTAAAATTACAAATCTTGAGTGAATAACTGCGCTAACGTGAGGCTTACGTCCACGTATAATTAACCATAATCACGTAAACTACGAAAATTTTCTACATAGTCTTGTAACAGCTACAGCGAAAAAAATATCATCGTTGGCAATGTAGGATGAAATAAATAAACGCGAAATAAAATCTGGAGGCGTAAGTTCGCGCAGAGAGCGCGCTTTGAAAATGCAAAGTTAGCTTTGCGCTCGCGTATATCACTCGGAAAAATAAACTTGATGTTTTTCTAGAAAAATCAAATAGCAGCTATGAAATTATTATTTTTGATCAGAAGAGAGCTTTTTTGTCGTCATAATAAGCATTACTTGCATTCAGAAATGACATATTCATAATTATAACGTTTTTTTGTTAAATCTAGCAACGACTCTTGCGCACAAACGATCTTAGCAAAAGACATCAACGAACGCGCAGATTTATCTAGCTTACATAAGTAGAAGAAAAATTACGTAAAAAACGCTATATACCTAGAACGACAGGTGCACTGTCCGCATATTTCAATTATACAGTAACGCTTATATATTATGTTTGTAAAACTGGTCGGTTACAACTTGATACATATTTTCATGTTACGTAAATGTAAATGAATAAGATTGCATACAATATTTAAAAATATGCGAATATACTTCCGTTTAAAATATTGCCGGTTTATTTATTTATTATTTATTTATTTAAACTTCTCGCACACAAAAAAGGTACAAAGGCGGACTTAATGCCTTAGGCATTCTCTACCAGTCAACCAAGGGTGGTGCAGAGATTAGATGGCAGGTGCTTTGGATGAGAGGAATGATGAAAAAACCTATAAAATATATCATAATGAATTATAATAATATTACATAAATAGGTTATTAACTAATAATACACATACATGCATACATATGTACTATAATATATACTTAATATATATATATATATGTACAAATTCAAGGGACAGAGGTGTTGAGACGACTCTACGCTATTTGCTAAGAAAATACCTCTGCAATTTCCGCTTAAATGCATACCGACTGGTGGCCGTCCTGATATCGAGAGGAAGCGCATTCCAAAGGAGAATGGACTGAATATGAAAGGAAGAATGAACAAAGTCAGAAGTATGAGAAGGACAGAGTAGAAGCAGATTGTTAGAAGAACGCAGATTCTTAGTGTGAGAAGAACATAGATATTGGAAATGAGACACAAGGTAAGAAGGAGGAGTAGGAGAATTGAGAAGGGAGAAAAGCGTAGTCAAAGCACGCAAACCTCTCCACATCTCCACATCTCCACATCCACACCACACACCACACACACACCACATCCACACACACACCACATCCACATCTCCACACACACACACCACACCACATCTTTATCACATCCACACCACACCACACCACACACCACATCCACATCCACACCACATCTTTATTGAAATCTAGACCATTTTAAATTGTTATGTTCATTTTATACAAATTTTACTTGCATTTTTAAATGATTACTTTCACAAGTCGATACAACTGTTAGTATTAAATATCAAGGAAATGAACTTTAAAAAAATACATAAATCTTAAATAATTTATTTTCATAATTATACAATACCTAACTGTAATATAATTATTTATGTATACAATCAATTATATAATAATTATAACACTCTGTAATCAATTTAAATCCGGTTCAACCAAAAGTTAATATGCGAAAATGGTTACAAAAACCTGTAATAACCCGAAAAACGTCGTAAGTGCATTTTTTTGCTCAACATGCGTAATTTTATTATCAAAATTGCGTCATGGTCCCACAGTTCACTAGTTCACAGGAAAAACTACAGCGTATGAAAAAACTATTGTTACGTACTTGTTGTGATGAATTATCGTTTTCTTTGAACACAATTATTTTTCTACGAGTTGTTAATGGTATCCGTGAATAATAAATACAAGAGCTTCTGACAAAATAATTTTGCGTCATTCAGAGATGAATAATCTCTGAATGACAGTTAGAACTGCATTTTTAACCGACTTAAAAAAAGTAGGAGATTCCCAATTCGGTTGCATTTTTTTATAATAATGCCTATTACCACAAAAAACATGTATTAAATACGGACATAAATATAGATAAATAAATGATTACTTATTTAAATTTATTTCAGAAGGTAAACATTTAAAGGGAAACAAAGTCAAAGAGAGAGAGTAGATGTGTACGTCTTTTTTTTCAAGAATAATAATTTTCTGCTTCTTCTTCCAAAAGTTATCCAACGTAGGTTGTTAATACAACAAACGCCACAACACAAAACAATTTAGCTTTGTTGAATTAAACTAAAAGATACAATATTGGTCCTCTATAAAGAAAGTGATGATGCTATAATTACTTTATTACTGCATTGTTACTAACTTCATTATTTTAATAAACCCATTCCTGAGAAAATCGTAAATTACTTTTTTCATATTCGATTTTTAAAATAAAAGGTCTTAAAGATCTTTTCAGTTTAAAAAAAGAACTGTAAACGTCATTTGTTTTTTTAACAGTTGGTTTTTTTTCATGCTATAAATTAGCTTCACTTGTATGTTTGTTTGTTTGTATGTTTTTAATACAAGTAACGGTCTTTTCAGATTAAAATTAAATGAATGATGCATAAAATGCAACAGTACCGTTTTCCTAATGAACTAGCAACAGAGTGTGAGGTTCAAAGATCGTCATAAATTCTCGTTTCACGGTTTCATTTTATTTTTATAGCAGCCATAAATATGTCTTTATCTTTTAGCAGGTTTTATTTTTTAACTAACAGTGATTTAGGTGCATGTTGGCCTTTTATTGTGAAAGGTTTTTTTGTCGAAAAAACTGTAGATTATTCCATCAATATTTTAGTAATTGATTAACTTTTAAACTATTTGAATTCAACATGATATGAATTGGTTGTTCAATACGTAGGTATCACAGAACATATACTCGTACAAGGTAGGTATTATGTATTTTATGAAATGGGGACGGAAAACATTGTAAGGCATGTGACATAATTATACCAACTTACAGCATGGAACATTATAGGCTGATTATGCTATGATGTATTTTGTTGAATTTATATCAAATATGTCTCATGACGTTATAGTCTCAATATACATTTCAAAAGCAGCGGTATACAGAATATACGTGGAAGTATTATTTTGAAGCGAGTCTCATCATAACGCTAAGAAAATGTAAGAATTTGTAAAGAATGTCGGTGAGTTTAGTAAGTGGGTGGCCCAACTGAAGTGACACAAATTATGATTAATGCACTAAGCCTGATAAATAGCTCAATACATCACTTTAAATCTCAATAATCTATTCATCTCCGGGCATTAGTGTAATGAAAAAATATGACTACATTTAAAACTTCGGCCTACGGAATCTTAGCTAAGCAACACTACTATACATGACACATTTTAATTACTTCTATCCGCATATGGCAATAAATTTTCATAAACTAACCATCGACATTGTTGATTTACAATTTATTTATGTTAATTAGTAATTGAAGTGCTAATGTGGTCCAAAGAATTCTTCACGCGACGTACCATGCAACTTTACTTTTATACACTGACCACGTAAAATTCGTTTTGTTTGTAAACCAACGGTGAGTCAGCTCGCGAAGTTTGAAGGGTGGCCCATTATTATGCGTAAATGTACAGCGTACAATATTTTCGAGTGCGGTGGTAAATATTTTATGTGTAAACTTTCTAAAGGAGTTACGGAAGCGGACGCGTGGAATGGCCGCGTATCGTAATGTATGAATCCAAGTGTGTAGCGAATGTTGATGATAACCGGTATTGGTGCATTTATGTGATGAGAAACAAGGAATATGTTACTGTTTCTAAGAACTTATTAATAAAATCGAAGCTGTCAAGATAAACACACTCATAAAATGCCGCTGAGTCGGTAATGGCTGCACTCATAGCCCAAACACGATACTTCTGCTGTTTGTTGGTGAGTAACTCGGGTATCCTGGAAATTCCAGGTGATGCTCCAGCATCAGTTCAAGGTTACTTTGTTCGTCTAATATCATTGAAGTTATAGAATACCAAATTTCGACTTGATCAGACACGTGGAAGATGCTCAAATCCCTTCATCACCCAGAAAAGAGCTGATAACTTTCAAACGGCTGAACCGATTTTGATGAAATATGTCAAAGAACACTCCCGACTAATTCATCTTTCAAACAAAAAAAAAACAAAATCAAAATCGGTTCATCCGTTCGGGAGCTATGATGCCACAGACAGACACACTTAGACAGACACGTCAAACTTATAACACCCCGTCGTTTTTGCGTCGGGGGTTAAAAATACACAATGCCAGGAGCATTTTTAAAGAGGTCAATTAATTATATGACTAATAGAATGATGTCGTTTTACAAGCGGGTCTTACATTATATTTTGACCGTGTTATGCATATATTTTTGTACTGTTTCGTACTTTTTAGAGGGTGATTTTTCAGTAGTCGGGTTTTCGTTTTTTATTATGCTGTCGTTTATAAGCCGACCGGATCTTACATTATGAACATGGGCACATTAATGTAGTCAGTAGTTACCCTGATTGTGTTATTATGTTCATTGGAACATTTTTATTTGTTGTTGTATGTCATACAACTTTACGCACGTGCATACATTAAATCCGAGACAGCTGCTTTTCTCGCCTGAATCAGACGAATCGTCAGTTTAGAATAATGTCTAATTTTCAATAGGCGCCTCGCACGAAGTTAATTAATTTTTGGGCGAATCGAAAACTCCACAAACACGTATTAGGCAATTGATACGTTTTAAATTTTGTGCATTTTATTGCAAATGCCTACTTACTTGCAGTTACCTTTTTCATAACTTTATTGCATAATTATGAATAAAGATTACAAAGCTATGGAAATGTATTATTTAAAACTGTCAATTCGCCCGATTTGGGCGAGTTCAATCGTTTGAATCGACTTATAAGCCGACAGTTTGGGTGTATCCGAAAATATTTACGTGAGTAACATCTATAAACATGCATGTTACTCACTCACTCAAGGTGTTACATAACATAGTATTTACGGTCATTTACGGCTTAACTCACGCACGTTTTATCCATCTATTCAATATTCGATAGCTCACATTCACCATTGAATGGTTATTGGCTCATAGCATCATCAGCCTATAACATTCCCACTGCTGGGACACAGGCCTCCTCTCGGTGAGAGGGAGTGGGCCTTAACCCACCACGCGGGCCCACGGGCTAGTTGATGTCACATGTCATATGGCAGCGGTGCTGATGAAATAATTTACACTAAGAGCGCCTGTCTATTTCAAACCTACGGACCAGCAACTAGTAAGTCGCGGCCATTACTTCTGGGCCCCTCTCCTTATTGGCTCATAACTAGAGATCGGATATTCGGATGCATATTTACCTAAAGAAAATTTTTAGCTATGAAAGTATGGAAGCGGCTTTATAATTATTTGTAATATTTATTAAAAACTCCGGGATTCTTGGACTGCATAACTATTCAGATGTGTATTAATTTAAAATAAATGTTTAACCCGATACAAATATGTGTATGTACTGTAGGTTTGTATTAGTTAAAATAAACAAATTACTTACCTAAATTAAGACTTTTTCGATATATAAGGGCATTCCATGTTAGCCAACATCTCAACTTTAGGTGAATATGCATCCGAATATCCGATCTCTGCTCATAACATGACGTATTCAAGATGCTTGAGTAGTTCAAGCCTACTACTGAGAGTTAGAAATTAATAAGCGCCCTTTTATGAAATAATGAGATTTCCACGCACAAGGTCGTGAGAACTTGTTACTTATCTTGTAGGCTTAGTAGGTTACGGTAATATTTGTGTTGTAGGTTACCGGGTTTTCAATCTTGTCACAACCAAATGTTGGTCTATGACCCGACACGTTTGAGATGTAGTTTGATAGAACGTGGTATGTGCTACGAGGTAGTTATTTATGTTCGTTTGTATGTAAACTGTTGTAATTCAGTTCAAAGGTGGCTGCGGAACATATTATTCGGCCAATCAGTTATTTGTATTTAATCTGCAGCCTGTTTATTTATGGAAAAAGAGCAGTGTATGTTAACTTTGTAAGAGATATTTAGAATAAGGTTTTATAGATTTGAATTGCTATAGCAGTCGTAATGTGGTGTTATTCAGTAAAAATGTCACTGTGATTACTTAAGTGAAGTGAGCTTAAAGTGAGCTGTCATTAGTGTCAATCCCAAGCATCAGATGGAATGACAGCTTACTTGAAAGTCATTTCACTACTCACCGTGAGATTTTAACAGTAGATCGGCTGTTCTGTTAAATATCACTATAGACACAAAGGTGAAGTGAACTTGAAATCAACTGTCATTCCTCCTGATTCTAGGTATGAACAGCCTTCTTCACCATTTTTTTGTATCGGGGTGGAATTCCTCTTGGATGTCTTTGAGGGGTCTGTCAAACTTCTACTTACTAAAGCCACCCCGTGTTCCCTCACTCACCGGGGGCTACGGGAGCACTTAAGCACTCTTCAATGCAGCTTACTTCACCTAAGTTAACACGTGACTAAAGATATCGGCGGGTATTAAAAAAAAACCATATATTGGTAGGCTATCAAAAGCCGCGTCTCCACGCGAGCTAGCTTAACTATGACTTGTTCCTCAAAACAGTTGAATAGTTACGAGATTATATCGTACTAATATTATAAATCTGAATGTTTGTATCTTTAGTTGTTTTTTACTCAATCACGCAAAAACGGCTGAACGGATTTGTATGAAATTTGGCATACAGATAGTTTATAACCTGGATTAACATATAGGATACTTTTTATCCCGGTAGTACGTTCCCGTGGGATAATTTCCGACCACTACGCGGGCGAAGCCGCTGGCAAAGCTAGTGAATAACAATTATTTACAGCAGTTTTCAGAACGTGTTCTCAGTCTAATATTTTTTCTTCTCACAACTTCTAACGTTTCGTGATTATTCCTTATCTGTATCACGGAATCAGAAATCTTGGCAAAATTAGAATATAAGATTAGTCAGAATAACCTTGACTTCTGCTTATAATATTAAAATATAATAAGGATGTAGATAAAATAAAGCCTTGAATTAACTCAAGATGCAGGATTTTCGTTTATACTTAATAACGTCTAATCATAAACTTTTAGATAAGTACATTTGAAAACTATTTTTTTTTGTCTTTAAATAAAAAAAACGTTAATCAAATGTTGCCTATAACACGCATCGTTGAAATAATAGGATTCAATTACTGTATTTTGTTTTGAAGAATGTAATTGCTGTTTTGTAATCAATCTACCTA
This sequence comes from Antitype chi, assembly GCA_947359405.1. Classification (NCBI taxonomy): domain Eukaryota; kingdom Metazoa; phylum Arthropoda; class Insecta; order Lepidoptera; family Noctuidae; genus Antitype; species Antitype chi. The sequence continues at coordinate 12,356,241 of OX375811.1, read as the reverse complement.
GCCTTTTTCCTATTATATTGGTTTTGGATTCTAGTCTTACCGGATGAAGCTGAATACCAGTATTTTACATGGAGCGACTGCGTATCTGACCGCCACAACCCAGTAATGGATTCCCATATCTAACGACTCAAAGAGATACCAATAACAGCCGCGAAAAATGGCATTCCGAGACACGGAGGAGTCTATTACGAGGTATGTTATAGATGAACACCCATCCACGAGCCGACCGCAGCATGTGTTGCTTAACCTTCGATTGTCCTGTGCAGCTGTTATTATTTTGTCAAGAGCTCCTCCCAGTTGCTGTTTTGTATCGAATGCATTATGAAAAACATGTTACGTTACATCCCTACATAACATGTCACAGTTTTCTTATTTTACACCGTTACCTTTGGCTATTTTTCACTGTTGACTGCAACTTGCGCTGTGGTTTTGAGGAACTTATGAGTCATAATTATATCTAAACTAAATAAAAACATCTTGCCTCTTGGCGCATCTAGCGCCCTTTTCCAGGCAGTTTTGTATATTCTTTAGCCTTTAGGTAAAATTAATCAGTTAAATCTAATATTCCCTCCTCCCCAAGGGCGTGTGGCTATTACTGTGAATAGACCGTGGATGGATGACCATATTTACATACCAAGACTCTCCGTGTTAAGCCCCAGCTGTCATTCCTGGGTCTTCGTCGGTACGCGAAGTCAGAAGCACGAAAGTCTGACAAACTAGTCTTACCAAAGGGTATCGTATTAACCAGTAACTGGGTTTTGGAGGGAGAAGCATCCAGTTAGACTGGAAGCTGACTCGATTGGGAAAAGTAGGCAGCTTGATTGATCTAATATTTCCTCTGTTGGGACTGAGGCCTATTCTCAATGAGAAGGAGTGGGCTATGACGCCAATGCAGGTGGGCGATTAGTATTCATCCACCTTTTGCTTTTAATTTTGGATTGCCTTACGTGTTTAGTCTCATCTTACCCAAATAAGGTCAAACGATCTGAAATGAACATTTGAACTCAGTGCTTATCCTGATGTTATGTGGGTGCAAATAAAGGTTCTTGCTGGCTAAATATCTGTAGCAGCGGTTTAATTGTGTAACACACTAACAGCAGGAAGGGCTATTATTTTTATTTATTTATTTGTTGATTTAGGATCTCCAACAAAACAATTTCACAGTACACATAAATAAAGGGCAACATCAGGTATTAAGTAGGTGTACTGCTTAACGTATAGGAGACCACAGCATGGACAATAGAGTTAACAACTAAGCTAACAAAGTAAAAATATAAATTATAGGTAAAATTTCAAAAAGTTCAAATATTATTTAAAGGACATACAATTTTTTTTTTTTGAGATACTTAAATTAAATTAAAACTATTAAACATTTCTTATATTTAGATAGAGACTCGCAGATGTCTAAATTGTTAGTTTTGGCTAACATGTTATATTGCCTACAAATTCTCGGCACAGGCAGCGGCTTAATGACTGAGGTTACTTTTTGAGCCAGGGATATAAAATAAATTGAATGTGTTAGGTATGCCTGGGAATCCGAGCCGGAATTGTAATCTTTGAAATCCAGATAGTTCAACAATATTATTTGCGTTATTTACGTTGTTAAACAGACCAATTTTTCGAATATATGCAGAAATAGTCCTAATGTCCTAATGTAGAAATAGTTCTTCAAAATGATTCAGATAGTGAATGAACGTGTTACTCAATTATGGTGCAGAATAATTAGTTCATGCAAAGTAAGACCTTTTCCATTATTTTTCGTTGTTCAAATTAACATGGCCATGATTGATACATATCCAGTAGGCGTGCCCTTGTAACTTTCAAGATAAAACCATTTGTCATAATAATGGATTGGTTATTTATACAAAGTATCCATAATAATTGCTATTTTTGTGTTTTTTGTAGGTAATAGGTACGTAGTTTTTATTGACTTTTGAAGTTCGTTGCGAGTATTTTTCTCGTCACGAATGCAACTCGCAATAAGGAAGTATTTATGACATAATTGAGTAGAGTTAATGTTGTTTTTTTTATATATATTTTAATTTGTATAGAACTACTATGTCGTAGTTTACATTACGTATTGAAGAAATATGGACGCAACATTCTGTTATGTTGACGAACGTGACGACTTATGAGTAAAAAATAATTTTGTATTCTGTCTGCGCCGGTTTGCTGGAATAGACGCTTTGCCACGATAGCTCCGTTTTCAAAATTATAATCATGAAATCTTCAATTCAACCCTCTTAGCTCATTAAATTTTTCATGAAATACCTAGTCATTCAATGGTATTAAATGAAGTAATGATTAATCTCGTCAATCCATAATTCACACATAAGTTTTCATTACGTATCGCCTATAAAAAGTGTTTCGTTTTTCTGCAACGACTTTCCAGGACATAAGTTGCTCGGTAGGGTAAGTCAAACCAATAAATATTTGAGTTTTCCAGTATCGTCGTCATCACTGTTAGATTGTCACTTTGCCTACTGATCAGTTTTTCTTTGTTTACAGCAGATTCGCTTGTGATATACATAAGTGTAAATATGTCAGTTATAACCCTAAAACGCCACTCCGCGTGTCAGCCGACGTCTAAAATGAAGCTCGAATATACGAGTAAGTGGCGCGAGAAATGCGACGATTAGTACTGGCCGCTTCATTTGTTTGAGAATCGCGTCGTAAAAAATTAAGTCCCCTTTGATCTGCACTCGTTAGTGTATGCCCTTTATGGAGAGACGCCCTTTTCATATTGTTTATTTTTTCGTGCGTCTATTTTCGGAAGATTTGAAGGGATACTGGTTTATATTAGTAAGTTAGACTTGATAGCTAGACTGCTGTGTTTTAATAATATTAAAGCTGCTTTTTGGTCTAGTGGTAGAATCCACAGGACCTCATGGTCAGTCGTAGCAGAGCAAGAGGTCTTGGGTTTGATTCCTAGGTCGGGCAGTGTTATTGGGTTTTTCCATGAGGAGCCTTTCTCAGTAGCAACCCAGAATCTGAATTTCTGCCCAATTGATGAGAATAGGCTCGCCCGCTACAAAATAGGACATAAATATCACTGGTGTAATGTGGCTTAACTATCATTTAGGTAGGTACACCGCTGCCTATCCCATCGAGGATCGCAGGTGGGATCCTCAAAGCAGGATGCCGTTGTCTATTTAGTTGGCAAACTTGTCAGCTGTCAGGGGCATTAGCGTATAACTGGCAGACTGAACAAAATTATTGACGTCGCTCAGGTCGCAGGAGAGACTTATGACGCCGCCGGTGCCCGCATCCAGCGCGAAACTGTTGTCCTCGTTACCGCCATTGATTCTGTATGATACCACGTCACCAGCGTCGAATAATCGCGGAAGTGTGACGATATCCGAGCCGATAGGGAGCCGTCGTGGCGGGTAGCCCACGCAGTTGACGCGCTCAAACTGAGGCCAGTTGTCGTTGATGTTTTCAAGTATTAGGAAGCACATTCTACATCCATTATTAATTTTAAACACATGCCAAGCACATTTTCCTGATCGTCGACACATTGTAAGTGACTGATTTATACTTAGTTTCCTTGTTGCTTGGAAAGTAGCTTCAGTAGTGCTTAAGTGAACAAGACTCCCGAATAGGTATCGTAAAAGAATTATCTGGAACTAGCTGACCCGACAGACGTTGTCCTGTCTTAACTATGAATATTAAAGATAAATTCATTAAGTTTTATTAAATTTTCTAATGTTAAGCGCAACTTTCTTATATTTTTCTTTCATAAGAACCTTCTCCTGACACTAACAAATACAACAAAAAGAATTAGCAAAATTGGTCCAACCGTTCATGTGTGATGCCATGACCAAGGGAAATAGGGATTCATTTTTATATACATAGATTATGGCGAAAAGCAAGCAGCTAAAGGTATCGAAGTGCAAACTGAAACCATGAATTCAGAACACGATTATTAAAAACAAAATAACTGTCGAACAATTCCAAGACGGGGTTTTAGAATCATGTCTGTATTGAATTTATGGCAACAAGTTGTGCGTTTATTCATTTCCTTCCATCTTAGTATATCTATATTTTAAAATAGTTGTTTCATTAAAAATACATTCAAAAATATAAAATTATCAGTATTATTATTTATGTAATTCATATTAAAAGTATTTTAGTATGAAACACAGATAATTTGACTAGAAGGAAGAATGCTAGTGGATGTTTTTAATTTCTAAAGAAATCACTTCTACCAGACCTTAGAAAGATCGACCTGCTTGTGCAATCACCGAAACGGGTAAGTTAGGTTCTGGATAAACACATATCAAAGTTTTCTACATGTACTGTTGCAATATTCCATTCGATGTATTTATTAATTCGCTTCAAAAAGATATCATGTAATGTCAATCAAAGGCTATTAACACTTAGCCGCTATGATATGCTGATTGGGTTATTTTGAAAGGCTCTCACTCAGGCCAGTGATCGCCTCAACCACTCCTCAATAACCGGGTTGATATCAGGGCTACCACAACCACTAACAAACTCTTTAATATTTTATTTATTTATTTATTCATTTACACATACAATTATTTTTACAGGCAGAACTCAAGGTAATAAAAGTAGTCACACAATACGACACCCAGACACGCTACTCAAAAACTGATCACACACCTACACGGGTCTATGACTGACCAGTCCCAGATAACGGCTGCGGCCCCAATACTAATAATATATTATTTAGATATGCAGTAAACATTCAGAGTGGCAGGGACCCGGGCTCACAACCTGTAACCATGGATTCAGTAGATGATTGTGAACTGCGGTGAAATTTTTTCATTGTTTCATAAATTTTGACTGCGTAAGTATTGCACTCATCCATGAAACCGCAGATTTTTTTTATAACCAACTAAAAATCTCTACGCTACTGTCTAGAATCATGTGCCGAATTCATAGTTACAGTCTGCGCGTTGATGTCCCACCACCATATATATAATATACGGTATCGATTCAGAGCAATGATTACCAAATAAAGATTAGAAATTTGCACATGAATCTTTCACCATTACCTACGCAAATTCTTCATGTTCATTTAAAGAATCATTCATTGCACTTTCGGAATTGGACAATCCCTAACCTAAGCATAAAGCGCAAAGATACCTAGCCAAACCACTTAAAAAAAAAACACAAGTCACTCTATCCGTTCACCATTCGTCATATCCAAATATGAGGCTGCCTGCCTATTTAAGCAGAGAACAAAGGAACTTAAACTAAATCATATTAATTATAATGCAACTGTAATACAACTCTATCGGCTAATGTTTGCGCTTCTTCACTTTTCAACCTATCCACTTAAAAAAAAAAACACAAGTGTCTTATATCCGGTCACCAGTTTACCACTCACCACATCCAAATGTTTGGCTGACTGTCTATTGAAGAAAGAAATACAAAAATTGTGAAGCAAAGAACTGCAGTCCTAGAGGAACTTAAACCAAAGATCTACTAAATTCATGTAATGTAACTGTAGTGCAACGCTACTGCTTAATGTTTGCGCTTCTTCACTTCTCACCGAGCCATAGCTAAAAGAGTTGAACAAAGATTAATAAAGATGTAATAACACTGCCACAAAGTACTTATGGCGCTCCGTTGACAGGAGGGTGCTTTCGGTAATCATTTTTGTGCAATTGTTTTATGAAATGACGTATTGAAAAAACAAAATGGCGGCGTTAGTTTTGATTTTGGTTATTTGCCAAAGAACTTTGTTGCGCTTTATTACCGTCGTGTACCGTCGATACGAATAGAAAAAAAAGCTAAAAAAAAAGCCACAAGCGATGCGGTAAACTCTCCAGCAACGCAAGTTAAGGTTAAAACCAACATTATGGAATTAACCGCAACATCTTATATTGTAACCGCAATCCTGTGGTTTGCGACTCACTGCTCAGTTTCCGCATTCTTCTTCATAATTGTTTTGCATTGTTCTTTTTGTGCGCAATATTGTTTTAAATCTATTGTATTAATTTTGTGTGGTTAAACTCAAAATTTTGGGCGAATGTATTTGTTAATGAAAACCTATCGTGTATTTTAAAGAAATTAAAATATTTGCCAACCATTTGTTTTTTAGTTATTTTGCCTTTGATAGTACTAAAATGAAACTTTTGGTTACTTTAATGTGTATTTTATGTCTTTTTTGTAATTGCGTTTTGTTTGTGCAGGCGGTACAAACATTTTTCCTTTCTTTTTCTTTTCTTCTTTATTTAGATATTTTGCACTTTCCTAATATTAAGCATAGTAAAAGAAACTAGGAAATAAGTTCCTATGTTTCTTAGTTTTAGCAAGTGCTGAATGAAAACGGTTGTAGAGGCATATATTCTCTATTTCCTAGACCATTCATTGCATATCCAGTAGACTCGACATTGTACGTAGTGATCTTACGTTCAACAGGTCATTCTTGTGCTATAAAGCATACAATTTACTTCACTTGTTATACCTAATTAATACAGGTGACTGGTAGCCCTGAGTCCAATATTGCCAATGTCCGCCGCGCACGCATCATTGCAGCGTGTAATGAAAGTCGTCGCGCCGGATTCCGAGCTCACTGCTCTTTTGGACGCAATAACAACCCGTCAGTGTTTTAAACTCAGTTTATACACCTTTCTCTTTAAATCCCATATGTTTTTGCAAGCATTTAAGAGCCAACATTTGGTATGAGGCGTCACAGATATACGGCACAATCCCGGAAAGGAAAACGAGCCGGTTTAAAAAGGCCGCTATGGCAGAATCATAATAGGATAAATCATCCATCTGTTAGACAGTTTTTTTATGGAGATTCACTAATTATGAATTGCTTTATTGAAGTTAAATGTCAAATAGCAGAATTATGAGGGAATTCAGGAAATTAATCGCTTTTAGAAGTCTTGATTAATACGTTTTTAGGCCCCGTGGTCGATCATATTTTTTGTTCCCACAATTATTTAATCATATCTTTCTTGGCAGATAGAGATGCTTCTGACCAGCCATATAATTAAATAAACTACCTATACTATAATTACGATCAATAACATCAGCCTTAGGTATACATTTTACATCAATAAAGGTGCCTACTATTACGGCAATTTACGTATCCATAATCCATGTCGAAGGGGTCAAAATTAATCTTAATTCGGGAGTTATATACTTACATACATTATTCAAATAAACTCACGCCTTCTTCCCATGGGGGTAGGCTGAAATTACAGAGCGCCACTTGCTTACATACTCCTTTTGCTTCAATCACATTCATACATCTAGTCATACCTATCGAGTTATGGCACGGAAACGTGGTCGCTCATAATGGGCCTTATCAGAAGGCTTAAAGTCACCCAAAGGGCAATGGAGAGGGCTATGCTTGGAATTTCCTTACGTGATCGAATCAGGTATGAAGAGATCCGCATGAGAACCAAGGCAACCGATAAAGCCCGAAGAATTGCCAAACTTAAGTGGCAGTGGCAGGGCACATTGCTCGCAGAACAGATGGCCGATGGGGTCGAAAGGTTCTGGAGTGGCGACCGCGTACCGGAAGACGTAGACTGGGAAGGCCTCCCACGAGGTGGACGGATGACCTTGTGAAGGCCGCGGGAATCCGCTGGATGTGGGAAGCACAAGACCGGTCGAAGTGGAGAAGCCTGGGGTAAGCCTATGTCAACAGTGGATGTTTTTCGGCTGAAATGATGATCTAGTCATACACGTACGCTGCCGCGCTGGTTGCGAATACACGCACCTGACCTTTCTGCAGAATATCACCAATATGGTCCATTTCGAGAATTCAAATTAATCAAAATCGATTGTACGATCATAAGTCCTCAAGAAGGTAAGGTCCCTATGACCCTACCTTGACCTCACCCTTGGATTGTAGTCGCCTTTTAATATTTTCATGACCACTTTCACGGGCACGGCCAAATCACCCAATTTCCGGAAACAAGTACTTATTCAGATCAGGTTTACTTTTAATTTACAATTACTGGTTCAGAGACCATAATTGGGCACCAACGAATCATGAGGCAGAACAAGAAAAGGTATTTAATTGGCAGTTCAACTTCGACTCTTGATTTGCCTTTTGCTTATTTATTACAGTAAAAAATAAATTGAATTCGTCTTCAAAAGAAGAAGGAAATGAACTGGATCAGTTTCGTCGAAAGATGAAAAGAATCAAGAGAGGCCTTTGCCCAACACCCTTTCAATGCTTCATATTCGAAAAAAAAAATATCTGCTCAACAACGTAAATAACGCAATGGATGTTGGTGAACAATAAAATATCAAGATGAATGCCATTCCTACTGATTACGCAATTACCACACTGGAGTAGGACAGCACAGGGTAGAAAATTAAACTTGTAGCACTTTGATATGAAAGTTTATGACTGATTTTGGTTTCGAAAGCGTGTTACCAAAAAGCCTATATCCAACAGTAGTTCCAAGAAGTTAATAAGGTTAGTAACAGTATCACATCTTCATGTTACCTAATATCGTCATTCAATGACAGCTTCACGTTTTGTGTAAAACTACTACCAGCCTATTTATTACATAATACATTGCTCGAGATAGCTAGTAAACTTATAACAGCCGTGACAAGATTATATACAGGGCCGACCTTGGAATAAAAACCGTTCGGTAACTTGAGAACGAACACTGACAAGCATCTGACAGGTGCGTATCTTTGCAATATCTTCTGTGATATTGTGTTACAACCTTCTTAGTTGAGTAGGTAGCAATTGCAACGGAAGAACGTGTTATTTTTGAGTTCTAATCTTGTGGATAAGCAGTAGTTAGTAGTACCAACCCGCGCTGGGCCCGCGAGGTGGATTACGGCCCACTCACTCTCAGAGAGAGGAGGCCTGTGTGCATGCAGTGGCAATATTATATGCTGATTATGCTAGTAGCTCAACTGACAATATCGATAAAGAACTAGGGAAACTTTACTTGATTTTTTCAGAAAAAAATAGCGTTTGTCTTCATTTAAAAGTAGGTCTACTAACAACATGTAACGGAAAGGGTATATACATACCAAAGGCACGGCTTCTTTGGATGATATCAAACGATATTGGAAAGGTTTTTTAATCCTATCTCTAGATGTGCGGTGGTTATAAGATTTTTTTGAGAAATAGGGAAAATTTACTTGAATTTTTCAGAAATATTTTTTTTTAGCGTTTATCTTCATTTATAAGTAGTTCTACTAACAACGTGTAACGGAAAGGGTATATATGTTACCGGCTAAACCCGATTTCAGGCCAAACTAGTTTGTCCTAGGCCAAACTGGTTTATTAAGCCGTTAGCCATTTCGTTAACAGCCTTTGGAAGTAACGCTCGCCGGCCGCTGCCGCGGCGCCGCTCGCTTCGCTCGCTCGGCTCACGTGCTTTTGGTCACAGTTCTAACCTAACCTAACCTAACCCATTTAATCGGCGTGCCCCGGCTTAATAAACCAGTTTGGCTTAGGACAAACTAGTTTGGCCTGAAATCGGGTTTGGCCGGTAACATATACATACCAAGGGCACGGCTTCTTTGGATGATATCAAACGATATTGGGAAGGTTTTTTAATCCTATCTCTAGATGTTCGGTGGTTATGAGATTTTTTAGTACATTGATACCAGAAACCGAACATTTGATATGATTTGAATTTAAGTAACATATGAAACCGAAAATTTGGTATCAATTCTTAGAGTATTTAATTTTGAGCTGAAACTATGTGTAGTGATTCTGTACCAGCTGTTATTTTTAATGCTTAAGGATAGCATTAGGGTTTCTGTGACACCCTGTGTGTAACCATAGGTTTGGTTGGGTAGGTAAACTGTGAGGGCTTTTAAAATGTACCCTTTCGTTTTTTAGACCTAAAAGTTTCGAGGTATTCAATTAAGAACAAATCGATTTCTACAAAGATAATGGTGTAGGTATACATCCACCATCTTAATATAAACAACAAAATAAAACACTACTGCTTCGTTAAAAGTAGCTAATTATTCCAACCTTGCTGTTTGTCAACGCCATATCATGCTACTCGATACACTGCATACAAAACGATTGCAGTTACTTATAAGATCAGGGATCAGTTCCTGAACAGGGTCAATTGAAACCGTCAAGAGCAATTAATTACCTTCTATTGCCCGTCATTGCCCAGTGTCCTAGACATTGCGATAGGTCGAATTAATGATGTGAAGGAAAAATCGTTTGCATGTTGTGTTCACTTCTTATTGCGTAGTTTCTTTGGATCAGTTTTAATTGATTCAATGTCAATTCACATAAAGGGGATTAAGTGTGATTAGTGTATTATTCTTTGATGTTTATCTGACATAGCGAAATTTTTTCACCGTTATACTAGTTAACATTTTCTTCGTAGATCTTTAATATGACATGCGAATCTATTGCTTTTATGATAATATATGTTATAATAAATAATAACGTTGCAACATTAATTAGAGTGAAGAATTTATGGCACCTGCTAATTACATAGGTCTGAGATAAATGCGACTGGTGTTACTGATGCAATTTAATTGTTTTAAGATTATGTAACGTCAATTAATATAAAGCAATTAATTGCTTTAATATACACGCTACATATGTGAGGCAGATATCAATCAATATGCCGCGGCCGGTTACGCTGGGGCTTCCAGTGTAACCAGATGCAGCTGAATACCAGTATTTTGCATGGAACGACTGCCTATCTGACCTCCACAACCCAGTTACTGGGTAATACGATACCTCTAGATAATACTGGTTGTTGCTGACTGTTCAAGCGATTTAAAAATGCTTGTGCCATAACCCAATGACTGTTCAAGCGATTTCAAAATACTTGTGCCATTACCCAATACCAACGAGGTAATTCCGTAACACACTAACAACAGGAATGGCGTTCATTTTGACTGTTTAACAACATTCGTTTCGTTATTTACGTTGTTGAACAGACAAATTTTTCGAACTTATGTAGCAATGGATTCACAATATCCTTCAAAATGATTCTGATTGTGATTGATAGCGTGCTATTAGGGTGCTGTAGCTGTAGCTTTAATAATCCCATGGGAACGTACTATCGGAATAAAAATTATGACAAGTGTTATTCCCGGTTACAAACTATCTGTGCGCCAATCCGTTCAGCCGGTTGTGCTTAATTGAGTAACAAACATCCAAACATCTAAACATACTACTCATATTCACATTTATAACATTCGTAGCATAGCCGGATTTTATAGATAACTACTTAAATAATTTGAAAATAATAGTTAAAAAAACTAAAAAATACACTTTAAAAACCAAACTATTACTATTTTTTAGTTTTTGTTTTTGTGTTTTTTTTTATTTTATTTCTTTTCATTTTTCTCAATGTATTTTTTTTAATTATTGAATTGTCATCGTTCCTCGATAAGTTTACAAAGTTTCAATGAAATCTGACCGTTTAAAGTGGGTCAAAGTCGGTTACAAACATACAAACAAACATACAAGTGAAGCTAATATAAAGCGTGTAAAAAGAGCTCGTTATAAACTTAATATTAGAGTATATAAACTTTGCCATATATTCTTCAAGGATGACCTTTTGCGCCCTGCCTAACGATAGGCGCGCCTAACTAAGCATGCAAAGCAATACCTTTCCCTATGGGTCAGGTAAAGTAAGACACAGTTGTGGACCTTTTGGACACTGTAATGTCGTGGTCTGACATATAAATGATTGATAGTCGAGAAAATACAGTGAAACTGACGAAATGGCAATTTGGTCGAATTCCCATTTCGTAAGTAGGTTGTTACGAATGAAATGGATGAAACAGAGAAACCGGAAACATACGAACGAAGCAAGTTAGTAAAAAGCTTGTGATACAGGTACTAACCAAGTTACCTACCAACTTTAAAAAACAAAAAAAATAGAGATGTCTCTAAGAAGAAGACATATAGGTAAAGCGGGAACTGCGTTGACCCAAATTAATTGGGATCTTACTAATATTACTAATAAAAAATAAAAATAAAATGGATTTTTGTTACATAATCACGCAGAAACTGCCTAACCAATTTGGATGTATTTTGGCACACAGATAGTTTAAAACCTGGATTAACACATAAAATACGTTTTATTCAAAACGGGCCTGTTTCCTAATACGATTTTTTGGAATTGTCGGTTAGCCCAGAAATAAATTAACTTCCTGCGAGTCGCCTATAGAAAATATAATATAATTTAAAAGTGACTATTCGCCCGATTCAGGCGAGTTAATTCGTGCGAGTCGACTAATAAGCGAAAGATTACGTATAATCACACACACACACACACACACACACACACGCACACATACACACACATATATGTACAGTTATTGCATACCAAAAGAGCTTGCGTGCATCTTTAATTTCTTTTAGTTTACCATGTTTAATTTTTTTTTTTTTTATTACCTAATTCTTTTGTTGTACAGACTATGTTATGAAGCAAACGGGTGAAGACACTGGCTCCTGTAACACAGGTTGTTACCTAGCTCAGGAGCCAGGGCTTCAATTATGTATGTTACATCTGTATTTTGTATCAATAAACAATAAACAATAAATTAGTATTTTTATTTTTTAAACTTTGCGCCACACTAGTAATTTCTCCTGTATTGTGGGTGCGTTTACAAACATTTAAACTCACATACACAAACAGCGAGACCCGGAACAACCACTTGTAGGTCATACAAATATTTGTTCCGTGCGGGAAGCGAACCCGCGACACACAGCGAAGCAGTCAATCGCTTAACCACTGCGCCAACCGTGCCATATATAACGTACATACATCTATCAATAAACATTAATATACGACTTACGTACAATTACGAATCATCACGACTTATAAGTACATATATGATAACGTTTATCTAATTTGACATTTTTATTACACAATTGCAGTTTTATTGTAAGTAGGCACTAACTATTAATTTGTTAGGTAGTCTACTTTTTCTAAGTAATAATTAGATTCGCCTACATACTCGCACTGAATCTTTTTATTGAACCCCGCTGTAATTCTGTTATCTAACCAGCTCGATCACAAGTAGACTGTGACTTTCTTAGACACCTGTTAGAAGTAATTAAGACTTAATTTCTAATTAATTAGGTAGTTTAAACCGTTCATGGTTTTTAAGCTTCTCTAAATTGTTGAAGTGTTGAAGAAGGTATTGTTACTACTGAAATAAAATATGATTTTATTACACAATTGAATCGTGTAGTTGGATTTTGTCGTATTTATCTAATACTAGCCAATGTTTTATCAGAATGTTCCTGTAAAATAACAGGAAAATATAACAAAAACAATGTTTTAATACTATTTTCTTTTGCATGCTTAAATAAAATACATAAATACTGTGTCCGAGCCATAAAAAGTTGTACCAAGTCGTATGAGACAACCTGATAAAACATTATTCATGAACGATGGGCAAGCGACTATGGACTACGTCCCCAATTTTTTTTTGTTCCGACATACTTCATTTTTGTCTCTTATTTTCCGTTACGGGTTACATACTAACAAACCGTTGGTTTCACGTTTTTTAATATATCCTGAAAAAGTCATCTTCCAGTTTCATTTATCTGACGATGTACGGGTTGTATGTGCACAATGTCTACCAACACCTACGGAGTACACAAGCGTGAATATGTTATTACATTGAAAATAAAATACGATGTGAAGTACCTTAAGTAAAAATAATAGTTTAAAAAACTAAAAAACACTCTTAAAAACCAAACTAAAAAAGGAGAAAATAATTTAATTCAATTAAAAAGCGTGGGGTGCTTTTTGATGTATTTTTATAATCAATTAATGTCAAGCAAACTAATGTCAACTATAAAAGAATCGTTGTGTTGTATAGACGAGACGGTATAGTTTCAAGGGTCACCCATTTAAGTAAATTAATTTTGGTAATAAAACTAAAAGCCTGTCGTATACTTTTGCAACATTTCCTGTATTTTAGTACGCAAAGTTGCGTTATATTCCGCTTTACAAACCGAGAGGCAAACCTTGAGACTATAAGTCCATAGAGCGCGCGAATTCACATACAAGTGGCGATGTTTATAGATACCAAACGTCAAATTAGTGCACACAATAATAAGCACTAAAACTGTGCATGATAAAGACTGGATTGGCATGAAATATTGTGAGCTAAGTTCCAGATATGTTGCGATTTATAGTCCCAAAGTGACCAGTATTCACGAATGCAATATAATGAGGCAGTCGAGTACTTTAATTTAAATAATGACTCTTTATTATACTTTAAATGCTTGACTATTTATCGTTTAAAACTAAATTGAGGATGTAGCATGTTTTAAAAGAAATAATAATTGCATATAAAATTGTTTTCCAAAAAGACTAGGTACAAAACTATGTTTCTAAAAATATAATAAGCAACCGATAAAAAACAAAAGAGCATCGCCTCTTGGGTTCTTTTTTTAAATCCAGCTTTGGTCATTGCCAATCATAGCTTGTTTTTCTTGTTGTTATAAAACAAACATACCTCCACAGATGGGTATAAATCTTATCAGCGAAGCATTACGTGGAATGTTGGTGATAAGAATCTTAAACCTGACAGTTTTACAGACACCGACAGAATCGTTAATCACAGCTACACGTAGGTATGGTGAATGAACAGCAAACCTGGTATACATTTGCTGTTCATTCACCTTATGCTAGTTGTAATTTTTAAGTTAAATGAGAATTGATTAAGAGAACGTCAGCTGCACTATTTTGACAAAAATATAATCTTGTGTGAAACAGCGACACCAGTTATTTCATTGTCAATATTGTTAACCTGAACTCGGAACCATTCAACCACCTTTTTGAAGCGTGATCGTTGCGAAGAAATGCTCAGTTTTCCAGGATGATGATTTCCTAGATTTTCTAAGCAACTATTGGACTGAATTATATCCAGTTAACTGTTGTAGAACCAAGCTTTTGACCTAAATCTTTATTTAGGTCTCCAAATAAAAGGCGGCCTCCACTATCCTGTATTAGTACAAAGGTCTTTCCGACTATCTTGTAGAAATTGCAGCGAAATTAGAGATCATTTCTTGATGTAATATCCACTTTAGTGTATACCAGCGACCCGCCCCTGCTACCCAAGGTTTTTACGACTGTACAAAACATGAAGATTCTGCATTATGTGTTACTTTAATATCAATGTATTATACACTGAAATCAACTTTTCGGAATCATCATCTGTCTCCCCTTTTTTCAAGTATGTTGGTGTTGGCTTCCAGTCTAACCGGGTACAGTTGAAAACCAGTATTTTACATGGAGCGACGGCCTATCTGACCTCCACAACTCAGTTATTGATATAACCCTTGGCTGACCAAGGGGTTTTGTTTTACTCAATAAGCCGTTCCATGTGGTGCCGGACGTAAAGAATAGCACCATCCCATCTCTTCCCGTGGGTGTCGTAGGAGGCGACTAAGGGACTTACTAGCGAATGGGCAGCAGCGTTCTCTATGTATTTTACCACCATACTGCGATCGCTAACCCGCCTGCCAAGCGTGGCGATTATGGTAAGCCCCCCCAAATTGGGGGAGGCCTATGTCCAGCAGTGGACGTCTTCGGCTGAAATGATGATGATGAATAAGCCCGAAAGTCTGTCACCAAGACTTTCGGGCTTCTGACGACCCGTAACGACTGTCAAAGATCCACGAATGACAGCAGGTTACCGTGCTTTCCGAGGCATGGCCACTTTTTTGAATAAATTCTCTTAATGATAGTGAAAACCGCGTCTAAATCCGTTGCGTAGTTTTTTAGAAGAACAATGCGGTCGTATAGACATACAGGAAAATTTTAGCTATACCATCTATTGTTTGTAGGTTTATGGTTTCCAAACCTAATTTTCTTTTCTCATGGCCATCACGAGTATTGTTTCATATCTTCAGAGTTGATATTGCAATGAATCTATGATCATTAACGTATAGCATTTACTTTACTAGGTATTTCAGGGTGCTTTAGGTATACTTTTTATGTAAACCATAGTTTTCAAAATACTTTATATTAGATACGAGAGGAACAGGGTCCAACTCAAAGTATTTATTTCAATTAAACCATTTACAGGCACTTTTTAACCGACAAAAAGTCGATTAGAGCTCTATGGAGAAGAACGGGCAAGGAGCTCCAAAGACACTCTTTTAAATCAAGATATTACAAAATCCTGGGTACATTATTATTGTTGCTTCTATACGTGAGAAGAATGTAAAGAAATGAAGAACCAATTCTAAATAAAATATTCAAAATAAGCCCTGGAAGTGGCTGTGGAAGGTGTTAAGTTCACTCATCGTCCATAGAAAAGGAAGGATCCTCCCACCAAACGGGTGTTGTGTCAGGTGGGCAACTGCCCGACTATATACGTCGGGACTCGGGCACTCGGCAAGTTGTATCTTGTTGCGCAGTAAACTCTGCTTGCGCGATGCAGGATTTGTCGTAGTAAGTGTGATGCGTGGTTCACATGTAGCATTGTAGATTTCGGCAAAAGGTTTCTTATTTCCTATATGTAGTTGGTTTGATACCTACTAGGTATAGCTACTTTTAACAGATCCGTTTCGTAACATTTTTCTAAAACAATGAGCAAGGTCGCAGCTTACTTTATAAATTTTCTTTTTCTTCTTCTTCGTCGTGTCGATGATTCCAATTAAGCTCAAACAAGTTTCGACCAGAATTCTACCACTTCACCAGCGTTATCGTTGGCCTCGGAAAGGTCTTTCATAGTGCTGGAGTTGATGATGATGATGATGATGGGATTCCGCACGTAGACTCCCATTCGGTCCGTTGTGCGTGGGGATTCTGGCTAACAAAGCCAGCCTAGCTCCGCCCAAAAGCACAGAAGCTTCCTGGGAGCTTCACAGGCTTCGCGGAGCGACCTCACTGTTCCGAGGATTTCTTCACGTTGAGAAGCCACGGCCACGCATTCCAGGATGACATGGGCGTCTGATTCCTCGGCGTTAAGGCAGCCTCTGCAAAGCGAGCTGTCTGTAGCGCCTATATATGAAGATGATTGTTAAGGGGGTTATGGCCCGTAATTGTTCCTATGATTATTCTAAGGTTATTTCTACTCTAGTGCAGGAGTTATTGCAAAGAGAGCACGACAAGAGGTGGGGCATGGTTTGCGTTGTGGCTCCACAGTCGCACTGCATCTCAAAGGAGTACCCCCACCTGACCAAGTTTTACCGGCAGCGGTCCACCTGGCTTCTTAGTCGATTAAAAACTTTCCAGATGAGCCTTATATGGCAGTAAATTACCTATTATGTCCACAATATTAACGACGCGTAAAGTAGCGTAAATTATTGCGAGATTTACACCCACATTATTATTTAAGTCGTTAAGTCATCATAACTGTAACTGTGACGAAACTGACGTCGATCGTGCGAAATTTGTCACACGTTGGCATTTGACATTATTCGCACATTTTATACGTTTTTGTAACGTTTGGAGCTTGGACGAGATTTTCGTAAGACTTTTGTTGGATTTTAAATGTAGTGACGTCATTTATAACCATTTGCAACTTACTACAATATGTAATTTAGAGTTTTTGTCAATTATATTAACGGTGAACTTGTATTTATTGACTATTGACCAAACTGCTAGAGAGTTTGTTGGGGGAAGCATGTGGCTAAGTAAAAACAGCCGTACAGGTCACTCGATCAGGTTAAGCTACGCTTGTCGCGGTTCGTCCGTGGATGGGGACCATCGTTACATACCAAGCCCCCTCCTGGCCTCGGAAAGCAAGTTATGCCGTTGTTCCTGGCTGTCATTCGTGGTTCTTTACCACTTTCTAGTCCTTAAGCTGGGAAGAAGAAGTGGCGCAACAGACTCCCCAGCAGCATAATCTGCCTAGCCTATTCCCATCTATGTCAGGGTCAGCTTCCAGTCTAACCGGATGTAGCTGAATACTAGTACTTTACATGGAGCGACTGCCTTTCTTACCTCCATAACCCAGTTACTGGGTAATATGACACCCCTTTGGTAAGACGTTGTCAGACTCACATACCTACATTCTATGATATAATTTAACAACTGGAATTGAATGTAGCCCAGTTTCACGCTTATGTTTTGTGTTTAAGAGACAATTACTATGTATCAATCATTCAATTAATTACTGTTATAAATGATGTATTAGGAATGTTTTAAGGTACCGAACCCAAACAGATACGTTTAGTTACACGTTAGTATGTAGGTAACTAACGACAGACTAAAAGCCAGCATCAATAAAAAAAAATGCGTAACAAAATAGTGATGTTTCTTGTGATTAATGAAAGTGTGGTCATGCAGTGTAATTGAATATCTATTGAGAATAATAAGTTTAAAAAAATATCCGAAATTCTAAAAAACACTACGTTAAAAATTACTTTAATTTCGGAAGTCGGTCTCTTGGTTTTGTATTATTTTTCAGTTTGTAGTGTTTTTTGGGAATTCGTTATTTTTATTTGCAAAAGGTTTTTAACTTTCACAAGAACACATTACTATCAGGATATTTGACAAATGTGAATTAATTTTGTCTTGAGCCTTAATAAAGGCTCCCGCAAACAGGCGCTACGTGACTCTTTTAGAACAGTTTCTATGAAAACTTCATGGAAATTGTTCTACCGAAATCGCGTCGCACCGTTGTCGTGTCTCGCCTGTCTGCAGGAGGTTTAAACCGGTTAGTGTTATTCGGTAAAAATCTTAATGTTACAACTAAGGTGAAGTGAGCTTTCAATAGATAGGTTAATTTATATTTCTAATTGATGATTATGTTTGTTTAAATGTCTAGACATACAACTTACAGATTTTATGCGCTGATGCAATTTTTCTCGTAATTTGTAAGAAGATGAGTAGATATTATCGTTGGTAATCCTTAAATAAATAAATAAAATGCCCTTTAGCTTTATTTTCAAATTGTTTAATGTGTTACCAATGTGTTTGGAATTCGATATTATTATATATATAAACCAAGAAAAATATTAAGAAACCAATAATTATCAAATCGGTACATAAATAAACGCCTCCTTTAACCGTTAAGACCTCAGGCTTTATTTTTAAATTTTATTTACTTATAAAAAATCTGTATTAACAATAACTTTCATATACTCTGCCAAACTGCATAACTTAATCAAAGCTTTCGTCTAATCTTTGATTCGTTTAGCTAAATTACTTAACTTTGACTGACTGACACTTCCGCTTCCCCTGATAGTCAAAACCACACCTCACGCCATTCCTATGGTACCGAAAATAGCAATTATTTCGAAATGATCCGATCAAAAATAATTATACATGAACGTACACATCGTTAGCGATTTCAGATCAAATGTGGGTCGTTAAGTTGACTCGATTCCTGTCCAATTAACAAAATTGACTTGTGAAGCAGTAATGTTAGTAACTTTTACAGGATATTAACTTCTGTCTATTTGAAAAAGTCAAGGGGCCTTTTATAAAATAAATACCAAGTTAGATGTGTAAAATATTGTAAAAGTTATGCAAGTTAACATATAAAACTTTAAAAAAAGTTTATTTATTGGAAACAAAAAAAAATTGGTTAGGAAAAGTGTTAACCGCAGCATTCGCACGTTTAGCACAACCGGCCATTACCTACCTCTCAAAAATCATTTGAATTATACAGGATAAAATATTAACCAGTGCGAAAATTGTAACCATGAATAACAGCATATCATTCTAGACCTCTAGCGTAGAAATGCGTCGGTTATACAAAAAAAAACATCAGCTGTTCCATACATTTTGAACGCGTAGGTATTGCACTTTTGTATGAAACAGCAGATATTTTTTTATAACTGACGAAAAATTTCTACGAAATTCATAAAATTCTAAGAATTAAAAAAAAAATGCCCTGTAGGTACATATTTAAATTCATTTATAAACGGAAAACCGTAAATGTTATTTCATTTGCGCATCTCTAGTCTGACGATTTTAATGTTATAGCTTTCACAAATTCGGGGGCTCTGTGTTGCCATTCATCATCATCATAATCAGCCTATAATCGATGGTCCCTACGTACAATCCCCTAAGTGGTAGATACGTGATTTGCATGTTTTGTTTTCGTGACCTTCAGGCCAGCCTATACTATCGTTTAGTTTAACAAAAATAAGTCTAAGATGGCAAAATGCACTTTAAATCCATCATGACATTACATTAACTAGAACTTGATATACACGTGTTTGAATCTTTTAAAGCGCTCTCCTGTAAAATTGGTTGGTTGGTTGGTTGGGTTGGTTGGTGGGTTGGTGTGTTGGTCTTGGTGGTGGGTCTTGGTTGGTAGTTTATACGTTGGGACCGTCGTAATGTTCCCACTGCTGGGGCACACGCCTCCTCTCTGTGAGAGGCAGTGGGCCGTCACCCACCACGCGGGCCCAGTGCGGGTTGGTAGATGTCACATGTCTTCCAATTCTTGGTTCTAAGACATGCCGGTTTCCACACGATGTTTTCCTTCACCGTTTTGAGAGCAGTGTTTATTTACAAAAAGTAAAGCGCCTGTCTGGGTTCGGACCTACAATCTACAACTCGCGGCCATTACCACTACGCCACCACTGCTCTTGCTGCTCGTGTGTTGCCATTATCCAGACAAAATAGCGCCTCTAAGTTGTGGATCATACCACAATGCAGACATCTTTCAATCAACTCACACGCATACATTAGAATCGTGTCGTAGTCTAATATATTTTATCTCCAATTCAAACAAGACGGGAATCAAATCGTGTTTAAGATGGCATGAATGATAAATATGTGTATCATTGCTAGATTTTAATTTCTAACGATAAATTATGTGCAGTGACGGTACTTACTTGCATATTTCCCACAGACAGAAACATTTCTTTGTTAGTTCAGCACGTGAAATAGATAATTATGGCAGGGTTATTCTGTTAATATACAAGGTAATGTGACATAATATATTATTAACTATGGGGAAATATGTAGCTGATCCTGTAAATAACTCATTTACATTTTATAGATGCATATTTTTTAAAATATATGAGCCTTTTTCAACTTTCTGGTCTTTTGCAACTAATGTGTAGGGCACCCCAACCAAATGGGTTAGGTTAGGTTAGAACTGTGACCAACAGCGCGTAAGCCGAGCGCTTCATCGAAGTTGGTCGCAGTTAATTGACTAAGTATTTAATATTTCTAGGACCCCAAAATAAAAATTATTTCAGGTTCACAAAAAGTGGTGCATTCATACTTAGAGCCTTCAATAATATATTTAGGAAATCAAAATGAGATTCATTTGAGGTTCGATCAAATAAATGCTTTAATTATAACGGAAACTGGAGAGATAAAACTAATTGATACTTACATATTTTCAAACAGTACTTTGAATTTCAGATCGGAAAATCAGACTAGACAGTAATTTGCTACGGGGAAATTCAGCATAGCAAAGCGGCGTAGCAAAAGGGGTAATTAGGTAACCTAGACACGTTAGTATCGATCTATCTTTCGATTCGTTCACTTTTGTTTAAAACCAGATTTAACTTTGACCTCCAAAATGAACCGCAGAAAAGGTCGAGTACGACCCAACATATGTATTTAAAGTAACGTGCTAGTTTTATATTTCGCCTCCACAGTGAGATTTTACCTGTTGCGGTAGTTGTATAAACCCCCTGACAATTTTATTGAACCATCTGAGAGCCTTTCGCCTGGGCACGTGTTACTTCGACCCCAAGTCAGCCGGAGCAAAGCCCATCTCCTCAGATGGGGGTTCACGGACGACTCAGATGTCAAGTGCGTATGCGGCACGTCCCCTCAGACAATGGCTCACCTTCCATCCTGCGCCACATTTTTACTTGTACATTTGATGATTTTATGAATTACTGCGTCAGTGAGCGGAGTTCGCGCAGCTGAATTTTGGGCCAAAGAAGTTTGGACTTTTTGCAATCGATACGCTACGAAGAAATAGTATAGCCCGTCATTGTCCATTATGAGAAAGGTTTGTTTAGTCATTTTCTTACGATCTCACAATATTTCATTTTACATTATCGACAAACAGTCCTACCACAATTTTAACAACTAACCATACCCACATCAATTATCGACCTGACAATCTATAATCAACTTTCTTCAACTCACTTATCACTATAACACTGACCTACGGCGTACAATTTAGATACATGTTACAGAATAAGCAAGTAGAGTAGAGCGATTACGTCACTACACTGAGCGAGGTTTTGTTTTCTCCGCACTTTCGATTTTATTCGCGACGCGGGCGCACGGTATCTTGTCACAGAGTAACAGAATGTAGAATATCCATTTCTTTGAACGCCCGTTTAAGAACGCTCACAAAAATTGATAAAAAAGAAACCTGTAAGTAGGTTTGTATAGACACTTTTACACGTCAATCATATTTTTAAACCCAGATGATAGGAAACGCCGACCGCATTTCCTATCTGACTACTCTGAGTAGAAAGGCCGAAACAAACTAGGTGACAGTCTCGTTTAAAGTCCAGACCTAATCTTGGTCAGATCATGTGAAGACCATGTGGATTGGTGTCTGAAATGGTCTTTTGAGGTAATAACCACACAGATTGAGTGGACCTGTCCAGTCAGTGCACGCATTTATCAGTAATCATGCAGCAGAAATGAGAACAAGATGGTATAGTTCTCGGGATTAATTTGACTCACCAATGGGCCAAAGTGTGGATTAACTATTAGGTACACCAATGCCTAACCATTCAGGAAATTACAAGCATAATGGGCTAAAATCACTATCCGATAAATCCCTTTACATGTCAGGCGACATCGTGGCAGGTCCAGGCAGGCTGTGATGGCTGGATGAGTTGGTCTCTTTTGAATAAAGACTGGTCCTGCGCAGCTTTAGACTGAAAAACCTGGAAACAGAGTAGAGAGGTGTTAGTGTCCTGCAGTAGGAAGGTATAGGATAGTAATTATATTAAAGTGCTCAGCATTAATAATAATAATATATGTATAATAATTTTAGCAAATAAATAAAATTAAGGTGTCTGTTGGTAATGTCAAAATGACATAGCTAATACGTTTAAACGAGCAATTCTTGTATATAAGTATATGTTACAGTTAAACCCAGTTTTTAGATAGAACGCGTTTCCCCTCGTTAGAACTAGTTTTTACTAAATGCCTTTGTTAAAACTAGAATGAACTAATGCTCAAAATTGAATATCAGTTAAAACTAATTCTTACTAGCCAAAACGCGTTTTTCCGAAGTGAGTCAATTAAACTGTTCCTTTTTAAAATTTTATCGTTGTGTTCTATTGAATTGTTTGATTATTTTATTTACTTTTAATTAGTATTGTCACCTTGGCAACTACTTTATGTCGATGTTCCCAACCGCTCACGTACTACTTTTTATTTGGGACGTTAAAACCCTTAGAGCCCCGCGAAATGTTCCTTTAGTGTAAGATCTGAGCCGACAGACACTACGCCAACAGACTGAACACCGACAAGACTTTACGCTATCAGTGGTAAATTCTAGTTTTGATTATACTCCATTTGCAATAGCATTAGACAGAAGTTAAAAAAGGTTCTTTTTAATATACACTTCGTAACAAAATTACATTACACGTGTTGCAGTTACGATTAATGCCAAAAAATTAAAGTGTCAATGCTAAAAACCTAAAAGAAGCAGGAGTGAACAACACTGAGTAACTAAATTAGCTGATGACGACGAAGTTTTACCAACGAATTGTGGGTCGTAAGTTGTGATTTAAAATAAAGTATTGTAAAAAAATATATATTTTACTTCCTTACAATCTTAATTAGATTTAAATCATCATGTGATTGTTTGTTTCATTCATTCGTTTTGTTGTAGGTTTGTAATGTGTCATGAAGATGTTATTGTAATTAGAACATTATTAAAATAAACATTACTTTTACTTCGTTTATCTCAGTATTTAATACTGTCTTAAATCTACCTAAAAAAGTTAGAGCTTAACTTTGAAATAAAATGTTTTGCACTCCTGCTTCTACGAGCCTCTTTTTTCTAAAGCTATAATAAATGGGGTATAGGTATTTCTAATTTTAACAAAGGCATTTAGTAAAAACACACGGCTCCGACGATTTTCATGAAATTTAGTATGCAAGGGGTTTCGGGTGTGATAAACCGATCTAGCTAGGTTTAATTTTTAGGAATTTCCGACATCCACATGGGTGACATCGCGGGCACAGATAGTAATTAATGTGACCCTTTCAGGTTTAACAAGGGGACGGTCCCACATTTATGAGCGACAGAGATGATGTGCCTTTACAAATCCATTTTTTTTTTAAGTAATTGTAGAGAGAGTTAAACTTATTTAAAACTGGATGTCCCTCCACTGCTAGTTGCATACACATTTCAAATGCTTATATAGAAATTTTAGTGGACGGGCGTGCAGTTTTTAATGAGTTGATCTCTACCATATTTACGATCGGGCAACTGTGTATTACATGTTATTTAGAACTGCAGTCTTGGTATACTGTAAGCGATAGTCTGTGGTATGTAACCAGCGCGTGCGTGAACTTTTTATCGTTTGAAGTAAGCTTTTTGTTAATCTTTTTCGTGATTGGATGACGTCTGGTGGAGATAAACGCTCTCTTACTACTCACAGATAACACGGCATTAATCATGCCATTGAACTGATGGTCAGAATGCAGTGGAAGGTAGGTATTTTAATTAGAAAGTTGTGATTGAGATCGAGACACGGTCTGTTAAAAAAAGAACTTGTTTCGTTTTACTGATGTTTTGCTGTGGAAATTCGAGATTTGTAGCATTGAATTGGCAAAAAGATACTAAAGAGAAAAATTGAGTGTTTTTTTCTGGACCCTTCTACCATGACTTAACTTGATATTTTATTAAGAAACCTTAGGTATAGTCAGTCAGTCGTTAGCATTTAAATGCTTATTAAAAACTTGAGGCCTTATTCATACAACTGTAAATAGACAGATAAATTACTATTATCCTTACAAACTTCCTTCAGATATCTACAATTTTCTCCATTTTTACGCATAATTCGAATAGGTAGCACCTATTGACCTTCGACTATAATATTCTAAACTAGCTGACCCGACATACGTTGTTCTGTCCTTTCAATACTTAATTCATCCAAAAATCTCATAGAAAAAAAACCCTTTTACATTTTAGAATAGTATAGAATTTTCCAATTTTAGAAAAAAATAATTAATTAATAATTAATTTTAATTTATATAAAAATGGATATCATAGCTATATTCCATGTAAATAAAAATTAAATGTTAGTGAAATAAGACATTACATATTTGTGTTCATCATACTTAACCTTAAAGTATGTGTAAGTACGACATAGCATTGCGAAAATAAACTGCTTTGAATGTAAATCACCTATTTCTATGTATAAAACTGCTATTAAGCCATTTACGTAGGTCGTTAGTTTAACATGCATTTCACTTAGTATATAAGGTCAATGATTATTGTTTTACTACCTACAAAGTGCCTGCAATATTTGAAAAATATGAATGTCCGTTTTTGTGTCAAGAGCAGAAATCGCATCGTCAAAATCGCAGCATTAAATCGAATTAAATTTCCTTTAAATCATTAAGGAAGAATATAACATCCATATATTTGTAAATAACTTATTTTTGAGACGACAATTCGCAATAACAGATTCTTTAACTCTCTTACTAATAAACACGGAATAAAGTTAAAGTGAAAATATATGGCGTTTTCATAGGTTCAATATTTGGAATAACTTTATTCTGTGTTTATTAGTAAGTCTTTTTTTTTGAGGGTGTAAAATCATTAAATAACTTCTCCCGCTCTGGGTGGAGCGGAAGGCGTGTCAGGATTTTACTGACTAAAACCCACCCGTGTTCCTTCAGTTGCCTGTGTGCCAGGGGCCACGGTAACTCTTTCGGACAACCCGCACCCTTTGCAGATTAGTAAGAAGGTTAATGTTTAATTTTGTTGTTAATTTTGGAATCAATCATAGGAACTGGATAATAGACAGTTGTTACGGGTGTCAGAAGCCGAAAAGTCTGACAACCAGTCTGCCCAAAGAGTACCGAGTTACCCAGTAACTGGGTTGTGAAGGTTAGGTCGCTCCATATCAAATTCAGCTGCATCCGGATAGACTGGCATCAGACCACAACAAAGTCGGTAAAAAGCTAAGTCGCTTGATTAAGGAACTGGATAATTATTTCTTATGTTTAATTACTTGACAATTACATTCATTCTTACTACAGAAAAAAAAACACGCAACATAATAACAACCTTAATCATCAAGATAAGATCATGGGATTGTAATAAGAAATCAGTACAAATACCAGACAGCCTTACCTGTCAATAACAATTATTACATTACTCCTTATCTGCTGCGACTTAATTATTAAGTATGCACTAAGTATTTTTAAAGCCCGGTTGACACGAGACTAGTATTTCGAGCGAGGATAGTAAGCTAGCAAGCTAGTCGTGCTGGCTACATAAAGACAGAACTCGATTCCGTGTTGGACGAGTATACTAGTGACAGAACGATTAGCGTCTCGTCCCAAGCAAGGATACAAACGAAAGGATACGATGGCGTTCAGATTTTTGGTCGACTTCTTATTAGCGACTTCCAACTCGATTTATTACTATTCAGGCTTGTTTATTTTACAAATCAAAGCCACTTTAATGATACTGGATTCTTAGCATCGTGTAAACCTCTCTAGCTAAGCCAAGACAGTAAGCCAGGATAGGAAACCGACACATTAATTTGCTAGTTTTCAGGCTAGGATGGCAAGAAAGTGCTAGTAAACCCATCAAGCTAATCTTGTGTTCCTAGCAGAATTATCCTCATTGTTAAGCTAATAAAGAAATACAGTCAGATAGAGCTAGTTTAATAAGATGCGGTTCTATTTTTGACATACATATTAGCGTCCCCACCACTGATATAACTTATCTTGGAAGTCTAATCTCTAAGAACGAAATCCGTGGTTTCGGCCAAAGTTTTGGGCGATTCCTACTCCATATCACCCACGGACATGAAATTAGTTTGGGGCCCGACCTAAGAATAAATGACAATACTATTTGACAGTTGTCCCCACGCCTAAAGTGCTTTTCCCCGTGCGAATAAGTTAATTAAATGAATATAGGGTGCACTCTGAAATTTCGAACTACTTTCCCCTTGGCTTGTGCACTAGACTTGTGTGTCCGGCGAAGCTAGTTTCCAATCGAATCATTTTACCCTACGTCCTATTTCACTTCGATCCTAGTGGCTTTGAGCTACTTCCATTTTCCTATCAACGTGTAAACAGCTCTAGCATGTGTGAAGTCTAGATAGTAAGCCCACGTGACGTAAACATATCGCGGTGGGGTTTTATTGAGCACTAGAATTTCAACGCTCTGCTAGGCGCCAAGAGTTGCAAATCCAACCGTGTGATTTTTCGATGCGCCGAGATGTATTCTGTTAGATTCTTACCGCTCGGCTCAACACCGAGAGTTGTAAATCCAATCCCGCCACGATATTTTTACGTCCTTCCGAACGTGGGACTATAATAATCCTTGTTTGCTTGTTTTCACTAACTTGGAAAACTCGTGTCACCTAGGCATTAGTGATTGCGTGTTGACATCTCATAACAATAAAAGATGAGTATCAGATACTTAGCTACAGCAGTTATCTTAGTTTCATGTTCTCCTCCAGATTTAGGATAATTTACTGAATAGGTATGTGTTTAATGATTTATCATTCGCATTCCAGTTTCGAAATTATCAGTTAATCTTGTTAGGTTGTCAGTATCATAGCCATTGTAATTGGTGTTATTTAGTGATTTAGAAATGTGATGACGGCTATTAGAAATGGTATATATTGGAATAAGTGATGCTGTGCCAACACCTATTAAATTGGAATGAGGACAGGATGATGATAAATGCGAATAAAAATATGCCATGTATTTAATTGAACCTCTGATTTTGCGCTACTAAAATATTATTGAACACTCTAGTAATACTGATAATGGTGTAACCACACTCACTTTGTGATCCTCAAATGATTTCTATTTGGGATCATAAAAATACTATATTGCCAAGTAACTGCAACCAACTTGGATGTAGTGCTCGCTCGGCTCGCACGCGGTTTGGCTCAGTGTTTGGAACTGTGAGAAACCGCGTGCGAGCTGAGCAACCGAGCGAGAGCGGACCCTACCTTAGTTACTATACTAGCTGTGTAAATGAGCCCGATAGTTAAAAACAGGCTGTTTTGTTTAAAGAAGCGTGAATCATTAGAAGCGCAAAAAAGTATAAAGTGTCCATTATTGGAACCTCAAAATTTTTTAAGACATTCCGCGTTTGTTATATTAATAACTGACCCGTTTTTTACTTGTGATTTGAATTATGAGTGTGGTTTTTCCCCGACTTACTTTGCAGATCCGACTACCACGAAAAAGTATTTTCATTTTTCGCGTTAAAATCACGCACAAATAACGTGGCTTTCTATTGGTAAAATAATTTTCAAAATCGGTTCAGTAGATCCAGAGATTACCCCTTAGAACCTCACAAACTCACAAACTTTACCTCTTAATAATAATAGTATAAATTATGTGGCATTGCAGTTATAATGTCAGATTGAATCACGACCGTGATATTGTGTTAAATTTTGGACTAATCTAATTAACCTAACACTTATCTTAGGTTAATTAGATCTTAATCTGAGAGTAATACAAGTAGTTTCACCTTTTTGAACTCAACAACTTATATGAATAGTAAGATTTCAAAATCTGAATAGTGATTCTAGTCCGATATGAACGTTATGATACAGTGCACAGACCGGTTGTCGTTGACCCATTTATAACAATATCGAGAAACCAGCTCCAATGTACGCGACTTTTATTAGTTATTGAACTATCATATTGTACAGTCGGTGTGACAAAATGTCCTTAAAAGTAGTCGCACGAGCGATAACGCCTTTGACTTTGGGCAGACAAAGTTTGGGCTTTATCAACATGACATGAACGAACATTAACATCAATGTTATACATCTAAAGCCATTGACTTTGGGTAACTTTTAGCCTAAGAGAGGGCTATGCTTGGAGTTCCCCTACGTGATCGAATTAGAAATGAAAAGTTCAGCTGTAGAACCAAGGTAACCGACACAGCCTAAAGAATTGCCATACTTAAGTGACAGTGGGCAAGGCCGCAAGGCATATTGCTCGCAGAACAGATGGCCGATGAGGCCGAAAGGTTCTGGAGTGGCGACTTCGTGTCGAAAGACGTCTTGTGAAGGCCGAACAAAACTGCATGATGCGGAAAGCATAGAACTGGTGGAAATGGTGGTGCTTTGGGGCAACCTATGTCCAGCAGTGGACGTGATGATGTCTTCCTTTTGTTGTATTAAATGTTGTTGGTCTAGGGAACGCCGAAAGTTTATAATCTTGTTGCTTTGTTGAATTCGTCGTCAAGGGATATAGATACCTATTCCGATTGAGCAAGCTTCAATAACGTACCTACTGCGAATAGCAATGTTTTAATTGAAAATGTAGATGCATGCAATTCCAACCAAGTGTAGTGTTGGCAAATAAAATGTGAGCGGATTTGTGAACGTGGCGCGGAAATCAAGATCCGTTTGGTCGCGTCCGCCTCCGCGTTCGAACGACGCATACGCACCGAATGTAATGCATATCAATGCATAGAAAGCGGTGTTGCAGGAAATAAAGACGATATTCAAAAGAAAAAATCTAGCAGGTCAATTTTTGTTCGGATTTGAAGTATTTTGTAAGAAATAGTTATGCAAATGAAGTGAAAAAATATATTTTGCATAGCAAATTGATATCTTTGTCTGTGGTTTTCGTAAGAAATACAAACACTTATATAAATTTTGGATCAAAATATAACTGTAGCTATTACTAGATACTTACATAACATGAATCTAGAGATCTAAAAATCTAAACCATATATTCCTACAACAAATTCTTTATAATGCGATTTATATATTCAAAATCCTATGGAATCAAAAAAATATTAATTAAAATAGATCACATAAATTATCCTACTTCCTACTAATATTATAAATATTAAAGTTTGTATGTTTGGATATTTAGATGTTTGGATGTTTGGTACTCGATCACGCAACAACGGGTGAACGGATTTGGATGAAATTTGGCACACCTATAGATTATAACCTTGAATAACACATAGGTAGAAGACATTTTTACGTCCCAGAATATGTTCCCTTTAGATAATTTTCAACTTCAACGCGGGCGACGCCGCTAGCAAAAGCTAGTTCTCAATATAAGGAGAGTCTCTTACATTCTTTTTTTGCAAACTTACATTGAAATGCATTTCCTACTTTGGCAAGTAAGTAAATACTTGATTCTTCATTTAATTTGTTAACTGCACTTTTAATCAAATAAAAATATAATACGGTTATTAGCGCGAAATAATTAGCTTCTAATTATCAATAAATGTTATATTTAGCACAGTAATTACTTGAGTATTCATTTCTGTTCGTTTTAGTTTCAAGATTAAAAAACCTAAATAAGGCTATTAGTACTAGCCGAGTTATTTCAAAACGTAATATATTTGTAAGTTTATTTACACACTTTGTTCTGGCACTATATGAAAATGGGAAGTTGATCTTTTAATTATTTATAGGTATGCCTGCTAATGAGGGTTATAAGAATGTTTAAACTTGTAACATTTCGGGATTTATTTATATCAGCGTCGCCTTAATTTAAGTTATCATTAGCGACTGTTTAACCATACAATTATGATTATTTAAGCAACGTTTATAAATAAACCCCAATATACACCGAGAAATTTTAATGGTTGTTTTCCCGCGGCAGAACAATTTGCCATAAGGAGTACTTTCGAAACATAAAGTAAAAGTAAAAAAATAAAGATGGTTTTATTTTAAAATAATTTAAAAAATATTCATTAACTCGAAAACGTGAGAATCAATAGTAACAATAGAGGTAACTTGTAGGTACTACTCGAATCGCACGCGCCACCGACAAAGGCAACAGCGATGCATAAATGTTCAAAGCAAAATAAACTCTCGATTTTTCACAATGGTTAATCTGCCATTTTTTGTTTTTGATATTTTATTTGTTTATGTGTGAATACATAACCATTTCGCTGCAGGAAAACAACCGTTAAAATTCCTCGGTGTATTTCTAATTAATAACTGAGGCTTTAAATGAGTATAAGTATGAGTATGTGGTTTCGCACAAATGATAAAGCCTTCATAGATCAGTAGGTAGGTAGGCTTTATAACATCTTAAAGAATTGTGGTAACCAAGTATTTTTACACTTGGATTCACAGCGTGTTTGCATACGTTGTGAATGTGTTCGTGAAGATGAGTAGTGTCAGCATTGGTCAGCACGTAACACACATACAACACTACCCACTTGGCTATTGTCTCGCACGGTATCGACCGAGAGCTCCTGCGCTACACACAATTATGTACAGGGTGTTTGTATTCTTGATAGCCACAAGTAAACCGCGCGTTGCTTCGAGAGATACAAATACTATACAATGGCTATCTAAAATAGAATCATAAGGTATGACCGGCCTTACCTGGGGTTGGAAACACGAAACCCTTATCGAATTCGTCAAAAAAGTCATATGAGTCTAGGTACGGATTTCACCAATGAAACTGACCGCGATTAGCATTTCTAAACCGCGTCCAAGAGCTGTCAGTGTCATTATTCCATATTAATTTTAACATTGACAGCTCATAAACGCGGTTTAGATGCGCTAAACGCGTTCAGTTTCATTGGTGAAATTCGTAGTTGTTGCACGTACAAAACAAAAATATCTTAATACGCAAATGATTGAACATTGACTAATGAAATAATAGTGATAATAATTTTCTCATCGCCAGTACTTACTAAGTTACTAATAAGTTAGACGTAACAGCCGGCCGTGTTACACTTTGGTCCGGTTTCTTACATAAAAATTACGTAAAGCTTGGACACACGAGTGGTCGGACGCGTGCGCACGTTTTTCATTCAACTACGATAACACGTGACCATATCTTGTGCTATTCACTAATCATATTTTATCACGAATTAAACAAAGCTTTGAAAGTAGTTTATTTCAGTTCATTATTAATATTATTTGCCAAGGGGTAAGAACTACCCAGTAACTTGTCCAGGTCAGATAGGTTGATAAAGGCTAGGCAGATGAAGTTGGAGTCAGCTTCCAGTCCAACCGTATGCAGATGACTACTAGTATTTTACATGGAGCGACTGCCTATCTGACCTCCACAACCCAGTTACTGGGTAATACGATACCCTTTTAGTAAGACTGATTGTCAGACTTTCGGGCTTCTGATGAAGACTAGGCAGAAGATGCTACTGATGATGATTTTAATTGATTATAATATCAATATTGGAAGCTTTTAAAAGTTTTATTTTAAACATTGGTAATTATTTTTAAAGGCAGAAGTAATTTATTTTAATACGTTTCCAAGTTTTTTGTAAATAATCGTAGAGTTCAAATGCAAGGTTAGGTATCACAGGATATAATAAAGAAACTTTCTAAAAAATATGCATGATGTGTGTGTGTTTGATGTCTGTGTGCGAGTTGCAGATCTAAATAAATGAATAATTACTAACATAGAGGCTGTTGATTTAGTCACCTGCATCCTACATCCATTAAAAGGGTTTTTCTACTCAGAACAGCCTTCTAAATATGTTCGTGGACTAATTTATAATCCATCTATTTGATTAAAGTGTCGTGTTTTTGACTCCAGGCAAGGCCAGCCTTCTTAAAGTAGAATTACATTGGGTTGCAACAATGTAGGAACTAACTGTTCTAACTTCGATTACATCTTTCGATTTCCTATTTAGTTTTCCTACAAATTGAATAGAGTAATAAGAGCTTTAAACTAATTTGAGGTCAATTTCACCAACGATACTGAACGCGATCAGCACATCTAAACGGCGTTCAAGATCTATTAATATCATTATCTTTTTGGATTTACAGTGGCAGCTTTAGAACGCGGTTTAGATGTATTGATTGCGTTTATTTTTCACCCCTTTTTTCCGTGGGGAAATCCTCATGGATACCCTCCATCTGGGATGAACGAAGGGTTATGTCGGATTCCTACAGACTAAAACCCCACTGTTCCTTCTAGTACCATGTGTCAGTGTACATTCGCCGCACCCTCGACTGTATCAGCTCGCCATGCCTAGCAAGCCCCATCACCAAGTGCGGCCGATCCCATGATCGCACGGTTTGCTGCGTGCCTCCTCTTTGAGCCTGACTGCTCGAGCGACGACACAGTAGTTTTCGCCTCTAGATTGCATAGTAATCTTACTACTGGTCCTGACAGGTGTTATGAAGCCCAAGTACTAGTTGACCTATGATGGCTTTACCACTTCTGCGAAACCACATAATCGTCACGACTACGATCCTTGTACAGTTAGACCGGTAATGTTGAGCTTATACCTGGCCACATTTTGCTTACACCATAATCACTTCGACACTCACGGAAACTGACGGTTTATCAATATTACGAAGAAAACATGCGTAGATACACACACATACATAGTAGTCACGGCTTTTTCCTATAGACCCCTATGAAACCCTTCTCATAGGTTCAACGTCTAGTTAAAAAGCAGCGTCAGCCACTAGTTGTCTGACATTTTTGCTGAACTGGGCCTTTTTGGCGTAGCACATATTCCTGCTAATTTCTTACTGCGCACTTTACAATATTTTATTTTAATCTGCTGTAATTCTGTTGCTTTTAGTCTGAGCTAAATAAACGTATTTTCTTTCTTTCTTTCAAACTACAGAACGCCACTTGTTACAGTCCTTACTATAATGGCTTCTGCCTCGTTCATACGGTCATGCAGGCACACCGGTTGCGAATACTGTGCACCTGACCTATCCGAAGAATATCACGAAATAAGACATTCATCAAGTTATTTATATCTAGGTATATGTATGCAGTTTAATCAGTCTGTTAGTCAAAAAGTGAACTTACCTACCCAAATGCATGATGTCTAAGATTTTATCAATTCAGCACCAGCTATCATGGGCACGAAGAAGTTCTGATTAGTTGTCTATATACTTATTTATTTGGTTGGCAGTACCTACATGACTCAAAAGTGTTCTCTAACAGAATGTGTACCATATACCGTAGAAGGTTAGTTAAATTGTAATCTAGTGTGACCTAGAATGTCCAGTAATTGTCCACAATAACAGTGTACAGAGCATAAATTGCTATTGTGCCCCAATCAACGCTAATACACTAGCTATTAGTAGTTTTCTGTGCATTTCCCATAATGCACCACTATTATGCATGACTATTATGTATTGTGGAATTTATGGAAATTACCAAATGGTCACATAGTAGTAATTCATAAGATAATTGTTGGCGATTTGAGTTTAATTTAACATTCCTGTATTGCGAATGATTGAACTGAATTGTAAATAATTTGTTGAAATTAAATGATGTTTTATCTATGCATTTTTTATTGCATGAATACAAAAGATAAAGGCCAGACGCATATGTAGGTAAGTGTCGAATACACCAGCTAAGATGGCTTCCCTTACCTGGTGGACTGATGGCATGAAGTAGCTAGGGCACAAAATTAAATGACTAAAAGAGATAAACGACAGCACAGTGACATTTCAAAACTAAGAAGTGCCCAAAGTTCATGAAGTATTTGAAACTAAAGCATTATCCTTACATAGTATAAAACAAAGTCGCTTTTCGTGTTTGTACGCTTATATCTTTTAAACTACGCAACGGATTTTAATGCAGTTTTCATCAGTTGACAGAGTGATTCAAGAGGAAGGTTTTTATGTATAATACACCGATCTCCACGCGGGCGAAACTGCTGGCAAAGGCTAGTTCAGAATAAACCTCTTCTAGAAAATCGTGATTCCTAAGTAATTAAATTAGTGATGTCGGTATACCTCTGCCCTCTGTCTATCTCTTCCCCTGGCAGAAACAAGGCGTGATGTCATGTTTTGTCGGTATTACTAAATAAAGATGTGTCTGACCTATCACCCTCAGTGGATGTAAAACTTGCTTCTTTCAACATACAGCGGAACTGACTATGGGTATTATATTAACTAAGTATAAATAAATGTGTAAAAACAGCCTATACTATTTGCTCCTTTGGCCAAAGATTCAAGGTAGCCGAAAAACCTGTGATGTTTTACAAAATAAATGTCAACATCATCATCAAGTCAGATTATACATACATACATGCCTCCCCCAAAAAGGGGGATTTGAAGAGCTTGTCGTACTGTTAATATGGTATGTCAGGATTTCGACTTGGATTTATTTACTAGTAGTGTTAAGAAGCAAAGAAGAATTTAAATAATTGTTTTTTCTATGTATAATCCTTTTTTTTTCTCTTTATGGTTCTATTTTTTGAGTGTGCGATAATTCGTTTGCGTATTTCTCGTCGCTGTTTTCGTGTGTTTGTTAATATTACTCAGATTAATCGTCAGTGGAAGCTTGTAATTGGCCATCATTTACACATTGTACTAGATATCGAAAAGTATTCGCTGTAAGCTTTCCTAAAATTAATAAAATAAATAAATTAAATAATCGCCACACTTTGCAGACGGGTTGGCGATCGCAGTATGGTGGTAAAATACATAGAGAACGCTGCTGCCCATTTCTTGCCGTGGGTGTCGACTAAGGGAAAATAAATGTAGTTACGGCAAAATAAAAGCGCTTGCATAGCCAAAGAAAGTTGACCAAGAAACATCAGAGAAGAAAACAGAGCATATGTCCAGAAGAAGCATACCCATCTATTAGCCTTGTGAATGAGAAAAGGAAAACAGGATTTATTCTCTGGAGAATTTCTAGCAAAGTCCTAACCTGTTTTTAAAACGAACAATTAAGCCATTGACAAGCTCCAACAGTTGCCTAACACTTCAACAAGACGCGTTGAATAGACATTCATCATTTGTCAATCGTCAACACCTCTTCAGAACACTGTTAATGTGTGTATTTAATACATAAATTAACATGCTAAGCCGTCGGTAGCTTCGTTTGAATATAAAAGCAACTATTAAACATTTTGCAACGGCCCGCCTGCGCCCCCGCAACTGCAATTATACGGCAACTGTTGCAAGTTCGTTGCACACTGTAAAATAGAGCAATTATCTATCCGATCGAACATTCTGTTGCGAAATTCATATCAGATTTGCATATTTTTAGATATTATGTTTATGGAATGTGCATTATGGGCGCTTCAAGGTGACTGTATCTTCTGACAATAGAAGATCTGGAAGATCTGGAATAGTCATCGATATAATTGATTAAGTCGCTTGGCTTTGATGAATTATTTCTTAAAAATACAGTACCTTTTGTTCACTGGTGGTTACTGAGTTTTCATTATTTTATTTTATGTATACCTACCTATTATTGTAAATATTTCACCAGCATTATTCTTCTTAGACATGTCAGCCTTAACCTAACTATGTTGGGGTCAGCTTCCAGTCTAACCTGATGCAGCTGAATAACAGTATTTTGCATGGAGTGACTGCCTATCTGACCTCCACAACCCAGTAACTAGGTAACACAATACCCCTTGATAAGACTGGTTGTCAGACTTTCGGGCTTCCGACGACCCGTAACGATTGTCAAAGATCCACAAATGACACCCGGGACCAACGGTTTAACGTGATTTCCGAGGCACGGAAGGGTCTTGGTATGTAAAGATGGTCACCCATCCACGGATCAACCGCGGCAAGCGTAGCTTAACCTGATCGATCGACCCGTGCGGCTGTTATTACTTAGCCACAAGCCCCTATTTTTATTCAGACATATGAGAATAATAATTGTAACTATGCAATGTGTCGTTTTATTTTTTTACATTTACTTACCATGTTTAAATATTTGTATGCCAATCCATGGTGAAACATATAAGATCATTATCATAATTCTATTAAAGTACCATGTTTTAAAGCAAATAATTATACATTTGCTGAAACAATAATAGTAGATTGCTTACAAAGCATATTTTCTGTTCCAAACCAGTGTATTCAGTTGGTTTCCATCGATTTGTTTTTCACGCTTTTCCGAAGCCTCGTTAAGTACTATTAGCGAACTGTACCTACAGTCCTACATGTCTAATTACCTACATGACAATGCCACACAAGCGCTACTACTAAAATAACTTACTACAATTAACAAAACCAGTACACTAAATCACCAAGTATCAGCTTACAATCAGAATAACATAGACCAGAAGTAAAATTCAATACAAAAATTACTTCTTTCCCTTGCAAACAATAATACCATACATACCTACACACTTATATATATACAAAGAATACATTGAAATCAAAAGTAAATCACCTTTCTAACAAGCTGGTGTCTCGTACAATACACCGTAATGACGATAATTGCGCAAGAGCATGATAACGTCAAACAGCGTAGTTTGAACAATGGCGCTAGATAAATATATCTAGCATGGAACACAATGACATTGTTAGTCACGTGAGTAAGTGGACGTGAGCCTTTTTAATTTTTCATAAAAAGGATTATTTCAACATACTAATACGTAGGCTCTTTCTAAAAGAGAACTTGTCAGAATGAAAGAAAGAAAGAGCGTGAACATAAACTTCTTCTTTTCGTTTGAAGGGTATAAAAGGCAGTTCATAATCCATTACTTTCTATGTTAGAACAACTGCTCGACAACGTAAATAATGGAATGTATTTTATAATTTCTAATGTAATTTTATACCGTGAACGTCCCCTTCACATCCATAAAACATATGGAAATAAGTACGTACTTATTTCCGCTTTTTTGCACGTTATAGCTTTATCGTAAACGAAAAAAAAGCGTCTTCTTATTTCCATACATTGAATGTCAAAATGAAAGGAGCCTGCAGGTCTATAGAAACTTTACGTGTGTGTGTGTACTAACGTATTTTGTATCAGTTACCTAAGTAATATTTTATTTGCTAGACAAAAGTCAATTTAATTAAGATGTAATCGCAAACAAAACATAATTCATTAACGATTTCATGGCACTAATTTCTATGTAGCGAATTTGGGAACGAATTTAATTTCAGAACTTGATTGGCTTTAATTAAAATAAGGCTAAATAAAAGTGTAAAACAATAAAGTTTAAAACGGTACCTAATTGACACCAAAGTATAAAATACCGTGTTGTACACCATAATATCTACCACGTATATTGATGGGTAGTCTCCCTTGAGATTAGTTGTCATGGCCGGTATTTGGCCTGAAGGACAATTTAAAAAAAATATTAATACCATTCAGACAATCTTGCAATATTCTAGAGTAAAAAAAGCTCCAAAAATACACGTTGAAGAAAAATCTGAATGATATAAAAAAACATCATCATCATCATCATCATTTCAGCCGAAGGACGTCCACTGCTGGACATAGGCCTCCCCCAAGCTCCGCCACTTCGACCAGTTCTGTGCTTCCCGCATCCAGCGGACTCCTGCGGCCCTCACAAGGTCATCGGTCCACCTTGTGGGAGGCCTTCCAACTTTACGTCTTCCGGTGCGCGGTCGCCACTCCAGAACTTTTCGACCCCATCGGCCATTTGTTCTGCGTGCAATGTGCCCTGCCCACTGCCACTTAAGTTTGGCAAATCTTCGGGCTATGTCGGTTACCTTGGTTCTCCTGCGGATCTCCTCATTCCTGAAAAAAAAAACATACCAATAATAAATCGTAGACTGCGTCGTTGTTGTAGTGGTTACATGCGTTACTATTGAAAGAAATAAACAAAGAAAATACATTTATTTAGCTCCAACTAAAGTCACACCATTTCTTCCCGTGGGTGTCGTAAAAGGCGACTGAGGGACTTACTAGAGAATGGGCAGCAGCGTTCTCTATGCATTTTACCACCATACTACGATCGACTACCCGCCTGCCAAGCGTGGCGATTATGACAAAACCTTCCATTGGGGGAGGCCTATGTCCAGCAGTGGACGTCTTTTTCTTGACGAAAAAGATTTTATTTTTCACTTTTTAGAAGTTCACATGTGCTTACCCCTTCACAGCATACCGGCGTGATGTTATGTTATGAACTGGTGTAAACAATAGACAGACATGCGATTTCGGCAATCCCAGTCCATTTGCTATCATTTATTGAGGAGTTCCGTTGCCTATCTCCGAAGTTCTTCATCAGATCTTCACCAAATTGAAATGGGACCACTACAAGAAAGTACTCTTCCAAAATATACCTAAATCGCTTTGTGTGCCTATAAAATTTGAAGAGTTCTCTCTATTTCTCCAGGATCCCATTATCAGATCCTGACTTGATGATCATGGGACCATCTGGGAAGTATACCCTTTCAAACAAAAAAAAAACAAAATCCAAATCGGTCCAGCCATCTTCGAGTAATCGGGGAACATACATAAAAATAAAAATAAAAATGTTCCGACGAATTGATAACCTCTTCCTTTTTGAAGTCGGTTAAAAAACAAACTCTTCAGCTTTAATATCAGTAGTATTGTATAGATAATATAATAAAATGGCAAAGCTTGTGAAGTAATATTTTGGTATCTACGTAAAGCCGTAAATGCTGCGTTTTCCTAACGCATTACAAGACCTCTATTTTTCACATTAGCCACATTATGTGTTTGAAAAGGTTACATTATAAGTTTATTGCCACAAAGATCGCGTGTCTCGTATAGATAATAATCATCGTTTGTTCTGGTTATTCTTTCAAATTAATTACACTTTTTACAGCAATTTTCCTCTCTCATCGTTTTTTCTGCATGTTTATAATCCTTTGATCTGACGCACTTTGTCATTCAACCTGACAATAATTTTAGTATCATCTATTTTCTGATACTTAAATATATGTCGGGCCCTTTACACTACATAGGATCGTGATTAGACATAGGTAAAGTCAGATATTTTATATCTACTGTTGGCGTAGAATTTGGATACGGGTAAACTAGAGAAATAACTCCATAATGTTGCACTGGAAAGGGATGCTTGGAAGGATTCGGGGAGTCCTTTTGCTCAGTTGGGAACTGTCTCTCCGCTGAGCAAAGGCCTTCACCATACCAAAAATACTCCCTCCTACACCTAATACAAAAGCATCTTTTTTAAATGTAAATGTAACGTTTTGTTAATGTATAATTTTTTTTTTAAAGTTAGGCCAAAATGTAAAAAAAACTATCAACTTAAAATGTCTACTTCATGTTTCAATGATTATTTTGAATCCAATTAATTGGGTCACACAGGAAAAATCTTCGAGTATTTGTCAAGTAACTTGATTTTAAAAATCTTAATGTCAAAGAATCCTCTTTAATTATCAATTTATATTTAGTTTTAAAATCAGACATCATTAAATTATTTTTATTAATGTGCGCTAAAAGCAACATTTATCAACATATATGGTCTAATAACGGTACGCGGTGGTTCAAAATCCTAATGTAAATAATTTCGATATTACCGGATAATAAATTTTATATTGTAGTTCATAAACA
This sequence comes from Antitype chi, assembly GCA_947359405.1. NCBI lineage: Eukaryota > Metazoa > Arthropoda > Insecta > Lepidoptera > Noctuidae > Antitype > Antitype chi. The sequence goes on along the minus strand of OX375811.1, from coordinate 12,315,955 downwards.
GCGAATAAATTAGAATGATTTAAATATAAACGGGTTTCTAGTTCAGTGACCTAATGATCAGGCAATATTTTTGTAATATTTGGACATCATCTTCTCAGTATTCGTTGTGAGTTTGATGTGATAACACCTACTTTTCTGCAACGGTATGTAAATTTTAAATATCTTCTATTTTTGTTGTACAGACGCCAGCACATTAAGCTACCCCTAACTGTCAAATTTTCCTAATTGAACATGAACCTTATGCTTATGTTATAAAGTAGAAAATCTATCAAAGAAATTTGACAGATTGAGGTAGCTTGATGCACATAAAGCAACCCCAATCTGTCAAATTTCTTTACTAAATAGCGGGGTAATTACGTATCACACTAACATATAGTTTGGATTTTGTCAGTTCAACAACATTCATTGCATTATTTTCGTTGTTGAACGGACAAATTGTTCGAACATATGAAGCAATAGATTAGCTGTATCCTTCAAAATTATTCAGATTTTGATTGATGATGTATTACGGAATTAGGGTACAAGTCGGCCTAGTGATCGCAAGCCCTACTACTGAGCCTGTTCGATTCCCAGGCTCGGCAAAGTGATATTGGTTTTTTCAATCACAAATTTGTCAGTTGCAGACCGTCTCCTTTGTGCCCGGTTGATGGCCCTTAGTACATGGGACTTAAACATAACTGGCGAAATGTGGGTATACTTTAAGTATACTTCTGCCTCACTGGCGAAATGTGGGTATACTTTAAGTATACTTCTGCCTAACTGGCGAAATGTGGGTATACTTTAAGTATACTTCTGCCTAACTGGCGAAATGTGGGTATACTTTAAGTATACTTCTGCCTAACTGGCGAAATGTGGGTATACTTTAAGTATACTTCTGCCTAACTGGCGAAATGTGGGTATACTTTAAGTATACTTCTGCCTAACTGGCGAAATGTGGGTATACTTTAAGTATACTTCTGCCTAACTGGCGAAATGTGGGTATACTTTAAGTATACTTCTGCCTAACTGGCGAAATGTGGGTATACTTTAAGTATACTTCTGCCTAACTGGCGAAATGTGGGTATACTTTAAGTATACTTCTGCCTAACTGGCGAAATGTGGGTATACTTTAAGTATACTTCTGCCTAACGTTTCGGGGAATACAGGCGTGATGTTTTGTTATGTTGTGAATCATTTTGAAGGATATATAGCTAATCCATTCCTTCATATGTTCGAAAAATGTGTATGTTCTACAATGTAAATAACGCAATGAATGTTGTTGAACCGTACAAAAAAAAACACACCGAATTGATAACCTCCTCCTTTTTGAAGTCGGTTAAAAATTAAAAACATTGCTACTGACAGTGTAACGCAATTACCTCGCACGTATTATTTTCATGAATTTCCCTTGACCTGACTTTGCTGCCATTTTAAATTTCCATCGAGATTGATATCACTATTAATTTTATAATCATCACCTACCGAGTTATTCTATAATGGCGGATCTGTGTCGACCCCTAGATGCTAGATATGACATAATGAGATATGGCGTAATGTTGTTACTATGAGTAAGTACTAGTTGTCTTGTCTTGTGATGACATGATAAGCACAGGCTGTTACACCTGTAATCTTATAACCTTAGTGGGTCTTGTGTGGAATTATAGGTGTCGATTTGTAGTATGATATCTAGGGGGGCTTGTGGCTAAGTCTTTCGATCAGGGAGCGGGGTATAACGGGGTGTACATGCACACCCCTGGCTTCAAAATAAAATATAGATGTAATAAATTCAGAACCAAAAAAATATCCGAAATCGCCTAATAGAATACTAGAAAACTCAACCTATTTGACGCGAGATTCTAAAGTTATTGAGCTCGCTTCGCTTGCTCTTGCATTCTGCAAACTCTCGAACCTAACGGTCTTGTGCATTAGTCAACAAACTTACGAACTCCTATTACTTAAATTCCAAATTTTATATGGACTCTAGGCGGGGTGCTTTCATTATAGAGCTTGCTTCGCTGGCTCTTGCATCCTGCTCTATCTTAAGTCTTAAGCGTCTTTATATGAATCGACAAGATTAGTCCTCTTTCTGTACACATGGAAAAAATAAAACACACACATTCGAAGTGAGATAGAAACATTATCGAACTGGCTTTGCTCGCTCTTGCATCTTACATTCTCTTAACAATTAAGTTTATACTGTAAATCGACAAACTTACTCATTGTTTTGAATGGACATACGATAGCATAACATCATCATCACACATCTGAGGTGATCTGAAAAAATGGTAGAGCTCGCTTCGCGGAGCTGATGATGCACCTTCTGAAAATAAACTTGCCGGCAAACATGGATCTACCATTACGCGCCGACTTGTTCGCTACCACACATTTTTCATAGGTTTTTCTGCTCTACTGCAAATTGTAAATTGATTCAGAATATCTAACTTTAGTTGTTAATTTGTTATTTTGATTCAGTATATCCTGTCGTAAAAGCGGAACAGGTTCAAATGATGCTAACGGCGTGTGATGACCGTTGCTCCTAAATAGCTAAATTATTCAAAATCGAAAAAAAATTAGCATAAATCGAAACGTTCAAGAGACGGGTATTTGTAACATTTACAAATAAATACCGTTTTACCAATATTACTAGTAACTATTTTAAAACTATAAAAATACGCAATTACTTACTGCACTTCGGTAAATAAATATGTCTATGTAATTAACGTCTAAAGTCATAATATGAAATCAAAAACAGCTCGTATTTTATTATATATAAAATATTATAATAAATAATGTAATTTGATATCCGATGCATATTGTATAACTAGATAAGGTGACTTCCTATACAGGAAAAGTTTTTAGTCAGTGCTCAAACTTTAACTATGAATTAAGCATACCATTCTAGACCCCACAGAGCAAACATTTTTCGTCGGTTATACAAAAAAAAAACAGCTGTTCATTTTTGCTCTGAGGGGTCTAGAATGATATGCTTAATTCATGGTTACAGTTTGCACACTGGATAAAAACTTTACCTGTATATGCAGTGTGCATCAAATTAGAACATAAAGCTGGGTTTCCACTATCTTATTCGTCCTGCATAGCTATTCAAGCAGTCGACAGGCTATCGTATCGAAAATTACACATTTCGATAATCTGATTGTCCTTGCGCTCGATAGCAAACAGCCCTCGGAAGAATAGCGGTCGTCCATCAATTTGATTAAAACTGAAAAAAAATCTAATTCTGGATTTGTGAACATGCGTTTCTACAATAACATTGATTGATGTTCGACACGGTACGCAAGCGTATCGAATGATTGTGAATAGCTATGCTAGTGGCCGTATTTATGCAAACAAAACAAATGCGCGGATAAGAATTGGTGCGCGAACGTAGTGGGTTTGGATGACCAGCTTAAAAACGTCGCTCCTATTTTAAGAAGTACGCGGCCAAGCTACTTAACTTTGCTTTTTACTTATGTCTATGAAGGCGGGATAGTCCACTGCGACCCATGCCTACGCTACGCACGAAATGTGGCTGGCAATCAAATGAATCGAAAGCTACTCGCGAAGTCTGTAAAATAATTGTATGTGTAAATGAATAAATAAATAAATAAATAAATCTTAGGTAGCAGTGGACGGTCGACTTCGTCGCATTCAATGAATGTATGCGCGGCGTCTGTGCTGGGGCACATGAGTACGCAGCGCTACTGTCGCGGGTGCGCGGCGCATGCGCCGCGTTACTGCGGTGTCATGTACAGTGGGCTGCATCAACTGGGTACCCCAGTTGTATTAAAATTTTAATACAACTGGGGTACCCAATTGATGCAGCCCACCGTACAATCGAGTTTCCTTGTCGGAATCCATTTTGTTAATGATAATACCTACCGAACCAACAACGAAATTGTGTGACGTCTGCGCTGCGCTAGCCCAGCGTTCAATTAGCTGCAAAAGAACTGCGCATACGTTCATCGAACGCCTACGCTGGACAGACGCTAGTGTGAAGGGGCTCTTTCAACGAGACTCACTTTCACTTTGACATCTGGCACCACTTGACAGTGAAATTGTGGCTGGCACTGCCATGTGTAAAAAAAGCTCCTCACGAGTTTTTGGGGAAATTTGTTGGGGACGTTTGTGTAATGGCAACTATTTTGACTTTTACTTTAGCTGTTTCTAGAATAAAGAAACACATTCGCCGTAGTATCAGTAAAGGTCAAGTAAAAGTCAAAGCTTTTACTGATTACTTTAGTTATTGATGAAGAAACTGGCCGTTAAGATATGCAAGAATGAACATAAACATTGTAGTAAAAATTTATTTGTTTTGTTGCAGATAACTCACGCTGCAAGGATAGAAACGGACCTTCATCGCACCGACCTTCTTTCCGTGATAACCTATACGGATGAAATGTCACTTACTAACTGACATTTAAACGGACCACTCGTTTAACTATTTGCGGCATTTTTTGTTCGTACAAAATCGGACAGTGAAAAACTATGAGGATAAGTTCTGAAAGTAGATAGTACTTGTTTCTAAAGGTTTGTTTGGCTGGTGTGATGGCGTCGTGGAAGTCTGTGGGTTTGTGGACAGTGTGTGTGGTGTTATGCCTTCTGGGCAAGATCTCGGGACTGGACAATGGGCTCGCGTTGACGCCGCCTATGGGGTGGCTCGCGTGGGAGCGGTTTAGATGCAACACCGACTGTAAAAATGATCCGGATAATTGTATAAGGTGAGTGTTTTTGTGTCATTTATTTTGTAACGTATCAGACAGGGAAACTTGTGAACACTTGATTCTAACAAAAAATAGCACTTTAAGGCCCTGTCCGCACCCCATATTTCACCGCGCGATTTTTTTATTGCATTTCTGTAACACAATTAATCTTAAGGGAGTAGCCACACTGGCGGCAAAAAAATTAGCGCGGAAAAAAAATCTGTGATTTGATGCGAATTGACCGCGAAGCTTAATAGGTATTTCACAAACGGATCTCTTAATCGAAAAAGTGTATTCACAAACCCGCAATATTTTTGAAATACCTATCCAACAACAACCCACACCATGCGGTAGACAAGAAAAAAAAATATCCCCACTTAACGTGCAGAGAAGGTACTATAAAAAAAAATTATAGTACCTAGCAGTTTGTGAAATTAAATTAAATAACTTTTACACAGTCTTTTACAATTTATTAGGAAAGTAAACACCAAGACATTAACATCGAAATGAGTTTCACAAATAAATCAAAGGTACTCGTACTCGTACATAATATATCAGTCTCCTGAGTCGAGCTAGCAACAGTCGCTGTGCAGGCAAACAAAATGAAGGGCCCGTATTAACGGGCCACTGTACTGCATCCGCGGTCAAGGAGCGAAGCCCCGACACCGCTTGCCACGCACCCTTGCGGGGGCGTCGCGACTTCCCGCTCCTAGCAACAGCCATGGGGTTAAATTTCCACTTGCAGTTTCAATGGAAGTTTGAAAATTGCGCGTTAACTGAATTTAGGTAAAAAAATATGTTTGGCGATAATAAGGCAGACAGGCTCGACGCAACTCACAATTTCTATGAAAATTTCATGGAAATTGATTTACTAGAGTTGCGTCGCGCCCGTTCGCAGGAGCCTAGTTCGAATCAAACTTTGATGAAACAGACTTTGTTGTTTCTAGACCTATTTATTTTTTATACGTACCTATCCCCTGTTTGTTACTTAGTGTACTTTTGATGTACTTTGTATGTTACATTGATTGCATTCCTGAATATAAAATCTTTCTTATCAGGCAAGTGCAAAAGTTATCAGCTACAATTAGTTCCTAGTTGCAGCTGATAAGCTTAAACATTTCTGGAAATAATTTCCTAGTTTACAGACAGACAGATAAATAAATAACATGATCGTTTACTTTATGTTTAATATTATTAACCTAATGAAATCGGATCTAGCTTCTAGTTGTTGAAATATAGTAAACTAGTTTCTGCCTGCGGCTTCGCCCACGTGGATTTAAGTTATTGCGTAAAAAAATAGCCTATGTCCTTCTCCATATCCCAGGCTATATCTCTAGCTTTCATAACGATCAGTTCAGCATTTTGAGATGTGAAAGCGTAACAGACAAACAGAGTTACTTTCGCATTTATAATATTAGTAGAGATTGTTAATAGTTTCCTTTACAAACGGATACAACATTGTATTTGACTTATGTTTTCCTCCAGCGGTTTACTGATATACATTACTATGACTTGAGAGAATTGAATGTCAATTTATGCTGCCCATAAAATTTTGTATCCAGATGTAAAGGTATGTGAAGGAATCATTCATGTCCTCTAATTATTCACTACTATTATTATAGAAATCATTCATTGAAAGCACTCACCAAGATTTGTCCAATAATTCTGTTGTAGCTGCAATAAATACGTAGGTTTCAACTAATGGAAATTAGCCTCTGAATTGATCTCATCAATGAACTATCATTGTAATTGTCTTTTACTACACCTATATTATACATACAAATAATGACGAAACAGGAAATTGCCGCTATCACCACGCTAAGCAGACGGTTTGGTGATCATAATTTCACAATTGCCACAGTCACTGCGTTTGGTAGGTGATCTGCCGACTGAAAAAGTGAGCTTGAAGTAAACTGTCAATGGTGTAAATCCCCAGCATCAGCTGGAATGATGGCACATTTCAAGCTGAGTACACATGAGTTTTCACGGTGGGATTTTACAGAATGGATCGACTGGAGTTTGTAGGACTTTTCCTGGACCAACAGGTTCATAAAAACCTCATCATAAACTTGTAAAATACAAGTTTATCTTGCCCTTTATAACAGCCATAATTTATCCACAGTGACCGTCTATTCCGGACGATGACGGACATCCTGGTGCACGAAGGGTACGCGTCCGTCGGCTATGAGTACATCAACGTGGACGACTGCTGGCCCGAACGGGAACGAGACGCGCGGGGCCAGCTCGTGCCCGACCGGGAACGGTTTCCGTACGGCATGAAGAGCTTGGCTGATTACGTAAGTACTACCTGTATTTTTTTCCACTAGGAGATGAGATCTTGTATTGTAAAACGGGTTAGAGTCCGCAACTCCACGTCTAAGCGCGTATTTTGCGAACGAGTGGGAAAATTAATCATTCGATTCCACCTCCGCTTCTCAAGAAAGGTTAGCATCGCCTTGGTGTTGCTGACGATCTCACGGAGGGTACCTGATGCATATAGATGGGCCATTTTGGAGTCATTTTTGTGTTAATGTGCCAAAACGGTCCAAGTTTTAAGTGCTCAATATATTTTTACCTTATGGACTCAACTCGTGATTTAACTATCGTACTTTTACGAAATGGGCGATTAGTTTACATTATCATATGGCTCGTGACACTTGGCTTTAGGTTTATAGTCGTAGTATAACCTGTTCTATTGTTTACTAAGTGAGAAGTTTAGGCGTAGGATCAAAGTAAGGACAAAAGATAAGTACCTTAAGTTGCCTACAGATTTTCTCGAATTTAGACGATCGACACGTATTCAAACCAAATCGAGTAAATGTGCTAGCACCAGACGATCGATATATTATCGTATTTTTGGTCAATAGCCACTTTGTCGATCTATAAATTAATCAGAAAGTGATGTCAACGCAAGTCTTGATTTTAACCTTTATTTATTTATAATAATAAGCACACCAACAGCACTGTCACTTACATTTCAAATAAAACTTACATCTAACATTGGCATTTCAGTAACCGTGCAAATAACAGGTATGCATGACATTGACATAATGAAAAAATTAGAGACAATAAGAAAATAAAATAAAAAGTGTGTGTGTGTGTGTGTGTGTGTGTGTGTGTGTGTGTTATATTTAAAAAGTGACAGAAACGATCGATAAAATCTGCAAGAAGCTGTCAGATCTTATACAAAGTCAAAACATAGGTTATCAAGCTACAATAACGATCGTCAAAAATCGATTTTCAACGATCGATTTTCGACGATCGTTTTACAAATGAAGGTGCGTACGCGCTTTTAGTTAACCCACGTGTCTTGAGAGTGGTTTATCAAAAATTATTTCGTAGTTAGATCAAAATCAAGCAAAAGTCATTTATTCAAACTTGGCTGAGAGTCAGAACTTTTTTAACGTCAAAATTACATAATACAGTCCCCAAAAAAAACGCCCACCCTTCGCCACTTCCTAGTGCTTTAGCTGGGAAGAAGTGGCGGAACAAACTCCCCAGCAGCACAGCTGTCTGTTAAGTTGGAAGAACTTGATTCTGTGTAATAATAGGTAAGTGCTCGTAACTAACATTCAACAATAATTAAAAAAAAAACATTAATAAAAAATATAAAAAATGGTTCGTACAGTCAAATTAATTATACAAGATATGAAGGAACTCATATGACCTGTCAGTAGGTTATATCTGACAACTTGGTTTTACCCGAGTGATAACAGTTGAAAGGGAAAGTCCACGGCAAGATATATTGTTTCAAAGCACATTATGCCGTGCCAATTAATTTCCATTGCATTTAAATGCCTTTTATATTCATTTTGATTCGTTGCCAGCTATTTTGAAACATCAGTTATATCAAATGTCAAAGAGGTTGTGGTTTTAAAACCTGATCGGCACTTAAAATTACTTCTTTAAATGTCATATCTAGATAGGTAGGATATGTAATTTCTAAGGTTAGTCTAAGGTATCACAGATAAGACTAAATACATTTTTAAGGTGAATCTAGTCGACATTTTTTCCATACAAACTTAGGGAGTGTATTACTCTACTGTTCGACAATGGTGCCGATTCTGTTGTCACAAAATTCTCTAAACTAAACTAAAAATCACTTAAATTTAGTTTATTCCTGTCAAACGACGATTTCCTATTCTGAAATTGACTAAAGTGACACAACTTAACTATATTTTAGTTTGACAGCACTAAGATTGTACTGAATTATTAATTTAGTGAAGATGGTAATTTTGCTATTCTGAGTTTGCCGTTTTTCACCAAAAATTTTGACTATATTAGTTTTTCTAACTAAATCTGACTATTTTTAATCGCGATTAAAAAAGTGTGGAATAAAACTAGTGGTCATGAACTAAAATTCACACCAACACTTCGACTTCAGTTGCAAAACACTTTTTTTTTCTTTTCTTTTGCTTATATCTCGAAAACGGTGTGTCCTATCGCAAAAATGATGATAATTTGGACCCCCTTTAATAAACCCGTAAGCCCCATAATCTCAACATGTATGTAATATTTTTTTTTATTTTCCAAACAAAAAGTGAAAAATTCCATATAAAAAACGTCGAGGCTGCCCCCCTGCGCACGCTTCATTCAACTCTTAAAAAAATCATTGCGTGGGGCACACAAGTACCTACCACGTTGCGAAGCCAAAAGAAAAAAAAATACCACCTGCAGGCTTGGCACGACAACCGTAGAGAAGCGTTTTGTCGACGGAAGACTAGACAAAAATTACGTTTCCGTGTAGACAGTTGTCAGTTTTCACCGAGAAATGTAGACAAGCGATTTCTATCTATTCTACAGTAGAGTAGAAATAGAAAGCGTCATGCTAAGCCTGCAGGAGTCACGATTGTCAAATTCGATTTTAGTTGTGTCAAAATATTTTTTAAGTTTAGAGATTTTATTTTGCAGAATAGCTTTAAGATTCTCATAGCCAAAAGTAAGGAATTTTAGTGATAGTTTAGTTAGTTTAGTTCGGTGTACAACAGAATCGACACCAATGTTCATCAAAAATTCAAAATGGTATGGTTTACACTCATTATTAATATTGTCTGTACGGAAACAGAATGCTAAAACAATAAGCCTTTAAAAAGTTATGAGCCAAACAAGGATTCGTTTTTCTTGCTAATTTAACCTGGACAAATTCAAAAGTGTACTTATGAAAATTTTAATTGATAAATGTTACAACTCGTACTCATTAAAGGACTATTTGGATGACAGTTCTATAACCCCTCCTTCAGATATGCATTGTTTGACACTCCTGTATTAATTTGATTAATTGACATTATACTATTTTTATTTTTTGACATTTCTGTTTTGTATCTCAAATTCTTATTTTTGACATCTGATATATATGTTTTTTTTCAAATTTCGTACTTGTTTTGACATTGTAGTTTTTATTTAGAATTTTTATTAATTGTCAGGGGCATATTTTATACGGACTTATCCGACACTCATAGCCCTTTCTAAATTTTTTATTTAATGTTCTAAAATGAATAATTGACATTGATAATAACATTTTTACGCCTTATGGCAAAGCATAGAGAACTAACATACAAACTGTAACATCTCACACACTTGTGTATCTGTATCCTATGTTTACAAATAAATCATCTGAATCTGAATCTCATATCCAGTGTATGAAGAAGGAGAACCTGCAGTTACTTCACTAGTTTCAGATAGCAATGAGAAGCAGTAATTAAAAGTTACTTCTAATAACCTGCTTTTGCATGTCTGTGATGATTCAATTTAAATTATTACAGCAATAGGTGCGGAAACTCGCAAAAATTACCATTTTATGTATTAACGTATTATTAATTATGTTAATTAGTAGCTATTGCGTGATCGCAGTGGATTTATTACGGATTAATCACCTGCTTTAATAGATTGTGAACGACTGAATATTATATTATAACTTGAATGCTTGCACCTGTTGCTTGCACCCAATTACTTGCACCTAGCCAGAGACTGCATGTGTATAGCAGGAATTCCAATTGTATGGCAATCAAAATTTTCAACAATTTACCTTCTCGCATCAGAGTGCTGCCTACTAATAAATTCAAGAAAGCAATATTTGCCTGGCTTTTAGACAACTGTTTTTATTCAGTTCACGATTTTTTTAATTATAAATTTTGACATTACATGTAATCAGTAGGTACTTAGTGTGGATTGATAATGAAAATATTTTGATTTTGATTTTGATTGACTTTTTAAATTTAAGGCATTTGACATTTCATTCATAAATATATTTAAGTTTTTGTTTTTAATTAATAAAATTTGACATTGTATTAAAAAATAATAGTTACCCATAGTCATTTCAAACTAAATGGGAATTGTACTTTAATTTAAATATTTCTACACCGGCAACGGTAGTATATGTGAAGCTTTTTAATGATATTAAGATCATAATGTACCATATACTCGGAAATAAATATACTATACTATACTATGCAATTCGTAATAGGTATCATATATAGTAGATATAGTCTGTGTAATATAATAATACGTTTAGCTGTATTATACATACCTACTGTGTCAGGAATATATGACCGCAGGAATCCGCTGGAATCCGCTGGATGCAAGAAGTATAGTCCAGTCGAAATGGTGGTGCTTGGTTGATGCATATGTCTAATGTCCAGCAGTACACGTTTTTCGGCTAAAGTTAAATAATGATGTTATGTGTCAGAGATTCTTTTTAATTTTCTATCACTGTTCTATTATTTCAAGCTGCGTGCCCGATGGTATTTCCCATCGTTAAAAATTACGTAACTACTGCCGTACAAACTTTCCTTTCATATTTAACCCCTTTAGGGGATGAATTTTCAAAAATCCTTCGTTTATGTACACAGTCGTTTAGGCTATGCGTTGTGTGTAAGTGAATGGACTCAAGATTTTTATTAAGGAGATATTTATTTGCAAAAGGAGTACGAAGTCTATGTATTAGTAAGGATCTGTGTGACCTGCTGTCTGCACGCTACAGGGGTTGATAGAGGCTACTGGAAGTGCCAAGCAAGGAGCCAAATTCTGGGCTGACTGATAGATTGCTTTCCTCACGCTAAGAAGAAGTAAGGACTGGAACGGTAAATGGCGACGATCGGTTGATTATGTGTCTCATAATATTCTGAACACAAAATATTATTGCTATTGGTTTGTGAGGCCCTAAATCACTATCTAATAGAAACTCAGATCTCATAATAAGAACATCTATAAAACCATAAGTGCATAAGACGTTTATTTATAAGAACTAGAAGCTTTTTCCTAACATTTGCATAACATGCAGTCTGCTTGGTTTTCGTAACATGAACGAGATTTGTGTTAGCCAACCAGCAACTGTTGTATACTAGTATAGATTCTTATTAACTGGCGTCGTAATCAAGACTTATATATCACTGTTTACCAATGTTATTCAATACCTATTTGGAGTTTGGAATTAACACTAATGAAACAGTAGGTGTAGTTTTGTAAAGGAAGATGGTTCTGTGAATTTGTTTGTCGGTGTCATCGTACATTTTGTCATGAGTAGGTATACTTGCGAAATAAAAAAGTTTAGCAATTTTTAATACCGCTTTTCCGCAATTTTCAATAACGCTTTTCCGCATTTTTCAATACCACTTTTCCGCGGTCACTTAATGCATTTTCGAACTGTAATTTTCAAAGATTCAAATACAAAATGGACGTAAATTGTTGCTTAACGTCATTCCACGACTGTAGATGGCGAAAAACTTACCTCGCTTGGATGCTCTAAATTCTATCTTAAATTGCTAATCGTATTGATAAGTGCTTCTACTTATTTATGACGCGTAAGAATTCGATATTATCACATTATTATCTTAATGCACTCACTTACATACCAGTGTTTATAAATCAAAATTCAACCGATAATCGAATTGAATTATACCGAGAATTTAAAGTAGCTATTGAGCCACAATTTTTCCTAGAACGCGGACCGCTGCTGTGTTTTTCTAAGTACATTGGCGGCGCACGCGCATCGATACAGTCCGAAGATTCGTTGATCCGTTACGATTACTTAACGTAGTGTTTTTATGTTCACATGATTTACCGACGATCGACTCAATCACGAATGATGTTAAAAGAATCAAAAATTCAGTAAATTAACTGTTAAAAACCGATCATTATAATATGACATATCAGTCAACAATAGATACATTTAATTGTGAACGATTTTTTAATAATAAATCAGACTAATAATATAATGGGTAGAGTTAGGATACACCTACTTACTATCAATAATATAATGGCTTTACCAGGTTTTTGTCATCCAACGATGTTTTAGAGCATTCTAGATCATAGTCTTAGCCAAAATAAATTCGACTCGTTAAGGGCTATTTTTGTCTGCTCATTGCACGATAGAATCTGCTTTACCGACTCAACATTAAATATATTTTCCATCGTAATGCCAATACCGTAGAATGTCATTCAGACATCTTCTTTACCTATATGACAGACCGAAAACAAATGTGACACTGATAGACTCTGACAAATAAATAAATGTATTTTTTTAAAGGATCAGGCTTGAAAAGGTTTTTGATCTTTTTTATCAAGAAATTAAATATAGTTTTCTACGCAAAAAATTGCTAAGTATTACGAGTCCTGGCTTGATAAAGGAAAGAATGCAAAAACTGACGGTGACAAAAAATATTTGATTGTTGACTAAATCACTTAAGCTAGACGAATACAAAATCTTTCAAAAATCTCCTAGTTTTCCAACCATTCCTCTGCCGTTGCAGAAGCTTCACACACGTACAATTGACCAACTATCGAAAGTGACCGTTTAGTGCAATGTAAACGCCACATTAACAGTCAGTCCTTTCATTACTCGTAAAACAAAACACACGCTCTGAATTTCGTCAGGAACACAAAAGCGTTACTACACGATTACCTAACAACTTCAAATAGTACTAGCTCATTTTTTTTATACTGGCTGTATAGACAAGCAACCATTGTGTTGTTAGATACTCTGTGGCTGCGAAATTTTCAAGTGTTTGTTAATTGTTCGGGCACTCCCACGGCGGTCGTAATAGAAACTGAAGATGCATGATTAACAAAGTATTGACTGATTTTAAATAGTTATTGGAAAAGCTGTTAGATAAAGAGACTGCCTCGTTGCTCTAGCAGTCGTAAGCTACAGTTGACCATGAAGTCGTAGGTTCGAAGCCCAGGTTGGGCAAAGTTTTATTGGGTTTTATTACCTAGCTGTTGTAAGCTACAACAGAATGTAATTCGTCAAAACTATAGAAAAATACCTACCTACATCTATGGTCATAAACCTCGGAGTCCCGATGACTTCTCCCGCTCTGAGCAGAATGGGAGGGCGTGTCAGACTTTTACTAACTAAGACCCACCCGTGTTCCTTCGGTTGCCTGTGCCAGGGCCACGGTAACTCTTTCGGACAAATCCGCGACCCTGGCAGGAGTCACCTTTCATTAGACAGGGTGATCTTATTATTTTTATTTAACTAGCACCTCATTGAAAACTAATCAGATTTTTTTTAAAGTAGGTAATTAGATATTAACATATAACCAGCTTTTTTCTTCAGTGTAAAAACCCGTAACCACAAAATAATTGGTAAACTTGTAAAAACGTTGACAAATTATATGATCGTTGTTTTATCGTGTCATTGACTGCTAGTTGCTACTCGTTCGGAGAAACCTCAATGTCAGGAGTCAAAATATTAAGCACGCCACGATTGTGGCGGTAAGTCTCCTCTTTGAGGAGTGGCTTGAGAGGCGGCACGGCGTCGTCACCTTCCACCTGACGCAGGTCGTCACCGGACACGTTTGTTTCGCGAGGTACCTGTTTCGGATAAGGCGTGAGGAAACGCCCGGGTGTTTCCACTGCAAAGATCGCCCTGAGGACATGGTGGAGCATACGGTGGAGGTCTGCCCGGCTTGGGCGGAGCACCGTCGTGTCCTCGTGGAGGCGATCGGCGGCGGCGATCTCTCGCGTCCGGCCCTGGTCCAGGCCATGGTACGGAGCGAGAGTGCATGGTTAGCAGTCACCTCCTTTTGCGAATCAATAATCAATAATGCTCGCGAAGAGGGAGGCGGCGCACGTGAGGGAGAGGCAGTATATGTTCTCACGGCTTTAGTTGCCGCAGGAGACGCCCTGGGCGTCGGGAATTCCAGGCTGATTCCCGGCCACCGTAGGCGCGGGCTTGCGGACGGCGAGTAATGGGTAGCTCGCTGTCCGGTAAGGACCAAGCTCGGGTCGACGGCGCGTTGTGCTCCACGCGCGCCTCAAAGAGATGTCAGCACCAACTGGTGGGGTCCGCAAGGGCCGAAGCCTGCCAGGGGTGCGGGTTGCTCGAAAGAGATACCGCGGCCCCTGGCACACAGGCAACTGAGGGAACACGGGTGGGTTTTAGTCAGTAAAAGTCTGACACGCCTTCCTGCTCCACCCAGAGCGGGAAAAGTAGCGTAGTAGTTCATATTATGACATCATTCAATTTGAAGATATGAATCGGCAGTTTGTTTTTTTGTTTGAATAATTTGATGCAACTGACGAGAAACTACCGGAATAAATAAATAGGTAATGTTATGTACAATTTTAATTCACTTTTTTATCCTATTTCATTTAAATCAATCATTTATTTGCAACGAATGTAGGTTACATTAAAATACAGGTGGAGTAGATAAGAGTGTGCCAATAGTGCTATGTATATTCTACCTGGAAATAGGCAAGCAAAAATTATTAAAAAAAAATGCTGAGAAAATAATTACAAATTAAAATGTCACAGTTAGAATTATTACAATAATTATACATACATTCATTAATATTGAAAAATGTCAATTTAAAATGTTGCTGTAGAATAAAATTAAAATTAAATTTAAAAATAGTTTAAAACTAGTTCCATATTTTCAAGATAACATGTATTATACACATTGCTAATTAACAGGTTTTGTCCGTTAAAAAATCATTAGTCGAATAATAACAATTTCTCTATTACCAAATTTCTTTTTAAAGTTTTTAATTGTATAATTTTTCATTACATCTGGCAATTTATTGGTATGGTAGGACCCATACAAACAAATAACACTTTTTCTCAATAGCGCTGTGTTACAGGACTCGATTTGTTATACATTTTTGTATTGGCTTCATTCATATACAGGATTAAATTAAATTAGCGGGAAATATTTTACCCACGTGTGGGTATCGTTATCGAAGAAAATAAAACCATTTTTTCGTCATCTTTCGAACTTTGTCCAAAACGTTAAATGACACTATCTAACACAGAATAGATAAAAGAGGTCTCTTTTATCTATTCTGTGCTATCTAAGTTCCACAAAAATCAAAAATAATCAGCTTACTTTTTTGTCTTTTTTATTTCATTCGTTTCCGAAATCGATAACCAACACGTGGGTAAAGTAGGTATTGCCAGCTAATTTAATTTGACCCTGTGTAAGTTTGACTTACATAATTAAGTCAATTTTCCATATAAGTGTAATCAAGTTCCTACCATGACCTGCATTTGATACTCAACCCACTTAATTCCCCTTAGTATCATGTACGACATGGTGCCACTTATAACAATGGAACATGCCATTATAAATTCTTCATCTGTTGCATGTTATTAAACCCTCGAGGCAAAGTATGATGCGTGCTATTTAGAGAAGCCTCAGGGGCTTCTGTCATAGCCGCGTGAAACACTAGAGGAATATGAATTATTATGATAATAGCGTGGAACATGACTTAGAATTAATTCACGGATGCAAGAGGCAATCTGCGATATGGTGGGATTTATTTTCGTTGAGATGTTTGTAATTCGTGATAAGCCTTGCAATGTCCATCATCGCCTTGTTTTTTTGTAGATGATATAGTAAGATTATTAAGCAGTTGGTCCCGGCTGATGGCATGCATTTGTAGATATTACAGTCGTTTCGGGTAGTCAGAAGCCAGAAAGTCTGCCAACCAGTCACACAGTGTTACACAGTAACTAGGTTGTGGAGGGCAGATGAGCAGTGGCTCTTTGTAAAATACTGGTATTCAGCTGCATCCGGTTAGGTTGGGAGCCGATCCTAACATGATTAATAAAAGCCTAGGCTGATGATGATTAATAAGATTAATAGTTGCGTAATTGCTCTGATAAGTGGAAACAATTTCTGCGCGATAATAAGCGTAAAAAAAAACAGGATAATCCGTAATTTTATTACAAAACACACCATTGTTTCAATTTACTTATGGTAGTTTTAATAACATTACGCCTACTACTAACTTTTAATTGGTATGTTTGTATAAGAAACAATGATCGCCAAAATGTTCTGCCTACGGCCAAAAAATACGCAGTCTATTAATTTTAACCTTGGCAACAACTATTTGTAAATAATGCCAAACATAAGTCATTCTATAAATATTCAGGAGCTTTACTTCTTCTTTGATACTTTTTCTTCTTATTTTAAATTTGACATGTAACATGCAATTTAAAAGTAAGTAATCGCTGTCAAATGAATAAACGTAGCAATATATCCCACACTTAAATGGACATAAATCTCGTGTCTTGTGACTGTTTTTAATAAATTTTTAATTTAAACTTTTGGATGAATGAAACTGAATGAAACAGCAAGCGGTAAGATAACTTTACAACAACATTGATTTATTAACACATGTGTATCATTTATCCGGTGTCAGTCTTCTAAAATAAGTAATGGACAATAATAACTATACCTACAGTGAGTACCAAGCCGCAGAAAACGACTTCTAGGCACAGAAGAACATGGAAGAGAAATCTTCCAAAGACAGTACAGTCCAAAACCAGATGACAGTAAATACTCAGGTATACAGAAGTAGCAGTATACGTCTGCCTGATTGTGGGAAGTTATAATTAGATAAATAAATATTCATAAAGATGTTTTTAGCCAACTTGCAAGCTGGATGTACAAACGATCGTAATTGATAATATCTTGGTTTATAAATGATGTCGGATGTGTAGGTGTCGGTATGATAAGTTCTCATGGGAACTATAGATATAATAGTTATCTAGTCCTTGATCCACGCCCACTTCTTCATATCCTCATTCGTGATTGTATATATTGAAATAGATTAATGTACCTTGCTATTATTAAATTATGCGCGAACTTAATATTTTGCAATATATGCATGGGTAACAATTATACCTACATTACCATATGTCCTTAAATGTTCTTGTTTTCTAGGCTCAATTATATTCATATTTCTTAAGGTAACATTTGCAGACTAAAAAAAAATGATTTAGTCACGTTCTGACCTTCGTGCTTTGATCTAGTCGTACTCACTTTCAGATTTAAACTGATATGTAGTTTCCCTTCTCCTTGACTCATGGACTTTATAATTTTTTACCAAGTGTCATATAATGTGTCATGACGAACTTAATGTCATACTTACCTACTTATAATCTATGACAACTTATGCAACATGTGTAAAAGCGCTACTTAAGAACTTGTTTATTATTTGATAAAGTGGATTTAGAGTTCCTTCTTCAAATGATGTCTTATTTTATTTCTGACTACCGGTTAAATTATATGTTTTATTCTAATATTAAGGAGTAAGCACCAGGTTAGCCCACGAAATTCGAATTTTCTTATCAATTTTGCAATTTGCAGGACAGTACTAGGCTCGTTGAACAAAATATGATTCGAACGAAGTATTTCCAGAATTAGAATCATTAAGATCTGTACAACCCCATAAGTTCATATAATCCCATTTAATGACTAGTAATTCAATAGATGAAGTTAGACGAATTATATTGTGTTCAACAAACAACAAAATTGAATTTCGCTCGCATCCTCCTTAAGTTGGCTCGTTAGCAATAATTTCCGTCGAAGGTTGTTATTACTTGTTTCAACGATAATTTTATTTTTGAAGAAACTTAATGAATCTTTGGAAACCATTAATTTATATGCTGTGAGTTACAGCGTAACAGTAAAACAAACTTTCACATATTATTTTGTAATGTTATTATGGATAGTCTTACACAGCGTTAGGATTAGAGCTTAATCATCATCATTAGCGACGTCGACTACCAAACATGGGCCTCCTACCAACTACTTCATTACAATGTCGGTGAAGTAACAGAGTAGAGTAGGCCTCATGCGCACTAAAATGACCCACAGTCGTGTCACGATTTACGCAACACTCTTATTGTCTGACCGTTCACAGCTTTTTAAGGTTTGTCGTAAAACACTTAGTTCACAGTGACAGACTTTACCGTGTTTCTACGATGAGGTTACCTGATCACTTCCCGTGGATTTCGTAAGAGATGACTAAGCGTCAATACATCAAAAGCAAGCAAAATCTAAATCTCTATGATAGTCAAAGCATCTTACTTGGTAAGTGGTGGACTTTTGGTCCCAGGATCGTCCCTTGTGGCATCGTTCAGACTTTGTGATTGGTCCTAGTATCGTTCCATGTGGCATCCCAGGAAGTAGATGCACCAAAGTGTAGGTTATTTGCACGTTCGTTACACAATTCTTTTCCAATAAAAGTGTTGACACGTAAAACAGTAATTATGATGAAGTAGGTAACAACAATTTTTCGTGACAAATCTAATGTCACAATCGTCACCTATCATATCACGCTACCAGGAAATCATGATTCTGAGGGATTAACTCGTCTTCAACTATTGCCGCAGTAAAGTGTTTTGGTAAATTGATTCTTACCGCAGCTTGCCCGCGGTTGCCGCGCGTGCCTAGAAAGTGGTGGCAGATCAATTACATGACATAATAGAGATTCGTGAGATTTTATTGTACTTATGTGTATAGACGGTTTTTATGACTGTATTACGTATTGAATAGAGATAATAGTTAAGTTGAATTTTGAATGAAAGTGTTTCTTGTGGATATTTTTTGCAGTCTAGTTGAGTCTAGCATGTTAAGTGTTTGCTAGAGTTTCAAGTGAAGACACTTTACGTAGACGGGTATCGACGCTTACCTTAAGGATGAACGACAGTCTATGAATACGCTTTCATCACCTTACAATCATCACCTCTTTTTGGCATCACCTTTGTACGTATTTTTCTGTTCCTTTCTTCTTGTCTGTTATTAAGCGTGTACATAAATAAAATAGAATCCGTATTGTCACCGTTATTTACAGGTTCGTGTCAATCCTAAATTCCCAAGACTTCAATCACTACACAAATATGTATAACGGGCTACACTCAGACAAGACTGTGCCAATTAATAGAACTGATGCTAGAAAGTATATTTGTTTTCATAAAAGCCCATGATGGATTACTAGCAGCATTACCGTTAATTCAATGTAATCAGCACTTCGTGTGTCTGTATCCAGTTAATCAAATATATGTCCGAGGATAAGTGCTAAGATTAAGATGTATTTACTTTAGACATTTGCACTTACTACTGCTAATAAGTTAGCACTATGCAACACACGAGCTCTTGTTTGAACTGGGAAAATAAAACCTCAAATTAACGGAGTCTTTAGCAGCTGTATATAGTTTGCATCATTTGTTAACATACTGTATTGAGTCATGAGACAATTCCAACTTATTTTACTTCTTATAGAGAGCTTTTCAATGTAAATGTTTGTTACTTACTCCTTCTAAAGTTATTGAAATAGTTTTATTTTTCTTGCTGCTCGAAGTAAGAATATAATCATCAAGAATAAACCACTTCTCTATTCATAGCTAGCAAAATGATCTCTGCCAACAAGTCCAAACTAACACTACTTTCAATAAAACCGGATTATCTTCCCTTACTTCAACGACCAAGTCGCCAATAGCCGTGAAAACTACCAAGTCATTGTCCTTAACCCGTTGAATGTTCTGTAAGACCATATTACCGTGTAATTCAGTGGATGTCGAGACTTTAAGACGCTAATTGTCGGCACGAGTATATAAATCACTCTCATCTAGTTTTATGTCTGCTGGGATCACGGGTTTACGAGTTATGAGACGATTGATTCGTATATGTTGGGATAAGTGGATATTTTTTTGATTTTATGCTGAGTTGAATAGTACCGCAAATTCGTTGACGGCATATACTTACACAAATATTTTAATACGGGTACTTGTGCAGTGCCCTGGAGTTAATATGGCCCATTGACTTTTAGGAAGCGACTGTCACAAAGGTATCAGGACACAACAAGGTTGATGTTAAATAATACAATATTTGCCATTTATACGGCTACATACTGTTGGCATGATTAAAGATTACCGTCAATAACATTGCTCTAATTCATGACCATGTGTTTGTTAATTTGACACTTATCCAAACACTATCTAGTGAAAGTGTTTCTATTAAAGTTTATAATATCATAAATACTAAACTTGCCTTAGACACTCATTTTTTCAATTACTCTCAATCATTCACTTTATTTTACTCACAATTACTTTATTCTACTCGCATTTACTCTATTTCATTCTCAAAACTTTCATCAATTCGTCCATTGTAGTTTTAATCGAATCGTAATCCGGTACATTATCGAATTTAGAGAAAGTTACGCAGACTTTGTAAAGAGCACAAATATAGTTGACATTCCGAACCTCTATACGGTTGCGTTTGTGTTGCTAATCTTAGTTTCGCAGCAACGTTAAAGTCCTTACATTATTTTAAATTTAACAAGGATGACTTTGACTTACACTTACTCCATGAATCATGCTATGATCGTTTCTGACCTTTTCAAGAGAGCCGTATATATGGTTCTGTCTAAGAGTCTCTTGATAAATTCCATTAGTTAAATTAATGAAGAAATAACTGTTATTACATTTTTTTTGTTAATTAATTGTTTTTTTTCTTTATTACTCAATAATCTGTCTATATTTTGAATATAGGTCAGTGTAACGTTAATTCTATTACATTCGGGGTGATAGCATGGTGTGCATCCATCACACAGGATGTCCTAGTTGGATGCCAGTTTCTCAAAAAGGATCATGTTGTATGCATTTTTTCAAAACGTTTTTATTATTGTTTCTTTATGTTTACAACTATGTGAAAAAAGACAAAATAAAGATTTACTAAGTATTTATTACTATCCGAACAAGATAACTGTGAATAGCATAGGTACTTAGAAGTTTTGAGTTTTCCAGTTTTCTAAGCTCTCGCATCAATAACTACATCTAACGGTTTATTTACGATATCGTATAAAATTAGCATTCCAAATATATTCTCTTCCACAATTGGAATTGTTGCATCGACTATTCATAGCTCTCTTAATGTGTTTATTGGCTCTAATGTGCAATAAATAGACAAGTTAGTAACAATTGTATTAATTTCGATGCGTTTGATAGATATATGTGTTTAGATTGTAGTCTGCTAATCGCGTTGTGATCTCTCTAACTGATGTCTTTCATCCCAATCTGAAGATGAATCGATGTCTTTGTTGGATCCGTAATGTTCGACGCAATATTATAAGCGCGACTTCACTGTTACTTAACTAATTAATTTATTGCCACCTGGCTCTAAATGTTGAAATAAAAGCTTGATGTAATTTTGTTAGCTTCCTTGACGTACTCTCATTATGTATTGGGTACTTTACTTTCATCAGCTTTATCATATGATTTCAATTTAGCAATACCTTCTTCCTCTTCATAATAATCTAAAACATTGATATCAATACGATATTTTATTAAAACCGCCATGTTTCAAATTCAATATCCTATTTTAAAATAAAACAAAAGTAAATGTCGAAAAACCCAAACAAAAATACAAAGTATTCTTCATTTCTAATGCAAACATCTGTCACCTTAAACTTCACCTAAAATCAAAGGTGAATAAACTTGGTCTATTTATTTACGACATGTTGGCAAACGTTGTTTTGTTTAAACAAACTTTTAGCAGATTCTTGTCTACAGTGCATTGACCAAGTAAAAAAACACAACATAAGTATAGTGTCCTTATTGATGATGTTGATGATATTGATGTTGATGATGAGGTCAGGTGCGTGGTACTCACTACCGGCGTGCGTGTATGACGAGATGTTTGGTTTTTACATAAACGAAGCAAAAGGAGTATGTAAAGATTGTAGCAGGTGGCGATTTTTAGTTTCTGCCTTCACCCATGAGAAGATAACGTCAGTTTATGTACGAGTATGTATGTAAAACACAGAAGAATGTCAATCTACATGTAATTTCAAATTTCGTGAGCGTTAAATCACGTTTTGTTATAGGGATCGATATCTATTTAGCTGTAAGTAATTACAAGAAATAGTTACAGGAAAAACATTTTATTACCAATTTCAATATCTTTAAGTAGTCACAATTATCTTCATTAAATAGTAATCGTAACACTCACTTTAATTGCTAACATCGTTTTACTCTACAATTACTTTCATTAAGTATCTTCTCAGTGTAGCACTTAGAATAGATACTCTAATTACTTCTCCTTTTTAACGTTAAATATCGTTAAAAGTTTTAAAAGCTCATCGTTCCTCGCGGCTATAATCGGTTTATCTTTTTTAAACAGCTTCCTTGTTTCGGCACATATTCCAAAACTTCCCCCTCACAGGTGACGTTGGATACACAATAGCATTTAACGCTAAAATATGTGCGAATTCATTGGTTTCTGACGAATCGGTTCCCATAGTTTCACCTAGTTCTGTAGGAAATGTTTAATGCCTTTCTGTGAAGTGTGAAGTGGCTTGTAAAACAGACGATTTTGTGGAGGATCGTTTATTAGGTGTCTACCGAAAATCTTGATATTGCTTGTTGGGTGCTTCTTATACTCCTTGAGGATTGATTGGCAAATGACTCATGTGAAACCTGGAAAAATTATAGGCAGTTTTATACACAACAAAGTATCTAGCATGGATACTCACATGACCAGAGATGGTCTTTCCTAAGACAGAGTTATGTCTAACTGTTGTAGATGCAATCAGTATTTCACATAATACTAAAATATATCAACATATTTAAGACTTTCGTTGCATAAAATTTAATTACTATTAAACATCACATGCGTAACATAGATGTAACAAAACTGAGCTTTCTCTTAGCATTTAACATTTACTTGCATTTCCACAGCATCAGTCATCTCTTTCTTGATAGCTTCCTATCATCCGTAATGTTACGCTATTAACTCTCTTATATGGAGACAATACAGCATAACACGCTATACACTATAAAATGTACAATCGTCATATCACGGCGTCTTCCCACAAAACGCCATGCAGATTGTATCCAAGAGTAAGATCTAGGCCTCTTAACCTGCTTTCCTTTAACCAAATCGTCCGTGATGCCATCGAGTCGTTTTCTAGACGAGACTTACAAAGTTACGGATGGTGGGCTACAAATTGTGTTGTGGCTTCAATTTTCTTTGTGATTCTGACAAACTAGGTTAGCTTAGGTCTGGAAATTTAATAACCTAATTGGCCTGTTAACTTCCTGAAATTTATGGTAAAGTGGAATTTAGTGGCAGCTTCTTCTCGTTAGCATTAAACACAAGATTTGTAAACTTCTTTCTTCAATTCTTTAATACATAATCAGCCTATAGTATGCCCACTGGGTCACAGCCGTCCTCTCTGAGAGGGAGTGAGCCGTAATCCACCACGCGGGCCCAGTGCGGGTTGGTAGATGTCACATTTTTTCGAATCGTTGGTTCTAGGACATGCTAGTTTCGTCGCGATGGTTTCCTTCACCGTTTTGAGAGCAGTGGTGATGATATAATTTACAAAAAGTAAAGCGTCTGTCTGAGTTCGAAGTTCGCAGCTACGACCTAAAGAAATAAAGAAAGAAAATACATTTATTTAGCACAGACTAAAAAGACACACATTGTACAGCAAAATAATAAAATGCAATAGGATCAAATTCTTTAATATACACTTGAACGTAATGCCGAAATTAATCTTTCGGATGTTGAAAATATATAGTTCTTTACCTTTAATAAGATTAAACAAATGCTGTTATAAGTTTTGCTACGTTAAGTTATGTTTTCTCCTTCTACGTCAACAAGTATCTTGACGTAAATAACGTTCATAATATTAACAACATTTTCTACTTCAAATTATGCATTTTATTCATTTCTGGCTTTATTCTTTATGTTTTTAGCTGATATGATCATTTTAGAAAAGATTTGTGTAAAATCGCAGCTTGCTTACCTGCCTCAACAACGATACTAACTGAGTATAAATGTAAATTTAACTTCTTTATTAAATTCAATCGATTTAAATGGGTTGTGTACGTCTTCTTTGTGTTCCGGTCCTGTTACGTTTGCTGCATTTTCTTTATCATTGGTCATTGCTTATCTTCATGCTAAAATCTCTTCTACAATCTATTTTTGGCCTGTTGCAATATTGAATTCAAGAACACCCGTAAATGCTACGTCAACATAAACAATGTTTATTGAATTCACCCTGACTTTTAGCTATAGTTTACTCCAAAAGTTGTGAACGTGACGCAACGTTCACAACAATTTACAAACGACTGATGATCAGTAAAACCACAAGTAATTCTCATAGCCTTGCTCCAGTTTACCCGATTTGTACGTTGATCACATTGATCTTGGTCTGTGGGCAAAAATAGCCTGCCTTGAGCTGCCGAACTAGCCTGAGATTGCCAGAATAGGCGCCATACACCGTCTACACAGATTTAATGTTCGATTTTGCGGTGGGTGTATATTTTTAGTATAATGAGTTGTCTATGCAAATTGTGTGTGGTTGTATGCGCTACTTATCTGACTGATATTGACAAAAGCTAAACAAGTGGCTCAAAGAAAGAACATAACATTTTATTTTGTCCACCTAAAAATTGTACTCACCTATATAAATTCACTTCACGCAAAACTAAAATTTATAAATCACATAATTTTGTATGAGAGCCTGTTACAGATTCGGTTCAATGTCGTCGCATCGCTCACCGTGAGAAAAACCACCCAATGTCTGCCCTGAAGGTCGCGGTAAAAGTGTAAAAAACGGCCAACGCCCAACTCGCAAATATCTGGGCCAAGTGCACGCCAATTAACAGGCAATTGCACGGTGTGCGTAAACACGGAAACAGACTCGCTTTTCAATAGTTTTTACCATTGCGGAATCTTCACGCTTTCATTGGATAGGAAATTGTTCGATTTGGATGAAAGACGATCTCTGTGAGATTGAATAAGTTATTTTTTCTTTGGCGGCGTTTCTTGATGTCTTTCTTTTAAATGTAGAACTGACACCATTTTTTTTTAGTCTTTATTTAGATGTAATACCTTTTCTCGTCCCTTGTATTCAAGCTTGAAGTTCGTTCACTACATTATGCATACAACAAGAAGTGTGCATGCATCTGTAATCCTGTCATAAATATACCATTTCAACACTTTAATCCGTACCACTTCATAATCAATTAATGTCCAAATGAATTATGTTCTACATTGGCGAACAAAGCTTCACCTCGTTGAGAACACATTACCCTTTAGTGAAACGAATTCGTTTTCCACACTGTCATTTTGTATGAAATCGTGTCATGGATCACTCGTTTGTTACGGCCATTCGGCGTCATGGAGGTATCATCGCCAGATGTGAGTACCATACAGTCTGGCGGTTTTGAGTATTTTGTATATGGCCTATACACAAATGTCCTGCAGATTTGGTAGAGTTTTATAAGAGGTCATTGAGCTCCCTAAAATAAGTTTGAGCTATACGATGACTGATGCATGCATCTCTTGGGATAGGTCAGCTCAAAGCTGCAATGACTTTTTCTTCAACAAGACCTTCCAGACACGGCCCTGCATTTTTATACCCACAAAAAAACCTAATAATATATTGTTTGTAATTTAAAAGAGACCATGGCAACCTTTGAGTTTGTTTCAGCATTTCTTCTCCGGGATCAGTCACCTAAGAAATGCCGCCATCTAGTTTTTAAATATTGACCACTACTACATCAACTACAATAACCTACTTACATAAACAAACATTTTATTTCATTGTAGATTCGTCTTTTTGCCCTATTTGTTAGTATAACCGTTCAATCTGGCTAAGTACGAACCAATGGATTCGCTCCATTTTGTAATCCAATCTATATGGATCTTCTTTTATTTTATTTATGGTAGATAGGTAACCCAACAAACTCCCAACAGTAGTCATTTACTAAATTAAAATATTGAGCTGACACAAGACAATATGGGCGAAACGAAGCTCTAAGATTTTTAAAATTGAAATAAGTGTTATTCTTGGCAATAGGACAATACTGACAACATAGGACAGTGTAGTACTTACATAGATATGCAATTCACCGAATTATTATATTCCCACTATCCTAACTTTAATATTATAAATGTGAAAGTAACTGTCTGTCTGTTACGCTTTCACACGTAAACCGCTGAGCCAATCGTCATGAAATTTGGCAGACTTATAGCCTGGGATATAGAGAAGGACATAGGCTACTTTTTTTCGCGATAACCGACATCCACGTGGGCGGAACCTCGGGCAAAAGCTAGTATATATATCGAGGACCCCTCAATGTACAATCCCCTAAATGGTAGATACGTGATTTGGATGTTCTGTTTTCGTGACCTTCAGGCCAGCCTATACTATCGTTTAGTTTGACAAAAGTAAGTCTAAGATGGCAAAATTCAATAACATTACAATAGCTAGAACATGATATAAGCGTGTTTGAAACTTTGAAGCGCTCTCCTGTAAATTTTGTAATTTGTAGTTAGGGGATTATACGTAAGGACCGTCGATATGTATCTGTTACCGGCCAAACCCAATTTCAGGCCAAACTAGTTTGTCCTAAGCCAAACAGACTTAATCCTACGCGTGATATGTCGCAGCCAACTAGCTTAATTAGCCGTTTCGTTAACAGCCTTTGGAAGTAACGCTCGCCGGCCGCTGCCGCGGCACCGCTCGCTACGCTCGCTCGGCTCGCGCGCTTTTGGTCACAGTTCTAACCTAACCTAACCTAACCCATTTAATCGGGGTGCCCCGGCTTAATAAACCAGTTTGGCCTAGGACAAACTAGTTTGACCAGAGATCGGGTTTAGCCGGTAACATATCCATTTTGAAAACAAATTTTGCAGCCTTTAAAATATTCGTGAAACCCAGACAAATTGCAGAGTAGTTAGTGTCATATCATTTTACAATACATAACATTGTACTGTCGCTCATGCGTCAACGTTTCGCGGGTGATGTACTCGTGACCTTGACACTGTGGCAAGCGCAGGCGCATCCGACACGCAGTCTTGACTGACAGCTGTCATTTTGTATGAGATATACGTGGCCTTTTTAAAATTTCCTTGTTGCATGAAGGCATTTTGTATTTTATAGGTTGTATTTTATTCTTGCGACTAAATCTCGTACTTACATGGTCCAGTTCTCTAGTGGGCACGGCAAAAATTCTACTACTTCATTTCGTTGGCAGAAGTTATTAAATATTGTTGGCCCAAAACTTCCACGGCGTTATGGCTGCGCAGAATTCACCTTGGCTGCATGTTTTGGGGCACACAAATTCTACTGTATTGGCTCTTTAGCATAATCAGCCTATAACGTTCTCTCTGCTGGGACTCAAGCTTCCTCTCTTTAAGGGGGAGCGGGCAGTATTCCATCATGCGGACACAGTGCGAGTTGACAGATGTCGCAAGTCTACGAATTTTTGGTTTTAAGACATGCCGGTTTCCTCACGATGTTTTCTGTTGAGTCCACCATCTCAACATCGCCGCGCGCCAGCGGCAGTGAAAGAGGGGTGCGGGGACAGCGGCTCGCCAGCCGGCCGACGGCCGAGCGCGGGCCCCCGCGCCACACCAGTCAGCTGTTGCACACCTCTTCGCACGGCTGCGCTTACGCGTCTAATTTTATCTTAATATACCTACACATGTTATACAGTCCACTCAATATTTCATTTTGTTCCACCACGACCTATCGTCGCGATCATTTCCTTCACCGTTTTGAGAGCAGCTGGTGATAAAATAATTAACACAAAGCCTGTCAGGGTTCCAATCTACGACCTACCTCTTGTAAGTCACGGTTGTTACCACTGGCCCACCACTGGTCGTATTGCTCTGTGCGCTGTTGCGCTGTATTGCTCTTTAGTTTTGTTTTATGACTAGCTTTATACAGGTTACATTTTTGAACAGTGCGCAAACTGTAACCATGAATTCAGCATATCATTCCTTAAAATTGAAGTTATGTATGTCAAGCACATAATGTGTCATGATTTTTAAATGTTCATCAATCAATTAAGTCAAAGTCAATTTGTGCACTCGACCGAGTTTTGGGCAGTGAACTCTTTATTAAAGAACATCATAATTAATTAATGACCACGTAAAAGCTTATCGAGGTATAAAAGCTTACTCAACAATATCAGTAGCCTACCCACACTTTTTGTGGCTAACAAGTTGCCCACGTCGCGTCGTAATACTTTAACCTTTGCAAACTGAGTCAATTACTTTTTAATAGTATGCATAGAGAGGTCACGGTAATTTTCTTGTCAAAACAATTAGACAATACATAACATGCAGTGTCTACCTACATACATAACGTATGCTGAATGCTATATGTATTACCGAATACTATCGATTGACTAATGATTTTGATCTTTTGTTCTGAAATTTGTTTTATAAGCAGATTTCTATTTTAGAGAGAGTTGTAGGTCACAGATTTGAACCCAGATACGCGTCTTACTTTGTGTAAATGATTTTATCACCACTGCTCCCAAAACGGTGAAACAAAACATCGTCAGGAAACCAGCATGTCGTAGAACCAAAAAATCGATGACATGTGACATCTACCATTAAGTACTTGCTAAGTAAACAAAAGTGATAGAGAAGTATTAGAACAAAGTGGATTCCAAAATAGCCAAACAAAGTTCATAAAATGTATATGGGACCACCTCACACAAGCGCACAAGCGAATTGAGAACCTCCTCCATATTAAAGTCGATTAAAAACTGCTGAAAATTTCTACATGGTCAAAAGGTAGTTATGGACAGAACAGACTTCTTTTAAACAGAATATGTAACGCACCAGTCTCCTTACAACATCTACATGAAGAGATGGAGCGACTATTACCAGTCAAAAATAAACATATTACTTGCCCCACATACGTCACGTGACTTTATTACCGCACACCAAAAATGGAATCCCTTTTACGGCAACATATTTATTATCTTCATCATTTCGGGTTTCGTTAACGAACAGGTCATACGAATTTGGCCAGAAGAAACCGGAGTACCTACAAACAAGAAATATAAGGTCAATCGTAACAATAAAACTGAGGTATCTTTGACTGTAACTTTTTACTCCATTCGCAATCTCGTTATTACAATAGTGTGGTAAGAAAAGCCCTTACATTTATGTGAACGGGCCAAGAATACAGACATACAATAACTGACACGTTAGGTACACATACCTGTAGGTAATATCTCGCGACTTATCTTAAGACCTTCGTCGTAGGATCAGATGCTTCCCACGCCTTCGCTGCGTGTCAGATCCGTAACAAAAGAGTTCGCAATAAGACAATGCTGTGACCTTTTTTAAATTGGATTAAAAGTTTTCGAGACAGTTTCCTTTGGAATGGGAGTACATTAATTTTGTATGTATAATGACCGGATGTTGGGAATGGTCGACACTACAGTCGCTGACCAAGATTTTTTATTCAAATCTAATCTGATTTATCATTGTTTTAAATTACGATTATTTATTATGCTCGAGGTGAAACAAAACTGCAATACGATAAGTGATAAATGATTTTATTTCTGTAAGTAGTTTTGTACAAACACTTTCGCACGTCAATCATATACGAGTAAGTCGGCGTTTCCTATCTGACTACTCTGAGAAGAAAGGACAAAATTTAAAAACAACAAACTAAACTATGGGAAACATACGTAAAGCTGCGCAGATTTAAGCGTGACATAATGTTTCGATCGTAGCGTGTTTACTATTACTATGTTAAGTTTAAAAAAGCAGGAAATAAAAGTATAATTAAAAAATTAAAAGACACCCTAACCAAAACTCTAAAAAGTAAAAAAAATATATATTTATTGGCCTTTGAAGTTGTAGGTACTATTTTGATCAAAGCATTGTCACGTCGGGGGACGGCTAAGTAACGAAAATGTTATCCTTTCTACAATAGCATAGTTACATTCATTATTGCTGGGCATCGTCTGTTTGGCGTTTTCATTGCCCCCAACGTAGCAGTAAGCTTATAACATAGCGGTCAAACTAATAACACCCCTCTTTTTTGCGTCGGGGCTTAAAAACAAACCCAGAGGTCACAGTCACTTTTAAAGTCCAGACATAATCTTGGTCAGATCATGTGTGCCTTTGACTACACACAGCAATATTTAGAGTCATTGTCTAAGAGAGAAATTAGTGCTTACAAAAAGCATTTCGACTTTTTTACTGACTCTGATAATTATGTAGCACACGCCAAGCAGTCTATTTTTTGGTCGTTATAATAATTAGTCTGGATAATGTAGATGACTTTTGTGAATCACCACAGGGGCAATACTCGTAATTTTAAGAACGTTCACAGTCTGATGTCAGTCTCAAACTGACAAAAATACTTCGAGTTTCCATTCATTTGTGACAAGTTTTTGATATTTGATTGTCGCTGAGATGAGACTGCTACTTGATTTTGAACGATTTTAATTATGAGAATTGGCCTTCAGATCAGCTCATTTTGTAGTATCTATACTGGGAAGACATACATTATAACATAACAACGCCTGTAATCTCCGAAGGGTTAGGCAGCGGTGTGCCTAATACACCCACTTCGCTAGTTTTGTTTAAGTATCATGTAAATGGGGGCGAGCATATTGCCATCAATCTGGCTGCTACAGGGTAATTCCTGATGGAAATCCCAATAACACTTTGCTCGACCTAGAAAAAGAACCCAAGACCTCATACTCTACAGTAGCGCTTGTTGCTATTAGACCAATAAGGCAGTTATATTATGAAGAAGAAAATCAGAACACATTGTTCAGTCGCCGCAGCTAGATTTGTTGCATGAAATGAGATCGAACTTTTGCCTCTAAGCGAACCGAGATGTTATTGCAAATAAACAGGTTGTTTGCTCAGAGGAAGCAATAAATAATGTTAGCGATTATCGGCCGAGGCCTAACCGCCTAACGAGCCTAGCAGCCTACCGACCTGTCCCAATCTCCCACTCGACTTTATATTGTCACTATGAGAACTCGATTTGGCTATTCAATCGAGTTGTGAGTATCGAGATGTTGGCATTCATTCGGTCCCTCATTACTCAGGATCGTGGTCACTGGACCACTTTAGGCAAACAATCTGCCTCCATCGACTCCGGTCTATAGTTGCCATCACCACCTGCTGAAATATGCTGAAGAACGTAGCTTCTTTTACTTGGTCAGACCATCGTGTTGGTGACCGGACCCGTGCTCTCTTTCCTTCGGTATGGTCAACAATGACCAGGTTTCCAAGGCTGCTATCTTCCTTTCGCATTATGTGGCCGAAGTTGGTCAAAATACGCTGTAGGCAAAATGTAGACAATCGGGTCTTGATATCGAGCTGAGATTTGCACAGGCATATTTGTGCGTTTGGCTGTCCACGGTATTCGGAGCATTCGCCTCCAGCACCACATTTCATCACCAATGCGTCTGCGTTAATTATGGAGAGATTATCTCCTGACGAGGAGATATTTTTGACATCAACATAAATGCAATTTTTAAAGCAGACAGTTACTATTGTACCTCTAAGTTATATGTATTGCCTTTGTAACATCTAACATAGGTTTCATAAATAATAATCAGTCATTAGCATTGTAGGTTTACCATGTTCGACACAAATACAACATTTTATAACTCATCAGCATCACTGTTGATGATTCTGTTGTGCAACAAGTATACTTCATTTAGGCTTAGTATTGGTATCTTTTTCCTTCTAATGCAACAAGAAAGAGACGGAAATAAATAAGAGAAGTCAAAATTTTTTGAACAAAGATATTCTTCGCCGCAAATATGACGAACTAAATTCAACATGCCAAATTCTAGGCAATCGAGACAAAATTAAGTTTGACAGTTCTAAAGTGTCACTTGTTTTTACACGCTTTATATTAGCTTCACTTGTATGTTTGTTTGTTTGTATGTTTGTATGTAACCGACTCCTTTGAGCGCGATTTTGACCCACTTTAAACGGTCAGATTTCATTGAAACTTTGTAAACTTGTCGAGGACCGATGACAATTCCATAATTTCAAAAAAATTGAGAAAAAAAAAACACGTTTTTGTAGTTAGCAGAACTAAAAAAATAGAAAATAAATACTAGTTTAAAAAACTAAAAAACACGCTTTAAAAACCAAACTAAAAAAGGAGAAAATAATTTAATTCAATTAAAAAGCGTGGGGTGCTTGACATTAATTGATTATAAAAATACCTCAAAAAGCACCCCACGCTTTTCAATTGAATTAAATTATTTTCTCCTTTTTTAGGTTGGTTTTTAAAGCGTGTTTTTTAGTTTTTTAAACTAGTATTTATTTTCTTTCGCGGTCTGTCAATAAGAGATAGCAATAGGTACTCATAATTTAGTTTAGGTGATGAACAAAAGAATCGGCACCATTATTAACATCATTAAGCCGAATGACGACACTGCTTGACATAAGCCTCCTCCAATCATCGCCATAAAAATGGTGAAGTTTTCACCATTACATAAACAACCTATAATGTTCCCACTGCTGGGACACGGCCTCCTCTCGATGAGAAGGAGCGGGCCGTAATCCACCACGTTAGCCCAGTGCGAGTTGGTAGTTGTCACATGTCTTAGATTTTTTCGGTTCTAGGATATGCCGGTTTCTTTAAGATGTTTTCCTTCACCATTTTGAGAGCAGTGGCGAAGAAATAATTTACACAAAGTAAGTCGCGGCCGTTACCACTAGGCCAGCGCTGCTGGCCGTTTTCGCCATTATTAAAAGAAAATAAACAGAGATTTATAGATTTTCTTTTCTAGAATTAATAGTAGTGGTATTCTACGAAATCTAGGCGGGGAAGATAAAGGAAGCTATTATAGGTTCTCTACAGTGGCACATCGTATGTTTCGAAACGGAGTCATTGGAGGCTTTTCCCACGGGTTTGCGCAATAGCAAGCACGACGCGACATACTCAACTAACTACCGTACATGTCATCTTTGTAACGAGTACATGTTCAGCTGTGATCCCATAGCCGTTCTTTGTAAAGCATCTTTGTGAAAAAATCCTGTGATTTATGATGAGGTAGTGTGTAGTTTGAAGTCTGAATTATATTTTAGTAGCGGTTTTATAATCTGGGAAAACATGTGTTTTCATTGGTTTGCATCATATAGGTACCTGTAGATAGTTGAACATTTTTACTGCAGTTATATGAAAATTTCCAGTATAACAACAAATAATTATAAAAAAAAAACGTTTTATTATTAGTGCTTTATATTTTATGGTAGTACAGAACCCTTCGTGGGTCCGACTAATGCATCCGATTTTTTCTGAGAACTTTGAAAAGTTTTACTGAATTATTCAACTCAATAAACTGTTCTAGTCTAAAACTATTATGGCACATAAATTCTATAGGTAAATTATAGGCACACATAACAAAGCTCTTGCATGGCCTGAACTTTGCCCTATATCATTGGAAACTAGACCATATCTTTAGTATCATGTATCTATCTAACGGCCATTGTAATTGGTACTTAGTTATATATACATAAATCTACATAAAGTAATGTATGTTGTATGTTATGCATATAAGGAAAGTGAATATTCGAGCCAGAAAAGCAGTTTCGCTAGAAAGTTGTACGTAGATTTTCTTTATGATAGAGTATTGTAATATTTATGTTTGTAATTGTATGTTTGTAATGTTTACTTTCTTTTTAACACGCTTTTATTAGCTCGGGTTGTATGTATGTATGTAACGGAATCTTTGAGCGCGATTTTGACCCACTTTAAACGGTCAGATTTCATTGAAACTTTGTAAACTTGTCGAGAACCGATGACAATTTAATCATTTAAAAAAAAAATTGAGAAAAAAAAACACGTTTTGTAGTTAGCAGAACTAAAAAATTTAACGTAAATAATAGTCTAAAAAACACGCTTTAAAAACCAAACTAAAAAAGGAGAAAATAATTTAATTCAATTAAAAAGCGTGGGGTGCTTTTTGAGGTATTTTTTTTATAATCAATTAATGTCAAGCACCCCACGCTTTTTAATTGAATTAAATTATTTTCTCCTTTTTTAGTTTGGTTTTTAAAGCGTGTTTTTTAGTTTTTTAAACTATTATTTTTGCATTAGCATAATCAGCATATAATGATCCTGCTGAGAGCCCAGTGGCCCAGTGTAATGAGCCGGGACTTACGTGTTTGTAGGTTGTAGGTTTGAACCCAGACAGGCGGTTTCATTTGTGTAAATTATTTCATCACCACTGCTCTCAAAACGGTGAAAGGAAAACATCGTGAGGAAACCGGCATGTCCTGGAACCAAAAATTCAAAGACATGTGACATTTACCAACCCGCAATGCACCCGCGTGGTTTTTTTTTTGGGTGGGAAATCATCAAATAACTTCTCCCGCTCTGGCCGGAGCGGGAGGGTGTGTCAGACTTTTACTGACTAAAACCCACCCGTGTTCCCTCAGTTGCCTGTGTGCCAGGGGCCGCGGTATCTCTTTCGAACAACCCGCAGCCCTGGCCGATGCACCCGCGTGGTGGATTACGGCTTATTCCTACTCATAGAGAGGAGGCCAGTGTCCCAGCAGTGCCAACATTATTTAAGCACCTGCTTACAGCTAATTGTCACGAAGGGGTTAAACCATAACAATTGACACGAATTTTCTTATGTTGGATGAAGTGCGAAATAATATTGTAGGACTGGACAAAGCAGTTTTAAAAGGTGACATGTATTAATAAGGAAATAACCTAACTTATTATTCCACAAATGTACGCAACTAAACCCTTCTTTACAGTCGGGTAAAATGTCTGTATGTTAACATTATGTGTATTGTAGTTACCACAGAGGTATGTACTTGTAGCAAATGTTACTTATAACTATGAAGCATTTATCTAATTAAGAAATTATTTTGGAGGACAGAACTTAATAACACTTCCTTTGTAAAAGTTCAAGGTGTACCCTTCTTTTGTTTTTGTTTAATACATAGTTATTAGATAAAATTAAACATTTAACTTTGTACCTAAATGCATTCACAGTTAAATGAAAACGGTACTGACCCTTGAACTGGCAGCTTACAAACTATTGAAACTACCCGGCTTTGTTTGTAATGTTAATACACTGTCTTAGTGTCTAATTTAGTAGACTTGCGATTTTGAAGTAGCTTGTGTTAGATTTTTTTTTTTTAAACAAAAACGTTGCCCCACACACTAGGCATTGCTCCTGTATTGTGGGGCGTTTACAAACATTTAAAACTCACATACACTAACAGCCAGACCCTGATCAACTACTTGCAGGTCATACAAATATTTGTGCCGTGCGGGAATCGAACCCGCGACACGCAGCGCAGCGGTCAATCGCTTAACCACTGCGCCAACCGTGCCGTGAGAACCTTGCAGAGAACCATGTTACCCGAATCGCTATATTTACATTTTACAACACACAGTAAATGCCACGTTATCCCAAAGTTAGGAACTCATCTCTCTCGAGACGTTGTGGATTCAAATCCGGGCAACTACCAATGTCACTTTATAAATTCATACGGACTAGTTTATATCCTTACATAGTATAAAACGAAGTCGCTTTTCGTGTTTGTACGCTTAGATCTTTGAAACTACACAACGGATTTTAATACGGTTTTCATCAATAGACAGAGTGATTCAAGAAGAAGGTTTATACAGGAAAAGTTTTTATTCAGTGCGCAAACTGTAACCATGAATTCAGCATATCATTCTAGACCCCCCAGCGCAGAAATTTTTCGTTGGTTATACATTAAAAAATCAGCTGTTCCATACATTTTGACCGCGTAGGTATTGCACTTTTCTATGAAACAGCTGATTT
Organism: Antitype chi; assembly: GCA_947359405.1. NCBI lineage: Eukaryota > Metazoa > Arthropoda > Insecta > Lepidoptera > Noctuidae > Antitype > Antitype chi. The sequence goes on along the minus strand of OX375811.1, from coordinate 12,279,427 downwards.
TGTTTTGTATAACCGACGATTTTTTTTTGCGCTGGTGGATCTTGAATGTTATGCTGAATTCAGTTTGCGCACTGAATAAAAACTTTTCCTGTATGTATAATACACCGACCTTACCTGGGCGGAGCCACTGGCAATAGCTAGACTTGAATACTACTGACATCGGTGAAATTAAACATCGTGAGGAAACCCAGACTTATAGTTACTTAAGCCTGAAATCACCAACCCGTCTTGAGCAACCGTGGTGATTAGTACGTTCTTGTATTATAACAAGAATAAAGGTCATAGGCAGTTCTGATTCGAGCATTAGAAAATGTGAAAAGGATGTTCTTTAAATATACACTTTAATGCTGAAGACGGTTAGAAGTTACCAAAACTATTTGAATGAGCATTTCGTAGCTAGTAGAACCGTATTCAAACTACTAATATTATAAATGTGAAAGTTTGTATGTTTAGATTTTTGTTACTCAATCACGCAAAAACGGCTGAATGGATTTGCATGAAATTTGGCACATAGATAGATTATAACCTGGATTAACAAAGGATATTTTTGTCTCGGTTGTAATTTGCAAACCCCACGCGGGCGAAGCCGCTCGCAAAAGTCAGCATTCAAATATTTATTTGCTTTCCATATTTAAAAGATCTTACAATTGCTTAGAGAGTCAGAGCTAAGGTACAATTGCTAATGTAATCATTTTTATAGTAATTGATTAATTTGGCAAAATCTTCAACAACTAGTGTAGCACTATTGGCTGAACAATTTGTTTTTGCTGCGTTCCGGTTAATTCGGTTTAATACTTTAATAGTTCTTTACAAAGAATGACTTTTCTAAAGCTATCAGAAATTCTGAAAGTGTGCCTTATACACAAGGCTCTATTACACAATAGGTACAATCACCACAAAAGAATGCACGTAGAATAAAGACTGTATCATAGCTTAAAATGTTGTCCTTGAACTGCCAAAACGTTCCATAAAATCGATCAATCTCTCACGAAAATAATCGTTAACTATATCGAATAAAATGTTATAGTTGCTTAGCCTTGTGGTCTAGGAGTGAATGACTCGTTCATAATAACGACCCATGATCTCCTACAATCAACATAATGATAATAGTTTTTGTAAATGATTTCGTAACAATGAACCACATTATCTAACAATGTAGGAATTAAGGTCCGTGATCGCACTGCTAAAGTTTTTTGCTCCCAGCAAAAAGTTAAGGTTTTGTTGCAAACATCTTTTTGCAGTCATCTGTTTGAGATCAGTGATGTGAAGAAATAAGAAACAAAAGAATCTTACAGTTGATTTAAGAGGACATTTAGTAAAAAGTTCTTGTTATAAAGTTCCGTGCTTTTTTGTGGACAAAAGCAAAGCAGAAGGTCATTAAGGCTTACCATCCCGTGATTTTGTAAAGAACAACTTAGGAAAATTTTGCATTCTAACAAACAGTTGATTTATTGCGACCTTTGCTGCACTGCTAACTTTTAACCTCATGCATAACTTGTAAATAGCTTGTTAAAGTGAGAACCTATTGTATATCAGAGATCAAAGTAAAGGAATATGTTTATTCGCACTCAAAGCCATTGTAGATACCTACTACATTGTAGTGTTGGCGAATATTCAATCAGTTTGCTACTCTATTACTCTATTATTATATGCATATCATTTATCTAGGATCATAGATATTTGTCATTGTAATATAGACATAATATATTTATTAATACGTGAAGCAAAAACTTAGTAACCCATTGCATAGGCCTCCTCTATGTGAGAGGGAGCAGGCCGTAATCCACCAGGCGGGCCATGGTCCGGTTGCACTGCGGCGGGTTGTACTTGGCGGGTACCCCATTATACGAAAATTACGCGAATAATTTATAATTATATGGAGTGCATAAAGCTAATAGTTTTAGATGTGAGAGTTTATTTTTATTTGCTATTGATTTATTTAACCATTTATCTACAGAGATATAAACAGAAAAAAAGAAAGGAACAGAAAAATACGTACAAAGGAGATGCTTATTTCTAAAGAAATCTCTCCATCTTCATCTATGATAACGTTTAATATCCCCTTTACGGTTTTTCGAAATTTGAAATTGTATAATATTAATTGATGCTATTTTTTGTTCCCAGGTACATAGCAAAGGTCTAAAATTCGGCATCTACGAGGACTACGGTAACTTCACGTGCGCGGGATACCCTGGAGTCGTCGGCCATCTTGCTGGAGGTAAATATTCTCTTTATTTTATATTTCTTGAACTTCCTTATTCACCAGTTTCATTCAATGATGAGATGAGAACTAAAATAATAATACTAATATTATGAATTTGAAAGTATGTGTTTCGATGCCTGTTTATTTATTTGTTTGTTACCCAATCAAAACGGCGAACGGACTTGGATGAAATTTGGCACACAGATTGTCCTGTACCTAGATACTGTACTGGTAGTGGACCTGGATTATTAACACAGGATACTTTAATCCCGGTATCGGTAGTACGTTCCCGTGGAATTGTTCCCGACATCTAAAAACGATTAAATGATTTTATTTCTGTAATTTTGTTTTGGAAGACACTTTTACACGTCAAAAATAAATCATGTTTTTAAACTAGATGAGGTCGATTTTTCCTATCTGCATAAGCTGCTGTATGTTTCTTCCATTGCCCACCTTTCTCAATCAGACGTTTACATGGTTTAATGACCTCTGGAAACTAGTAAGAAATCACGGAATTTAAGTGCTAGGTTTATTTTAATAATCAGACGATGGATTTTACTGATTGTACTGAAAGATTTATTACCGAGAGCATAATATTCTTAATGATGATTAAATAGAGTAAAATGTTCGCAACAATCGCCAAAGCGGTCTTAAATGTAATAAAACTATGTATTAGTAGATGAACAATTTCACAGTTCGACCATTACCGACTTAATTCCTTCGTAAATGCCAGGAGATTGCTTCGAAGAGACATTGCACTCATCACATTAGTTGAGACACAAATCAATTTACTCATAAATGTCATTCGAATTCAGTAGATATCTACTAAAGTTTTTACGAGTCGAAACTCTCAAGTCTAGAAATATAACATGTACATGAAAAACCGCATTTGTAATCAGACTACTTAAAAATACATATACGATAACTTACGACACAACAATAGGACCTATGTCTCAACTTAGCCTAGATATCGAAATTAGCTATTCGATGTACCAACGCGAATGACCTAATACAACTTTTAATATCGATATAAATTCATAGGAGGTTAGGAAAAGTATTTGAACGTAGAATACGTTTTGAGCATCGAAAAACGTCGTATCTATAATAACGATTGCGTAACGTTGCGTGTATTGCAATCTTAGAAATATAAATAACACATTGCAATCGTTCTTGTGACTAGGAAGTTGTGTTGTTGAGCAGATATTTGGTCCCTGACCCTGTGTCCTAGCTCTTTGATAGGATCGCGATATGAGCGGGATTGTGTAGAAATGTCCTAATGTCAATGTGGCGAAAATTGGTTATAACCGTGGCATAATCAGCCTATAATATTCCCACTGCTGGGACACAGGCCTCCTATCTGTCAGAGGGAATGGCCCGTAATCCACCACGCGGAGCTAGTGCGGTCTGGTAGAAGTCACATGTCTTCGAATTTTTGGGTCTGATACATGCCGGTTTCCAGACGATGTTTTCGTTCACACTTTGAGAGCAGTGGTGATGAAATAATTTAAACAAAGCAAATTGCCTGCCCTAGCTGGTTCTCCATAAGTACGGAATTGTGGGCAAAAGTGGAAATGGCGAAAATGTGTCTTGTCCGCGGGAAATGCAAGATACTTCTCTACTTAATTCAAACTTACATCATTCACAGTTCACCTAACTACAACCGTCAAACTAAAGAGTTGTATGATTGAAATGCGCACACGCATATGTAAGACGCATGAACAAATCCAAAATGACGCGTAAGCTACGTTATTTTACTGTCAGTTCTGTTTCTAACTTCGTAACTGGCTATCCATAATTGGAATTATGAAGGCATGCAATAACCTGCGTGAGAGCATGTTTGTAACATTGTGTTGTAACGCCATCTGTCGGTGGATTTGATAAATGTTCTTGGTAATTTTTCTTAGGATTTTTGCTACATTGTAAGAACAATGAATCGTATATCATTCATTCATCATTGAAGATAAAAATCAATATGTTACACTGCTTTAAGAGTTTTATTTTACGTAAAAAATTGTTCTGTTTTCACAGGACGGTGTTCGGACATCCAAAATCGAAATCTATTCTGTGTTTGAAACTGTATTTAATAAGTGCGTTAGGTGAAACGAGGGACATACTTTAAGGGACTGTAGTACTCATGAAAATGAAAAACTTTTACTAAGGGACCAACACCGAAATCACGAAAATGAAACCAGCCGCTCTATACATTTATGTTCGCTTAACTGGACAATATTTAGGAAACAGCTGATTTTTTCTTCATATTTTGGTGTCCACTCCATATTTCATGAGTACCTACCACACCTCCGTTTTTTTCGAATATTCAAATGACTTCTCCCGCTCTGGGCGGAGTGGGAGCGGGCGTGTCAGACTTTTACGCACTAAAATCCACCCGTGTTCCTTCAGTTGCCTGTCCCAGGGTCACGGTAACTCTTTCGAATAAATCCGCGACCCTGGCAAAGTACCGGACCCCCTTAAAGTATGACCCTCGTTTAACCTAACATACTGTTTTGTGTAATACAATAGAGACACTCCTAAATATTACAGGATTTAACATATAATTATAAATTGACAATTTATCCTTGAAACCTAGTAATAGTTGCAAGACAACAGTTGCTTAAATACTGCCGGTTGCAACTATAAATTCACTTGCAAATTCTGTAGGGTATTGCTAAATGTAGCAGATCCGGTTCTAAATCCACATAACTATAATGACAACAAAAATATTACAATATTGGTTTTATTCTCGAGACCAGAGGTGGTCCAGTGGTATCGGCCCCGCCTTCGAGTTGTATGTCGCGGGTTCGAACTCAGCCAGTCTCTGTCTATCTTAGAAAATATCTTGTATGTTCGTAAAAACCAAGGTCTTTAAAAAAAAAGATGCGATTTCCTTTCTAAATACATGTAGTAATTATGAAATTGTGATTCCAAAATTTGGATTACAAGATTAATACCTACTACCTAGAACCAAAAAATCGAAGATATGTGACATTCACAAACCCGCACTGGGCCCACGTGGTGGATTATGGCCTACTCCCTCTCGAAGAGAGGAGGCCTGTATCCCAGCAGTGGCAACATTATAGGCTGATTGTATATTGGTTTTATTAAGTGAAAGTTCCACAACGACGTATTTTTATCGAACGCATAACTTCTGGTAATTATCACTATATGACGGAAGCGAAAATACAACAAAAAAATCGGTCCTTTTAACTATAAGCCTTTCACTGATTTTATTGTTCCGGTTTTGCATGTTCTTAAGAGCATAATATGAAATTAAAGAGGAGCCGAACATTTTATCGGCTCTAAAGAGAAGTAATTAAATAAACAGCGGAAAGAAACAAGAAGATTTTTTCCTGTAAAATTGGCATTTTTAGGAGAACAAGGATAATTGATTAACACAATATCAGTAGGAATCGCTTCCATTTTGACAGTTCAACAACATTCTTTGCATTATTTACGTTGTTCATCATCTGCCTAGCCTTTTCACAACTATGTTAGGGTCAGCTTCCAGTCTAACCGGATGCAGCTGAACACCAGTATTTTACATGTAGCGACTGCAGATAAGCAGTCGCTCCTCCACAACCCAGTTACTGGGTAACACGGTACCTCTTGGTAAGACTGGTTGTCAGACTTTCGGGCTTCTGACAAGCCATAACGACTGTCAAAGATCCACAAATGACAACCGGGACCAACGGACCGGTTAAGGCCGGCGCGGAACTCATCGGTTCCAATACAATAGAAAATTAATTGTGTCTCATTAGCCGGGATTGACAGATATAGAGCTCTGCGCTACTGGTGGGTATGAGGTCCTGAGTTCGATACCCAGGTCGGACAAAGTGTCATTGGGTTTTCTATCTGGAATTTCTCAGTAGCAGTCCGGAGTCTGGATTTATGCACGATTGATGGCAATGGGCTCACCCCCTATCCATGGGACTTGCGTCATAACTGGCGAAATGTGAATAAGAAGAATAAGAATATTTATTTGTAAACATAGGTAGTTACACGGAGAACGGAACATTAGTTAAGATTCTCTATGTTTTGCTGCGAAGCGTAAAAACATTATCTAATTTGAATTTATAGACTTTTAAACATTGACATGTCAAACAATATTGATTAAGTTATACACAACTGGTACCTAGTCAAAATCATATACCAATTAAGTAAAAAAACAATTATACAGAGGTCAATATAAAAATATCACTAAAATTGGGTTTCAAGTAACAAAGACATGTTAATAATTAAAAATTATAGTGATATTTTATCCTTCAAAAACTCAGTTATATTATAATCCGTTTTTTTTTTGTGGTTGTACTTTAGGTACATTTCTGCCCAATCTTTCGGAAAACCAAGTCGGTATGGTATGTTCATCTTAATAACCTGGCCTTTTTCATCTCTAATGAACCAAAATGGTCTACTCCAGATGCGGCAACCTTTTCGGCGTGGGGCGTGGACTACGTAAAACTGGATGGATGCTACGCCCTGCCTGCAGACATGGACTACGGATACCCTGAGTTCGGAAGACAGCTCAATCTCACCGGCAGACAGATGGTCTACTCCTGCAGTTGGCCCGTCTATCAAATATATGCTGGTATCCAGGTGAGGATCTATTTGGCTCATACAATTTATGGCTTTGGGATAGGGCTGAATTAAATTCACTGATAAGAAACGATGCTGTGACAGTAAAATATCATTACCTAATTTATTTTCATGTTTTTGTAAGCAAAATACGAAAACTAAACTTCACATCGAGGATTCACGGGCTATTTGAATTAATCGACATCCTGGCCGATATTGACTTTTATACATATTCGGAATTGCCAGATTTTTCTGCGCCGTTTGCGTCCGGGTTTTTTGGCGATCTAAGCAGTTTTTACGTGCTTTTTTATGTCGCTAATACAAATAGTCCGTGAACAATCTCATCATTCAGTTACTTGCCCTTATCCCAATTTATTTGGGGTCGGCGCAACATGTCTTCAAACACATATTTTGCTTAATTTGACGACGGCTATGGAATTTATGTCTCAACTTACCACATTATAATGTCAACGTCTCCCCATAAGCAAGGCCATCTTTTGTCTGTTAGTCCCGCGTACTATCCACTACACAAATAAACATGCACGCCGCTAATGCAAACAGAGAATTGTTCGGCGCGAGCGCAAAATTGCCTGTTTTGAATTAGAAGGCGTCTGCTGTGGCAACTGACTCAAGGCAAATAGTTGATACAACGTTAATAATATGTGTGAAGGATGTTACAATGCGATCATTCTATCCATTCATGCGATTCGTTTAGCAGTAGCGAAGCGAAATTATGCAAACGAACTGAACATTCTTCAACTACCTACATTGTAAAGATTATACAAGCTCAGGGGCGTACCAATAGAAAATGGCGCCTAGGGCACGCATCACATTTGCGCCCCATCGTGAATTATTTTCTCGGTCTATACTGAGCCAACCTTTTTTGACCAATTATAGCCTTCAATAACGAAAGTATTAATTTCAACTTGCTAAAAATCGCTTGCAATGCTGCTTTAAGAGAATTTGAATAGCAATAGGCGGCTTCAGAAATACGCTTTCATCCCCGTATTGATACAAGTCTACTAATATATTCAAGTAGCTCTTCAGATTTCTTAGATATAAGGTAACAGTATGAAATGGTTTATCGATGTTTTTTTTATTATTTAATAATTGGCGACTTTGCGCCCCCCTTCGATAGGCACTCAATGCTCTTGTCTTGCCTGCCCCACCCTATTTATGCCACTGTACAAGCTACATAGTTTATGTGCCCCTATTGACTGTAGAAGTGTACCTAGTAGGAGTTTTCTTTTAGGAATATTTTATAAATTCGTTAATAGTTTCGTTCAGCAATGGTTTATAAATTACTAGCTTTGGCCCGCGGCTTCGCTCGCTTTAATTTTGAATTTGACTATCAATTCGGGTTGTACTTTTTTTTTTTTTTTTTTGTGTGGGAAATCATCAAATAACTTCTCCCGCTCTGGGTGGAGCGGGAGGGCGTGTCAGACTTTTACTGACTAAAACCCACCCGTGTTCCCTCAGTTGCCTGTGTGCCAGGGGCCGCGGTATCTCTTTCGAAAAACCCGCACCCCTAGCAGTTGTACTCTGTAATAATACAGGGTGAAATTGAAAACATGCGACAAACCGAAATGGGAGATTGTACTCATCATTATGAACAACTTTTACTGAGGGACCAAAGATGCAATCGCAAAAAAAAAACAGCTGTTCCCTACATTTTGACGAGTTATGCGAACATAAATGTAGGGAACAGATGTTTTTTTTTTCGGGATTGCATCATTGGTCCCTTAGTAAAAGTTGTTCATAATGATGAGTACAATCTCCCATTTCGGTTTGTCGCATGTTTTCAATTTCACCCTGTATAATTCAATCATGATTCGAAAGACACGTGGCGCCATCTATTATCATAAGAACGTTATTGTCCTTTTCCTCGGAAACAGTTCTTTTTTTTTTCGGGGTGAAAGGTACCCTATATCCGTTTCTGTACATCTAACGGCGTAAGGGACGATGGAACTCCGTTTCATTCTTTGTAGTTGCTTAATAATAATCACTCAAATAAATGTTTCCAGCCAAACTTCTCGTCGATCATCGACAATTGCAATCTGTGGCGTAACTTCGACGACATACAAGACTCGTGGGCGTCCGTCGAGTCTATCATAGACTACTACGGAAACCATCAGGACGTCATCGTGCCTAACGCCGGACCTGGACATTGGAATGACCCTGACATGGTAAGTAAACTTTATCAAATACTTACTATTTAGCATATCAGCTTTGCCTTCAAACAATTTGTACTGGATATGGAATAGATGACATCATTACATGCCATCAAGGAACAGGGGCATTTGTCTTACAATAAATTGCTGTAGATATTACTATTCCGGGCTCTGGGCTTTCCTTCTCTAATATTCCAATTAAACTTACATTCTTCTACAAAATATATGCCCATGCATAGGTATAATTTTTTCAAATATTTTTCATCAAGATGAAAAATGTAGCTAAGTAGCTACGTACTTTATTTTTTTTTAATCTAAGTTGCCTGTTTTACCATTTTCAGTTGATTATCGGCAACTTCGGCCTATCATACGAGCAGAGTAAGACGCAGTTCGCGATCTGGGCGATCCTGGCAGCACCGCTACTCATGAGCGTGGACCTGAGGACCATACGGCCAGAGTACAAGGCGATCCTGCAGAACAGGAAGATTATCGAAGTCGACCAAGACCCACTGGGAATTCAGGGCAGGAGGATATACAAGGTAGAAGAGGCCAGATTGAAATATACGTTTTTGAATGTTTTTTTTTTTTGACCTGGGGCCATCAGGATACTTGACAAACATGAATAATGCAAGTCATGCTAATAGTCTTTATCTTTTTGCATAACAAGTTCAAAAGCTGGCTCAGTAACAAAAACAATTTGATGTACAGGCTTAATTAACCAACTAGTCGAAGATGAACATAGTTTAATCATGGATAGCTGTGATAACAGGAAGATGGTTGCAGCAACTCAGCTTCACTGACCAACCCATCAGTTACACAATTTCCGCTAAGTGTAACCATCGTAATAACCCAATCTCCTTCTGAATTCACAGCATCGAGGCATCGAGATCTGGTCACGGCCAATCCTGCCAATCCAGGGCCAGTACTACTCGTATGCGGTGGCGTTCGTCAACCGCCGAACGGACGGCACTCCTTCGGACGTCGCCGTCACGTTGAGAGAGCTCGGCCTCAACAACCCTTCTGGATACATGGTTGAGGTAAGTTCTGAAGATTCCAACGATAGATTTAAAGACTGACGTGTCTTTAAAGCTAGTGAAACTGATTTTACTTAACAGAACTGACTGGTAAATGATGTTAAAGGTATTGAGTTCCTTGGATTCGGGTAAATGAAAGAGAACATTACGTGTAAAATCAAAATATAATGTTTTTTTTTAATAATACGGAGTATTAGTGGGTTGAAAATTCGAAATTAGATCAATCAAATACTATAGTTATATGGGCAGTTTTGTTCCTTTACCAATAAAATTGCCAAATATAAACTTAAGACACGAATTGGTCAAATGTTTGGCTTCCACCACAATTAAAAACAAGAGTGAATCTATAAACGTTGAAATACCCACTCTTACTTTCTTATTACTCTATTAACACCATAAAATCTCTTCAAACAGGATTTGTACGAAGACGTCGACTATGGCGTGCTATCGCCACAGACCAAGATCAAAGTGAAAGTGAACCCCTCAGGTAGAAAGTGTCTCACTTGTTCGCTTTGCAAGGGCTCGGTATCACGCTGTCGCTTCACGCTGCGTTTGGTAGAGTATGCATGAGGTCCAATCGAATCCGATAGAATTATTGTTGAATCTTCTGTTACAGTCACAATTTAAACACTGACCACTGTGACGATATAAATAATTTCCTCGACATCTAGTTAATTTTATTCGATCTTGATAAAATTCAACTTTTATCGGTTTAAGCTAGACCATTAATGGCAGCAATATTTAACAGTTTACATGCGTTTGTTATAAACTTCGTTCTTAATGCACAGTTTTGCTAAAAGACGCCAGATTAAAAAAAAAAATTACTTACAGTACTCAAGGTTACAAAGGTTCAGATTAAAGTTTTCAATGAAAATAAAGATGTGCCAGTAGTCCTTCATGATTCGGTCGGACGATACGAAAAGAAAAAATAGTGAAAACTGGGACAGAAATGTTTGACGTTTTCTGGATTTGTACAGCAGTCACTTTAGTTCTTAGCACCATATTAGTCATAGTCATCTTACACATAGCGAGGAGACGAGCACCATAATGTAAGTATATCATAATCAAGTCATTTTTGATTTAGAAGCTGTAACGGTAACACTACATTTTTTGGAAAGTATCATTTACATATCACCACAGCGTATTGCAGCCAACTGCTGGAAATGGATCTCCAAAGCTACGCCACAGTACCCTGTCCACCGTTTTCATTTAAACACATGTCTTTCTGATTAATATTTTGCTGATGCCTGAGATTCCTCGCTCAGTCGTTAATAAACCAATAAACCATTCGGCAATAAACCATTGTTAATGATCTTGATTAGTTTAATTTTAAGACATTATTCAATTGCGAGTGCTTCCACTAATTTTGATTTTGTTTCCGCATGTTCATTTAATCTTTCATCATTACTTGATTGGCGATCATTATCATTAATAGTTACAACTAATTGCTTTTCCATTGAGTTCTTTTTAACATTGTTTTTTCTATGTTTTACATTGTCATATTGTAGTTAAAGATAATTTGTTACTCTTTATTAGTATTATGTAGTCGACTGAATTTGCACTATTTGGGTACCTTACTAATAATTTACTTTTTAATTTTTCAACGTTCTTCATGTGATTGGGAATCTACGTCATTATATTTTTTTATTTAATTGTTTGTAAACAGGGGTTCGTTTTCCACCATTAAAGAAATAATTAATGCCCTGTTTTTGTTACCTTCTTCTATGTTACTAAGTATTGCATTTTCACTTTTATATAAGTACAGACCATGTGTAAATTCTAAACTGTTGCTTAACTTTTTTTGCAAATTACTAAACTAGTATTTTTTATACAGGTGTCGTAATACTCCGCGCAGACGCAAAACCTTCATTTGCGTTTAACGCAATCCCGACGCGGACACCGTATGCACCGCTAAATGACGTCTTTAGACTCAGCAAGAAATAGCGCCATCTATTGACAGCGCACCCAAACTAACAGTCGACGATCTACAAGTACAATAAATAAATGATTTCGTCTATTCTTTGTAATTCTACGTCGTTTACTCGCTACGGATTTTGGATTTCGTGCCGAATGCTCGCTTTGATGAAATTAGTTAGGTATTTTAATAGATTGTATTCTAATTTTGTGTGGTTGTGTTTGTTTTGATTCTGACTGCTTCGTTACACGTTTTGTTGAATATTTAAGTGACTCGTTGGTCTCTTGACAGTTTGTGTGCATTGCCTTAAAACTGTAAGCTTATGCTAGTGCAATTAGAATCGTAGCGTGTAAACGATCTGTATCTGTATGTGTACATTAGATTTGGTGTGAAAGATAGTTACCAGCCGGTTTGTTTCTGTCTTGCCCTTAGGTTACATTTTATTTATATTTCGTTCTCACTAGTGTGATCATTGAGATGTTATTGTGTAACAAAAACACGTGGAGAATTGTTGATTTGCCATTACGTTGTACCTAGGATAAGGATGTACATTTTAGGTGCCTATAAATGTAAGTTTTTTCGTAGTGAACGTCAATAAATAATTATACTTTTTAAGTAATCGTTTTATTTTTTACAAATGTGCAGTCGTCATGGAGAAAACATCGAGTTCTCCCCAGAATAGCAACATGATAAACTACTGATAATACAAACAGTCATATATATGTGATCGGAAATAAGTCGCAAATTCGTTTACTATGACTGATAACTAAAATGCTTATTATCATCATTTTATTGCAAAATTCAACGGATTTTTTTTGCCATACCTATTGACAACAAAATCATATTCAAATCTGGTACGACGAATAATATTTCAATGACCTGAATAATCCAGTTCTTGTTTTATTCACGAATGAATATTGTTGAAAGCCACATCGTTGTTCAGTCTATCTTTCCAGGTGTATTTGTATCCTGCCACTGTGGAAGCAAGATTTTCTTCTTCAATTACGTTACTACCCCTGAAAATAACATATACGAGTAGATGAGCAAATAAAACCAAGTGAACACCTTTTCCACCTCTTAAATGGGCATAATCTTTTCTGAAATAGTATTTTGTAATAAGTATAATGTCTCATTTCTAACTTATCGAAACCGTAATTACAATCTTTTTTATTTAATAGATCAGATACCTACGTAAATTAATTTCTCAAGTTCGAATTCCAGAAATATAAACAAATTTAATATAATAAGTAAATTTCATCGGTAAAAAGAGTGACAAAGTAAGAACCTCGGTACGTGACTATCTCACAAACAAAGTGAAAATTCAGCGAATAATAATAAAACAGAACTACCTTTTTTGCCGAACGATTTCTGGCTCTTCATAAAATTCTGTGGTAGCGTATTCCTCTGGTTCTTCACTACTTATCTTGTCGCTCTCTGTAGGTTCATGTGCTGGATCTATGAAAATGAATTCCGTCCAATCTGGCGTTTCAATTTCTTCAGATTTTTTATTTGTGACAGAAACATCTGAAAAAGCTTCTATGTTTTTGTTTTCTGGGTTAACTTCAATAGGATTTGCTATGTGTGGGTATATAAGATCTTTTAACTTGATAGATTCCTTATTTTCAATATCGGCCGTTACCGTTTTAATTTCATTGGAATCATTTTGTAGTTTATCTTCTTTTTCGCTATTATCACTTTCTTTTTTATTGCTTTCTCCGGATTTGTCTTCAACAACTTCTATGTTTATTTTTTCACTAACCAGAACTGTTTGCACTTTAGGAGTAACAGCAATTTTGTTTTCATAGAACTGTTCTGTACTTACTATTGGCTGTTCAGTTTCATTTTCTATGATTTTATTCTTGTTATCGTGAAAATGGAGTTTTTTCATCAATGGTTTCTTCGTTCCATGTACCATTGGTTTTTGAGTTGCAATTTTGTGAATAGGTTCTGATGATATCACGTATTTCGTGTAACTCTTTGGAAACAATGATAGTTTACGTCTTTCTTCTGGTGATTTATGTTTTATCATTTCCGTACTTTCTAAATGCTGTGAATGCATCAAATTTAGCTTTGGTTTAGGACTTTTTGTAACCAAAGCTGCTTGGACTATTGATATAAGACCCAAACAAATTAGAATCTGAAAAAAAAACATGGAAAAATCAATTATAGAAAAATAGACAGATAAATTGAATACTATGTACACCATGATGATGATGGGACTCCCTTTTCCGCACGTAGACTCCCATTCGGTCCGTGGTGCGTGGTGCTATGTACACCATAAGAATCACAGGTATAAATGAAGAAAGTCTACAAGGGGTGGCACAAAGGGCTGTCCTATCGCTCCATCCTTTGGATGGATTAAGGGAGAAGCCGAGACAATATTGCAGGTAGTCTGTGGTACAACATTTACATACATTCATAAAACATGTTTTATATATTTATGTAAATGGGACACCATATACTACCTACTACTATTTATCATATAATATGTTATACGCACCATTCAAATAAAATATTCACGATCAATTTTTAACCAGTGCGCAAACTGTAACCATGAATTCAGTCAAAAATCAGCTGTTTCATAGAAAAGTGCAATACCTACGCAGTCAGAATATATAGAAAAGCTGTTTTTTTTTTGTTTAACTGATGAAGAATTTCTGCGCTGGGAGATCTAGAATGATATGCTGAATTCATGGTTACAGTTTGCGCACTAGTTAAAAATGTATCCTGTATATTACAATAATAATTATGAAGCAAGTGCAAAAAACTAAAATAATGATGTTTAAGGAGAGAGATATTGATTTGAAATCACAATTTTTAAAATATACTAAGATTTATTACGCCGAAGGATATACATAGTTGAGAGCTTCGTTTTAAACGAGAACAATATATTTATGTGATTGATAACCTTATCTATTGAGAAGTTGGTACATTGATGATAATGTCTCTGCCTAAAGGTGTGCTTACACGAGCAACTAAAATTGCTCCATCCTGGTCAATTCTCGTCAACTATGACGTCACGACTACATCCAGCAATTTAGGGCGATGGCAACATGTAACAACCTGTTGCCAGAGATACGGCCACACAATATCATGCAATATGGAGCAACTTAAAAAAACTAGGCAACACGCCACTCCCCTCACCCCCACCGCCCGGTTCCTCGCGAAAACGAGACGTAGTTATACGTACAAACGAGATAGAAAGAAAATTGACTAAAAATTTCCAAACCGATTAGATATTCGGCAACTCATATTGGCGACATTGAGAAACAATATTCCCGAAACATATCCGCAATTAATTGCTGTTGCTCCAGATTGCTCCACTTAATTGATCCAGATTGATACATTAGTATTGCGGAGCAATAATTGCTCAAAAAATTACCCGTCTAAGAGCACCTTTATAATTAAACACAGACAGATAGGTTTATCAGTATCTAATTTTACAAGAATAAATAATTATTTATTGTTACTTTGAACCTAGTCTTAACATTCGAAATCAAATCGCTAGGACATAGGTACCTTACCTATTGCTAAAATTCTAACACATCCTATGTTAATAATGTAAAAATACCTAAATAATATAGTCAACATAATGTTTCTAAAACTTACCGGTGTAACCTGCATTTTGTCCAAACAATGGAGTATTCACAATCACAATATCAAACTGGCCCTTCCAAGGGTCTAATAGTGACTGGTCAAGTGTAACTATAATTAAACTTTAAGTAGGTACGCAAGGAGAAAGCTACGCATCACATTCGTTCATAATTAGCTATTATTATATCGGTCATTACGTCTACCTTAATGATGGATATGCCAGCGTCATGAAATTGAGTAACTTTTAACTCACTTTTTTTTACCTACAAGTAGGATAATATAACTAGAGTCTGACCAACAAAAGCTGTCCAAGAAAAATGGCGGGAATTTAAAAAAATCAAGAGCTGTCAACTCTGGCTATAAACTGCTACTAATTATTATTCAAGACATATTATTATGCGATATTTACATCAGTATAACCTTATTACCCCTGGTACATGGCATTTTTGGCATTATTATAGAAAAGGTTGAATTAATAATTCGTGGTCAGCTTTCGTTGGCAAAACTCTAGCTGTTGAACGTGACATCGTCTGCAATCCAGGATGAAAAGTAGCATAATTATGTCCTTACCTAGGTTAAGGTATATCATACAAATCAGTTCAGCCATTTGAGCGTGAAAGCGCAGGTAACAAAAGAACTTACTTTCGCATTCTTCTTCTTATGCCGGGGCCACACCAACGAGAAACGCCGTTGATTATCGCGATGACTGACGTTAACCGTAGGTGTAGCCACAACTTATCGCGATAATTTTACAACAGCATTCACATTGCCATTTGACGTTAGGCTATAACTATGGCCAATGATGAGCATTGAAGATGACCGTTCAAGTGTGGCCACTGGATTTATCGCTTTAATTATCGTATTCTGTACCGCATGTTTATCGCGATGATGGGCATTGACATTGACCGTAGTGTGGCCCCAGCATGAGCGTGTCGATAGCAATCTAAAAACAGTCAGCTCAGAATTTATCTACGAGCTTGGCACTTTCAGCAGCGCCCATTAACTCCTGTAGCGTGAGACAATAGGACGCTGGACAAGATATTAAGTGCCCTTTGTTTGTGGGACAGCACCACATTTACACTCCAGGGCGGAGTCATCTGTGAATCTCCACCTGTGTGGGTTTCTTTACTTCAGCCTACCTGAGTTTGGAGTCTATTTAAAGAGTTCCAGGAAGGCCAAGGCAATTCTTTCGCATTTATAATATTAGTTAGGATTATGTATGCATAATTTATGATTGAGGTTCCCTCATAAAGAAGAGGCCTGTGCTCGTAGCCCATCAGTGAGAGCATTGTAATATGCTGGTTATGCTCAAGGTTATTCATGAGGTTGACAAGGTCGTCTATCATGGCCTGTCAATAACCAGGTGCAGGTGAGATTCACGCTTAGGACATCTGTACCCTAATTGCGTGTTACAATATTTATCAGAATCTGAACTATTTTAAAGGATATTGCTAATCCATTGCTTCGTATGTTCGAAAAATGTATCTGCTCAACAACGTACACGACACAATGAATGTTGTTGAACTGTCAAAATTAAGGCCATTCTTACTGTTCGTGTGTTACGCAATTACCTCTCAGGATAATTTCGATCGATGAAAAGGAAACATGAAACGTTACAGGAAAAGTTTTTATTTAGTGTGCAAACTGTAACCATGAATTCAGCACATCATTCTAGACCCCCCCAGCGTAGAAATTTTTTGTCGGTTACACAAAAAAAAAACAGCTGTTCCATATATTTTGACCGCGTAGGTATTGCACTTTTCTATGAAACAGCTTATTTTTTTTGTAAAACCGACGAAAAACTTCTGCGCTGGGGATTCTAGAATAGTATGCTGAATTCATGGTTAAAGTTTGCGCACTAATTAAAAACTTTTCCTGTATGTACTCTTATGTCGACGTTCAGACGGATATAATAATATCCGAGATCGGATATAATAATATAAATGATCCCTTCGCAGGATCATTTCGCGCTCTGGATCTTCAAGGAGCTGCTTGGTGACGAGACCTGAAATCGAAACAGTGTGTTTTTACGACGCACTGCGATGCATTCTGTTGGATTCTTAACGCTCGGTTCAACACAGAGAGTTGAAAATTCAGTGCGCGATATTTTTACGTCCATGCGGAAGCAATGCTCGGTTTCTATAACCAAAAACGGATCGTTTTGCTTACCAATGGTAGCATTTTTAGGCAAAATAATAGTTTCGTAAACTAATTTCACCTGTAATTGCTACTTCCAAATAGGTGTGTCTATACTTTGCTCCATTAATGGTAAAGATAAAAGAGTCTTAATTTTAACCTACAACTGTCCGTAAATTATAGGGGATAAGCAGTGTAAAGAATAACTGTCCAATTAATCTTCGAATTATAGGGATCGGCAGTGTAAAGAATAACTGTCCAATTAATCTTCGAATTATAGGGATCGGCAGTGTAAAGAATAACTGTCCAATTAATCTTCGAATTATAGGGATCGGCAGTGTAAAGAATAACTGTCCAATTAATCTTCGAATTATAGGGATCGGCAGTGTAAAGAATAACTGTCCAATTAATCTTCGAATTATAGGGATCTGCAGTGTAAAGAATAACTGTCCAATTAATCTTCGAATTATAGGGATCGGCAGTGTAAAGAATAACTGTCCAATTAATCTTCGAATTATAGGGATCGGCAGTGTAAAGAATAACTGTCCAATTAATCTTCGAATCCCCTGAAATTAAAGAGGACTGTCGTGTTTTTGTCAGGAACCAGTGCAGCTTTAAAATATTTTAGAATTCTAAAGGACCATGCACTAGTAGCCGACTGGTACACAATAATATCTTTTAAGCAGTCATATTACTTAAGTAGGTAAATGTGAGACCCTGAGGTCAACTCTGTCACTCCATCGGCAAAGCTGATAACATGTAACTGTATTCATACACTTATGTCAGGCCAATAACCCCTTACAAAGTATTTATTCATACATGAAAAAAAATTAAAAATCCCCGACCCAAAAAAAAACGATAACAAGTAAAAAATTATATTTATTGGCCTTTTAAGTTGTAGGTAATATTTTGATCAAGGCATTGTCAAGTCGGGGGACGGATAATGAAAATGCTTGGCCTCCACTTTTTGGCGTTTTTTTTGATCGTCCCCCGACTTGACAATGCCTTGACCAAAATATTACCTACAACTTAAAAGGTCAATAAATATTACTTTTTTACTTTTTCGAGTTTTTGTTTGGGTCGGGGGTTTTTAAAATTTTTAATTTAACTTTTGTTTCCTGCTTTTTAAACTTAAAATCTGCGCA
This sequence comes from Antitype chi, assembly GCA_947359405.1. Classification (NCBI taxonomy): domain Eukaryota; kingdom Metazoa; phylum Arthropoda; class Insecta; order Lepidoptera; family Noctuidae; genus Antitype; species Antitype chi. Next base: position 12,260,660 of record OX375811.1, on the reverse strand, counting down.
GCGTTGCGTATGTTTCCCACAGTTGTTACTAATTTATCCTCATTCCTCGTCCTGATCACCATTTATCTATAATCTATTCATTGAGACCTTTTCAATGAGCCCAAACTCGATACTTATGCTGTTTGTTGGTGAGTAACTTGGGTATCCTGGAAATTCCAGGTGATGCTCCAGCATCAGTTCAAGGTTACTTTGTTCGTCTAATATCATTGAAATAATAGGATACCAAATTTCGATTTGATCAGACCCGTGGAAGATGCTCAAATCCCTTCATCAACCAGAAAAGAGCTGATAATTTTCAAACGGCTGAACCGATTTTGATGAAACATGTCAAACTCAAACTCAAAGCATTTATTTCAATTAAACCATTTACAGGAACTATTGAAATGTTGAAAAGTCGACCAGTTGGAAAGTTGAAGCTAGTTGCCCATTCCAAAACACACAACCAGTCTAACTTACGACTAATTCATCTTTCAAACAAAAAAAAACAAAATCGGTTCATCCGTTCGGGAGTTACGATGCCACAGACAGACACACACACACACAGACACGTCAAACATATAACACCCCGTCGTTTTTGCGTCAGGGTTAAAAACGAGCGATTCTCAAAAAAGAAAAACGTCTCATGTCTTATTTTCTCGTGTTTAGAAATATTCGTATTTTTTAAGTACAGACGTCAGCAACCCCAAACTGTAAAATTTTCCCAATTGAACATGAATCTTTCGCTTATGTTATAAAGTTCAAAATCTATCAAAGAAATTTGACAGATTGGGGTAGCTTGTTGTGCTGGCGTCTGTACGTTAGCTTAAGAACCTGCCTCGTTAGTCTAGTGGTCGCAAACGCTACTGCTGAGCATGAGATCCTGGGTTTTATTCCCAGGTCGGGCAAAGTGATTATTGGGTTTGACTATCTGAAATTTCTTAGTAGCATCCCTGAGTCTGGATTTGTGCGCTGTTGATGGCAATAGGCTCGCCCCCTATTACATGGGACTTACAACATAACTGGCGAAATGTGGGTGTACAGTCGAGTTCATTAATATATTGGCCCTTTCAGGCTTCAAACATATATGAACGTAACTGGTGGGGTCCGCACGGGCATCGGCCTGCCAGAGGTGCGGGTTGTTCGAAAGAGATACCGCGGCCCCTGGCACACAGGCAACTGAGGGAACACGGGTGGGTTTTAGTCAGTTAAAGTCTGACACGCCCTCCCGCTCCACACAGAGCGGGAGAAGTTATTTGATGATATCCCACCAAAAATAAATAAAATGTGAAAAAAGCGTCATTAAATTGTGGTCAAGATTTAGCAGCTTTTTCTCATACTATTCATATTATTGCCTAATGCACAGCATATATATTATGAACCGTTCACATGAGGACATATTTTTGATCTATAGGTTCTATAGAATTTAACAGTATCTTTGACAGTGCCAATATATTAATGAACTCGACTGTACTAATAGTACACCTCTGCCCTACCCCTGATATGTTAGCATATGAACAAGAAAACATTTCTTTGCTAAAATGATTTATTTGGGACTTACACATACATATCAAATAAACAAAAAATATTATCCGTTCACGTTAAAAGACCATTGACTTGAAAGGGAGGTAAATGTGGGATAGTCCTCCTGAAGTCTTCTACGGTGCAACAGAACGTGTAGCCGTCAATAGGATTATCAGGTTGCCAAGATAACCACGAAAATTCACGGCTAGCTCTACACACGTCTTGACAAAAGAACATTTGGCGGGCTTCTTCTGGCATATAGTATGGATTGTTGATACCAACAAAGGCCACACCAAGTTTACCTACTGGTTCATAAACAACCTTATAGAAGAACTGAGGGACTGGTATCACTGGATTATTATTCACATCAGATTGTAAATAAATATCTACACGACGACCCATATCATTGTAAAGCTGCGTCAATCCAAACGTTCCAGTATAAATGATAGTGTCGTAGCCAGCAGCGTGAATATGGTTCCTCAGATCAACTTCTAAAGTATTCCAATTTCCGCCATTGAAACCTGTCCACTGTGGAGCGCAGTTCACGTAGTGGAACGTTGCGCGCTCTCCAAATGCAAAAGCAAAGTCGGTTTTAGCAGCCAAGTGTCCCCTTGATAGGAGCTGTGTCTTTGTAAAATAGTTATTATTAACAGACCCTACCAGCCGTTCCACAGCTGATCTTAGACCTCCTGGTGAAAACAAAGAATTAACCGGAATGTTTCCATAATGATTACCCGCTATGAAATAAGGACGCTCTACTCTAGTTTGAAATAAAGAGTTGTAAGGTTTCTGGGTGTACTTTGAGTAGATAGGAGTCAGACCAGCTTCGTTGAAGCAAGTCTCATAAACAGGATAAAACTGGGTGTCGATGGTGTAGCCAACTTCAATTATAGGGTTTCTATCATAACACGTACGTTCTGTTCGTTGGCTTTTATATTCCGGAGGGAAACTACATCTGAAATGAGAAAATCGACCTGGTTCGTTCAGCCATTCCTCGTTTTTGAACATGTCTCCCCCTTCACAACTTATTACAGCAACGGATAGTCCAAACCGCACGTTAGGATGTTGTATGCTTCCTGCTCCTTCGCAACTCAAGGTAAGAGTATCACCGTGATTCATTTCGATATTGCCGAGGCTGTCCGTCGGCTCCAGAAGTCTTCCATTCCTTATAATAACTGGTAAAGGCTGTCCAAAGTGAATCCGAGTATTGAGTCTACATTTCTGACCATGTTGTATGTTCACTGCGCATAGGATTAAGAATAAAGCTCGCTGTATCAGACTCATTTAAGAACAATCGGAATCCTGTTCTGTGCTGATTTTTAATAATTTTAGTGTAAAATAATATATCTAAACACCGGATAATTTTGACTTAAAACTGACGGCAATGTCTTTCGAACGTCAAATAAAATGTAGAAAATCAAAATACAGGTTAGCAATGTTCGCAATTCACAATCTATACATATCATAAAATCGTAGCGAAGTCTAGACTGTACATTGAACATTCTTATTAACTCATTTTTACGAGGTCTGGGAAGGATTCTAATGCCGAAAATATTTTTTTTGAATTTATGTCTGTTTGTCTTCATGAATGTTCCAGCATCACGCCAAAACTACCGACTAGATTTGGTTTAAATTTTGCACACATATTCCCTATATGTCTGCGCAGACCGTAGGGTATATATTATCTCGTTTTTTTGAGGGATGAGCAGTATTGCAATTTATTCGTATTCTTCCATAGTTTACCGCAAATTGTAAAAAGACGGACCAAAAGGTGAATAGGTCGACTAGACGCAAGTTTATAGACTGCGCTTGACCATCAACATGTGAGTTCTTTTTAAAGATAGTGAAGACACTCTACCAGAGGAGAGCATTTGTCGGTGGACCTACCACAGGCTCTTGGTAGAGTCGTTCCGATTTTAGAAGAAAAGATACGTTTCTTTTTTTTGGGTGGGAAATCATCAAATAACTTCTCCCGATCTGGGTGAAGCAGGAGGGCGTGTCAGACTTTTACTGACTAAAACCCACCCGTATTACCTCAGTTACCTGTGTGTCAGGGGCCACGGTATCTCTTTCAAGCAACCCGCACCCCTGGCAGGCATCGGCCCTTGCGGACTCCACCAGTTGGTGCTGACACCTCTCTGAGGCAAGATCAGATACGTCTGGTGTACTTCAATTTCTTGGGTGTGTGAACGAGCCATTTTAACGTCAAAAAAATGATCAAGCTGCAGCGAACAACTACAGTATTCTCTAGCAAATTGAAGGCCAATGACCATAAGACCATTGGGCGGGTGTCGACGACAGGACACGCTGCTTCTTACACGGACTACTGTACTGTAACCAAAACTACAAACGTAGTATACAGGAAAGTTCAGCTGTCATTTTAGTAAATTGTTGTGACTTACGACTTCCACGCGAACGAAGTCGCGGGCAAAAGCGAGTAAAATAATAATAAGGAAGTCGTAATCATAAGTAAACTCGATTACCTCACCTCTCTCTTTCACTTCTCGTGTTGTTTTTCTCCTCTCCGTTCTTCTTCTCAGCGTATCGCGATGGCAAAAAGTTCATCCCATTATCTCTAGCACACTCGTCTGGTAGTTGTACATTGAAAAAAAATCCGGGAATTTTGAAAATGGGTGATTTTATAGATTTTTAGGTTCTCTTTTCCAATTTCCACTTTGGCACCTCATATCTTTGTCGCTCGCACCGCCATATTTGAAAAATGACGTCCAAAAGCATTTTTTTGCTAATATCTCCTTTCCTAGTCATTCTACGAGGAAAATATGTCTGCAAAATTAAACTAGAGAAAATTTCCTACAATTTATGTCTTGACAATTTTTTTCGTAAAATTTATACGCGTTGTCGCGGAATAACTCGTTTCCACACCACCTTGAGGTGTAGTGAGCGTAACATACTATTATTCATCTACGCTAACTCATATTGTAAATGAGTTATTCAGCATAACCACATGTTAAATAACACTTTGCGGCGGTCGTACGCCGAAATGAAAAAAATAGTTAAGACTAGAGATGGGCCGACTCTGACTTTGGCCGACTAGCCGACTGGCTGCAACATGGCCGACTAGTCGGCAAGCCGATCATTGCTTTCTGTTGAGTTCGGGAGACATCGGTAATGTTCGTTACTACGCTTTCGGCTCGTAGGTGCACGGCGCCCAGGCAGAATTGTCGGGCCATTTTTGTGTTGACTTTGCTTTTCTACATCTAATTGTTTACGTGCGAGCCGGTGTTTCTTCCTATTCTAGATTGCATCGAAAGTAAACTGTAAAACTGATTTCTATAATAAAAATAATAACAGAAAATAATTCAAGTCCATTTCAATCAACGTCTTTTAAATGTTTAAGCATATTTAATTAATATAAAAAATGGGCCGATAAATCGGCGGTTTTAGCCGACTAATCGCCAACTACAAATATGGCCGACTAGTCGGCTTTCCCGACTGGTCGATACATCACTAGTTAAGACATAAATTGTAGGAAATGTTCTCTAGTTTAATTTTGTAAATAGATACCTATTTTCATCGTAAAATTACTCGGAAAGGAGATATCGTCTAAAAACTGCTTTTCGACGCCATTTTACCAATATGGCCGTGCGAGCGGCCAAAATACGAGGCGGTAATGAGGAAATTCGAAAAAACCACCTCAAAATCTATAAAATCACCCATTCTCAAAACCTCCGGAAAACTTTCCAGGTAACCCCTTTTTTTACCCAAATGACTGTACTACTCTGCAGAATTCAATATTTTTCAGAGCTGTGTGCGAAGCATGATTATCTAAGAGCAACAGAGCTCTTTTATCTTTACATGGTCTGACGTAATTTTTAAAATGCTCAAGGAAAAGGTGAAAATCATCCTCCTGGATCCATCGCAATCCGTTTGCTGATCCTACAGAACCAGTTGGGGCATCACGAATAAAATCTTGTTGGAATCTCTTACGTGGAAATATAAACTTTAAACATAGGCGGTATACAGGTTGAAATTGAAAACATGCGACAAACCGTAATGGGAGATTGTACTCATCATTATGAACAACTTTTACTGAGGGACCAATGATGCAATCGCAAAAAAAAAACGGCTGTTCCCTACATTTTGACGAGTTATGCGAACATAAATGTAGGGAACAGAACATCAGGCTTTTGAACGGTTGTTATTCCTGTCTCATCGACGTTCCAAATATATTTTGCTTCAAAATTATATTTGCTTACAACGCCTGTGTAGTTCTCAAAAAAAGCAGCCACATTCGTTTTGCGCGAGCTATGCTTGTGCCTTGTGACCATCTTAAAGATAAATTGGGATGCCGTTGCATAAATAACTTGAGCCACAGTTCTCCTGCCTTTTCATTATATTCCCATGACGCCAGAATTTTTTATTGTATTTTTTGCTAACATAAAGGCAATACTTCTTGTTTCTTTTGTTGTCAGCGTTGCATGCGTTTGATAAAGACTTCGTTCTTTGCATATTTTTGCTAAAATTACATCAGATTAAAAAAATAAAAAGCTTACAAGTAACAGCACTCATGGTTCAAATTATTTTTTTAATAAAAATAAAGTTGTGCCTTAGTCATTCATAATTCGGTCGGACGATACGAAAAGAACTTCATCGAAAACTTGGACAGAAATGTTTGACGTTTTCTGGATTTGTACAACAGTCACCTTAGTTCTTAGCACCATATTAGTCATAGTCACCTTGCACATAGCGAGGAAACGACCACTATAGTTTATGTATTTCATAATCAAGTCATTTTTGATTTGGAAGCTACATTTTTGCGAAAGTTTTATTTACATATCAACTCAGCCTATTACAGACGAGTGCTGGAAATGGATCTCTCCTAGGCTACGCCTCAGTACCCTGTCCCCCGCCTACATTTAACACATGTCTTTCTGATTAATATTTTCCTGATGCCTGATATTTCTCGCTCAGTCGTTAGTATAGCAATATACCATTGCTAATGATCTTGATTAGTTTAATTTTAAGACATTTAAAGATTCAATTGCGAGTGCTTCCACTAATTTTGATTTTGTTTCCGCATATTCATTCAATCTTTCATCATTACGTGAATCATTATGATGATCATTATCATTAGTAGTTACAACTAATTGCTTTTCCATTGATTCATATCTTTCTTTTTAACATGATTTTTTCGATGTATTACATCGTTATATTGTTGTTAAAGATAATTTGTTACAGTTTTAACTTTGACAAATTTTATGTAGTCGACTGAATTTGCACTATTTAGTTATCTTATTAATTTTCTGTATAACTTCCTGTTTTGTATGTACCTACTTAATTGGGAATCTACATCATGATACATTTTGGATTCAATTGTTTGAAAACAGGGGTAACTTCTTTCTCCATCGTTAAAAATTAAAATCATGTCCCGTTCTGTGGTCCTAGTGTGAGTTTCATTTAACCATCTCGATCAAACGCATCGAACGCGTTCGGCGATCCGACTGGTCCGTCGCCAATCCAGGGCTGTCCTATTCTGACACTTTTTATTCAGATTTACACTTTGACATACAATTTTTTTTTTTTTGACATTTTACTGTAGAAATGTCACTAATGATATTAATCTGTTTTTTGTTTCTTCTTTTCTTTTTTTTTGGAATTCTAATGATTTGACATTTATAATTATTCAATAGAATTTCTGTATAATTTTGGAAAGGAATATTATTTGCATGCCCATGAGACGGTAGAATATGGAGGACTACTTTTTTAAGAAAACATCTATGTACCAATTACCCATGTTTGTAAAATTAAATGATTTGATTTGATTTGATTTGACTAACAATTTCACTGTGACTTCGACATAAAGATAGACCATGTGTTAATTTTAAACTGTTGCTTCTAAATTCAACCAAATTCCTCAACCAGTATTTATAGAACAGCACTCTAATTGCGTAACACGCGATTAATCATAATCGGTTTCATTTTGACAGTTCAAGAATATTCATTGCGTTATTAACGTTGTTGAGCAGATACATTTTTCGAACATATGAAGTAATGGTTTAGCCATTTGTTTCTAAACGAAACAGATTATGATTAATCGTGAGTTACGCAATCAGGGTGCTGGTGTCGTAATCCTTCGCGCAGACGCACTGGCTTTATTTGCGATTAACGCAATCTCGACGAGAGAGTGGAGAGCAGTGGTGGCCCAGTGGTTAACGGCCGAGACTTACGAGATGCAGGTCATAAGTTCGAACCCAAACAGGCGCTTTACTTTGTGTAAATTATTTCATCACCACTGCACTCAAAACGGTGAAGGAAAACATCGGACGGAAACCAGCATGTCCGAGAACCAAAAATTCGAAGACATGTGACATCTACCAACCCGCACTAGGCCCGCGTGGTGGATTACGGCCCGGATCCATGTTTTCTATTTTTGAATATTTAAGTGTCGTTGGTCTTTTGACAGTTTGTGTGTATTGCCCTAAAACTATAAGCTTAAGCCAGTGCAATTAGAATCGTAGAGTGTAAACGATCTATATCTGTATGTGTACATTAGCCCTTAGGTTACATTTTAATTATGTTTCGTTCTCACTAGTGTGATCATTGAGATGTTATTGTGTAACAAAAATATGTGGAGAATTGATTATTTGCCAGTACCTACGTTGTACCTAGGATAAGGATGTACATTTTAGGTGCCTTTAAATGTAAGTTTTTTCGTAGTGAACGTCAATAAATAGTTATACTTTTTAAGTAATTGTTTTATTTTTTACAAATGAGCAGTCGCCATGAAGAACATCGAATTCTCACTAGAATAGCAACATGATAAAACTACTGATAATACAAACAGTCATATAAATGTGATCGGAAATAAGTCGCAAATTCGTTTACTATGACTGATAACTAAAATGCTTATTATCATCATTTTAGTGCAAAATTCAACGATTTTTTTTTACCATACCTATTATAATTGACAACGTAAAATCATATTCAATTCCGGAACGACGAATAATATTTCAATGACCTGAATAATCCAGTTCTTGTTTTATTCACGAATGAATATTTTTGAAAGCCACATCGTTGTTCAGTCTATCTTTCCAGGTGTATTTGTATCCTGCTACTGTGGAAGCAAGATTTTCTTCTTCAATCACGTTACTACCCCTGAAAATAACATATAGATGAGCAAATCAAACCAAATGAACGCCTTTTCCACCTGTTAAATGGGATCACCATAATATTTTCTGAAATAGCATTTTGTAATAAGTATAGGTCTCATTTCTAACTTATCGAAACCGAAATTACAATCTTCTTTATTTAATAGATCAGATACTTAGGTAAACTAATTTCACAAGTTCGAATTCCAGAAAGATATACTATATTACATGGGTAAAAAGAGAGACAAATTAAGAACCTCGGTAGTATAAGTTGTAGATTTCTCTGACTCCTGCGCTAGTTATAAATGATAAATTATATTTTTTCTGTAAGTAGGTTTGTCAAACACTTTTACACGTCAAACATATTTTTTTAAACTAGATGAGGCCGGCGTTTCCTATCTGACTACTCTGAGAAGAAAGTATATAACTGTGTTGCAGGAGCAAGTGACCTTCCGTAATACAGAAACAGTGTCCTTAACCCCCGACGCAAAAACGACGGGGTGTTATAAGTTTGACGTGTCTGTGTGTGTGTATGTGGCATCGTAGCTCCCGAACGGATGAACCGATTTTGATTTAGTTTTTTTTTGTTTTGTTGTTTTATAACAACACAAAAAGTAAAAATAGAAACAAAAGCCAACAAAAAAAAGAAACATTTTATACGATACGAATACTAACACTAGACTCTCCATGTGCGTAGGTATATCTAAATTTCATTGATAAATACGAGTAATTCATCTATATACCAATAAATTACATTTATAGCTAAAAAAATGCGACGTGTACATATTTCACGTAAGGGTGTTTTACATTAATAATCGTGACTTTGTTGAATTATTTTGTTCGAAAATTGAAAAAAAAATATAATTGATAAATAATTCATATGTCAGTTGGTTCTTTGATATGGTCTCATTCATACCCTAGAGTTATGATATATCAAAAAAAACACCTTGTATACAGGGTTATAGGTTAAGTCGACCTAGACCCATTAAGAGGTAGTAATTGCCATCATTCCTGACTGATTTCACTATGAAACATCCTACCCCAAACTTAACCTGGTTATTGACAGGCCGTGATAGACGACCTTGTCAACCTCATGAATAACCATGAGCATAACCAGCATATTACAATGCTCTCACTGATGGGCTACGAGCACAGGCCTCTTCTCTAAGAGGAAACCGCAATCATAAATTATGCATACATAATCCTCACTAATATTATAAATGCGAAAGAATTGCCTTGGCTTTCTTGGAAGTCTTTAAATAGACTCCAAACTCAGGTAGGCCGAAGTAAAGAGACCTACACAGGTGGAGATTCACAGATGACTCCACCCTATAGTGTAAATGTGGTGCTGTCCCACAAACAATGGCAGTGTCCTATTGTGTGCACGCTACAGGAGTTAATGGGCGCTGCTGTAAGTGCCAAGCTCGTAGCTAAATTCTGAGCTGACTGTATTTAGATTGATATCGACACGTGAAGAAGAAGAATGCGAAAGTAAGTTCTTCTGTTACCTGCGCTTTCATGCTAAAATGGCTGAACGGATTTGTATGATATACCTTAACCTAGGTAAAGACATAGGTTATTTTTCATCCTGGATTGCAGACGTAGTCGTGGTCAACAGCTAGTTATATTATCCTACTTGTAGGTAGAAAAAAAATGAGTCAAAAATTACTCAATTTCATGACGCTGGCATATCCATCATTAAGGTAGACGTAATGACCGATATAATAATGGCTAATTATGAACTAATGTGATGCGTAGCTTTCTCTTTGCGTACCTATTTAAAGTTTAATTATAGTTACACTTGACCAGTCACTATTAGACCCTTGGAAGGGCCAGTTTGATATTGTGATTGTGAATACTCCATTGTTTGGACAAAATGCAGGTTACACCGGTAAGTTTGAAAAACATTATGTTGACTATTATTTGAGTATTTTTACATTATTAACACAAGATTTGTTGATGATTTTTTACATTATATGTACCCCAGGGTGGAGTCATCTGTGAATCTCCACCTATGTAGGTTTCTTTACTTCGGCCTACCTGAGTTCAGAGTCTATTTAAAAACTTCCAGGAAAGCCAAGGCAACTCTTTCGCATTTATAATATTAGTTAGGATTAGGTATGCATAATAATTTATGATTAAGGTTTCCTCTTAGAGACGAGGCCTGTGCTCGTAGCCCATCAGTGAGACCATTTTAATATGCTGATTATGCTCAAGGTTATTCATGAGGTTGACAAGGTCGTCTATCATGGCCTGTCAATAACCAGGTGCAGGGGAGATTCACTATAAGGAGATCTGTACCCTAAATGCGTAACCTTCAATCAGAATCTGACTCGAGCATGTTGCTAATCCATTGCTTGATATTTTTTTTTTTTTACTGAATTCATCGTTACAGTTTGCGCACTGCTTAAAAATTTTGTCCTGTCTACAATGTGTTTTTTTTTTATATCCCATAACTCTAGGGTTATATTCTATATGTAAAAACTAAACAAATATTCCTAGAATATGTGGTCCAAAAATGCATTAGTATATATAAATCAATCATAATGTAGGTCAACAATTGTCACCCGTATGACGAAACTTTACTTTTGCGATGTTGCCAAATTACCGTACAGAATACTAACACTAGACTCTCCATGTGTGTAGGTATCTAAGTTTCATTGAAAATACGAGTAATTCATATTCACATTTATAGCTAAAAAAAATGCAACGTGTACATATTTCACGTGTCGAATTATTTTGTACGAAAAATTAAAACAAAAAAAGTATGTAATTGATAAATAATTCATATGCCAGTTGGTTCTTTGATATGGTCTCATTCATACCCTAGAGTTATGGTATATAAAAAAAACACCTATTATGGTGCGTGTAACATATTATTATATTATACATAGTAATAGGTTCGCATATAAATAGGTAGTCTATGGTGTCCCATTTACATACAATATAAAACATGTTTTATGAATGTATGTAAATGTTGTACCACAGACTACCTGCAATATTTACTCGGCTTCTCCCTTAATCCATCCAAAGGATGTCTACAAAAAACCGCTTTTAACGATAGGACAGCCCATTGTGCCACCCCTTGTACTTTCTTCATTTATATCTGTGATTCCTATGGTGTACAGACGCCAGCAAATCAAGCTCCGGCAAACTGTAAAATTTTCCCAATTGAACATGACCCTTAAGCTAATGTTATAAAGTTTAAAATCTGTCAAAGAAATTTGACAGATTGGGGTAGCTTGATGTGCTGGCGTCTGTACATAAGTATTCAATTTATCTGTCTATTTTTCTATAATTGATTTTTCTGTGTTCTTTTTTCAGATTCTGATTTGTTTGGTTCTTATATCAATAGTCCAAGCAGCCTTGGTTACAAGAATTCCTAAACCAAAGCTAAACTTGATGCATTCACAGCATTTAGAAAGTCCAGAAATGATGAAACATAAATCACCAGAAGAAAGACGTAAACTATCATTGTTTCCGAAGAGTTACATGAAATACGTGATATCATTAGAACCTATTTACAATATTGCAACCCTACACGATAACAAGAATAAAATCGTAGAAAATGAAAGTGAACAGTCAATAGTAAGTACAGAACAGTTCTATGAAAACAAAATTGATGTTACTCCTAAAGTGGAAACTTTTCTGGTTAGTGAAGAAATAAGCATAGAAGTTGTTGAAGACAAATCTGAAGAAAGCAATGAAAAAGAAAATGATAATAGCGAAGAAGAAGATAAACTACAAAATGATTCCAATGAAATTAAAACGGTAACGGTCGATATTGAAAATAAGGAATCTCTCAAGTTAAAAGATCTTATGTACCCACCCATAGTAAATCCTATTGAAGTTAACCCAGAAAACAAAAACATAGAAGCTTTATCAGATATTTATGACTCAAATGAAAATTCTGAAGAAATTGAAACGCCAGATTCGACGGAATTCATTTTCATAGTTCCAGCACATAAACCTACAGAGAGCGACAAGATAAGTAGTGAAGAACCAGAGGAATACGTTACCACAGAATTTTATGAAGAGCCAGAAATCGTTCGGCAAAAAAGGTAATAGGTAGTTCTGTTTTATTATTTTAGCTGAGTTTTCACTTTGTGAGGTAGTCAAGTACTGAGGTTCTTAATTTGTCTCTCTTTTTACCGATGTAACATAGTTTATCTTTCTGGAATTCGAAATTGTGTAAGTATCTGATCTATTAAATAAAGATAGTGTAATTTCGGTTTCGATAAGTTAGAAATGAGACATGTACTTATAACAAAATACAATTTCAGAAAAGATTATGGTGATCCCATTTAAGAGGTGGAAAAGGTGTTAGTTTGGTTTTATTTGCTCATCTAGGTATATGTTATTTTCAGGGGTAGTAACGTGATTGAAGAAGAAAATCGTGCTTCCATAGAAGCAAGATACAAATACACAAGGCCGTCTTTAACCTATTGGAGGCCCTGGGCATATTAGGATAAAGGGGCCCATAAGACTTTGAGAGAACACTATTTTGTTAGAATAAACAAAGCGTCTACATTTATTTTTATTGCGAGTCACATTAACAGGTCACAGGTGAATGCGCAGTGGTGGACCGCGAAATTCAAATTTTCTAACGTTTTTGCAATTTTCAGGTCAGTATCAGGTTGTATCCTGATCAAAATGTGATTTGCGAATATAACAGACGTACGTGTTTACAGAATTATAGTCATTAGAATGTCTAATATATCTCTTATAAATTAGATTTCTTCCACAAGCACTTTTCCATTAAAATTTGTTCAAATTTGTTCTTATGGAACAAATCTAACTTAGAAAGATGTATTATTGATTCTAAAGATTATAAATCTGTAAATACGTACATGTTATAGTCGCAAATCGTATTTTGATCAAGTAACAGCTGACATTCACCTGAAAATTGCAAAAAACGTAACAAAATTTGAATTTCGCGCTCTACCACTGCGCATTCACCTTAACATTCACAGGTTAGTACACACGGCTACACATCAAGCTATACATTTCCAGTTTACGCTGATCTCACACTGTACGGAAATCCTAAACAATGCGAGATCAGCTTATATTGGAAACGTATAGCTTGATGTGAGTCCGTGTGTACTAGAATCTATGTTGATTGAAGAGGAACCCTTCTAGATTTGAGATTTGCGAATTTGTTTAATCACTCCTTCAAAATCGATGTTTTTGAGCACATCATATTCTATGGACATTAGCGACAAACTGGTTAATCTCTCTTGAAGCATTGTACTTCTCAATTTATTTCAATTTCAAGAAGAAGGAGCGTTCTCCACTGCAGTTACTTTCCATCATGCTTGAAAAGATTCTCAATGAGATTTCTACATTTGGATTCAATTTTGTTTTCTTTCAAAAGTTGATATATTTTCAATATACTATTAGTTCCCTCATTTTCACTGTGAACAATTTTCAATTACCTATTCTGTTAAATGCAGACATTCCATTTCTAACTGATCTTCATAATAAAATACAGCAAATTCTTTGCAACTTGTCTCAACTCTTCAGAATTTAGAGTTTTCAAGCGAAAAGATCATTAGTAACCGTTTTGATTTCTCAAAACGTTTACTAATGAGAAAGATACGAGACTGAACAACGATGTGGCTTTCATAAATATCCATTCGTAAATAAAACAAGAACTGGATTATTCAGGTCATTGAAATATTATTCGTCGTACCGGAATTGAATATGATTTTACGTTGTCATGGTATGGCAAAAAAATCCGTTGAATTTTGCACTAAAATGATGATAATAAGCATTTTAGTTATCAGTCATAGTAAACGAATTTGCGACTTGTTTCCGATCACATATAAATGACTGTTTGTATTATCAGTAGTTTATCATGTTGCTATTCTGGTGAGAACTCGATGTTCACTGCACATTTGTAAAAAATAAAACGATTACATAAAAAGTATAATTATTTATTGATGTTCACTGCTAAAAAGCTTACATATAAAGGCACCTAAAATGTACATCCTTACGTACTGGTAAATAATCAATTCTCCACGTGTTTTTGTTACACAAAAACATCTCAATGATCACACTAGTGAGAACGAAACATAAATAAAATGTAACCTAAGGGCAACACAGACTGCCAGGGGTGCGGGTCTGCCAGGGGTGCGGGTTGTTCGAAAGAGATACCGTCGCCCCTGGCACACAGGCAACTGAGGGAACACGGGTGGGTTTTAGTCAGTAAAAGTCTGACACGCCCTCCTGCTCCACCCAGAGCGGGAGAAGTTATTTGATAATTTCCCATCCTCAAAAAAAAAAAAAAGGGCAACACAGAAACAAACCGGCTGGTAACTATCTTTCACACCAAAGCTAATGTACACATACAGATACAGATCGTTTACACGCTACGATTCTAATTGCACTCGCTAAAGCTTATAGTTTTAAGGCAATAACCAGTCGGTTTTGGTTTAAAGTAAAGGCACGTGAGCATTTTCGTAAGAAGTTGGCAGAATCATCCCAGCGCCGAATTGCTGGATTGGTTTTCTCCTCTACCTATCGTTATTTCTCAAGACAAAGTTTATTTTCGTTATATATATGTATGTATGTATCTATGTATTAGTATGTATTATTTTATGAGTACATAACCTATCCCTTATGTTGCACCTGCCATGTTTTCTCTCTGCATCACCCTAAGGTTGACTGGTAGAAAATGCCTCACGCATAAAGTCCACCTTTGCCCAGTATTTTTTACTTGTGCATAAAGTTCTTATAAATAAATAAATATACAAACTGTCAAAAGACTAACGAGTCACTTAAATATTCAACAAATACTTGTAACGAAACAGAGTCAGAATCAAAACAAACACAACCACACAAATTTAGAATACAATCTTAATAGATTGTATTCTAAATTTCAAAGCGAGCATTCGGAACTAAATCCAAAATCCGTAGCGAGTAAACGACGTAGAATTACAAAGAATAGACGAAAATAATTTATTGTACTTGTAGATAGATCGACTTATAGTTCGGGTGCGCTGTCAATGGCGCTATTTCTTGCTGAGTCTAAAGACGTCATTAAGCGGCGCATACGGTGTCCGCGTCGAGATTGCGATAAACGCAAATTTATGAAGCTTTTTCATCTGCGCGAAGGATTACAACACCTGTTCAATAAATACTAGTTCAGGAAATTGGTAAAATTTGGACGCAACAGTTTAAAATTAACACATGGTCTATCTATAATGTATAAGTCAAAGTGGGATAATAAGTAAGATGACTGCTTAAAGGATATTATTGTATGCAAGTCCGCTACTAGCGCATGGTCCTGTAGAATTCTAAGGAGTTTTTATAACGTATATAACTCACGTTGAACTTTCAAAATTAAAGCCATTCCTATTCGTGTGTTACGCAATTACCCCTCAGGATAATGCATTTCGATGATATCCTATGTACAGACCCTGCACATCAAGCCATCCCAAACTGATTTTTCTTTCTAATTGAACATGAACCTTATTTTATTGTAATAGGGTTGAAAAACGAAGTCGGTACCGACAAAGCTCAAATATCGAAAAGGTCAATAAACTTTACTGGTCATTGATTTATTCAGAGGTTTTTCATAAAACCCGATCCTCCGAAGAACTTTTCTTAATTTTGTACGCGCCTGTTTTACTTTATATGATCCTGCATCTCACTCAGTATTGTTGTGCGTGTAAACTAGAGTCTAACTGCTCATCACGGACACGATGCCTGGTGAGACAGCATTATTTTTAGCCAGACCCACCAATGAGTTCAAACCCGCGACTAGATTCACCTTAAGGGTACAGACTGGCCAGCGCATTAAGCTATCCCAAACTGTCAAATTTGGCCAATTGAACATGAACCTTACGCTTATGTATATAAAGTAAAAATCTATCACAGAAATTTGACAGATTGGGGGGCCAGCTTAATGTGCTGGCGTCTGTACGTTAGCCTAAGAACCTGCCTCGTTAGTATAGTGGTCGCAAGCCTTACTGCTGAACATGAGATCCTGGGTTGTATTCCCAGTTCGGGCAAAGTGATTATTTGGTTTTTCTATCTGGAATTTTTCAGTAGCATCCCTGAGTCTGGATTTGTGCGCTGTTGATGGCAATAGGCTCGCCCCCTATTAAATGGGACTTACACATAGCTGACGAAATGTGGGTGTACTAAAGGTACACCCCTGCCCAACCCCTGATATGTTAGCATATGAAAAAGGAAATATTTCTTTGTTAAAATGATCTATTTGGGACTTATACATACATATAAAACAAACAAGAAATATTATTCGTTCGCGTTAAAAGACCATCGACTTGAAAGGGAGATAAATGAGGGAAGTCTTCTACAGTGCAACAGAACGTGTAGCCGTCAATAGGATTATTAGGTTGCCAAGATAACCACGAAAATTCACGGTTAGCTCTACACACGTCTTGACAAAAGAACATCTGGCGGGCTTCTTCTGGCATATAGTATGGATTGTTGATACCAACAAAGGCCACACCAAGTTTACCTACTGGTTCATAAACAACCTTATAGAAGAACTGAGGGACTGGTATCACTGAATTATTGCTCCACAACTGATCTTAGACCTCCTGGTGAAAACAAAGAATCAACCGGAATGTTCCCATAATGATTACCCCCTTTGAAATAAGGACGCTCTACTCTAGTTTTAAATAAAGAGCTGTAAGGTTTCTGGGTTTACTTTGAGTAGATAGGAGTCAGACCAGCTTCGTTGAAGCAAGACTCATAAACAGGATACAATTGGGTGTCGATGGTGTAGCCAACTTCAATGATTGGGTCGGCCGATTAGTCGGCCATTTTGCAGCCGACTAGTCGGCTAGTCGGCCAAAGTCATAGTCAGTCCATCTCTATTCACGATGTTTTCCTTCACCGTTTTGAGGGCAGTGGTGAAGAAATAATTTACACAAAGTAAAGCGCCTGTCAGAGTTCAAACCTACGACCTACAAGTCATAAGATTCAGCCATTACCACTACGTTTCGGATAAGGCAGAAAACGCCCGGGTGTTTCCACTGCGAAGATCGCCCTGAGGACACGGTAGAGCATACGGTGGAGGTCTGCCCGGCTTAGGCGGAGCACCGCCGTGTCCTCGTGGAGGCGATTGACGGCGGCGATCCTGGCCATGGTACGGAGCGAGAGTGCATGGGTAGCCGTCGCCTCGTTCAGCGAAGCAGTGATGCTCGCGAAGAGGAAGGCAGCGCACGTGAGGGAGAGGTAGTCTATGCGCCCTTACGGCCCTAGCTTCCGCAGGAAACGCTTTGGGCGTCGGGAATCCCAGGCTGATTCCCGACGCCAGTAATGGGTATCTCGCTGTCTGGTAAGGACCAAACCCGGGTCGATGGAGCGTTATGTTCCACGCGCGCCTCAAAGAGATGTCAGCACCAACTGGTGGGATCCGCAAGGACAGATGCCTGCTAGGGATGCGGGTTGTTCGAAAGAGATACCGTGGTTCCTGGCACACAGGCAACTGAGGGAACATGGGTGGAGTTTAGTCAGTAAAAGTCTGACACGCCCTCCTGCTCCACCCAGAGCGGGAGAAGTTATTTGATGATTTCCCAAACAACAAAAAAAGCCTTCACCATTGCTGGAAAGGGAGGGCCCCAGACCACTAAAGTAAAACAGTAGGTAGAATGGTAATTTAAAAGATTTATCCTCTTTGAAATTATCATTATAATGTGTGACTTAAAAAAAAAACGAGTTTGATTCGACCCGCAGTAACTAACAATTTCTCTGATTCATTGTTATTTACCTTAAAAAAACGTATTATGTGAGTATTTCTGAACATGAAATATAATATGCTAATTAATGTGACCACATGACCACGTGTTTACTCATGTGCTCACACGCGTGATCGTTGTTGTAACTTTATTTTGACACGTTGTTTAGCAAAAAAACGTTACTCTACAACCAATAAGTAATTAATTTATAAACTTGACAACAAAACACCACTTACAAAATCATACTAAACCGTTGGAAGAATCTTGATTACTTACCTATCATCATCATCACATAATTTCAGCCGAAAGACGTCCACTGTTGGACATAGGCCTCCCCCAAGCTCCGCCACTTCGGCCGGTTCTGTGCTTCCCGCATCCAGCAGACTCCTGCGGCCCTCACAAGGTCATCGGTCTACCTTGTGGGAGGCCTTCCAATTTTACGTCTTCCGGTACGCGATCGCCACTCCAGAACCTTCCGGCCCCATCGGCCATCTGTTCTGCGAGCAATGTGTCCTGCCCACTAACACTTAAGTTTGGCAATTCTTCAGGCTATGTCGGTTACCTTGGTTCGATGGAATTTGTCAGATGCGTCGGTACATACATGACATACGTACATAAGTCACGCCTTCTCGCCATGGGGTAAGCAGGAATTACGGAATGCCACCTGCTACAATCTTTACATACTAAGGAGTATGTAAAGATCGTAACGCGTCCTTTTTCGTATAATATTACGTCGTAGAATTTAATCTAACAACAGCGAAGGCAAACTTGAGAAGTGTAATATACTTATACCAACACATCTACTGAATAAACAGCTTTTAAATGGCTTTACCTCTTTTAAAACAAACATTGACAAAATATCCTACAAAACATTATGGAAAAATCATCAACCTCTAAGCCACTACGAGTGGACAAAAACTATCTCTATTTAATTTTAATGTACCAACTAGAGTTCTTCGCAAAAACCTGTCCAAGGTTGATGACCTGCCTGCCCCATGATCCGGCTACGAAATCATACATCACTAAACATAGGTACATTTATCTATGGATTTATAGCTACTTATGTATACAAATCTAACACAAATAATACAGTTTATACTGTATTATTTGTGTTAGATTTGTACGGACGGTTTGTTCGTTTATACGGTCCGTCATTGAGTCACAGAGTTTTCTCATACAAAGAAGATTTCATTGATCAACTATTACCGAGTCTCGGCAACAAACATTAATCATGCAGGGTAGGCAGCGAGCGTGCAGGGCGCAGGGCAAGTCAATGTGACAGTTACTAATGGAGCGTTTCTCATATTATTTGCTTTCGCCGTGCTTCTGCAGAGATTGGTGACTGGTGGATTACCTGGAGCACTTGTGGTCCAGTGGTTAAGTCTGCGGATTCACGCGGGTCGTAGGTTCGTATTCGTACCCAGACAGGCGCTTTACTCTGTGTAAATTATTTCATCCCCTCTGCTCTCAAAACGGTAAAGGAAACATAGTAAGGAAACCGGCATGTCCTAGAACATATAATTGGACGACATGTGTCCACAAACCCGCAATGAGCCCGCGTGGTGGATTACGGCCCACTTCCTCTCATCGAGAGAAGGCCTGGATCCCAACAGTTGAACATAATACGCTGATTAAATTTGTGTGCTTTTGCAGAAAATCAAAGCATGTGGCAAAAAGTTTTTTTTTTCTCTTTCAGCTAGTGACCAAAATATCCTACAAATATGTGGCGGCCATCTACAACGCCACATGCGAACTACAAAAATCAAAGACTTGAAAAATACAAAAAGTTTGTGGCGCCATCTACAATGCCACATGCGAACTACGCAAGACTTCAGCACCCTAATTGCCTAACACGCGATTAATCATAATTGGTTTCAGTTTGACAGTTCAACAATATTCATTGCGTTATTTATGTTGCTGAGCAGACGCCTTTTTCGACATAACAAGAACATACGAAGCAATGGTTTAGCTATCGGTTTCAAAACGAAACAGATTATGATTAATCGTGAGTTACGCAATTAGGGTGCGGGTCACACAAATCCTGCATCACGCAATCAGAGTTTACCGCGCGACTCGCATAGATACAATATCCCGACATCAACCGTCGGGCAGTTGCCCACCAGACACAACACCCGTCTGGTCGGAGGATCGTCCCTTTTCCATAGAGTATGTGTGAACTTTACACCCTGTTCCTCATACCTCTCTATATATTATATATGTGAAAGTTTGTATATTTAGATGTTTTGATGTTTGTTACTTAATCACGCAATAACGGCTGAACGGATAGTACAGATAGTATGTCACCTAGAATAATACATAAGATACTTTGTATCCCGATAGTACGTTCTCGTCGGATAATAGATATTTGACCTCAACGCGGGCGAAGCCGCTGGCAAAACCTAGTAATACAATAAAAAAAGTCAAATCACCTACCTCAATCTGTTAAATTTTCCCAATTGAACATGAACCTTATGTATTAGGTTTAAAGTTGAAAATCTATCAAAGAAATTTGACAGATTGGGGTAGCTTGATGTGCCGGCGTCTGTACATAGGTGCGGGTACAAAATTTGACATGTAGATCAAATGTCAGACTTCGTACCCGCAACCATGGTCTATGAATATCCGAGAATATACGTCAAGTTTCATTATACATTAAAAGTGCACTAAACGTTTTACATCTATCAATTGGCTCATTTCGATTCGCCTGACGCATGACGACATGCGCACACGCGTTCAAGTTGAACTCTGCACGTAGTTCGCACGTGACATGTTCCGCTATGTAGCTAGTAGTTGCTGCCTGCGACTTTGTTCGCATACCAACTTAAATAAACCGTTAGTCAAAAAAAAGGCTTTTAAAATTAAGCCTGAATTTTGAAATTCCGTAGTGCTCCTTCAGGGGAGATGCCTACTACATCACTTTTAAGAACATAATAAGGCATCTACGAAAGAATACCACCATCCCATCTCTTCCCGTGGGTGTCGTAGAAGGCGACTAAGGGACTTACTAGAGAATGGGCAGCAGCGTTCTCTATGCATTTTACCACCATACTGCGATCGCCAACCCGCCTGCCAAGCGTGGCGATTATGGCAAGACTCCCCTTTTGGGGGAGGCCTATGTCCAGCAGTGGGCGTCTTTCGGCTGAAATGATGATGATGAAGGCATCTACTACTATTATGGACGAAGGGTCCTATAGCTACTGGTTCGGGATTCCGAGACAGAAAACTCCTCAAAATGCGTGTCTTGTCGAGAAGAACTGTTTTGTTTATCAGGCTCTTGATCAAGCCACTTACGGAGAACCTCATTAGATTTGTTGGTCGAAGGTCTTGGCTATCAGGCCATTGGCCGCTACGGCACTATATGCAACGTTGGCCAAATCACTCCACAAGCCTACATGCTGACAACTACGTGTGCTATATATGTATATCAAGGTATTTGCGTTGCTTCTATTTCACACGATTCTCATCATGTTAGATGCTGGCTAGAGCCAACTTGTTGGTCCTTTCTTTCAGGTTTTCTTTCAGGATTAATTTACTGATGAATAAAGAATTTGGATCAAGCAATCGTTGCTCCTTGGTAATGCTAGTGTCTATGAAGCGACAGTAACCACTTTCTATCAACTGGACTAGCAAACAACTAGCTGAAGTGGCAAGCGGCCATATTAGCCGTAAAACCAATGACCGATGGGGTAGACGTGTTCTTGAGTGGTGACCGCAAATCGGAAAATGTAAGGTAGGACGCCCTCAGGCTACACCAAACCTAAGAGCGTCCTACTTTAAGCTTAGGAGGTTAGATCTTCTTAGGTTGGCTGGTAACAGCTGGATGAGAGTTGCCGAGAATCGACCTGAATGAGGGCGTGCAATTGGAGATGCCTATCTCCAGAAGTGCACTGTAGGCTGATGATGATCAAGTAGACCGCCGGTTTGTTTGCCAACCTACATAATAATATAAAAATATAAAACCGTATAATTAATATATCATTTAAATCGATTTCCTTTTACTCGTGGATTCAGCGTGCTTGATAGACTTCCATATTTTCACGTCTCGAATCTGTTTAATCGTTCTACTTACGTAGGTTTTCATTAATCATCACATTCATCACGTTTGAGTCGTTTAATACGTTATGCTTATTACGTTCATTATGAGAGAAACATTTTGGAACGAATATCTGAAAAATTGCATAAGAGTGCAAGCGTATAGATTACGGTGTTTAATTTTTTATTTCTTTGGTTCACCCAACAGACACAAGCAGCCTATAATATTGCCATTGCTAGGACACAGGTATCCTCTCTGTGAGAGATAGTGGGCCATAATCCACCACGCGGGCCCAGTGCGGGTTGGTAGATGTCACATGTCTTCAAATTTTTGGTTCTAGGACATGCCGGTTTCCTCACGATATTTTCTTTCACCGTTTTGAGAGCAGTGGTGATGAAATTAAATACACATAGTAAAGTGCCTGCTTGTTCCTGGGTTGAAACTACCTACAACTTGAAATTCAGGCCTAATGCCACTGGGCCAAAACTGCTCTCCATGGTTTGGTCTTTTTGGTTCCTTTTACCCTAATTATTGGAAAAAAGAACAATGTCAAAAAGTGTAAACTACCGAAATGGGATATTTATGACCCAACCGACACCCAGTCCTAATGTGGTGCGCCTGACCAAACCATGCCCCTTATTTTGGCGTGTCCAAACTGTCCATACACCAGAACTCTGAAGACCTAAACGCCAATGATGCCGCAATTGGCGTGGACACCTACTGGCACGACTTATTCAACAATTTACCATCGACTTGAAAAAAATAAGAAGGCAAAACGTAAACAGGATGACAGGACATCGACGCGCAAACCGTAACGAAAAATTCAGTTCATGATTCTGTACACCCTGCGAAGAAATTTTTCACTTAAAAAACTACTGTTTCATGGAAAAGTTCACTATGTAAGCAGTTAAAATGTTTGGAAGAGCGATTTTTTTTTAAATAACCGACTAAACAACGCTTCGGAATCATGTATTGGTATGACCCACGGTAACAAGTTGTGCATCGAAGTCATAATCATGCACCACACTGTCTACCGGTGTGTTACAGACGATTTTCTCGAATACTTTCTATGTACCTACAAATATCAACAATAACCGGACAAACCTATTGAAGTTTTTGTGATGTTTCTGTTTGTATTTTGTTTGTTCCTTTGTAAATAAAAAGTTTAAAAAAAACTAGGCACTCAGATACAGCATCGTAGCTCTTATCCTAGTGTTGTGTTGAAGTTTTGATGAAATATCTACCCTGAAATGAATAATCGAGTTGAAAAATCTTCAAATTATTTTTTACGGGCTGTCAATGTTTGTACCAAAATTATTGTAATCAGCATGAGGTTATCTGCATAAGCATCTACTTAATATTTAAACAAAATCACACGCAATAGTACGCTATTATAACAACGAGTTAAGTAATAAAATCGATCAAACGTAAATCTGCGTAATTGCCTCCTAAACAGTACCTAACTGTTTAGGAGGCAATTACGCAGAAATAATGCAACGAGAGTGCCCAAAAAAGTTTCTTGGTTACGGCATCACACGTGAACAGCTGGACCAATTTTGCTAATTTGTCAGAAGGTTCTTACTTCAAAAATATAAGAAAGTTACGCGTAACATTAGAACATTTAAAAAAACTTAACGACCATATTAACTTTTCTAATATAATACCAATCCGAGTCCAATATTCATAGTTAAGACAGGACAACGTCTTGACAGACGTCAGCGACCTGACGGTCAGCTGGTAATATTCATCATCATTTCAGCCGAAAGACGTCCACTGCTGGACATAGGCCAATAATAAATATAATATTATATAATATTATAAATAAGTAACATTTTTGAGTTTGTATGAAGTGGGTAGGTAACCTTCGGAAATCCTGATCCGATTCCGAAAATTATTTCACTATTGGGAAGCTCTAGTATTACCGAGTGTCAAAATATTTGATATCAAAACAAGAACGCTGTCTTGCCGTCAACGGCGTACAAATATTCGAATTATAATTTCGAATTGCATTTGAAAACAGAATTGAAATCAAAATGGTCAAACTTTGGAATATGTATAAAATCCCTTGAGCCTGACAAATCTTTACATAGTATAAAACAGTCTCTTTCCGTGTTTGTACGCTTACATCTTATAAACTACGGTTTTCATAAATAGACAGAGTGATTCAAGAGGAAAGTTTATATGTATAATACACCGACCTCCACGCGGGTGAAACCGCTGGCTAAAGCTAGTCTCATGTAAGCTATATTTCGCCATTTTAATACATATTTTGATGTGTTTACTGAAAAGCTCTACAGTAGCATGGAAGGATGGATCGACTAAGAAAGTCAGTTGAAAGAAAGCTTTTGGCAAGTTCAGTAAATACTTACTACAGGGAGTATGTATCTCGTTATCGACCTGCCCTTTTCCTTCAGATTTCTGTATTATCTATGTGTAATATTCCTTCCGGCATCATTTTCTAAAATACGGTAAAATTTGCTTCAAAATTAGTTGTGAAGTTTAGAAGAATAAAGCAGTCACACATACATACACGAAAAGCGACTACTTCATTTTAAAATAAGTCTAGGTCTAGAAGGAAAACTGCGTAGAACGATACCTACTCGATTTAAAATATCAATTGACAGATTTGACAGAATCAAAAACGAGATTGCTTCAGTAACTATCATTGTAATTTGTTGTGCTTGATGTATATATGTTCTGTGTACAATACGGTTCTAAATGTCTTTCACGCGTGTGTTACATAATAAATAATAATCATCATTTCAGCCGAAAGACGTCCACTGCTGGACATAGGCCTCCCCTAAGCTCCGCCACTTCGACCGGTTCTGTGCTTCCCGCATCCAGCGGACTCCTGCAGCCCTCACAAGGTCATCGGTCCACCTTGTGGGAGGCCTTCCAACTTTTCGTAAATAATAATATCAGCCTATTATTGCCCCACTGCATGGCAAAAACCTCTACTCATACAGAGAAGGCACGAGCATTGAGCACCGCGCTTGCTCAAGACAGGTTGGTGATTTCAGGCTTATATTAACGATCCAGCACCCTAATTGCTTAAAACACTATCAATCAGAATCTGAATATTTTTTTTAGATATTGCCAATTCATTGCTTCACATGTTCTGTTTACTCAACAACGGAAAAAACGCAATGAATGTTGTTGAACTGTCAAAATTAAAGCTATTCCAACTGTTAGCGTGTTAATCAATTACCCTCTGGTTTCCTCACAACGTTTTCCTTCACCGTAGTGTCCTTCAGTGTTACATCAATGAAAATAAACTCAATCATCTATTATAAGAATACCCGTGAGTAAGTACTTATATTGGCAATCGTTAGAAAGAGAAACAAAGAGCATGCGCGGGCGCCTATCATAAGTAATAATAACCACAAAGATAGAACCCGTCCGCGTCCCAAAAATGTTTATGAAAAGTACGATAGTGACATAACGTATTTGGGGCAACAGACATTATTCATTGCTCATTCCTATATCACCGACCGTTAGCGACAGACGTGCGTGTAGTTCTACATAGTGAATATAAACACGTCATATTATTGTTGTGGCGATTGATAAACAATAACATTTGAATGTGTTGTACCTACTGTGATCGAAGATCTGTAATCGTTTGGATGATTGGATGCTGCTGCTAAATACAATATGAGTCGGGCAACGGTGAGTGTGTTTTGTTTTAATTTTAAGTTATTTGATAGGTTTCTGATTAATTGTGTAATTAATATAAACATTGTATTTTTTTATTATTTTAAAGTTACATAATATCACGCCTTGTTTCCTTGAACCCATTACCATGGCGAAAACTAGGTGTACCTACTGGTACACCCACTTTTCGCCAGTATAAACAGCGATTTTTTTTTTAAATTTTATCACGGCTATTTTCCTTGAACCCATAGTAGGTACCTACACCAATTTTTCGCCAGTTGAGTTTAAGTGCCATGTAATAGGGGACGAGCCTATAGTCATTAATAAATCAGACTCTGGATTGATACTGAGAAATTCCTAATGGAAAATCCCCGTAACAGTTTTTCCGACCTGGGAATCAAACCCCGGAACCTCGTGCTCGGCAGTAGCCCTTGCTACCTCTAGACCAGCGAAGCACTTAAGAATTTTAAAATACTTTTTTATCGATTTATTTAGGTAGGACTGACGCTACATGCGATCTTAAACCTATACAATAATTATAGTATATTTTATATCGAGGGACTAAACGAAGCCATAATATACCAGAGGTGGTTTTACTCCCGAGCGTGCGAGGGATTCAATAAAACCGAGGGTATATTAAGTTGGCGTTTAGTCTCGCAAACTGTACTTTTCACTTTGAGTGCGAGAAAAATAGTCAATTTAGTACAAAAACAATTAATAAATATTACTTAATACAATAAAAATCACAAAAGATTTTTTTACTTGAAGCTAAATGTACTATTGGAATTATTTGAAAAACCATGGAACTAAAACTCTCAACATTTCCGCAATGAAGATGGTTCACACTCCACAGTTAATAGTATTAGAGCATGAGAAGTGATAAAGATTTTAAACTTCACTTGTTTCTTAGTGATTTCAATTATTTTCCTGTAAATTTCAATAAATTATACTATTTATGTTTTTTTTTTACGTTATTTATATCATCTTTTTTTTGGTCTGTATCTGTCAGTTATACCACAGCGGGCCCTATCAGAATACCAGCACTGCGGCACTTTTCAAATGTCGCAGCATAATGCTGAGATGGGGCCTTTTGGCCTTGTACGGGAGTTTTTTATTAACCTTTTATTTAAATTTTATTAAGTATACCTATTGTGTAGTAAAGTTTGTGATACTTATTCTTGTGCGAGTATTATAAATACTTTTTTTTTCTTTCATATTGACATGTTAAAGGAAGACTGCTTGATGTCTGTGTTTATATTTTTTTTTTTGTTTTAAACTTCTGATACTTATATATTTTTTATGGCATCTCGTAGGGCTGTTTAACCGGGCTATCCTGAGGATGCCTTAATTATTAAGGCCTCCAGCCTAGGCACAACACTAACAAACTAATCGACATCACGCTAAAGGCACGTACCTCGACTTAGGGCGTCGCTTGGGGAGGGTAGCAAGAATCAGGCGGGATCAGCACCCTAATTCCGTAACTCACGATTAATCATAATCTGTTTCATTTTGATCAGAAGGCCAATAATTCTAGTAATTAAAAACGTTCACAATCTAGTCGCAGTCTCATCTCAGCGACAATCAAACGTCGAGAAGTTGTCAAAAATGGAAACTCGAGATATTTTTGACAGATTGAGACTGAGATCAGACTGTGAACGTTCTTAAAATTACGAGAATTGCCCTTCTGTTTCAAAACGAAACTAAACCATTGCTAAACCATTGCTTCCTATGTTCGAAAAACGTGTCTGCTCAACAACGTGAATAACGTAATGAATATTGTTGAACTGTTAAAATTAAACCGATTATGATTAATCGCGTGTTACGCAATTAGGGTGCTGATTATAATTCTGATCAATTACTTAATTAACTAAGTATTTTGAAGCGCGAATTTGGTTAGTTATTAGCTAAATCATTTGTTTTGTTGTCCTTTTTTTAATGAGGATAATCTGTGTGACAAAACAATTTTTTTTTTCAATAACATCGATTTTAAATATCTGATTTATTATTATTTGGGTCTGCTAAATAGGAAATATACATTAACTTTGTGTAATACCTACCATTTTGGGATTAAAAGAAATTTTAATTTCATCTATCTATGTATTTAAATAAAAATGAATTGCTGTTCGTTAGTTTCGCTAAAACTCGAGGACGGCTGGACCGATTTGGCTAATTTTGCTTTTGAAATATTTGTGGCAGTCCAGGGAAGGTTTAAACGGTGAGAAAATATTAAGAAAATCTATAATATAAAAAATATTGACATTTGTTAGTCTCACAAAAAGTTCAGAAATCTTTTATCGGCGGTACGAAGTTTTCCGGGTCAGCTAGTTCATAAATAAAACAGTGAGACAAAGAAAATGAATGAAAATATTTGCATGCAGAATGGTGAAATATGGCAGAACTCTTTATTGTGATACCTACAACTACTTATGTATTACCCATATTTGCAAATAAATTCTATTCTATTCTATTCTACAGTTTTAAATCAATTATAAACAAAGATAAATAATACCTGTATTTTGAATTTCTAAGATCGTTTCCTCGGCACACATACTTTCTTGCTGACGAGTGCCATTCTTTTAATCTAGATCCCAATATCTCAGCTTTTCTAATAGGCAAATCCAAAACTCGAATCAAATCGTTTGACTCATGCTGTTCAATTAAAATGTGGTTGCTCCAGGGAGCTATTGGTAGGTATATACTCGGATATTTGTCTAGTTGGCTCCTCAATCTCTTCTTCCTCATTGCTTAAAATCTCAGATTCTTCATCTGCGATTGTTGGTGCTAATGGAACTGGATATTTATCACTGTGAAGAATTGTTTTAGATACTGATGCTATATTTGGATACTCAATCTTACTCTTTATTTTTTTATATATCTATTGCTCTGACATTAGTCAAGCAAAAATAACAGTCATTGTAATAATTTACTTGTTCCCGCCAAACCATTGGTACCTACAGCCAAAGATATAGATACGGGTTTGCCATTGAACCAGTAATTTAATACAACATAACAGGAAATGCAAAAAATAATTGGAAACCGTTCTTTATCCTGCACCACTGAATAACCAAAATAATGTAAATACGCTTGTTTTACCTTTTTCAGTTAGAGCACTTCCTTGAGATTTAATAATATACTTCCCATAAACGTAACAAAATTTATCTGGGTGGTTTATGCATTTACGACGCTCATTTTTCTACTTATATAAAAATAATAAAAAAACCTTGTTATATTATAAGCACCAACCACACTCGTTACGTCCGGGAGGGCACGCATGCTTGCCCGAACAATAGAAAATTAATTTTGTCTCATTAGCCGGGATTAACAGATTAAAATATTATCAGAAACACCGAAACTGAAGACTTACAGATAAATAAACTTGTGTGTTAACCTCTTTCTATAGTAATGAGGGTACATGAAAATAATAAAGATGGCGTAACTAAGAAATGCAATAATGTGACGTGTTAGATACTCATATCATAAGGCAATTTTGTTTATAATTGTACAAATAATTGAATACACGCATTGTATTGATTTTATAAAAATTGTGTCACTCAGTGATCAGTGTTTTTATATGGTACTTACTACATTTTACACACTAGGTTTATAAATAAATAGGGTACCAATAGAAGTAAGGAGTCTGGATTGGTGTTCGGTACAACCGAGGGACATAGAATTAGCAGATGATGTAGCCATTAGGTTTGCCCCCTACTGTATGGGACATGGAGTGAAATTTCGCCGGCTATGTTTAAACATAGCTGGCGAAATGTGACTGTACTACATATTACATAGGACTTAAACGTAAGTAGCTGGCGAAATGTGGGTATACTATAGGTCAGCGGCGAGGTGTCATTTTTTCTGAGAGAGAAGCCGAAGCGAAGTCCGCTTAACTTACGTACTTACTTATTGATAAGTCAGTAAGTTATTTATATTATATTTTCATTCTAAAACTAAAACTAAAATATAAAGAATTAAATACCATAAAATTGAACTGCTAA
Organism: Antitype chi; assembly: GCA_947359405.1. Taxonomy (NCBI): domain Eukaryota; kingdom Metazoa; phylum Arthropoda; class Insecta; order Lepidoptera; family Noctuidae; genus Antitype; species Antitype chi. The sequence continues at coordinate 12,230,659 of OX375811.1, read as the reverse complement.
AAACCAAATAAAATGTCCAATATTCCTCCATTTCGTTCTCGCTGACGCATTTTTCTATATTATCTGTCTCTGTCATAATACGCTGAACAGCGGCTTGGTCTCGTCCATACCAAGCGGTGCCACCATTTATAAAGTGACATAATTACGAGATCGCTGTTGTATGAATTTTTAGTTCCCAATTATGACGATTTGGCGACGATTTAATTTTGAACATTTTTTGTTGTTGTAAAAAGCTATAAATAACCGTTTTTGTTGTTTGAATGTTGCCACTATTGACGTGCCATTTTTTAATAGCGATAGAGTTGCCGATGCGAATCCCCGAAGGGAAGCCGGTAGGAATCGTGTTACGTGGTGCTTTCGCCACTGCTATGGGTACCCTGTGCCTTACCCTTCGAGGATTACCAGCGTGATGTTATGTTCAGTTATTATATAAAGATTGACTTAACACGTCTTATCAACTTCCTATACTGTTATATAAAAGTGTTATAATTCAATCACGTTATGGAATTTTTCATCTCATTATATTATGTGGGATTAATAAAATTGCATAATAAAGTGACCATTGTTATTTATAACAATAAGTCGTAAACCAAAAAATTAAACATAGAGTTGTCCCTAGCGGTCTTGTGGTCGCAAGTCTGTTGGTCTGTCCAGGTTCGACCCCCGAACCGGAAAAAAAACAAATTTTCCGGTACGGGGAACTATGGGTTTTTCCATATGACGGGATAAATTTATTTATGGATCTTCGTCATCCTCCTAAATTACTTAGCTTAACATCACGCCAGTCTTCCTCGAAGGGGTAAGCAGAGGTGCACTGGTAAACTTATCTATGACTAGCTTTTGCCAGCGGCTTCGCCCGCGTAGGCATCTCAGGATTTTTGTAGGTTATAATCTCACGAAAATGGACATTTTTTATTTTTTTATTTACAAAGTCGCTTGCGAATCGATTTTTGCTGAAAACAGGTCGGTTTTTCCACACTGTGCGTCGACCCGGGCTTGGTCCTTAACGGACAGCGAGCTACCCATTACTCGGCGTCCGCAAGCCCGCAAAATAAATTTGAATGAGGGTAGGAAAATGATAATGAGTAATAGTTATTAAAAACAGAAACTGTAGACTGTCAAGGTAATAAATAGCATGAGCCTCCTTTCTTATCCGACTGTACGTCTATTCCTAATGTATGTGTATTGTAAATATCTATACTAATATTCCGTAGAGGAAAGATTTGATTGTTTGTTTGCATTAAATAGGCTCCGAAACTACTGAACCGATTTGAAAAATTCTTTCACTGTTGGGAAGGTACACTATCCCCGGGTGACATAGGGTATATTTTATTCCCGTATTCTCACTGGCACGGAACTACGCGGGTGAAAACGCGGAGCGCTGCTATACCTAATATTTATCGCTAGTTAAGATCTCTGTCACAAATATGTCGACTTATTACGAAGCAGTTGCTAATACATTTGTCCTTGATAAGGGTTCCTGAAGTCATGGCTGTACATAATTATCGTATCATCTGTCGTGTTGCGGGCCATTTTGACATCTTAGTAATAGTGCATAATTATGTTCTATGAATAGAAATTAGTTCCGTAACTAACTGACTGATGATTAAGTACTGACAAACAACAAACACCCTTTTTTGCATTGTAAACCATCAAGTGACTTCTCCCGCTCTGGGCCGAGCGGGAGGGCGTGTCAGACTTTTGCTGACTAAAACCCGCCCGTGTTCCGTCAGTTGCCTGTGCCAGGGCCATGGTAACTCTCGAACAAATCCATGACCCTGGCAGGCATCCGCCCTAGTGGACCCCTTCAATTATGCTGACATCTCTTTGAGACGCGCGTGTAACACAACGTGCCGTCGACCCGGGCCTCCGAACGGCGAGCTACCCATTGCTTGCCGTCCGCACTTACGGTGGTCGGAGTCCGCTGTAATACCAAACACCCAACATGCCGACATAATTGTTATCTATACACCCAACGAAACTAGAAACAGAAATGTTAAAGATGATGCAGTCATTAGAAAGGTTTTCCATTAAATAATTTTATTAAGACTGCCTCGTTGGTCTAGTAGTCGCAAGCGTTACTGTTGAGCATGAGGTCCTGGGTTCGATTCTCAGGTCAGACACAGTGATATTGGGTTTTTCTATCGGGAATTTCTCAGTAGCAGCAGTAGCACTTGAAAATATCTTATAGGTATAGTTTTGCTTTCAAAATTATTTACGGTTAAAGAGATACGCTGCTTTAAAAAAACACTTTTTTTACCGTTTTCAAGAAATCTCCGCCTTAACTAACTCGATCTAATGGCAGGAGGGGTTCACATCGGCATCGAGTTGACGATGAAGTACCTGAGACTCGTCCTCGACAGCCGGTGGAACTTCGCGGAGCACTTCCGACGTTTGGCTCCCAGACTGGAATGGGGAGGGGCTGCCTTGAAGCGGCTCCTGCCCAATCTAGGGGGGCCAAACGCCTCCTACCGGAGGCATTATGCGTGGGTCGTGCGGTCCATGGCCCTATACGGGGCACCGGTGTAGGCGCCTATATTGAGGTGCCAACCAGTCCGCAAGCTAAAGGCATCCCATAGGGTCATGGCCATCAGAATGATCCGGGGATACCGCACGATCTCCGGTGATGCGGCAAGCCTTCCTTGCCGGATTGCCGCCATGGGATCTGGACGCAAAGTCCTCGTGCACATCTGGGAGTGGCGTGAGGAGGCCAAACGCCCGCCGGGGCGTTCCTCCGCTGCCACGAGAAATTGCGGCACAGCGGACAGAGCTCCGGCGGGATCTCATGGGGACATGGAGAGTGCGATTGTCGCCCCGCCAATCATATGATGTTTGCTAAAACAGGCCTATGAGTTTTAAAAAAGACCAGTTACCTACAACAGATTTCAAGTCAATTGAATAAGAAATCGATAAGTCATCGTGAATCGGCCACAATCATACCTAACTCATCATCAATGTCAGACTGTGTCTAAATCATACCTATTTAGATACAGAGTCTCGTGGACATACTGGGGCTATATACCTGCCTATGTATGTAGAGGCTGTAGAACCTATGATGTATGTATCCATGTACATAGATTGCAAACCCAGCGCGAAAAACACAACTCAACTCTAGGCGCTGAGCAGCGCGTTGAACATCCAGTGCGCGTAAAAATCCCGCCGCGATTTTATTACGTCTGTGGGAACGTAGACTAACGTCTTACAGACGGGGAGCCAAAAATTTTAAAATATAAAGTAAAGAAAATATCACAGTAATATTCCATTATTGTCATACACACATTGTGTATGAAACTATGAACATATCTATTTCGTACTCAAGCGAGGAAAAAGTTTAGTAGTGACAAATTGTAATATGGTTACAAATTTTATTGGGTGACTAACATTTACGATGGTCTAACACTGACATAAGTCAGTATATAATGTTGTACTTTGTGGACTAAGTAAGTGGACTAACACTGCTTCTTAGCCAGTCAGCCCAGAATTTGGCTATAAGTTTATGAGTTTGACACCTTCAGTAGCGTCCGTCAGTTCCTGTCATGCCACTACCCACTGACATTTCAACCACTCATCCTCATTGACATTCCCCATAAATGGAGCTTTGTGATCGTTTTTGAAGTGAAAACTTCTTTAGGCGGGTTGGGCATTTTTTGAGATGGGAAAAAAACAATTGAACTCGCGACACCGTTACCGACACCACTTATAACACGAACGTACTAACGAACAAAGTTGAACGTACGTTGAACCTTGTTTAATCTGACGATTCAAAATATATTTCCAGACAATTTAAAAAATACACACGTAATTGTTAAAGTTTTCACTTCTGTCGGCACTCCCGGAGTGCCACTGTTTTTTCCACAAATCACCATTGAGAGCTGTATGAAAGGTAGATGGGGATTTGTGGAAGAAAAGTTTCTGGATTCGATACTAGGTCGACGATCACACTGACGTAATAAAAAGGAGGCGGGATTTTGCTTACTGCACTGCTTAGCGCCGGGACTTGAATACCGAACATTAAAACACACTGTTCAATTTTCGACGCGCTGAGATGCAGTCTGTTTGATTCTCAATGCTAGATTTACTGTTCGATTTTCGAAGCACTGAGTTGCAGTCTGTTGGATTTCAGCGGCAAGGTGTAAATTTTTCTAAGAGAGAAGCCGAAGCGAAGTCGTCTTTAACTTATTGACTTATCAATAAAAAAATAGCTGAAAACCAAATAAAATGTGCAATATTCCTCCATCTCGTTCTCGCTGATGCATTTTTCTATATCCGTCTCTGTCATAACAACAGCGGCTTGCTCTCGTCCATACCAAGAGGTGCCCCTGACTAAAGTGATGTCATTACGGGATCGCTGTTGTATAAATTTTTAGTTCTTCCCGATTATGACGTTTTGGCGCCGGTTTAGTTTCTTTTTTATTTGTAATACAAAGCTAAAAATAACCGTTTTTGTTGTTTGAATGTTATGGTAAATTAAATACCCGTAGTGTAACTATTTTTTGTTGACAATGGAAGCCTCTATTGAAGTGCCATTTTTTAATAGCGATAGAGTTGCCGATGCGAAGAATCCCCGAAGTGAAGCCGGTAGGAATCGTGTTATATGGTGCTTTCGCCACTGGGATTCTCAATGCTAGTTTTTCGGTTCGATTTTCGTTTTTCCCAACTATGTTGGGGTGGGCTTCCAGTAATAATTAAATTATTCATTTTTAGTAGGTAATTTAGAAGTCAGTCAAACCGAATGCAGCTGAATACAACTGTTTTTAACCACCGACAGAAACAGAGGGGTCTGTGTAGCTGTGCGTCAGTCTATGGCATCAGAGCTCCCAAACGGCTGATCCGATTTTATTTTTTTATTATTTTGTCTCAAAGGTTACTTAGGTAATCGAGTGTTCTTTGTAATAGGTACGTTTCATCAAAGCGTTGTTAAATGCAAACAATTAACAGTAATCTTTTGATTTCAGGTACTTATTCTGGTGCTGTGTGCTACTGTCCTAGTAAATGAAGTCACTAGTTATGTAATACTACCCTCATTTAGCAAAACTAACCAAAATGCCCTCGAAGTGGGTGCACAGAAAAACGTCACATCGAAAAACGGAAAGTCGGAAGATTATAATAAATACAGCTATATCATAACTACCTACTTATAGTATTAGTAGAATATTAGATAGTATTTATAAAAAAAAATATCTTGTATTTTTTCATCATAAATCTCAAGTATTTTTTTAAGAAATTATTCATAATCTTCTTTGTTCTCCTTATATGTGTAGCTATATTATGTTTTTAAAGATCTAGACTTTTTTATTCCAAATAATTATACGACTCCGTGATGGTTAATTATTTTGGTAAAGCAATTTTAGCATTTTTTTATTTCAAAATTATATCTTTACCTAAGCCATATTTTTGGACTTACCACTAAAATATATTTATGAATAATAGAATTAAATAAAATACTTTCCTTCGGATAATGCAATAAATCACTATTCCTCACCTGTGATATTTACATTCATAGTTTCTGTATAAAAATCAGTGATAATAAACCTAAGTAAAATAGTGCATTTATTTTTGTCCAAAACTCACCTAAAACAAAGAATCATTTAACTTGTAGTGAAATATTACCTACTTATAATATCAGCCTCTGAATAGACCTTGAGCCAACCATAATCAGCTTATAATGTTCCTACAAGGAGACAGGCCTCCACTCGGTGAGAATGAACCGTAATGCAATACGCGGGCCCAGTTCGGGTTGGAAGATGTCACATGTCCATAGCCTGGTGTGACAGCGTGATTTTTAGCCAGGCCCACCAGTGAGTTCGACCCCGCGACTAGGTTCCCCTAAAAGGTGTAAATGTATTAAAATTATTTTACTGCATCTACTTTCAACTTTTTGCAAATACGGCATAAAAAAAATACAATTTCATTAACATAATAACTATCAAATAGACTCTTCTTTATTTATAGCTGTCATAAGTCAGTGACATATTTTAATAATTTAGGTACATGCTTATCGAGCATCCATTCCGGAAACACGTGTGTCGCAGACTAACGAGGGTTATATCAACATATCACATAAAATGCTCAAAAACTGTGAGTAAATAATGTTCGCAGGGGAAAATAATAATAGGAAGAATGATTGCCGATCCATTCTGTAAAAATGGCTTCGCTTAGTTATTAAATGTTTTTTTTTTATCCAGTCGTGGCTTTTGCGCCACCTGCCTTCTCTTATTTTATTAACTAGCTTTTGCCCGCGACTTCTTACGCGTGGACTTTAGAATCAAGTAGATAATCATTTTTTTTGTTAATATATAGCCTATTTTTAAGTTAGACCTCTCGGAATACATAATTGAAAACTGCATTCAATTCCATGCAGTGGTTTTTGCGTGATGCGGTAACAAACATACAGACAGACAAAAATTCTAAAAACCGTTGTTTTGGCTTCTGTTGCTCTAATAAAGACCCCCCCATACTATTTTTTCTTCAATATCTTTAATGTACAGACATCGGCCTGTTACAATTTTATTATATGTATAGATTCTTCCTTATGAGGAGTTTAGTGACATACACGTGTGTATGTTACTGAAGTCCTCAACGGCTGGACTGATTTTGATAAAATTAATTGTGTGCTTTTGAGTGGATTCTTGGGTGGTTTAGATACAGAATTGGACTCGGTAGGTGGCGCTGTTTGGGCAGGAAAACATCTGCCACGTCCGCTATTGTTTGTATAAAAAATTGGCTACAGCATATCCCACTAAAATATACCCTTTTATTACATAAATGAACACAACTAATTTACGATTCATTTAATGTGGTGGTTATAAGGTGAAAAGATTATAATTATGACGTGATCACGGTAAAATAGTACCATTCGTTTCATGTTTTCTTCGTCACGTTTACCATGGTAAATCGGCCAAAACGATTGTGAAACTGACGCATTTATTCCGTACTTTTTTCCAACCAACAAATAGACTCTTTTATTTTTAATATTGTCTTTTTTATAGATCATCATCATCATCATCATCATCAGACTAGAGCAGTTCACTGCTGGTCATAGGCTTCTCAAATTGCACGCCATTCATTTCTCATCCAGCTGTTACTAGCCACCCAGCAAAGATCATCGCTCCAGCTAGCCTAGAGAGTTAGACCTTACGTTTGCCGATTCGCGTCTCCACTGCACACACAAGAACACGTTGCGAACGGTCACCGGTATTGGAACCGCTGCGGTTATCGACATATTCTGCGAGCTATGTGGCCAAGTTTTCAAACACTTTTTTTTCTAATTTAGGATGTTTTCCGTAACCAGCGTGTTTGGTTTACAAGTTGATAATCCCACCATGAAAGTGGGAACCAAATCAAATGCCATACAATGATGGTACCTACAACCAATTCTTCAAGACGCCAAGTGTGTGTTGGGTGGGAACAACAAGCCCATTCTCATCCAAACAATAGCCTAAATAGTTACCTTGTTACTAATAGTTACTTTGTGTCGAATGTAAACATAAATATTTAAGTACATAGTCTCCCTTTGTTCATTTCAATTGAAATTGATATGCTATCAGACTACTGAGTAACAGTTATAGACTGTGGTAAAAGTGAGGGCCTGCCATTATTATACGCATATTTAAAAAATATACGTAGTAGATATTAATTTAAAAAGGAGCAAGAACTGTCGACCAGCATTATGTGGACACCGGCACCCTAATTGCATAACACACGATCAATCATACTCTGTTTCATTTTGACAGTTCAACAATATTTATTGCGTTATTTACGTTGCTGAGCAGACACATTTTTCTAACATATGAAGCAATGGATAAGCAATATTTTTTTAAATTGTTCAGATTATGCTTGTTCGTGTGTTACGCAATTTGGGTGCAGGTTTTGAGAAACATCAAGTTGCCTTAAGGGCTCGAACTCACTGGTGGGCCTGGCTAAAAATCACGCTGTCTCACCAGGTTTCGTGTCCGACAGAGATAGTATCAGTGGTGAGCAGTTAGACGCTAGGTTACACGCACAACGTTATTGAGTGAGATGCAGGATCATTTATAGTAAAAAAATCGCGAAAAAATTAAGAAAAGTCCTTTGGAAGATCGGGTTTTATGAAAAAGCAAATGCATACATAAATCAATGACCAATAAAGTTTATTAAACTTTTCGATAATTGAACTTTGTCGGTACCGACTTGGTTTTGGAAATTTTACACTTCTTTTATTACTTAAACACACCCAAAGTTAAGTAAAATTAGCAGGAAAAACGGATCTTTGTTGGCTCCTAACTTTTTAATGTGTTTTTATTTTAGTATTCTGTTTCCGTACCGACAATATTAATAATGAGACAAAACGATATCATATTTTAATTTGGATGTGCCACGTCAGACAGTGGAGTAAAACACTCCCGAAGTTTGTATGCAAAAAATGTGGACTAGGTTCACCTTCAGGCCCTTTGGCGGGTGCATGGCAAAGAACATAATAGTGCCTTTATTGGTGAGTTTCTTCAGAAAGGTCAGGTGCGTAGTATCTACTCGCAACTGGCGCGGCGTGCGTGCAGTAGCTGATTTAGGCTTAGAGGGCCGGGCCTAGTGTAGCAAATTTTGAGGGGCGCCAATTTTTTTAAGACGATTAAAATTAAAAATCGATAGGGTTTTTTGTAAACTGTAAAAAAAATATTTAAAGTTTATTTTCTTGCGCTCTTACAATCTAAACAAGGCGAGGGTAGAATTTTTTTGTGAAAATAATTAATCATGAAAGTACTACTAGCATATTAACTATTTATGAAATTAGATTTTTACACAATTATAATATATATACTGTTACGAAAAAAAAGGGCGTCATATCGTCTTGGGCCTAGGGCACCATCAAACCTAAATCCGCTACTGCGTGCGTGTATGACCGTAGCAGCAGGCTTAGCACGAGCACCGTAGAAAAACGTTTTGTCGACGGAAGAATAGACATGACTAAATGATGTACAATAGGAGAAGATAGCTATGTTTTTCTATTAATTATCACAGTTATGCGTTCTAAACGATTCATGATTTTGTAGATAATCTTATAGGTATACTTTGTAGCCGTCAAGTAGAAAGTTTGTTGTTAGTGTGATTTTGACAGTTTGGGAAGAAATATTCTTCTGAAATATTCACATTTATAAGCATCTAGACAAAGATCGTTAGAAACGAAAGACAAAATAACAGATTGTAGAAGGATATCTACGGTGCGATGTCAAAAATGGAGAAACGAAATGTCACTTTGTATTGAAAAAGCACTGTCTATTCTTCGTAGAAATAGAAAACGACATGCTAAGCCTGTAGGTGGCGTACTATAGTTTCTGCCTACCTTCATGGAAAAGTTTATATATGGCGAAGATAAACATCCGCGTAGGTACTTGTCCTGAGCGGCGCGTCTTTAGGCAACACATCTTTCGAGTAAGCGAGACACTTAACACACCGCGCTGCTTAAGGGACTCAATAGTGAGTTCCCCATTACGAAGGCAATAAATGACCGGGTGCCCAAACAATTTATCTTTGATAATCCACCTTCATGAGGATCGACGATGCGAGCAGAGCTGTGAACATCCGCAGAGCTGCGGATGTTCACAGACGGATCAAAAACAGGTTGTGGCACAGGTGCTGGAGTCTTCTCGGAGTACCTCAACATACAACATAGCCACACCATTGGTGGTCCATAACACAGTGTTCCAGGCCGAATGCATGGCCATCTCGCTTGCCGCGTCTGCTATCATGGGTAGGGAAGTTAAAGACCACTCGATCTGCATACTCAGACAGCATGGCTGTTCTGCAAGCGCTGAACAGTCACACAGTTGGCTCTGGGCTGATATACGAGTGCTACCAGCGCCTAAACCAGGTAGGTAGCCTCAATAACATCACCATTCAATGGATCAAACGACACAAACGGTTCGCTAGGCAACGATGCAGCCAATGAACTTGCCATGCCCTCCTGGCAAGGGGCGCAATGGGTTCTGGTCCCACTGGTGCCATACGCGACCCCCTGGTCGTGTATGGCACCAGTGGGATCAGAACCCATCGCGCTCCTCGATTTCCGGTATCTACGCACTCTGGTAAGGAAACAAACCAGGGACCAACATCACAAGATATGGCTGGACCTAGGTGAGTGCAGGCAGGCTAAGGAAGCACTTCCTACGATCGATGCCCGCCTCACAAAACAGGTTCTCCGTCTAACGAAACCACAGCTACGTACAGTTACAGCAGCTGTAACTGGCCATAGGTCATTTAACAAACATCTCTTTGTCATAGGAGTAACAGACAGTCCGCTGTGCAGGGCCTGCATGGAGGACGACGAGACAGCAGCGCACGTGCTGTTAAACTGCCCGGTGGTCGCCAATTACAGGGCTAAATACTTCGGTATCACAGGTACCCTACGTGAGATTGTCAGCAACACCAAAGCGTTGCTGGCCCACCCGTACGCAAAATACGCGCTTTGACGTGGAGTTGCGGACAACAGGCCGTATTCACCTATTACCTACTTGTCCTGAGTCTCCAGTTAGTAAAAAAACCGATTGATGCTTTCGAATGAAATTAAATTTCATAAATGAACTGTTTGTTAATGTGTAAGTAATTAAATTAAATTTTATTTTAAAACATCCTTCGATTCCTTACTGAACTTCAACTAAGTATATCCGACGACCCTGGTTACATTTCTTTTGATGCATAGGTATTGCACTTTTCTATAACCTACGAATACTTTCTATGCTAGGGGTGTTTAAAATAATGTGCCGAAGTCATGGTTACAGTATGCGCGGCGATGTCCTTGCCATCCTGTATATATTCCACAAGCTCGTAACGGAACATCATCATCTATCATAGGCTCTCCTATCCTTCTAACTTAACAGACAGCTGTGCTGTTGGGGAGTTTGTTGCGCTACTTCTTCTTCCCAGCTAAAGCACTAGGAAGTGGTGAAGGGCGGGCGTTTTGGGGGGACTGTCTTATGTAATTTTATTTTGTCGTTCATTAAGAGCCGACTCTCAGCCTAGTTTGAATAAATGACTTTTGATTTTGTTTTTGATTTCCTATCCTATAGCCTCCTAAGTTATCATGGTATGGTAGGTATCTATGTATAATTAATGTTTACAAAATATATTTAAGAGTAACGGTGGAGTTTCCGATTTTTCTCCATACGCAAATACTTTCTAAACTCTATTTTATTGAGGTAAATTTTGACGTTCAAAAGTTCTCTTAGATGTACCTATTTGAAATAAATGCATTGACTTTGATTTATACAACAATATATACCCACCACATGCCTATTACTTCACTTATGCGATATTTCCTGATAGTCCAGATCACTCATTATAATTGGTTGCTCTGGTTTTGGGCTGTTGAACCTTGAACCCGGTAACCAGAGGTTATCTTAATAAATGTTGCTAGGAATGAAACGCGTAGGTAGCTACATAATAACATTTGTATTATATATATGCTGAATTCATGGTTACAGTTTGCGCACTGGTAATTATTTTTTCCTGTATTTTAATAACGTTATTGATGAATTCCTGCTTCGTTAAGGGTAAATCCGGTAGAATAATAATATCATTTTAAGTACCTAATTTATGTTTATATCGCTCTTCGTGGTTATCAACCATATTTGAAAATTAAAACGTTTAGATTTTTTTGTTTTTTGAACATTTGTTGTTTGAACGAAAAGTAACAAATATTAACTAAGTTGGTAATTAATGTTAATTCAAATGAAATACGACATATCTTCCCTTATTTTATTCTTGATCTGTACATGCAACGGAATTACATACAAACACCAAAACAAATATCCAACATATTGAATATCTCCTAGCTGCAGGTGTCATCAGCCCTCCTCCTAGTGGATGGCATGGGTTCCTTGAATCTCTGCATGGACCTCCAGCACGCCTTGGCAGTAGCACTATAGGTGTCCATGTACTCTGTTTTTCCTGGATACTCCGCAAACCAAGTCTGTATAGACTTTGGAGCTAGCCCCTTGTGGACTACACCTGGTAAATAATAGTTAATTGATTTTTATCACTGTAAAACCATCTAAAAAAGACAAGAAATAAAGCTTATTTTTGGCTCGGTAGCGTAAGTTCTATCTTACAAAAACTTAAGTGCCCTGAGAGATACATAGCATTCGGCCGTCGTAGGTGACGGACGGAAACACGTCGTCCGTCGCGGTGGGCGTGTGATCAGATAGACCCCAACCAAGAACATAGCATTCGGCCGTCGTAGGTGACGGACGGAAACACGTCGTCCGTCGCGGTGGGCATGTGATCAGATAGACCCCAACCAAGAACATAGCATTCGGCCGTCGTCGGTGACGGACGGAAACACGTCGTCCGTCGCGGTGGGCATGTGATCAGATAGACCCCAACCAAGAACATAGCATTCGGCCGTCGTCGGTGACGGACGGAAACACGTCGTCCGTCGCAGTGGGCGTGTGATCAGATAGACCCCAACCAAGAACATAGCATTCGGCCGTCGTCGGTGACGGACGGAAACACGTCGTCCGTCGCAGTGGGCGTGTGATCAGATAGATCCCAACCAAGAACATAGCATTCGGCCGTTATCGGTGACGGACGGCAACACGTCGTCCGTCGCGGTGGGCGTGAGATCAGATAGACCCCAACCAAGAACATAGCATTCGGCCGTCGTTGGTGACGGGCGGCTATCTACACGTCGTTGGTCGCGGTCAGTGTGTAGTCAGTTAGATAGACCGCAGCCTAAGAAAGATAATGGTACCTGGAGGGTTGATCGTCGGTCTGACAGTGGGAGGTTTTTCGGTGAAGTGGGTCGGGTCCTTATAACATCGTAACATGCCCAGACTGTGGGCCTCCATCGGTATTGGAGCGCTGGACTGGGATGCTGCTATTATTTTTCTGTAATCCGACACTGGGAACGCTGCAAGGAAATATTACGAGTTGTAGCGTTCAGTAAGTATTGAGAAGTAAGAGGGAAAACAGAAAAAAAACAATGTGATTGAGGTAAACGAGGTATTAAAGTGGAACAAGATTCCATTTCTTCATGGAACCCGAAACCTTTTGTAAGGCGGACATTAGAAGGTACGGTTAAACGCATGTGACTCGTGAGAAACACTTGAACCTCTCCATTCAGAGCGGGAGAAGTTATTTGATGTTTTCCCAACCATAAAAAAACCGTAGTCCGTTAGCACGGACGTACCTATTATAGACTTCGTGAAATTGAAGATCCCGCCACGATAATATTCAGCGCCGGGAGTTGAAAATGGTACAGTGTGTTGGCATGTAAGTACTCGTCTAGTAGGTTGCTAAATTTATTCCTGTACCTAAGTCCATGTTCGCATGGACGTCAAATTATTGCGGTGGGAGTTTTTTTGCGTACTGCATCTTCAACGCATTGCTCAGCGCCGAGAGTTGAAAATCGTACTTACTATGTGTTTTTCGATGTGCTGGGATATAAGTACACTGATAATATAATGTTCGGTTCAGGACCGAGAGTTGGAAATCCAGTGCGCAATGAAATCCCTCCGGTTGACTGACAATACCTAAAGGTGCTCTTACACGGGCAATTTTTTGAGCAATTATTGCTCGGCAACACTAATGGATCAATCTGGATCAATTAAGTGGAGCAATCCGGAGCAACAACAATAAATTGAGGATATGTTTCGGGAATATTGCTTCTGATTGCTCCATACCTATATGTATTTCATGAGTTGCCACATATCCAATCGGTTTGGAAATTTTTAGTCAATTTTCTTTTTATCTCGTTCGGTACGTACCTACGTCTTGTTTTTGCGAGAGGAACCGGCCGGCGGCGGCGGCGGAGGCGGCGGGTATTGCCTAGTTTTTTAAGTTGCTCCATATTGCATGGTATTGTGTGGCCGTATCTCTGGCAACAGGTTGCTACATGTTGCCATTGCTCTAAATTGCTGGATGTTGTCGTGACGTCATAGTTGACGCATTGACCAGGATGGAGCAATTTTAGTTGCTCGTGTAAGCGCACCTTAATATTTATAGCAACAACGTTCAAGATATCGATACCCATCTGAGAAGTTTTCTATACCGTTTATAACCCAAATACAAACGACAAATTCGTCATACAAGGAATGTATGTTATATAGACGAGTAAGCACTTAAAATTACATTCCTAGTCTGTCTGAGTAATTTTAATTCGTTGATTTGACCCCGAGAGCTGACCCGCCATATGTATGAGTCAGTCATAATAAGCGCATTGTTCCCGTTGTCCTATCTAATTGAATCTACCAAATGAGAACTTTCCTACATTATAAGGCTATTGTGGTGACTTTAATTAGTACCTACCTATAAATAAGAAACAAAATAAATGAAAATTTTACCTAATTTTAGTTTAGGAAAACATCTACGAAAATGAGCCATCATAAAATATATTATAATTTATGTAATATTAAAAACCTAATAAGAGTCATCATTGATACAAAAAACCCAAGATGCACAGTCTCGAACAAAAGTAACACTAAAACTGTCCCCAATTATACGTCAGTGGTTATAGTTATGATAAAACACATTCTTTTTGCAAATTCAACCTTACACGCATGACATAAAGTGGTTTTTACAAAGCAATGTCCAAAAAGACTGACTGAAAGATGACTGACGATCTGACGATACTATTTGATACCTGCGCACATTGCGCCCTATTTATGCGGACGTTTTTGAGACGCTGATTGTGTATCTCGGGTTTTTTTTGTAAATCAATGATGAATCATAGTTCCTTTGTTTTAAGATCAAAGGCATTGACGATTTTTTTTTTTGTCTAACCCATAACAATATTCCAATGCAAAAAAAAAACACGTAGGGTAAAACACGTAGTACCTACCTACACTAAAGTATAAAAATACTTTGGATTTGGATTTTACTTTGCGAATCTTCACATTTCTCACGAAACGTCAACTTCCATCAACTTTGTACGTACATACTACGTATTTTGCTATTATTATTTTTTCAGTGAAAGAAAAAGTGCAGGCAAGTATAAATGTTCATAACTCACATCTTTTCTTGAACGTGGCTTGATACATCGTCATCATTTTCCCGTCGAGCTCATCGCAAGGGTGATCCAGAATGTCGTTGGTCACGTCCACCATCTATTTACAAATTTATAAATAATCGGTCAATAATAAAAACAGCTGTTCCATACGAAAATGCTATTACTGTATAAGGTACCCGATCAGAAAGCATGATTAAAATGAATAAAGTCACCGATAAAGAAAATCTTTCATTGCATTCTCAAAAATATACTTAGTACCTAACTACTCTATAAATACTCCAACATATCGTCAAATTCCTGCTGGCAAAGCTAGCTCTCATAGCGAGTCTCGTAGCCGGGGTAAAACTATGCTGCTAAATCAGACTACGCCATCTATACCGCTACGCAGACTACGCTGCTACGTTACAGCCCCGGATCTCGTGGGGGGCAAACCGGGGTGGCAGTTTCAGGGGGCGCCAAAATCATAATATAGTATGATAAAATAAAAAAAAACTTGCTCCACAAAGCGCCTAGCATACGGAAGCTTGTTTGGCTCACCGTCGACTAGTAAGAAAAATGCTCAAACGCTCAAACGTCACTATCAAGTTACTGCCCCGGTTGGAAAAAATCGTAGATCCGGGGCTGCTATGTCATACTACGCCGCTACGTCAGTCTACGCTGTCATGTCAAACAACGCTGTTACGTAAAACTACAACACCACTTTTGACTACGCTGCTACGTCAGACTACACCGCTACGCCACTACATCTGACTATGCTGCTACATCAGATTACCATGTAAGTATTCCTACAACAATCCAGTTTACCAATTTTCCACGTTACCTGCCTCCGCAGCTGCTCATAGTCGTGACATAGCTTCTGCTCCTTCTCTAACAGCTGTTTGTATTGTTCCACTCTCGGTGAGTAGGAGTGAGCATCGCAGTGGCAGTATGGAGCTACCGGGGCAGGACGCTCGATCGGCTTCGCGTCCGGCTGGGGTGGCTCACATGGCCTGGAGACCACCGAAAATTATGACGTCATCAGCTGCTTTTTAACAGAATTTATTTGTCAACAATTAATGCCAGTGTTCGTAACAATAAAATTGTTTTTTGTGGTTGGTAAGACTTACCAAACCAGGGACCCTAATAGCAGGTGATTAGGCTGGCAAATTCACTAATAATAATAATCATGTTTCAAGGTAAAGTCGGTAAAATGTAGTAGCGTAAAATAAACGAATAAGTACAAGGATTCACAAAGTGCACCAATACGCTGTGCGACATGGTCAAGGCTTGTCCCTATACCTAATGGGTATAGGTAATATGGATTGTGGAAATCCATAAATGACGAGCGTGGGAATTTAAGTATGTTGCTACCGATTTACAACCTTTAGTATCACGAACGCGTTGATGGGTAGTTACTTGTGGCAAGGGGGGCAAGCAAGTTTGCTACCCCACATAACTTTCACTGTAAAGAATGAGTCACGTCAACGTACAATTTACGTACAGGCTCTTTTTCCTTCGCCTAGGATGCTTTCAATTTGTACCTATGCATCGTAAATTCAGCGACACATTTGCCCTTAGCGGTACCTATTTCATAAATTCTGACACTGCCGATGCCTACGTTCAAATGACATTTTAGAAGTAACCTTAGCTTCTATAATTTTATTTCTGCCCACAAAACTTAATACTCCAATATTATTTTACATTCGGTCGCGAACTCCGTGTGGTTGAGAATGCAGTGAAGGCCAGGTGGTAGGGGCAAACGAATAGGGCCACGCTACGACTACAGGTGAATAGGACGAACACGAGATCACTAGGCTTATGCAAACATAAATACAAGTGCAAGTAAGTAGGTACTAAACTTTTCCCTGATCAGCAAAAATAAGAGTACATAAGCATAAACCGAATAAATAACTGGCACTAACATAATAACTCAAAGTGGGATAAAATAGTTTTTTGCCTTAACAATTTTGTCAGGCGCTAAGTAATTTTAAAAAGTTTACGTACTTTCCAACAATGGGTTTCGGAAACGGCCACTGGTAATCGGTACTTTGAGTTGTGCTGAAATCCATGGTGTCTTTGAGTTTCTGAAAGTAATCATTTTATCATATTTTCTTTTGTAAACTTTATCCGTCAACAAAGTGTCAGTCCTAGCAAGTTTACTCACTTTAACTGATTACGTTAATATTTTTGAGATTTACTATTACTACTTTGGCTAATTGACACCCTACATAATTTAGAATTGCTTTTGAAGCCAAAAATTTGAGCTGTAAAAGAATTTCTTCAATGAGGGAAGATAAAAACATTTTTGAAGTTTTGCGGTTTTTTTCTTTATTTGTTGCCCTTATCAAAAGACAGACAGTGTTCATTATCAATTGAAATAGTTGGCGTTTTGCGAGGACCTCCATGAATAAAACCAAAAATAAATAGTTTTTTTATGAACCGACTAAATTACATTGTGATCGTTTTCGTGTTTCTCCTCTTTCATACAAGTACTTCCTCTGCTAGCAGCCTAATAATATTATTGTCAGTTTACAAAAAGGCTTGTTTTTCTGGAAAATATTTCCTTTTGGGAACAAGAAAAATCCACATTGCAAATTAAATATATTAGAAAAACGCAACATTTATTTATTTAAATAGTTTTTTTGGGGTTTGTTTGTGTATCATTTGTGTCTCATTTTCTTTTATAGATTTTTTTATAAAGTTCTAGTTGTTATAATGGGTACTTTACATTTCTACATATGGCTACATTACAGCAAACTTCAAATATTTCAGCTGTCAACATCGTTGTTTTCCTGTCATCCGTCATCAAATCAGCTGTGTATCACACACAGAGAACATGTAACATAATAAATGTGCGTATTAAAATTATTGGTGTGAAAATGTCCACTGAGACATCTGATAAAAAATCAACTCAATGTTTATGATAAATTCACGGTGGAAGAGACATGGCGCGCCGGAGGAGCAGCGGCATCACGAGCCTGGGGTTTAACCAGGATCAAGGTTTGTGTTACTTCCTAGTTCGTCAACCTGAGTTCTTTGTTCTCAGGTGGTGTTAGTGTTATTCATATTTGAGATGAGCTGAGTGTGTTGGGAGGCGAGGTTGGTGTCGGTGGAGCGCGCGTGCTGCGAGGTGCGACGCAGGCAGTGCGCGGAGCTTCCCTCGCCACGATCTCGCGTAGCTGCGCTCTCCACGTGTTGTTTATATTTTTAGTGCGCGCCCACGCGCAATTTCCATTCTTCGCAAGTCCGCTCGCTATTGTTTGGGCGTTGGTTTTGTTTGCCCTGGTACTGGCGCATGTACTTGCAATTTTAAACGCAATTTTCATCAATTTCCAAACGCACGGCATAGTGTTATGATTTTCACTTTTGATATTGTTTTGATAAACAGCTGTTGTTTGTTTTGTATGTTAACTATCTTGATTCAGGTTGGTTTCTGATGGTGTGATTGCTGTCCGGTAGACAGTATACTCATACGGCACAGTAACAGTAATAAAATCACACCACTATGAATAAATTTACATGCAAATAATCTGCATAATGCTATGTGTTTATTGTTGCAAAAACAGATCTATAATTAGTGTATTATCACAGCACAATAACACACTCATTGTAATTAATATTATTCAAAAAGTCTTATTAGATAAAGTAGTTCTTTGTTCCATATATTTCCTGAGTTACTCATAGACATAGTTATTCACTGTATGTAATGATTGTGTTACTTTGTAGGCTGCTTCACGTGCTGCCTTAAAACCGGCTTGCGCGTCTACAATGTGGAGCCACTTGTTGAGAAAGCTCACTACAGTAAGTATTTTTTCTATAATACGTTACTATTTTCTTCACTGCTTTTTCAGAATTTTTAGATTGGACCCAGATGCTTTATGTCCTATGTCCTTAGGATAACAGAAATACTTCACTGATAATATTATAAGTTTATCCGCACAATGGACACTTGTTGCTGTTAGTTATGGTCCGTATGCAGGAAACCTTAGAGGTTGGATGTTGGAACCTTATTTATCCTACTATCCTACTTCCTACTAATATTATAAATGTGAAAGTTTGGATGTTTTTTACTCAATCATGTAAAATGAAATTTGGTGCACATATAATTATGTAGTTTATAACCTGGATTAACACATAGGATAGTTTTCATCCCGCTAGTACGTCCCTGTGGGATAATTTTCAATCTCCACGAGGGCGAAGCCGTGGGAAATAGCTAGTTATTTATAAAAGCCTTAAGTAAAAGGACTGCTCTAGGATTGTTTTTAAGTTAACCTGTATCGTACTTTTGTTTGTATTTAATGAAATAATCACAAAAACTACTTTAAATGCGTTGCTGCCAGCGTGTGATGAAAGCTCTTAACCTACGGAGTTGAAATGTTGATTCTGTTTGCTGTATTTTGACGCTGCACTATTTTTACTCCTCCAGTCAAATTGACAAATGAAATCATTTATTCTAATATGAGATGTCTGAATCACTTTTACACGTCACATAACCCTAAATAAAAAAAATATAAGCTAGATTGAGTCGACATTTCCTATCTGACTACCCCTGAAAATAAAATTGCGAAACAAACTCAGGGGTCAGAAGTCTCTCTTAAGTCGGGGCATAATCTTGGTCAGATCATGTAAGGACCATGTAGATTTGTGTCTGAAATAATCTACCACACTGATTTGGAAAAACTTAAATCCTACTAAAACAATGAAAAATAAGAAATAGAATAACAGTAAATACAGATACTTTATCTGAAAATAACTTTGACCTAGAATGTGTGTGCACATTATAAACTGAATTTAATTGGTAGCTGTAACTTGGGAGTACACAACTTTATTTTTAGATGCATACAAATTGTGTTTACTCATGCATTCAAGTTATTTATATTTTCGTGTTTAATAGAAAGGTAAGTATTTAATAAACAAATTCAATATATGACATATCTACCTTCCTTCAGGGGTCTATTATTTAAAAATATATATAGGTACTCATAGAATAAAGCTGAAGAGTTTTCTTTTTATGTTTGATTGCGTTAACTCTCAGGAAAGGCTAATTATTGAGAAAGGCTATGTTTAACATCATGCTACGACTGTTAGAAGCCGAGCAAAAATAAAAAAGTAAAAAAAAATGCTAAACGAAAACGAAATAATTCATAAATAATCAAATTTCTTATAAATCAATACGGCAAATGAATAAATAAAAGTCGTGTGTTTAATTGATTAATATTTATTTGATTGCTTCATTCAAACTTAAAACTATATTTAAACTTAATACCCGATGTTGCCCTTTATTTAATAATACCTTACGGGCCATCCATAAATTACGTCACACGTTAAGGAGGGGGAGGGGGTCAACGAAATGTGACATTGTGTGACAACGGACAAGGGGTCAAAAGCTTTGTGACGTCACGTGTTAACCCCTTAATACCCTATGTGTCATGTATTGTGTACTTACCTCTTTTGTTGAAGATCCTAAATCAATAAATGAATAAACTATGTATTATTATTAATAAAGGTATCTTGTCATGCCTCTTCACTTTGTCTCGCCTCATAATGGAATTGTACTACCCACACATTTTAAATGTAATTATTTTATGTAAATGTTAAATTAACTGCTTTCGTTGAACATCTGTTGAATATGCTAATTATATTTGGAACTAGCTGCTGCCCGCGACTTCGGCCGCGTGGATGTTGGAAAATATCCCACGGAAACGTACTACCGGGACAAAAAGTAGTGAAAGTTACTCCTTATAACATCAGCTATCTGCCAGTGTTAGTCCCGTCAAAATCAGTCCAGCCGTTTCGGAGATTAGCCGAAACAAACAGATAGATATAAAGACAAAAATGTTGCTGTTATAAGTACCGTAATAAGTAAAGAGCTGTTATTTTGACATTACAAACAGACACTCCAATCTTTGTTTATTTGTACAGATGAAAGATAATATTATGTTTAATTAGGTTTTCATAGTTATATAAAGATTTAATGCTTTTTTATGGAAGCTTGAATGTGTTTGTCATTATCACAGGTAGGCAGTGTACCTTCTGTTCAGCCATCAAATTTAGGTCACAATAATAGGTCTCAGTTGTTATTTACTGTAAAAATTCTACCGTGGAAATGCCTGGGATGTATTCAATTTCTATCTTTTGAAAAAAAAAAAATGTTTATTATTTGACCAATAATGGATTTGAAGGGTAGGATTTATAAGTAAAAAAATTCTAACGAAATAATATTCCATCTATTGATAATATAGCATAAGTATTATAGATCATGATCAACCGTAAAATCGCCATGCCCAAGCTGATATAAACGGTACAAAAGTTAAACAGATACCTATTAGTTTGTACACAATACAAAATTAGCATTTTAAAATCGCACCATCGTACGACGCAAATCATTTACATGTATTGACTTTTGTGAACTTTAAAGATGCGTAGGCACATAAGTGATACTAAAACTTGTAAAAAATGAAGGGTTCCGTAGTTGGGTTGAATTTATCACGTTTTACAGAAACAAACTTAACATTGTAGTTGTCCCATTCATCGTCACCGTAAATTCTCCAACAGCAAATGTAAGTCTGTAATCGCCAAAAAAAAAAATGTGGTTTAACTACAAATTAACGATCTTCGGACTTTTCCCTTTGCTTGTGCTGTGAGAGTTTGCATCTCGCCAATTTTCATGATTGTAGGTCGAAGCAAAGTACCCAATAGTAGGTTTTGATTAATTTGCGAGTATCTGTTGCATAAATGGCCGTATTTTTTATTGTGTTTACTTAGAAGGTTAATTTTAGAGCTCCTCCTTTTAGAGGTCCTTTTAGGGACCGTAGACCTACGTATTTGATACTAATTTCAACTTGATACGCGCGTTCTTGAAAAAAGGGTCTTGACTGAATGACAGACAGACAGACAGACGAGCGGACAGCAAAATTATCCTGTAAGGGTTCCGTTTTTTCCTTTTTAGGTACGTAACCCTAAAAACAACATGATTGAATGCGCGGTTGGCGAAAAACCGGATACTATGACGCGTTCAGGAAATACTTATGCTTATACTGTGGACTGGGCGAAACAATAATAGTTGTTACATACAATGAAATTTAATAAATGAATTACTATAGTATAATCATTCGTTAATTTATTAAATATCCAACCATAATGGTTTCGCCGCACAAAAATGTCTAGGGTATCTTAAAAATTCATACTTAGTAGCTAACACAGATTCTGCCAAATCTCAGATGACCCTCGATAGGTCGGGTTGCAGTGGCAGTGTGGTCTATGGTGACTTAACGGCCTTCCAATCAACTGAGCCCGTCGTTGATAGGATAACTGCCAAATCTCAGTTTCGATCCTCAAAGGTCAGGTCGGGCAGCAGCCATGTACCTACCTTTTTTTATAAATACTGCATTTCAATCAGCTCAGCGCTATCGCAGTCCATTGCTGGACATAGGACCCCCTCCAGCCAAGGGCACCAGGGCCCGCGAGTCAAAAGTAATCTGGCCTATCTGGAGAGAGACGCTAAAGATTTTCGAGCTTGTTTCGCTAGCGCTTGCATTCTAGTACTTATCTCCTAATTCTGTACTGCTTGTCGACAAAGCAACGCTTATTTCAGTAGGAATTGTAAAAACCAGACTCTTACTAAAAAATCACGCTCTAAAAAATATGAAATAAGAAAATATTCTCATTTGAAAGTCCTGGTAGTCGTGCTCTTTGACTAGAAGCATTATTTGGCTAGTGTTAAATCGAAAATAACAGTTTTGTAAAAGTATCTACTATTTTATTTTATCCCCTGACTTTCGACTATTTATTAGTGATTGTCATGGAAATTATGCCATTTGGTTCTAATAGGTTCATTTTATAAAGGTAGATTCTTTTACATATTATTGTGAATGAGAGAACGTTGTAGGCCTTACAGACTAGATTTGTAGACGATTTTCTATTCTGTATTTTCATTCCTCTAAGTACCTGGTACTTATTGACAGGCCTGCACTGTCCTCCCATACCTATTATCACTGTAATTTGAAAACATGTAAAAGCCTATTAGTTTTAAAAGAGGTACCGTGGAGTTTCTTGCCCACTCTTCTCCATAGGAACCGACGAATTGGAACCGTGTACCTAGCTTCTGATGTTTCATAAGTGCCTATGCAGGTTTATGTGAAATGAAATATTTGGATTTTGATTTTTTTTAACCTAAAAACAAACCAAGTTCAAGGGCTCCCCGCGCCTAAGTAGAATTTGTTACAGATCCCTCGCTGGCTTAATCCGGCACTGTTTTCTACCTCTCCGAAATATCGGCACAACATCCCTATCTTTTCCGTATTTTCAGCTGCATTTGCAAATATATTGCCTATACAATATGCGTTTGAAAGGATAGGATGAAGATATAAAACAAATTAACCAAGTCTTAGCTATCATTGCAGTAAAAAGATGACATCATTTCATTAGTCTATAGCCGTCAATAAAATGACGTGCTAATTCCGACGCATTCAAATTAACCTATCGTATGCAAAATAATCAGTGTCAATAATCATGCTGATGATACGAAAAACACGTATCGTTCATTGATTGTAATTCGGTCTAATGACTTTCGAACATGTCACAATGTTTGCCCATTGGAACTCGATACGTAGACGGAGTGAATGAACTCCTATATTTAGACCGCTCTGGCGATCTTTGACTGTTGAAATCTTATCCTAATCTGAACGCGGTCCATCAGTTTGCGTTGATTTATGGTTTTTTAATGACAATGCACTTTCCTCTAGGTTTGTGGAACTAAACAGTAATCCATTAGTGAGCACATGTCTCAGAAAAATCTAGTAAGTACCTCTATCTATATTTTCAGCCAAAGAGCTTTCAAAATACATTCGCTTCTATGAAGGTTTTGCTACAAAGATATTTCTATCTTGAAATACCTATTAAGGTACCGTGTTGGTTTAACCCACTTGCCACAGAATACACTTTAAACTCAAATCCCAATAACAATGAACAGAGACATTTCACAAATCTTGTGAATATAATGCACACGTAGTTATGTATATCAGCGGCATATATGTATGTACCTAATCAATCTCGGGCAAGACTCGTGAGTCATCGTCCACTAAAGACAACCGGTTGTTTTTGTTACTTGACTTAACTTGAGAAGTTCTTAAAACTACAATCTTTACAATGAGTCAATATACGCTTTAAAAGATGCTAATTGAAACTAAAGACACAATTCCAATCTCGAGACCCTCGAGATTGTTAGGACAGGTCATTGAACATTTTCCAATAGAGGGGCCGTTCACCACTTTCACAACCCTTTGTACATTGAACCGAAGTCCTAAAGGTTATGTTGACGTGAAATAAGTGAGCGATGCAAAACAAAACAAGTAAACAACAAAACTGTGCCACATTAGTCCAACTTTGGCTCTAGAATAAGTTAAATATTTCTGTCCAACGACCCGGTAGTCTCGTGTGATGCATAAAATATTAATGAGAGTCCTAATTTGTCCAATTCTATGACCAACAACAGACTGTTGAATTTATAAGTACGTGCTTATTACGTATTCTTCGTTTGCACACCAAATTCTAAGGTCATGGCTGCGTATGATACCGTCGCCTTTGTTGACATAGCCTGGGTAAATTGTTCCGTATAACTTGGGCAAATAGATGACGAATTACGAGCAGTGCGTATGCGCAATCGGGGGTATCTTAATCCTTACTAATGTTATAAATTCGAAAGTAACTCTGTATGTTACCTTTTTACGCCTACACTATTGAACGGATTTCGGTAAAATTTGGGATGGAAATAAATGTCATCCTGGAGAAGGATATTGAAAGTCTACTTTTTGTCCCGGAAACACGTCGTTCCCGGGGGATAATTTCCGACATACAAGCAGCCAAAGCTGCCGAAACCAGAAGCTAGTGATAAATAATTTAGAAGCGTAACGTTTGTGACAATAATATTTTGAAATGATGTTTATTATGTACGCAGCTGTATGTACCAAAAACAACAGTGACGACACAAGTTACTGCGGTATATCTAAGGGTCAGTACAGACAGAACGGAAAAATGCCCGAGAAATTTACTGACTCCATTGAAAATAGGACCTTAGGTAAACCTTGCCAATTGCCTTTAGGCAACGGTAATACTACCATAGCCCACTGCAGGGCAAATGCCTTCTTCTTTCGTTGTTGTTGCCCCAACAAGATATGTTAAAAAATTAAAACATTATTTAAGTGCTTACAACTTTTGGTTCCTGAACTTACTTACTGCCTATTTCAGAATTTAACTTAAAAATAACGCCAAAGAAGAACTTTGCCTAGTGCCTAGGCGTCCTCCTGATCCTCAGCAAGCCGCCTAAGCACTAGGCAAAATTAAAAACAGAGCCTAAATTCCTAAAGATAGCAGAAAACGAGTCAGTTTTTGACAATCGGTCTATGTCGTACTTGCTGGCTGTTTCACTTATCAATACTTTAAGAGATAAATCGAACCATAAATACGATGGAAGAAGAATCTCACTGTCTTTCAGACCTCATTAAACTAACTACATTCCCTACAACTCCAGGCAAGGAGGAGCTCGGCGATGTGTCCCTCTGCGAGATGGTGTTCCGCACCAACTGGCTGCTGGTGGTGAAGGCGCGCCGCCCCTGCAGCCTTATGCTGCTCGACGATCAGCAGCGCGCCTTCAAAGCAGAGGTGCTCTTCAAGTCGCCGATCCGAGCACTGAGAGCGAGGAAGGACAAGTAAGATTGTGTTTTTGGTACCTTAAAAGCTAGAGAGATTCGCGCTGTGTCATGTTTCGTTACTATGCTAGCATAATCCTATCCTACTAATATTATAAATGTGAAAGTTTGTGAAGATGTTTGTTACTCAATCACGCAAAAATGGCTGAACGGATTTGGATGAAATTTGACACACATATAGTTTATAACCTGGATTAACACATAGGATAGTTTTCATGCCGGTAGTACGTACCCGTGGGATCATTTTCAACCACGACGCGGGTGAAGCCGCGGGCAACAGCTCGTCAGCCTATAATGTTGTCACTAACTGACACACAAGCCTTCTCTGTTTGAGAGGGAGTGGGCTGTAATCTACAATGCGGGCTCAGTAAGGATGGGTAGATGTCACATGTCTTCGGATTTTTGGTTCTAAGACATGCCGGTTTCCTCACGATGTTTTCCTTCACCGCTTTGAGCCTGCCTAGGGTCGAACCTACGATCTACAAAGTTCGTCGGGGACACCACTACTCACTACTGTACTTGCAGTTTTGTTATTTGAGTCCTGTGGGTCAGCTGAATTCAGGGCCTTGTGGTTAAGTAATACCAGCTCCGGATCGATCGATCAGGTTAAGCTACGCTTGCCGCGGTTGGCCCGTGGATAAGTGACCATCTTTTGCATACCAAGACCTCTCCGTTCCTCGGAAATCATGTTAAGCCGTTGGTCCTCACTGTCATTCGTGGATCTTTGACAGCACGAAAGTCTGAATCTTCCCAAGGGGTATTGTTTTACCCAGTTACTAGGTTGTGGACGACAGGTAGGCAGTCGCTCCATGTTAAATATAGCTGCATAAGGTTATATTGGAAGCTGACCCCAACATAGTGAAAAACAGTCTGGTCAGAAGACGATGGGTCAGCGGGCACTGAACGCTCTGTACAATATGAAAACGCTTTTATTATGCTTTTGATACTGTAATACGTCTGGTATGTTTATGGAGGCTCGTATTGATGGCTTTTATGCTATCATGAGAAAAGGGCGGCATCCTTATTGGACCGTATACAAACAAACTCCAACAGCATTCTATGTAATAGTGGACAGGGTAAACAGTCCATTTCTGAGATAGTGGAGTGCTCTCCAGTCTCCACGTAGACAGACGCAAATCTCACGTGTACAATAACCCAGACAAACTGAATGCAAAAAGTTGTCTCTAGAGTCTAGACCAATAAATTGATAGCTCTTATCACAACAACGTCTATATTTGCAAAAATCTGATGTTGCTATATTTCAGGCGTTATCTAACGATATTAAGCAGAGCCCACTTTTATTAGGAATTAGTTATGTGGAATCTAATCTGGATGTGGGCAATGAATGATCCATGACATATAACAGGACCAAACAAGTAAAAACAAGTTCGAAGCTTGAACACTATTTGTAAACGAACTATGCCCAATGACGTACCTATTATAAGTAGACACGACATACACGAACGTTAGAACACTCAAAAACAGCGTAAACCATGAATGTAGCTACCTACAGTACATACAATCATACAGTGAGCAATGTCCAGGAAAGACCGATTTCTGTTGTTAGAAAGAGATAAACATATATATTTAGTTACGTCACTAGCGTATCGCCGCGTCACCATATGGTACGTGACTAAAAATACTACAGGCAATTACCTTGCATTTGTCTTGCCAATATTGAGCGCTGGTAACGCATCAAGAGGTGAATATTGATGCGATACCAACGCTCAATTTATCATTGGTACAAATTGAGAATATGAAATAGAGAAACGTGACCAACCCAGCTCGGCCAGACATTAACAAGCGTAGTATAGTATATCGACTTTAGAACGATAAGATAAGACCAACCTTCACCGAATAACCCAATAAATTGTAAAATATTGATGCCATTGATCATAGCAATAAATATATCATTTACGTGTCTGTTCTGATTGATGTTTCTGTAAATCAATGTAAATAAAAACAGTTTTTTGTCCTTGGGACTGAAATTTTCATCGACGACGTGTAAGAATTCATTCACCTCTTCGGAGTGGCATTTTTAAGGACCTCATGAATTAGGGCTATAAAAAGTAAAGAACAAAATCTGTGTACGTTGAATAAAAATACGTCTTCGTAGGAATCATTTATTAACATAATTGGTAATGAGAGGCGGTAATGTCTGACCTATAGTTTTAAAATATTTCACAATAGAATTACTTTTGGTTGGCGGATGCGCCCTTTCGCCCCAGAGAATCGGTTACGAAACCATAAACAAAAGCTCCTTATTCTATATAGCCATGGACGAACGTAGAAAAAGTCGTTCTTTTTTTAAACCAAGACTCCGTATGGCATGATTCTATTTTTAGCAAAACCAGAAACGGTCAGGGGATCGTTAGGAAACATTGGTGCGACGCGACACTTGTAGAACAATTTTCATAAAAATTGTTCTACGAAAGTCACCTCGCACCCGTTTGATGAAGCCATAAATACGTTTGATTCATGAATCAGTTTTAATTAAAAGGTTCACAACAATCGTGCGTGACTTTTGTCAGTTTTGCGCGGGATTTTCATTTGAATGACGCACTTGTGTATCTATTATTATAGCCGATTGTAATTAATTTATTTGAAGACTATTCGGTGATTCATGTGATAAATTATTCAGCTGTTTCAAGGAAAGTTAACTTTTATGCAAAAAGTGACATTGATTTTACATCCATTGTAAATACGCTCTATTCGAACTATATCCGAGTACAGGAAAAGTTTTTATTCAGTGCGCAAATTGTAACCATGAATTCAGCATATATCATTCTAAAAAAAAAAAATCGGCTGTTACATAGAAAAGTATATTGGTGTCTTTGGTTGGTTGCTAGCGTTACTGCTGAGCATGCGGTCTTTGTTCGATTCCCGACTTGGGCAATCTTATATTGTTTTTTTCATCAAGAATAGTTATTCGAGACAGCCACTGAGATCAGTAGCAGCCCGGAGTATGGATTTTTGCCCGGTTGTTGGACTCGAAAGATAACTGGCGAATAGTCAGTGTCAATATAATCGGGACAAAGAGACTGTTCAAAATGATATAAACAACTATGAAAAATAAACTTTATCTCAATTCGATAAAGTTCTTGTTAGAATGACAGGTGTCGTGTATGGTGTTCATTCTGATACGTTCCTTGTGTCATTGACTTAATATTGAATTTTCATAGTTGTGTAAATCACTTTGAATAGCCTGTTCGTCCCGATATTTTAGACGCTGACTGTACTATGTAAACCTCTGCCTAACAGTTCGGGGAAGACACATAATTAGCCTATAATGTTCCCACTGCTGGGACACAGGTCTCCTCTCTGAAAGAGGGAGTGGGCCGTAATCCACCACGCGGACCCAGTGCGGTTTGGTAGATGCCAGATGTCTTCGAATTTTTGGTTCTAGGACATGCCGGTTTTCTCACGATGTTTTTCTTCACCGTTTTGAGAGCAGTAGTGAAGAAATAATTTACACAAAGTAATGCGCCTGTCTGAGTTCGAATCTACGACCTACAACTTGTAAGTGGCGGTCGTTACCACTGGGCCATCAATGCTCTAAAAGGAAGGAAGACAGCCATGATGTTTTGTTATGTTTTAAATTCATCTCCTCGCTCTAGGGTGGCGGTGGTGCTATCCTCCAGCATCCAGGTGTTATCACTACCGTCCCTATCGCGCGTAGCGCTGGTTCGGACGCGGCTGGGTGCGCGGCCACTGTGCGCGCTCGCCAGCGAGCCGTCGTCGCCTCATCTGTTGGCGGCGCCCGCGCATCGGAAGGGATCGCTGCAGTTGCTTGTGAGTATTATACGTATGTTATAAGATCTTACATGTGCACTATGCAGGTACACGTTAAAAACGTGCATGCAGGATAACATTTAAAAAAAATACAGGTTCAGACATTGTTGCCACATACTATCAAATCAGCCTATTGCTGTCCACTACTGGACATGGCCCTCGACGGTCCCTACGTACAATCCCCTAAGTGGTAGATACGTTATTTGCATGTTTTGTTTTCGTGACATTCAGGCCAGCCTATACTATCGTTTAGTTTTACAAAAATAAATCTAAGATGGCAAAATGTACTTTAAATCCATCATGAAATTACATTAACTAGAACATGATGCACACGTGTTTGAAACTTTGAAGCGCTCACCTGTAAAATTTGAGATTTGAGATTATACGTAGGGGCCGTCGCTCTGTCCTGGTACTTCCGCCTCCAGTATGTCACATTTTTAAGGTCTCTATCTAGCTGGGGGACGTCCCACACTACGCTTGTCGATACCAGGTCTCCACTCCAGGACTCATTTGCTCCGCCGGCCATCGGTCCTTCGACAAACATGGCCAGCCCACTGCCACTTAATCTTGCTTACTCTGCAAACTATATCTGTAACTCCAGTTCTTTACCGGCCACATACAATGGCGTACAAATATTGTGTATAAGTAGAGCATGCAGCAAGACCGACATAACTGTAATTCCACAGGCAAACAGGAGAGAGGATCCATGAATATTTTTTAACCAAACGGTAAAAGGTGTTGCCGCTAATTGGTAATGCTAGCTGATTTCGTGATGAGAGTAACAGCAAATGTGGACCAAAACAGGCCAAACAGACTTCTGATATTGTCGCACTATTTGCGGGAATTCAGGGTCCATTTCAAGAAGGGCTCGCTATGATGCTGGGCGGAGCAACCTAAGTCAGGATCTAGGTTGCTAATTTAAACCCCAATATAACAATAACCAATTTCGCTTCCAGGACGTGACACGTGCAGTAAAAGGCGCCCACTCCTCGTCTCCAGCCGTGATGGGCTGCCACCAAACCGAGCTGGTCTGCCTCAGTCTGTCCGCCAACGGCGCTCGACTAGCCACCGCGTCTGAACGAGGCACCATCATCCGCGTGTGGGACACCGCCACCAAGCACATGCTGCACGAACTGAGGCGCGGCTCTGACTACGCTGATGTTTACTGGTGAGTGAACAACGGGTCTAGCTGAAGCACTATTTTTTTATCTTTGTTTATTTATGTCAAATGATATAGTTTTGTTCAACCAAAAAATTCGAACACGTGACATCTACCAACCCGCACTGGGCCCGCGTGGTGGATTATGGCCCACTCTCTAACAGTGAGGATCCTGTGTCCCAGCAGTGGGAACATTATGTAAAAAGTAAAAGTAAAATCGTTTATTTAAGCATTAAAAATTACAGTATTGAGATATCATTGGTCCCAAACTAGGCGCAGCCTGTATCTTGGGCACCATTATACATATAAAACATTTTGATTGTTTATTAAATAAATATTTATATAAATAAATATGTAATGATTATGAGGCCATCCAAAGATCGACACGCTAAGAAGATATCAATACGTATCAAAAAACATACATGTATGTCTCTTCGACTATTTTACAGTATTTAAGACACGATATCTGAGCGGTTGGTTTCTTTCCCCATGAAATCTTAGAAAATCTAAATATCCTTGTGTCGAACTTTAATTTGAATTTAAAATGGAAAAAAAAAATGCAGTATACAAAGTAACAAATTATTTACTTAGTTCCTTTAAGACGTGACATCCTCTGTGTCATCCATAAACAGTGGTACTCACACTTTCGTTGAATTGTTTCCAGTATAAACTTCAACCAGTCAGGTTCGCTGGTGTGCTGTGTGTCAGATAAAGGCACGCTGCACGTGTGGACGGCGCGCGGCGCGTGGACACACCTGGCCGCTGCACACGCGAACCCCGACGTTAAGGCTCTATGCGCCTTTACCGATGATAACACCGCTGTCTGTAAGTATTCATACACCTTATTTCATCACCCTGACCCCGCGTTCACACCCATTAACAAGTTGTGATACTAAGGCCAAACTTCACCTGTGGCGGCGCAATCTACAACGCCACATCCGAAGTACAAATCAAAGACTTTACGTCACACAAATCCTCCATCGCGCAATCAGAGTTTATCGCGCGACTAGTATATACAACAAGTAACATAATTAACGCAAGACCTTATAGAATTAGAGTATTGAGTTAAAAGCGTAATACGATGACCATAACTATTTTTTTCTTAAAGCTAAGCTAACTGATGTTATTATGAAAAACGTGTCGCCCCAAGCATTACTTTATGCATTTAAAATTGAGTCTTATTTCTTCTAAAATAAGATTCAATTTTCTTTGGCTCAATCAGAGGTAGGTATGGAAAATACATAGTAAAAAAAAACTGATATTAAAAGTTACTGAAATCTATTCAGTAGTCAATTAGGAACAAACTACTTTCAGGTCTTGCGTTCATTCTGTTATACCTTGTATACAACATCCCGATATCAGCCGTCGATCTCTCCGACCCGATGACCGCCACCAGTACAGCCGCGCTATTCTGTAACCATCACACCGGGTGAAGTGAGCCGAGTGAGCGTGGAGTGAGCTATCAGTGTCATCGCACTGATGCTAGGGATTGACCAAGCATTACATTTACAATCATAATCGAGATTAAATCTCGATTATGATTGTATGCTAATTCTATTGATCATTTTATTACGATTTCGAAGCTAGTGTTTAAGTGTGCATCGTGCATTACATTATATTAAACGCGCACTCACGCCTCTGGCAATATAAGGACTAGTCTAGGAAAAAAATAGACTGAAACAACATTGAGTTTCTGAATTTTTGTTTTGCTACTTTATTTGGAAAACCTCCCAAAATGTAATCGTAATATAATTCGATTCGATTTTTTATATCATGTTGTCGTAATATAATTAGCATATTAAATTTCGAGTATGATTGTAAATGCAATGCTTGGTCATCCCTAGCATCAGGTGGAATGACACGACAGCTCACTCCACGTTCACTTCACTCGGTGAGGTGGTTACAGAATAGCATAGTTGTTCACAAACAAAGACAACCGTCATTCCGACCTCGCCGCCGAGGGCCTCGCGCCCCGAGAAGACCACGTGTTAATGATGAACCCTTGCTCGATGAAGTGCCAGCCCGCGCCGCAGCTGAGCCTGTAGATTTTAACTCCCCGTTTAATAATAATAATGATATGATCCAGCCTGTCCCAACTTGCTGTACCCCTATCAGTGACGCCCTGAGCCGAGGCCCGTACCCTACAGGTGGTGCCCTCAGCGTGCTGTCGCTTAGTAATTTAAGTAGTTTAACGCACCCGGTTGGAGGCTTTGAGTTTTCTTAAGGCTACTACAGAATAATACCAGTCACGGCCTGTCTAGGTCAATTGCGAGATGCCAATTCCAAAAAAAAAAAAACCGTCGCGCAGTGTCCCACCAAACACAACACCCGTCTATTCGGAGGATCCCTCCTTTTCCATGGAGTATGAGTGAACTTTACACCCTGTTCCTTATATGTCTGTATACCAATGAAACTGAACGCGATCTGTAAAACGCGTTATTCCATAGAAAATAATGACGCTGGCAGCTCTTAAACGTGGTTTTTATGCTAATCGCGTTCAGTTTAATTGATGTCATTCGCACTAAAAGTCGACAAGTCTAGTAAGTCATACATGTATAGCTATACAAGTATCTTTTGGCGCGTGACCAAAATTGGAACTATTAGCGCCATCTTATTTTTTCAATACTTTCACCAAAAAATATGCACAAATGTTTACCAACAGCGCCCCCTGTCAATGTCATTCGAACGCCAAAAGATAATAAAAATTTGTTTATCTTCCGGACATTATTTTAAATTAAAAAAAAAAAAACAAAATAAATTATTTATTTTATTTACAAATCCAATTTTTGACAAGTTTTCTATACAAGCTATGCTGCAACCCTTACTTGGCCAAACAAAAGACGCCATATTTGACTCCATCTGGCAACATCGCACACTCAATCTGGCAACAACGTGCGTATCACGTGCCATGCGTCGATTGTTCCCAAGTGCGTTGAAAAATTATTCATAATTTTTTTACATGATTGCTTGATGTGAGCATTACTACCGTAACGTATAACAAGTAAAAGTGACACATACAAAGATACATAATAGCGTGACAAGCACCTTTTATAATGATCTTAAGGGGACACGTGGCTATACCTATTTATCCAGTATCTTCTAATAGTGCATGGAGTCATTAAGGTGAACCTAGTCCACATTTTTTGCATACAAACTTCGGGAGTGTTTTACTCCACTGTCTGACATGGCACATCCAAAGTAAAATATGATATCGTTTTGTCTCATTATTAATATTGTCGGTACGGAAACAGAATACTAAAATAAAAACCCATTAAAAAGTTAGGAGCCAATAAAGATTAGTTTTTCTTGCTAATTTTACTTAACTTTGAGCGTGTTTAAGTAATAAAAGAAGTGTAAAATCTCCAAAACCAAGTCGGTACCGACAAAGTTCAATTATCGAAAAGTTCAATAAACTTTATTGGTCATTGATTTATGCATTGGCTTTTTCATAGAACCCGATCTTCCAAAGGACTTTTCTTAATTATTTACTATAGTTGATCCTGCATCTCATTCAATAACGTTGTGCGAGTAGACTAGCGTCTAACTTATCATCACTGATACTATCTCTGTCGGACACGAAGCCTGGTGAGACAGCGTGATTTTCAGCCAGGCCCACCAGTGAGTTCGAGCCCGCGACTAGGTTCCCCTTAATGGCCGATTCCTATAATTTACGGACAGTTGTAGGTTTTTTATTAAGATTCTTGTATCTTTACCAAAAATGAAGCAAATGCCTCGTAGCTCTGCAGAGTAGACCATCCTATATGGGAGTAGTTCTGACAGGTAAAATTACCTTACGAAACTATTTACTTTAGTTTGGAGATTAAAAATACTACCATTGGTGAGCAAAACAATCAGTTTTTGTTTATAGGAACCGAGCATTAGTGTATGTTATTTATTACATAAGTATATTAAACCTAATTGTTCCTGTTACACGAATGGATAGAATAAGAAATGAGTACATAAGAGGAAGACTGAGAATGGAACCGGTGACTAAAAAGCTTTGTGGAAATCGCTTGTTATGGTATGAAAAATATCGTGAGGAAAGTTTTGAGTATGAATACAGCGTTGGGGATCGCCAGATGAGTTCCCTTAGTGATAGCTATAAGTAGCCCTTTTGAGTATTCTCAAACACGAAAGAACGAGGGACAATGACGGTGGCCAAAAACATAACAGAACTACTTGAAATAATTAATAAAACATCAAATAACACAACATCGCGCTTGTTTTCCTTGAAAGGTTACGTAGAGATGTTCCTATAAAGCCGCATGTTTTTGAGGGCGAGCCTATTGGCATCAACCAGGCACAAATTCAGACTTCAGGCTGCTAGTAAAAAATGCCTAATGAAACAACCCTAAAACAAAACTTTGGACCATAGGACATTATGACGTCAGCAGTAGCAGTAGTAATATTTTTTTTTCGTTCATTCTTTTTTTTATATGAACCCTTTGTAATTCCAGTGATATGTGAGGACGGCACTTTCCACAAATTCACGTTTGCGGCCGAGGGCAACTGTCATCGCAACGACTTTGAATACTTTCTACAGGTACGTTATCTATATATTAATACGTGAAGCAAAACTATGTACTAGACCTGAGTCGATCATTCATTTTTGGTGACTCGGGTCGATCGCGACCCAAGGTAATCGAGTCAAAATGATTCGATCGATTGGGTCGTTTGGGTCGCAGCTCGGATCTCGGTCTTAATGATTGTTACCCTCTCAGTCGCGACCCACACTAGAGTGAGAAAGTAATACATCAGCATTCGAAAGAAAGAGTTAAATATATTTGTTGGGTCTTTTTGTGAGCATACTAAAGTGTGATCTAAACTGTACAACATAGAGTTCAATTCTCTTTAAGATTACGGGTACCCAAATGATCGAATCTTTTAATGCTTCAAGAATCGATCATTCGCAGTTGGGTAGAGATGGAATCAAAGTGACTCTATCAATCGTGATCGACTCGGGTCTACAGCGACCACTAGTTATTATAACTCTGTAAATACATATGTTGTATCGTCGCGAATAATATTTAGTTCAAAATACAAACTGACACTGAATTGCAAAAACGGAGGAAAATTTAAATTTCGCAGGCTACGATCCTAAGCCGCTTTCCGAATTCTAGAAAAATAGCGCTTTGAGCGCTCACATCACGATTATGACAGCTGGGAACTGTAATTTTTATCAACAATACGGAACGCTCGTGAACGCGCTAACAGGGCCTCAAGTCTGCTATTACAATAGTTTCAGAATGGTCTATCATTGATTTCATAATTGTTGATTTTGACAAGTTTGGTAATGTACTAATAAAATGGCGTCGTTATGACTTTCCAATGGTCAGCCACTGACACTCCATTGAAAGAAATGACATTTACTGGTAATCTCGTACAACATGACAAATGAATGACTGACTTAATTTACGAAGTTCCTACTACTTTAGATTGCTTATAACAACCGACCAATGATCGACCATTATGAATTTAGCAGATTACGAACTTTTAGCAAAATGACAAATGAATGACAATGGGATCGTGTTGGAATGACGAATTTATAAAAATAGCAGACTTGGGCCCAGTGCTCACTCAATGTTAAAACCTATTTACACCATATAAAACTTGTATACACCACCGTCTTCTTAAATGGTTAGGTGGCGACTCTAGCCAGAAGCACTATTTCTAATAAATCTAAGTTAGCTAAAGTTATGATACGACTCAAAACAAAACAGCACAACTGTCATTTTTGTCAGCGCTAACGGTGATATTAGTGTATCGCATGGTCGGTGTTAACGCGCTCACGCCAATTCGGAACGGGTGTGAGCACGCTCAAATAGATATTATCACAACTCGAACTTAGCTTTAATCGCATATTTTAATAACAAAATATTGTTTCTAATCTGTACCTATTCTTATTTCTATTTCAGGTTGGCGACGACGACGAATTTCTGCAATGATGTTTTTTTTTAATAATAAATTGACTATGGAAGATATAGTTATGTCTATAATAAGTGATAACACAGTGAAAAGTGATGTTATATATAGTAATATAATTATAAATAACATTCTAATGTTACAACGCTTACTTTGAAATTCGTGATAATTTCAGTAAATAATAAATAAAGATTTGAACTGTACGTGTGACATGCACTCTCGCGGCTTCATATAGTAGTTTATATTATAGTTATTTTTCCATAAATTTTATGTAAATAAAAGCGCCGGTTTCATTACTAAAATTTCTAGTTAATTAAATCTATCTTTAATATAAAAAAAAATCTCTATTTTGTAATAGCAATGTTTAATGATACTGAAATGCAGCGGTTCATCGAAATTCACAACTTAATAGATGCACTCGAGTTGTTAATTTCGGAGTTCTACTGTATTTCAAGAGTTGAAATTATTTTTTGAGGAAAAATAAGTCCAAAATTATAAAAAAGACTAACTAATTTAGTCTTAAGTGCAATATCCGTTGACTAGGTTAATTAGTAGTGACATCGGCTTAGTTATAGTATATTATAAATTCTCCTGTAATATTTGTTTTACTAAGGGAGCGCCACTTATCTATAACCTGGCACAATATATTTTATTTTTATGTTACTAGGATAATGTTACAAGGTCAACGAAATATTATATTTGAAGTTCGTGAATTAAATCGAAAGAAATACTAAAATATTTGGTATCTGTATGTCTCTCTTGATTTTTTTTCTACTATTTTCTACTTAAGATTTTTGATATTGGCAAGAAATTCGACTAACAAAGTTGCCATGTTTTATTAATAAGTATTATAAGGTTAGAGAAACATAAAAAAGGCGTATTTTATAAAATTATTTCTTATTTGTTTCTTCAGATATTTACAATTCACGAACTTTAAAATTTAGTTTTTAATAATTATAATAGACATAGTTTACCAGGGCTTTCATTCGTTAAATTTAATTCGAACCACAACGGTAAAAGACAGATGGCACTAAATTGCATTTTTTTTATTTTTAGGTTCAAAATGATCGAGTATAAATGATTTCGTTATACGAAACAATTTTTCGTCACGTTTTGGGCGTACCATATCTATTCTGATGATTTTAAAATGTCTTTAGTTGTTTCAACCCATTCCAATTTATACATTCACCGAAAAGGTCACATTTCCGAAGAGTCGAAAGTAGGCTTTGTAAAGGAGAGACTAGATTCCGATCGATCGATGACATCGCTTATGGATTATGTTTATCGATTTATCGTCGAATATTTTGAGGCGTTCAATATGTACTGGTCGACGTGGACCGACCGGAATATAAAAAAAATATAAGTATTTCGAACAGAAATGTTACATGACCTATATTATGTTTTTATTGCCCTTCATTATTGAAGTAATGTGAAAGAGGCTTGACTAATAATATATACGTAGACTTGTGTTGATGAAGATACTTGAGTTATGAGGACGACGAGGATCGCTTAAAAAATACAAGTGCTTCTTGGTTGAAATACACTCCCGGACTCCTAAATCAAGCCATTCTTCACTTTTGTATAGAAGTCCATAACTTTTTGAAAGGTCTTGAATTCAAATTCGGAACAATAACGACAGCAAAATGATGGCCAGTATGTCGGCATAAAAATAAAATCTTTGACTTATGATTATTCTGATACCTCACATGGAATTGCACGGTGGCTCGATTAAGGAGTCCGAGAGTGTGAAGGTCTCGATTCAGGCTATTATAAACTGAATGCGGGTGCAGACGGGTCGGGGAAAGCCAAGGCCCACAGATATTTCGCCAGGCAGTAAATGCAAGATTAACAAATCTAGCTGTATTTGTGAAAAAAACTTGAATGTTTGTAATGTGTTCGTATTATTGTAATGCAATAAAAATGTTGTTGTTCAATAGCCATAGATGTAATAGTTACATAAAAAGCAATAATCAATATATTATCTTAGTTACTTCCTGCAAATTAGTTAATTATATACACAGGGTGTTCCGAACATGGAAATATGTTTTATTAACTGTGGGATTGAGTTCCAGTTTAGCATAAATAATTGTGGTCTGATGATTTTGTGTTCACAGTTTTCTAAGAGACTCTGTTATATTAGCTGAATTTGTAATACATGTTTACTTGCATCCTATTTTATATACCTATCATTAATCGTTGTTATATAAAATCATTTTATATCATAATTTTATTTACTCAGTTCATCATTATTCCTTATGTTTTATTGTTATCGCTCAATTTTAAATTGTACCTTTTTGCATTTGCTCATATTATTAATGGAGTGGTCGGAAAAATTCGTTCTTTTCTAGTTATAATTATCCAATATTCTGTAGCCGTTAAAATTTTGCATCGTTAATTCTAATTTTAAATAGTTGTATTTGAATTGAGAGAATATTTAAAAGTTGAAATATTAATCAGCTTGTATCGAGTACATAATATGTGAGCCCTTGTGTAAAATTATAATGTAAAGATATTTTATGTATAATTATGTAAATATTTTTAAATAGTCACACATTAGTTTTTGTACTTGACATTAGCAAAATAATGATATTTTGTCTCAGCTTAAAACTTATTTAATCACTTTAGTAATTAATTATAGGGCTACAAAAACGAGCACATTTGGACACTGTAAATACGGAGTTTCGGAATAATGATTTATTTTTTTATGAAATTGTAAAAACGACAGGGACTCCACTGTTTTGTATAAAAGCTTTAGGGGTAGATATGTACCCGAATAGGGTTATTTGGAATTTTAACATTAAAATTTTCTTTTATACAACTTGGTTTATTTAATTTTTTTCTTGCTCAAAATTGACATTGTCCTGACAGATTATGTTTCTCCCAAATAGGAAAAGATTTACTGGATGAGAGTAAAATACAGTGACTCCCCACCATTGTACTCTCAATGTCAGTATAGGCCCTACAAATGAGTAGCACAATCACATTAGTTTTAAGATGCTGGTTCTGCAGTTTTAAACCACTAATAATACACACATTTCTAAAACCCCAATAATCATTCCATTCAAACACTGTATGGTGTTAGTCTTTCCTACACATTTAGGAATAGGGTCTGCTATAGTCGATAAAAGAAACCCGTAAAGACAACCTTCCATTCGGACCAGTGCGCAGTAACTCACCGGCCGTTCATTCGTCTCACTTTATATTTTAGCTTATCTAGCAATCTGCCTTTCGTGCTTACATTGTGTCCCTACACTACAATTCTCAGCTTCCCTTTTCAAATATCAAAACCTTCATTGGGTACTTATTACAAAATATTTAGGGCTAAAGTCTCTTGTGGGAATTTTTCTCTGAGACAATGATGTCATAACTTTTTTTTCTTCTTTCATGTTAGCTCTAAATTTTTCGAGATTTTCAATCTTTTGTGAAATAAAACTAGATGTAACAATTCATTATCTTCGTTCTATAATTCATAAATAAATTTTTACACTATAAACTAAGTACCTATGCTTAATCACTTTCTGGTTTCTTTCGTCCAAATGGATCTGTCCATATCTTCATATCTAAAAAATAAAATATGTTATATAAAAAGGCCTGATTAAGGAAAATTACATAGATTATTAAAGATTTCATTTGTTGCTTGGAGTTAACTTTCATTGCACTTAAACTAGACTGAAAAAGTCTTAAAAATGGTCAGCATTGGCATGACTTGTGTTCAAGTCTAGTAACCCAAAATATAAGCTACATTAAGGAGGTACCCAGATATTCGAAAACTGGTAAATAATTTCCATTATAATTTCAATGATCAATCTATACAAGTAAATAAAATTGAAGTAACTATGTAAAAAATTTGCTTTTTACTAACTGGTAAATGGTAGTTAACAAAAAACATATTTTTTATGTAGTCGGTGTTGGTAGCTGTTTGTTCTGGCTAATCTCTGGAATGGTTAGACCGATTTTGACGGGACTTTCACTGGCAGATAGCTGATGACATATGGAATAGGTTTCTCCCAGTACCACGTTCCCGTGGGATAATTTCTGACCTTTTTTTTTAGGTTTGGAAATCAAATAACTTCTCCCGCTCTGTGTGGAGCAGGAGGGCGTGTCAGACTTTTACTGACTAAAACCCATCCGTGTTCCTTCAGTTGCCTGTGTGCCAGTGGCCACGGTATCTCTTTCGAACAACCCACACCCCTGGCAGCCATCGGCCCTTGCGGGCCCCACCAGTTGGTGCTGACATCTCTTTGAAGCGCGCGTGGAACACAACGCGCCGTCGACCTGGGCTTGGTCCTTACCAGACAGCGAGCTACCCATTATTAATTTCCGACATGAACGCGGGCAGCAGCTAATACAGACGACAGGACATCAAGCTACCCCAATCTGTCAAATTTATTTTATAGATTTTCAACTCTATAACATATGCATATGGGTCATGTTCAATTGCGAAAATTGACACTTTGGGGTAGCTTCATATGCAGGCGTCTGTACATAATATGACAGTAGAATAGGTACTTACTCCCAGGTTGAATGTCTTCCTGTTTAATATTTTTCCTTGCTACCTTCTGAATTTCCTCTGAAAGAATAACAACAGAATTATTTTAGGTTAACAAAAGTAAGAAGGATTTGTTTTGATGAAAGATATAAAGAAAACTTACTATATCCCGAAGGGTCTATCATTGGAGCTATGGCAATCGGATATAGTGCCAGTCCAATGAAACCTACGAATCCAGAAATGAAGGCGGCATATCGCCATCCTTTAAAGAAAGCCATGTTTATATAATATTTTTGGGCAATTTATTTTATCAACAATCAACACATCCCATTTTTTGACACTACAATGACAAATGTCAATGTCAATTTTGCCATCTGATGGTCTGATATTTCACTGCTGTCATATAACTTTACCAAAGATTGAGTAAAGGGCTTTTTAGGAAGAGAATAGAATACTCGTATATCAGTGTAAAATATTATTATGTTTGGCTATAAGAGGTACCTATTTACCTAATAACATGGAACTTTACTATTCCAACCCTTAGAATTTCTTTCGTTTTGTTGGTACACTGATTTTCAATCTCACATGATGTCGCAAAAAGAACTATACTAAAATACTGAAGTATACCTACTGATTGAACTCGCAAATCAAGTGCCACAGAAGCCAATATTCGCAGTATCGCAGTCAACCCTTTCATTTCGTGTTATCATGAATAGTAATGTATGGAAAAGGAGATAGCCGAGGTAGGTACCTACCTACATATGAGTAGTTGCGGTGTAGATAAATACTTAAAGCTTATAAGTACTTACTTAAAGCTTATCCCTTATCCTTGACAAAGCACAATGTCAATTAGTTACGTGTAGTCGGAACCTCGAGAGATACATTTCGTGCAAGAATATTAATGCCATTGAACCACATTTCAACAAAGATTAGAGTATATTTATGGATCATTCAAATAGAGTAAGTTTAGTAGTAAGTAAGATAAATCACCTTAATTAGGAAGTGTTAAGAGTACCTACCTACGTCCTTACAATAGAAACAAATAATGCAGCTTTTACCGAGTTGAGTTTTGAGTTTGTAAAAAGGTTAGCAAACAGTAGCTTATAGTTAGGTCGCTAATTAGACAAACTGTGACATAATTTATAAAATATTTGCGGGTTTAGTTGCAATAAAAGATGACCGAAGCGGATGGGTTGGCTGTAATACTGTGACTGCACTCCTATCTTGTTGATTTAGTTGGGTAGTTGCATGGAACTATGTTTTTATTTTTATTTTTAAAAACCTTGACTTGACTAGGTACCTACCTAGTCAAGTCTAGTCTAGTCAAGTAGGTTCTTCTGTGTCAATCTGCCTAGTCCTTTCCAAACTATGTCTGTTGGGGATGGCTTCCAGTCCAGGCGGATGAAGCTAAATAAGTACCAAGCTACATGGAGCGACTGCCTATCTGAATCTTCACAACCCAGTTACCTACTGGGTAACATGATACCCCTTGGTAAGACTGGTTGTCAGACTTTTGGTCTTCTAACTACCCGTTGCAACTGTCAAAGATCCAAGAACGACAGCCGGGAACAACTGCTTTACGTGCTTTCCGAGGCGCGGAAGGGTTTCGTTACGTAATGGACGAAGGTCACCCTACCACGTCCCTACTGTTTAGTTAAGTTATTATTTAGCCACGATCGTCCACACAATCAATGACTAATAATCTAATAGTGGAAAGATGTTATGTTTTGCCTGTGTAGGTATCTAACTCTGATTGATAAGAAACATTTGCGTATTATCCCTATTTGACGCATCCCTGCAATGGGTCCATAGGTTAAAGAGGTCAAGTAACTAGGTACTTACTTATCAATGAGTCATCCTACGCAGATTGTGGCCCATCATACAGAACTAATTTTATCAGTTGTACAGTATGGACAGGCAGCCTCTACAAAATGTGACAATCAAACCAAATGATTCAATATGCCCAAGGGCGGATCCAGGTTTTATTTGTGGGGGGGCACATGCTCTAAACAGTTAAGAAGTGTCTCCAAAATCTAGTACTGTATTGTACTGCTTTTGAGAACTCTTTATTTTTCAATGACATTATGCATTTTGTTTTTCAGGAGTTTTGGAAAGCTGAGTTAACTTAGGACGCGCGGGCGCGAGGTCCTTCAGACCGTTCTAAGTTTTTAGCATTACTTATATGTATAATTATGTTATACCCAATGTGTTGTAATGTATGTTGCCAATGTGTAATAGGGTGTTTTTGTGGCTACACATTGGTACAATAATAAGAAACAAAGACTATTTATAGACAATTAATTGAACTCATATCGCTGCATAGGTCTTTTATGGCTGAATTTAGGTATATAACAATACCTATTATTGGTACATACGACAACTTATCAAGCTATACTTTTCCAGTTTTAGCTGACCACGCATTGTATAGGCTTTTCGTACAGTGAGAAGTCAGCTTATACTGGAAATATTACATCATCATCATATCAGCCAAAAGACGTCCACTGCTGGATAGGCCGCCCTCAAGCACCAGTACGTCAACCGGTTCTGCGCTTCTCGCATCCAGCGCATTCCTGCGGCCTTCATCATCAGAAATTATGAGATTCATAGAATAACCAAGGTAACTGACATAGCCCGAAGAATTGTGGCAGCTGGCATTGCTCGCAGAAAAGATGGCCGATGAGTCCGAAAGGACGACGTTGGATTGCCTCCAACAAGATGGACCGATGATCTGGAAATGTATGTCTTGATATTATTATGTCGTCGTGCGTAATTACGATTGATTGAGTCATCAAGCAATTGATTAATATCATTGTATGTTTAGATGCTATTGACGACTAAATGTTTGTTTGTTGTATTATTCGTTATACAAGAATGACGAGCGTATAGACTATCGAGAGGGAATAGCTAGAGTATGATTTATCACTTTTGTGAGTATTATAGTATTAGTAGGTATATCGCATCTTTAGAATTATAGAGACCTAATGCGAAATTAGCCGCAAGCAAAATTATTTAGAATTAATTTAGAATTATTAGAATTATAGAGACCAATTTTGGTTACAGCTAATTTCGCATTAGGTCTCTATAATTTCTAAAGGTGCGATTATATTGAGTAGGTATCATTTAAAATTACTAGGCCCATCTTAATCGTATTAGAGGCACCGAGAACCTTAGACCATTGGTGCCCATATGGAGGCTGTAGGATGCAAAAGCAAGCGAAGCGAGCTCAAAAATATAAGCACTCCGCTAGGGATAAACGATTTTATATCTGTAATTAGGTTTGTATACACACTTTTACACGTCAATTATATTTTAAAAACTAGATGAGGTCGGCGTTTCTATTATACGGCTATCTGATTAGACTAAGAAGAAAGGCAGAAATAAACTCGTAGGTCACAGTTTCTTTTAAAATCCAGGCATAATCTTGGTCAGATCATTTGAAGATTAAGTATGCAGATTGGTGTCCGAAATGGTCTTTTGAAGAAACAACCACAATAATTTAGTACCTACCTAGACCTGTCTAGTGAGTGCACGCAAAAATCACTAATCGACAATCTAGCAACCTACTAGATAGGCACAATGCCAATAAAGTTTAAGGTAAACTAGCCAAGTGCACAAAATAAAGAAAACTGGTTGTAAGCAACATTAAATAAAACCAGTTGGTTATTTTTATAAGCTACAAAGAATAAAGGCAAACAATATAATATAATTTTCCGTCGAAGCAAGTCAGCATTTTCTTGCATAAATTAAACATTCTTACTTACAATCTAC
This sequence comes from Antitype chi, assembly GCA_947359405.1. Classification (NCBI taxonomy): domain Eukaryota; kingdom Metazoa; phylum Arthropoda; class Insecta; order Lepidoptera; family Noctuidae; genus Antitype; species Antitype chi. The sequence continues at coordinate 12,185,867 of OX375811.1, read as the reverse complement.
GTACACACGGCTAAACATCAAGCTATACTTTTCCAAAATAAGCTGATCTCGCATTGTATAGGATTTCCGTACAGTGCGAGATCAGCGTAAACTGGAAATGTATAGCTTGATGTATAGCCGTGTGTATATACAGGTTGAAATTGAAAACATGCGACAAACCGAAATGGGAGATTGTACTCATCATTATGAACAACTTTTACTAAGGGACCAATGATGCAATCGCGAAAAAAAAACATCTGTTCCCTACATTTATGTTCGCATAACTCGTCAAAATGTAGGGAACAGCTGTTTTTTTTTTTCGATTACATCTTTGGTCCCTCAGTAAAAGTTGTTCATAATGATGAGTACAATCTCCCATTACGGTTTGTCGCATGTTTTCAATTTCAACCTGTAGTGGTATATTGAATAAATTCAAATAAATACCTACTTACCTAAATACGAGTAAAAGTAAACTTCTTTTCCTCTCTTCTGCCTCGTCGGTCTGGTGGTCGCAAGCGCTACTTGCTGAGCACGAGGTCCTGGGTTTGATTCCCAGGTCGGGCAAAGTGTTATATTACGTTTTTTCATCAGTAATTTCTCAGTAGCAGCCAATAAGCAGGTAATAGGTTCGCCCCCTATCACATGGGACTTAAACATAACTGGCGAAAAATGTGGGTGTACAATAGGTATTTACTGTAGTTAGGTACCTACTCCTCTGTCTAACCCTTCGGAGATTACAGGCGTGATGTTATGTTATTTAAATAGAACTAACCAATTTTTATAAGTAGGTACTTACCTAACTAACTGACCCGACAGTTTTATATACAGGAAAAGTTTTTATCCAGTGCGCAAACTGTAACCATGAATTCAGCATTATCATTCTAGACCCCCGGCGCACAAATTTTTCGTCAGTTATACAAAAAAAAAACAGCTGTTCCATACATTTTGACCGCGTAGGTATTGCACTTTTTGAAACAGCAGATTTTTTAGAGTGAAGCCAAAAACCATATCTGATTCAAAACTCGAGTTGTACGCCACGAAGCGTCGCCGTCGGCGTCGCGTCGCATTGTATGTTACATGCGACGCTTTAGTATTTGGTTTTTTGGCCTCACTCTTGGAACATCAAGAGCCACCGCGCGGTCTATCTGCCTTTGTTTTATAATCTGAGCACGCAAGGTTCTTTCATATGAACCTTCTCCTGACAATAACAAACACAACATAAAAAGAATTAGCAAAATTGATCAGCCGTTCACTTGCCGTGACCAAGGGAAATAGGGATTCATTTTTATTATTTAAATGGTTATAGATTATTTAAATTCAACTGCGTTTCAGTTTGACTTATTCTAATTAAAACAAGGATAATAATATATTATTTAATCAATCCATTGTGTTTCTGTAGGTATATAAACAACACGATTGCTTTAAATAACTCCTGTTTTAATTATTTATACCAAAGTACCTACTTAGGTATGTGGTTAGGTCCAAAGTTGACTTAGATAGGTAAGTAGGGAATTCGATACCTACGGGTATATCTACCTAGCTACCTACGATACGCTTACGTCGTGAGTGAGTCTAGGCTGTCTGTTGAACAACATCTTGTGAACTTGACACTTCGTTCAATTTGCAGTCTGCCTAGCCTTTTTAACCGACTTCAAAAAGGAGGAGGTTATCAATTCGTCGGAACCTTTTTTTTTTTTTATGTATGTTCCCCGATTACTCGAAGATGGCTGGACCGATTTGGATTTTGTTTTTTTTGTTTGAAAGGGTATACTTCCCAGGTGGTCCCATGATCATCAAGTCAGGATCTGATGATGGGATCCTGGAGAAATAGAGAGAACTCTTCAAATTTTATAGGCACACAAAGCGATTTAGGTATATTTTGGAAGAGTACTTTCTTGTCGTGGTCTCATTTCAATTTGGTGAAGATTGATGAAGAACTTTGGAGATAGGCAACGGAACTCCTCAATAAATGATAGCAAATGCACTGGGATTGCTGAAATCTCATCTCTGTCTATTGCTTACACCAGTTCATAACATAACATCACGCCGGTATGCTGTGAAGGGGTAAGCACATGTGAACCACTAAAAAGTGAAAAATAAAAACTTTTTCCAAAAAAAGACAACCGACTTCCAAAAAAACACTACAAAGTGAAAAATAACTTTAATTTCGGAAGGCGGTGACAAAAAATTCAAATACAGCTCCAAAGACACCGACTTCCGATATTAAAGTTATTTTTCACTTTGTAGTGTTTTTTTGGAAGTCGGTTGTTTTTTTTTTGGAAAAGCTTTTTCCAATGCCGGTTTCAGCTTATAGACTGACCGGATTGAGCTGAAATGGTAGGTATTCTGCTGCATCCGGTTGGACTAGAAGCTGAAGCTGAACTGGTGTATTTTACATGCAGCGACTGTCTATCTGACCTTCACAACCCCGATTCACAACACAACTCAGATTTTCGGGCTTCGTAACGGCTGTCAAAGATCTACAAAAATTACAGCCCGGATGAGGCACGGCGGGGTCTCGATAAGTAATGAATTGTCACTAGTGATGTTCCGGATATCCGTATCCATATCCGCGGATATCAGCTGGTGAAAAAAGATCCGTATACGTATCCCTATCCGTTACATTTTTGACGGATCTTTTACCTTATTAATAATTCAAAATTGCTCTACTAAACTTCTTTGTAGCCATTTTTTTACTCTTACAACAAACAAGTAGAGACTTAGCACGTCGTAAGAACCACAGTGGTGCGTTGAAGATCCAGTGCGTGTAAAAATTCCGCCGCGATTATACTACGGCCTTGTGATGTGGGCTTATACTCCATTTGAAATAAGATTAGACATTTAACTCGACGTTATGCTCGTGAACGGGTGCTGCTCGTGGTGACTGGTCGTCTTGCTGACCATGGTTTTGTTATTGTTAATTGTATTAAGCTTTTATTAATTTTAGTCCAGAGGTCCTAGTTTAACTTTTGTTACTTTAAGTTATAGCTATATTTGCATAATGCAGAATTGCATATGTAAGCGGGCATGCCCTTTATGCCTGAAGGCTATTATTTAGATTAGAAGTTCTGTTTACGTTTATTTTAATTTTCTATTATTTTTAGTTTTAAATTTTTGATGGTATATTGGCGTGTGCTAGCTGACATATGGCAAATTTTATGTTTTTTTTTGTGTTTCGTTATTTTTATTACCTATCATTGTATAGAATCAAGTTCTTATAACTTAACAGACAGCTGTGCTGCTGGGGAGTTTGTTCCGCTACTTCTTCTTCCCAGCTAAAGCACTAGGAAGTGGTGAAGGGCGGGCGTTTTGGGGGGACTGTCATATGTAATTTTATTTTGACGTTCAAAAAGAGCTGACTCTCAGCCTAGTTTGAATAAATGACTTTTGATTTTGATTTTTTGAACTAAACCTTTTTTACTGTCCGATCAACCGATTTTGACTTCTAGTGCGTAGGGGGCATGACAAATGACAGCTGTAGTAAACAGTTGGTATTGCAAACTACTTTTTGCTTTTAATGCCATCCTTACGCCTACGGTATAGAAGTCAGAATCGGTTGGACTGACTGTAAAAAAGGTTTGTTTAAATGTCTAATCTTATTTCAAATGGAGTATAGGTTGTGGTGAAAGAAATTTGTCATTCAATAATCGACTCAATCGTTGTTTGTGTTTTGAAAAGAGTAACCATTATTATCCTGTTGAGTAATGTTTAGTTTAAAGTTTTAAACATCAAATAAAATAACGAATTCCAAAAACATAATTATTTATTTAAATGGTTCATAAAATCTAACTTAGGATCTGCGAGATTATTATCTAAAATATCAGAAGCGTATGGCTTACTAACACCTTCTTCTAACAACTGTAATAACCTGGCATACACTAGAGTAGGCGCGTCAACAGCCCACAAAAAGTCTATATGATTGAATTCCTTCAATGGCACTATGTAGTGATCTATTGGATTCACTAGTTGTACAAACAAGTTCGTCGCATCAATATCACTGGATAACCAATCGTTATCAGCACTGAACAGAGCGATAGGCAGAGTGATCTTGTGTAATGGGTACTCAGGAGGAGATACGTTCCCATATTCCTTGAGGTTATCTGCGGGGCCGTAGTCAAACATCTGGAACTTGCCACCCTGCTTGATCTCTTGAGCATAGTGTACCAACGTCTTGGTGGAAGCGCCCGCGGGAACGTGACCCAAAATCAATGGCAACAATGACCTATTGAATTGTCTCTCATCGTGCCCACACAAAACAAACATTGAATTCTCGCATATCGCTTCCTCATAGTGATTTATCTCACAAGCATGTTTTGATAACCATCTCAGCACGGAGTTTTGAGGAAGAAACTCATTGGCCCCGAGTAGTTTCATGAGATATTCAATGTTATCGCTATACCTAGCTAGCAGCCGTATCGGGCTCTTAATTTCGGTCATATATGCAACTGGGGCCAAAGCAAATCCAGCTCTCAACACTTTGTTGTATTGAGTTTTCGTAGATAGCAATGCGAACAGTACTGTAGTTCCCATTGAATGGCCGATGTAATTAATTTTGACGTCCCATCCTTTAACATCCATGATGTAATCTATGACCGCCGGGAGGTCGTGTTGGCTCACATCGTGAAACGTGAAGTTCCAGAATTCGAACGAATCTGCATTTCTTGAAACATGAGCACGGGAGTATGTGTTTCCTCGTACGTTGGCGAACCACACGTCGTAACCGGCATCAGACAAGATATAGCCCAGACCCTTCTTAGGGCCCGGTATTATCCAGTCCGCAGAGCTCCCGAGTAAGCCGTGATGTAAAAGTACTGTCTTCCTAGGGCTTGCTTTAATTCCTGGGGTGTTTCTAGAATATGGTATCCTATGTACTGTTAGTATGTATCCGTCGTCTGTCACGATCGCGTGTGACTCCGCTGGGTAGCCGTGCATCGCGATCAGCTGCGGTGTGGTCATGTGGACAGCTGGGTCTTCATCTGAACACTTGTACTCCATCCCTCCTTCTGGTGCTATGGAATTAAATATCTTATTTTCGGTTAACTCAGCTACATCGACAAAATCTCTGAATTTTCTCTTGATCCTCGATTCTTTGTCTTCTGGTGTCTCTGGAATGCCTGGTTCGCTGGTGGTGGCATTCATACCCAAGTAAGAAGTGATCTTTTTTCGCACATTTTCGACGTAATAGTTTTTCAAGCTGCGTCCCCTTTCGCGCACATAGTTTGTGATCTGTGAGGTTCGGTTGGTAAGGCTGTCGAATACGTCGGGGAACCACGAGATCTGCCGGCACTCACTATGACGTAATTGCAATACGATTATGAACGTAAACACAACTAGCAGCGGAAGCTTCATTTTAGAGCGGAGCGGGCGCGGCGCGACGACCGTTCTTACAGCGACTGAACTCGATAATGGAGCACTCGCTCGAGTAATTTATTCCCGCGCGAGAGGTCAAGGGGAAGTTATGAGTAATACATCATAACACACTAATGCACATAATAAAGACTGCTGATAAACAAAGTTCATTCTGTGAATCATTCATTATCGGTCAGTTTGTACTTATTTTAATTAAGCAATAACATACGACAAACTATTTGTTTACAATCGTTTTGTTATGTCTGGTAATTACTAATTATGTTTGTTTGATATATTTAAATCGGTTATTTATTCTAGAAACAGTCATGTATTATGGACCTTCGTATGATCTAGCGTCTATCTTTTTTTATTTGCCTGAAATGGAAATACTATCTACTATCTATGCATGCACAAAGTTGTTGTTTTAAGTACTCACCCAGATCTAAGTTAACGACCTCGAGATTGACATTGTCTGCTGTCTTCCACGACCCCACGAGTTCCACGGCAATTCGGTAGGTACGTTTTTACCATTAATTTGATCATTATTGGATCGGATTACCTCTATGACGGAGTTTTGACTGAAGAGACATGCAGAATTGATAATTGTCTACTAAATTAAAACTATGTAAGTACCTACTTGTTAATATTGTTATCCTACATCTACGCGAGCGTATCGAAAACAGCCACCTCCATTGTCCACTTCTTGAAGCAAATTGTTTAAACTGATGCGTAATGAGCTCGTCCTGCACCCTAATTGCGCAACACACGATCAATCATAATCATCATTTCATTTTGACAGTTCAATAATATTCATTGCGTTATTTACGTTGCTGAGCAGACACATTTTTCGAACAAATAAGCAATGGATTAGGAATAAGTTTTACATTATTCAGATTATTATTGATCGTGCGTTACGCAATTATGGTGCTGGATTCTGCACTCTAATTGCGTAACACACTATTCATCAGAATCTGAATCATTTTGAAGCTTATTGTTAATCCGTTGCTTCAAATGTTCGCATAATTCGTCTGGTCTGCAACGTAAACAACGCAATGAATGTTGTGGAACTGTCAAAATAAAAGCGATTCCTACTGATAGTGTATTACGCAACTCGAGGACAGAAATATCTGATGTTGGTCCATCTGCTCAGATTTAAGTTCTCATGTTAAAATAGCCTTAATCATATCGGGCCTTAAAAGTATACAAACTCCATCGCTGACGTACCTATGGGGGTACTCCTCTCCCTAGCCCGTAGTTGATTAGGCACATTAGAATGCTATCATATCTATGTATGTCACGTCATGCATTCCGATACATAAAACCAAAACAAAACCAGACCAATGGCGGTGCCTCCATATTCATAAATCTATAATAATATTATAAAGCGGCAAAGTTTGTGGGTTTGTGAGGTTGTAGGGGGGTAATCTCTGGATCTACTGAACCGATTTTGAAAATTCTTTTACCAATAAAAAGCCACGTTATTTGTGAGTGTCATAGGCTATAATATAATATTAAACTAAAAATGAAAATACTTTTTCGTGATAGTCGGATTGCAAAGAAAGTCGGAGAAAAAACGGTCGAACGAAAACGTTTCTTACGTACCTACGCTGCCATAACGATGATTGATGTATGATTGAGTTCTGGAGAAAAGTTGTAGAGCTTGATAATGCCTACAAAAAAGTCAGCGACAGCATATGTCTAACTTTTTTATTGAAGTCACAAAAAGTAGTTTTTTATAATAAAAGAAAAAACATTTAAATCCTTAGGTCATGTTTATTGGTCATATAATGCACAATTATGAATTCTTTTTAACAAAAATAAATCTATCGTCTCAAGTGTTTAAAACAAAAGACTTTTCCCTTTTACTGCATCTACATAATTTGGACGAATGGTTAAAGAGATAATACGACATAGTTATGGAACCGCGACTGTGTCGTAATCTATTGAGTGATATAAAAATGTTTACCGCCTAACGAAGTGGGCACGGGTCAGTTAGTTAGAATAATTTGATAGGTTATTTAACGACTAGCTGCCCACCGCGGCTTCGCACGAGTGCTATATAAATGTGGTACCATTGGTGTAAAACAAAATAAGGTTGAATTTACTAGCCACCAGCACTTGCCGCCAGCACTGGCCGCCAGCTCTGGCCGCTGGTACTTGCTGCCAGCTCCGGCTGCCAGTACTTCCCGCCAGGACTTTTAGCGAGTACTTGCCGCCAGGACTTTTAGCGAGTACTTGCCGCCAGTACTTGCAGCCAGTACTTGCCGCCAGTACTTGCCGCCAGCAATGGCCGCTAGTACTTGCTGCTAGTACTTGCCACCAGTACATGCCGCCAGCAATGGCCACCAGCAATGGCCGCCAGCAATGGCCGCCAGCACTTGCCGCCAGCACTTGCCGCCAGCCCTTGTCACCAGCACTGGCCGCCAGTAATAGCTGCCAGCACTTGCCGCCAGTACTTGCCACCAGCACTGGCCGCCAGTAATAGCCGCCAGCAATGGCCGCCAGCAATGGCCACCAGCAATGGCCACCAGCAATTGCCGCCAGTACTTGCAGCCAGTACTTGCCGCCAGTATTTGCCGCCAGCACTACTTGGAACTCGTCCTATGTTATATTGTTTTCAACAATAAATCAAGTGTTGTATTTATAATAAGCCAAGAGGGCTCTCGGCATCCCATTTGCGCTTGGGTGAGCTCTCCAGGAGGGCTCCCGGAACTAAACGTGTTAAGCTATGATGAGCTGTGCTCTGTAACTAAACCGCTCTTCATACGCGAAGAAACAAACGCACGTGCTTTGTTGCGCCACCCACACGATCTTCCATCGCCATAAAGTATTAAACCACTATAGTCTTTGTCCATCGCAATGGCTTTATAGCCATGTACATTAACACTGCAAATCCACGTAGGGTGTCAATTTTCTTTACAATTTTCCCTGACATGTGTAAAGTAATCGTTTAATTAATTTGCGTTTACTAGTCAAATAATAATATTTGAGGAACACGCACACCTCGCTCATCATTTCAGCGGAAAGACGTCCTCTGCTGGACATAGGCCTCCCTAAAGCTCCTCCACTTTGACCGGTACTGTGCTTCCCGCATCCAGCGGATTCTTGCGGCCTTGTGTAGGCCATCGGTCCACCTTGTGGGAAGTCTTCCAACGCTACGTCTTCTGGTTCGCAGTCGCCATTCCAGACCCTTTCGGCCCCATATCGGCCATCTGTTCTGCGAGCCTGCCCACTGCCACTTAAGTTTGTTAATTCTTCGGGCTATGTCGGTTGCCTTGGTTCTCCCGCGGATCTCTTCATTCCTGACACCTCGCACAGCTGTTTTTTGAAGAAAATGCTTAGCCCGAGAATGTTAGTTTAGCTAAGCACGACACAGCGTCCTATTCATTATTCATCCTAATAAATTCTCGAATAACTGATACTTGGTAGACGATCTTACATGAGCAAGACACCATAGTACAATCAGACACAGAACACAGGGTGACAGGGCCATCGACGCACAATCTGTTAACATGGATTCAGTACGATTTTGCACCCCTCTATGTTGAAATTAATCGATTACTTACTTTAAAAAAATACGCTGTTCCATACATTTGACCGCGTAGGTATTGCATCTATGAAACAGCAGATTTTTGTTTTGATGACCGACGTAAATTTTCTTTGCTAGGATTACGTGCTGAATTCATGATTTTAGTTTGCGAGTCGATGTCCCTTCCAGCCTATTTAACGAATATAAGCTCCAGCGGCGAGGTGTCATTTTTTCTAAGAGAGAAGCCGAAGCGAAGTCAGCTTTAACGTACTGACTTATCAATAAAGAATACTTACTATCAGTGGCGAAGGGTGGTTTTAAGGGAGAGGTAGGCTTACCTCTCCCTTAAAAGATTAAGATTTTTTTTTTGTTTCCGGCTGGAAACAAAAAAATATCTTTGCTAGTTTCCAGTTTCAGATAAATATCGAAAAATAACAGTTAATTGCTCCCTATGACTGACATCGGGAGTTTCGTCAATCATTACAGGCAGAAATTTAGCTTTCCCTATCTCGAACATAATGTGGTCTCGTAAAACGGATGCCATATGAATATCACTAGAGAGACCAGAAAATGCGGGGTTCTGAGCTGAATTACAAACTTCTAAATGGGAGTCCATTACTGAATCGAACTCGCTCAGATATTACAAGGCTTCGATATAGGTACCGCGGTTATCGGAATTCAGTATTTCATTATGGCCGCGAAAAGCTACTTCTTGTTCAGCTAACAAATTAACGATTTCAATAAACCGTTTCATCATATTCCTATTTCGATCTACTTTTCTATTAAGTATGAGCTTCATGCGAATTTGCGAAAAATTATTCTATCCTACCTGTCAAACAAAACAAACACATAAAAACAAAAAATTCAGTCTGGACATGGTTTTTTGACGAATTCGTCAGATTATTAATATTTATAAAACCCCCTTTATTCCATAAACTACTAGAATCGGATAAAAGTAAACACGGAAACACACACACACACGACATTCACACGGCACGGCACATTCATTGACACGGCATTCTATTTAATTTACAACTCCCAGTCAGCCATTGATATTTATCGTAAAGAGAAATATTAAAATGTTTAAAAAAACCATAGCGTCGTTTGTAAATTATAGTCATATCTGGGCGAGCACGGCCTAACATAATTACGTGTTTCTTATTTTCAAAACTTAACCTTGAATAGCATGTTTCCTCACACAACAAAAAATAATCTAATAAACAGTAATCTTAAGCTATTTTTCTATAACTGTCTTTGTCATAACCCGTTGTAGAGCGGCTTAGAACATTGTTTTTTTTTTGTAATACGAAGCCTAAAAATAGCCTATAATAATTTAATGTTGTTTGAATGTGGCCACTATTGTTGTGCCATTTTTTATTAGCGATAGAGTTGCCGATGCGAATCCCCGAAGGGAAGCCGGTAGGAATCGTGTTATTATAATATGGTGCTTTCGCCACTGGTAAGCTCTACATGTTTGTTTAATTATTTATGATTGTGATGCAGCTGGCTGGAAAGAGTGGATATTAGCTTTCCATAATATGGAGAAGAAAAACAGTGACCTCTATGTGGAAAAGCAAATGCTCAAAAACTTTATTATGAAACATTCACATAAAAATCAGCAAAGGATGCTAGGCAACTTAAAATTTGCATAATTTACATAACAATAATATATTCATTGAATGATAGTAATATTACACTATACTTGGACTTTTTATCGTATTCAGTAACTTGACAGTACGAAGAAAAATAATGTTACCATACTAAAAGTAATAGTGTTGAGGTAGTGAACGATTTTGCGTAAAGAGTGAATGATAAAAATGGTTACATTTTAAATTAAACCATTTTTATCATTCGTTATAAAACTTTAAAAAATCATTTGTAAGATGTGGATTAAAAGAATAATAAATTAATAATTTATTAATATAAGTATTTTTTTTTTTATTTCATCTACTATAAATAAACTAAATACATTACCTTACTACTGAAAAACAAAATATGCAACAAATTCTAGAGTTTTTAATAGTGCTCATGCTCATCAAGACAAGTTATTAAAAAACAAAACTTGAGAGGTGTCAAGGGACACCCGGATGGAACGAAGTTCCAGTACTTGCCGCCAGTACTGGCCGCCAGTAGTTACTGCCAGTACTTGCCGCCAGTAGTTCCTGCCAGCACTTGCCTCTAGCACTTGCCGCCAGTACTTGCCGCCAATCTGGCTTGCTTTCTATAAGTGAGAGAGAGAGAGAGAGACAGACAGAGAAACATGCGCACGCCGCACAGCTTACAATAGCTTACTATAGCAAAAAGTGTCGTGACAACTTTTCGTAAGAATTTTTTCCGTCTAGCCCCCTTTCACAACGCGCGATAAGGAACTTCGTTCCAAAAAAAAATGCATGTAAGCAGTAGTTTCAAGTTCATTCAATTTCGTTCATTCTTACACCACCTCACTATCTTTTTTTTGTCTAAATCTGGTAACACTTCAACTGTCAAGTTACTGAATACAATTAAAAGTCCAAATAAAGTTGTACTTTTATAGACATTTCACTTCTTCACATATATTTTTAAAGTCTTCTCTGCTCCATTTCAGCAGCTCTGCCTCAAGCTCCTTAGCTTGAAGATTCTTGAATGCCTCTGCATCTGTAAAACGACATTAAACTATTAGTTTGTAAATGTACATTATAACATGGCGCTCTGTAGTTTCTGCCTACACCCATGGGCAGATTGCATGAGTTTATGTATGTGTGTAATAGAAAGTATATTTTATAAACAAATAAAATACCAATAAAAATAATTTTGGGTACCGAAAACAACTTGTTTTAAGTAAAATGGGAATCCTTCTAATACTCCACTTTTAATATTATTAATGTGAAAGTACAAATGTAAGCGCGTGGATTTCACTTTCGAAGTAAAACACTCAGTTCAACAACTATAACTTTGAATTGCTTTAATTATACAATTAGTTTTAAGACTAGTTTTAGAATAGTTAGGTGTCGCGAATCGTTTGCGCGGTAGAGAGCGCATGGGCGCGTGTGCAGTCGTTGGCGGTAGCGGAGCAAGAGGGCGAGAACGCGGCTCGCTCGACGCAGACGCGTTGCGGGACGTGAGGGCAGGCGCGGGGTGCGTTATAATGATGGGACACGGCGCAGGCAAAATTCTGGTCGTGTAGTGTTGGCGCGAACAACAACATATTAGTAATATTAAAAGTGGAATACTTTGAATGAAATTTGGCACAACAATATAAAGTTATAATAATGCCCGTAGACGGTTCTTGTGGTATAACTTCCGACATCTATACGGGCGAAACCGCTGGCAAAAGTTTGTTTCATATAAATCTGTCGGATTTGGTTAGTGATTGAGTGTCTTTATAGGTTAAATTGGAGTGTACGGTGCAACCGCACATTCGGCAATTCAGCAGTTTGCGCCACACATTCATATTCTCAGTTCGCGTTAGGCTATCAAGTCAGCCAGGCGTTCTCGTTACAGCCAACAAGGGCCACGTCACTCACTTCATTGCCACACCATCGGTTCATTAAGCTCATTTTACTTTAAGTACCTTTGGGACAATACAGTAGTGTTTTAGTACTTTACCTTCTTTCATTCCATTCATCCCGCACCTAAAAGTAATGTATGGTCTACCAAGGGATCATACAAGACATGACAAAATGGCGTTTACAGTGCTGTAAAAGATTTTATTGAATTTTCATACCACTACTACGTTGTATGATGGCTATCAAATAATGTTTAGAGCACCTTTAGGCCTGTAATAGATATTTTTAAAGCGTTTTCTCAACTTCTATAATAAAGTCGAATGAAAGCCTTGCAGTAAGCTATCTTATGACATTAAGTGCTTGTATAGTAACCGAGATGCTATTTTGTTGAATGAACAGCGTTTACTCCACAATAATGCTGTAATAATTAAATGTCGAAATATCGTGCTATAAAGGCTAGTCTTACGACAAATTAGCAATTCCGATGCTTTCATAGAGCTTTTATAAGACACGGTTGCATGAAAGCGATGGAAAGATATGTTTATAGAATTATCGTGTAAATGCGATATGAATTCGTCGAGTCTGCGTTTACTCGACATGTTTATAGAGCCAAAAAGCGACGAGTGCTAAATAATCTAAAAAGCTGGTTTTATATGGCTTTTTGAAATAATAGGATCTTTCATACGAATGTTTTTCGATCCATAGTCGTGAGAGTAATTGCTTATACGATCTTCTTGCTAGTTGGGTACCTACATACAAATCGAGATAATACTCATTAGAATTGACATTACAGAGTCAAAGATTACTTGATCATCTGCCCTGCCTTTTACCGACTATGTCTGACTATCTTACCGGATGCAGCTGACTAGTATTTTACATGTAGCGACTGTCTATCTGACCAACACAACCCAGTTACCCAGGGTAAGATTAGTTGTCAGACTGTCGGGCTTCTGACAACTCGTAACGACTGTAAAAAATAATGAATGACATCCGGGACCAACGAGTTAACGTGCTTTCTGAGGCACGGAGGGGTCTTGATATGTAAAGATGGTTACCCATCCACGTACCAACAGCGTGGCAATCGTAGCTTAACCTGATCGATCGACTCGAGCGTCTGTTAACGCTTAGCCACAAGTCCCTGATATTTAGGCATACAGAAATATTTACCATATATCGGAAACCAGCCACTGAGTTCCAAAACAGCCACATTGAATGCTTCCGTCTTTTTAACTCCAGAAGTACTCCTCCTAGGCCAGACTATGACATCCACCACATCCTGCCGACCTTCCAACCTTCTACTCTTGGTCAGAAGAATATTGTGGGCAATAGACTTCTTTAAGAAGTGTTCCAAAACATTCCATAGTGTTGGGGCAGAAGAATGTCTTTGTACTTCAAAACAGAATGCAGGCACTGGATAGTTTTCATCCAAGCAATATATGTCTCCTTTTATGTGCTGCCATTTCTGAAATTAAGAAAATTCATCTGTTAGTAAAAACGGATGTGCCGGATCATTAAAAATGTAGATCCGCAGATATGGATACGGATCATTGGCGTAAAGATCCGCGGATACGGATACGGATCTTAACTTTCTTACTCAATCGGTGTCAGTGCGCGTGACCTTGAAACGATGGACAGAACATGTTTCAACTCGCGTTGCGCGGGTCTTTCCTTTGTTTTGTCTATAGTTTAGTGTGACACTGGGCAGCATAGATAACGTTTGTGTTTGTTGTACGAATTAAAAAATGTCAACAAAGAAGTTCAGTAGTGCAATTAGGAATTATTAATAATGGTAAAAGATCCGTCAAAAATGTAACGGATAGGGATACGGATACAGATCTTTTTTCTCCCGCGGATATCCGGAACATTACTAATACAAACATTATATTTCTTGCAATCATCATCCACAGCCCACTGCTGGGCATAGGCTTCTCTATTCCTTCTATTCAGGTTTTGCCCACGATGGCAACAATGTCGTCCGCGCATCTTGCCGCCGGACGACCAACCTCTCGTCTTCCAGTCCTTGGAAACCATCAAGCTACTCTGTCACAGCCTCACAGACTCCACCTGTCATCACTGCGCCTTGCCAGTGTATCCTGCCCAACTCCATTTGAGATCCATAATACGCTTTACGATATCGAAGAGGCTATTTATACAGGATAAGATTTTAACCAGTGCGCAAAATTTCTGTGCTGAGGGTCTAGAATGATATGCTGATTTCATGGGTAACCATGAAAAAACTGACTGTAAAGTTTGCGCAATGGTTAAAAACTTATCCTGTATACTATTGTGGTCTGCTATTGGTAAAATAACATTAACCCACTTTTTATCACACAAGTGATGACATGTTTATGGTTAATTTGTTAATTAATTTACATTCTGTTGAATTTTTGTACTTACTATAAGTTTTATTTTATTTGGAAAAAGCAAAGATATTACATTACATATACCTAACACTTATCAGTGTACAGACGCCAGCACATCAAGCTACCCCAAACTGTCAAATTTTCCCAATTGAACATGAACCTTATACTTATGTTATAAAGATGAAAATCTGTCAAAGAAATTTGATAGATTCCACGCACACACATATTAACAAAGAGGTATGCTATGATTTCCTTTTTTTGGTTGGGAAATCATCAAATGACTTCTCCCGCTCTGGGTGGAGCAGGAGGGCGTGTCAGACTTTTACTGACTAAAACCCACCCGTGTTCCCTCAGTTGCCTGTGTGCCAGGGGCCGCGGTATCTCTTTCGAACAACCCGCACCCCTGACAGGCATCGGCCCTTGCGGACTCCTCCATTTGCTGCTGAAATTTCTTTGAGGCGCGCGTGGAACACAACGCGTCGTCGACCCGGGCTTGGTCCTTACCGGACAGCGAGCTACCCATTACTCGCCGTCCGCAAGCCCGAGCCTACGGTGGCCGGGAATCAGCCTGGGATTCCCGACGCCCAGGGCGTCACCCGCGGCGACTACGGCCGTGAGGCGCATATACTGCCTCTCCCTCACGTGCGCCGCCTCCCTCTTCGCGAGCATTACTGCTTCGCAGGAGGTGACTGCTAACCATGCACTCTTGGTTCGTACCAAGTGATCGAACCTACGCCCTACAACTCGAAATCGAAGCTGTTTTTGTTTACAGACTTTCTCATTATTCTGTTTTTTGTTAGTAATGACTCCTGATAGGCTGACAGCCTAGTCAAACTTATTACTATTTTTATTCTGTCTTGTTTAGCTGTGTCTTTTAAAGAAATTAAAAAAAAAACTGACTTGGCTTTCACTATACTTACCCATGATAAGGGAAGAGTGTTAGTTCCTGTATTCTGTTTTTGCTACCAAATTAAGTAAAGAAATAAATAGTGATATACTGACCATTTTCTCCACATATAAAGTGTTCTTCTCCACGAACAGATGGTAGTGCAAATGGTTGACTGAAGCAAAACCACACATACTGTTGAACCCAATTCTTACGTCCCTGAAATACATCACATTTTATGTGTTTAATACCTTTTAATGGAATACTTAATACATAATTATATGATAAAGTCATGATGAGTACTTGTTGTTTGTTTTTATCAGTGACTAGCTGTTTCCCGCGACTCCGTCGGCGATCCAGGATGAAAAGAACCTTAAGCTCTTCTCCAGGTATTGGTCTACCCACGTGTCAAATTTCATCCAAATCCGTTCAGCCGTATTAGCGTAAAAGCAAACAGACATTCAAAAAGTGAAATCTTTCCTCTTTATAATATAAGTTTAGACCAGTAAATAATATGCCTATTATGTTCCTAATATGTATTTTCTCGTAGTCCCTTTCAAAATTTTATTGGTTCCGTGGACCCCCTGGATGCTGCTACATTTCTACCATCTACCCAAAACTCCTCAAAATATGTGAAGATTAGATGTAACAAAGGAAATTTACATCGCGGCTGAGTTCCAACCCTAAATCGAGTCTCCCATGTACCCCTGTGGGTCCACCTGGACCAGACAGATAACAGTCAAGTTCGATTATAGTCAATCAATCTGCCTAGCGTTTTCTCAAATATGTTGTGGTCGGCTTCCAGTCTAACCAGATGCAGCTGGATACCAGTATTTACATGGAGCAACTGCCTATTTGACCCCCACAACTCAGTTACTGGGTAATACGCTATGTTTTGGAAAGACGATGTCTGTGGCTTCTGATGACCCGTAACGACTATCAAAGATCCTGAAATATCTGCTGGGACCAACAGTTCAACTTGAGTTCCGAGGCATGGACGGGTGTTGGTATACAGGGTGTAAGCAAAACGCTTCCAAAAACGAAGACAGGTGATAGGGCTAGTGATTCTCGATGCGGTACCATCAAAATATCTCGTTTTTTTTTACCTAATATAATTAGCATTTTTTGTACATTATGCTGTGAGAACAGTTAAATGAACCATTATTTGAGATTAAACACAAAACGACCCTAAGTCCAGGCGGCGACTTTAGGTTTAGGCATCCTTTGTAAAGCGCCGCCAAAATAAAATAAGTAGAAACATTAAAGAAACGTCAAACGTCAAATTGATGCATAATAACCGATTTAAGGCGAAAGGTTATTGGTATCCGTTTGCATTTAGGTTGTATATAACTTACGTTCTGGCTTCGGAAGCGTTCCCGTTACACCGTTTATAAAGGATGGTCAACTACCCACAGAACAACTATGGCAAGCGTAACTTGATCTGCATCAATAACAGCCATTATTACTTAACCATAAGCCCCTCAAGCAGTAATGCTCGCGAAGAGGGAGGCGGCGCACGTGAGGGAGAGGCAGTATATGCGCCCTCACGGCCTTAGTCGCCGCAGGAGACGCCCTGGGTGTCGGGAATCCCAGGCTGATTCCCGGCCACCGTAGGCGCGGGCTTGCGGACGGCGAGTAATGGGCACCTCGCTGTCCGGTAAAGACCAAGCCCGGGTCGACGACGCGTTGTCTTCCACGCGCGCCTCAAAGAGATGTCAGCACCAACTGGTGGGGTGAGCAAGGGCCGATGCCTGCCAGGGGTGCGAGATGTTCGAAAGAGATACCGGGGGCCCTGGCACACAGGCAACTGATACACGGGCGGGTTTTAGTCAGTAAAAGTTTGACACGCCCTCCTGCTCCACCCAGAGCGGGAGAAATTATTTGATGACATCCCACCCAAAAACAAAAAACGATAAGCCCCTCATACTTTAATCAAAATAAGACTAAAATTAATGCATAATTTTTTCTTAATGTAAGTAAAGTATGTTTATGTTTGTACTATGTTATGTAACTAATTATGTTATACTGTTTTATGTTTTAATGGTGTAATAATTTAATACTGTTAATAGTTTTCATTTTTCAAAGGTTATTGTAAGTATATAGCTTAGGTTATTAGTTTAAGTTCTTAACTGTCGCATATGAGTAAATCCTGTCTGTAATGATAGCTCAAACTGTAATAAAAAAATAAAATATACAGGATGTCCCGAAACTCAACATCAAGCGGGTACGGGGCAATAAGCTATCCCCATAAGCTAGCCCCATCTAAACTCCTCACGATTAATGGCGCCCGCTTATGATGACAGACTATGAGGGAAAACTCTGACAGGTGATTATTAATAGAACAGGCACTATCTACATACAACATCTGTGTGTACTTGCCTACACTCACCGGTCCTCAATTAGGAACATAATCTGTACTGCTAGGTCCAAGCTCTGATGTGTTACCACTTGTGGCAGACATTTTTTCACAGATGGGCACAGTAATGAATGGTATCTGGATATAGGACTCACATTCACTAATACTGTGTGTAGGTCTGCATCTGAAAAACATTGACAGGAAAAACTAGATTAATTTTGTCTGACTAGGTACTTATTAGTTGAAAATCTGTTTCATTACCTGTTTACAATAGGATTGTTACAGGTAATTATTGCTGGCTTTTGCTATTATTAAAGGAGGTTGAAAATTATCCAACTTCCATTCAATCAATCAACCTAGCCTCTTCCGAACTGCTGGTTAGCTTCCAGTCTAACCGGATGCAACTGAGTACCATTATTTTACATGGAGCGACTGCCTATCTGATTTCCATAACCCAGTTACGCTTGGTAAGACTGGTTGTCAGAGCACAATGGTCCACTTGAAAGACTAAGTGCAGAAACCAAACCCAATAACATAGACCCGTTGTCAGACTTTCGGGCTTCTGATGACCCATAACGACTGTCAAAGATCCACGAATGACAGCCAGGACCAACAGCTAAACGTGCTTTCCGAGGCACAGAGGAAAAATAACTAAATATGGTCCCATCCAAGGACCGACCACATCAAGCGTTGCTTGACCTGATTGATTGATCCGTGCGATTTTTTTACTTAGCCACATTAAGAATTCAATCAGTATTTCAGTACGAAAAAGTGTTTTGTGAGCATACCTTTGCCTTCTATGGAAAATAATATTTCTTTAGGAGAAACTTTATTGAAATTGAACTTTTTTTCATCAAATGGTTGGCAGATGTGGTGCATCTCCTCCGGTGTTCTTCTTTTAGATTGGCGGTCTGGATTCAGCTTAAAACATACGTCTCAAATGAACCACAACAAAAACGGTTATGACCTATGGTAAAATGTTGGGTAAAATAATATGTATAGGTACCTACCTGAAGCAAATATTTCCCGTCGACTAGTCTTTCTTCGAACTTATCGATTTTATATCGAAATATGTCCGTATCCTTGTGAATTTCATCCCATTTTGTAGTCAATAAACTCACAAAACTTGTGGGACCATCACCGGTTAAACTTTTCAAGTTATGCATGTTTAATAATTGATTTATGATAATTTCGTGCGAATATACATTTTCTTAACGAAATCGCCTCTTATTGAATAGACTGCATTAAACGAATGTTTAGAAACTTTGAAAGGAACATCGTTCGTTTTGTTGATTTTCTAACCTTCAAACAAAATAGGCTTGATAAAAATTAATATTTCGAATTATCGATATTTTTCCAAATAATTATCGTATGTATTTTAATTTTTTATCGCAATTTATCGAATTTTCATATCGATTTAGAGTATCAAATTCGTATCAATTTCGATATATTTTTCTACGCAACTCTGGTCTCTTGTTTTAAATGAACGTGTAGAAAAACTGGATACTCCTTGCATGCTCTTCGCGCATTTAATTTAAAAAAATCAAGACAGAGAGAGTAAGACTATAGAAAAAACACGCATTCATATTTTGAATAGGGTATTTTACACCATATGAGAAAAAATCAAAAAATATATTATTGAGATAGCTTAGGCAAAAAGCAGTCGGAAAATGTTAGTTTTAGTTCATGAAATAACAAAATCAATTCAAAGATTTCAGTTTTTTTAATCAGTTTTTGAACACCATGAAATAGGAGCCGCCATATATAATAAGTCTTTACCTATGAAATTGCCGTTTTGCAGTACTGGCCATTTCAAATCAAAATAATTTTTGTTTGGGTAAGAATTCTAATTTCAAATTAATTTTATTTTAAAAACATGGATTTTTTTTCCAAAAGTTGTCATTTGTTTATTGATTAGTGTTACATTTTCATCGCATTTCAATCTTTTTCGTCATCATGGATACGTTAAAAATTCGAGTAATTATGGAATATGAGTACCGTCGTGGCAGCAACGCGGCACAAGCGGCACGCAACATCAACGACGTTTACGGAGCTAACACTACAAACCAACGCACCACCTGTTATTGGTTTGCTCGCTTCCGTTCTGGAAATTTCGACCTGAAAAATGAACCTCGCGGTCGTCCGAAGACTTTGGTCGACAATGACGAATTAAAGGCGATTGTGGAAGCTGATGATACACAATCTACGGCTGAATTAGCAGCAGCTTTCGACGTTAGCGTCAAAACAATATTGGTCCATTTGCGTCAAATTGGCAAGGTAAAAAAGCTTGACAAATGGGTGCCCCACGAACTCAATGATCGTCAGCGCGAAGTACGCGTCGAGACGTGCCTTGCACTGCTCAACAGACACACAAATGAAGGAATTTTGAACCGCATTGTTACCTGCGATGAAAAATGGATTCTGTTTGATAACCGCAAGCGCTCAGCAAGTTGGTTGGATCCTGGTTCAGCACCTAAACAATGCCCTAAACGAAAACTTACCCCTAGAAAAGTGATGGTCACTGTTTGGTGGTCTAGCGCCGGTGTGATTCATCACAGCTTCTTACCAAACGGGGTGAGCATTACTGCAGATGTGTACTGTGAAGAACTGAACACAATGATGGAGAAGCTGGCACATCTCCAACCAGCATTGGTCAATCGCTCGTCTCCGCTGCTCCTGCACGACAACGCGCGACCTCATACTGCACAGCAGACGGTCTCCAAGTTGCAAGAACTGGGGTTGGAAGCTCTCCGTCATCCGCCCTACTCACCAGACCTTGCGCCTACAGACTACTACTTTTTCCAGAATTTGGATAACTTCTTGGCGGGAAAAAAATTCAATACCCGAGAGGCAGTACAAAATGCCTTTGAAGAATTTGTTGCCTCCCGTCCAGCTGATTTCTTTAAGAAGGGCATCAATAAACTGCCACTGCGATGGCAAAGATGCATTGATTGCATGGGTGATTACTTCGATTAATACAAATAAAAAATACATGAAAAAAATTCGTTTAAATTTTTTCATACAAAACGGCAATTTCATAGGTAAAGACCTATTATTATTACATCATACTGCTGTTTATACTAATCAACTGAACAACTTTATACTTTTATTATTTACATAACCAAAGCAATTTTTATTGAAAAAATATGTTACATTCAGGAACAGCAAACCAACGATAAGTAGAATAATAACTATTTAAAAAATAAATACCAATTGTCATACAAAATGTCAGCTTATTTGCTTACACAGCAAACTGACGTCATACCCACAGAGCAATATGGCGTCCACTGCGTCCAGGTTTTCGTCAAATCACGCGCGAAATATGAAAATTTAAATGCATTTTTATGGCACTTATCGATGAAATAAAAATGATTTCTTTTTAGTGTTTCATGAATCTAATATAGACACTTTTCAAAAATGGGTGTAATAACCTACTGAAAACTGACTCGACTGTTTAAAACTGTCGATACGATAAATATCGATATATTTTTTTCATTTGTACATCTCTTCTTCAAAAAGTCATTATTAGTCAATGTCAAGAATGTCAATGTCACATTTTAGTATCCATCTCAAAAAAAATGTTGCCGTTCTATAAAAAAAAAGTACTCTTGATGGGGGCCACCACAATAATTTTTGTGGAGCAGGGTAGATATTGCGCTGCCTGTGCAGTATAGTTGGGTTTACAGCTGGTATGTTTGTATATTTTAAATGTCGTGCAATTTAGTACGGTGTTTATTGCAAGCCCCTGACCAGTGGCGAAACAAATGAAAAGCCAGGCCAGGCCTTCCTGTGTAATAAGTTCAACGTACCTGAAGTATGTCTTGCCTCAGCATACCTGATTTACACATACAAATTTGAAATAAAAAGTGTTTCTTTGCTTAGAAGCTTTCAGGTTGGGATGAAATGATACAATAACTGGGTTCTTAGCAATTAAAGTATAATTATGTTTCTTAGAACTGTGTCTCCGGCTTAACATTATTTGGATTTAATGGACTGTCTTCATGATATATTAATAATACATCCATTATTTTG
Organism: Antitype chi; assembly: GCA_947359405.1. Taxonomy (NCBI): domain Eukaryota; kingdom Metazoa; phylum Arthropoda; class Insecta; order Lepidoptera; family Noctuidae; genus Antitype; species Antitype chi. Next base: position 12,163,888 of record OX375811.1, on the reverse strand, counting down.
CTTGACATTTGTGCTGCATCATAGGAACTCATTTGTGAGAGTTTACTGGCTACTAGCTGACCTATTTGTCCATGTTTTGTGTTTTCTATACCAAATACATCATTTTGAACTCCTCGAAATACATTAAGTATTCCATTTGCTATATTTTGGCATGTGGTATCGATTTTGTTTGATGATTTCTCCGAACTTTCATCACTAAATACACTTTCTTCATCTATTACGTCATTCTGCAAGCACAAAAGCAATTATGTATTATTTGTATGTAATGAACTGGGTTTGGTCAGCACTGTTTCATCTATTATGTCATTCTGCAAGCATAAAAGCAATTATCTTTTATATGTATGTAATAAACAGCATCTTAATTGCATAACACACGATCAATGATAATCCGTTTCATTTTGACAGTTCAACAATATTCATTGCATTATTTACGTTGCTGAGCAGACACATTTTTGCGAACATATGAAGCAATGGATTAGCAATCTGTTTCAAAATGATTCAAATTATGATTGATTGTGTGTTACGCAATTAGGGTGACTGGGTTTGCTCAGCCTGGTAATCTTATTAACCCCTTCAAAAAATCAAACCTGCTTGTACTAGGCTAAATCAAGCTGTACCTTAACTAAGAATGGAAAGATGAGCCAGGTAAGCATTACTTACTTTAAAGTCTTCATTACTATAATCTGTGGACTCCAATTGGATGTTTTTGTTAACTTTGAGTAAGAATTTGCAGGCATCCCATAAATGCCATGTTATCTTACATCCCTAGAACAAAAAAAAGCAACTGTTTAAAATGAGAAGATTTTATTTAATTAAAATAACAAATAATTCAGAACCTAAGTCGACCCACTGACCGAAGTACCTATGTTTTGCAATGTTCCTATTTTTGACCTATCTCTCACGGAGTATGAGAATCTGTAAGTACAATGATTGAATGATAGAGTACCTACCTATAATATTAGGTATTTACCTCTCCATTGCCCTTGGCTTGACTTGCTTTAAGTTTCCTCAAGTAATTGGCAAAAGTAGACCTAATATTCGTCCAACGATCTTTAACAGCTTGTCCTGTGAACTCATTGCCATAAAGAGATGCAAATTCTGCATAAGTTTTATCTCTGTATTTGACTGAAGTGTATTTCGGATGTTTCGGATTCCAAATATTCGGTCTGCTCTCCATAAATTTCACCAATTTCAGATTCATCTTCCTTGTCCAGAAAACTTTTTCTTTTTCAAATTCAGAAATCATTTTGTCGCTGTTTATGCACTTTCATATGTTTTTTTTTTTTTAATAAATGTTTGTTTGTATAATTTTTGACAATTAAAATACGTCAAACTGTAAAAAACTGACACATTTGACCATAGAGTTACCGAAGTAAAAAAAGTTTCTTGCCACTGAAAAAAAGTTATCCTTAATTTTTACAACAGATGGCGTGCTTGCAAATAATGAGTTGAATATGTTTTAGGTGTTTTAGGAGGGTGGGCAGATAAGATAATTTGGAATACGAATTCCAAATTATTATTATTATTAAAAAAACTCCGTCAATATCTGTATATATGAGGTTATCATACAATTTTTATAAATGGACAACCTGACTGTTGGAAAAGTGAAGATTTTGAAGATTGTACAGCGTATATAATGTACACAGACATATAAAACAGTAGCAGACCAAACATTAATCCATAGTCGATGGACTTGCTTCTCTATCCTTTTTTTGCTAAGCGGCAAGTCGTAAGCAGTATCTCGTTCTGTCACCTGTTGTCACACTGACTCACACATAGACAAAATTTGACACGTAGCCCGTCTGTCCCGCGCTGCCATATTGATAAGCAAAATTTATCCTGAATCGCGTTCTATGTTTCAACCGCGAAATATTACTTGAAATATTAATTGTTTGGGACAATTACACAAAAATAAAATGGTAAAGTGCTGTGCGTACCAGTGTGACAGTGCTAGCTACCACAAAACACCTGGATTGACCTTTAATCGGTAATTTTTTGTATTATTCTGTGTAGTCAGGGACGGATTTGGCAACAAAGACGATTTTTTTTATTGTATGGAAAATATTTACCTATCATGGAATTATCAAATAGAGACTCGGTTTACTTTACGATATTTCAAAATTTTTTGGTGACAGTTTGAAAATACTGCAGAGTGCAGATTGCCAGTGTAAACATACATTCTATGATAATAAAATTTATAGAATCGCTCCGGCCCGGCGCGTACACATGTGATACGTTACAATAGAAAATCAATTGTGTCTCATTAGCCGGTTATGTTACCCTGTCTGTGTGATGGATAACATGAACGATGGTGGACATAAATCGGTATAGGCTACTCACATAATTTTAACATTTCATTCAGCAGGTAATAATTGAGCTTACTAATATTTTTCCAGGTTTCCAAAGGATGTAAGTTTACGCAATGCATGGATTTAAAAACATGAAACTCCAGGATTGAAACTGAACCTCAAATGGTGCAAATATTCCAATCTTATTGGAACCTATATGTTCGAGCCGTTTGGGGTTGAAACTCTAGGACCATGGGGTCCGAGTGGCAACTTAGTTTTCCGAGACATTTCCAAGCGGTTGATCGACTCTTCACGTGACCAAAGGGCTGGCCTATTTTTTAGCCAAAGAATCAGCATTGCCATACCACGTGGCAATGCTGCCAGCCTTTGTTGGCCACTTTTCCCATCGACAACGATGCGGACGTATTATTTGATGCCCTATGATTATTTAATTTTTTGTATACCTGTACATATTATTATTTTAGGACCAGTAGTTTTTAAATTATGAAAATAAAGAACATTACTTGTCGTTGTGATCTCGTTCTCGTACCAAACTGTAATAATCTCTGTATAGGCTTTTATTTTCGTTCGTTTTAAATTTTGTATGTATGTATTTATGTATCTATTATTTAGGTTATGTATATATCTATGTATCTATTTTAGTATATTGTAAACACATTATTTGCACCAACAACGTCCCCATTTTATGTCCAGGCTAATCACTGTCCATTCCATAGTTGCCTGGATGAGATCGCGGAAAGCGATAAGGCCGCCTATTGTATATATTATAGTGTATTTTTTTGTTTATTGTATTTTTGTAGTGTACAATAAAGAATATTTAAATAAATAAAGTTTAAAAAAAGTAAAAAATAAATATGTAAATATTCATTAAATTCATTGTTTTATTGCAAAATTCCTTATATATTTATAAGCTAGCTTTCAGGCATACCAACACCTTAACTCTAGGTCCCACCAAGCTGGGCATGCGGGTTAATGACTGCAGGGAGAGTTCTTTTATCCGATACTGATGCCCGTCAACGGTCTATGTGTGTTAACCACGGGAACAGATGGGTGGTTATATTCGTTAAGACATAATTGATAAGTAATCTACACTTCATTTACCCAGAGAATATTGATTTTCGCAGATTTTCAGTAAGATTTATTGGTCGTTTCAATATCGTTATATAATACCGGCAACCGGCCCTAGTCCGGCCCTGTTTCGACACACTCTCTATGTGTGCGTAATGGGTACGCATTTTTTAGCGAATGTTTGGTGTGCTACTGTTTTATATGTCTGTGATAATGTATCTATCTCACGCAGAAGGAATCTGACTAACGCCGAGGGCAATTATTTTTCTTGCAGTAAGAAGCCCCTTCATATATTTTTTGTAGTAATATGTTAGATTCATTTCCGACGCCTTATCACTGTTTTATATTCCTTGCGTGATCATGAAATTATAATACTTGCGCACAACTTCTTCCTTATTAGTAGGTACGCATGAAACACACGATGCTATTCTATTTTTAGCTTGATATGTATATTACCTATCACTTAATTCACTTTCTACTGCGAGTCGAATGAGTTTAAAACTATATTAATCGCGACTACGCCTTTAGCCTATTAATAACTAATGACTCTTCTTAGCGTGTCGATAGCAAAAATAACATGAAAAAAATTATGTGCAAATGTATAATTTTCTAAATTAGTTTGGCCCAAAATTCAGCAACGCGAATACCGTTCGCTGACGCAGCAACTAGGTCCTCACTTGAAAAAAAAAAACCGGACCAAGTGCATGTCGGACCACGCACATTGAAGGGCACTGTAGATAGTTGGGATCAATGATTACGTATTGTTTTTATCGACCAGGACTATTTCGAAAACCCTATTAAAAACAAAGTTATTAAAAAAAATATGACCCGTTTCATAGAATAGTGCATTACCAACGCACTCAAAATGTAGGTACTTATTGAACAGCATTTTTTTTTTTTATATATCTAACCTTAAAATTTTTCTAGGGCGTCTAGAATCTTAATATGATAAATTCAGGTGTGCGCACTGGTTAAATTTTTATACTGCATGTCCTAAGATCCTTTTTTTTACATAACCAAAAATAACGGTTTTGCTTGTAGTATGGACCTTTTGTATTAAAACCCTTTTTTTTGTTCGAAAGGGGTTTATTCCGAAATGGTCCCATATGAATTTCGTACCGATCTGATGAGTTTCGGAAACAGACAACGGAACTCTTCAAAAAATGACAGCAAATGAACCGCGATTGCTGGATTCAGCAACCGTTCTCCTAAGACCGATTCGCCATTGGACTGTTCGTCGACAGGATGATTCATTTACTTATTTCCGTTTCCCCAGCAGGGTCTTTCACTTATGGACATTTCGCCGACAGAACCTTTCATATGCGTCATTTTCGACGACAACCCTTTCCAGCTACTAAATGTTTCACCGACATGAAGATACACCTATGACTCTTTTAACTACAGACCTTTCCATCTACGACGAAGAATTCGCCGTCAATCTTAAGATAAACAATATTACAAAAAATGCACATATCTATCTACAGCTTACTGTGTCTTTACTATCGGCCGAACCCAATAACCAGCTATCTATCACATACTGGAAATAGAAAAACAAATGAAACAACAGAAAACCTATATAATTTTCATATTGTTTCATTTGTTATCTACAGCTTACTGTGTCTTTACTAAGAGATCAGGGCCAACAACTTGCCCTAGAGAATATATACTTTGCTTATAACTCAAAAAACTTAATATTAAAAAAAAATTGTCCTACCTATATAAAAGCATTACCTAGGTACTTATTTATGTAGTTTTAATTACTTACATCCTATTCTATTAAATAAAAATAAAACAATAAAATTATCGTAAACTGCACTTATACTTAAGTACGGCAGTTGCATCATTATCCTTTATTTACTTTGTATTGTATTACACCGGAAATGATACCCAACCGACCGACCGGAAACCGACATAATTCCCGAGGAAGCAAACAACGTAATTAAGTGGTTCGATGAATATTATGATAATGGATCAACAATAATCAATCACAAAATCTGTTAGCTGTAAAATGACAGTGAAACAACGTCAACCTCGTTTCCCACCTCGCATGTGGTCAGTAAATGACAGTCTTTTAAAACATGTGCCGTTAACGCAAAATGCCGTTGAATCTTGGCACAACCGCTGGAACTCATTATTGAGTCGCCGAAAATGGAATATATTTTTAACTATTAATGAATTCATAAAGGAACAACATCACACGGAAGGCATTATTGAGAAAATCAAATCCTCGGAGCCAATACTTAAGCGTAAGCGCAGTGAAACAGGGTATAAAGAAAGAATCGAGCGGCATTTATCTGATAAAAATGGGATGGACATGAAAACCTATTTAAGTGGCTGGGCACATATTTGTCATTTATTCAAATAAGAAAAGGAGAACAATAACAAGAAGAACAATAACATGATCAGATTTTGATTCAGTAAATTAAAAAATATGCTTTTTTGTAGTTTGTTTTATTGTTCTGTTTATTTATATGAAGGGGTCAAAACTGACTCTAAATGGTTCATGTAATATAACACGGCTGCTGCATCCTATTTCGTGGCTCAACTTTGGCGTGACATTCTCTAGGGTAAATAGCCGGCCCTAATATTTTACGGCCGAACCTACCTATCACCAGCTTTGGCATACTGGAGATAGCAAAACAAATGAAACAATATGAAAATTATATAGGTTTTCTGTTGTTTCATTTGTTTTTCTATTTCCAGTATGTGATAGATAGCTGGTTATTGGGTTCGGCCGATAGTAAAGACACAGTAAGCTGTAGATAGATATGTGCATTTTTTGTAATGTTGTTTATCATAAGATTGACGGCGAATTCTTCGTCGTAGATGGAAAGGTCTGTAGTTAAAAGAGTTATAGGTGTATCGTCGTGTCGGTGAAACATTTAGTAGCTGGAAAGGGCTGTCGTCGAAAATGACGCATATAAAAGGTTCTGTCGCCGAAATGTCCATAGGTGAAAGACCCTGCTGGGGAAACGGAAATAAATGAATCATCCTGTCGACGAACAGTCCAATGGCAAATCGGTCTTAGGAGAACGGTTTCGGAATCCGATTGCTGCTATATGCATTGTTTTGACGCCAAGGATGATGAAATCTCGAATTGGTCCGTACTATAACGAAAAAGTGAAAAAAAAATACACCGACTTTTGGAAAAACAAAGTGAAAAATAACTTTAATTTCGGAAGGCGGTGACAAAAAAATAAAATACATGTCCAAAGTCACCGACTTCCGAAATTTAAGTTAGCTTTCACTTCGTATTGTTTTTTCGGAAGTCGGTTGTTTTTTCGAGTAAGTAGATATAATTGAAATCCCAGTCCCTCTCACTGAGAGGAGGCCTGTGTCCCAGCAGTGGGAACATTATAGGCTGATTTTGCACACATAAGCAGAAATTAGGTCGGTGATGTCTACATGCTTAAGTGATTGGCTTTTACGCCAATAGTTGCGGGTTCAATTCCCGCTTAAAAATAATAGTAAACCCAAAATACTTACTGGAAAAATAGTGCGCTGTTGACAAAAGAAACAAATTATTCAGACAGAACGAGAACGGCTATTAATTGTCGTCTATGACTGCAATATCAGAAACAACGTCGACTCCCGCGCAACGGTACACCCTGGGATCTCGAACGCGGCGCGCGCGCAGTCGTCGTTGCGGCCTTAACCGCCATGGGTCGTTCTCTCCGCACGTTCGCCGTGTACACGCAGCCGTTCTTAGTAAAAAATGCCCGATACGCAACTACAGGGTGCCCGTTCTCAAAACGGGAGCGGTCCCAAATTGCCCCAACCGCGGAACTGACTGAGGAAGTTTTCTCAAATGCTAAACCCTACTCCGACGTTCCTGGACCTAAACCGATTCCGATACTAGGGAATACGTGGCGGATGGTGCCAATTATCGGGCAGTTTGACATTTCTGAATTCGCGAAAGTGACAAAACTTTTTCTGGAGAGGTACGGGAGGATCGTCCGTTTGGGAGGATTGATCGGAAGGCCGGATCTGTTGTTTGTTTACGATGCGGATGAAATAGAGCGGATATACAGACGGGAAGGGCCGACTCCGTTCCGGCCCTCTATGCCCTGCCTCGTCAAATATAAGTCGGAAGTGAGGAAGGATTTCTTCGGGGAACTGCCTGGAGTTGTTGGAGTGTAAGTGGAGACAATTTATTTACTGTTAAAAGCTTCGTAGTCTAAGTTTAGCTTTGAGATTTTGACCTCCTTTTTAATTCGGCTAACTTTTATTTTCGTTTTAGTTAGAAACCGGTTCATGCGTCTGGTTTTTGATTTGGGATCATATTAATTTTAGCTGAGTAGGCAATAGAAATAAATTATAGTGTGACTTTATACACATACTGAAGTGTGCCAAAACTAGCAAAATTTAAAATCATCTTGGATAAACGAAACAAGATTCGAAGTTCCGTTAATGACCGGAATGTCCGCGCTGCTTTCACTTTGCAAAAACGAAGAGACATAAAAATAATAGTTCATTAACGATTTTAAGCGTAACCTCATTAGACTTACATAGACACAATTTAACTCGGTATTTATTTAAATAGTCGATCAGATATGCATTAATTTTACATCGTGAAGCAATAAATAAGTTTCGAAATTCTATGACAAGTTTAGTAAGAGCTACCTACCCGTATTCTAAAGTCAAGGTATACATTCGTTTTGCAACAGTAATCATCTGCTCCGTCTGTTTCCACTCTTTTGTAACATTTTATTATTCAAAAATACAGATTATGTATGTCACAATTTCGTGTGTAGGTTAAAAGTTCGAGACTTTGTGAGCCCATAACAATGGCGAGATGAGATCTTTGGGGAAACAACTTTAGAATTACCAGCAAAGTAAACTACTCAGATACTATTTTCAGTTTATAGAGTTGAGTACAACAAATACATTTTACTATTCATAACACAGACCGAATCACATCATCATCATCGTCTTTATTACCTCGTAAATCACAGGTTTAACTTGTCCACTACATTTTGAAAAGCACAATAGAACCCCCCCACAAATTTCTTGTCTTCGTTATAAGTTAATCCAGGAAAATATCCAGTTCGATGTTCTATGTCAGAGGATCTGGTTTCCACACTTAGTCCTTCAGGTGGACCATTCTGTGTGGGCCATGGCGACCGTCGGGGTTATTCCAACGTGCCCACCTCCTTCCAGAAGTTGATTATATCTCCTGGTCTAAAATCGCCAGTTTAAGAGTCACTGGATCTGAAAGTATCGACCAAATCTGGGACGGGGGGGGGGGGGGGGGGGCTGGTCCATCGGAAAAAAACAAATGCAAATGTTAGGTTTTGCTCATAGGTAATAATTGGAGTACAATCCTTGAAACTATTTAAAAACTACCGCGTAAGAAAATTCAATGACAACTTTTGCATATTTCTTTATGCTATTAATACTAAACCTCTTCCATTCATCTTGCAAACTCGTTACCCCATTGAAATGAAAATTACCTGCATCTGAAGAAGCGACCAGTATTTGAGTATGATCATAAAGTACCTATATACATACATAGGTGGTTCATCTTGCATAACTTAAACGTTTATGATCAGCAATAATTGTGATCCTTGGACTCGTTTAGACAAAGATATTAAACTCGCGAGACTAGCATAAACGGTTATTGAATTGAATGAGTAACTATGTAGGTTAAAAAAAGAACTGGTTTTAATAATCATTCGAGAGTGAAAATATTGTTTGATGCCAATTATTTTTTTTGAGTTGCACGCAGCAGCATGATGATTCTTCCTCCTGCGCGCAACTCATTTTATTTGGGATAGGTCACATTAGGATTCGTTTGTAATAATAGCCGCACAAGTTGATTGGAAGTTAAGTTACGCTTGCCAAGGCCGGTTTCTGGTGCCTCGAAAAGCACGTTATGCCGTTTTTAGGCCCGGCTGTCATTCGTAGATCCTGGACAGTCATTACGAGTAGTCAGAAGCCCAAAAGTCTAACAACCAGTCTTATCAAGGGATGTCGTGTTACTCAGTAACTGGGTTGGAGGTTACATAAGAAGTCTCTCAACGTAAAAAAGTGGTATTCGGCTGCATTCAGTTAGAATGAAAGCCAACCCCAACAAGTTGGTAAAAGCCTACGCAGATTGATTTCTTTCAGATACATTCTATTATATATGTTACCGGCCAAACCCGATTTCAGGTCAAACTAGTTTGTCCTAGGCCAAACTGGTTTATTAAGCCGGGGCACGCCGATTAAATGGGTTAAGTTAGGTTAGGTTAGAGTTGTGACCAAAAGCGCGCGAGCCGAGCGAGCGAAGCGAGCAGCGCCGCGGGAGCGGCCGGCGAGCGTTACTTCCAAAGGCTGTTAACGAAATGGCTAATTAAGCTAGTTGGCTGCGACATATCACGCGTAGGATAAGTCTGTTTGGCCTAGGACAAACTAGTTTGGCCTGAAATCGGGTTTGGCCGGTAACGTATACACTAAGATTCAACCCATTTCTAAATTAAATAGTAGTAAATCGTAACCATTTTCTCTTGCACATACAACCAGTCTTTGGGTCACTATGGCACAATTTCTAATTAGCAAATATACTAATTACGTAACCTTGGTGTAAGCAGCTTTGTGATAACCTCTACACACCCGTGCACATTCGAAACCCGATGGGATGTAGTCTTGTGATAGAGAGAGCCAGTATAAAAAAAAAAAAAAAAAATGTTCCGACGAATTGATAACCTCCTCCTTTTTGAAGTCGGTTAAAAATCATAAACTCACTGACATACAGCGCACAGCCGAAACCGCTAGGTCTAGAAGAATAATATTTTGCACAAGACTTGACGAAAGTGAGAAAGCATTTTCGAAAATACGTATTGTAAAGGGGTTGAATAGGGGATGTCTGTTTGTACGGTATGGAAGTTAGTAAATTTTTCCGATTGGAGATTCCATCGGGCACTCGGCTTGTCTCTAGGACAATTGACAGAAACATTTCAAGTGGTCATGCGTATAATGTTGATGTTCCTTTGCTCTACGTCTATTCCTATGAGGTATTATTAGAAATATTCGTATCATCGCAGCATATCTAGCTAATATCTGAATTGTTTACCATGGCGTCTGTAGGATAAGAAGGTTTCATAGAAGAACCTGTCATTTTTAGAAGCATCTAAAGTGCATCGGCTTCAGTCTTTTGAAAGATTTAAAATATACTTAACTAGCGACTCGCCTCTGCTTTACTCGGTTTTTACGACTAGACAAAACATTAACATTTTTTTAAAGTTTAGATTAAACCTTCCCGAATAAATTATCTAAATGATAATGAAAATCGCATCAAAATCCGTTGTGTAGTTTATCAGAACAACGCAGTCACACAAACACAGACAGACAGACTCGAAAAGCGATTTAAATTTAATTTTGTAAAGATTAGAATTACCTTCTAGAAGTAAGAATTTAAAGCATCGGTTTGATAGAAATAGAAACCTAACTAAATACTCACAATTCTTAGAAAGGTGTGAATAAGATATAAATCAATTGATGTTCTTTGTTCGCCAGCCAAGTATCCTAGACCCACAAAGTATTGCACAAGATCATTGGCCCTACGTTCGATGTGTTTAGCATGCGTACGCGCCGAATGCGTGACGCCCTTACCTATGTTTGCATTTGTGTGATTTAGGTTTCATTTAGATGTGAGTCGATATCCTTGGCTGGCTATAAGTGTAATAAGTTATAGAAGGTAGCTAGTAACTAAGCATATTTTATTGAACATTCGAGCCTATTTTCAAGGTTTATAAACGCTTGGTATGAATTTAACCGGAGACTGGACAAATCGACGGTCTAACTTCTTTAATTTGTAATGAATGCCTATTCAAATAAATTGTTTGATATTGTCGTAGCTTCCGATCCGTGCACGTTGTCTGATCTTCGTTTACACTAGTCATTCTGAGGTAAAATATGGGCTGTAATTTATGCATTTTACTGTGTATATAAAGATTGCGAAATCCGTGTGGTGTCGGACGTAAAAGAATAGCACCATCCCATTTCTTCCCGTGGGTGTCGTAGCAGGCGACTAAGGACTAGAGAATGGGCAGCAGCGTTCTCTATGCATTTTACCACCATACTGCGATCGCCAACCCACCTGCCAAGCGTGGTGATTATGGAAAAACCCCCTTTTGGGGGAGGCCTATGTCCAGCAATGGACGTATTACGGCTGAAATGATCATGATGATAAAGATTGCTTCTATTTGGAAATGGATATTGAAGAGTTAAATCTCTTTGGTTTTTTTTCGCGAAACTGGATCTGCAACGCACTCATTTGCGCCGAGAGTTAAAAATCAAGCCGTAAAACACAGTGGTCGAGTTTCGAAGCGCTGAGATGCACTCTGTAGGATTCTCAATACTCCGTTCAACACCTAGAGTTTCAGTGCACGAAAAAATGTCGTCGCGTTTTTGTACCGTGGTGTGTAGGTACTTCAACTAACGTTGTAAGATGCGCGTGTTTCATACATAGGATGTGATTTTCTGAAATTTTCCAAGTCATTCTTCTTCATTCAAATATGTTGTTAAACGATTTTATTAAGGTCACCAGTTTAAAAGTTAAGGCTTGTAATCATTTGCTTATTGATCTTGAAGTGGTTGTGGTTTATGATATCAATCATCACTATCTGCCTAGTCTTTTCCCAACTATCGTGAGGTTGGCTTCCAGTCTAACCAGATGCAGCGAAATATCAGCATTTTACATAGAGTGACTGCCTATCTAACCTTCACAACATAGTTATTGGGTAACACTATGGTAGGACTGATAGTCAGACTTTCGCCGCGGGCTTCTGATAACCCGTAACGACTGTCAAAGATTTACGAATAACAGCCGAGACCAGGAACGGTTTACGATTCCAATATAAAACCACTTACATCGTCACCAGCGTGCTTATATTTTCATTACTCTGCGCCACATTGCAGATGTCATGCTTTATTACATGATTATTCATTGTCATCAATGAATTTTCAGTATTTTTTTCTAAGTCGGTACCTACTATTATTTTTGTAATGGTTTTCGTTCATTTTCATATAATTTACGTTTTGTTTTAATAACTTCCGGCACAAGATCGATTACAATTGTAAAATTTGAATACCTACATAAATTTACCTGGTGGTAATATTATTTTTAACCTAAACATTAAAATGATAAACTTTTGTATTTGTATGGTACTGCGATATTTTGTTTTCTATATTTTACGTTCTATGATTAAATTAACTTCTTTATTAGCGAATTGCAATAAAACAGTCCTTATTCACACCTCCTCTTGCATAAAATTGCAACTAAGTATAGCATGAAATGTGATAGCTCAAAAACGTAAACAAAGCTCTGGTAGAAAGTTACTATTTTCTAATTACAAAGTTAACAATTATTCACTAGCTTGAATAGAAAACGTTTAAAAAACTAATACTTCACTTGCCAGTGAACCCGATGCCGCGAATTTTAAAATGATTTTGGTTATGTGGACCATCCCTCCTACCTGGGCAACTGTCCCAGTTTTCCCCTACCAACGTCTCATGAATTCTGGAAAGTCATAGCCGCGTCCTCAACCTGCAGTCTGGAAAATCCTTTTACCACACTACATCATGGCATGTGCATTTTGGTCTACTTAACTCGTGCCGAAATGAGACACAAAGGAAAGAATAAGCGAATTTTAATCAGGAGACTTCCACCCCATTCGGGAAAAACCAACCAAAGTGGGTATTTCTGACTCTATCATCATATTTACATTGTCAAACTTTTCAATGTCACCTATAATACTATTTCTACAAATAGACAATGCAATTCACAGCTACTTCACACATTGGCTGATGCTATGACTGTGGACAATGCTCGTTTAGCACAATCATGTGTGTGACTTCAGATATTAGCACATTTGTGATGGAGGTCAGAACATGAGATAACAACTGTCATTGAATAATATGCGCTGTCATTCTGAGATTGAAGATTCTATAACGTTAGAAATGACCCTGATGCCTCCCTTGAGTTGCTTAACGTTCCTTAGCATCACGTCTGCATTCCCCGAGGGATGCGGTAGAGGTATAAACGTACACCCAAGGTTTTTCGCCAGTCTTGTTGAAGTCCCATGTAAGAGAGGGCGAGCTCATTGCCATGAACCGAGCACAAATTCATGCTCCGCGCTGCTATTGAGAAATTTCTAAATGCAAACCCAATAAAACCCAGCCCGATCTGGGAATCAAATCAAATATCATTTCTTTATATGATACACAGGTCTCCTAGACGCTTAAATTGTGTTATATTGTCAAGATGACAAGTTTATTTATTTATTTATTCATTTACACATACAATTATTTTTACACAAACGTGTAATAAGTTGCACAAACCGGTTCGGGTTCGAAAGCTGTTCCGCCGTAAACCTTTACCTAAGCAGGATTTTTTAGGAGCTGCTTTACAGGTCCGGTACGGTTCGCTCGCATATTATCCACAGCTTGAATGAATCAGTACCGTTAGCTTTTTGTGATGTCAGTATTAGATGTGGTCCTGCAGCATGTGAAAGTTCTACTGTGAACAATTATATCCCGTTATTTGATTGATTTTTATTTGATTCGACATAGCTTGGTTTTACTTCTAGCTGTTATTGGCTGAATTACACATGCATTAGTTTTTAGCACTCGGCCGTAATTATGGCGCATCGTGTTTTGGGTAAAGCTCGACTGTCTCTTTCTGTACTTATGCGTCATTCAAAGCAGCTATGGGATGTATTTAAAAATATTAGTTGGTCAAGCAAACCAGTTGACCTCTCTGTTTGTCTCTTCCGTAAACAAAAATCAGGATAATAATAGCGTTAATGATTTATGCGAACGTTGGCAGGAACATCGCGAAGCACTCTGCCAATTTAACGCAGAATATTCCAAAGTCTTATGACACTGGACCAATCCTCAATTCATTTGTCATGTGAATGACAGAAAGCTGAAGATGGAATATTTTTCCTCGTCAATGATTGAAGGAGAAGTGGGCTGTAAGAATTGACCAAATATCTGGCAAAATCTTAAAGACGTACATTAACTTTCTTACCACTCCTATTACGCACACTTGCAGATAGGCTTTGACGACAGGTATTTTTCCTAGAGCATTAGTTTAGTTATTAATTTACTCAGATTATAAAACAAAGACAGATAGACCGCGCGGAACACCAAGAGTGAGGCCGAAAAACCAAATACTGATTCAAAATTCGAGGTAGTACGCCACGAAGCGTCGCATTGTATGTTACATATAATGCGACGCTTAAGTATTTGGTTATCTGGCCTCATTCTTGGTGTTCCACGCGGTCTATTTGCCTTTGTTTTATAATCTGAGTTAATTTAGCTCTTATCAAACCTATACACAAAGTCTCATAGTTTTTTCCACATTATCTTGATTTAACAAGAACTTTACGCAAACATGACATGACATAGTTTATTATTTCTTTTAAGAAAACCACATACAGGTATCTTTCCGAATTTTAAGCAGACGAATTAACACCACATTGTCATTCTTCGTGTCGCTGGTAAGACTGTATGTCAGGTATTATGAGCCCAAAACTTCGCCACTTCCACGGTTGTTTTGAGGAAAGGAGGTGGAGCATAGTCTGCAAATCAGCTCTACATCCACACCCTACTGCCGTTCCGGTAAGGTAGTCCCACTTTACCAGGTTGGAGTTACATCTTCCCATTAGCATTGAGTGAGATGGATTTTTCATAGTACAGAAGCCAGCACATCAAGCTACCCCAATCTATCAAATTTCTTTGATAGATTTTCAACTTTATCACAAACGATTAAGGTTCATGTTCAATTGGGAAAATTTGACTGTTTGAGATACTTACTAGACATGTGGAGACATCGAAAGTGCATAGCTCTGGTGATAATTCAGACACTATTAGAAAAACTGTTTGACAATACGAAATATTTCGTAAGATTTTACTACAATTATAGTGATTTCTGTTGATTCTAATAGACAGTGAATTTTATTTTAACATTATTACCTTATAATTGAGTAGATACTTTTCTTATTATAAAAAAAAATATCATCTCTTTATTAAGCTCTTTTATTTTTTTGAGAAATGAATAACTCTTAATTATGCTCTTTAAAAAAAATTGAAGATTAAAGAATAAGGAAGATTAATCATTTATTTGTTACATTAATGGATAGATTACGAAATGAGTACGTAAGAGGTAGTCTGAAAGTGGCACCGGTGACTGAAAAGTTGTGCGCAAATCGGTTGTCGGATGAGCAGGTGATGAGGAGGAATGAGACAAATATCGTGAGGAAAGTTTTGAATATGAATGTGGATGGCTAAATGTAGGGGAAGACTAAAGAAACGATAGAGATAGACTATGTGAAAAATGAAATGGTTAAAAAGCAGGTGACTACCGAGATGACGACTAATAGAGAAGTAGATATGGAAGATAAATACATGTTACGCCGACCCCAAATAAATTATGATAAGGACGTAGAATAATGATGATGATGATAACTGTATACCCCCACCCATCATATCTTTATCTACCCGATGCTGAGTGATTAGTCTGTTGTTTTGTGTCCTGCCAAGTATTTGCCAAATCATTGATGAATGACCATTCATCTACTTGCAAATAAGCGTACGAGCTAACTAAGTAAAATAGACACGTAATAGGCCCGTAGATGCTAAGTAGAAATCCAAATAACACGACGTTTCATTCATTCATTTGGAAGTAGAGCGATGGTATTTCTTTACCATTGACTGTACAATAAACTACTTTTCTGTTGAGTCAAGAATCATTTACTTCTTTAAAAAAAAATGAATGTTGTTCCGAGTTGTGATACTTTTGGAATTATTGCGTTGAAATCAACTTTACTGCAGTGGTTGCAGCAAAAAGCATCGAAAACTGACATGGCCTATCGGCACTCCAGTGCTCTCGTTCTGTCATCTATACGCGGCATAAATACTAGCGTTCCATAATCAAACTTACCAGTGAGCAGTCCGATTTAAGACACACTATTTTTATTTTTTATTTTGTTTTTTCTATTCACCAGCCAGACATATACAAGATCATAGAACATCATCATGATTGTTGAACTCGCACACAGTGATACTTGGCCCACTTGGGAAGCAGGGCGAAGCGAAAGCCACATGCGCAGCATGACGTGACGAGCACCGATAATGACACATGCCGAAAACGGACGGAGAAATTATCTCTGCAGTGTAGTTGTTGATGTTGAAATAATTGAATGACCCGGTGTAATAGTAAACAAATAATGGTAGCTGGCTATGAAGGTTGTGAAAAAAGAAGTTAGGGAAGCGTAGCAATATTGTTGTGGGTGTCTATGAGCTGTTAAGGGCCTACGTCCCGTTTGGTAGCGTAACACGGTCACTTTGTGAACCGTACTGCTCATTAACGGCTTGTCTTGAGGATTTGAAAAATATTTAATTTTGCTATAGATTCATATAGATCATTTTGCCGGGAGTACTTTTTTTGTATGATTAATAATTTTGCTGTAAAAAAATATTTTCTAACACGCAATATTTTGGCTTCTATTCCATACTCCTACTAAACGGCTTCGTTATTTAGAAAAAAAAATACACTGAAAAATAGATAGTTAGAGGTACCACAGAATCGCCGAAGCACAATTGTAAATTAATCAGTATTTGCCAAGGAATATCCCCATTTTGAGATAAAGGCTCAGAGGTGCCCTGCGCGGGCGCGGGCGGCAGTCGTGCTTTAGCATACAAACGGGAGATGAGGATACTATGGGCCTTAATATAATGAGTTAATCATGTCTCGTTATAATTATTATTACTAGTGTTCGCCCAGTTTAAAACGTATTTCTAATGCATTATTATTTAAAAATATTAGCATTTTGTACCTCTTCTCCATATAAACTTTAACTGTGCCAAATTTCATACTGCTGTAAGTAGGGCAAGTAACAAGTTTTTGCTTCATGTATTTATACACCGTGACATTTTAGTCGTCTTACAAAGGAGGCCCACTCAATGTATCCGGCATAAAATACCTCTAGGCGTGATTAAAATATTGTTACCATTAAGTAAGATAATAGGTACAAAGAAAAATAAAAATTGCTTTAAAATTATGAAACACCCTCCCTGTTAATAATGTTTACATATCAAACGGTAGAAGATGTCTACTTACCAAAGACTATATACTCTATGCTACCTACCTACCATAGTTAATTCCATCTCCATAACAGAGTGTTTCAAACTACGTCATGCATCTTAGTGAATGATATTTTCATTTTTACACGCTTTATATTAGCTTCACTTGTATGTTTGTTTGTTTGTAACCGACTCCTTAGGGCGCGATTTTGACCCACTTTAGACGGTCAGACTTCATTTAAACTTTGTAAATTTATCGAGGACCGATGACAATTCAATAATTAAAAAATAAATAAAGGAAAAAACACTGAAAAAATCACGCTTTTGTAGTTAGCAGAACTAAAAAATAGAAAATAAATAATAGTTTAAAAACTAAAAAACACGCTTTAAAAACCAAACTAAAAAAGTAGAAAATAATTTAATTCAATTAAAAAGCGTGCGGTGCTTTTTGAGGTATTTTTATAATCAATTAATGTCAAGCACCCCACGCTTTTTAATTGTAATTATGCTCACGATCAAAAAAATTTTTTTTTTTTAATAAATGATTAGTAGTCATTGGATACATGAAGTTCGCTGCCGTTATAAGACGACTAAAATGTCACGGTGTATAGATAGATAATAGTGTCATTATCTTGAAACAATGTACCTAGTGTAATACATCGATTACCTCACCTATCATACTGAGGAACATTTTTAAAGGAGTCAAGTGCATACTTCTTGTTAAATAATCAAGTTTTAAGATGCAAGTTGCAGCAGTTTTTTTAAAGATTGCCATATAAAGCCCCATTCAGAAGAAACAGCTTTTATCTTCGGCTTTTATTCACAAATTATCGCCTTCCATTCAGTTGATTGCATTTTTAGTATTTCATTAATCTAAAGGAAGGCCAAATTCCAGTCTCAAGAAAGTCGCGTGCTTACTAAAAGTACTCAACCAGTTATTTTTATTGTATAATACAATAACATTGTAATGTGTTTTGTTACTGGCTGGTTTAAAAAAATCAAAAGTAAAAATGACGTAAAAGTACATTTGTATTGTCCCTTTTGTTTTAAACGTTTACTTATAATTGTGTGCTGCTTATAGCCTAGAAGAAAATTTACCTTACTACCATTAAAAGCAGGTCTATGTGGTGGTCAAGGGGCAGAGTAAAATTTTATTATACCTAGTCGTTAGTTTTCATAGCATTTATGCGTTTACTCGAAGCAGACACCTACAAGCAACACAAAACATAATATAATTACATGTCTCGCAATAGAAAATGATTTAGCTACACTTAATGCAACGACTGACAAAATAATTACACATTTCGACACAGAGCGCGGCCTTCTATGGTCCGATCGTCATCAAGATGCGCCTGTTAATTGCAGATCCAAAGCTAATCTCAAATTATTTGCAGATGCACAATCATGCTTGGGTAACTGTAAACATTGTATACACAAGATGGCGTGTCTAATCGACATACTTAGTTAATGACCAGTTGAATTAAGTATAAATTGTTATCTTAAAACTTGCAGTTATTTTTCTGTCAATCAATTTGCCAAGTAAGGTTATAATGGCAATATTTATGAAATATCTATGACCTGACAGGGGTGCGGGTT
Organism: Antitype chi; assembly: GCA_947359405.1. Lineage (NCBI taxonomy): Eukaryota > Metazoa > Arthropoda > Insecta > Lepidoptera > Noctuidae > Antitype > Antitype chi. The sequence goes on along the minus strand of OX375811.1, from coordinate 12,144,845 downwards.
GTTCGAAAGAGATACCGTGGCCCCTGGCACACAGGCAACTGTGGGAGTACGGGTGGGGTTTAGTCAGTAAAAGTTTGACACGCTCTCCTGCTCTACCCAGAGCGGGAGAAGTTATTTGATGACTTACCACCCTCAGAAAAAAAACCGTAACATTATAAACATCGTCAGTTTATAATCTATCTCGCGAGATTATAAACGGTTGAAAAAACCTTCCAAACCGTGTACGTAAACCTTCCGGATAATTTCTCTAAAATTGCATAAAAGTTCATTGTGTTGTTTAGAAGAACCAAAAAGACACAGCAGACGCAATAATATGATCTGAAATCAACCAACATACTTATTATTTGTCGCTTCGTACTTCTTTTATTGGCTCTACCTCGATTTCGTCAGATAAAAAAGCTTTTTTCAAAAACAAAACAACCTACTTCCGAAAAAACACTACAAAGTGAAAAATAACTTTTATTTCGGAAGTCGATGTCTTTGGACATGTATTTAAAAAAAAATGAAAAAAGTTTTTATTGTTTACTTTTTAGTTATAGTCCTACCAATTCGAAATTTCATCATCCTAGGGGTATTCTCAAAGTCGATCAAATCAAAAAATGCATTTTATACCATAGCATCAATCGCGGTTGGTTTGCTCATAATCGGATCTATATGAAATTTAAATGGGACGATTTCGGAATAAACACCTTTTGAACACAAAAATAAATTTTGCATATCCGTCTATTTATATATGACGGAGTTATGCCCGAATATACAGAAAAGAACAATATGAACATACCGAATTGATAACTCCTCCTTTTTAAGTCGGTTAAAAACGGCATTATAAAGTACATTACTTTTCGGGTGGAAATAAGAACGGGGAAATAGTACCTAATAACCCAGACACAAAAATCAACTTAGTGTTTGTAGAAAAGCAGATTTAACATATTGATATGAAGAAACAAGCAAGATATAAAATACTTAGCTCAGAAGATTAAAATACTAAAGTTCCATCTAGAAACAAAAGCGTCATTTTGGAATGAAATTAAAACACCTTATTTCGTTTGTTGCATTTCCTTTTTAAAAAGGTCTGCGAATGCCAACTGCTTGCTGAATATCATCACTTTCTTGTGAAATTTTCCTACCTGTTTGTGAACAAACCGGTTGCCTCAGAAGTTGAACAGGGCGATAAACAACCAGGAAATCCCCAAGTTAAAGGACAATATTAAGTATGTAGTACTGACGTATAACTATTAAGAGAACAACGTGGTGGTTACACACCAAGTTATGCATATTGATTGTACTAATATTAGGTCTTTACCTATGAAATTGCCGTTTTGCAGTACTGGCCATTTCAAATCAAAATAATTTTTGTTTGGGTAAGAATTCTAATTTCAAATTAATTTTATTTTAAAAACATGGATTTTTTTTTTCCAAAAGTAGTCATTTGTTTATTGATTAGTGTTACATTTTCATCGCATTTCAATCTTTTTCGTCATCATGGATACGTTAAAAATTCGAGTAATTATGGAATATGAGTACCGTCGTGGCAGCAACGCGGCACAAGCGGCACGCAACATCAACGACGTTTACGGAGCTAACACTACAAACCAACGCACCACCTGTTATTGGTTTGCTCGCTTCCGTTCTGGAAATTTCGACCTGAAAAATGAACCTCGCGGTCGTCCGAAGACTTTGGTCGACAATGACGAATTAAAGGCGATTGTGGAAGCTGATGATACACAATCTACGGCTGAATTAGCAGCAGCTTTCGACGTTAGCGTCAAAACAATATTGGTCCATTTGCGTCAAATTGGCAAGGTAAAAAAGCTTGACAAATGGGTGCCCCACGAACTCAATGATCGTCAGCGCGAAGTACGCGTCGAGACGTGCCTTGCACTGCTCAACAGACACACAAATGAAGGAATTTTGAACCGCATTGTTACCTGCGATGAAAAATGGATTCTGTTTGATAACCGCAAGCGCTCAGCAAGTTGGTTGGATCCTGGTTCAGCACCTAAACAATGCCCTAAACGAAAACTTACCCCTAGAAAAGTGATGGTCACTGTTTGGTGGTCTAGCGCCGGTGTGATTCATCACAGCTTCTTACCAAACGGGGTGAGCATTACTGCAGATGTGTACTGTGAAGAACTGAACACAATGATGGAGAAGCTGGCACATCTCCAACCAGCATTGGTCAATCGCTCGTCTCCGCTGCTCCTGCACGACAACGCGCGACCTCATACTGCACAGCAGACGGTCTCCAAGTTGCAAGAACTGGGGTTGGAAGCTCTCCGTCATCCGCCCTACTCACCAGACCTTGCGCCTACAGACTACTACTTTTTCCAGAATTTGGATAACTTCTTGGCGGGAAAAAAATTCAATACCCGAGAGGCAGTACAAAATGCCTTTGAAGAATTTGTTGCCTCCCGTCCAGCTGATTTCTTTAAGAAGGGCATCAATAAACTGCCACTGCGATGGCAAAGATGCATTGATTGCATGGGTGATTACTTCGATTAATACAAATAAAAAATACATGAAAAAAATTCGTTTAAATTTTTTCATACAAAACGGCAATTTCATAGGTAAAGACCTATTATAATCGTATACTGTAGTCACTGTGGCTATGACATGGATGCTATACAGGAAAAGTTTTTATTCAGTGCGCAAACTGTAACCATGAATTCAAGCATATCATTCTAAACCCCCCAGCGGCGCAGAAATTTTTCGTCGGTTATGAAAAAAAAATTAGCTGTTCCATACATTTTGACCACGTAGGTATTGCACTTTTCTATGAAACAGTTGATTAATTTTTGTAAAACCGACGAAAAACTTCTTCGCTAGGGACCCCTAGCATACTAGACCAGTATGCTATGCTGAATTCATGGTTAAAGTTTGCGAACTGAATAAAAACTTTTACTGCATAAAAAGACTGTCGACATAGAGGCTCAGCATTTCCTAAGTCATCATTCTAATAAATGGAAGCATACTCCAGCATGAAAGTTTTTAGTAATTCTTTAGAATCTATAATTTTTTTCAGCCGAAAGACGTCCATACGCCATACGCCAACTTTCATAGATTCTACTCAATGTTCCTTGACCACATTGTAAAATACACAGATTGCATTGATTTCACATTGATCGCTTAATTTCTTACGTTCTAATTAGAAATCAGATGTACGTAACACGATCTACTTTAATGGATTCAATTTACTCTAATCGTTGTGAAACTGTACGACTATATTATGTCGGTTAGTGCCAGACAGGCGCTAGGCGGACCGGTTGTGAAACAAGAAGGCGCCTGGCTCTAGAACCACTTAGCTTTAGGCTTTAAGAGGAACGAACAGTTTGCGTAAATGTTCTTGCAGTAGTACTTACAGATAAGGATTTTCATTACAACTACATACTAGCTTTAGATGCCTTAGACGGTACGGTGGACGTTCTCTATAACCCTCGAGTCTTAAGGTTGATAGAAGTTATTTCGCTTTTTATTTGCTCTCATCTTCTTTTTCTTAACGTGGCAATATCAATTTAAATACAGTCAGCCCAGAATTTGGCTACGAGCTTGGCACTTCCAGCAGCGTCCATCAACTCCTGTAGCGTGCAGACAATAAGACACGCCGGACAGTGCCCCATTGTTTGTAGGACAGCACCATATTTACACTCCAGGGCGGAGTTCTTATTTTTGGTCTCATTACATTACAGTGCACAACACATTCATTTTTGGTTTTTGTATATTATGAACCTTGTCACGGCTCTGCAAAACACAATGTTGGTTTGCTGTTGAGTTAGTGAACATTGAAGTAACATACTCTTCATCTGCCTCCCCTTTTCCTAACTATGTTGAGGTCCTTTTCTGTTCAAGCTGCTCGTTTGTGGAATGCTTTGCCAGTTCAAATAAAACACGCGCAATCTTTACCGTAATAACCGTTTAATGTTTCAAGAGACTCGTGAAGGAGCATTACTTGTTGTGATTTTGATGTAGCTTTAATAATCTGCAGTCGTCATTTATTTTATTTGCTTTTATATTTAGTATGTTTCATATGTTTGTATATAAGAATCTATTATACAGCATATATCTACGTATCTATTATAGTAAATTGTACCTATATTATGCACCAATTACAGCCCAATCACGATCATGCTTGGGTAACTGTTAACATTGTATACACAAGATGGCGTGTCTAATCGACATACTTAGTTAATGACCAGTTGAATTATAAATTGGTCCTCCACGCGGGCGAACCCGCTAACAAAAGTTGGACTTCATAAACTCTAATACCAAAAATCAATGCCAAATTCTTAATCATCGCAAATTTTACCCATCAAAGTGAAGCTATTTGCCTAAAGCCTCCTTCGGTAAAGTCCAAAATACACTCAAACCAATGTTTGCTCTCGAAATATTTCACTAATTGGAAATAAGGAATTTGCAAATCGTGACTTGCGAAGACAGTCGTAACTCATAGTTTATCTTAGCGGATCTTAGAACATAAGTGTCAATAGTTATCTGAGCCGATGTTTAAGCAGACAAACATCTTTGAATCTGTGGACACACCGTGTTTCAATAATGTAAAGCCTGTTGAACATCACCTACGTTTTATGATTCATTGTAGCGGAGGAAAATCTTGTGTTTGTTAACTTGTTAACACTTCTTGCAGCATTTTCTTGAGATGGTTGAGATATTATTAAATGAATTTAAGAAAGCAGAAACTGCCTCATTGGTCTAGTGGTCACAAGCGTTACTGCTGAGATTGAGGTCCTGAGTTCGAACCCCGGGTCGGGCAAAAAGTTATTGGATTTTTCTATGTGGAAATTCTCAGAAGCAGCTTGGAGTCTGGATTCGTGCCCAGTTGATGGCAATAGGCTCGCCCCCTATTACATGGGACTTAAACATAACTGGCGAAATATGGGTACACACCCTGCCCTACCCTTCAAGGCGTGATGTTATGTAGATAGCAGAAACTTATTGGTGTTATTGGTGATGTTCTCCAAAAAGGTCAGTTGCGTAGCATTTTCAACCAGCGTGCGTGTATGATCAGCAGGCTTGGCATGAGAACCGTAGAGAAGCGTTTTGTCGACGGAAGAGTAGACAAAAATTACGTTTCCGTAGACAACTGACAGTTTTGTACCGAGAAATGTAGACAAGCGATTTCTATTCTACGGTATAGTAGAAATAGAAAGCGTTATGCTAAGCTTGTAGATGGGCAATTCTCGTAATTTTAAGAACGTTTACAGTCTGTTCTCAGTCTTAATCTGTCAGAAATACCTCGAGTTTCCATAATTTTTGTACTAGTTTTTGACATTTCATTGTTGCTAAATCAGTCTCGTGACCGCGACTAGATTTAGAACGTTTTTAATTACGAGAATTGGCCTTCTGATGTATGAAAGTAAACGAAGCAATAGAAGCATGTAAGGTTTGTAGCAGGTGACGTTCTGTAGGTAGTTTCTGCCTACGTCCACGGGAAGAAGACGTGAGTTTATGTATAAGTCAAAGTCAAAGTCAGGGTATTTATTACAAAAAGGCACTTAAGGTGAACCTCGTCCACATTTTTTCCATACAAACTTCGGGAGTGTTTTACTCCAGTCTGACATGGCACATCCAAATTAAAATATGATATCGTTTTGTTTTCGTTAATATTGTACGGAAACAGAATACTAAAATAAAAACCCATTAAAAAGTTAGGAGCCAACAAAGATTGTTTTTCTTGCTAATTTTACTTAATTTTGGGCGTGTTTAAGTAATAAAAGAAGTGTAAAATCACCAAAACCAAGTCGGTACCGACAAAGTTCAACTATCGCAAAGTTCAATAAACTTTATTGGTCATTGATTTATGCATTGGCTTTTTCATAAAACCCGATCTTCCAAAGGACTTTTCTTAATTTTTATAAATGATCCTGCATCTCACTCAATAACGTTGTGCGTGTAGACTAGCGTCTAACTGCTCATCACTGATATTATCTCTGTCGGACACGAAGCCTGGTGAGACAGCGTGATTTTTAGCCAGGCCTACCAGTGAGTTCGAGCCCGCGACTAGGTTCCCCTTAAAAGGCAGTTTTAAATTATTATAAATGTAGATAACTGTAGTAAGTATTATTTTGTAGGTTTAGGTCAGGCGCGGTCCGAGGCCAGGGGGGGACGGGGTTCCTAGGGGTCATTACGCCCCCAAAGCCGTATTTACGTTTACGGCTTATTAAAATAGTAATATCCTAGTAAGTAAGCAATAATAGTATCCTTTGATTACGTTCTCGCGTGATAAATTCGGACCCCTACGCGGGCGAAGCCGCTGGCAAATGCTAGTACCTACTTATTAAATACATATTCATTGCTCATAAGTTTTTTGTGCCATAAAGTCTAATTTACTCTTTAGTAGTAGTATATGTAGTCTTTGCCTGTGACTCCCTCAAAGTCTTTAGCTGCGACCGCGCCTGGTTTAAGTACTACCAGATCAGCACCCTAATTGCGTAACACGCGATTAATCATAATCGGTTTCATTTTGACAGTTCAACAATATTCATTGCGTTATTTACGTTTTTGAGCAGACACAATTTTGGAACATATGAAGCAATGGTTTAGCCATCTGTTTCAAAACGAAACCAATTATGATGAATCGTGAGTTACGCAATTAGGGTGCAGGAAGCTTCGTTGAGTTTGACTATAGGTAAGGCAAGGTCAAAAACTACCGTAGTCCCTTCTCTATGTACTAACACAGTATAATTACTACCAGTTTGGATTCTAATTCTGCAGATACCTATCAAATCAACTTATACGGTGGTTCATAGTGGTATTTTCTCATGTGCTTGTTTTTTTACTGCTCCGCAATAGTAGCACAGTTAACCAGGGCAATGTTTTATGAACTGAGATCTTACTTTGTAAATTAGAATGCTCAAGAAAATCGTTTTAGTAAGGTAGATTGTTGATTGTAAAACTTGGTGGATAATATACAAAGTTATATAAAGACTTAAAATAATAGATACATAATAATATTATTAATGTGAAAGTAGCTTTATCCTAGATTTGATTCCCAGATCAAGGAAAGTGTTATTGAGTTTTCTATCAGGTATTTCTCAGTGGCACCTCGGAGTCTATTACAACAAAGGGATTTAAACCTTACTGCTAGGGGTGCGGGTTGTTCGAAAGAGATACCGCGGCCCCTAGCACACAGGCAACTGAGGGAACACGGGTGGGTTTTAGTCAGTAAAAGTCTGACACGCCCTCCCGCTCCACCCAGAGCGGGAGAAGTTATTTGATGATTTCCCACCAAAAAAAAAAAACCTTACTGGCGAAATGTGGGTATATGCAAAAGTACACTTCAACCTAACTCTTTTAGGCATAACAGGTGTGATTTATGTGCAGAGATCGGATATTCGGATGCATATTTACCTAAAGATAATTTTTAGCTATGAAAGTATGGATGCGGCTTTATAAATAATTATTTGTATTATTTATTAAAAACCCCGGGATTCTTGGATTGCATAACTATTCAGATGTGTATTAATTTTAAAATTAATGTTTAACCCGATACAAATATGTGTATGTACTGGAGGAGGAGGGGTTTGTATTAGTTAAAACAAAAAATAACAAATTACTTAATTAAATTCGGACTTTTTCGTTACAAAAGCGCATTCCATGTTAGCCAACTCTCAACTTTAGGTGAATATGCATCCGAATATCCGATCTCTGTTTATGTGTTACTCTGTCCATCTATCTATTACCTTTCACGTCATAACAGCTTAACAGATTTCGATGATATTTTTTGGTTTTTAGGACAATGGATATTTTTAATCCCGGTAGTACATAAGTTCTCGCGGAATAATTTCCGAACTCCACGCTGACAAAGTCACGGGCAGAAGCTAATAGGAATTGTAATAATTATGTGGCTAGACTTAACTATATATAGACAGAGAAAAAATACAAATTTCTCTGATCTAGCTGCATTGAAGCGGCTCAGTGCGGAGGCATTGCACTCGGAAATAAAGCTCACAAGATAACTGCAATAAAGTATTATTTACTACTTCGCGACTTCAGAGAAAACTGTTAGATATAATGGCAGGTGGTCCCATGTATTCCGCGAACAAGAGAAAGTTATGACTGCTTGGTTTTTTTGTTAAGTTCAATGACCTTGTTTTATGTTGATTTATTGACTGTACAGCGCACTTCATTGGACTCGGCTTCAAATTGAAGCTCGTAAGATTTGCGATCAAAGTCAAAATTTGTCAGTCTCTAACCGTTTGATTGAAGATAGAGCTTTTTACTTATTTAAGATCACTAAAAAAATAATAGTTTAAAAACTAAAAAACACGCTTTAAAAACCAAACTAAAAAAGGAGAAAATAATTTAATTCAATTAAAAAGCGTGGGGTGCTTTTTGAGGTATTTTGATAATCAATTAATGTCAAGCACCCCACGCTTTTTAATTGAATTAAATTATTTTCTCCTTTTTTAGTTTGGTTTTTAAAGCGTGTTTTTTAGTTTTTTTAAACTATTATTTATTTTCTATTTTTTAGTTCTGCTAACTACAAAACGTGTTTTTTTTTCTCTTTTTTTTTTAAATTATTGAATTGTCATCGGTCCTCGACAAGTTTACAAAGTTTCAATGAAATCTGACCGTTTAAAGTAGGTCAAAATCGCGCTCAAAAGAGTCGGTTACATACAAACAATCAAACATACAAGTGAAGCTAATATAAAGCGTGTAAAAACCAGGCAAACGGGCAGTAATAGGAATTATGTAGGTGTTTAGAGTCTACTCTATAGAGTGTCTATAGACTGTAGACTGAGCCCAGTGGGTCAAGTTAACATATTCACCCAAAAAGCAACGTCAAAGCTATGTGAATTTGGATATGCTGTAAAAACATATATTATAATAATTTAAAATCCGGGGCCTATTAATAGGCCGTTTAATAATTATTATTACCATCTCGCACCTCATGCCCTGTCACCTGCTCACGTGAGTACCCAATGGCTGCGTGCGCGAATGGGATTCCCGTTGCCGAATTTTTGGCCAAAAAAAAAATAGAAAGCTATACATATTAATCTTTTCGTGTTATTTTTGCCATCAACACACTAATAAAAAGAATAGGCCGAAGAAAGAAAACGGAATTCACAAAATAATCAATTCGCTGATCACGTATTTGTTTCTTTTACAATAAGAAGGAAAAAAATAAAGCCTAAACATATCCATTATTACACCACCCACGCAACGCAAACGCGCTGTGCATTGAAATAGGAGCAAAATCTATTGACGAGATACTAAAAACTAAAGCGGGTATTATGTATGCAAATGGAGCGATGGACATACAGGTGCTGGTTCCACGACAGCCCACGGCTAAGCTACGCCCCCGCCTGGCATCGCTTCGCTTGCATCGCTTTGTATGAAAATGTAAGTGGGACATAAACTGTGACCTACAAGGCTATAGCCACGCCACGCGAGGATGAGTGGCAAACAAACGAACCGCACAGCACATGTGGCAAACGTACGTGCACCTCATAATATATTAGAGTTTGACCGAAAATGGATTTTCAGCCGAAAAAGAAACTTCGGCTTTAGTCTTATTTTTGGCCGAAAACGAAAATGTTTTAGATATGCATATAAACATCAATACATTATCTCACGCTTTTTTCCCATGAGGGTAGGCAGAATTTACAGAACGTTACCTGATACGATTCTCACATATTTTTTTTGCCTCATATACGCAATTAAGATTTTAAATATTAATATTTCCGCTGTATGCATGTATGCGCGTGAAGAAAAATACAACAAAACCTCGCTGTACAAACATCACAATAAAATCGCGTCCGTTTAAGTAAGCTAAAAAAATGACGAGCGGACTCCATTCACTCCAAAGTTAGCCAAACGTCACCGGGAATTCCAAGCTTTACGAAGTAGGCCGAATAACGCGCGAAAATTCACGAACACCTGAAGGCCAATTCTCGTAAATAAAAACGTTCAAAATCTAGTCGTAGACTCACTTCGGCGACAATTAAATGTCAAAAACATGACAAAAATTTTGGTTAATTTTGACTTGAGATAATTTTGACTGAGACACATTGAGACCAAGATCAGTCTGTACGTTCTTAAAATTACGAGAATTGCCCCCTCTGATTTTCGGCATGATGTTTTGGGTGAAAATGGCCGAAAACGAAAACGGAGCTTCGGTCGGTCGCTAAATATGTAGCAGTGAATAGTCGACTTATTCCAGGCGCAAACGTTGGCTGTTCTAAGAAAGGATGGCGTGCGATGATCGATACGTTGAGTCCGTCACATATTCTCACGCATGCTACAAACACATTTTTATTCCTTAGACGATTTCTTCGAAGTTATGCTGTCATTTCTTCGTCATCGTTTGCGTATACTTTGCAAGGAATTCATACGTTAGTTTTATAGTTTACATTTAAATCTTTACACAGGATGTTTGGTTTGTTTTATGATTGGTATGTTTTATGGGTGTGTTCTCATTATATTCTTTAATTAGCAAAGTATACTTTAGTCTTGTGCCTGCTCGGTCATTTTAAAGATCGCTCCGTACCAGTTCATTTCGGTCAGTGAACTATTTCCTTCTATTAGTTCTATTGGCTCTATTCGGTCTTCGCTCTCAGTCAGGACTTCCATAGTTCACAGAGCAAAAAAGTTTCATTGGAATCGTATCAATCAAATCAGTCGCTGTCATTCTTGTTCTCATTCGGATATACGGTATGGCTCTTTGTAAATGTTTGAGGAGCTATTAGAACGAATAGACCGATTAGACGTCAGCATTCGGAAACGTTTCTTTTAGTACAGTGCAAAAAAACGGTTCCTATTCGTTCATCGGTCACGAACTACACAAAATTAGTATACTTAGACTTTTATTATTCCTGCTAATAAGCAACGCGTCAGTCAGTTTACGTCTTTCCTATTTGTATGTTTTCTTTCTTCCCCGTAATCTCTTGTTCGGGTTATAACTTTCTATCCTTCTCCGCCTGTTTTTCTATTAGGTATTTTCTTTTTCGGATTTATAATGTTGGATAGATTGATAGACAGTATACTCTTTAATACGTACACCAATGAATGTATATCTAGTGTATCTTTGTGTGTGGAATTAGTTATTTCTACTTCCATGGGATTTACTGGGCGTGTTAACTCTAGATTTTGTTGCGAACCATTTCCATTTCTAAATTAAGTTTTCTAAGCAGAAATGTGGTTTTATACGGTAAGCGATACTAGATACTTTTTGAGAAAGTAGAGAGAATGAAAGTAGTAACGTGACCTGTGCTGGCTCGTCGTGTTGAATTTCTATAAACTCTTCGATCCTTCTATAAACAGATTATTTGAGCTTAGCATGATCAGCCTATAATGTTCCCACTGCTGGGACCCAGGCCTCCTCTCTGTCAGAGCCAGTGGGCTGTGATCCACCACGCCGGCCTAGTGCATGTTGATAGATGTCACAAATGTCTTCGAATTTTTGGTTCTAAGACGTGCCGGTTTCTTCACAATGTTTTCCTACACCGATTTGAAAGCAGTAGTGATGAAATTATTTACACAAAGTGCCCGCCTGTGTTCGACCAACAAATCATAAGCAGAGGCCATCCACTGGGCTACCACGAGAATACGCAATTGAGCTTGGATACTTTTAACTATTAAAAATTGCAGTATTAAAGAGTGGCAGGCAGTTAGTACATCAGCTTTAGCATTTTCCTAGACAGTGGCGACTGACTTGCGACACGGAATATCTATACTAATTGCCAAGCTAGCGCCACTTGCTTCGCATTAATCTTTGAAATAGAAACAACACGTGTGAAAATAGTCTACGGATAAAGTTATCAACTAATCATCGAGACTGAAAAATTATATTTTTTTAAAGAAAGTGGTCGTTTAGTTGGATCCTCGAGTAGTTTTCTAGATCTACCGACAATTCATAAAAAAAATATTTGAAAAAGTAAAAAAAAAATTTTTTTAATACTCCCGACCCAAACAATAACCTCTAAAAAGTAAAAAAGTCATATGTATTGGCCCATTAAATTAATGAGAAGTTAGAGGTAATATTTTTACCAAAGCCTCGCCGCGTCGGGGGACGGCTATTCATTATTGCCTGGCCTCGTCTGTTTGGTGTTTTCATTAACCGCCCAAAAATTCCGCGTGCAACACCAGCCATGTGGTAGAAATGAAACTTCTTAAAAACAAAGAATAGGTAGGTATGAGAGATTTAGTGTGACTAGGGACAGAGAGATATCTTTCTTCTCTCTCATGTAACGAAATGTTCCTAAACGTGACGCGTCTTTGAAATTTGACTTTCAAATGTCGTCCAATTATGGAATAGCCGCTTAGAAATTTTACTTCAAAACCTGTCTCGGTTTTCCCTAAAAACATAGCATAATATCCTGTTTGCTTAAAAGTCAATTGAGAAAGCTATGGACCACCCAGGAAGCTTTTATTTTGCATTTAAATCTCTTCACGTTTCATGGGATAATTAAACGTCTCGCTACCTCCTTTATGTATATTTTGTATTGTTGTAGGAGTTTACAGCTTTACTGCACAACCTGTTGATTGTTCATTGATTTGGGAATAACATACACAATCGTTTTCTATTGAAGTTGTTTATTTTGGTTTATGATGATTGCAATTTATTATAGCTCTATCGTTTCTTACTTTTAGGCTGTCAATTTGAGCTTCTATGGCAGCAGCATAAGCGTATCAGGGGGTCTAAAAATCCTACTATGGTAGTATCATAACAGAATAATATTATGAAAACTGTGAAGAAAATGTAATCGCTTAAATTACGGACTTTATTTATACCAAATATGATTCTGATATGAATTAAAATGATAAAATGATTCGTCTAATAATACCTGTCTCCATTATACTAAAAGTAGACTAATTGTTAATGATCTGCTGGGAATTTAGGAAGTGAATCGCTTTGAGAGGAATTTCTGAATGTGATTTTTTTAGCACCCCGATTTTCAATTGTTTGTTGCTCATTCCTATGCTATTTATTCGTTGCCTATAATTGCTATAGGATCTCTATTAAAATAAAATAAAAACTAGCTAACTTTAGATAGACAGCCATCGTAACAAATACTTCTTAAAAATAATATAAGTACTTGTACTTTATTATTTAGATACTTAGAGACGTAAAGACATAAATGAATAATTCCATAATTTCTCAAACTGTCAGCTATTCCAAAACAAAATGCCAAAATTCAAACAACACATATTTTGCAAATTGCCATTACATCCAAAATTGCCATTTATTTCTTTCGTAATTTTCTCATTAAACTAATGATTCTATTAATGTTAATGTTACAGACACGGCGAGCAATGGCGTCGGTTTCGCTCGAAGGTACAGCGGCCGATCCTGCAACCGCAGACGGTCAAGAAGTACGTGGCTCCCATAGAGATGGTCACAGAAGACTTCATCAAGTACATGGAGAACGCAAGAGATGAGCATGGGGACCTGCCTCATGAGTTCGATAATGATATCCATCGTTGGTCGCTTGAGTGTAAGTATCAGGATAGTTATCAAATTTGTGCAATTTCATCTGCCTAGCCGTTTTCCTATATGTTTGGGATCAGCTTCCAGTCTCCCCGCATGCAGCTGAATAGCAGTATTTTACGTGGAGCGACTTCCTATCTGACCTCCACAACCAAGATAATGGGTTATCAGGCTTTCGGGCTCCTGACGACCTGTAACGACTGTCAAAGATCCACGAATCGGTGTGTAATGGGTCCTTATCCACGGACTGACTGAAGCTTTGCTTAACCTTGAAGATCGACCCTTGCGATTTTATTATTTAGCGACGAGCTCCTCAATGCCTACGTAAAATAATCATGTCATACATAGCAGTGTATAATTTTTTGTGTTCTAGATGCAATTAAATCTTAGCTGCTTTCAATCAATCATGCTCTACTAACAGATTGGCCGTTTGAGCGTAACATAGGCGCTACAGCAGCTTAGCAGTGATTTAGTATCTGTTATTAGTTCATTAGATGTAGGTACAAGTACAATACTACAGCCTCTTTACAAGTTAGGATGGACCACGTGCAGCGTATAACAATATATTTTACTTATCGATTGTCTTCTAAATTCTTTTAAAAATCTAGGATATGCTGTTTTAGCTTTTAGGACAAATTTTCGGGCATGTTTATTCAGACAGAATGCACTTGGTGTTATGCATGTATTTGTTCCTGTACGTCCACTTTTAGCGAGGGACAATTCAGTGCTGCCATCTATTGCAATCTCAATCAATAGGTACACACTAACAGCTCCATCTATGATCATTTCCCAGGTATCGGTCGCGTCGCCCTCGACACGCGGCTAGGTTGTCTGTCATCGGATCTAACCAGCGACTCGGAACCACAGCGTATCATCGACGCCGCAAAGTATGCGCTCAGGAACGTTGCTGTGTTGGAACTCAAGGCACCTTACTGGAGATATATACCGACTCCACTGTGGACTAAATACGTTAACAATATGAATTTCTTCGTTGAGTAAGTGTTAGGTTTACGTATTTGATTTATTCACAAATTCTCTCATATTAAATGTGTCGAACTAACCGCTTCACTTGATGACTTTATCTGTAAGAATTAGGAAAGTATGAGAGTAGAGCTGCATTAACAATATTTTATTTTTCTAAAATTACATGATAATACTCTATAAAAGACATGAACGCGTTTATTTCATACTAGTTTCTTAAAATTACTTTTACTGTTTATTTTATTCATCCTTATAATCCTACTAATATTATAAACGCGAAAGTTTTGCAAGTATGGATGGATGCATGGATGGATGTTTGTTACTCAATCACGCAAAAACGGCTGAACGGATTTGGATGAAATTTGGCACACAGATAGTTTATAACCTGGATTAACACATAGGATAGTTTTCATCCCAGTAGTAAGTTTCCGTGGGATAATTTTCAACCTCCACGCGGGCGATGCTGCGGGCAACAGCTTGTTACTTATATATTTTTACGAGTTCACTATATAGCACGTTCAATTTTTCTTTATTACTTAGTTTGGAAGGCGCTGGTGTCTGTGATACAATGATTTTTCTCATTAGTACAGGCACCAACGCTGCACTTTTTTCTGTGAAATAAGCTTTATTATTATTATTAAACTACATAGTGGTTGGTAATTGTCCCTTTTCCAAAGAGCATCACAAAAACCAATTCAAATATAAAGATTCCCACTTTCTAATCTTCAATTTAACATTTGCTTGTAAAATTCCAGGCTTTGCAGCAAATACATAAACGAGGCTCTAGAACGGCTAAAGACCAAAAAAGTGACATCAGAGGATGATCTTTCTCTGCTTGAGCGTGTTCTCAGGAGTGAAGGGGATCCAAAGATCGCTACTGTCATGGCGCTGGATCTTATCCTAGTCGGAATTGATACGGTAAGTGAAGATATTATTCAATTCGCTTGATTATGATTTTTTTTTAAGTTATTGTAATACTAAACAAAATGAAATAATTATTGGTTTTGCTGGATGATTTTGCCATTTCCAACAATTTTGCACTCTCAACACTCTTTTCAAATATTTATCATATTATTATAATGATCAAATTTGATATCTCTCTAGATATCAATGGCAGTTTGCTCGATCTTGTACCAAGCGGCGACCAGACTGAAGCAGCAAGAGAAGATGGCAGAAGAGATCAGAAGAGTTCTACCTGATCCCAGCAAACCGCTGAGTTATTCCGACTTGGACAAACTGCATTATACCAAGGCTTTTGTTAGAGAAGTATTTCGGTAACTAATACTTTGTACTACTTACTTTAAATGATTAATTGTAAATTAAAGATATCTATTAGATTACTGATCTATGGATCAATTTCTGGTTAGATTATTCATCATTTGCCTAGCCTTCTCCCAGTCTAACCAAATGCAGCTGCATACTAGTATTTTACATGAAGCGACTGCCTATCTGATCTCCACAACCCAGTTACTGGGTAATATGATAACCCTCGGTAGGCCTGGTTGTCAGACTTTCGGGCTTCTGACGGCCCGTAACGATTGTCAAAGATGCACGAATGACAGCCGGGACTAGCGGCTTTGCGTGCTTTCTGAGGCACGGTCTTGATATGTAAAGATCCCACGAACCAACCGCGGTAATGGTTTTGCTGAATCATTGTTTTCTTGATTCCCATTTTTCTCGATCTGAGATTAAATTAAATAGTTCTTTTCATTTTGTTTCAGAATGTATTCTACAGTTATTGGTAACGGTAGAACACTTCAAGAAGATGACGTTATCTGTGGCTATCACATCCCCAAAGGTGTAAGTAAATATTTAATTGCTTAGGCTTATGATTTTTCCAATGTTTTACATTACTTACGGCAGTATTGCCAGTTTTCTTTTTTTGAATAAGCTATCTAAAAATGATCTTTATGAAAATACCTTTTATTTAATGTGTGACTTGCCAAACTTGAAGAATTGTCAAAGTTAAGTGGCAGTGGGCAGGGCACATTGCTCGCAGAACAGATTAACGATGCATGTCGCCGAAATGTTCTGGAGTGGCGACCGCGTACCAGAATCCATAGAGTTGGAAAGCCTTTCACAAGGTGGATCGATGATTTTATAAATGCCGCAGGAATCCGCTGGATGCGTGAATTGTGAAATTTGGGCACATAGATAGATAGATAGATGATGAACTGGGTTGAGACATAGGATACTTTTGAACCCGGTAGTACGTTCCCATGGGATGATTTCCGATCTCCACGCGAGTGAAGCCACGGGCACTAGCTAGTACAGTAAAATCTACAAATTGGACTCTTTCGTGTTTCTAGGTTCAAGTGGTATTCCCCACAATCGTAACGGGCAACATGGCGCAGTTCGTCTCCGACCCTGATGAGTTCAAGCCGGAACGCTGGCTGGAGAGCGATGGTCGCCTGCATCCCTTCGCCTCCCTGCCTTACGGCTTCGGAGCCAGGATCTGTCTGGGGCGGAGATTCGCTGATTTGGAAATTCAAATTCTTTTAGCGAAGGTACTGTATTTTTTTAAACTTTGTGTTGATATGTCTTGGGTCTTTGTCTTTGTGTAAGACCAACTGTTTATTTAGTTTGCATTTAAAAAGTTTAAACCTTAGGTACTACTTTTATTTTCAGCTAATCCGCCGATATCGTCTGGAATACCACCACGAGCCACTCGACTACGCTGTCACCTTCATGTACGCACCAGACGGCCCCCTGCGCCTGCGCATGATTGAGCGATAGATCCACAACACCCGAGCATTCATTTGACACATCGAGCTTTAGAAAGAGGCGACCATCGACAATGCCGAACTTTTTCGTAAGCTCCATGTGCCACTGTACAATTATTAATTTTAGAAAATAAATCAGATTTATTTAATAAATCAGATTTATTTATTGATTTATATAACTATGAAGCCTTATATGAAAAGGTGGAGAGGTTAATAATAGTGGTACTTACCTAATTTGATTTATGAGGTGTTTTCGGCAACATGATAATATTTGTAAATTAGGTATTTTCTAATAATGTATGACATGTTAATTAAGATGTAAATATACACATTTTTGATTTTTGTTATTACTTTTTTTTACCCAAAACGAAATATGTTGAGCTTCTGGAATAAAAGACAGATTGTATGGCTAAGACATTATGTAATATAAAAGCTTAAGACTAGAGCCTAGTATTTCCGATTCAGCGTTACTGACCCGAGCGTGACGGTTCAGTTCAGAAAGAGTGCAAAGTGGGCCTAAAAAATTTTTTTTTTTTTTTTGGGTGGGAAATGATCAAATAACTTCTCCCGCTCTGGCTGGAGCGGGAGGGCATGTCAGACTTTTACTGACTAAAACCCACCCGTGTTCCCACAGTTGCCTGTGTACCAGGGGCCGCGGTATCTCTTTCGAACAACCGGCCTAAATAAGTTTACAATTCAAAAATGGAAAAAGAAATTGCTGTATTCCCGCTGAAAGTATCGAACAAGGGAGAACTCTGAGACTATTCCTGCCTGATTTCTACCTGCAATTGCCCTAGCTAGAGCAATATTGTTTTTATACTAAAGGAAAAAGAATATAATAATAATAAAAGCGTTTATTTTGTCCACTAAAAAACGAAAAATCTGTTCAATTAATAATAGTGTTAAACTAAAAAAAAACATTGATGCTGTGGAGACTGGACCCTGTACTAGGAATACCGGTGTGACTGGTCTCCAGGCCTCTCAACTATCCGGACAAGTCACAGTATTATAAAAATCTTCTACTACTACACACAACATCTACATCTACTACAAGTAAATCCGGTGTACTCTGTACTCTCACGCAAGAACTCTCCTGCGTTTAGCTCGCGACGCCTCGTCAGAAAAAGTATGTGAATGGACCTTCTAAAATCAATCATATTTTGTCTACTTTCAGCAGAAAATGTAGTTGAATGTATCATTTTTAACTATAAGAAAACTTAGATTACCTGTCTTATCGGGATAGTTAAAAAGAAAACATTTTAACTCACAGTTCGTATTAGAAAAATGTTTAAAGTACAACTAGTAGCATACCAGGATAATTCAAGTTTGACACCAAATCTGAGGACTATCAGCCGTAGCCGAATACAGAAGTAGCTCGCTAGCTGAGGGTCGACATCAAAAAGCATTTACTGCTAGAAATGATACGGTACAAATAAAATTTCAGGAGAGCACCGATGGAACATATATGTATAGAACGAATCCCTGGAACCACAAGCGTTCTCTCATGGCTTGAGAGCCACTGGCTACTGTTCCTTGGTCTAACTTTGCGTTTACAATGGCCAAAATCTATTCGGGCTATTATAAACGCAAAGTTAGAGTCAGAAATCATTTGTCAGTCCTCTCGCTCGCATTTACGACCTTTATGGAGCAGTGCTAGTGCGTATTTGTTCTTCTTAGCGTATCAATGTAATCGAAATATAGTAAGCCCAGAATTTGGCTACGAGCTTGGCAGTTTCAACAGCGTCCATCAACTCCTGTAGCGTGCGGACAGGAGTTGATGGCCGGCAAGATAAATCAGAAGTCTTACCCAAAACTCACTGCGACATTATTTACGTCCAAGAGGCCCATCGAGATGAAACCCATAGCTGGCCAAATATCCCTGGAGTTACGCCTATCACCGAGATCTGTCACCCGAAGCACGGTAACGCAGTGTTTGCTGCTCTCGGACTAAGCATACTACTGTGGGGGGTAGTGTAACTTTTGTGTAGTGTATGGGACACGAACTATTAAAAGAAACAACGATTGGAGCTTAAGTTCGTGTGACCACGTATAATTACGATAAAAGGGTAGGTACACGACAATGCTGCGCTAAAATTAATGATTGAATATTTTTATATTAAAGAAAATTATCCGTCACTCTATTTTCATTTTAAATCTAATTGAATACTTTCTGGCTGTTCGAACAATAGCCATTATTAGCTGCCAGCAAACATAAGGTTTCATGCTGGGCATACAACCTTTACATGAGCTACGCCCACCCTTGAATAAATGGATGAATGCACTCCCATAATTGTGCAATCCTTTTATTCACAACGTTCGAACAATCAGAAGGTTCCTGCCTAGCCCTAAGAGAATTTAATTTATTGACCCGGGGGACGTTGAAACAAAATGAGGTACCTCCCTTGCAAGGGAAGGCTCAAGGACAGGACAAACAAACCACAAGTTTGACATCATAATAAGTGTCAATGAAGTTAAATATTTAAGTGTGCCATAATGCACCTTATGCAAACTATATTTGTCATGCTTGAACCTCGTCGCGCCAAAACCCGAGGAAAAGACGCGACGTGTCCTCGGACACAATCAAACAATCAATGTGAAAGTTCACATTGGTCCGGAAGGGTTAAATTGAAAACGACCTAAACATCAAAAACTTTTGCTCCATCGGACGGCATTAAGTCAGAGGGAAGGAAAAGGTTAAGAAGTCAGACCACCCTATAAATTATGTTCACACTCCAGAGGTAAAATCTAAAAAAGATAATATAATCACTCCTCTCTAGTTATTAATAGTTACGATGAAAATCTGTGAGTCCATAATCAAAAGCTGTACCAGCAGTGTCTACTCAACACTCTTTGCGAAGACTATGCTTCTTTAGCAAAGTTGGTCCCGGCTTGTGGTGCAGGTAGAGAGTCCCCAACTATAAGCTGAACCACTGGTGTCAACTCAACACCCTTTGCGAAGACTATGCTTCTATAGCAAAGTTGGTTGCGGCTTAGAGTGAGTATCCTCCTCCCTCTATGTGGAATCACAGATTTGAAGATTAATTAACTCGCGTAGTTACTAAACACACGTTATTATCTTCTGGAAAAGACAAGATTAGTGCGCAGTACGCCTCTAGGGTTTTTTTTTACGCTATGCGCTTTGTGCGCGCACTACTATCGCGGGGGTGCTCCGGTGTCGATCGCGGCACCTCCACCAATTGTGGGGGGTAGTGTAACTTTTGTGTAGTGTATGGGACACGAACTATTAAAAGAAACAACGATTGGAGCTTAAGTTCGTGTGACCACGTATAATTACGATAAAAGGGTACACGACAATGCTGCGCTAAAATTAATGATTGAATATTTTTATATTAAAGAAAATTATCCGTCACTCTATTTTCATTTTAAATCTAATTGAATACTTTCTGGCTGTTCGAACAATAGCCATTATTAGCTGCCAGCAAACATAAGGTTTCATGCTGGGCATACAACCTTTACACTACCTACCAATTCCGTATTTGTGTTTTTGTTATTGACAACTTTGCGTTAGTAATGGCCCTACTATGCCCCTACATGAACGAAAGCCTACAACGTTTATCGATAATCAGTATTTTCTTCAATGCAAAACTTTCTAATGGAACAAACCATCGTTATTATGTAAAGAAAGTTATGCGGTTAACTTACCACACTTTAGTTTTACTGCAGTTAAGTTATGGTAAACGCCTTTTGTTTGCTAACGCCTACTAGTATTTGCTCTTTGCACCCAACTGGTGAAACAATGGACTGTCATATTTTACATAATATTCATTGTAGGCGTTTGTAAGTTTTGTTTGTTTAACATGATTTAGAATAATGTCTTTCGTGGAATAGCCTGTATTCATTTAAGGTTATAGTTAGTCATTAATGCACATCCCTTCTGCTAGTATGGTCAGTAAAGTTACACTGTCTAAAATTTTTAATTTGTAGCTTCTGAGGCTTTCGTTAGCTTTAAATTTCTTGTTCTCGACCCACGCCGTCATAGCGCAATGCCTGCCCACGCAATTAGGTACCTATTTCGTTTTCACTTAGCAATCTTTCTGATTGTTTTAATTTTTGATCGGTTCTTAAGGGTCCTGGCAGTATGTTATATACACGTAGTTCAAAAGAAAAGGGCGTTCAAACAAACTAACTCTTCAACTTTATTATTAGCATAGATTGTAAGCTTAGTAAGTAGGTTGGTACCCAATGTAATAATACCACAACTTTATTTACTGGCTCCAAAAACTTACACAGGTCTAAGAACAAAACGATTATCTTGCAGACCCTGCATACTCACAGGGAGATTGGTTTAGTTTGGTTGATTCTCCAGTTTAAGCCATCAATTGATTGTCAGTCCTATAAGAGATTTGAAGAAGAACTAACACGTACACAAATAGATACTAAAATTAAGCTTTTCTATATTATTGTTGCGGCAATGTTTGCAGGGCTTGAATGTAACAAAGCATTGTTACATTCAAGCGGAAACTCTATTGTGCAACAACTAAATCATAATTTAGGTAAATGGCCGCCACAAAGTTCCACAAATGACGCATTACTATCATACATGAAATTGGGACATTTTGTGGTTATGCCTCAGTAAACTAAACTACCTTCCTATGTACCAACTGTGCTTTATTAGGTACTATAGTCTCAAATCTAAGATGATAATGAATACTGACAGAACCAGAACCACCATTAAGCTCAGAGGAGTTACAGGTTGTTCCGAAAGCTTTTCAGCGGCCGGTTAAATATAAATTTGGTAGTTAAATAGAAATTTGGGTGGTTGGGTATGGTATCCTATGCATTACCTCCAGGTTTGCCTGCCCTTCGTCTCGTCAAATAACTTCTCCCGCTCTGGGTGGAGCAGGAGGGCGTGTCAGACTTTTACTGACTAAAACCCACCCGTGCCCCCCACCCCCAATTGCCTCTGTGCCAGGAGCCGCGGTATCTTTTTCGAGCAACCCGCACCCCTGGCAGGCATCGGCCCTTGTGGACCCCACCAGTTGGTGCTAACATCTCATTGAGGCACGCGTGGAACACAACGCGCCGTCGATCAGGGCTTGGTCCTTACCGGACCGCAAGCTACTCATTACTGCAAACCCGAGCCTACGGTGGCTGGGAATCAGCCTGGGATTCCCGACGCCCAGGGCGTCTCCCGTGCGTGTCCCGTGTGGTGCCGGGCGTAAAAGAATAGCATCATCCCATTTCTTCCAGTGGGTGTCGTAGAAGGCGACTAAGGGACTTACTAGAGAATGGGCAGCAGCATTCTCTATGCATTTTACCACCATACTGCGATCGCCAACCCGCCTGCCAAGCGTGGCGATTATGGCAAACCCCCCCAACATGACAAGCACAAACAGTAAATGGCCCCTAGTGCCCGGCGGCCCACCTACCCTTGGCTACGGTAGCGGTCAAGGCCACGGTGAGGCAAGGGGTGCGAACAATCCCCGGAAGAGATCCGGCTACCACAATCACCGAAAACTGGACCTGGCAACATATAACACGCGTACACTCCGGACCGACGAGAAGATCGTCGAACTCGAGGAAGGATTGAGCAGGTTACGGTGGGATATAGTAGGACTATCTGAAGTCCGACGAGAGGGGGAGGACTCGATAATCCTCAAATCCGGTAACTTGCTCTATTTCCGGGAGGGCGACCAGCAGTCCCAAGGTGGTGTCGGGTTTATCGTCCATAAGTCCCTTGTGAGCAACGTGGTGAAGATCGAGAGTGTGTCGACCAGGGTGGCGTTCCTTATACTCAGAATATCCGCAAGGTATTCGCTGAAGGTCATACAGGTTTACGCCCCGACCTCGTCACACCCCGACGATGAGGTGGAGACTATGTATGAGGATATTTCCAGAGCCATGCATGGTTCCAAAACTCACTTCACCGTTGTCATGGGGGACTTCAACGCGAAACTAGGCAAACGAAGCGATGATGAGCTGCGAGTGGGGCAATTTGGAGTTGGACGTAGGAACCACCTACTGGCTAGTTTTATGGAGAAGGAAGGCCTCTTTATGATGAACTCCTTCTTCAAAAAACGTGAGCACAGGAAGTGGACCTGGCAGAGTCCTGATGGTGCAACCAAAAATGAGATTGACTTCATTATGTCGACGAAGAAGCAAGTATTCAATGATGTCTCTGTGATCAACGCGGTGAAAACTGGTAGTGATCACCGTTTGGTAAGAGGCACATTGAATCTCAATATCAAGCTGGAAAGATCTCGACTAATGAAGTCTACGCTCCGTCCAGCATCGATCCAAGTCCAAAACTCCGAAAGCTTTCAACTCGAGCTCCAGAATCGTTTCGAGTGTCTAGGGAGCTCTGTGGACGATTTTAACGATGGTTTCGTGGAAACTGTCCATACGGTCGGGTCTAAGTTTTTCAAGACCCGTCGTATCGACAAAAATAAGAGGCTCTCTGATCCTACTTTGCAGCTCATGAAGGAGAGGCGTGAGATGTTTCTGCAGTCTTCAGACGACGCACTCGAGTACCGGCAGCTTAATAGACAGATCTCTAAGTCCTTGAAAAGCGACCTCCGCCGTTTTAATACAGAACGTATTAAAGACGCGATAGAGCGGAATAAAGGCTCCAAGGTCTTTGCTAGGGATCTGTCTATTGGGCAGAGTCTGCTTACGAAACTGAAGACCGATGAAGGCAGGATCGTATCCACCAAGCCTGAGCTGTTGAGAGAGATTGAGAGGTTCTATGGACAGTTATACACGTCAACAAGAAACCCCGTTACAAATCTGGCTAACGACCCAAGAGCTAGATTGACCCGACACTATACTGAAGATATCCCGGACGTAAGCTTGTACGAGATTAGGATGGCTCTGAAGCAGCTCAAAAACAACAAGGCGCCGGGTGATGACGGAATTACGGCTGAGCTTCTGAAGGCCGGTGGAAAACCCGTTCTTAAGGCCCTCCAGAAGCTGTTTGATTCCGTCATACTCGAGGGCAAAACGCCACAGGCATGGAACAGAGGTGTGGTGGTACTTTTCTTTAAGAAGGGCGATAATGCCCTTCTTAAGAATTATAAGCCCATCTCACTTCTGAGCCATGTCTACAAGCTGTTTTCCAGAGTCATCACGAACCGTCTAGCGCGCAGGTTTGACGACTTCCAGCCTCCCGAACAGGCGGGTTCCGTAAAGGCTTTAGCACAGTAGACCACATACATACGCTGCGGCAGGTTATACAGAAGACCGAAGAGTATAACCTGCCTCTATGTTTAGCGTTTGTGGACTATGAAAAAGCCTTCGATTCGATCGAGACATGGGCTGTACTGCAGTCCCTCCAACGGTGCCAGATCGACTATCGGTACATCGAGGTGTTGAAGTGTCTGTACGAAAACGCCACTATGTCAGTCCGACTCCAGGACCGGACCTCGGAACCTATCCTTCTGCAGCGTGGTGTTAGACAGGGAGATGTTATCTCTCCGAAACTCTTTACTGCTGCACTGGAGGATGTCTTCAAGGTTCTGGACTGGAAAGGGGCTGGCATCAACATCAATGGCGAGTACATCACTCACCTTCGGTTTGCCGATGATATAGTTGTCATGGCTGAGACCATGGAGGACCTCAGTACAATGCTCGATGACCTCAGTAGAGCTTCCGAAAGAGTGGGTCTTAAAATGAACATGGACAAGACAAAGGTCATGTTGAATGCCCGTGTAACACCCACTCTCATGACGGTCGGAGGCGCTGCACTCGAAGTTGTGGACGAGTACGTTTACCTAGGACAAACTGTCCAGTTAGGTAGGTCCAACTTCGAGAAAGAGGTCAATCGTCGAATCCGACTCGGTTGGGCAGCGTTCGGGAAGCTTCGCAATATCTTCTCGTCCCACATACCGCAGTGTCTCAAGACGAAAGTCTTCGACCAGTGTGTGTTGCCAGTGATGACATATGGAACCGAAACGTGGTCGCTCACAATGGGCCTCATAAGAAGGTTTAAAGTCACCCAAAGGGCAATGGAGAGGGCTATGCTTGGAGTTTCCCTGCGTGATCGAATCAGGAATGACGAGATCCGCAGGAGAACCAAGGTAACCGACATAGCCCGAAGAATTGCCAAACTTAAGTGGCAGTGGGCAGGGCACATTGCACGCAGAACAGATGGCCGATGGGGTCGAAAAGTTCTGGAGTGGCGACCGCGCACCGGAAGACGTAAAGTTGGAAGGCCTCCCACAAGGTGGACCGATGACCTTGTGAGGGCCGCAGGAGTCCGCTGGATGCGCGAAGCACAGAACCGGTCGAAGTGGCGGAGCTTGGGGGAGGCCTATGTCCAGCAGTGGACGTCTTTCGGCTGAAATGATGATGATGATGAGGGCGTCTCCTGCTGCGACTAAGGCCGTGAGGTCGCATATGCTGCCTCTCCTTCACGTGCGCCGCCTCTCTCTTCGCGAGCATTACTGCTTCGCAGAAGGAGGTGACGGCTACCCATGCACTCTCGCTCCGTACCATGACCTGAATCAGGGGGCCTACTCTCTAAGCACGAAATCCGTAATCTCGGTCGAAGTTACGGGCGTTTCCTTCTCTGTATCACTTACGGACCTATGATTAGTTTGGGGCCCTAACTAAGAATGAATTACTACACGATTTGACAGTTGTGCCTACTCTCTATATGGTTTTACCCGTCCAGAAAAGTTAATTAATCAGCTGTAGGAGTCACTTTGAAGTTTCTAACAATTTTCGGACGGGCCCGTATTTTCGTTGATGGAGTTAGAGAGCCGGATGCGAGAGATCGCCGCTGATTTTACAAAGGGTGAGTAATCCATTTATCGCTATGACATGACGTGACATGACTGACATGTGCCACTTTTAGCACAGCGCATTTATATCGCCACGCACGCCATCATCATCATAATTTTAGCCGAAAGACGTCCACTGCTGAACATAAGCCTCTCCCAGGCACCGTCACTTCGACCGGTTCTGTACTTCTTGGATCCAGCGGATTCCTGCGGCTTTCACCAGATCCATCCTTCCAACGTTATGTCGTTGCAGGACATACTGTGTGGCAAACATTTCTGATGCTTTTTTTTAATGTATTTATGCATTTTATTCTTATCTCATTGGTCGGTTGTATTCAACCGGTCCGGTTATGTATTTTACGACATATTTTCGTTTTCTCCACCCAAGAATTTCGAGGCCGTCCTTCCAAGTTGAACCGACCTAAACATGCCTAAACTACGTTCACGTTCAGTTTGTTTGTCCGTCAATATGTGTGCGGAGCTTGTTTTAGGAAAATAACTTTGTTTTACGACCACGCCTAGCTTGTGTCAACGTTTCCTACGCTGTATTATGTAATCTTAGTACGTTTAATTATGTGTAAATACTCATTATGGTGTAATGATAGCTATGGCATATGTGATTTTTTTTGCTCTGTTCGATGATATGGCTTGTGTTTAGCTGCGAAATCGGATAATAAATTAGCATCCACGAATACTTACCGACTGATTTAAATGAATAAAATCCTATCCTACTCTCTACATATTACTATAAATCTGTAACTTTGTATGTTTAGATGTTTGGATATTTAGAGGTTTAGATGTTCGGATGTTTGTTACTCAATCATGCAAAAATGGCTGAACGGATTTGTATGAAATTTGGTCCACAGATAGTTTATAACCTGGATTATAATTTAGGATACTTTTTATCCCGGTAGTACGTTTCTGTGGGATAATTTACAACCTCCACGTGGGCGAAGCAGCTGACGAAAGCTAGTAAGTACATATGTATATGTAATGTTGATCGATTACTAGTCACACTTGTTCGAGTCAGGAAATTCGATCCGACAGTATTTGTTGAACAACAAAGGCGACCCGAATGAACCGAGAAATTACTACCTATGCCTTTCATTCGGCACTTCCTGATCGGCAATCGCCTTTTGTCAACTATCATCCCCGTTGAATCATACTCTGATCGGTTCGGTACACTGAGCCCAATTGAATGCATAATTAGCCTATCGTGCTAGATGAGAGCTTTTTTTCCAAACACACGTGTTTATCTATTATCTACAAAATTATAATAACTATTAAAATTTGCTGTTTGGCTGTGCCGATTCAGACCGACCTGAAAAAGTGTCCCATGATTACTTTGAAATGGAATTTTGGCTTTAGATAGAGCAGTGGTGGCTCAGTGGTAACGGCCGTGACTTACGAGTTGTATGTCGGAGGTTCGAACCCAGACAGGCGTTTTACTTTGTGTAAATTATTTCATCATCACTGCTCCCAAAACGGTGTAGGAAAACATCGTGAGGAAACCGGCATTCAACCGGCAATGTGAGGAGGCCGTCTTAAAAACAAATATTCGAAGACGTGTGACATCTACCTACCCGCGCTGGGCCCGCGTGGTATATTATGGCCCAATCTCTCTCACAAAGAGAAGGCCTATGTCCCAGCAGTGGGAACATTCAAGGCTGAATATGCTATGTGAAAATGTTCCCTGGATCCACATAATATTATGCCATGACCATCAGTTAGCGAGAATTGTTGAGCAGTTTTGAGTAATTGCCCGTTGCTTTATGTTTTGTGAACGAGTGTGGAAATTATGCAATTTCACAAATTACCCGTGTAAAGCGCTGTGAAAAGGTTATTGTATTCGCGAAATTGCTGCATCTAAACTAACAGTCAGCTTTCTAGTCGTTTGTATGTAATTTTTGAAACAAAATCTGTGATGATAACGAAGCGATGAATATGTGTAAATACCTTGCCAAACTGACCTTGTTGTTCTAACGCATGAGGCTCTTCGGTTCAACTCCCGGATCGGGCAAAGTGTTATTGGATTTTCTTATTAGGATTTTCCCAGTAGATACCAGTCTGGAGTTTAATTTTGTTGTTTTGAGAAAAAGCGCAGAAAAATATGAAATGCATGCTATTTAGTTATGCAACGGATGGTAAAAAACTTTTTCCAAAAATAAAACAACCGACTTCCAAAAAAAACACTACAAAGTGAAAAATAACTTTAATTTCGGAAGTCGGTGTCTTTGGAGCTGTATTTGAATTTTTTTTCACTTTTTAGTGGTTCACATGTGCTTACCCCTTCACAGCATACCGCCGTGATGTTATGTTATGAACTGGTGTAAGCAATAGACAGACAAGAGATTTCCGCAATCCCAGTCCATTTGCTTTCATTTATTGAGGAGTTCCGTTGCCTATCTCCAAAGTTCTTCATCAGATCTTCACCAAATTGAAATGAGACCACTACGAGAAAGTACTCTTCCAAAAAATACCTAAATCGCTTCGTGTGCCTATAAAATTTGAAGAGTTCTCTCTATTTCTCCAGGATCCCATCATCAGATCCTGATTTGATGATCATGGGACCACCTGGGAAGTATACCCTTTCAAACAAAAAAAACAAAATCCAAATCGGTCCAGCCATCTTCGAGTAATCGGGGAACATACATAAAAAAAAAAAAAAAAAAGGTTCCGACGAATTGATAACCTCCTCCTTTTTGAAGTCGGTTAAAAATTGTAGTTAAAATGTAAATTATAAGCCCTTAGTCACTTTTTAGTTTAGTAATGTTGCTTACCTGCGTAAGGCAAGTTTTAACGGCATTTTTATTACTTTTATCTCGGCATCCATAAATAGTAGAAAAATACTACTTAGACAGAAAGATGGAGAATTTTTTTCTGATTATGGTGGCATCAAAAAACGAAAATCAACCTTATAAGGCAACCTGTTAAGGGCATTATAGCTTGTGGACGGCAGCACTACCCTCCTTATACTTTTCTTGAGTGATTTCATTTCCATTTGCCATCTGGTGAAACCAGATTTCTGGTTTTTTTTTCTGCTGATATCCGGTGAAAATACTTTTATTCTCTTGTTATTCTGTTTTCTTTTATTTTTAGTTATAGTCTACTCCAGGTAAGTAACTGTTTGCCTGCTGTCTTGTGGCTTAGTTTTTAAGGAGTACCAGATAATATAATTAACCACTAAAGCATGAAAACAAAGATTTTAAAGTATCTAAGTACGTAGGTAACTGCATTTATTTTTTCTGATGATTAGCAAAATTAAATTATATGATTAATTAGCACCTAGATCCATGTTTACATACAAATGTCAAGATTTTTAATGAAGGCTTCATTTCGATTCTATTTGAAAGGTGTTTTATATTATGTCTGACATTTAATGGTAGGTGGAATAGGTCAGATTTTAATTGGTTATACTGGTAAGATTATAAATTAGACCCTGTTCTAGATTCTTCTGTAGTTTCTCTCAATGAGGGTGTTCATGAATATTCAAGCCACCAGTTGACGCAGCTTTGAGAGGTCTTCCAGTTCGACAATGAACTAAAATATTTGGTGTCATTCGTTTCATTCTTTCGTTCACCATTCAGTCCGTAGGCGCTTTGACACTTTTGACAGGTGCCCGGACCTGACGTCTCAGTGCTGCCACCTAGTAAACGTCATTACAGAACACCTTTATTTAGTGGTGGTTAGGTATTTCTCATAAAATCTAGTGGCTGGCAGGCACATCGACTTGCAACCAAGTCGACATTCACATGGACGTAATAAAATTGCGGCGGGATTTTTTAGCGCACTGCATCTTCAACGCACTGCTTTGGGCCGAGAGTTGAAAGTCGAACACTGTGTTTTTTCTACGCGCAGAAACTCACTCGCGGTGCACTCTGTTAGATTCTCAATGCTCAGCTCAACACTGAGAGTTGGCATGCGGGTTGGTGATCGCAGTAACCATACTACGATCGCCAACCTGTCTGCCAACTCTCGGCGCAGCGTTCGCTATGCTTTCTACCACCAGGTCAAATGCAAAGCGAACGCTGCTACCCATTCTCTGGTAAGCCCATTAGTGGCCTTTTATGACAGCCACGGGAAGAAATGGGATGAATTAGTCGTTGGTGTACCTTTAAAATTAATAAATATATTTATTTAAAAGGTACACCAACGACTATTTCACTAGGATCATTAATATAATAAAAATAACTTTTGCATTGAGTTATGGTAAATTTGTCACTTACAGGCGTACACAGCACTTATATAAAAATAGAAACAAAAGACAAAATATTAAGTAAAAAACAATATCATAGTCGAAATTAGAACATAAAATTAAAATCAAAATTAAACATTATTAACTATTCTTTACGTCCGGCACCAAACGGAACTTGTAAATGTAGGATATTACAGATAGTAGTAGGCCATGATCGATAAGTTTTTTTTATAATATCTGGTCCTATCAGATATCTTAAAACCAACGGTACTTAAAACTAACAGTAAAACTGCTGAATATTTTAAAATTCGGAACATTTGAATTCTAACCTTTTGGATAGAAAGTAGTTCTAAACCTTGCAAAAATCAATAAAACCTGTTTTAAGTAGTTTAGTATTTCGTCACTATTTTGTATATAGAATAGTAACGTTATAAATAACTGTTCCTCATAAATATTTATCAACAATTTGCGATCAACGAAGATAGATTGTCTGCCAAGTAGTCAAGTTATAAAAGGAATCTCCTTTTGTGAAATATTATTATCTATGTTTAAAAAAATAAGCAGTAAAAAGAAAAAACAACCTGTGTGATGAAAGACTGGCCGGAGAAGGCAATACACAAGAAACAGTAGACAGTTACGGAAGAGACCTTTGCCCAACAGTGGGATATATTTATTATGAAACGATTTTTATTAACTTGCTTCGTTCATGTATTTCCGGTTTTCTGTTTGTCATCCATTTTTCAAACAATTACAGGCAACTGATTGAATTTAAACTCGGCCTAATATGTAAATTCGATGAACCGCTATAATGTGATCTGATGATCGGGACTAAAACGGAACGAAAAGTAGCTTGTGGCTAAGTAATAACAGCTACACTTGCCGCGGTTGGTCCATGGATGGGTAACCATCTTTACATACCAAGACCCCTTCGTCCTCGAAAAGCACGTTAAGCCGTTGGCCCAGGCTGTTATACGAGGATTTTTAACAGTCGTTACGGGTCGTCAGAAGCCAAAAAGTCTGACAACCAGCCTTACCAAGGGGTATCGTATTACCCAGTTACTGGGTTGTGGTGTTAAGATAGGCAGTCACTCCATGGAAAATACTGATATTCAGCTTCATCCGGTGAGACTGGAAACCGATCCCCCAACATA
This sequence comes from Antitype chi, assembly GCA_947359405.1. NCBI lineage: Eukaryota > Metazoa > Arthropoda > Insecta > Lepidoptera > Noctuidae > Antitype > Antitype chi. Next base: position 12,113,610 of record OX375811.1, on the reverse strand, counting down.
ATGTGGGAAAAGGCTAAGAAAATTAAAAAAAAACATACATAATTGTCTTTCCCTGACATTGGTATAACTGTGTCAATAAGTCAAACATTACACATATCGAGGTACCTGTTCACTTACAAATATAACATTCGCTTGATAATGAAAGGTTCATTCACACGTTTCCATTCATCCGCGCGTACGTTCGCACTTGGCCGTCAAATGAAAGAGAAAGTGTAGTACTACGGAACTGAGTTGTTTGCTCAAATACGCGAGATGATATCAAGGTGAAATGAGAAACAATATGAGGCTTCTTTTCTTGTAAGTTATCTGTAAAAGAAACTCTTTTGTTGTTTGAATTTGTATCATTTTTGTTATTGAGATTGTAATAAATGAGGCAGGTGTAGCGTTGCAATTGATAGCGTCCTAGGTTGGTCTTGATATCAATTTTCCTTGATGTAATTCAACTCGTAAGGTGTAGTTACCTATTAGGTTACATTTAATCAGGGTAAAGTTAAACTTAGTTAATTATTAGGGCCAAATTGGCCGTAAGGTTTTGTGGTACCAAATGTTAAATGGAATGCTCGTTCATTGTTCGTGTTAACAGTAGTGCTTTTTTTAAGTCGGTTAAAAATAAAGTCGGTGCCTTTGGTATTGTATTTTCGTTTTTTTTTGCCGCCGACTTCGAAATTACAGTTATTTTTTACTTTTTTTTTTTGGAAGGTAATTTTTTTTTAAATAAACTTTTTATTTTCCTCTTTTTAGCTGTGGTACCTACCCCACATGAATTCGGATACATTCACTTGCTAAGTAAATAACAGTAACAGAAAGTTATCATCAAAAACATAAACCAAGTTGAAAAAATACGTATCATTGAAGCTAACTCTAAAACCACCATTACAGGACCTGTAATAAACAAAAGAATAATTTTTCAAATCGGATAATAAATAACGGAGGAAACCGAATTGAGAACCTCCTTCTTTTATTGAAGTCGATTTAAAAAGAGAATTTCGCTCTGCAATAGCATTAATCAAATTTGAATGAAATTGCAATGTAACTCTTATGATTATGAATTTATGACACTCTTACCGAGATAAGAATTACTTTGCTATGACTAACTACTAATAGTTTTACCATGGTTTTACAATGGTTTAACAATGGTTGTATCACTAGATATAACAAAAAAAACTCTTTCCAAAAAAAGAACAACCGACTTCCATAAAAACACTACAAAGTGAAAAATAACTTTAATTTCGGAAGTCGGTGTTTTTGGAGCTGTATTTTAATTTTTAGGGTAAGCACATGTGAACCACTAAAAAGTGAAGAAAAAAAAAACTTTTTCCAAAAAAAAAACAACTGACTTCCATAAAAACACTACAAAGTGAAAAATAACATTTCGGAAGTCGGTGTTTTTGGAGCTGTATTTTAATTTTTTGTCACCGCCTTCCGAAATTGAAGTTATTTTTCACTTTGTAGTGTTTTTATGGAAGTCAGTTGTTTTTTTTTTTGGAAAAAGTTTTTTTTTCTTCACTTTTTCGTGGTTCACATGTGCTTACCCCTTCACAGCATACCGGCGTGATGTTATGGTATGAACTGGTGTAAGCAATAGACAGAACATGAGATTTCAGCAATCCCAGTCCATTTGCTATCATTTATTGAGGAGTTCCGTTGCCTATCTCCAAAGTTCTTCATCAGATCTTCACCAAATTGAAATGAGACCACTCCGAGAAAGGACTCTTCCAAAAAATACCTAAATCGCTTCGTGTGCCTATAAAATTTGAAGAGTTCTCTCTATTTCTCCAAGATCCCATCATCAGATCCTGACTTAATGATCATGGGACCACCTGGGAAGTATACCCTTTCAAACAAAAAAAATCCAAATCGATCCAGCCATCTTCGAGAAATCGGGGAACATACATAAAAAAAAGGTTCCGACGAATTGTGAACCTCCTCCTTTTTGAAGTCAGTTAAAAAGAAAATTCAATTTCCATTTCTGCATAATTGCGATAATTTGTGGTACTTAACACTTACTTACGCCTGAATTATCGGCTTAACGTGAACATAACAAGTGTCAGATATATTTTATGATATGTGTCGCTTGTGTCATAATCGTAAATCTCTAAGTATACTAAGAGCGAAATAAGTTATTAATTTCACAGTTTTAAAAAAAATAATTACTGCGTTGCAAATGACAACATTTGACGAATGACCAATTACATGAATACCTACAAATCCATGTAATGTGAATTCGTCTTTCTCTCTGTTTCATATGAACGGCCTTTCGAAGACGTATTCTGGAGAAACAAATAGAATACTAGGTACCTAACGATAACCTGAAAAGTTACTTTAACTTTATTATTGGCACACACTTTGGTGAAAACAGGCAATACAAGTGACAAATGTCATGTATTTCATTACTTCTACATTTACCGCATGGCAGATGGTTATCAACAGCTCACGTATGCACTTGTTTCGTGTGACGTAACAGATGGCTTCTGAATCATCTGCCTGTGTCAACGCAATGTCTTCAGAATTCAGGATGCGATTACGGAACAAATTGGCAATGCCACAATTTTTTATACGCACGTCTTCGTAGTGATTGAGCCATTGCACGCGATGTCATGTAAGAGGAGAAATTTTGGGTGACTACCGATTTAAATTATATCGTTTCTTGTATGATTTACAGTAGCCGCACGTTTGGATCGATCAGGTTAAGCTTCACTTGCTGCGGTTGGTCCGTGGATGGGTGACCATCTTTACATACATAGATGGGTCCCGGCTGTCATTCGTGGAAGTGACGATAGAGCTGCTCTGACAAGTTCTGGAATGGATACCCCGTATCGGCAAGTGTATTGTGGCACCCAGCGAAATGGACCGACGCCGACGATCAGAAAAAGGTGGCTGGGACTGACTGGATGCAAAAAGCGAAGTATAGGGTGCGGGTTGTTCGAAAGAGTTACCGTGGCTCCTGGCACTCAGGCAACTGAGGGAACACGGGTGGGTTTTAGTCAGTAAAAGTCTAACACGCCCTCCTGCTCAATCCAGAGCGGGAGAGCTAGTTTGATTGTATGATCCAATGTTGATTGAAATAAATAAAATAGTAATATATTAACAATAACTGTACCTATTTCTAGCTCTTAAAAAAAAAGCCTATACTGTCCCACTGCTGAGCAAAGGCCTCCCCCAAATCCTTCCAGGCATCTTTTTCCAGGGCCACCTCGATCCAGCTTTTGCAATACACGTCTAGGTCATCACGCCACCTTTCATTGGGCCGGCCTCGGCAGCGCCGTCCATCCTAAGGCCTCATTTACGGAGACGCGGGGCGTCTCGCGTCGCGTGTGGCGTGGCGTCTCGCGGCGCGTCGGACGTTTTTTCTGTTTACGGTGGGGCGGCGCGTGAAGCGGCACGCATCATCGCACGCGTAAACACAAACTTATAGCAATATACGACCATGTTCATAGAGAAGCGAGACGGGAAGCGTGGCGGTGCCCGCCGCGGCGCCCGCGGCGAATCCTCTAGCGTGTAGCGAAGAACGCGGCGGGCATCGCGGCGGCGCACGCTCGCCTCGATCAAATCGACTAGTTTTATGTTGGCGAGAGATGGGAGCGGAATTTTATTCTAAAAAAAAGTCGATCATATCATACTCCATTGCGACGGTGACTACGTCTGTGTTGCGCGATTTCTAAATAAGACTGACAGAAGATTTCGCCTCGGACATAGCTTCATCTTGCCGCTGCGTGCGCCGCCGCGATAAACGCCGCGTGGGACGCGTCGGTGCCATCCGCGGGCTCGGCTGCAAAAAACGCCCTAATTCAAACAAACGCGTCTAAAATCGCTTCTCCGTAAACGCACTCATACAACGCCATATATTTGAATTCAGTGCGGGCCGCGCCGCTCAACGCAACGCGCGACGCCCCGCGTCTCCGTAAATGAGGCCTAAGGCGGGCACTGTGTGGCGACTATTGCCCAGCGGTCACAGTGCATGCGTCTGGCGTGACCCGCCTAGTCCCATTTTATCCTGGCAGCCTATTTGCCTACGTCTAGGGTTCCCATTTTGAAGCGCAGCATGGTGTTTCTTATTCTATCAGTTCGTTTAACGCCTAAAATGCTGCGCTCCATTTGTCTTTGGCAAACCCTTGAAATATTTCCGGCGAAAGATTAATAACAAATCATTATGAGGTTGCAATTTCGATTTTCTAAATCATGTTTTTTTGGCATCATAGTAAGTAATTATGTTTGTTTCAAACCGGTATCATGTTTAATCTTAGTTAATGTCTTAAAGTGGAGATTGCATCTTAAACAACATTTTGAACGTGATTACCTGCAATAACGTGATGAGATTTTAGAACGTCTGGCCAACGTTAAAAATGATGAAATTGTCAAGGTTTATTATAAAAATAATAATTAGGCTTAAAAGATGAAAATAATTTAGCGTTAAATATTCAGGAGGTTATTTCATTTACTTGGCAAAAGGACAATCATTTACTACTTTAGACCGTAAATATAAATTGTCCGGTACATCCTCGAGCTGACAAGTATATGACCATTATATTTATTTAGTGGGAACGTTAGTCCCCTCATTCCGATTCAGCCCGTCTCCCTTGCTGCCCTCTTTCATAGAATTTTATTGAGGCAGCTACAGGCAAGACCGATTAAGCAGTCGACAATCTCCTAGGTTGACCTGTGAGATGTCAATCCAAAAAAAAAAACAAATTTCCTACTAATGGGACACACGCACTCTATGAGGGAGAGTGGGCCGTAATCTACCACGCGGGCCCTGTGCGGGTTGGAAGAACCATAAATTCAAAATTAAGTTCTTCCTCAACGTTCTCCCTTACATTAGTTAGTAAGTACAGATTTGGGAAGGTACCAGAAAAATGGACTCTTACACTAGACTCGCAGAGTTGAGTTTACCGTAAATTATACCTACTAAGTAAAAGTAATAAGTATTGTACTGATTAATGCATCATCAATGTACGTAAAACCATCGGAATGATTACGTAAAGTGCAGTCATGCAAATCTTCAGTTCCGTTCACTAATTATTGCAAAAAAGTAATCGAGTCAGGGATGTGTGTAACACTTTCAAATCGAAACTTTATTAAATTCGAGTTTTCGTCTAGTCAAGCTAGTGGTAAGACATCTATACAAAACCGGTTAAGAGCGCGTAGGTCTACTACCACGTAAAGTAAAGGGTTCCGTAACTGGGATGAATATGAACATCCGAGATGACGACTAATAGAGAAGTATAGAAGGAAAAACTTAGAAAGAAAGAAAAATTGGTCCTAGTAATGAAATACGTGATATACTCAGCATAGCAACAGATGCAGTAGCAACTTGTGAAGGCGGCAGGTTACAAAACAATTAACTAATAAGAGTGATATAGATATTAGAATATTTAGGTTAGTTAGGTATAAAATATAAAACAGGATAGGTTTTTAACTAGTGCGCAAACTGTAACCATGAATTCAGCATATCATTCTAGCCCCTCCAGCGCAAAACTTTTTCATCGGTTATACAACAAAAAATCTGCTGTTTCATAGAAAAGCGCAATACCTAAGCGGTCAAAATGTATGGAACAGCTGATTTTTTTTGTATACTTAACCGGCGAACAATTTCTGCGCTGGGTGGTCTAGAATGATATGCTGAATTCATGGTTACAGTTTGCACACTGGTTAAAAACTTGTAGTGAAACACATAAAGAGTTTGGGGGAAGGCATGTGGTGTTTGACAGCTAGTTGACATTGACAATTGACTGTCAGTTGATCACCAGTATAGTTTAAAAGAAACCTGCAACGACCGGTAGATAACAATATGGACGCCAAGTAAGTACATAATAGTACATACAGGACAGTATAATTATATTATAGGGGGATACATTTTTAATAACAATTTAATTGTTATTATATTTTATGGCCATTGTAGTACATATTCTGTGAAAATTTGAGGTGTCTAACTATATGGTTCAAAAGATACAACTCTGTAATAGGCAGATTCCTATAATTTACGGACCGCTATTGGTTAAAATTAAGACTTGTATCTTTACGAATAATGAAGCAAGGATAGTAGACCCTCCCGTAAGAAAGTACCTAACTATCATAGGTAAAAATAGCTGATGAATCTATTTAGATGCCTAGTTTGGCAATAAACATTGTTAGCATTGGTAAGTAAAACGATCCGTTATTATCTATATGAACCGGGCATAAATCTGTCACAGATGACAGGGTTGTATCTTCACCTATCATCGATGGACCGATGGACAGATCAATAAATACAGTCGCGTTGACTCCTTTTGGGTATGGTTTCCCAAAAAATGGTACGAAAGTGTATTAGTTCACATTAGGATCATTATTAATTACACTTTCGTACCAATTTTTTTTTTCTATCTTCAGATAGGCTGTTCGAATCGTTTCACCACACCGTCACGCCTACAATATGCTCTTTAATATTCGGACAGGTTTCGAGTGACCTACTACAAATTAGTACCCACCTAAATCGTTTTGTACCTCTGCATAAACTAGTTCTGCTTTCGATTTTGACAGCTCATGATGAGATCGTGTTCAACATATAACTATAATAAATAAAATTCAATGTTGGGAAGCGCACTACTTGCGAACGGCTGAACCGATTTGGCAATATTTTGCGTTCGTAATTAAATAAGTCCTTTTTTCTATTGGATTTTCGACAGGACATAGTGGTCGGGTCTGCAAGTCTTCTATAGTTAAAACCATTATTCGCCCGCCAAGTCCCTATGATTTAAAGTTTCAAAGATGCTTGTAGATATTAAGATTACGACAAGTAGGTAACAACGGTAACGGTAACGTTTATGAGCGCAAAGTCGTGGGTAAAAGTCAGGTAATCCTGGAACTAGAAAAGATACTTTCGATCTCGTTCGGTACATCGCGTACCGTAGTCACTCAGTCGTGCGTTGTCGCTACATGCCCGGTCTGCGTGTCCATTGATACGCGACTTTTTGGAACGAAGTTCGTTATCGTACGTCATATTCTGCAGACTTGGCGGATGAGAGCTAGACCGTAAAAAGTGTTATATTTTGACTGTCACGTCACAATTTTTTTCTCATTTCGTTACTCTCAAACGTTGTTAATTTATTTCACTGTGCCTGTTATTACATTAATAAAATACACCGAAAAAAACATAGTTCCAAACGGATGTGCCACGGCACTCGATTTTTTTTTTGTTGTGAAGAAGTACGTATAATGATGAATATTGATAAATGATTTTATTTCTGTAAGTAGGTACGTTTGTACAAACACTTTTATACGTCAAAAATATTTTTAAACTAGATGAGGTCGGCGTTTCCTATCTGAATACTCTGAGAAGAAAGGCCGTATTTATTCATTCCTTATTCATATTTATTCATGCTGCGCCGACCATAAATAAATTTAGATAAGGGCAAGATACTTGCATTCCATGAAACGGTGATTCAGAAGTTAAAATAAAGGTGGTAAGGTGTCGAAATTCCTAAGCAAATTATTAGCCTATCAGCTTTTAAGGGGTCTCTTAGACACTTGTCTCACTCACACCCACCCATTTATCAAGAAAAAAAAATGGACCTCTTTTTCTCATTATACGGCGTAAATCAGTATACCTACTCCTTTAAGCCCTAAGCGGAAAGAAAATTGGTAACATTTATAAAGAAAATCTTTTACTGGACATTATGCTTTCACCATGTAATAATTTACAAGCCAACAGGAATACCAGTTGCTGTTCGCAGTGCAAAAGGTTAAAGGTACAATGGAAACTCGCGCAGAAAGCAAGCACCTAACCCATGTTCAAGGAAGCTCAGTCGATGTTCGGCTTGCTAGTGGCACACAGGGGGTCGGCAGAGATAGTGCTAGTGGTATAAAGTACGTTTAGAAGTGCTGTGTGATACGAGTGAAAGTGATAAGGAATACACGATAGTTTTAAAAAGGTTCGATTTTTAATTTTTTCTTTTTTGGTAATCTATGGTGGAAGTTCCAGATTTTTTGGTTCAAAAATTTTAGTGTTGCGAAAACAGTGTGGAAATATTTTCAGATTGTGTTAAATGCATTTTTTTAAATAAAACTTCATTCGAATTGAGAATCTCTTCCTTTTTTAAAGTCAGTTAATAAATAGGAGAGAATGGCTATGGAACATCAAATTAGAGCAGGTTTTGGCGAATATTTTAAGGCCATTTTTTTTTATTGGAATCTATTTATTGTGCCAAATAAAACACAGAACAATCCGTTGATTAAATAACACGTTCAATTAGTTAAATAAAATGGTTTATCTAAAAATAACATCTAGTGTTTAGGATAATATACCTACTAGAGCTATTTTGTAACGAGCTTTAAAGTTTCTTCAGACAGGCGAGACGCGACACTTGAACAACTTCCATGAAGTTTTCATAGAAATTGTTCTACGAGAGTCGCGTCGCATCTGTTTGAAGAAGCCTTTGCAGACTACTAAGCTGTCAATGTGATATGAAATGAAGAAGTATAAAGAAGTTCGAGCTTAGATGGAATTGAGATGTGTCTTCGTCCTTCAGTGATAGTTTTCCTTTTTATCTGTTAATAATTCATCAATCATTCAATGAAGCCTATCGATGTCCACTGCTGGACATGGGCCTCCTCCAGGCTCCGCCTTCCGCATCCAGTCTGTCCCAGTCGTCTTTTGAAGGTCGCCGGTCCATCTAGCTGAAGGGCGTCCCACGCTACGCTTAGTAGGTATTGCAAAAACTGAATCTCAAATATATTCCAACATAAAACTGTCATATTTTGACGATTTAAAACTAAATGTTCCCTATATCCCTGACTTGGATTGGATCTTTACTCTTTTGAATGATACTTATAGACATAAAAAATACTTAGAACAAGTAATACCTATTGAAAAATTAACTTTAATTATCTTAACTTAACTAGACCTATATACTAGGCAATATAAAAAATGGCATCGCAAAATCTATTAACATCACTGTCGTTTGGGAATGTACCCTTAACGAAATAATTTTTAGCTTGCTTGTCAAAAATATGGCCAATCTAAATGCTTAGCCTTGCATAGCAAAGGTCAACATTCACACGTTGTCTAGCTTCTAAAAAAGATTTACAATTTGGCTGTAGTTATTGGTAATCTTAGTGGCAATTAATTTTTAAATGCACACGATTTTCGCTGTTATTACATACCACTGTTACGATGTGTTGGTACATAATAATAATATATACATGTGCATTTAGTTATGCGCTATAATTCTGTGAACGACTTTTGACTTTCTGTCTGCACGTCAAACACCGGTTTATATCTAAAGTAAAAGTTTGGTACCCGGTAAGCAACAAATTTTATACGTGTTTCTATTTTATATCATACATAGATACACCATAATGATACATATCGAGACCCTTCCGTGCTTCGGAAAGCACGATAAGTCGTTAGTCCCGGCTGTCATTTGTATATATTTGACAGTCGTTACGAGTGGTAGTCAGAAGTCCAGAAATCTGCCTATCAACCCTATCATCAAACGGTATCATGTTACCCAGTGACTGGATTGTTGAGGTCAGATAGGCAGTTGCTCGATGTAAAACACTGGTATTCGACTGTATCCGGTTAGACCGGAAGACGACCCCAACATAATTGGGAAAAGACTTGGCAGAAAGATTGCTGTACCATTATAAAGATTTATCTACATACCTACTAAAGCAAAATGCAATGGGCACCTAAGAAGCGATACAGTGAATGCTCAAAAGGGATATTGTAGTAATCAGATACTCTAATAGATAGTCGCCTGTTGCCCATATCCTCTTTTCTTTTTTTTTTGTTTCGGAAATCATCAAATAACTTCTCCCGCTCTGGGCTCTACTGACTAAAACCCACCCGTATTCTCTCAGTTGCCTGTGAGCCAGGGGCCGCGGTATCTCTTTCGAACAACCCGCACCCCTGGCAGGCATCGGCCCTTGCGGATCCCACCAGCTGGTGCTGACATCTCTCTGAGGCGCGCGTGGAACACAACGCGCCGTCGACCCGGGCTTGGTCCTTCCCGTCAGCGAGCTACCCATTACTCGTCGTCCGCAAGCCCGCACCTACGGTGGCCGGGAATTCGGTCTTCGCAGTGGAAACACCTGGGCGTTTCCTCCCGCCTTATGCGAAACAGGAACCTCCCGAAATAACCGTGTCCGGTGAGGACCTGCATCAGGCGGAAGGTGAGGACGCCATGCCGCCTCTTAAGCCACTCCTCAAAGAGGCGACTTACCGCCGCTATCGTGGCGTGCCCAGCCCATATCCTCTTGACATAATCCTGAGATGAGCCGCGTGAGTCTTTTAATTTTAAGACACCTGCATAACCATTATTAGCCAATAATGTTTCCATTGCTGGGACACAAGCCTTCTCTCGGTGAGAAGGAGTCGGCCATAATCCAACACGCGGGCTCATTACGGGTTAGTAGAATAGACACCTGTCTTCTAAGAGCGTTTTTGCATTGCACCCAATCGGAATTTCGATTCAAATTCGAATGTTTTAAATTCGGACAGACAGAGTTCGAATCTAGTACGCAAAACCTTTAGAAATATTATTAGGGCTACGTCGGATCGAAATTTCTCGGATTCTATTCGAATGCAGTGCCCAAAGGCTTTTTTTGTGCGCATAGGATAGGTTTACCATTGAACCATTTGAACAAACTAATTGGTATAAGGGCCAAAATTGATAGGACTTCCATCTTTCCTCTGCACTGGCAGTATACATTTTAACCGACTTCAAAAAGGTTGAGGTTATCAATTCGACATGTTTATATTGTTTTTTTATGTATGTTCGGGAAAAACTCCGTCATACATGGACGAATTTGCAAATTTCTTTAAGGTTTATTCCGAAATGGTCCTATTTAAATATCATTGAGATCTGATGATGAGTTTTGGAAATAAACAAAGAAACTCTTAAAAAAATTACATCAAAACAACCGCAATTGCTGCTATCGCATAAATATGCATTGTTGGAGGATAATGAAATTTCGAATCGGTGTAGGGTAGGTACTATAACTAAGAAGTGAAAAAAGCAAAGAATCAACTATTCAACACAAGTACGATAATGCATTTTAACAGCATTGTCTAAAAGTTGCTCCAAAATTAAGTTAGCTGCCTGTATACCAAATAGCTTGTTCGACTGTACCTAGGTAGTCAAAAATAACGTAAAAACAAAAACCTAGCCACAGAGCATTTCACGTTCCTAGATCGTAAAACCTACAAAAGAAAACGAATACTGACGACGTTGTCGATAACTTTCCTCGGTCTTAATTGCTTCCATATTGAGAATAATCTCCGCTAACTTTTCCGGATATGAAATGAGCAGTAAAAATATAATTAAATATAGATTAGGTACATACTCTAACGTAACTACAGCACGATTCTTTTAGAGAATATTACGTGAGTGACGGTAATCATGAAGAGTTAAGGAGGTTGTGACTTTTGTGTTTGAAGATACTAATCACCTTTCAAATTGTTTGCCGTTTGAAAATTTGAGCTTTCGTCTTTCGGAGGATTTCGTTTCCGTTGTTTATGAAGAAACATACACCTTCCACTGTGTTCATCATGCAGTTGTCAAGTAACATTATAACTCTGTGAGTTGATAAATGGAAAATAGGATAATTTGTGTGCAATAAATAGTTGAAAAACAATAGAAAGAAAGAAGTAAGCCTTCCGAAAATAAAATAATAAAAGAAAATAAAAAATAAAAAACTGGACGGTGCTTTTCATATTAAGGTCATTTGATAGAGATTCTAAATAATTTGTTACTAGTTTTTGCCTGCGACTACGCTCGCGTTGTAGTCAACTTTAATATAAAACATACCCTATAGCACTTGGTAATAATGTAGCTTTGAACCAGTGAAATAATTTTAGAAATCGAATCAGCACTTCCAGAGATTTACTCTTACATCGAAACTTTAACTTTAACTTAGTTTTAATTTAAAAATAAAATCTACAATGTAGATATTCAGATTCAATCAATCAAACTGGCAATCTATTTTAGTTTCAAGGAGAAAATAATTGATCAGTTATCTTTTCTTTTCAGGAACAAACACCAGCAAAATGCGGAGTCGAGTCAGCGTAGTAAAATGGCCTCTTCGCAACATCTGCGGCCCTAGTCGCCAGATATCCACCACAGCGCGAGCTACCCAGGCTTCTGACGGTGGATTAGAAATCAGTGTGTAGTATTTACGATTTCCTTTACTTGATTAATACCAATCAACAGTTTAACAGTGGTCTGAGCTGGTTGGTACTTCATGATATCCGTGGTCATTTAGGTACTAATAGGAATAAATTATGGTATCAAGTTATGTAAAAAAAGTGCGTGGAGTCCCTCCGCGCGGAAGAAGTGAAACCGACTCACTCTGTTGCGTCGGTTGCGTTAAACGTTTAACACAACCTTTAGTGTTAAACGTTTAACGCAACCTTGTTGGAAGTCGCATAAGAAGTTTCATTTCAAAAAGTGCGTGAAGTCCTTCCACGCGGAAGAAGTTAAACCGACTTACTCTGTTGCGTCGGTTGCGTTAAACGTTTAACGCAACCTTGTAGGAAGTCGCATAAGAAGTTTCACTTCAAAAATGAACAAGTGTGAAAATTAGAAGTCCACAGCCACACAGCTACACATTACCACCGCCAAACTGCGAAATAGTTTTTAGGCAAACGGGTTTTTAGGTTAGTTTTTAGGTCCCTTATTAGTACATTATTATTTTATAATTCTGGTCTAAACGCGCATCCTCAAATACTTTAGACACGTCTCGAAGCGTGACGGTGACTCTATAGAGCGGCTTGTCGTGCAGAGTAGAGTGGAAGGCACTAGATCACGCGGACGCTCACCCATGAGATGGACTGACCAAATAAAATCCGCAGGAGGCGATCTCTTATATAAGTGCACATTACATTCCAAAAATCGGAGTACTTGGCGAGAAATCGTGAGGCGAATTACATCAGCCCCTAGACAAGAAATTTCATGAGGACCACGACTGCTCTGACAACAAGTGTTACGAAGAAGAAGAAGATTTTATAATCCCACTTTTTGTACAAGTATTTCTGAATCTTTGGAAAGATCGTGAAGACGAAAATTGGCGATCTAATTCTCTACCGGTTTTTTCTGCTCAGTCTATTATTACGAGCACATGAAACACTTGTAAAAATGTTTTTTCTTTTAAATAATCATAATTTGTCTCTAGACAAATGGATGAATAGACAAAGAAACATGCATGACTTTTTAAAACTTGTAAACCTTACAAAGACAGTCTAGTTCTATGCCGTTGTTCACACACAGTCGGCACATTGCGCAAGAATTCGCGCTGTCTGAGCATGCAAGTGACAGCATGCAGTAATTAGATCTAGATCTGTAAGGTTACCTAACGATGCAAACGTACTCATCACCATCAACATTTCAGCCGGAAGACGTCCACTACTAGACATAGGACTCCCTCAATTTAGGGGGGGGGGGGGGGGTTGCTTGCCATAATCGCCACGCTTGGCAGGTGGGTTGGCGATCGCAGTATGGTAGTAAAATGCATAGAGAACGCTGCTGCCCATTCTCTAGTAAGTCCCTTAGTCGCCTCCTAGGACACCCACGGGAAGAGATGGGATGGTGCTATTCTTTACGTCCGGCACCACACGGAACAGCAAACATAATAATACTAATTAATTATAATTTCATTAATTAATTTTAAAATCTACTTAGTTCTGACCATATGGGTACGACGATAGTATTATTAAAAAAAAAAACACCGGAATACTAGTGCATTATAGTATTTTGAAACCATCAAATACCTAAATACAAACATCACAATCACATGACAATCAGTTTTATTATTCCCACAGGCCTCCTTACTGTGTGAGGGAGTGGGTCATAATCCACCTCGTGGGCTAAGCAGATGTCACATGTCATCGATTTTTTATTCTAGGACATGCCGGTTTCCTCACGAGGTTTTCCGTCACACCGAGCTGTGGCGATAAAATTAAATACACAAAGTACCTCCCTGGGTTCGAACTCACGAACCAATCGAACTTACGAGTTAATTCAACTCGTAAGTCGGGGCCGATGCCACTAGGCCACCACTGCTCTTAACATAAACTTTATCCAAACATACTAAATAGTAGTGATGGGCCGACTATGAGCTTCACTAATCAACCGACTAGCTATAGTGACTAATTTGATACGATGTAGGTATTGATTTAATTGTTGTTTATAGACTGGATATGGACGCTATTTAAAACTTTGGTTTCCAAAGAAAGCGGTGAATGGTCACACAATAACTGTCCAATTATTAAGCGTTTTTTGACACCTTTATGTCAAATAATGGTGACAATTTGGTGAAAATGTAAATTTTTATGGCAAATCCTCTTCGTGGGAATCGTAGTATATGATAGAAAAATGTGGCCCTTCAAAATTGCACGAGTGAGATAGATATCACTCGTTCAATTTTGAAGGTACACATTTTGCCTCTCATAGGTACACTAATAAAGTGTGAACTCCATTTTTACTACGAAAGTAGGTCAGCCAAGACCATACTTTAAAACGACACAATTGGTGAGAACCAGATCTTGTCATTGTTTCAACATTATACATAGTTATACCACGCAATCGTTCTAGAGTACAATAGCAAACGTTATCGCACATTGACTGGGTTAATTTATATGGTCAAAATCGAAACGACACACAATAATTAGTGTATCTAACTGACTTCTAGATACACAAAGCCCATGATGGGTCATTGTTAACCAAAGCCCTTTTGTATCGGAACTTTTAATTGCCTCACAAAAAGATTTTGCCGAGTTTTTTCTCTAAACATACAAAGGCATTAGACGCACTATTATTCCCTTTTTTCATTTCTCAACAACAATAAAAGGCACACCATCTATTTTAACAGGTCCAAAACCAGTACAATCATGTCCGGTACAAGGAATTCGTGCAAGATCGACTCACGCTGCGATTGATACGTCAGTGTTCGACATGGCGCCGTCTGTCAAATCGTGGGATGACGTGCCTGGACCCAGGCCTCTGCCGCTGTTAGGAAACACGTGGCGTTTCACTCCTTATATCGGTAAGTGCTTGTAAAATTGTTGGTTATTCCTTAAGGTTTACTGGAGGTTAAATAGTTAAGGGCTTAGGAAGACCTCGTAGCTTGCGGGCAGCCCATATTTTCCGATGGTAATATGGTTCTGTATCTGGTACTTAAAAAAAACCACCTATACATGTCAGTTATTATGACATGAACTCAACTGATTCAATTCATCCCAGGTCGCTTGTTGTAGCCATCTTGGAAAACGGGATATTTTTAGCAATAGATGCCGAATGTGTTGGCATCATAGTCTTTCATGATTAATAATGTTGTTACAATGGTTTGGCCATGAGAGGAAGAATGAAAGGCGACTAACAAAAGGTAGATGTGTGTGGAAATTCCGGGAGTGTACATCCTTGTATGTTTTGAGAGTTAATAGAGACAGCGCTTTCCTAGGGATTTAACTTCCGGATAACTTCAATATAACGTGTAATTTCATATTGTCTCTTTACTTCTCAGTAGGTAGAATAGAGAAAAATGGAAGTTAATTATACACTGGTAAAATTATAAAAACCAAAACAGAGAGAGCGGCGAACCGACACATTAACGTTAAAATAAAAAACTAAAATTTCTATGTATATAAGAAATAATTATGAAGATTTCTAGTGTGTCTGCGATTTTTATGTTAAATAACTGAGATTAGAATTACGGTAATCTACATTTCATACGGCGTACCTATCTACGTTTTTTATATATCTATGCATGTGTGATATTTATATCCAGAGACATTTTGCACGAGGTCAAAGACTCTGCAAATCAAGGCTCTGCAACTAGACAGCTTTTATAGACCCAAGACATGCGAATATTACAAAATGGCATTGATATTTTAAAATGTATGTATAATGTTATAATTTATAGGTCTGAGAATGAAAATGTAAATAGCTTGAATTGATATTAAAATGAAAATAATTGATATTAACATTCTATTGACAGATTAAATAAATATAAATGAATTGATGTAGGTCTGCCTATAATTTTCGAATTTTATGAAGTTGATAGGTAGTTAAGGGGAATAAATACACAATATTGTGGTAAATTGACGATCTGAAGTAGAAAGAAACATTTTAAGAGTGCAGTTGTAGGCTCCATTTAAAATTCCTTCAATGTACACTAAAATTTATTTGTTGTGCCAGCACTTGCGTGTTAACTATCACATTTACAACCAGAACACATAAGGAACCGTTCTACGAAATTAGTGTTTGTAGGTACCTTCAAAAGTACCGTTTGTAATAAGTATTGCAATGGTTGCACATTCCTATAA
Source organism: Antitype chi (assembly GCA_947359405.1). Taxonomy (NCBI): domain Eukaryota; kingdom Metazoa; phylum Arthropoda; class Insecta; order Lepidoptera; family Noctuidae; genus Antitype; species Antitype chi. The sequence continues at coordinate 12,097,313 of OX375811.1, read as the reverse complement.
AAAGAGTAAAAACAAGAAAAAAAATTAAGATGTCAAACGAAATTGATAATAATTTGTTCTTAAAGTGGCAAATCAGTGTTGGTGTTTTTTAACTACCACCATTTGCAAAACCATTAATTTCATATCAACTCAGCCTATCACAGTCCACTGCTGGACATACGTGATTACGTGTCCTAGGCGCCTACGCCACAAAACGGTGTCCGCGGTCTACCGCATCCAGTCTGTCCCAGCCACCTTTTAAAGTTTTCGGTCCATCTAGCTGGGGAGTGTCCTACACTTCGCTTGCCTACACGGCATATACTCTTGGACTTGTCTGCTCCACCAGCCATCGGTCTATAGATAAACATGGCGAGCTGGCCACAGTCAATTAAATATAGAGTGCCCTCAAACTTTGATTATCAAATTAAAACAAAGATAAATCAAAACGCCCAAAAGTGTGACAAACAAGATGATGATGATGATGTTTGTGAGGTTAGATAGGCAGTCACTCCATGTGAAATACTGGTATTCAGCTGCATCCAGTTAGACTGGAAGCTGACCCCACAAAGTTGGGAAAAGGCTGGGCAGATGATGATGAATCAAAACCTCACGTACCGTGGAGGCGATTATCCACAGCCACAATATAATAGTTTAGTTACAAAACGTGGTCATTATAAAACAATTAACATATTACGTAGACAAACGTGGCCACATCGATAACCCACAAGACCTTGACTGCAGGTAGGTGTGTTAATAGCCTAGTGGCCGTGAAATAGTAAACTTGAAGCTAAGGGTAACACCGCTCAGCTCATTTCTAGCTTAGCTCTTGTAGGAAACGGAATGCCTTTAACACAGAGAAGAGAGAACTAGTCGGTAGCAGAAAATAGGGAAGAATGTGACGTAGGTACACTAGCTTTGGATAGATATAAGTTGAAGAAGAGAGAGAATCGTAGAAATTTCTGCTCTCTTTCGAATTGTCAATGATCGAACAACGAGCATCGAGTCCGGATTATCAACCTCAAATCCAGGTAAATTTATTTAAATGTTCGTTCAAAGAAATTGGGTCAAACATGTAAATAAAATACATTGCTCTAAGCATAACGTTCTTAAACAATTGCGAATGAAGTGTTTGAATAAGTCTGAAACTTGTGAGTCATAAAAAACTCTAGACTATTTCAAATTGTTTGATGTTTGCCTCAGAAACACATAATTATCATAATCCCATAACTTGAACATTGAGTGTATTTAAATAGCAAACAAGTGGGCGAATTGATGGTTCTTCAACAAACTCTCAAGACACCGGTTTTGTTATGACATACGTATACCTATAGGTATTTGTAAGCCTAACATATTATTTCTCAATCCATTCCCACTGGATACTATGCATACTCGTATGTCATATAGTATATGTATAAAAGCGATAGGTCACTCATGCATTCACTCATATACACGAAATCTCAAAAAATACTAGACCAACGAAGATGAAATTTGGTACAGAGGTAGATTATGAGTAGGAGACGTCAGCTATTAAAAGATTTTAGGAAAGTCCCCTCGTAAAGAGGTGAAACAGGCGTGGAAGTTTATATGAAAAATTTCATCCCAGAATGGTTCCCGTTGAATAATTTTCAACATTGACGCGGGCGGAGCCGAGTACAGTAGCTAGTATGATTATAAGGTTAAGTTATGTGGCTTTGGATATATTATCTTCATTATAAATGCCAGTGTTGAGTGGTCAAGTATTTTGTAATCAAAACAGTTGATTTCGTCCCTAATTTATTCTATAAGGGCCAATTTCACAAACGAAACTGAACGCGATCTGCATAATAAACCATTCTGATGAATTCTGACAAATCTTGTCAAGTAATATTTTCTGTGAAATATTGACTTTGATAGCTCTTGAACGCGGTTTAGATGTATTGTGGTGATCGTGTTCAGTATCATTGGCGAAATTCGCATTATGTTGTACCGAATTCAACTCAGGTTTCCTTAGTTTTTATGAAACTGCCTTGCGCGGAAGAATCACGCAGACTGTTCTGTGCATAAAGTCATCACTATCGTCATCATCATCATTATTGGCAGCCTTGTTCCACTCATTGCTGAGTTTAGGTCTTCTCCCTTTTGTGCCAAGGTTTCCTGGTCTGTGCGAGTCTCATCCAGGTCTTCCATGAGATCTTCTGTAAGTGGTCCCGAACGCGGAAATTAGGGCTGCCAACCATCCTTCTGCCGTTTCTCGGCAACCATCCACCTGCCAACACCATAAAATAAATGCGGTCAATCTGAGTAGCAGTGGTGTCCCTGTGGTATCGGTCCAGACTTACGAGTAATAAGGTCGTGAGTACGAACTGAGGAAGGTACTTTACTTTGTGTATTTGAATCATCACCACTGCTCACAAAACGGTTAAGGAAATCATCGTGAGGAAACGGGCATGTCAATTCGAAAACATATTATTATGACATCCGCTAACCCGCACTGGGCCCGCGTGGTGGATTACACCCCGCCCCGCCTGTGTCGCAGCAGTCGAAACAGTATAGGCATATTATGTAAATATTCAAACTATCTTTACCTATGTTCTTAGTTAAACATTGTTTTATTTATTCAACACCTAAAGAACATAGGTAGGTAATAACAGTTTTATTATTTTGTATATTTAAATCTTAACGATGCCTCTGTCGTTATGAACACCATGTTAAAACATTACGATGCAAGTGATAGCGGGCACGCGGCAATCTTCAATAATTACGTTGTAATGAGCCATCAGACCATTGTTGTTGATTTCGTAACTGCCTGTAGGCACAGACAGCATAACAATTTTCTTTAATATCGCCTCCGTTACGAAATTTAACTAGGACAAGGTCGTCATTTTGAATCTTTATGCATGTTAACAATGAATTTATATCTCATCTTCATGTTACCTTGATGACACTTTCATCATCGTTAAGAAATAGTTAATTGAATTATTCTCATAACTTTGGCTGATATTAAAATTCAACGTTTATATACGCAATCAATTAAATATACCTACAGCTACTAGCTTACAGCAAGTTTCCAAGCTTATAAATTGTGAACACAACGATAACACATAGCAACAAAGTAATTTATAGCTGTTTGGTGAAATTTGGCTAGTAAAACAGTTGTACTTAAATAAAGGCTTCATCAATTTCAAAAAGGAGTTGTTCAGTTCGTCTGTAAGTTTTTTTTGTATGTATGTTCCGCGATATCTCTAGCAATTGTAGATCGATTTCGAAAATTCTTTTTTTAAAGAATAGGGGTGGTCCTATTTAGATTTTACTAACTTTTGCTTAAGTAGTTTTTACGTTAGCTTCAATAATACTTGTTTAATCCACTTTGTGTATCTTGTTGATGTTCTAATACCTCACTCGTCACTGTTGTTTACATTACAAGTAGTGGTATACGATTTGGTGAGGGGTAAGTACTAAGAAGTGACAAATAAAAGCATTTTAGGTTGTGTTTTGGTTTTTTGTACATAGGTTTTTATATAGCGGAACATCACATAAAATAAAATACAGACGAATTAAGAAACCCCTCCTTTTTGTAGCCGGTTACGACCGGCTTCCTAAAAAAACAAGTGAAAAATTGCTTTTTTTGCGGAAGTCAGTGACAAAAAACTAAAATACAGATTCACTATTGATACAATTTTTCCTTGCGGTTGACTGCAAAAGGTGCTTTCAAAAAAAGAAATAATGGGCAGGTCAAACCAAACACCTGACAGTACAGAGCAAATAAACAAATTACAGGTGCTGGTAATAGGGGCAAGTTCCGGAAATACGCGTTACACGCAACGGTTTCCCTTCCTTGTGCAATCGTTGCACAGTTGGCGGTGCACGGTGACCATCTGTCAGTCTAACAAGGAATGTCTGGTTTTTTTCATCCTAGATTAAAAATTATTCGAAATTCACGAATGTTCTGGGTTATCATTATTGAAAGGCTTGACTGGTAAGCTTTTATACCTGAACTACTGAAGCAAACTAGACAAAATTCTGCCTTATTGTCTCTCAGTGAAATACGATTATCGTATAAAAGTAAACGGAAAATTTTAGCTTTTAAAGTTAGTAGTTTAAATGTTAGATGTGGGCACACAGCTAATGTGAGATAAATCGAAAGGAGACTGAGCAATTTTGTATAGGAAGTGATCTATGTCCCATTACCGATAAGGTTTTGATATTTGTGTAGTGATACCTCATCAACACCTTTGTGTAAAGGGGCATCAAAATCTAACCCAGAAAAGTTGAGAGAAAAAAAATACTTAGAAAAAATCTCTACATAAATATGAAAACCGTACGGCTATTGCCCATTGACCACTTTAGACCAGCACCCTAATTGCGTAACTCACGATTCATCATAATTTGTTTCGTTTTGAAACAAATGGCTGAACCATTGCTTCTTATGTTCGAAAAATGTGTCTGCTCAGCAACGTAAATAACGCAATGAATATTATTGAACTGTCAAAATGAAACCGATTATGATTAATCGCGTGTTACGCAATTAGGGTGCAAGCTCGTTCCTTTTACAGGTTATCTGTCTATTTATTGAAAGAAGATAGAAACATATTTAATTGGATTTTTTTATATTATAATTCCATGACAGCCATAAAGTTAGTGAAGAACAGTGTAAATCTAGAAGCCGTTCAATTTTATGATTGACTACTCCATTTACAATAGCATTAGACAGAAGTTAAAAAAGGTTCTTTTTAATGTACACTTCGTAACAAAATTACAGTAAACGTGTTGCAGTTATGATTAATGCCAAAAAAATTAAAGTGTCAATGCTAAAAACCTAAAAGAAGCAGGAGTGAATAACACCCGAGTAACTAAATTAGCTGATGACGACGAAGTTTTACCAACGTATTGTGGGTCGTAAGTTGTTAATTAAAATAAAGTATTGTAAAAAAAAAAACATTTTATTTCCTTATAATCTTAATTAGATTTAAATCATCATGTGATTGTTTGTTTCATTCATTCGTTTTGGTGTAGGTTTGTAATGTGTGATAAAGAGGTTATTATAAATAGAACATTATTTAAAATAAAAATTACTTTTACTTCGTTTATCTCAGTATTTAGTACTGTCTTAAATCTACTTAAAAAAGTTAGAACTTAACTTTGAAATAAAATGTTTTGCACTCCTGCTTCTACGAGCCTCTTTTTTCTAAAGCTATAATAAATGGGGTATAGGTAGTAAATATCGTGAAACCTTCTCAAGAGCCAATTAGAGGCGAGTGCAATACCTTCAATAAAACAGGTAATGTGACAGAAATAATTAGAAAGTAGACCTAGCTACCTGATGTGAGGGTGAGGTACCTCAGACTAGAAATGCTGATCGGGTATCTATTCGAGATTTCTAAACGGGTGGGATTACTTGTGGTAGACCGCTTACTTAGGTTAAAGTTATTGCGGATCGCATTAGACATCCAACGTGGAAATGTTGCCAGCCTTTTGGGCACTTCTGCCATTGCCAACGATGTGGACAAAATCAAAATAAAAAGTAATTTATTCAAATTAGGCTGAGAATCAGCACTTTTCGAACGTCAAGATACATAAGAGAGTCCCCCAAAACGCCCACCCTTTTTTATGTGCCGACAGTTTTTTTATGCCCATTTTGCTCTTTCCTTTTTACACGCTTTATATTAGCTTCACTTGTATGTTTGTTTGTTTGTTTGTTTGTATGTAACCGACTCCTTAGAGCGCGATTTTGACCCACTTTAAACGGTCAGATTTCATTGAAACTTTGTAAACTTGTCGAGGACCGATGACAATTCAATAATTTAAAAAAAAATTAAAAAGATACACTTTTTTGTAGTTAGCAGAACTAAAAAATAGAAAATAAATAATAGTTTAAAAAACTAAAAAACACGCTTTAAAAACCAAACTAAAAAAGGAGAAAATAATTTAATTCAATTAAAAAGCGTGGGGTGCTTTTTGAGGTATTTTTATAATCAATTAATGTCTAGCACCCCACGCTTTTTAATTGAATTAAATTATTTTCTCCTTTTTTAGTTTGGTTTTTAAAGCGTGTTTTTTAGTTTTTTAAACTATTATTTATTTATATACAGGTTGGCTGAGACATCGACGCGCATACTGTAACTATAAATTCAGCACATGATTTTAGACGGGATATTTCTAAATATTTCCATGCTAGGTGCAGCGTAAACATAATTATTTTGAAGGGTAATAAAAAAAATCTGTTTCATAGAATAGTGCAAACCTACGTGGTCAAAATGTATTATTGGAATAGCGAATTTTTTGTTTTCATAACCGACGACAAATTTCCACGCAGGGGGTTCAGAATCATGTACTAAATCTATGGTAACAGGTTGCACGTCGATTTCTCTGCCACCTTGTATAGCTGAAGCAGTAATGCTCGCAAAGAGGGAGGCGGCGGTCGGCCCGGGTCGACGACGGCGCGTTGTGTTCCACGCGCGCCTCACAGAGATGTCAGCACCAACTGGTAGGGTCTGCAAGGGCCGATGCCTGCCAGGGGTGCGGGTTGTTCGAAAGAGATAACGTGGTCCCTGGCACACAGGCAACTGAAGGAACACGGGTGGGTTGTTCACCCAGAGTGGGAGAAGTTATTTGATAATTTCCAATCCAAAAAAAAACCCTGCATAGATACCTCCTTCTACCTCAAATAAAATTAACGTAAAACCTCATAGGAATTTAGATTTCATTAAAATATTGAGTATTTAAATCATAATACAATGACCAAAACTATTTTTTTAAAGCTTATTAATAAGAAAATCGTGTTGACCCTGGCATTACTTTATGCATTTAAAATTGAGTCTTATGGCCAATAAAAATGAATTTTCTTTGTAAATTATGAACCAGCAAATTATGTTAATTAGTGTTAGCCTTTAATTTGTTAGATTTCTCAAAATATCTTCATGCCTAGAAAATAAAATTATTACGCACACACAATGATTATTATCTTTTCCTTCAGTTTTAAATCGAAAATATAAAGTGCAGTTTCACATTTTTAAGAAAAGAATCAGGTGACTTTTTGCAGTTTCTGCCTACCATGAAAAGAATGCGTGAGGTATGTATGTTGACAAATCTACAAAAATACAAAGGAACAATAACTATCAAACACACAGTACCAACACCATTTTATTACGTATTAAAGTAAAATTATGATGTAAAGCCGCTTCAGGGATGTCCCGCTGAAGTCAGAACAATGGTCGCTTTAGCGGTAATCACCAACAAACTTTGTTGAGGCCTATTCTGACGGATGCATGGAGAATCATAAAATTTTGGTAATGATTGATTTCCTTTAAATGATTTGGTAACTAAACGTTAACTAAATTTTGCCAAATTACTTGTTGATAAATAGGTTGGTACCTACTAGCCTTAGCACGGGTCGTTGAGCTCTCTAAAATAAGGTTGAGCTACACAATGACTGATACATACATGCCGTCTCTTAGGACAGGTCAGCTCAAAGCTGCAGAATGACTCGTTCTTCAAAAGGCCCTTCTAAACATGGCCCTGCATTGTTAAACTTACATAAAATTCAAATAAAATAATGTTTGGACTTTAAAAGAGACCACCTCTGAATTTGTTTCGGCATTTCTTCTCAGGGAACAGACAGCATCTAGTTTTTAAAATATTGACCAACAAAATATTGACATGTACAAGTGTCGTACAAGATCTACTTACATAAATAAACAGTTCATTTTATTTCAGTATACGTGACTTAACATCACGCCTAGCCTATAATAAGAAGAGAAAAAAAGCGTAGGGCAGAGTTTTTTTATCTAGAATTTCTCAGTAGCAGCCTTGAGTTTGAATTCGTGCCCGGTTGATGGCAATAGGTTCGCTCCCTATTACATAGGGACTTAAACATAACTGGCGAAATGTGGATGTACTCAAGGTACACCTCTACCTAATCCTTCTGGAAATGCAGGCGTGATGTTAGGGGCCATACAAAATTACGTCTCACTTTAAGGGGGGGGGGGGGGGGGTCAACGAAATGTGACTTTGTGTGACAAGGGACAGGGGGTGGGTCAAAAGCTTTGTGACGTCACATGTTAAAATCTAAAATACTAAAACTCGAAGTTTTAATGTAAACCAAAAACTTAAAATATTACTTACTCGATCTATATTTATAAGGCTTCTTCTATCTATCTAAAATATCTTTGACTTTATGATAATCTTGTTTAAAGATTACATATTTAATTGAATATTGGCGCTTATTACTGAGTAAGTTAGCTTAACTCTATAATTCATTGTTTTATGCATGTGGTGTTTACCTCTAAGTAATTGTTGCGCTGTAATTTAATTTTAAGAATGTGTTATGTCACTGTATTCAGTGTGAACAATTGTTGGTAAACCTAATAAAATAAAATAAAATAAAAAAATATTATTAATAAAAAAATAAAAAAACTGCTGTTTAAATTTAATTACTTCTAAATATTAAATTGAAAAATATGTGACGTCACATAAGGGGGGAGGGGCTTTTACAAGTGTGACCACCTGAGAAAAGGGGGGGGGGGGGGGTTCAAAAACCATAAAATTTTACGAAATTTATGGATGGCAAGGGGCCATCCATAAATTTCGTAAAATTTCATTAATATGAGTACAAGATATACATAACATAAGGATGTTATGTATATCTTGTACTCATATTAATGCAGCGATGTATAACAAAACGTATTAAAAACATCAGCAACCAAATAAATAAAAATCTGGAATCGTAATAATTGCACTTTTTAAACCTATTCCGCTGATGGATGTGAAAGTTAATGTAACAATAAACAATGCACCCACTGTATATTTAAAAATCTTAATGTATTTAATGTGCATACAAATGCAATTTTTGTTTTGATAGCTCTATATGACTGAAAGAAAGTAACAATTAATAATTCTATGTACATCTTTATGTATTTAGGTTGTATAGTGATGATTTTAATATTTTTGAAAGTGCTGCGTGATAGGTGTCTTGAAAAACCCTGCCGAGGGGACATCGATTTATATGCTCGTGTTTACGAGAAACTAGGCAAAATTTATTGTTTTGTTAACACTATAAAGCAATTTGCCGTGTCAGAGCAATTTCACACAACTGTCAAAGAATTACAGTTGTGATTTGAATACACAGACAATTTAAGTTAGTAGGTACTCAATTTGCTTGGCAAATTATTTACGTGACTTTAAATAGAACTACCTATGCACTTAATTGCGAAATGCTTGCGAAGTAAGTCTAGCCTAAGCGGTTTTAATTAGAAAAACCAAACTTGGCTCGAAATCTAGTTCATTACGTCTTGTTGAAATTATAGTACCTAGGATTTAGGAAATTCGATATGAGCGAAGATTGCGGATCGATTTCACATTCAATTATTGCTGATTTCCAGGAAAATAATCTTTTGGTTGCAAAAACACTAATATGTGCAGAAACTGGAATTCGTAAATCAAATAAAATTATGTTCAGAAACAGAATATTTACTGACTTTCCGACCGAGTTCTATTGTGGATGCATCTAAGATAGGTGGGAACCTATCTTCGATGCATCCTTAATAGAACTATCGATCCAGGGAGCTCTGATACAGCTTCTAGTTGAGTATGATCTTCTAGCTTGAATGATATAGTAGGCTATCTAGTAAATAAAATAAATGCCCTTTAGTAGAAATTAGTCTTTTATGAACGAGAATCTTCAGAGCTTTGACGAATACTAGCTACTAGAGACAAACCGCAGAGCTCTGGCAATAAGAAAGAAAAATATCTACCATATAATTACGATACAAAATTGTTCGTAGCAATATGAACCGAAATTAGTGTAACGATTAATATCGATAAACGAGAAACGATGAGTCTAATCGAACTCTCACTTTCTTAGGGGAAGTGACTGTTGAGCGAGTATTTGAAAGTGAAACAGCAGGGAACGGGAATGTACTGCGGTGTATAGTTTCTACTCGGACTTGAGACGACGCGACAGCTCGCGAGTTAGTACGCCACGCTCACGACCCGCTCTGTTTAGTTTTGATGGTTTTATCCATATTTACCTGTTTGTGCTTCTATAATAAGATTGATTCTAATTAATATACACTTAACACTAATAAACGCGTTCCAATAATGTAATACCCAACACACCCAGATTACGTTTCATCTCTTGTTTGGCCGGTAAAAGGTCTAGGGCGTAGCTATAAGTATCTACGTCACTTTCTTTAACCCAGGTTGTTCTAAGGTCAGGTCTAAAGGTTGTGGCTTGTAAATTGTTGTGATATGTTTATTAGAGACTGCGCGTTGTCACTGAAACTAGATAGGTACTCAAGAAAAAATCACGTCCATGAGTAAAAACAGAGAATCTATCATTATACAACGTGTAACGGAATGGGTATATACATACCAAGGGCACGGCTTCTTTGGATGATATCAAACGATATTGGAAGGGTTTTTTAATCCTGTCTCTACATGTTCGGAAGTTATGAGAATTTTTAATACATTGAAACCAGAATCCGAACTTTTCAAATTGCAATAAACATCACTCTGAAGAGATTTATCGTGATATTGGCAAGTGACGTGGAAAGTAATTGACCTACGTAGTGCGGTGACACGTTTGTTATGATTTTAATTTAAGAAACATATGAAACCGAAAATTTGGTATCAATTCTCAGAGTATTTTATTTTGAGCTGAAACTATGTATAGTGATTCTATACTAGCTGTTATCTTTAGTGCTTAAGGATAGCAATAGGGTTTCTGTTACACCCTGTATAAACATAATGTCTTGTAATAATCATTCTGACGGGACGGTTGGGGCAGTGGTTAAGCGATTGACTGCTGCGCTGCGTGTCGCGGGTTCGGTTCCCGCACGGAACAAATAAATTTGTATGACCTACAAGTAGTTGTTCTGGGTCTGGCTGTTTGTGTATGTGAGTTTAAATGTTTGTAAACTCACCCACAATACAGGACAAATTCCTAGTGTGGCGCAGCGTTTAAAAAAAAACAAAAACTAATCTGCCTAGCCCTTTTCTAGCTATGTGGGGGTCGGCTTGCAATCAAATCGGATGTAGCTAACCTCCACAATCCAGTAACAGGGTATCGCGATACCAACTCTGTTTCGTCTTGGAAGACTGGTTGCCAGACTTTTTGGCTTCAGACTACCAGTAACGAAGTTCCGAGGCACAAAGGGATCTTGATGCGTAATGGACCCCATCAACAAGTCGACCACAGCAAGTGTAGCTTTACCTTCGATCGACCTGTGTGGCTGTTATCATTTAGCCACGAGTCACGTAATATAAACACTATGTAATGTGTTTCAGAAAATTCTCAGGCGGAAATAAAATGGCTCCTCTCAGCAAGTCATAGCTTGTAAAGGTTTCTTCAGAAAGGCGCGACGCGACAGGGCGATGCAACTCTTTTAGCAACAATTTCCATTAAGGTTTCATAGAAATTGTTTTACGAGAGTCGTGTCACGCTGTCGTCTTTATTGTTTGCAAACGATGTTTGTTTGACGAATACTAGATCCATAATGTAGGTATTTTCTCGTTACTGTACAAACCAATACGGTTTAAGCAAAAATGCGATAGACATTAACTCTTGTTGTTAATCACCAAACACAAACACACACTGCAATTGGAAGTTTTTTCGCTGTAATAAAACTTGCGTGACAGAATGAGCAGCTTGTTTAAATTGGTTTAATGTTACGGTAATTGTTCCTAGAAAGTATTTGGTTATGAAGGAACTTGTTAGCATCTATTTCTGTTTCTTATAACAACGTTTGGAAAGGCTCGTAGTTCATAAGTATTTCGGGGAAGGAAAACTGTCATCACCTCTATCCTTATCTGAGATTGCACATAGAAAATAGTTAACTGTGTTAGTAAATAATATTTAATGTCTTTGTGTGAAAGCGATGCTTAGCGTTTCTGCTTATGAACCAGCAATTGTTATTAAGAAAAATACACTCAAAACGATAGTAAATAACATGCTGTTTTGCGCGTCCCGTATTTTAATTACCTGTAGACAAATGGAGACTGAGATTAGAATGTGAATGCTATAAAAAATACGGCAAGATGACAGTAGCGTATTATAGTGCCTTTTAAGTTACTTATAGAGTTTGTTTCAAGATTTCCAAATAAAACTAGGTTCTATTCTATAATTTCAGGTGGTTATTCCGTGGAGCACATTGACAAAGTCTGTCTGTCTCTACGTGCTGAGTTCGGCAACTGTGTGAAGGTGACAGGTCTGCTGGGGAGACCTGACATGCTGTTCGTCTTCGATGCCAGTGAGGTGGAACGGGTGTTCAGGGGCGAAGATGCGGCGCCGCATAGGTGAGAGTTGTTTGGAACAGCAGAATCCTTTGATTCAAGATAGAACTAGTGACCGAACCTCGAACCGACTACCTAAGCTCATTGACCAATGAGCGTAGGTAGTAGATTATTGAATCCGTGGATCTATTCAATATGGTTGAACCGACCAAAGAGAAGGAGAGCACATTGCTTGCAGAACAGATGTCCGATGGGGCCGAAAGGTTCTGGAGTGGCGACCGCATACGGCAAGACGTAGAGTTAGAAGGCCTCCCACAAGGTGGACTAATGACCTTGTGAAGGCCGCAGGAATCCGCTGGATGCGGGAAGCACAGAACTGGTCGAAGTGGAGGAGCTCGGGGGAGGCCTATGTCCAGCAGTGGACGTCTTTTGGCTGAAATGATGATGAACAAAAAGCGAAAGTCCTGACGGAATTTATAAATCTTTCTAAAGTATGAGTAAGCGCATTTCTGGTTTTGTTCCTCCCTGCCCATCATTCTACCTAGTTAAACATGTGATAGCAGCTTTATGTACCTAGTAAAGCAGATTCTTCTTATGTAATGGGAAATGTGGTTTATATAGCACTTGTCTTGTTATTTTCAGGCCTTCAATGCCCTCTTTAAACTATTACAAACACACGTTGAGAAAAGATTTCTTCGGTGCCGAGGAGAACTGTGCTGGTGTTATTGCAGTGTAAGTACCTATTGCTAATTAAATAAGTTGATTAATATTCTTCTGATTGAACGGTCAAGCAGAGACAATGTTAAGCGATTTTGAAACAAATTCCTTTGCAATATAGCGGGCGTAAGTCACCTTTTCATACTGTCATTTTCATTCAAAATGTTGGTAATGATGTAATCGAAAAAATAATAAGGTGAAGTTTAAACGTGGTAGCATATTTATTCTATATCTGCACATATTATTACGCGTGTATTCCTATGAGATAAAACTCACTTACCGACTATTTAATTACAGTCTTTCTGTTAAAAAAAAAACGTACGGTTGAAGGTTTACCCAATTAGTGGTTTTTAATCTATTGGCTACACTACAATGCTAACAATATTTACTCCTGTTTCAAGTACTTACTGAAGGAAATGATGTGTTTCAGGCACGGTGAACAATGGTCAGCCTTCCGAACCAAAGTGTCCCGAGTAGCGTTGAGTGCTGGTGCTGCAGCTCAGTACACGGTACCCGTCGCTGAAGTGGCAGATGCTTTTATCCAAAGGTAAGCAAAAGCTTGAATCAGTCTATCAGGCCCCGTATATGGCCTCAAGCAATGCGACTTTCGACACGACTTGCGTCAAGCGATACGAGCACATCTCCTGTTTCCATGGCTTATTAGTCAACTCGCACGAATTAACTCACCCGAATCGGGCGAAAAATACAAAGAAAACTTCGAAAAGTAAAGGAAAACATACACTAACTTTTTTACATAAAATACAAAACGTGCCAGCATTGCTAAAATTGTCAACTCGCTCACAAAAAAAAAATAACTTCGTGCGAGTCGCTTGAAGAAAATATTATATTTATTTTAAAGTGACGATTCGCCCGATTCGGGGAATTTAATTCGGGCGAATCGACTAATAGGTAAGCCGTTTCTGTCCGTCACTCCGCAAGTCGCGTCGCGATGGCTCGTGGGATGCTCTAAACTACTTCTTTCATTTGTTTTCTCCGCTTGTCGCTGTCGTAAGACGCGTGTCACATGGCATGTAGGTTGTAGCCAAGAGGTTAGACGTTGCTCTCAGCACTACAAGGTATTTTTTTTTTCACTTCTCATGCTCTAAAAGTATGCCAATATAGGCCTACGAAGCAGGATTAAAGTGACCACTTTAGTCTCTAGGCAGTGAAAAGTAATTAGTTTTTTAATTTCCTTCATGTGACATAGACAAACTCAAACAGCCAGTAAATATACTATTATCTGTGGAGTGTCTACAAATACAACAAGTACGCGTGTAAATATTCCTGGGACAACAATTATTTACGATATTACAAATAATTCGAATTGTACATTTAGCTTCAAGTAAAAAAATTAAATGTTTTTGTACTAAATTGACTATTTTTCTCGCACTCAAAGTGAAAAGTACAGTTTGGAACTCGAGACTAAACGCCAACTTATACCCTCGAAACCACCTCTGGTATATTATGGCTTCATTTAGTCTCTCGATATAAAATATACTATTATTCGTTTCTAATCTTCTTTCAGAATACGTAAAATAAGGGATGAAAATTCGGAAACACCAAGCGACTTTTTGAATGAAGTTCACAAATGGTCTTTGGAATGTGAGTATACCTGCTTTCTTCCTAACTATCAATATTAGTACTCGTAGGTACTAGTTTCAGCTACCTTCGCTTGTTACTAAACAACTTGTGCACACTAACGGTCTTATTCATAAAAGTTATCGAACATCTAAACAGTTGCTAAAGTGTGGTTTCTCTATGAATAACCAGACTTTAGCAAGTGTTTAGATGTTCGATAACTTTTTATGAATAAGGCCGTAAGTATATAGGCTCTGCCACAATGATTACTCGGAGGGTGTTACATACCTATTCGGTTCAACACTTTCGATACTGCAGTATTTGTTGAACAACAAAACAGACCAGAAACTATTACTAGGTGCACGTAAAACAAGTACGTTGTACTTGGTTTTCATTCGGGTCGTGCTGATCAGCAAACTCCGCTCGGTATCTACTCTGAATCATGGTCGGATTATTCGACAAAATTTTAGCTGACCCGAGCGACTTTTTACCGAACACATTTTTTCCTATACTTATTCAATGTTTACGCCCGTGGTGTTGTTTGAGACCCGTGGTCCAGCCGAGGGCCGTAAAACACACGAGTCTGGAATCACACTTTCTTCCCTCGGTGAACATTGTACTACAGTAAGTTGTTGTGCATGTTGCATTGCATAAATAAGGACGATTAATTTGTGTTAATACTTCATGTAACATTTCACCAATTTGTACTCGGCAAAAGGTTATTTTCAACCTACCTATGACGAAAAGTTTGACATTAAAAAAAAACACAAAATTCAGCGATAATTTTGTGATACTTAATTTTTAAACAAAAACCCCGATATCGGACTTATTTTATGAAATTGAACGTTTCAATAAATGTTCAGCAAAAGCATGTGGCCAGTATTATTTGGCGTTTGGTGATAAACACTTTTTGTCTTTTGGCATCAAACTATATTAGGCTAGCTACTGAATTGCCCTATTTAACAAAAAAAAAACACAACATGTTAACAATGGATTTTCATATTTTTCATACACTTTTTCGCCAATCACATTTGTACAACAAATGACGTACAGACGCCAGCACATCAAGCTACCCCAAACTGTCAAATTTTTCCAATTGAACATGAACCTTAAGCTTATGTAATAAAGATGAAAATCTATTAAAGAAATTTGACAGATTGTGGTAAAAATAATAAATAGAGATGCTTTCGAGGCATGTATAGTACAAAGCGAGATTGTTTCAGAGTGTGTTACGTCCCACCACAATTTGTAGCCGGCATAAGCCTAACATTTTGTTATAATCTTTCTTCATAACCTTGATTTAACATTTCAGCTCTCGGCCTAATAGCCCTAGACACCCGTCTCAATTGTTTCGAGGCCCCCGAGGATTCGGAGAGTATGCGCCTGATCCATGCAGTCCAGACCTTCTTTTTGAGCGTGGGGGAACTGGAGCTACGAGCCCCATGGTGGAGGCTGTACCCAACTAAGATGTTCAGGCAGTATGTTGCCGCCTTGGATACCATCCTTAGGTGAGGAAACTGGTTATGGCCAATGGTCGGAGTTCTGAGTTGAGCTGCACGATTCGTAACAAATGCGTGCACTGACTGGACGGGTCCACTCAATCTGAGCGGTTCTTTTCTCAAAAGACCATTCAACTTCATTATTGATTTTATTACTCCATGATTCAACTTCTTTAAACGCGTGGGCATTTTTTGATATGGGAAAATACAATTGAACTCGCGACACCGTTACCGACACCTCTGTTTTTTTAGTAGAAGTAATTATTTAAATAATTTAAGTCTCAAAAGATAGGTTTAGGTCCAGAACTAATATTCCAATTGGAATTATGAAAATCGGATAACCTGTTTAGAAGATATGACCAATTTTTTGGGATGGGAAAAAACAATTGAACTCGCGACACCGTTACCGCCACCTCTGTTTTTTAGTAGGAGTATGTCAATAATTTAAGTCTCAAAAGATAGGTTTAGGTCCAGAACGAATATTCCAATTCTAATTATGAAAATCGGATAACCCGTGTGGAAGATATGACCAAAATTGTGATTATGAATAATGTGCAACCTGTATAGGTATATAATATAAAAAAAATACACATGTAACTGTTCAAATTTTCACTTCTGTTGGCACTCCCGGAGTGCCATTGTTATTTTTTTAGTTAGCAGGGGTAGTAGCGTAATGGACAGCCCAATTTAATCTTGGCGTCCTCATTCTGGATGACCCTCTATTGAAAAAATATACTTAACTAGTTGTAAATTTCATTACAGCGTAACTCTCAGACATGTGGAGAAGGCGCTAAAGGAATGCGAAGCTAACGGCAGCAGTAAGTCTCTCCTGCAAGATCTGGTGGCAGCTGCAGGTCCTAGAGTAGCAGCAGTGGCAGCTCTGGATCTGTTCTTAGTAGGAATAGATACGGTGAGAACGTATCAAGTAAAAAATCGAATGAATTCTGGGTGGAATAAGGATCCCTTCAAGAGAAGTCGCCTGATGAAAATCTTATAGCAATACTGTACAAAATGCAATCCGGTGGCATGATAAGTTTATCAACTTAGAAACTTTGCTATTAGTTAATAGCAAAGTTTTGCAGAACGCTAAACAGGATGGCAGGGAAATCTGTAACTGTAACTGTACTGTGTAACTGTAACCATGAATTCAGTAATTATGATTTTAGAGCCCTGGCGGACAAACTTTTCGTGGGCCATTAAAAAAAAAAGTGTTATACCTAGCACTTTTTTACAGATTTTTTTTGGCCCAAGAAAAGTTTATCCGCTAGTCAAAATGTGTGGAACAGGATTTTTAATTTTTTTATTTATAGTCATGTTCACAATATTTTATTTATTTGTTAGGTTGACACAGACTATTTTCTTTTGATTTCCAGACATCAAACGCAGTAGCTTCAATTCTGTATCAGTTATCATTACGACCCTCAGTCCAAGAGCGATTGTACGAAGAAATCCACAAAGTGCTGCAGGACAGACCTTTGAAACCTGGGGATGTCAACCAGATGCCGTATCTGAAGGCATGTGTAAAGGAAGTTATGAGGTGAGTCGTTACTATTATTTATCTACTTAATTGAAATCTTAAACTGAATAATTCACTGACAAACAAGTCACAAGGCACAGCCCAAACCGGTGACTTTTGAGTATACCCACATGTTTGCACAACGTTTCTATATCCCTACTAATATTTAAAATGCGAAAGTAACTCTGTTTGTCTGTTACGCTTTCACGCCTAAACCGCTGAACCGATCGTCATGAAATTTGGTAGAGATATAGTTTCGGATATAGAGAAGGACATAGGCATTTATACGCGATACCGACATCCACATGGGCGGAGCCGCGGGGAAAAGCTAGTGTTTTTATAATGGACAAAAAGTGTGTTCGAAGGGATTTCGTAAAATCCTTCTTCTAAGGAACCTTCGTTATGGAACACTTGACATCAGTTGCTTAGCCTTTTCCCAACTATGTTGGGGTTGGCTTCCAGTCTAACCGAATGCAGCTGAGTGGGTACCAGTATTTTACATGGAGCGACTGCCTTTTTGACCTCCACAACCCAGACACTGGGTAACACAATACCCGTGGAACGCTTGTGAACAAAATCGTGCTTCAGAGTAAGCAGTTTAACCTGAGCGTTGTCACTTAGTGAGTCTGTAGCCGCACTACAGAAAAATACTTTGCAACAAATATCTTGAAACACAAAAAGTGATGTGGCGCCATCTACAATGCCACAGGCGAATCAACGCAAGACGCACGTCACACAAAATTCTGCATCGCGCAATCAGAGTTTACCGCGCGACTCGCATAGGTACAACATCCCGACATCAACTGTCGGGCAGTTGCCCACCAGACACGACACCCGTCTAGTCGGAGGATCCTCCCTTTACCATAGTGTTTGAGTGAACTACACCCTGTTCCTCATATATAAGTCAATGAATTAAATTATGATTTGATGAAGTAAATGTGAGCACTAACGATGGTTTTTGAAAATTACGAACATCCATACATTTATATGGATGTTCATTGTTATTTTTGACGATGGAATATCCTAGCGAACACACGGCTGTTTGCTTTATATGTTTAATTCCTAAAGAAGTCAAGAAGGAATTGAACCTATGTTTTGACATTAATTATACTCCGTTTATCTTCGTGTTCAGTTTGGCCCAAAAGCTATAGGAATAGGGAGCCATGTCTCCAACCGCCGTTTGTACCGTCATTTTCTAAAACAAAACAACTTGATACCCTAAGGTTCCTTTTTGACCAGAAGAACCATCTAGACTTAGGAACTAGATGGAATACTAACGTTAGGCTATTAACGAGGCAGATTTAATGCTTTTTGTCTTAAAGTAAATCTAAAAAAATGCCTTTCCAATAACTTATTGTTTTTTTTTTCCAGAATGTATCCAGTTGTAATCGGTAACGGTCGACAGCTAACTAAGGATACAGTCATTTGTGGCTACAATATACCCAAAGGAGTAAGTATGACAAAAAAAAACTGTCATTAGGTAAATTAACTTTCTGACAAACCGCAGCAGAGCCATCGTGAGCATAATTACAAACTTGGACAAAAATGTTGATCATATATTTACTCAGTATAGTATTAAGTAGAATAATGAAAAACAAAACGGTGAGGGAAAACATTGTTAGGATGAAACCACGATGATGATGGATGATGTTCTAGAACCAAAAATTCAGAGACATGTGACATCCCCAACCCGCACTGGGCTCGCGTGGTGGAACATGGCACACTCCCTCTCACATAGGGGAGGCCTGCATCCCAGCAGCGGGAACGTTATAGGCTAATTAGAATTATGGCCATCTGCTTACACCATACGAAAGATTGGAGATACGGAAGAAATTTTGTAATTAAAATGTATTTCTTTCAGACCCAAGTTATATTCCAACACTATGTAATGGGCAACTGCGACGATTATTTCACCAATGCATCAGAGTTTCGGCCAGAAAGATGGATGAACAGGTCTCCTTCACAAAAACACCATGCTTTTGCATCTCTACCATTTGGCTATGGAAAGAGAATGTGCCTTGGCAGAAGATTTGCTGAACTTGAAATACATACGGTTATATGCAAGGTATGAAAAAGCATTTTTACATTATTTGCGTTAGGTGTACATCCTAAACAAATACAACGTTATTTATCTCTAAAAAAACGATACAAAAATAATTAAATACTTCTTGGTCATAGATAAATTCATAAAGACAAAAAAAATGCGAAAACACCAAATGTTTTTGGATTCTTGTGCAGTTGTCCAAATAAAATAAAAACCGAACGGTTTAAATTTAATTGGCTAAAAAAAAAAACAGAAAAAATATTTGAATTACGAATGTGGCATGAACAAGAACATGGCATTTGGTTTTCTAGTTCTGTTTATGAATTTGAATACAACTGACGAATTGTGGGTGTGTATACCTATGTACAAATAGTGTTGTCCATTTGCGCAAAAAAAACACGGAAATTTCTTCGCCCAAGTGTCGTTCGCGTAAGTGCCCCAGGTCCGTGCGAGTCACGGGATTGTGAGGTTATATTATTAATTTATGATTAGTTTATCATCATCATTATTTCAGCCGAAAGACGTCCACTGCTGGACATAGGCCTCCCCCAAAAGGGGGGTTTTGCAACAATCGTCACGCTTGGCAGCCGGGTTGGCGATCGCAGTATTGTGGTAAAATGTATAGAGAACGCTGCTGCCCATTCTATAGTAAGTCCCTTAGGCGCCTTCTACAACACCCACGGGAAGAAACGGGATGGTGCTATTCTTTTACGTCCGCCACCACACGGAACGATATGATAAGTTACTTGTAGGATAAGTATCCAATAATTTGTGTTAAATTAAACCATTGAAGGTAAACAATTCTATTCCAGATGGTGCAAGCCTTCAAAATGGAGTATCATCATGAACCCATGGACTACCACATACATCCTATGTATACGCCAAACGGACCCATTAGATTGAAGCTCACTGACCGCTAGATTTGCCTAACTAATTATTTAGTTGTACCTATGAAGGTATTGTGCTTGTAGATTTGATAGAGACACCGAACAATTCAGGTAGGTAGGTAATCTTGATCATTTAGGCCGAGATCTCTACACGTTACTTAGCTCGTACTTTGGCTAAGCGTGATACTATCTGTTACTGTCGCACAACAGTCAAACTATAAGTGCAAGATAGAGACGGGAGGTGTCTCACACAAATTTGTAGGTATATACATGTCTAATGCGACGCACTTGCTAAGTATCGTGTATAAATCTCGGCTTAAGTCTGAGTTAAGGTTGGAGCTTGCAAGAGCTGATGTTACTAGATCATCTTTGTATTGCTACTTATCTACATTATTATTATTTATTCTCTCCCGTTCAATTTTAGTCAGTCGAAAATAAAATATAGTTATTTTTTTGTACTAAAGTTTTTTGACTGAGTTGTTTTCTTTTGTTTGGTTTCACCTAACTCTTAAGCCTATATTCAGACTTGCCATAATTCATCGGCCGTATTGTATGTTTCGAACATTTATATATAGGGTGTCGCCCCTGCGTTGAAATATTTCGTCGGCTATTGAAAAACACTACTGGAGTTTAGTCCTTGCATGCATACTTACATGCGTCAGCTATCGCACTGGTATATTTAGGTATATACTGAGATATCTACCTAAGTACCTACGTTTTATAAAATCTGCAAAAATCTTTTTTCTATCCCTAGACCAACGTATGCAATACATACCAACACATATAGGGGTAATGTATGTTACGCCCTGCTATAAAAATAAACGTCAATAAATTGATTTTATGAAAAACTCCTGAAGCGATGTAATCCATTCAAAAATTTCAGGGTACAACACTAAATGTACAAGCGTACATAAATCACAATTCAATGTAATAAAATGAATACATAACACTTATTATCTGTATTATCTAAATATGTGTGTAGTTACATATTTAAATATGTAACTACACACTTTTAATTACCATGGTGCTAAAAGAGTTTTGGTCAATGTGTAGATTAATGGCATGCAGTATTTAGGTTACCGCTACCGTTGACGTGTACAGAGTATGCCCTGTACACGTCAACGGTATAAAAGTATCTACATACATGATTTCAAAGCCAAAGCAGAAAAAAATAACGCTTTTGGTTTACCGCTTGTATTAATTTGACTCTTCATATAATTTCAATACAGGGAGGGCCCTATATGATATGGAGTAAATTCCAATAAATTTACTATTCCATACATTTGACCACGTAGCTTTTGCACTATTATAAAGCATTTTTTATTTTTTATTAACCGTTAAAAAGAAACCATTCTAGGGGTCTAGAATCATGTGCTGAAATCACAATTTGCGTGTCGATGTCCTTCCACCCTTTATAATAATTATGCGTACCTAATCATGTAAGATGATATTTTATTAGTTACCATTTAATTATAAGTTTAATATAGATTTTTTTAATGTGAATATTTTATATTTTTTATGTTACTGTAATAATTATATTTTGTACATAGATAGAGTTAATTGTATTTCGTAAATTAAACTACTACTAATTTTTATGACGTTTGTTTATTCCATCGCTTTTGTATTCCTTTGGCCCTCAGATCCGTTCCACCGTCGACGAATAAGCGACTAGCTATCAACTATTTTTCTCACTCAAGAAACGCACAATAGATATAGGTCCCGTGTCCTAAGGGATTAAATAAAATAAAGTAATAATCATGTAGTAAAATCAAGCAGGCGCTTTACTTTGTGTAAATACGTATAATTTTATCACTACTGCTCTCAAAACGGTGAAGGAAAACATCGTGAATCGTGAGGAAACGACAAAATGTCTTAGAACTGTAGCGACACTACAGAAACATACTTCGCAACAATATGTAGAAATACAAAAAGAGAAGTGGCGCCATCTACAAATGCCACGGGCGAACTACGCAAGACGCACGTCATAGAAATGCTAGATCGCACAGTTAAAGTTTACCGCGCGATTTACATAGGTACAAAATCCCGACATCAACCGTCTGGCAGTTGCCCACCAGACACAACACCCGTCTGGTCGGAGGATCCTCCCTTTTCCATAGAGTATGAGCGAACTATACACCCTGTTCCTCATGCCTCTATAGAACCAAAAATTCGAAGACATGTGAAATCTATCAACCTGCACTGGGCCCGCATGGTAGATTACAGTACAACTTAGTCCCTCTCGAAGAGAGCCTGTGTCCCAACAGTGGGAACATTATGGGCTGATTATGCTGAATAAAAGGGAGACATATATTAACAGTTCATCGGTGACTATTCCCACTGTCGAGGAGTACCTACCCCATCGGTTTGTAGACTCTTATTTATTTATTTATTTACGCAAATCTTTCCTACAACTACCATTACAGATCTACGATCCAATGCAATAGAGTGGCCTTACATGCTAAATCCTTAATCTACATCCTATAAAATTACATACTATAAACTTAAATCTTAACCTACATCTAAATAATATATTATTATATAAAATGCAGCTTTTGCGAATTCACTCAAGTTGCACCACAATACATCAACACTCTCGTGTGCCTCGTTCACCACACGCATGGCTCTATTGAGAGGAGTCATTGCCAGTAGTTTGGTTCAGGCTGCAGGTACAGCAAGCAGGGCGGGTGTCACCGCCTCCACACGTACCGGTCAGGCACGCAAAGTTCCAGGTGTCGCAACACTCCCGGGTTATGCGTCCCGCCACGCAGTAGCTTCACTACATACGCTGCGAGTGCAAAGTCCTGTCGCACCTTTAACTCGTTGTACCCTACCATACCCAGTATAAATAGTGTAAGGTACATCAATGGTGGTATCTTGTGTATATTGGTGGTTTAGATACTCTTAAAAATAATCATAGCTCCTACAATTAACATTTTATTACGTAAATACTAAACTCGAGTCGATCGTTATGCTCGATACGTTGATGAACGCGGACTGCTGAGCTCCCTAGAGTATAAATGTTCTGTGCTGCTGAGGGCAACTGAGGGGCGCAGATCGGCAAACCTCGTTACTGTTTGGAGATATGTTGGTAGAACGGCCGAACTGTAGGTATAGGTTAGCTATAAGCCTACACGTTTGTCGCAGCGAGAGCAGTTTTCATGGTAAAAACTCGCTCAACGGTGCCCGTTTGGCGAGCAAAACACTAGCTGAGAGACTCGCTTAATACATATGCAAATCAGCGAGTGATAGGGAAGTAATTTTTTCTACTACTTGCATACTCGCTCATAGCCAAGCGACAAACTATGCAAACTACACGCTACTCATTGCTTGTACTACATTTTTTTGCATTTATTTAGCAAAGTAAAGTCAAAGTGCGGTCTGGGAATCTGTTTCTTGTCGTATCGTCAGAAGATATTGAAATTTTAGTAGATGTGAGTTTTATGAATAGATTTTTGATGTTTGTGTTGTTCTGTAGAGGAATTAGAAACGCACCCAGTGCAAGTAAGTCGTCCACGCATTGAAAATTTTTTCTCATAGTCATGCGGTCAGAAATGGTTCCTGGATTTTTAATCAAATAAAACGAGTGTTTTGACATTCATAGAATGTTTTACTCAGATTGATTCGACAAGCAATCTTACGTACTAATATTACAAAATCATTGAAAATAAGATTCTATGACGTTAGGCACACTTTCACTTTCAAAATGTTCAATATATGAATAGTGAACTCGTGTCAAACTGAGTATACCTAAGTCATCTTATATTAACATTATACGTACACTATACATTCAATGGCCACATCAGCGTACTGGTAAATATACTATGTATTTACACAAAAATATCACAAATGAGTATATTTTAAACAATGAGTAATTTTGATTTTATACATCATGAATTCAGAACATATTATACATAGGTAATACATAGCAAATATTGACTAGGGATAAATATAAATTATAAATTGTGAGGATGCATCAAAGAAGACACGATATAATATTAGATATTATTATGGCACTATTTTATATAGTGATAAAATAGGCTTGCAAAAGCGCCCGAAATTATATTAGATAAAGCTTAAAAGGCAGTGAAAGTTACTTTAAAAATAATCAATCCATATAACGCAGCCATTAATATTTTGTAAAAAATTGCAAATTGGAATGCATCAAGTAGTAACATTAAAAATTAAAATATCACAATATTTAATTTTAACACATTATTAGTTATTCACAATTTCAACAAGGATTCTGCGTTTTAACTGTCGCTTCTGCGTAAACAGTTCTTAATTTAAGCTTTCTGCTATTTTTGTACAAATAAATGGCAAGGGTAATTGACAAAGTCATTAATATAGCAGAGCCCATGGCAATGTAAATGATGGCAGTTCCGCTAGTAGCGAAGGCAGCAGTTTCACTGTTGCCGCTGATATCACGCACTTTTCTCGACCTCGGTAGTGTTCGCGAAAATTCAAAGGAATCTGTAAATAATAAGATGGTAGGTTTAACACAAAGTAAATAACAGAAGATGAGTTTAGAAATAGCATTTTCTGTTGGAATCGGCTTGATAACGGCGTCGTAATTGCGTAACTCACTAACAGTTGGAATCGCTTTCATTTTGACAGTTCAACAAAATTCATTGTGTTATTTACGTTGTTGATTAGACAAATCTTTTGAACACATAAAGCAATGGATAAGCAATATCATTCTTAATAATTCAGATTCTGATTGATAGTGTATTACGCAATTAGGGTGCGGTGCATCCGTATCCAATTGTTTAGTTAAAGTTGGGTACTAAATGTCATATTAATTTCTACACCATTATAATTATGCAATATACTCGTAAGTAGCAAGCTGATCGTCATGTTTATTACTAATTATAACGGTGCGGTGTGCGTAAACCGCTGAAATGCGTACCTATTTCTGATTGCGTATCTGCGTAGGACTTCTCATCATCATAGTCCTTAGGAGCTAATCTGCTGACCCTTGATGATTTGATTTCATTTTCTTCAGGGAATGGCGGCAAATATGTTGAAGGCGGGTTTGTGCTACTGGGTGCAAACGGTTGTGGGCATTTGGGATCCCTGGACCCTGGATAACATGAACTTGGAGTTGGGTGTTGAGGCTTGGGGCATCTAGGATCGTTCGAACCTGGGAAGCAACGTGGTGCCTCTGGAGTGGTAGGCTTGGGGCATCTAGGATCATTTGAACCTGGGAAGCAACGTGGAGCCTCTGGAGTGGTAGGCTTGGGGCATCTAGGATCGTTTGAACCAGGGTAGCAACGTGGTGCCTCTGGAGTGGTAGGCTTGGGGCATCTAGGATCGTTTGAACCAGGGTAACAACGTGGTGCCTCTGGAGTGGTAGGCTTGGGGCATCTAGGATCATTTGAACCAGGGTAACAACGTGGTGCCTCTGGAGTGGTAGGCTTGGGGCATCTAGGATCGTTTGAACCAGGGTAGCAACGTGGTGCCTCTGGAGTGGTAGGCTTGGGGCATCTAGGATCGTTTGAACCAGGGTAGCAACGTGGTGCTTCTGGAGTGGTAGGCTTGGGGCATCTAGGATCGTTTGAACCAGGGTAGCAACGTGGTGCCTCTGGAGTGGTAGGCTTGGGGCATCTAGGATCGTTTGAACCAGGGTAGCAACGTGGTGCTTCTGGAGTGGTAGGCTTGGGGCATCTAGGATCGTTTGAACCAGGGTAGCAACGTGGTGCCTCTGGAGTGGTAGGCTTGGGGCATCTAGGATCGTTTGAACCAGGGTAGCAACGTGGCGGCTCAGGTGTTTGTGTTGTAGGTGGCAAATATGTTGGAGGAGTTAATGTCGTAGGTCGTGGGGGTTGCGGACATTTTGGATCAGGCGATCCAGGGTAACAAACTGGCTTAGGAGTGGTTGGCTTGGGGCATCTAGGATCGGTGCTGCCTGGGTAGCATCGAGGTGGTGCGGGCGTTGTAGGCTTAGGACAGCGCGGGTCTTGGCTACCAGGGTAGCATCTAGGAGGGGCAGGTGTTGTAGGCTTTGGACAACGAGAGTCTTGGCTTCCGGGGTAGCAATTAGGAGGTGCGGGTGTGGTCGGCTTTGGACAGCGAGGGTCTTGGCTACCGGGGAAGCAATTAGGAGGTGCAGGTGTGGTCGGTTTTGGACAGCGAGGGTCTTGGCTACCAGGGTAGCAATTAGGAGGTGCGGGTGTGGTCGGTTTTGGACAGCGAGGGTCTTGGCTTCCTGGGAAACAATTAGGAGGGGCAGGTGTTGTGGGCTTAGGGCAACGCTGGTCTTGGCTACCGGGGTAACAGTTAGGAGGTGCGGGTGTGGTCGGCTTCGGACAACGAGGGTCTTGGCTACCGGGGTAGCAGTTAGCCGGGGGAGGCGTGGTTGGTTTGGGGCATCTGGAATCTGTTGAACCAGGATAACATTTGGGTCCAGGGGTTACTGGTGGCAAATATGTGGGAGGATTTAGTGTCGTAGGTCGCGGAGGTTGCGGGCAGCTCGGATCAGGTGAACCGGGATAACAAACAGGCTTAGGAGTTGTTGGCTTGGGACACCTTGGATCGGTGCTACCAGGGAAGCATCTAGGCGGTGCGGGTGTAGTAGGCCTTGGACAACGAGGGTCTGTGCTACCGGGATAACAGTTAGGTGGAGCAGGTGTTGTGGGCTTAGGACATCTTGGATCTGTGCTTCCTGGGAAGCATCGTGGAGGTGCGGGTGTAGTAGGTTTAGGGCAACGAGGGTCTTGGCTGCCGGGGTAGCAATTGGGAGGAGCTGGTGTTGTCGGTTTTGGACAACGTGGGTCTTGACTACCGGGGTAGCAGTTAGTAGGTGCGGGTGTGGTCGGCTTTGGACAACGAGGGTCCTGGCTACCGGGGTAGCAGTTAGGAGGTGCGGGTGTGGTCGGTTTCGGACAACGAGGGTCTTGGCTACCGGGGTAGCAGTTAGGAGGTGCGGGTGTGGTCGGTTTCGGACAACGAGGGTCTTGGCTACCGGGGTAGCAGTTAGGAGGTGCAGGTGTGGTCGGTTTCGGACAACGAGGGTCTTGGCTACCGGGGTAGCAGTTAGGAGGTGCGGGTGTGGTCGGTTTCGGACAACGAGGGTCTTGGCTACCGGGGTAGCAGTTAGGAGGTGCGGGTGTGGTCGGCTTCGGACAACGAGGGTCTTGGCTACCGGGGTAGCAGTTAGGAGGTGCGGGTGTGGTAGGCTTTGGACAACGAGGGTCTTGGCTACCGGGATAACAGTTAGGAGGTGCAGGTGTGGTCGGCTTCGGACAACGAGGGTCTTGGCTACCGGGGTAGCAGTTAGGAGGTGCGGGTGTGGTAGGCTTTGGACAACGAGGGTCTTGGCTACCGGGATAACATTTGGGTGCTGGTGTAACAGGTGGCAAATACGTTGGGGGGGTTAATGTCGTAGGTCGCGGTGGTTGCGGACACTTGGGATCAGGTGAGCCTGGATAGCAAAC
Source organism: Antitype chi (assembly GCA_947359405.1). Taxonomy (NCBI): domain Eukaryota; kingdom Metazoa; phylum Arthropoda; class Insecta; order Lepidoptera; family Noctuidae; genus Antitype; species Antitype chi. Next base: position 12,069,453 of record OX375811.1, on the reverse strand, counting down.
TGGCTTAGGAGTTGTTGGTTTAGGGCATCTAGCATCGGTGCTGCCTGGGTAGCATCGAGGTGGTGCGGGTGTGGTAGGCTTGGGGCAGCGAGGGTCCTGGTTGCCGGGATAGCAGTTTGGAGGTGCAGGCGTCGTTGGTTTTGGGCACCTAGGGTCTGTGCTGCCAGGGAAACACCTTGGTGGTGCAGGAGTTGTTGGTTTAGGACAACGGGGGTCTTGGCTACCGGGGTAGCAGTTAGGAGGAGCTGGTGTTGTTGGTTTTGGACATCTGGGATCTGTGCTACCTGGGAAGCATCTGGGAGGAGCAGGTGTTGTTGGCTTAGGGCACCTAGGGTCTGTGCTGCCAGGGAAACACCTTGGTGGCGCAGGAGTTGTTGGTTTAGGACAACGGGGGTCCTGGCTACCGGGGTAGCAGTTAGGAGGAGCTGGTGTTGTTGGTTTTGGACAACGTGGGTCTGTGCTACCAGAATAACAGTTTGGAGGGGCAGGTGTTGTTGGCTTAGGACACCTAGGGTCTGTGCTTCCTGGGAAGCATCTTGGTGGCGCAGGTGTGGTGGGCTTGGGACATCTAGGATCTTGGCTACCGGGGTAGCAGTTAGGAGGTGCAGGCGTTGTAGGCTTAGGACAACGCGGGTCTTGGCTACCGGGATAACAGTTAGGTGGAGCAGGTGTTGTGGGCTTCGGGCATCTGGAATCAGTAGAACCAGGATAACATTTGGGTGCTGGTGTAACAGGTGGCAAATACGTTGGGGGGGTTAATGTCGTAGGTCGCGGTGGTTGCGGACACTTGGGATCAGGTGAGCCTGGATAGCAAACTGGCTTAGGACTTGTTGGTTTAGGGCATCTAGCGTCGGTGCTGCCTGGGTAGCATCGAGGTGGTGCGGGTGTGGTAGGCTTGGGGCAGCGAGGGTCCTGGCTGCCGGGGAAGCAATTTGGAGGTGCAGGCGTCGTTGGTTTTGGGCACCTGGGGTCTGTGCTGCCAGGGAAACACCTTGGTGGTGCAGGAGTTGTTGGTTTAGGACAACGGGGGTCTTGGCTACCGGGGTAGCAGTTAGGAGGAGCTGGTGTTGTTGGTTTTGGACAACGTGGATCTGTGCTACCAGGGTAACAGTTTGGCGGGGCAGGTGTTGTTGGCTTAGGGCACCTAGGGTCTGTGCTTCCTGGGAAGCATCTTGGTGGCGCAGGTGTGGTGGGCTTGGGACATCTAGGGTCTTGGCTACCGGGGTAACAGTTAGGAGGAGCAGGAGTAGTCGGCTTTGGACAACGAGGGTCTTGGCTACCGGGGTAACAGTTAGGAGGAGCTGGTGTTGTTGGTTTTGGACAACGTGGGTCTGTGCTACCAGGGTAACAGTTTGGCGGGGCAGGCGTTGTTGGCTTAGGGCACCTAGGGTCTGTGCTGCCAGGGAAACACCTTGGTGGTGCAGGAGTTGTTGGTTTAGGACAACGGGGGTCTTGGCTACCGGGGTAGCAGTTAGGAGGAGCTGGTGTTGTTGGTTTTGGACAACGTGGGTCTGTGCTACCTGGGAAGCACCTTGGAGGTGCTGGTGTGGTGGGCTTCGGACAACGGGGGTCTTGGCTACCAGGATAGCAGTTAGGAGGAGCAGGAGTAGTTGGCTTTGGACAACGAGGGTCTTGACTACCGGGATAACAGTTAGGTGCAGCAGGTGTAGTGGGCTTCGGGCATCTGGAATCAGTAGATCCAGGATAACATGTAGGTCCGGGTGTAACAGGTGGCAAATACGTTGGGGGAGTTAATGTCGTAGGTCGCGGAGGTTGCGGACAGTTGGGATCAGGTGAGCCTGGATAACAAACTGGCTTAGGAGTTGTTGGTTTAGGGCATCGAGCATCGGTGCTGCCTGGGTAGCATCGAGGTGGTGCGGGTGTTGTAGGTTTTGGGCAGCGTGGGTCTTGGCTGCCGGGGTAACAGTTAGGAGGGGCAGGCGTTGTTGGCTTAGGGCAACGTGGATCTTGACTACCGGGATAGCAATTAGGCGGTGCGGGTGTCGTCGGCTTTGGACATCTGAGGTCTGTGCTACCTGGGAAGCACCTTGGTGGTGTAGGTGTGGTAGGCTTTGGACAACGAGGGTCCTGGCTACCAGGATAACAGTTAGGAGGAGCAGGAGTGGTCGGCTTTGGACACCGAGGGTCTTGGCTGCCTGGGAAACAGTTCGGCGGTGCAGGTGTCGTTGGTTTGGGACAACGGGGGTCTTGGCTACCGGGGTAGCAGTTAGGAGGAGCTGGTGTGGTTGGTTTTGGACAACGTGGGTCTGTGCTACCAGGGTAACAGTTTGGCGGGGCAGGTGTTGTTGGCTTTGGGCACCTAGGGTCTGTGCTGCCAGGGAAACACCTTGGTGGTGCAGGAGTTGTTGGTTTAGGACAACGGGGGTCCTGGCTACCGGGGTAGCAGTTAGGAGGAGCTGGTGTTGTTGGTTTTGGACAACGTGGGTCTGTGCTACCAGAATAACAGTTTGGAGGGGCAGGTGTTGTTGGTTTAGGGCACCTAGGGTCTGTGCTTCCTGGGAAGCATCTTGGTGGCGCAGGTGTAGTGGGCTTGGGACATCTAGGATCCTGGCTACCAGGGTAGCAGTTAGGAGGTGCGGGTGTTGTGGGCTTCGGGCATCTGGAATCAGTAGAACCAGGATAACATTTGGGTCCTGGTGTAACAGGTGGCAAATACGTTGGGGGGGTTAATGTCGTAGGTCGCGGAGGTTGCGGACACTTGGGATCAGGTGAGCCTGGATAGCAAACTGGCTTAGGAGTTGTTGGTTTAGGGCATCTAGCGTCGGTGCTGCCTGGGTAGCATCGAGGTGGTGCGGGTGTGGTAGGCTTGGGGCAGCGAGGGTCCTGGCTACCGGGGAAGCAATTTGGAGGTGCAGGCGTCGTTGGTTTTGGGCACCTGGGGTCTGTGCTGCCAGGGAAACACCTTGGTGGTGCAGGAGTTGTTGGTTTAGGACAACGGGGGTCTTGGCTACCAGGGTAGCAGTTAGGAGGAGCAGGTGTTGTTGGTTTTGGACATCTGGGATCTGTGCTACCTTGGAAGCATCTGGGAGGAGCAGGTGTTGTTGGCTTAGGGCACCTAGGGTCTGTGCTGCCAGGGAAACACCTTGGTGGTGCAGGAGTTGTTGGTTTAGGACATCGGGGGTCCTGGCTACCGGGGTAGCAGTTAGGAGGAGCTGGTGTTGTTGGTTTTGGACAACGTGGGTCTGTGCTACCAGAATAACAGTTTGGAGGGGCAGGTGTTGTTGGTTTAGGGCACCTAGGGTCTGTGCTTCCTGGGAAGCATCTTGGTGGCGCAGGTGTGGTGGGCTTTGGACATCTAGGATCTTGGCTACCAGGGTAGCAGTTAGGAGGTGCAGGCGTTGTCGGCTTGGGACAACGCGGGTCTTGGCTACCGGGATAACAGTTAGGTGGAGCAGGTGTTGTGGGCTTTGGGCATCTGGAATCAGTAGAACCAGGATAACATTTGGGTCCTGGTGTAACAGGTGGCAAATACGTTGGGGGGGTTAATGTCGTAGGTCGCGGAGGTTGCGGACACTTGGGATCAGGTGAGCCTGGATAGCAAACTGGCTTAGGAGTTGTTGGTTTAGGGCATCTAGCGTCGGTGCTGCCTGGGTAGCATCGAGGTGGTGCGGGTGTGGTAGGCTTGGGGCAGCGAGGGTCCTGGCTGCCGGGGAAGCAATTCGGAGGTGCAGGCGTCGTTGGTTTTGGGCATCTAGGGTCTGTGCTGCCAGGGAAACACCTTGGTGGTGCAGGAGTTGTTGGTTTAGGACAACGGGGGTCTTGGCTACCGGAGTAGCAGTTAGGAGGAGCAGGTGTTGTTGGTTTTGGACATCTGGGATCTGTGCTACCGGGGTAGCAGTTAGGAGGAGCTGGTGTTGTTGGTTTTGGACAACGAGAGTCTTGGCTACCAGGATAACAGTTTGGAGGGGCAGGTGTTGTTGGTTTAGGGCACCTAGGGTCTGTGCTTCCTGGGAAGCATCTTGGTGGTTCAGGTGTGGTGGGCTTGGGACATCTAGGATCTTGGCTACCGGGGTAACAATTAGGTGGAGCAGGCGTGGTTGGTTTGGGACATCTGGGATCTGCGCTGCCAGGGAAGCAACGAGGTGGTGTGGTTGTGGTGGGCTGAGGACATCTTAAATCTGTTGAACCAGGATAACACTTGGGTCCGGATGTTACTGGTGGCAAATATGTGGGAGGATTCAATGTGGTCGGACGCGGAGGTTGTGGACATTTTGGATCAGGAGATCCAGGGTAACAAACTGGCTTTACAGGTGTTGGTGTTGTTGGTTTGGGACATCTAGGATCCGTGCTGCCGGGGAAGCACCTCGGCGGTGCTGGTGTGGTTGGTTTCGGACAACGAGGATCTTGGCTACCGGGATAGCAACTAGGTGGAGCAGGCGTGGTTGGTTTGGGACATCTGGGATCTGTACTGCCTGGGAAGCATCTTGGAGGTTCAGGAGTTGTAGGCTTGGGACAGCGAGGATCTTGGCTACCAGGGTAGCAGTTAGGAGGCTCAGGCGTTGTTGGTTTAGGACAACGTGGGTCGGTGCTACCGGGATAACAGTTAGGTGGTGCTGGCGTTGTTGGTTTGGGACATCTGGGATCTGTACTGCCTGGGAAGCATCTTGGTGGTTCAGGAGTTGTAGGCTTGGGACAGCGAGGGTCTTGGTTACCAGGGTAGCAGTTAGGAGGCGCAGGCGTTGTTGGTTTAGGACAACGTGGGTCGGTGCTACCGGGATAACAGTTAGGTGGGGCTGGCGTTGTTGGTTTGGGACATCTGGGATCTGTACTGCCTGGGAAGCATCTTGGAGGTTCAGGTGTTGTAGGCTTGGGACAGCGAGGGTCTTGGCTACCAGGGTAGCAGTTAGGAGGCGCAGGCGTTGTTGGTTTAGGACAACGTGGGTCGGTGCTACCGGGATAACAGTTAGGTGGGGCTGGCGTTGTTGGTTTGGGACATCTGGGATCTGTACTGCCTGGGAAGCATCTTGGAGGTTCAGGTGTTGTAGGCTTGGGACAGCGAGGGTCTTGGCTACCAGGGTAGCAGTTAGGAGGCGCAGGCGTTGTTGGTTTAGGACAACGTGGGTCGGTGCTACCGGGATAACAGTTAGGTGGGGCTGGCGTTGTTGGTTTAGGGCACCTGGGATCAGAGCTTCCTGGGAAGCATTTGGGAGGAGTAGGAGTAGTTGGCTGTGGCGGCAAATAAGTGGGAGGATTTAATGTTGTTGGTCGCGGAGGTTGAGGACAGTTTGGATCAGGGGAACCAGGATAGCAAACAGGCTTAGGTGGGCTTGTTGGCTTTGGACATCTTATATCAGTGCTGCCTGGGTAGCATCGCAGTGGCTCAGGTGTAGTCGGCTTGGGGCATCTAGGATCACTTGATCCAGGGTAGCATCGTGGTGGCTCAGGAGTCGTAGGTTTAGGGCATCTAGGATCGCTTGATCCTGGGAAGCATCGCGGTGGCTCCGGAGTCGTAGGTTTAGGGCATCTAGGATCGCTTGATCCTGGGAAGCAACGCGGTGGTTCCGGAGTCGTAGGTTTAGGGCATCTAGGATCGCTTGATCCTGGGAAGCAACGTGGTGGCTCTGGAGTCGTAGGTTTTGGGCATCTAGGATCGCTTGATCCTGGGAAGCAACGCAGTGGTTCCGGAGTCGTTGGTCTAGGGCATCTAGGATCGCTTGATCCTGGGAAGCAACGTGGTTGTTCAGGAGTCGTAGGTTTAGGGCATCTAGGATAGCTGGATCCGGGGAAGCAACGCGGTGGTTCCGGAGTCGTAGGTTTAGGGCATCTAGGATCGTTTGATCCTGGGAAGCAACGTGGTGGCTCTGGAGTCGTAGGTTTAGGACACCTAGAATCGCTTGATCCTGGGAAGCAACGCGGTGGTTCTGGAGTCGTTGGTCTAGGGCATCTAGGATCGTTTGATCCTGGGAAGCATCGCGGTGGCTCAGGAGTCGTAGGTTTAGGGCATCTAGGATCGCTTGATCCTGGGAAGCATCTCGGTGGTTCCGGAGTCGTAGGTCTAGGGCATCTAGGATCACTTGATCCAGGGTAGCATCTCGGTGGCTCAGGTGTGGTCGGCCTGGGGCATCTGGGATCATTGGAACCAGGGTAGCACGTGGGTGCAGGGGATGTTGGCGGTAAGTATGTTGGCGGGTTAAGTGTTGTCGGTCGTGGTGTTTGCGGACATCTTCGGTCGGGTGAGCCTGGGTAGCAGACCGGTTTTACAGTTGTAGGTGACGGGCATCGTGGGTCCGTACTTCCTGGATAGCAGTTTGGTGTAGTAGGTGTAGGTTGAGGACACCGGGGATCGGAAGAACCAGGATAACACTTAGTTTGTGGTTCGACAGTTATTCGCTGACACGCAGGATCGCGCGATCCTGGGTAGCATTGTGATGGTCTTATTGTGGTGGAAACCTCTTTGATGAATCCATCACAGCTTGCGTCGCAGTTGTTTGTGCATAACTGTAATAAAGAATACAAACGAATAAAAAATATCAACCCCAACAAATGATTGGTAGAGGAAGATCTAGATTCAATTTCTTGTAAATATTTACCTCAACATTACAAGTTAGGTAGACCTGGTCGGTTTCTGGGAAACGGAAAGCGCTCACTTTGCTGTAAGCTATCAAAGTCGCACCGCTTTTGCCCGTGTTTGTTGTTTTCTGCCACAAGTCAATGAGTTTCTTCTTCCTGTTGATAAAACTTACACTTTTAAGGTAATTCATTACAAAGCTGCTGGGACATCAGAATTCTGTTATGTTCAACCTTAACACAAAACTGTCCTTTTAGATTGTTAAGAAAAAAAATTATATACCGTGTGTAAACTGTTTTTCTATTATCATGAATCTTCTACGCACAACGGACCGAATGGGAGTCTACGTGCGGAAAAGGGAGTCCTATCATCATTATCATGACTCATTTACTTTAATTAAATTGGATTTACGTGGTGAAGTAGTCGCTTCTTGTAAAATTTCGGCAATACTATTTAGCTGCATCTGTTCAGACTATAGCCGACGCTATTTAGGAAAAGACTGGGCAGATGATGACGTGGTGAAGTCATAAATGAAAATAATTAGTTTTCTTACTTGGGACAACCCTCCTTGTCGGTAAGTTGAATCTTGCTGGTCCTAGGATTATCGTAACTGTCGCTGTCATAAGCCCAACAATCGTGGATTTTAAGGCTGAACTGGTTTCTGATATCTTTGAGGTACACGAGGATGGTTAGATATTCGCCAATTTTGATGGAGTCTTTCAATGGAGTCGTCTGGAAACATTTGCAAAGTTAATGAAGCTACTTTACCAGCGCAGCCGTGAGACACACGTGCCAGTTAAAAAAAAATGGGCTTTTTTTGTTTTATTTTGCAGAATAAGTTCTTTTATCTGTGCATAATGAATGTATTTTATTTTTCTCTCTCTAAAGGTATCCTTTAAAATACCTTCGTTACTTATTTCGAAGTCGTAAAACACATCACAATTATCGATGTTGCTAAGTATCAGTAACTTAAAATCATCAATAATTTCAACATCGATTCCTAGATTGAAAATATCATAGATTCAGATACTTACGTTAGGGAAAACTCCCTTCTGTATGTCCATCCAGCATTCAACTCCTCCGGCGGGTCCTTCAACAGCGACCACATCGAGCATGTCAACCATGAAAGGTTTGAGTTTCAGCGTGTGTTCTTCTTTCGAGGTGACCACTCCGGTCGACACTTCGAATGAAGTGCGAGCACATGACACCTGGAACATGTGGTTGGAAACTGTGAGTCATCGACTGGAATTAATTCTGTCAGCGGTGCTTATTAAAGCCAAAAAATGGGAACCCTGGAGACGTGAACTCACAAAAAACTTGAGAGGTGTCAAGGGACACCCGGATGGAACGAAATTAAAAAAAAAAAAAATAGTTATCAAAATAATAAATAATATAAAAGACGAAATGAAAATATCTGGCTTGCTTTCTATAAGAGAGAGAGAGACAGACAGAGAAACATGCGCACGCCGCCGCACGGCTTACAAATATTTTTTTCCGTCTAGCAACCTTTCACAACGCGCGATAAGGAACTTCGTTCCAATATTATCTAAGGTGTATTGTGAACCTTAAAAAAATACTTGAAACGTCAAAAAAATTAAAACGCGCTGCAACCATAATGAGCATTATTTTGAAAGTTACTATCTTTTATCAAGTTACTGCTCTACATTGTGCTTTATTTTCTGTCCCAAGTTTTTTACTGCATTTAGTCATTGAAGTGCCTGTTTCTAGAACACTTCGCTCTTACGAAGCTTAAAATTAAACAATTTTGAATTGTATTAAGTAAGTATATAAAGACGACAATTACAAAGTAACAAAATAAAATCCTGGAAAGTGAAGTTTCAGAGGACATCGCTGCAAACGAGGACCAAGTTTGAAACTGAAGCTATTTTGAACAACTAGGTAATGCTAGGTAAATTTTTGGTTGGTACCTTGCGGGCGAAGTCCTGCGATCCTTGCAGCAAGTCATCAGCTTGGAATACGAGCACGTTGTCGATGGTTCCGCACGCGTTACAAAGCGGCCGGGACCCGCAGCCATTCAGGGGCACTCGGAATGAGTACCGCGACTGACTGCCGCCCAGTGAGACATATCTGAAATTACAGCAGTTATTGAAATAATGCTAGCTCTGAACCGACTTCAAGAAACATTTTTGACAATATTTAAAATGTTTCCTATGCCGCGCTGTAGCTTTATAGCCAATCAGAGGACAAGACGTTAGATTTCTTCTTACCAACTCAATTAAATCAGTACTGACAAATTAAGACATAGCACAGGTATTTTTGTCTACTTATATCGGGAGATTGAACGGTTTTATTTGCAAAGTTGTGGATTAAACAGTCGGAGTCAAAGATGTCAATCTTTGTCCGACCCTCGTGGTTTTCGTTTTCGATTGTTTTCGCCTTTTTACGAATCTTCAAAGATCCGGCGGTTACACCCCTGATTAACTTGTGCTTGGTTCCTATAAACAAAAACGGATCGTTTTTATTTTTTTTATTTCGAAACCGGCCAAATAAACAGTTTCGTAAGCTAATCTGTGATAGCTACTTTCAAATTGGGGTCTACAATGCGAAGGTATTAAGTCTTTGCTTCATTATTGGTAAAGATACAGGAGGCTTAATTTTACCTACAACTGTCCGTAAATGATAGGAATCGGCCAGAAGACCCCAAGATTTTTAACAAGCCCCCGTTTTTGCGATCATTTTATATCTCGTCGATAAAGTATTGTACTTACTTGCACTTCGGATCATTCAGAAATCCTTTACTGTAAATGATACCATCGAATATGTCTGCGAACTCGACGGTGACGTCGATATAGTCGCCGGAGCATTGCACGTCGATGTCGGGGGATATGGGCGAGTCGGCAGCTCTCGAGCCTCTGAAGAAGACGACCCCAGCGTCTTCATTGCTTTCGTAGAAAGGTGAGAGTTCATTGTTGCCGGATAGCTCGCGGTTTAGCTCAACCGCGGTGAGCGTTTGTGAGTCATCTGAAACAGCTGTAGCGAGCGACAGCTACAGCAAACATATAAATTCAATATTTTAATTTCCGTTGAACATTTTGGTTTGTATTGGGTTGTTGTTAGATGTAGGTGGCCTTGGGCAGGTCCTTATTTAATATATCTGACAATGCGATAAATATATTTCTCGAAAAAGTTCAAAACTTCCACATTTTCACGACAGGTGCTGTTTTTATGAGAAAAAAAAAACGAACTGTTTGATTGTCACCTATCAGTTTTATTTAATAGACCCCTAGTGGTAGCTAAAACGTTAATCTAGGTTTTTTGGAAAATTAAGTACGTGTAGGGTCTAGGGGCTTGTGGCTAAGTGGTGTGCTTGTGGCTCGATCGATCAGGTTAAGCTACGCTTGTCGTGGTTGGTCGGGGGATGGGTGACCATCTTAACATACCCAGACTCCTCTGTGCATCGGAAAGCACGTAAACCCGTTTATCCCGGCTGTCATTCGTGGATCTTTGATAGTCGTTACGGGTCGTCAGTAGCCTGAAAGTCCGGTAGCCAGTCAGCAACCAGTTGATTAACCGACTAAGTAATCAACAAGGGATACGAATACCCAGTAATTGGGTTGAGGAGGCCAAATAGGCAGTTGCTCCATGTCATCATCATCATCATTTCAGCCGAATGACGTCCTCTGCTGGACCTAGGCCTCCCCCAAGGCGGTTTGGCGATCGCAGTATGGTGGTAAAATGCATAGAGAACGCTGCTGCCCATTCTCTAGTAAGTCCCTTAGTCGCCTTCTATGGCACCCACGAGAAGAAACGGGATGGAGATATTTTTTTACGTCCGGCACCACACGGAACCATGTGGCTCCATGTGAACCAATGATATTCAGCTGCATCCGGTTAGACTGGAAGCCGACCTCAATATCTTTGAGAAAAGGCTGAGCAAATGATGAGGTAGGTACCTATGTTTCAAAACATTTAAGTAAGAAGGTATCTAAAATCAGTTAGAATAGATTTTTTTTTTTTTTGAGGATGGGAAATTATCAAATAACTTCTCCCGCTCTGGGTGGAGCAGGAGGGCGTGTCAGACTTTTACTGACTAAAACCCACCCGTGTTCCCTCAGTTGCCTGTGTGCCAGGGGCGACGGTATCTCTTTCGAACAACCCGCACCCCTGGCAGGAGTTAGAATAGATTGAATGTTAAAATTGTAAAGTGATGAATAATACACTATGTTCTATGTTCTATGTTAAGGGTTTTGGTTTCCGCACTTAGTCCTTCAAGTGGACCATTGTGCGTGAGCCATGGCGGCCTTCGGTGGTCATTCCAGCCAGCCCACCTCCCTCCAGAAGTTGGCTATAACTCCTGGTCTGTTGAGAATATCCGTGTAACATTTGGGTTCCCCGAGGGTTTCTGTTCTAATCTGGGCTACGCCTGTGCATTCGAAAAGCACATGCGTGACGGTTTCCTCGGCCTCCATGCAAGCCCTGCACAAGGGGCTGTCTGTTATGCCTATTGTGTAGAAGTGTTTGTTTAGTGGGCAGTATCCTGTGATGGTTCTAGTCACCAGACGCAGATCTTTCCTGTCCAGGCGTAACAGTCGTCTGGTCAGCCTGCCAGCCTGTAATACACTAAGTACGTCAAAGATCCAAGGATCTGTGTGAGATGACGGTACTTATTATTATTATCATAAAATCTGTAATTTATTGTTCGCGGCGGCGGCACAATGAGCACTAACTCTCACGTACTTAATTTGGTGTCACAAACCGCTGCACAATATGAAAACTAAAACACGCTCCAAATCATAAAATGTACCTAGTTATTGTGGTTTAAAACAATATTATGACTCAGTAATGTTCGAGTCAAGGAAATTGGGTGTGCTCATGCACTTTTTGAACGCCATTTGTCAGTGTCCGTATGAATTGAGGAGCCATGTCTCAGATTTAAACGAGGGTACTACCAATATTTAGTAGTAAATTAGCCAAATTTGTAGCCCCGATCCTGGAATTTGTAGTAAAACCCATCAAAAGTTACAGGACGTTGAAGGTGGCTCCTCAATTCAGGCATCTGGATTGAGGAGCCACCTCAGAACTCGAAAACTAGCCAATGGATATTTCTGAAACTTTGGTAGGAATTAGTAGTGTTTATGCTTAATTTGTACACAAAAAATGAGTTTTGTACGGCTGAATTTGAGGCAGCTACAATGCTTTGATTTATCTGAAAAATCCATAAATTTCCCTGTGCTGTATCTCAGAAACTAATGAAGCAATTAAAACAGATTTTTAGTATTATTTAGTAGTAAGTTTGTTTTAATTTGTAGTATAAAAATAAATCGCAAAGGATTCATAGCTTCGGAAATACAACACATTTTATGTGGCTCCTCAATCCTGACGGTCTATAAAAAACAAATGCACGTAGCTACTAAAGTAGTTGATCAACTCGAAGTTTGATTACGCCAATATTTAGTAGAAATTTCTACTAAATATTGGCGTAATCAAAATTCCTCTACATTCAGTATTTCAAAAGATATTAATAATTTTAACATTCCTTAAGAATTTTCTGTGTAGGGTGACCATAAATAATTCAAACTGTGTTCATAAACAGAACTTTATTTACACATGATTCATTCTTCACCAAATCAGTACTTAAATAAAGAAACACAACATATTAAACACAAAGAATGAAAAAGAAAAACAAACTAAAAGTCTACTAGATCAAATTACCTGTTTTAAAATTTATAATCTCTAAATATTATCTCTATATTCCCTTATTCTATCATTAATTATTAGCCTTCTCTAATCTTTATTTTAAAATATATTTTCTAAACAAAGTCGCTTATTTTGACTGTCGGAGCGACCGCGGTCCTTCTAAAATACATAACGGATTTTGATGCGGTTTTCACCATCATTTATAGAATTTATTCCGCGAGGTTGTTTTATATGTAATACGTTTACATTTAACGTAAACGCATACAGACGCGTGGAAAGTGATGGCCCAGTGGTAACGGCCGCGACTTACGAGTCGGTCGTAGGTTCAAACCCAGACAGGCGCTTTACTTTTTGTGAGTTATTTAATCACCACTGGTCTCAAAACGTTGAAGGAAACTTAAAATAAAAAATAATAAAAAAAACATTTTTTATTCATTAAAATTAATACTTAAACGTAGAGATAGACTTAAACCGTATTCCTTCCGTCCAACCTGAGAGCAGTTGCTTTTTGAAAAAAAAAAGTTATACACAGTTACGTTTTTTGATTTATAGGAATCTTATCTGATCGATTTTAATACCCTTCCAAAAACCTGTGAACTTTAAATTTTCCCAAAAGTAATAATATGAAAATATTTGTTTGGTTTGTACTATTGCGAATTCTGGTTTCATAATCATTCATCAACAGAGATAAGATATTCGGATGCATATTTACCTAAATACAATTTTTAGCTATGAAAGTATGGAAGCGGCTTTATAAATTATTTGTTATATTTATTAAAAACCCCGGGATTCATGATTGCATAACTATTCAGACGTGTATTAATTAACCGACTTCAAAAAACAGGAGGTTCTCAATTCGTCGGAACCTTTTTTTTTAATTTCTTTTTTTATGTATGTTCCCCGATTACTCGAAGATGGCTGGACCGCTTAGGATTTCTTTTTTTTGTTTGAAAGGGTATACTTCTCAGGTGGTCCCATGATCATCAAGTCAGGATCTGATGATGGGATCATGGAGAAATAGAGAGACCTTTTAAAATTTTATAGGCGTGACCTTTTAAAATTTTATAGGCGTGTGCCTATAAAATTTTAAAAGGTCTCGAAAAGTTTTAAAAGGACAAAGCGATTTGGGTATTTTTTGGAAGAGTACTTTCTCGAAGTAGTCCCATTTCAATTTGGTGAAGATCTGATGAAGAACTTCGGAGATAGGCAACGGAACTCCTCAATAAATGGCAGCAAATGGACTGGGATCGCTGAAATCCCATGTCTATCTATTGTTTACACCAATTCATAACATAACATCACGCCGTTACGCTGTGAAGGGGTAAGCACATGTGAACCACTAAAAAGTGAAAAATATAAACTTTTTCCAAAGAAAAAGTGTTTTTAAATTAATGTTTTAACTCGATACAAATATGTATATGTACTGGAGGAGGGGTAGTTTGTAATAGTTAAAACAAAAAATAAACAAATTACTTACCTAAATTAAGACTTTTTCGATACAAAAGCGCTTTACATGTTAGCCAACATCTCAGCTTTAGGTGAATATGCATTCGAATATCCGATCTCTGTTCATCAATCAACATCATATTAAAAATGTATTTTTTTATTATTTTTTATTTTAAGTTTCCTTCAACGTTTTGAGACAAGTGGTGATTAAATAACTCACAAAAAGTAAAGCGCCTGTCTGGGTTTGAACCTACGACCAACTCGTAAGTCGCGGCCGTTACCACTGGGCCATCACTTTCCACGCGTCTGTATGCGTTTACGTTAAATGTAAACGTATTACATATAAAACCACCTCGCGGAATAAATTCTATAAATGATGGTGAAAACCGCATCAAAATCCGTTATGTATTTTAGAAGGACCGCGGTCGCTCCGACAGTCAAAATAAGCGACTTTGTTTAGAAAATATATTTTAAAATAAAGATTAGAGAAGGCTAATAATTAATGATAGAATAAGGGAATATAGAGATAATATTTAGAGATTATAAATTTTAAAACAGGTAATTTGATCTAGTAGACTTTTAGTTTGTTTTTCTTTTTCATTCTTTGTGTTTAATATGTTGTGTTTCTTTATTTAAGTACTGATTTGGTGAAGAATGATTCATGTGTAAATAAAGTTCTGTTTATGAACACAGTTTGAATTATTTATGGTCACCCTACACAGAAAATTCTTAAGGAATGTTAAAATTATTAATATCTTTTGAAATACTGAATGTAGAGGAATTTTGATTACGCCAATATTTAGTAGAAATTTCTACTAAATATTGGCGTAATCAAACTTCGAGTTGATCAACTACTTTAGTAGCTACGTGCATTTGTTTTTTATAGACCGTCAGGATTGAGGAGCCACATAAAATGTGTTGTATTTCCGAAGCTATGAATCCTTTGCGATTTATTTTTATACTACAAATTAAAACAAACTTACTACTAAATAATACTAAAAATCTGTTTTAATTGCTTCATTAGTTTCTGAGATACAGCACAGGGAAATTTATGGATTTTTCAGATAAATCAAAGCATTGTAGCTGCCTCAAATTCAGCCGTACAAAACTCATTTTTTGTGTACAAATTAAGCATAAACACTACTAATTCCTACCAAAGTTTCAGAAATATCCATTGGCTAGTTTTCGAGTTCTGAGGTGGCTCCTCAATCCAGATGCCTGAATTGAGGAGCCACCTTCAACGTCCTGTAACTTTTGATGGGTTTTACTACAAATTCCAGGATCGGGGCTACAAATTTGGCTAATTTACTACTAAATATTGGTAGTACCCTCGTTTAAATCTGAGACATGGCTCCTCAATTCATACGGACACATTTGTCAAGCGGTCGGCTTCTTTGGAAGATTTGACTACTCAGTCAAAACTTCCAAAGAAGCCGACCGCTTAGTTCTTTTATTTTCGCAACATATTCTTAATTCCGTCTAAAATCAGTTAAGGAACAGCTCTTTGTGGTCTTAATTCTCAATCATGCTTATGAAAGTTGTCGATTGATCGACTACTGGACTAATGACTGAAACCATAAATTCAGCACATAATACCGTATACATTTTAATGAAATATCGTATCAGTAAAAATGTATGTAGGTATGTAATGAATAGCATTTTTTTTAAAAAGACGGAAAATTTCAACGCAGGGTTTCAGAATCATGTGCTAAATTTATAGTAACAGTTTCTAATTCAAATCCATGGCTTCTAATCTGTGGTGGATAATTTTCGTCACCAAATAAGCTTAAAGTTGTCGAAATAATCTTAAACATTTCATTAACGCATGGTTCCAAATGAAAAGTTAAGAAACAATGCTTACGAAGCCGCATACTAAACACATTGAAAGTTCGGGATGCCTATCAAAACATAATAAATTGTATTTGTGTATTACTTAATATGATTCTTGCGTTGTTTGGGTACCTAAAGGGAAATTATTACGAAATTATGTAGCTGAGAGAATGTGTGAACCATTGACCTTAAGGTTGGGTTATTGTTGGGTCAGAGAAGCCATCGGTGTTGATAAACTACTCATTAACCTGGTTATTAAAGTGTAGGTTTGTCTTGTGATGACAAATTGGGAAGCTGGTGGGTACCTAGTAAATTAACGGGAGGTTGCAATCACTTGCAGTTAGACAGTTGCTTTTTTTTTTTTTTTTTAAAACGTTGCCCCACACTAGGAATTTCTCCTGTATCGTGGGTGCGTTTACAAACATTTAAACTCACAAACTCAAACAGCCAGACCCAGAACAACTACTTGCAGATCATACAAATATTTGTTCCGTGCGGGAATCGAACCCGCGACACGCAGCGCAGTAGTCGATCACTGAACCACTGCGCCAACCGTGCCGTCACTTAATAGGTTTTCTATGTTGGCTGCTTTTTAATTTAATTTTTTCAAGTTAAGTTGTATTGTTACGTGTATACTATATATATTTATTATAGTATATTTACCTAAGGGGGATATCACACTATTATACCTACAGGATGGCATCGACATCGACGCGCAAACTGTTACCATGGATTCAGTACAAGACATGATTCTGAATCACCTGCGTTGGAATTTTTCGTCGGTTATTAAAAAAAAAAATCCTGTTCCATACAATTTGGCCGAGTAGTTATTGCACTTTTCTATGAAACAGCTGACATTTTTTTTTATACCTGACGATACAATTCTTTGCTAGGGGGTCTTAAATCATGTGCTGAATTCATGTCGCCACCCTGTTTATCAAGGACCACTTAATGGATAGTGTCATATCCTATGAAAACATGGTGTGACTAAAGTAATAGAATATTAAATAATTGTTTATGAGACTAATAAATCATTATTATCAATGCAGAAATTGTGGAGACTGGGACATACCTGCACGAGTGCAATCAGTGCCGCTATGCGCATGACAGCCGCTTCATGGGGCCTGAAATAAAGAAAACATAACATTGAATATATGAAAATATGGTTTATTTTGTAGAAGTGATTTTTGACGAGGGCAAATCTTTCCTATTATTTCGCTTATTGTAAATGATGGACTCTAAAATGAGTCATTTTATAATAATTTTTTGATAAAGAAAGTTGTGACAAATAAAGACCGATTTATTTTTACTCATTATCATTAATCAGCCTAAGTAAAGCGTCTGGGTTCGATCCTACGACCTACAACTCGAATGTAGTTACCACTGGGTCATCACTGCTCTCTATTATATTTTATTAGCCACATTATATCGGTAACTTTACAGCATGTGTGAGCTTTATCTATCAATAAGACAGGATGAAATTGAAATGAACTTTTCAATGAAAAATATCGAATCTAATTCGCGACTTAATCAGAATTTTTTAAGTGCGTCGTAACAATTTTCGACAAAATCTAGCTTCCGTTTTTGCCTTGAACACCAATCTTTGAAATGCATCTTCTATACCGTCATGACTTTTGCCGTAAAATAATGTTGCACACAAAAATAAGCTCTTCAAATTATGATGTAGATACGAAATAAATGTTACGAAAACTATAATCAATTACAATTTCTACTAAATGTGAAGAGTTTCTCAATCATAATAGACAGCTTTTAACATATAGACAGTTAATGGGCTTTTAAACAGTTTTGAAAGATATTTCGTGAAGCAGTGAAATGTTTTGTCCAATCAGTATCTACATTTTCTGAGTTATAGTAGCATTTACGAAATGATTAACTTAATAAGTAACCATTGCTTTCAAATAACTTTTAAGACTGAAACATTTCAAAATTCTTGATATTAAATTGAAACGGACTTGGAATTGTGGGTGGCAAATCTCTGCCCAACCCTTCGATCAGGTAAACCTTCTCTTGCCGCGGTTGGCGCGTAGATGGGTGACCATCTTCACATACCAAGGCCGAGCCTCGGAAAGCAGGTCAAGCCTTTGTTCTACGCTGTCATTCGTAGATCTTTGACTGTCATTACGGGTCAGTGTGACAGCCAGTCTCTTCAAGGGGATCGTATTACCCAATAACACTGGGTCGTGGAGGTCAGATAGGCAGTCTTTTCGTTAGACTGGAAGCTGACCTCTGTGTAGCTGGAATAAGACTAAGCAGATAATGATATGACAATTATTAAAAGTAGCATTAATTCGGTTGTTACAAAAAATATCCTTACAAATATTAAATACTACATAGCTTTTCCTAGCAGCTTCGCCCGCATGGACGTCGAAAATTATCCCTCAGGACCGTATTACCCAGATAAAATGTATCCTATGTGTTAATCCAGATTATAATCTATCTGTGTGCCAAATTTCATCCAAATCTGCTCAGCCGTTTTAGCGTGATTGAGTAACAAACATCTAAACTTTCACATTTATAATATTAGACAGGGTCATGTACTCACTTGTTTTAAGCCTAGCTTATAAATATGTACATTGTGCATTTAACAAATAAATAATAGTAGGATTGTAGGATAGGATATATGTATACACCGTTTTGTTAATTAAGAAAATAATTACGTAATAATAAGCCTTTCAGCAGGATTCATAATCATGTAAATTACCAAGCTTAAGTATTATTAAACAATTAGGTACAGTTCAAGAAAGTTAATCAAATTCCATGAAGAAGCGTAAGAACTTCATTCACGATTACATAAAGCAACTTATTATATTATGTAGTAATCAAATTAGTGTAGCTACTTGATATTCATAAAATAATAACCTAATTTATAGAAACTCACAAAACCCATGATTAATGGGCAAAAAATTGAATAAAACTGCCGTAAAAAAATTATAATGAAACCTCAGCGGATATTTTTAACTAGCATCAAATTATTAACCGATTAATATTCACGAATGACAATATTTTTAACGCTTCAATCAATTAAAAGGCTTCCTATTATTAAATCTAATAACAGATCATCACATTCATCAAATTATTAAATATAATAACAGATCATCACGCCAGAATACCCGAAGGGTTTGGTAGATGTGTAACTATAATACATCTTACATTTTCACAACAATTCACAAATCCAGATTTCCGGCTGCTTCTTCTTCTATAAATTCTTGACGGAAAAACCCAATTTAAACAACAATTTGCTCGAATCGGGAATCGAACCCATCACCTCACGCTCAGCAGTCGCGCTTGCCACTACAAAACGAATGAGTCATTCACGCATTATTATTATTATTTTAGCCTTTTATTTCCTTAATATAATTAAATACATTTCATTTCTTGCTAAAATTTAACTTTTATTTATTTTATTATGTATTTTGACTTTAATTTAAAATAAGATAATCTATTCATTTTATTTATTTATTATTATTATTTAAGTCACGCATTAATCAGCATCAAATAATAAACCGATTAATATTTACGAGTGACAATATTTTTAATGTCTCAATCGATCAAAGGCTTCTTATTATTAATTTTGAATTCTAAACATTCATAAAGTCTATTATAATAATATTGTTAATAGCTTAAGTGGCAGCTCACGAAGAGAATTTAATTGTAAGGTTGCATCTTGGATTCGTGAGGTCACTCTCGTGTACCGCGGGGTACGCCTGAAGTGTTTCCGCGTGTTATTTCGTCATAGGCTCCTCAATTAAGCGTTCCTGGACGGTTTCAACACGTCTTGAAGTTTCTTTAGGTTAACCAAGCACTATTAATTGATCAAAACGGTGAAGGAAAACATCGTGAAGAAACCGGCATGTCCTAGAACCAAAAATTCGAAGACATGTGACATCTACGAACCCTGGGCCCGCGTGGTGGATTACGGCACGGTCCCTCCCACAGAGAGGAGGCCTGTGTCCCAGCAGTGGGGAAATTATCGGCTGATGATGATTCATTAATAATATTACCTAGTACGACCATCGTGCATATTAGATGCAATCATGTTTCGAAATTTTCAACGCCTGTCAAATATTTTCTGCTAGGATAGTTTCACACTAACGTGAGAATGGATGAAAATGTATGAGGCATGTGTTACCATATCGTAGAGCAGTGGTGATGGACCCGACTTACGAGTAGGTCGTAGGTTCAAATTCA
Source organism: Antitype chi (assembly GCA_947359405.1). Classification (NCBI taxonomy): domain Eukaryota; kingdom Metazoa; phylum Arthropoda; class Insecta; order Lepidoptera; family Noctuidae; genus Antitype; species Antitype chi. The sequence continues at coordinate 12,049,781 of OX375811.1, read as the reverse complement.
AACAGGCGCCTTACTCTTACTTTGTGTAAATAATTTCATCACCACTGCTCTCAAAACGGTGAAGGAAAACATCGTGAAGAAACCGACATGTCCTAGAACCAGAATTTCGAAGACATTGACATCCACCAATCCACACGGGGCCCGCGTGGCCCACTCCCTCTATTATAGAAGAGACCTGGGATCCAGCAGTGGGAACTTTATAGGCTGGTTATGTAATTCCCATTTTTTTTCCTTAAAAATTATTGAGCACTCTAACATCTTACCAACCCGCACTGGACCCGCGTGGTAGATTACAGTCCACAGAGAGTAAGCTTGTACATTAACATTAAAAGCTGATTATACTAAGCTATGTTACCAGCTCGTTAATTATTGTTGAAGACATCCTAAGATATTGAACAATATCGATTGGGTATCTACGTAGTAATTCAAAATTCATGGGCACTACGATTTGTCAAGGTAATATAATTATACGAAAACAACACCTAGCTACTGCTAGGTGTTGTTTTCTGAATATTACAACGGGTAAGATTCTTCACGTTTTGTAGCTAACTGTAACTTGGTTGCGTACGAAATGCCTATAGGTTTTATCTCAGTAATTAATACTAATCTGCCTTAACAATAGCTGCCTAGTGTTTCCCAAGTTTTTTGTGTGGTCGCATTGAAGAAACACTCATTTGTATTGTTCCCCGAACATTGGTGATTGATTACACGACAATCAATTCTTAAGTAAACCTATCTTTTGATTTGCCTAAGATAAATCGTTTGTGGTGTGAATTAATTACCCGTTTTTATTAACTTATCGTACATCAGTTTCGTAAATATTTAATGTATGAGAGCGTATTAAACTTTTGTATAGTTTTTTTTATTGTGCCTTATGTCATTAAAATATATTCATATAAGATGATGTCAAAACATATTATTAATTTGCTTTATGTATTAGGCCGTAAAGGTCAAGTAGATACTTAGCGATAATTTGTATGAAATCTTTTGAATAAATAACGTACATATTTCGTATGGCTGACCTTTGAAATTTATGGGGAAAGCTTTTACGGGAGTTACAAAAAGTTTAAAACCTTTTCATGTCTGTGTCTAGTTGTTTTATGAGCTCAAAGTGGACAGTTCATTTATATGTGGGCGAATCTTTAACTCCAGAAATACGTATTACCTAGGCAACTGGCACGTTTTGAATTTTATGTAATAAAGTAATAACATTTGTTCGATTTTTTCCTATTATCTAGTAGGAAAAAATCATTTTAACTTTCTTAACTTTATTACATAAAATTCAAAATGTTTCAATTGCGTAATATGTGTTTCTGGAGTTACCGGTTCGCCCACAAATAAATTAACTTTACAGAAAATTATATATAATATGAAAGTGTCGATTCTCCCGTTTCAGGCGAGTAAATTTGTGCGAATCGATTAATAACCGCTCAAACTATTTGTTGAAGTAATTAGTGGCCAACAGGACTATAAACACAGATACTGATTTAATGAACACGAATTAAGATAATTACGTAATCACTCTAATGACCCACAAATGTACCAAGGTCAGAGTTTGTTTAACAAGCCTTTACATAAATTACGTCTAATCCACACATAAATTCGGTAAAGTTCATCGGGTCACGTATTTAAGTAATCCATGTTTTTGCAGTAATTACTTGCATACTCCTAGTTGCTGGGTACTTTGAGTTCTGACTTTTAAACATATTAAGGCAAACAATTTTTATGATTCAATGTTCGCTTCAGACTATGTGCAGTCTGACAGTGTTTACCGTATCAGGAGAGCACTCAATAATTTTATTATTTGTACTCTGCTCAAACATACAATTCTATTTACGCATGTCGCGGATCAATAAAATTAGATTTTTATTGATGTTCAGTGTTGGTGTCATCGAATTACTTCAATGTTTTGTGTGTCACGGCCGCCGTGACTTCATCGTATCGTAAACCCTCTGCCCTAGACCGGTTCGACTGGTCGATGTGCATCGCAATATATTGATGATCCGCCCAGAATCGCAACACAGCATTCATATATCTCTTCAATAAAGGCCGTGGGCTTCTTTGATTGTTATCGACACATCCCATACAAGTGTAGTTCGAAACGCGCTTTAATGGTGCTGTTACGTGTTTACAATGTGATTATGTGACACGCAATCCATACTAAATGAAATGGAGTGGAGGTTTTTGCTTGTTCTTCTCCATAGGAACGTAACTACTACGCTGTGGCAACTACTGCTTCTTTGTACTGCTTTCTGACTGACCGACTCCTTGACAATTCAATAGTGATCAAAATTATTTTAATTGAAATAAATTGAGTTTGACTCAGATTAAACAGGGTGGTATATAGAGACATCAACGAGCAAACTGTTACCATGAATTCCGCACTTGAGTCTAGTACAAATACGTGTAGAAAAGTTACGTCGGTATTTAAAAAAATGGTGTTTTATCGGAAAGTGTAATACCTTCGCGGTTAAAATGTATGGAACAGTATTAAAAAAAATAACCAGTGACAAATTTCAACGCAGAAGTTTCAGTATCATAAACTGAATATATGGTACTTGTACGTAGATGGCCTTGCAACTGTGTATACAAATATATTTAGACTAAGTATTCTTCATTATAGTATTTTGTAAAGGATCCAAAGATGTCTCATGCAGATGAATATATTCCTATCGTCACGAGGTAGGTAGGTAGTTGAATGTCAGTGGCTTGTGAAGGGCCTGCTATTTGGCATTCTTGTATCTAATGGTGTCGTTTTATTTCATGCTTATTAAAAATTCAATCAGATAAGGAATCTGCAATTTGATGAAATAATTGTAAGGAAAAATAAAAGCGAAAGTGATGAGCACGAGAATTAAAGTTAAAAAATGCCTACGATTCGTAAAAAAACAGCAGTAAATTACTTAGACCACATTCGCGTAAAATTATCGCGCAGGATTTTATCTCGCACGGGATTTTTTCCTCTCGGTGTTGAACCGAACGTTGAGAATCCAACAGAGTGCATCCCATTGCGTCAAAAAAGCAAACTGTTCGATTTAGAAAATGCGGCGCTAAGCAAATCATTGAAGATCAACTCCGCGAAAAGATAACACCGCGATATTTTCACGCCCGTTCGTTGAAACTGAAGTACCCTATGCATTAGCATAACTATTCGTCATTAAAAACAAAACTGTTCTAAATGACCAAAACATTGAAATGAATGAAGTTGACGCGTACGCGCATAACTCACAAGTCAACAAAACTTTTCAAAGATTTTGAAATTCATATTCCGAACATGTGAAGATTCCGTAACGAATGGCCAGTCACAATGTTGCCAGCAATTTGTTATTGTTTACAAGTAGCTTTTGTTATTCAGATGCACAGTTGCGTAAATGATCATGTTCACGGTTTAACAATTACATTATTAATTACTGACAAACTTCTACAATAGTAATTAAATTTTATTCTAAATTAAACGTGGGAATATTGTGAGTCAGAAAAGGTTTGAGTTCATTATTGTCAATGGGCTGCATAAGACTAGGAAGCTATGCTTTGACATGACCCCATCGTGGTCTAATAGGTTCCTCTTAACTCTTGAAGATGGGAATCTGTGATGTCGGATAACGTGAATGTCTTTATACGGGATGCGATGGTATCCTTTGGAAATAAATACTGCTTGTGTACCGACTTATTTATTTCCAACCACTGTGTCCCTGATTTAGAGATTATGTCCTCTTTTTAACCGATCTCATAAAGGATACGTACAGACGAACTTATAACCGCCTTGGTTCTATGTTCGTCTGTTTATTGTATGTTCATCGATTTATCAGTAACGATTGGGCCGATTTACGTGATTTCTAATTGCGAGAGTCAGTGTCTTTGGTTCTGTATTTTCGTTTTTTGCCAAATATTTCCGAAATTAAAGTAATTTTTTTTTTTGTGAAAAGTTTTAACCTGCTTCTAGGTTCTAGGTTATTTTTTTTTCTTAGTTTTTCTATCGTTGTACCAAAATAACTAGCCTTTCTTAACCTCCCATAAATTAAAATCTCTCATAAACCTCATTAATGTTACTACCGGCAGTGCGACCGTTAAAAACCATTTGAAAGAAATGCAAATGTCGGTACCTTAGTACGAGAAGCAAGTAACAGTTACATAAGTACATTAGCATAGGTATTGGACGTTACGTAAATGCTTTTATCTTACGTTGCTAGTAAATGGGGTAAATGAGTTTCCACTGGAGGAGTTTTCATGTACAAAAGTAACCCGTGTTATATTTTCTTCAACTATCCATCGATACTCTATGAATACTCATTTAATAATATTGTTTTCTAAAGCCAGTGGTGTCTCACTGCAGAGCAAACGCCTCTCTACCCTTCTTCCACTTCTCTTTGTTTAATGCTGCTAGTGACCAGTTCTTATTAAAGGAGTCCAGCTCATCCCTTATAATATTATAAATGCGAAACAACTCTATCAGTTCGCCTGTCTGTTACATATTCACACCTTATGGTCAAAAAAAAAAATCAAATCTGCTTAGCAGTTATCTGCTAAGCAGATTTTGATGTAATTTGGAAGACTGGTGGACCATGACCTGGGTATAGAAAACAACAGGATATTTTTATACTGGTAATCCTTTCCCATGGGATAATTTCAGAACACCACCAGGGCGAAGCCACAGGCAAATAAATGGTACACTCTGCATTTTTAATTCGCTCGATTAAAAGACCACTACGATCGACCTTTTTTGTCAACATAACAGCTAAGCTTCAGTAATAGCTGTCATTTTGGTGTAGTGAATTAAAACTCAGATTTTAGTTTCATAATATTTTGTAACTCAAGAGAACTCCCTCTTTTGGTATAAATAATCACGATTAACGTCATGTAGTCCTATATCAATCGTTTTCAAGGCAAACCACACGAACTTTGACCATTTAAAACATTTATAAGAATCGTGGAACAGTTTTCCTTAATAATATAATTTCATAACGCTATTACGCAATATTCCAAGGCGGTCAAGCAATGAATCTTCAGTGTACCTACCCCTTAATTACACCTCTTGACTCTGAACCTTAATTCTTGGCCAGCAATTTGTGTGGGTACCAATATTGCAACACTTTGCGGGCCATGATGGAGATTCTTATAATTTTGTGCTTAACCGGGGAAATCACTTAGCTTGTGGGTAATTTATATTGGGAAGCAGTTAACGAGAATTATCGATTATTTCATGATGCATGCTCATGGTTATTTTCAGCTATAACTGCTTGTTTATCAAGATGCGATCCATGATGATTGTAGAATCTTGCGTTTATTCTGTATTTAAGTTGAATATATCTCTTCACTGGCTCACTACAACACCAAGCCTTATCGTGTGGGCCTGTTTCCCAAGATACACAATTAGCGTCTCAAAAATGTCCGCATAGATAGGGTGCAATGTACGCAGGTGTTAAATAGTATATTTCACCCAGTCTTTTTGGACATTGCTTTGTAAAAACCACTTTAAGCCCTGCGTGTAAGAGAGTGAATTTGCAAATAAATGTGTATTATCATAACTATAATAATATAATAACACTGACATATAATTGGGTACAGTTTTCAGTGTTACTTTTGTTCGAGACTGTGCATCTTGGGGTTTTTTTATCAATGCTTTTACCGCCAATTCTCGTGAGTGACAGATAATATTAGCAATAACAGCTACTTCGCTCTTGTGCGAATGACACCAGCACCCTAATTGCGTAAAACGCGATTAATCATAATCGGTTTCATTTTGACAGTTCAACAATATTCATTGCGTTATTTACGTTCCTGAGCAGACGCATTTTTCGAACATATGAAGCAATGGTTTAGCCATCTGTTTCAAAACGAAACAGATTATGATTAATCGTGAGTTACGCAATTAGGGTGCGGGTTTACATAATTATTATATAGAAACACTACACTGATAATAGTTAGTTCTTCTATGTAATGATCTGGAAATCATAAGCTGGAAAAGACTTCATCCAACTTACATATATCATCTTTTAAATTACATCCATCATCGTGAATCAAAAACTTCATATTTCATTGTTCGAAAATTACACATCTTGGCAAAATAAATTAACACATAGTATCCAGTTCGTGAACTTTTGACCAGTACTTATAATACGATTTAAGCAATAATATTGCGTGTTCAGAATATTACTGAGATTACCTTTAACGTAAAGTTGATGATTATTTAGTAAACATTTTAAGTAGAATGACTATTTAAACACTGAACATAAAACGACTTAATTGTATTCCAATTAAGGCAAACCTTTACAACTTCTTACAATAATGTACAAAATACCCTGTCTGGTGTACTCAGTGAGGAAATTGGCGAATTACCTGTAATTATAAGTAGATAATCAAACAAGTTTTTAACAGAAGAAGACTTTCGTACCTCGGAAAGCACGTGAACCCTTCGGTGCCCGGTGTCATTCGTAAATCTTTGATAATCGTTACGGTAAGCCAGAAGCCTAAAAGTCTGACAACCAGTCTTAGAGAGGGTATCGTGTTATCCAGTAACTGTGACTATTTAAACACTGAACATAAAACGACTTAATTGTATTCCAATTAAGGCAAGCCTTTACAACTTCTTACAATAATGTACAAAATACCCTGTCTGATGTACTCAGTGAGGAAATTGGCGAATTACCTGTAATTATAAGTAGACAATCAAAAAAGTTTTTAACAGAAGAAGACTTTCGTGCCTCGGAAAGCATGTGAACCCTGTGGTGCCCGGTGTCATTCGTAAATCTTTGATAGTCGTTACAGTAAGCCAGAAGCCTAAAAATGTGACAACCATTCTTAGCGAGGTTATCGTGCTACCCAGTAACTGGTGAGATAGGCATTCGGTTGGACTGGAAGCCGACCCAAAGATAGTTGGGAAGACTACGCAGGTTCAATCACAAAAGTTTAGATTATTTAGATAAACATAGCGGTGCGTCATAACATCAATAGATACAGTAATCGAAACACATTCAAAGGTTATAGAAGGGAAATCAGAGTCACGTCGGTAGTTATTGAACATCACGATGTTCCTAATAATAATATGTCATCGAAAGACAAACTCAATCTTTGCAATGTTTAATGTGGAATATCATACGACTCTATGAGTAACACACCGCAACACCGTGCCTGTCTCATCATACCATTACGCCCACTTTAAATTAGCATTTTATAATAATGCACTGTATTATTTTAACTACGCAAGAATAATTGGAATCCAAACGTGTATAAAATTGGTGCAAATCGATGAGAACGCATGAAACTTTGCCCACTTATCGACCTCAGTATTGGGTCAATTGATTAGTTGCGGTTTTCTATTTCAATAAATAATTTACAAACGCCTTTTAAGTGTAATTCATCGCTGCAATAAACTATATGATTACAAACATGGTTTTATTATAGCATAAATTTTAAAGGACGAGTATAATTGGAGCCACCGCAAAGACCCTAAACAAAACGAAAGAGAAGTAACACTTATACATGGAACGAAATAGAGTTAAAATATTGGATAAGCTATCATGATGTTTTAAATAAGTAACAGCCATGCATCGTCAGTATTTTAGAACGGTCTGTGTAACCTTTACAGCAGCGTGTCAGGTCAGACATGACGGCGCGGGCGCAGAACCAGACGATCGCTGGTAAAGATCATCCAATAATTCCGCGCATCCGTTCACCTGTGTGAATGTACTCATGTGCTTCATTGAGTAGTTACATGAAACTTTAGATTACACGATTAAATATTGACTCAGTTGGGACGATATCTAAACCGGTTACTGTAATTATTTTAGAAAATCTTCAAATTTTTTTAGAGAGAAGTATATTGATGAATATTATTCGGATTTGAATGAATCTACATTCTACAAGTTCTTACCTCTAGTTGTGTCTACTCAGTTTAAAGGATCTATAACAAAATTATGCTAACGAGCTCATAAAGAACTAGGCACTAAAGGACTTCGACAAAGATGTTCTTTCCTAAATTTATCTTTAACTGTATCCAACTCCATTCTAAGGAGATCAGTACTGCTTTAAAATATATTGATGACCTTTTGTCGCAACACGTAAGTTTACGCTGATATTCTATACGATGCTCACAAACGATGTGACTTGCTCAAATAGGGTACCGTTCTCACGATTACGTTCATTAGCTTTATCTTTTGATGTATTTTTAGCTGCCTCATATTGGCTGATATTATTAACGAAATCATGGCCTTTATAGTCATGTGCTTTAGAATTTATTTCACTATTAGTAGTGAGTGATTCCTTATTAACTTTATTTGCATTCATGCATTCTATAACTGTATTTCCTAATCGCCTGTCGTTGCTTATGTTACTACTTGATGATGAAATCATTTTCATATTACATCTGCATTGGAAACTTAGAACCATGGTTCAAATCTAGCATAAAATTATCATGGGCGTGTAACTTAATGTTCATACCGTGAAAACATGAAGCAATCTAATTACCTACATCGTTACCCTTTGTAAATAAAGATGATACATCGTAACTCGGCTGAGCAATAAAGCTTTACGAAGACGGTCGTCGATCAAGTAAAGGTTAAATTTTGTAAATGTATTAAAGTAACCTACATATATGGAAAGGTTTGCACCATCCTCAGTCGGTTGGAGATGAACGTGCAAGGTTCGATATACAACATGGATAACAAAAATTCCCACAGTATTGATGTTCATACCAAAATATCGCTCGATTTTAATTACAATGTTTTTAGATATATTCAAGGGCGTGTCTATTTATTGCCGTGTAAAAGTTAAAACAATGGTAGAGTCAGTTGGGTAATCGGGTGGGTGTCATTTCATAAAGCCTTGGACAATGGAAGGTGCCACTGGTTTCTCACAGACTCGCTAAAAAAGTAAAAACGCAAATCTAAATTACGAAATATGGTCAAACGGATGCGGTTAGATTATTGTAAGTATTTGTCTTTAAATGGACAATACAGTTTGCCATGTTTGGGGAGGCTGCCATTGGTGGCAAGCGGTCGCTTATAAATATACTGCTCTCCAATTGAGTACTTTAGAAAAGGGTGTTCATATCAACTAAACCGGGATCTAGTTCCTATCAAGAAATATTTGTCCGAATATTGCCTCAGATAAGAAATGTATGAAATCAAGAAATCTTTATTTTTTTAATAAGTAACACTAAAGTGGTTTATTGTCATTAGTAAACCGCAATAAAAAGGTCAAAATAATTGCATAATAGTGTCACAAGATGACCATTAAACAATATTTAAGTGCCTTAAATTATCTGCGGTTGGCATTTGGAGGACATTTTCAATCCTATTTGCAGACAAAGTTATTTTAATTTAAACGGTTTTAACTGAACTGAATTGAATTATAAAAAATAGCAAACCTTTTGATTTTGACTACATAATGTTCGTATTCTATACCTTAAGTTTCCTAATGACAAAGTGTTCACGTGACTTGGAATCCAATGAAGTCGTTCGATGAATACATTAATATTTAACACGCTATGGGAGGTATATTCAAGTAAATGTGGTACCGTACCTATTTAGTCTGTTCTTAACAACTTTGATGATTTCTTCCGCTTTGGCATTGGTACCTCTAAGCCAAATCAGAAACATAGAATAAGGAAGCTGAAGTGGCAATGGACCGGCCACATTAGCCGTAGAATCGATGACCGTTGGGGTAGATGCGTTCTTGAGTGGAGACCGCGAAACGACCAACGTAAGGTTAGCAGCTAGATGGGAGTTGCCGAGTATCGAGCTGAATGGCGTGTAGCTGGAGAGGCCTACTTATGTCCAACAGTGGACTGTTATAGACTGATGATGATGAACCGGTAATCTCGTGGTGTGATCTCAATGTATGTCTGTCTGTACGTTTGATATATTCTGTTGTTCTACTTGTGATCTTACGCTAGTAAAAGTATATTTCTTTCTTTCTTTAAATATCGCGATTTATTTCTATTTTCGGTATCAATAGTAGGTATCGATTTGTCATTCGTTGAAAAGGAGAATATATTTATAGACATATACGAAGGTATTCTGCTGACAAATGGAATTTATCCAAATACGTCAATTTACTTAATCTGTCTTCCTGTATTGTGCACTTTGTCATAGACTAAAGTTCATAGTTCATGCGCTTTATGCATAGATTGAAATAATCTACCCGGGGCCTCGTTTTGATGTGAAATGTTAGAGGAATGTAATATTATAGACGGATGGTCTATTGAAGGATAATTTGATATAGGTAAATAATATGTTAGGGAACGAAAACTGCTGCATGTGTTACGTTAGGCTTAAGTTATGCTTGCCGCAGTCGGTCCGTGGATGGTTCACCACTTTTATATATACACACCCCTCCGTGCCTCGGAAAACTCGCTAAGCCGTTGGTTCCAGCTGTTATGTGTGTATCTTTGACAGTCGTTACGGGTTGTCTGAAGCTGGAAAGTCTTACCAAGGGGTATCTATCCTACTATCCAGTCGCTTGGTTGTGGAGGTCAGATGGGCAGTCGTGGTGTTTAAAATACTGGTATTCAGATGCATCTGGTTATACTGGAACCATAACAGAGTTGGGATCAGGCTAGGCAGATGATGGATCGAAAATAATTCGCTGCTGGTGAGTATTTTATTTGCTTATAATGGCAGGTACACACAGCTACACATCAAGCTATACATTTACAGTATAAGCTAATCTTACATTATATAGGATTTCCGTACAGTGCGAGATCAGCAACTACTTTCCACGTACACACGTGGAAAGTAGTTTATATCAATGGATAACAGAAAGCCGGTTCAAATTTGACGGTTATACTCCAAACTTAGGACCAGCTGAAACAATTTTTTTTTTCATTTCCAATTGTCCCATTGCCGAGCAAAGGTCAAAGCAGAGGTGTATGGAATTCCCAACAACAGCCTAGCAACATGCCATTTTACCTGTTCCAAAGAGCCAAAGAGGCTCTGGCGACCCACTAATACGATAAGTCCAGCGCGGCGGGATACGGTCTAAACCCACCATAAATACGGAGAACATAATAGAATCATTACCTGCATACCTATAATTAAAATGGCTATAGTTAAAACGTCCTCGCCATGTATGATTTTCTTCCTTGAAACGTCAGTTTGTGTTTTGTTCTTCACTTCTTCATAAAACAATCAATCGTAATGACACTGGATAATGTGAATTACCTTCTTTGTTAATTGTAAAATAATAATGTGAGATATTATTGTTTTGTCGACAGCGGCATGACTGGCCTTGACATTTCACTAATACATAATAATTTCAAATTGTTAATTTTATTGGAATCCAGATCATTAAGATGATGATAGCTGATGAGGTCCGGGGCAAATGGCACCAATTTTTATTTTATATGCTTTTTCGCAATTAAAAAAACAAGTTTGTCCACTTTTTCGACGGTTGTCCGGTTTTATTTTTTATTCAGGTTTTGACTTTCCATCTGTAGATATGGCTAAAGTTTGTGTAGCCTTGACAATGACTTATTATGTTACACCTAATAAAAGGCAATAAAAAGGGGGAATTTTTCCGTATCTGTTAGAGCCAGTTTTTTAGATTCTTGTTTTTTATTACTCACATTTATTTTTTATTAACATACCTTTCAGATGAATCATTTCTATGAAAACCTTTAAAATATAAATAGGTACCTGTTGCTAAGTGAATATCATCTAGATTGATTAACTATTTGATAGGTTTTTTGTTATGTTTTCGGAGGTCGTAAAACGCAATCGTAAAGTTCTGTTCTGAAAATTGATGGCCACATTAAGTATTTAGGAACATTTTATCTGTTTTAAAAAGATCAAAATAGTCAGGATGACTACCTAAATGGTCGTAAACCTTTATAAGATTTGTAAACAATAAATTTATTCATCAATATACCTAGTTTTGGCATTATATTGATTTGTATTATCGCATTAGTAATCGTCTAAAAGGCAATTCCCACTCTCATCATTTTGACAGCAACAAAGTATTACCAAATATGGAACATTGCCCGTCAAATGTTGGGTTATTCAAGCAGATTGCTTGTTCAGCGGTTCGACAATAAAAAATCATAAATGCCACAACTGTCAGACAAGAGGTCGAGTCTCGAGAACTCGAGATGAATCACGATGCAATGCAGATGGACCATCATAGCCGTTATTAAAGTTGGTTCACGATTTCATTAACATGGATTTAAATTTGTGTCGTAATAGCTTGATGTTATTGTTCCGGTGTAATTTTAACATGTTTCCGGTCAATAATGCGTATGTTTTAATCATTGAGGTCGCTGTGTTATGGGCGATTAGGCCGCTGTGAGATGTGTTTATTATTGATTAGTCCATTCCATTATTTAAGTCGTCTGAACAAACAGTAGCCAAGATCCAATTTGAGTTTCGTACAGAGGGCGACGAGGTAAACTGTTCTATTCGACAACTTCAAGAGAAGTGGTCTTCTGTCATTGACAGTCGTTACGGGCTAGTCAGAAGCCCGAAAGTTTAACAACCAGTCTTTCCAAGGAGTATCGTATTACCCAGTTACTGGGTTGTGGAGGTCAGATAGGCAGTCGCTCCATGACAAATACTGATATTCACCTGCTTCTGGTTAGACTGGAAGCTGACCTTAACATAGTTGGTAAAAGGCTAGGCAGATGATGATTGATTGAAAACCCAAGTACTCTCCGTGAGATTGTCAATACATCAAGGCGTTGCTGGCATTTCTTGAGGAGCTGGGGTGGATCGAATATACGATCTTCTCACCCGTAGGTAGATACGCAAAATACGTGCTTGACGTGGAGTAGCGGACACCATCTTATCTGCCAGTACCAATACAATATAATAAGCAAAGCTTGAAGATTCATATTAACAATATACCCATTTTTTTTAAAGGCCATAGCCACTTAATATTTATTGTAATCTAATGTTGTGTCACACTCAAAAAATAGCGTATTTTTATCTTTTTTTACAAAAAAAATCAACTTGATTGGTGAAAAATGGATAACTGCCTGTTTATATACATGGTGTAAATAATGTGGTAGAACAAGTTTATCGCATGATTATATTAAATTAATTGAATTAAGAGGTCATTGATATCTGCAAAAGTTTATATTATAAACCCATACGGTAGATATTTCACCATTAATTTTACAGTGATACCTACTCATGTCGGTTAGTGAACTATCTAATAATTTGAAGTGCAAAACACACCAAAGCCGACCCGTCGACACTGCCCGCCGACACAACCCGGTGGCTTATGATATGGCTTTCCATATAAGCTGCCGAGGTTTGGTGTGTACTGCGCTTTATGATTCCTCACTGATTTATCGCCGAGTTTTCACTACCTACACCTAACGTTATAGGCTGCTAGCATAAGGTGCAGCGCAGACGACAGACTATCCGTGACGCACTTTTTAGTCTGTGCAAATGTAACCTAAGCAATTATATGCAGTAATGCATACGCCGCGCAAAAAGTCCGGCGTACAAAAAATCCGTGTCATTCTGGCAGATCGCGCCGCGCCGCGCCGCACAAAAAGTGCGCGAATTTTTTTTTACGTTTACTTCAACGGGCGCTAATGTAGACGGCGCACACTTTTAGTATGCAATAGACATGGGCGAAATAGCTCACTGAAAATAAAAAGAGCGATTACCTCTTCCACACTAAAGAGTTAAATCACTCCGCTAGCTCACTGGTTCTTCTATAGCACAGTGACTCAGATGACGAAGGACGTCGAAGGAGACGGCTCGGCTCGCTCCATGGTGAATAGCTCTTTGGAAGTTAGGACTCTTTGTTACTCACTAGATCTTCTATAGCTCTGTGACTCAGACGCCGACTGTTAGCTCATTTTAGTTGTTAAACATTGCGGTTCCTTTTTATAATGTGCCAAAGTATTTTCTACTTAAAAGCAATAACCATAAAGATAAATTTACAGTGATTTATGTCATATGATAAGTTTACAATGACGTATTTGTGTTGGAGAGCTATTGTTCGAAGAACGAATGCTATTTGGCCGGTGAATTCGGTCGGTCGTCGGTGTCTCGCTACTGAGCTAGTGAGTCTGAGTGAGCTAACTGAGCTAGTGAGCTATTTAGCGAGCGAGTGAGTGAGCGAGAGCGACGTTAATCGAAAATAGCTATCTCTTTTCCATCACTCGCTCACGAGCTAGAGCTACCCATGTCTAGTATGCAATCTGCACTCGTTAGTGTTAAACAATTGTCCGGATATTGTTTTATAATATTTAATATGGAACTGTCCTTTCAGTAATCTCCTCGAAAGTATAGGATGTACCCAAAATTCTCTATTTCTTGTTGTTTTTCTGTACTTCTAGTACAAAATAATACATCGCAATCTCTGCATTTCCATAGCGTCTACGTCCCTACAATTCTGCCGACAGAATGATCGAAGATGTGCGTCGTGTCCGTTGAGTCTGCGTAAATTCCACGACAGACTTTTTGCATGCCATGCCTTAGTTTAATATAACAAAAATAATGTAGAATTATTTATGTGTAATTTAATATTGAAATCCCTACTTATAATATTATAAATACGAAAGTAACTCTGTCTGTCTGTTACGCTTTCACGCCTAAACCGCTGAACCGATCGTCATGAAATTTGGCCTGGGATATGGAGAAGGACATAGGCTTCTTTTTTTACGCGATAACCGACATACACGCGGGCGGACTCGCGTGCAGAAGCTAGTAGTCTAATCATCTGTGGCTGCGGCCATTTGGGTTCTATTGCAACAAATATATTGTATTTATTTCTGTTTCACTCACCTAACTTTTAATGAAGAAAGATGTACTATTCCAATTATGCGTATGACATATAAAACAATGGATGATTGCCACTCCTAACTTAATCATCTATAATTTATCAAGAAGAAGATCCGATGTGAGTTTATTGCGTATTTGATCAAAATGTCAGAATGGAAAGCTGACATCTTTTATATGGTAAGATGGTCCCATTGTCCACTTCAATAATATAACGTTATGCAATAATAATCATTTGTAGTCACTATGATAACACTGTATAGCATTTAATTGCAAGTAAGTCCGCGCACTATGGGACATCTCTATTTAATTCACTATAAGGTCGTTGACCCTACGTTACGTAGGTACGGTAGGCAGTAAAATTGACTGCACTTTCAAGACCTATAAAGGTACTGGTTTAAAGGGTTATTCTAGATTGCTAATTAGTGATTAAATCTGATCTGTTAACATGATTTTGTTGAAGGTAGTCACAGTCAGCAATGTATTGAATTGTAAGAATATTGTGTAAATGTTGTCGTACAAGTTATGTTGCTGACTGTACTTTATAGACAAGTATTGGTGCGATAGAGTACAGTGTTAAACTTAATTATTATATTGGTGCAAATAATTTACTTGGCTTCGCTTTTCTTTTCCTTACAATTTTTTTTTAAAGAATTTTTGTGGTTTTGTTACAAAGTCAGATCAAAAGCTTTCTAGACGCTGTAGGTAAGCAAAACTTAACTTTTAATTATCACATTGACAGGGGCATTATTAAGGCGTTGCATATAATAGTATACCATCCAACGATTATTTTGTAATATCCATTGCATAACATGTAAAAACGATAGTCATTCTCATATACCTAGTTTATGTTTTTTACATAACACACTCGCATAGCCTAAGGCGTTTTTTTAAGAATTCTTTGGAAATAATAATATTATACCTGCCTTTCTGTTTTACCTTGCCTTGTTAGTAGATCATCGTCTGCCCAGGCTTTTACCAACCATGTTGGGGTTGGCTTCAAGTCTAACCGGATGCAGCTGAATACCAGTACCTATTTTACATGGAGCGACTGCCTATATGACCTCCACAACCCTGTCACTGGGTAACACGATACCCCTTGGTAAGACTGGTTGTCAGGTTTTCGGGCTGCTGACGACCCGTAACGATCCACGAATGACAGCCGGGATCAACGGCTTTGCGTGCTTTCCGAGGCACGGAGGGGTCTTGGTATGTAAATATGGTCACCCATTCACGGACTAACCCAAAATAAAATCTCATTTTCTTTATCTCTATAATTATCTTAATGGATACATATCTGTTTTTTGTTCACACTATTTCGTATTTAAATAATTAATAGTTAAAAAAAAACTAAAAAACACGCTTTAAAAACCAAATTAAAAAAGGAGAAAATAATTTAATTCAATTAAAAAGCGTGGGTATTATTAATTTTCTATTTTTTAGTTCTGCTAACTACAAAAACGTGTTTTTTTTTTCTCATTTTTTTTTAATTATTGTATTGTCATCGGTCCTCGACAAGTTTACAAAGTTTCAATGAAATCTGACCGTTTAAAGTGAGTCAAAATCGCGCTCAAAGGAGTCGTTTACATACAAACCAACAAACATACAAGTGAAGCTAATTATAATATAAAGCGTGTAAAAAGTAAAAAAAATACGTGAATTCTAACCGGTTTCATGTTGAAATATTTCTGCAATTAATAGTTATTAATTATAGAAATAAACATTCATACATGAGAGAAAATATTCCGGTTTTGTGCCGATATTATATACAAGGGGATATTAAATATGTTAATTTATAATTCCTTATTAGATAATAATTACATATGTGTGCGGATAGAAAACCATAAATGATCAACTTGCTTTTAGTATTTTACAAAATATGGTTTGGCAATACATACCTACCTTCCTACGTGTTTGTATCTACATTTAAGTACCTAAGTAATGAATAAATGTTATACACTCGAGTGCTTTATTTTACGAGCATATCGCACCTACGGTGCAATAACGTCACTTATGCGTTATTGTCATTTGTGTAGTACGCAAACTTTCCTCGTGAAGTTTGCGTACTACACAAATGACAATAACGCACCAAGTAAAGAGGTGGATTTGGAGTATTTTCTCATAATCAGTTAAGTTTTGACAAAAATTGAATAAATGACGTTATTGCACCGTAGGTGCGATATATTAAATCTCTAATAGGTAATTCCCATTTGAGCAGTGGTGGCCCACTGGTCACAGCTCCGAAATACTAGTTGTAGCTCGTTAGTTCGAACCTGTGCAGGCACTTCACTCTGTGTAAAAAATAATTTATTTACCACTGCTCTCGAAACAGTGAAGGAAAATATCGTGAGGAAACGGGCATGTTCTAGAACCAAAAAATCGAAGACAAGTGAACAACCCGCACTAGGCCCGCGTGGTAGTTTACGCCCCTCTCCCGCGATCATAGAGGAGGCCTGTGACCCAACAGTGGGAACATTATAGGCTGATTATCCAATTTCTTTTTTTATATTCCTCCAATTTTATTGAACACTCTGATTATTTTGGCGTACCAAAATTACTAAATAGCCAGTTATGTGACTACGCGCGTTCGTCGCGGTTCGTCACAGTAACAACTTAACTAAGTTACAGTGACTAACAGTGAGATAATGCCAGTAAGTTAAAATGAGGCTCAATAATTTAAAAAAAAACTGCAATATTAGAAGAGCATTTTTTTAAAAGGTTTATTCATTTCAAACCCTGTAATGGTAGATGTAAGAAGAGAATAAAATAAATAAATAAATAAAAAGCGTCAATCATTAGAAAGTCAATAAGTTTTTAAAAGATCAGGTAAATATTTGCTTATGATACGTCATATGGTGGACGGACTTAAGGACCACCGTACGAGCGATAGAGTCGTAGGTATGTACCTACGACTCTATCTTTTGTTTTTATGATCTGTGAAGAAACAATACATAAATTAGCAATCAAATCATATTTCACAAAACATCAATCGATTTCCTCACATATTTCTCACAAAAGTAACTCCCCATAAATAGTCTGCATGCAAATGAATATTGCAGTGAAAATGAGCCGACAGTTTGTGGGAATACGCGTAAATTAGACGATGTATGAACTCGATTATACGAACTAGTATATGAGTTCATACATCACACAGTAACACATAAATAATGTAACTACATTATTTATGTGTTACTGTGCCTATATGGGGACAAGAGAATAAATTGGTACTCCTTTAGTAGCAGCTAGTTACTAAGGCAGTACTTACCTTAGAGTTTTCATAGGGTAAACTGAATCAAAATTGTATTTTATTTTCCTGCCCTTATCCCTATTTATTTGGGGTCATTGCAAGGTGTATTTTTCTTTCATACTTCTATCTATAAGCAAAAAAAAAATTGTGTTCATGTCACACTCATGAACAAAATTTGTTAAATTTGAAGATTTAAGGAGTACCTAAGGAAGAAAATGATAAAAAAAAATCTGTAGGTAATTTTGTACAAACACTTTTACACGGCAATAATATTTTTTTTAAACAAGATGAGGGCGTATTACATATCTGACTACTGTGAGAAGAAAGAACGAAACCAACTCAGAAGTCACAGTCTCTTTTACAGTGTAGACCATCGATTGTTTATGTGAATGTCGTGGCCATATCGTTGATTTGCTCACTTCATGAAATGCTCAAGATTTTTTCTCGAGAAGACGGTCGACGTCAGGGGCACCCCGAGGTTCGGTTTGATTAGGTTCCTTTAAACCCTGCAGACAGAAATAGGAGCCCCACGGAGTGGGGCTCCGTCAACCTGACGTCGAACTTCTTCTTCTGTAATATAAGAACCAGAAGAAGACGAGAATTTCATGAAATGCTACCATTTCATGAAATTCTTGAGCATTTCATGAAGTGTCCAAATCTACGATATGGCCATTTTATGCAGTGAGCAAATCTACGATATGGCCACGACATGAATACCATGTAGATTGACGTCTGAACTAATATTTTGAGGAAAGAACCACAAAAAGTGTGTGGACCTGTCAGTCAGTGCACGCACTTGTGGACTCAAAATGCATGTACCTATATACTAGGACGCGCCCTGCTTCCTGCACATGGTTTTGACGACTTGAAAAAACACCAAGATTTCGTTATTATACGTACATATAAACCTTTTAATAGATATAAAACAAAAAGTTAAAATGATGTTTCCACATCAAAATCCGTTGTGTAGTTTAGAAGAACAACGGGGTCGCGCAGACAGACACGAAAAGCCACTATAATTTATATAATATGTATAGATAGAAGATAAACAACCACTACAAAAGAGTTAAACAATACAAAACCAATATATATTTTGCAATAATATGTAACCGACAGACAATAGGACATCGTGCCTATTCCCCAGCTAACTTTCTCTGTCGTGATCGATCGTTTCAGAGCTGCGCGCGCGCTCGTCTCCGGACAGCTTTTACCGATGGATGCGTCTGATCATTTCGTGTATTATTTCCGTTGTGATTTCACATTTTATCCCGGTGATTGTCATGCCATCTATTATGAAAAATAGGTACATAACATAACATCACGGCTGTTTTGATCGAAGGGTTAGGTAGACTATCGTACCGTATATCCACATTTCGCTAGTTATGTTTAAGTTTCATGTAATTGGGGGCGAGCATATTGCCATTAACTGGGCACGAATTCAGATTCCGGGATGTTTAAAAAAAATCCCAATAGAAAATCTAAAGAATAAAACTAAATATTACTTCCAAACTAAACTAGATTCTGTTCTATTTATATTTTAAATGTTTAAATCCGTATGTTTTTGACTTACAGGGATGTTAAATCAATCAAGCCGTAACAGGTGGATGAAATTGAATGCAAGGTACTGGTTAAGGAGATAGGATAGTTTTTACCCGGAAAATAAGTTCCCGTTTGATAACATTTTAAAAAAGACATCCGTTTTCTACGCGGGCAACAGGTAGTTTTGAAGAATTTTGTCAGTCTGCTCATAAGTCAATCTCGCTTGGCCATCGCCAATCAAATATAGTTCGACTAATATGGTAATCCAATTTACGGCTTAAACATGCATTGATGAATGAATATTTCCCAATTTAAGTTTTACGCAAACGCGAAAATACAATGTCAGTAGGTGTGGTGTAGTATTAAAACACCATTTAAATATACATTTACATAATTATTATGTAAATTCTGTGTTGTCAACTCCAATATTTAAGTTATAGCATCCGATCGATGAAGCTAAGGTTTTTTTTTACCGATAGGTTAAAGTTGAATGAACAAAACTAAAATAGTCTGAGAGACGTAACCTCGTATTCTGCGAAAAACCAAATTTCGGCATTCGTCTTCATTTATGTCAATCATTATCTTCGTACGATATTTCACAGCTACAATAAATTAACTACAGGTTGATGTTTTTATTACAATCACCTTTAAAACATCACATGTCAAGGTTCTTGCCTTACGTGAATTTTTTTTGTGTGTTTTCAACACGTGTATAAAAATCATATTTAGTTTCAATTATTGTGATTTCATCAAAATATTACACAAAGACAGTTCATGATTGGACATAATAAATTTGGACGTGCGTTAGCAAACTAATGAGAATTTTATTTATTGTTGGTAATTGAGTTTTAGCTGTCAACACTGAATATAAATTAATTGCGTTAACTTTGTGCGTGTGTCAGTTCTTCACAATGCCTTTTTCATTGAAAATGTTGCAAGATTCCCATCTAAATAATTCATGAAATAATGTCTATCAATCAGCAGATTCGTATGTAGCAACATTCACTAGGAATTGGGTGTGGAAACAGGTCCGATAATGTATGCTTAAAAAAAACCGCAGGTTGTAATATATTTTTTTACGAATCTGCCTGTCTACAGTTGGGATTCACATTAATTATTAAAACAGTCTTTATATTCGTTGTAATGTGGTCTATCACATCAAGTGACCTTGGGTTGCGGAACTTCTCGACTCTGGTCATTTTAGTGCACTTAACACTTATGTATATTTTGCAGACACTAATCGAATCATCTTTAAGTCAGGGTGTCTTTAACAAGCTTTTATTTAACTTGCTCGGTTTTAAATAGAGTATATTATGTATACATAATTTAAAAACTAACAGTCTTAATATTTAATATGTACCTGTAAGTATAAAAAAATAAAAGAATCATAGTACCTATATGAAAAAATTCTTCCGCATCGTTCTCAACAGAAAAAGTGCCCAAAATGGCGGAATCGCCACGTTGTATGGCAGTGCTGATTCTTTTGCTAAAAAAGAGGTTACGTGAAGAGTCGACCAACTACTTGGAAATGACTTTTCTTGTTAGTTATATTAGTTATATCTTGCAAGCTGAATTAAAATTACTTCCTATAACCTCACGGAGTTGAAATACACGTTGATTCTGTTTCAAAGACATTGTATTTTATACGATTTGATCGACAAATCTTACGTATGTGGACCTGTTTATAGACAGCTAAAAGGCCAAATATTTAGAGGTGAAGATGACATTTTTAGTAATTATTCAAACTTACATTGACGCGATACGGTCGTGGTGATGAACATAACATACAAATTATTTATGTATCTGTTGTAGATGTAAATATATATGAATATTCATTAAAATACAGCCAATTATTCAAAACTTGGAAGATGTTATATTATACGTAGGTGCATGCTTGAATAATATCTGCAGACGCGAAATACTAATGCAGTGTTCAAATATCTAATTTATAAAGTTCACAAAATGACCTTGTGTTTAAGAATAAGTTTAAATGTATGTATTTGGGCTAGACTAGAGCTGTTTTAGCAATCATCAAAAAGGTTTATTTCTTTTATTTGATATGTAATTTATTGATTGAGTGACCTTTTATTGTAGATACCTATTAGACTCTTGGTATGTATGGCATTAATAGTTTTTTTTTTTTTGGGTGGGAATTCTTCAAATAACTTCTCCCGCTCTGGGCTCTTTTACTGACTAAATCCCACCCGTGTTCCCTCAATTGCCTGTGTGCTAGGGGCCGCGGTATCTCTTTCGAATAATCCGCTCCCCTGGCAGACATCGGCGCCTATGGTGGCCGGGAATCAGCCTGGGATTCCCGACGCCTAGGGCGTCTCCTGCGGAGGCCAGGTCCGTGAGGGCGCATATACTGCCTCTCCCTCACATGCGCCGCCTCCCTCTTTGCGAGAATTACTGCCTCGCAGAAGGAGGTGACGGCTACCCATGCACTCTCGCTCCATACCATGGCCTGTAACAGGGCCGGACGCGAGAGATCGCCGCCGTCGATTTCCTCCACGAGGACACGGCGGTGCTCCGCCCAAGCCGGGCGTGCTCCACCGTGTCCTCAGGGCGATCTTCGTAGTGGAAACACCCGGGCGTTTCCTCCCGCCTTATGCTGTTTTTCTTTTTAACACATGATGCATGGGCTGTTTCTAAGATGATATGGATAGAAACAGAGTTCCTCCCGAGATAAAAGATATGTTGCGCCGAGCTTAAGTCTAATAAGGGCAGGAAAAATATGCGTCTTTTCAACATGATAAAAAAGCATAACCCAGAAACATTATATTTTCCTAAAAGCTTCGTCTGTTTCGGTAACAGAGAAAGGTTTTTTTGATATTAAGATTACTAAGTATCACGCAAATGTTAATTAAATAAAACAACAACTATCTCCACTGAAAAAATAAAGTCTATCTGCCATATTGTATAATAATGTGGAAACGCGGAAACCTATTATTGAATTACAGATTACAGATCGTATCACAATAGAACGGACAATAAAGGTTACGTAAAAAGTTCAAGTAGTTTGTCTAAGCACATAAACAAAAGCATATCTATGACATATTCATTAATTTCTTGTGTCAACGTTCTGCGTAATCCTACGACAATCGTCCTCGGTAGCTGATTGCTGTGGACATCAAGTGTTTACTTGTGTTATTTGCTATCGCTCAGAAGCAATACAGTTGAATTTTGTAAGAGTGTCTAGTACGTTCTTGCGTGATGACCCACTCCTGATGCGTTAAACAAATTAATTTATGTAAATATTGCGTAAAACCGACAAAAGTAGACAGAGATTCTACACGCGTGTATTATGTACTCTTTTGATACGTGACAGATATGCTATCATTTTATAATTATGGCATCACAATTAAATATTACAAAAACTGCCAGCAACGTACCGAAAAGGTCGTATTTAAAAGTCCTTTTTAAATAAGATGTATGACTTGTTATTTATTTCGATGTAAATTAAATGTTAAGGGCACTCCTTGGTTTTTTCTACGAAGAATTTTGAGACCGTTCATGGATCTGGTTTACTGGACTATAATATGTGAGTAAACATAGGTAATTTAAAAGCTTATTCTATGTATTACAGACAGATATTGGCACAAGCAACTATTGCATTTCTTTAACAATGTTGACAGAGTAAGATGAGATAGTTATCACTACTACGACAAACAGTTTAGCATCTATTTCAACATAATGTTAAAACTTTACGTGATTTATCTGACCAAACATTGCAGAACACTTAAGCTGCAAGGGTAGCCAGCGTAATTCAAATTTCCATACGTTTTTCTGCAATTTTCTGCTCACTAGGTCAGTGTCAGGTATCATCATCATCTGCCTATTCTTTTTAACCGACGAAAAACGGAGGGGTTCTCAAGCCGACGCGTATTATTTTTTATGTATGTCTACGCATAATTATTTATAGAGTAGTCCGGTTTTTATAATTTTTATAGATATTTTTTATAGGAAAGGGTATACCACGACGTTGGTCACATATAAATTTGGAAAAAAAGGCCAACGATAAGGGTAGGAAAACAGGGGATGATTGATTGTTCACTCACAGATTTTGATGCTGAATTGTGAATTACACAAAGTAATCAAAAATTAAGTATGTGTATTAGTAGAATAAAGCCACAAAAAATTATAAATTAAAAACTTTTGAACAAAAAAATGTAACCGCCCAAAAAAACTGAAAAGCCTATAATATAATAAACCTTTTTTCTTTAACCTTCATAACTAAGTTCGGAAGGCGGTGACATAAAATTAAAATACATATCCAAAGTCACCGACTCAAAAAGTTTTTTATCTACTATGTTTGGGTCAGCATCCAGTATAACCGGATGCAGCTGAGTACCAGTATTTTACATAGAGCGACTACCATAGATGATCTTTATGGGGAGATCCATCCTACTTTTTTATTAAGGTGGGAGTTCATCAAATAACTTCTCCCGCTCTGGGTGGAGCAGGAGGGCGTGTCAGACTTGTACTGACTAAAACCCACCCGTGTTCCCTCAGTTCCCTCTGTGTGCCAGGGGCCGCGGTATCTCTTTCGAACAACCCGTACCGAGGTCCATCCTTAAGGGGGATCCCCCTTACGGATAAATATGATAAGGTAGCCCGCATAAATCGAATTTCCATGCGTTTTTGCAATTTGCTGGTCAGTATCATATAAGTATTTATAGGTATTGATCAAAACATGATTCGAGACCTTAACAAGTGAGTATTTACAGAAATAAAATTATGAAAATCATCAATGCAACTTTTACAATTTTGAGCACTGCAATTCTGAGCAACATTTTGGCATTGAGCTGCAACTCACCAAAAACGTCAGAAGATTTGAATTCCAGGGGTTACCTTAGCGTGTACTTCTGAACATTTAGGTCAATGAGCACATTTGGTACTTTGTACGAGTACTCAAAAGGGTCACAGGTGATGCACTGCAGTTATTACTAAATCAAAACAATGTTGCACTATTTGCCAACAAGTTTATTGCTCTTTCACAATAAAGGTATCATTCAAAAGTCCATTCAAGTGTTTTATGAGATGCTCCTGAGGTTTCCACTTTGATTGTAAGCGCTTGAAATATATAATTTAACATCATCCTACTGTGTTATTTGTCGGTACCTGGGTGCGCCTTGTGGTTTTTGGCTGATCAAAGTTTCAAGGCAGAATACCAATTAGTATTTTTTTAGTTTTAAATTATTGTCTGCTTAAGCCGTATTATGTTAATAATGTCGTCTGTTTTAGCCATATTCGTTGTTAAAACCAGTTTAATGTGTAGGCGTTTTGCATCATGTTTTGGAGCTTACGAATATACACGTGCAATATAGTGTTTCTTCTTTAAACGATTAATGACGAAAGAACCACATTTATTATCAGCCTATTTTATCACTGCTGGGACGCAGTCCTCCTCTCAGTAAGACGGATCGGCCCCTAATCCACCACGTGGGCTCAGTTAGGGTTGGTAGATGTCACATGTGTTCGAATTGTTGGTTCTAGGACATGCCGATTTCCTCACGATGTTTTCCTTCACCTTTCGCGAGGAGTGGTGACGAAATATTTTGCACAAAGTAAAGCTCATATTGGAGTTCGAACCTAACCTTAAGACCTACACCTCGTAATTCGTGGCAGTTACCATAAGGCCTCACTGTTTAGATCTCAGTAACGCTTTTGACACCATTGTGGAGCTTTTATTAGGGTTGCGGACACTGGGGCCTATCCCAATGTAATACATACGGTGTACTCCAGGGAAGCATTCTTGGCCCACCACCGAGCCACGCGTCGTCCTGAATAATTAACTTTAATCGTAACTTTATCTATTAAACTATGTTTTCCATAAAACCACATAAATACTTTAAAAAAAAAATACAAAAAGTCTGCTGCATTTTTATCTGTGTTATTGTATCAACTCAAGATTTTTTAGACGGCACCTAAAAAAATCGACAGATGCGATTTAAGATGCTAAAACCAAAATAAAAGAACACAGAATGCAAATCGCATTTACGAAATGTTATTTTTTGTAGATTTATGATGACAGCTACCGAGTAACTTAATTTTTTGTTGAAATTAATTGATAAATTTTAAACGCTTGTGTGTTTTTAAAACATTTTTTCTTTCAATCCATTTGCCTAGCCTTTTCCCAACTATGTTCGGGTTGGCCTACAGTCTCACTGGATGCAGCTTTTTTCCATGATGCGATTGCCTATCTGACCTCCACAACCCATCTATTATTATTAGAGCCATGTCAGTCAAATATTTTGGTGAAGGTTTTACAGAAACTTATCGATTCGTTCCGAATTATCTTCTTGCAAATACAACGAGTGTCCGTGTACCTGGAAACCTAGATATTTCCACTGTACAGTGTGGAGAAATAATTAAAATTAATTGAGCATGCTTTGTTTAACTAAACAATAAAATAAATTCAAGAACACTTCTTGTCTTAACAAATAAATAAATAAAGTTTCAGTTATATTTCTGTTGACCTTTTCTTAGTAACTGAACCCTGGCTTACGTTGACAATGAGTAAATTAACGATATGTCTTACTTAGCATAACGTTGTGTATGCAAATACGAGCATATTATAATGTATTTAAAATATACAGGAAACTGATGATTACTGGTTATCCTAAAACTCAGTTTAAAGGTTAATAAGGTGTCGCACCCCGACTTGAGCTAAGTTTTACATAAGGTAAGTAATTAATTAGCGTTAGGCGGACAGGCTAATGTTTCCGATTTGTTGATACTTACAGGTATCAGTTTATTTGAGTAGTTAATTATGTTCACTATAAACTGTTCAACATCATCTGGGAGCAAGGCACTGTCCTTGCTAAGTCAGGTATAAAGATTTTTGTCATAACATATTTATTATTATTTATCATAGCATAGTAGCATAGCATTGAACGGGCATGGAGGGCATTGTCGGTTAGAGCGAACATGCTGGCTCGCACGTTTGCTCGTTGTTCAGAGCATACTGCACTACGTTTTACACGAGCAGCCTGTGGGCTAGATATACTCAGAAGTCGTACAGTGCCCTTCGCGTGCAGTACAACAATGCGTTCAGGGTGCTGTTGAGGCTGCCCCGCTACTGCAGCGCATCAGGGATGTTCGCGGACGCACATGTGCATTGTTTCTTTGCCACAATGCGCTAGCGCTGTGCATCACTAGGTATCTTGTCTCTAATTTCGAGCAGGCTGGACTGTCCGTACGTGAATCACTGCTGCGTCATTTCTCATGGAATGGTGCAGCCGTGGTGATGTGTCGGGCGGTCTGCCGCTGTGTAACAGTACAGGAATTTGTTTTGTTTTTTAATTACTAACATAGGATAAGTTTTACTAACACATGACTCATGGTTACTTGAATAAATAAATAAAGTGATTGATTGATAGCATATTTACTGCAATCGATTTGGTATGCGGCCTAGCGTGCCTTTTAATTTTGAAGCTTAGTTATCTGTCTATTTATGTTCTTTATTAATATTAAGGCTTAAACAATGTAAAGCCATGTTATTATTTTGACAGACAATAAACTGACTTTAACTTTGACCACTGACTTTAGTGGTAATTTAGTTAGTTCCTCCTAAATTTCCTAATCACCGAGCAACCAATAAACAACTAGGTAAGTAAACCGTTGAAAATCAGCTATCAAAAGTTTATCCTTACGATCCCGAACTCTAGGCACGTACAGTTGCGAAAACTTCCTATGTTCGTCAACTTATTGTTAATAACAATGAACATTGTGGCTGCTTGCCACAGCCACACAGCTATGAAATTTGCAATGCTTGGAGTAACTGTTTTTAGTATAAACCACGGTGCGTTGGTGACCGACAATCCAACTAATAATAGTATTGTACTGACTTTATTGCTTGACGTTGTCAATGGACAATTGAATGTTGCTTATCAATAATTGTTTTGTCACAGTAATTTTGTTGGTTGATATCTTGTCTTTGGAATCCTTGGGTCTATTTCATTAAATGCTGGCAGGATTTTTAGTGAAGTAGAGTTTTTGCAGCGAAATATATGCAGTTTTCGTAACAATAATTGAATTAACATTTAATTTAAAAGAGAGTTCGTTGAGTTTTTTTCCCGATAGGAACCTACTATGCTTTGAAATAGAATAGCTTCAAGTTTGTGACTAACTAACCGACCAATTGACAATTTAAAAGAGCCTGGTATAGTTAAAATAAATGACTTGACTTTGAGTTTATTTTTGTCTAACACAAGGGATTTTAATTATTTAAATCTAAATATGCAATTATTTATCTTTATAAAATTTAATTATCTTAAAATATTTACTAGTTTAAAAGCTAACAGTCTTATTTTTTTTTAATAATATAATAATATTTTTTAATAATTCGTCCGCATCGTTGTCAACAAGAAAAGTGCCCTAAAGGCTGGTAGCATTGCCACGTTGTATGGCAATGCTGATTATTTGGTCAATTGTAATATGTTTACAAGATTCTCATGGCTGTAACAAAAGCATTTATACGCCCAAGTATCGCAAAACTGTTGTAGCTCATTACAAAATAATGTGTACCAATCTGATAAAAATGCTTAATAAAGGCATGATTTTTGTGTGAAAATTTGAGTTTTTTTCACATCGGAATTCATAATAAATAAGGCCAAGTGCAAGTGCTCCAAAATAAAGGTATTGTGGTTCTAATGATTGTGATTTAAAAGCATTCCAAATTGAGAAGATTTAATTTCAGGAGATCAGTAGATATGTCAGCAATTCTAGTTCAAGTTTTTCCGTTGTCTTTTACGATCTGTGACATCTTAGAAGCCAAAAACTAGGATATTTCATAAATAGGAACTATACTTTTAGACACAGATCTTGATTAATTTGTGTGAGACCCACTGTAATTATAATTAAGTGAACACAATTCTTACGTTCATAATTAAATGATAACTATGCCGTTACATCATAGGTTACACTTTATATTTCATAATTACTTAAAACTAAAATAGACATATTTCAAAAGTTGATGTAGGATATATATTTTTGTTAGTTTTGGTCACAAAAAATGCTTGTTTGTTTATTTTTACATATTATCGTAACTGTCCGAATAACTAAGCTTTTTAAATAAATAATATTTATCTCATAGATTCTTGACCAAAAACATAGAAGCTCATTAAAAAAACCTTCTGTGCTAATTTTTGCACGGCACACTTAAAACTAACTTGTGCCAAATCACGACATCCTAATACGAGTAAATGCCACACATATGTTATAACACTTTCGCTTTCCAAGTGTGACGAATCCATTGACAGATGGCGTTTGTTTTGACAGCGCGCACGCACCGCTCTTCGCGTAGTGCAAACTTAATTGTACTTTCGTTGACCCAGGCCGGAAAATAATGGATAAATTGCTATGTAAATTTATTTTAATGCGTGAAACGATTTAATATAAACTTTCAAGATTCATGACCTTGAAAGTAAAGACGTATGTAGTTATTTACTGATTTAAATTATCAAAGTATTTTGTGTTCTTACTAGGATGTTTTTTTTTTTTAAATTGTTTATTCAAATATTCAGTCCAAATTAGTAATGTACAAATGTCCTGCCAAAATGCAGTACAATTTGTCACTAGTAAGCATGTGAAAATTGAAGAGTTCATTCAATACTTCTAGGATTGGAAAATATTCTCGAACGGAATTAGTAGTTAATAATTGATTGGGTATTAATCAATAATATTCTCAGGTAGGTACTTTACTATAACCTTATGTCACAGATTATCTAACAGAAATTTGCGGTCATATGTGTACGGTTTAGAGTTTACTATGCAAATACAGCTGGTCAAACAGGACAAACGACGCTGTAAGGCTATGAATATCCTATCCAATGAACCAATTTAGCGTGTTTGTAGGGATAAAAAAAATCTCAGAAAGCTTTTTGCATGGTGTTAAAAAGGTACGATAAAACCCTAGAGGTTTCTATAAATGTCTGAGTTCATTGACTACTATAACATAGGTACCGGTCTATTCTGTAAGAATCTCACCATGAAAACCAAAGTGAAGTGAGCTTGAAGTAAGGTGTCATTCCACCAGCAAAATAATTGCATACTAATTTATCATTTATTCTCTCTTCACAAAGCTGACTTAAAGTTAATGTGTACAAAAAAATTCTCAGATGTATACCATCCTTGTCAGAGACTGGTGCCTGATATAGGGTTTTGGATAAAACCTGTGTTTGAGGTCACCAGGAATTGCATTGCATTGCATAACACGTGTTAAGCAGACAAATTTTTCGAACGTATGAAGCAATTAATTAGAAAATGAATGAGATAAATAGTGGATTGACATTATTGACACCTCACTTCAAGCTTTTTTTTAAGAAAAGATTGGCTAAAATTTTCGTGTTTATACTAAAGTGTTCATCAAGAAGTTACTGTAATTCTCTTCTGAGTAGAGTATTGTTCATAGACTGGTCATGGTTATTTTAGGATTTGCTTCTAAAGTTCTTGCAATACATAAACATTTTTATTTGTTTAAAGCTAAATATGGACACTAACGTATTGCTAAATATTTTATAGATATTTAACACATTTATGATGCATCACAATAAAATTTTATGACTGTTCCTAGGATAATGTATGCATTTTATTAGTAGAAGCTACGTGTGCGATCTATCGGTGAAGCCTAGCATATAATTAAGTACCTACATAGCTTACGGCCATATGATGAACAAATTGCTAAGCGATAAATGCTATCGTGAATAAATACAGTATATTAAATGCAATGACAGTTCGCATATATTTTATTACTTTAGACATGATATTGTCAATCATAACGCTATTTAGTAATTTTTGTCATTTTTAGTTTTTTAGTATTCATAGCAGCTTGAACTTAGCTTCAGTCACATTGCGAAGATAAAACAGCGCATCGTGCCAAATTAAATTTTATCGGTTGAAGCGATCAAAGGCGAGAAAACAGGAAAAAAATACAAAATCACCCTTACAATAATACGAACCTACCTTTACTTAGTGCAGTAAAAGTAAGTAGGGATTTCACAACTTCTTTCTCACTTTAAAACATATGTAGCTAGCAGGACATCTAACGACAAAATAATGTACTTTTAACATAACTTTAGTTAACTATTTCAACTTTAATGATCCGTATTTATAACCTCGATTACATGCAGTTAAATTATAATTAAACAATTACAAGGATATAATTAATTAGAATACAATGAAACAAAGTATCCACTGTTTACTTTTCCATGTTAAGAGAATTATAACAGAAGATTATAAGAGAATTATAACATTTGGCAGTAGCCACTGCCAAATGTTTTTGGCTGCATGCCACCCAGATGTAAGTATAGTTTGTTCCTTAAAGTACTTATCTGATGATAAAATGTAAACAAATGCATCAGAAAACCTACCTGTGGATACCAACTTGTAGTGCCCCTTACCAAAAAATTGATTGATTTGAATACTTAATAAATCCGAAATTATAATATTAAATCACCTTAAAGATGCTTTACATTTAAAATTAAGGGTTATATTATAACTTCAATTTACGTAAACGGTTTTCCAATTACAATTAAATATTCAAACATTAATTGTTGGAAAAAGTAGCGAGATATAAAGTTGAAACCTTCCTAAAACTGAATGTGCTATCAATTCGTTTAAGTGAGCGATTGGGTAAGATTTGAACCCAAACAGGATTTATTTACACTTTCGTCAAATGCTTTTGGAACAGATCATAGTTTAGGTCTTTGTCTCAACAAACTAAAGGAATTATTTCGAGGAGATGAACAGCAAAGATCTATGAGTAGTTATTGCACAAGTATTTTCCTATTACGAAACGTAAGTTTTGAAGAGTACAGTGGACAAACTAGTGTTATAACATTGGACAAACACTCGCTGAGGTGTGTGCCCGCGTTAACGACCCGTTATGTATGTGTTACCGACGGAAGAAACTTATGTTTTTTTAAATTGTTCACGTTTACATACGTAACTTTATTTTATCTGTGTACAAAAATATCAATATGTAATTTGATTATATTTAGTGCTAAAATAAGTTCGACTCTATGAGATTTGTTAGGATTTTAAAAAGGTTAAGTTCATTTAATTTCACTGTATGACTATTTCATGAAAATGTCATTCAATGGAATTAAATGAACTGAGAGGGTTGTATCGATGATTCTAATGATTACGGTTCTGTAAATAGAAATGTGTTACTAAAGATGTTTGGATGTTTGTTACTCAATCATGCAAGAACGGCTGAACGGATTTGGATGAAATTTAGCACACAGATAGATTATAATCTAGATTAAAACACAGGATACTTTTTATCCCCGTAGTACGTTCCCGCGGGATCATTTCCGACTCCCAAGCGGGTGAAGCCGCTGGCAAAAGCAAGTAGAATAATATAAATTAAATTAGGTACTAACTACCTATACAAATAAATGCAAAAACAAAAAGACTCTTAGGCGTCGAAGTATTCGCCCGCATCGCTGTCATCAGGAAACATGCCCAGAAGGCATTGCTACGTAGAATGGCAATGCTAATTCTTTTCTTAATTGATTGTGTTGATATTACAATTTGGATCGTTTGTCCGTGTCGAATTGGATGCGATCCATTAGAAGCTAAAACGTACCTTTTAAAATATCACATTAATTAGTTTACTAGCCCCAGCATAAATTACAATAGATTCAAAAGTCAAGGTCCATCATTGCATGCGAAAAAATCTAAATCTTTCTCACGAATCATCTTGGCCCCAACGGACAATTTTGTAAAATATTCAAAAACGGACGATTAACAAATTATAGGCTTCTAGTATATTTCGATAGTTCGTCCAAACTTCGACATTAACGATAAACACTTGTGTTAATTCCACATCAACAGTTTACCAATATATTACCTTCAAATTTTGTAATAATGTTTTGTTACCTACTTAGATTGAATTTGTGTCTACATTCCTCATATCTATCAAATTAATGTACCTTGTGTTGTAATATTTACTTGGATATGTGTTGTTAAATTCAGTCAAAGTATTAACAAAGTTTGAGATGCACTATGCTTAGTGGCAAGGTTCACAGATCGCATTTTGACTTTACTTTGCTAAGTAAGCAAAGTTAGTAATTGATACGAATTATGTACAGAGGCCAGCACTTCAAGCTACCGCAATCTGTAAAATTTATTTGATAGATTTTCAACTTTATTCCATAAGTTTATGGTTCACGTTCAATTGGGAAAGTTTGACAGTTAGGGATAGGTAGGGACGCGTAATGGAGCACAGTATACTAGGCGTTGAATTAACGGACCCTGTTCGAAACACGACATTGCTCTCCAAAACAAAGATGGCTGACGTGGCTCAAAACACTGCCCAACTTAAATAGGACTGGGCAGGACATGTCTGCCGGACAAAGTCTGTGCCCAAATAGCACAAAACTGGTACCCTGAGACAGTGAGGCAGATTCACGGCCGACCACGTAGGAGTCGGGATGAGCTGGATAGGATCCATCAAAACTGGAAGGAGGACGCGCAGGTCAGCGAAAGATGGAAGGAGAGGAGGGAGGCATTTGCCAAGAAGAGGGATAGCGTAGACTAGATAAAAAAAACCTTATTCTTAATCGAGGGGGGGGGGGGATTTTTATTTTTATTTTGTTTTTGAATATGGATTTTGTATGGTCTGAAATAAATATTATATTATTATTATCTCCTTTATTCCTTTCAATATACATATAAATTACATTTTTAAATATTAGTATAAAATTATATAAAAACATTTAAAAATATAAAAAATAGTGGCCCACCGGTATCGGGAACAAGGTCCAAGCTACCGGCGGTCAGGGCTCCAGAGAGAGGAACCTCCTGACAATGCGAGCCGTGTCCAGGAGTACTGCTTTCTGGATCAAGCCCTTGACCCAGCTGCCCAACTATTACCTATTATTATTAATATTCTTTGGTCACATTCGTCTAAACGAACATCTCAACTCTTCTCACCCCCTCCTCCTTTTCCTGAAAGACTGATCTAATCTCTCAGTCTAGAATTTAGTAGATAGAATAAAATACATATAGGTACAAGAACTTCTATTTCAGTGGAGTACACTTATATCTTTTTATAAATAATTTAGCGTAACATACAATTTAGTTACATCAATTTCCGAATCATATACAGAACCTTGTTATTTTCTTTAAAATTACTGTATGCTTTCTAAATCTTTATGGACGGATTATGTGAATAATTTCTTTCTCTTAATTAGAATTTTTCTCTTTTAGAAATGGGTAATAGACAATTAGAAGCATAATAATACGAATTTAGATTAAGACGACGGTGAATTATTGTTCCTCATGCATATTTTGTTAATGAAGAACCTTGCATAATTCAAATAACATTGTAAACATGCTTGGTAAATAAACCTATTCTTTACCAACTCATCTGCCCAGCGTATGCCTAAGTATGTCGGGGTCAGATTCTAGTCTAAATGGATACAGCTGAATACCAATATTTAACATGGAGCACAAACACGATACCCCTTGGTAAGATTGGTTGTCAGACTTTCGGGCTTCTAACGTCCCGTAACGACTGTCCAATATCCACGATTCAGCCGGGACCAACGACTACGTGCATTTCGAAGCACGGACGGGTCTTGATATGTAAAGATGACCACTCATTCACGGATCAGCTGCAGCAAGCGTAGCTTAACCTGATTGATCAGACGCGCTGCTGTTCAACCTATATCGTGAAGATTTACCTTAATACAATTAATTATAAACCATATGCTAATTCCAACTAACATTATTAACCAATTGAATAATAACTTAATTATTTGATTGGAGCTTCCATCCATGCACGATGAAAAAATCAAACGTATTTTTTTAATTTGTTTATTACTAGATAAATGCCTTTAATTAAAAGTTATTTTGGGCATTTAAAGATGGGCGCTGTCAACGTTTTTGTCAAGGACGCTGTTGATGACACTGATTTTCATTAAATTTTTAATTATTTATGAATTCCGTGATCTCCAACATGAATTTGATTAGATGCCGCAGATTTAATTTAAAGTTTTACAAATTATTGTTAATAACTCTCGGTTGTTACAGATTTAAATATTTATGATGATTAAAATAAGATTAGTTCGGACTTTTATTAGTTTTATTTGCATTTAAGTCCTAAGAAACAAAACTAGCTTGTTTTTCATCCGTGACATTGTGTCGAATCCTGATTCAACGAATTAGTTTTGCTTGTTTGTTTGTTTAGTATCGTGTCTACAACAGAATAAATCACGAACTATTATT
This sequence comes from Antitype chi, assembly GCA_947359405.1. Classification (NCBI taxonomy): domain Eukaryota; kingdom Metazoa; phylum Arthropoda; class Insecta; order Lepidoptera; family Noctuidae; genus Antitype; species Antitype chi. The sequence continues at coordinate 12,015,029 of OX375811.1, read as the reverse complement.
CTAATAAAATTTCCAGGTCGGGCAAAGTTTTTATGGGTTTCTCTATCTGGAAGTTCTCAGTAGCAGTCTGAAGTCTAGATTTGTGGCCAGTTGGCAATAGGCTCGCCCCTATTACATGGGACTTAAACATAACTGGCCAAAAATGGGTGTACTATAGACACACGTCTACCCAAACCTGCGCGGAAACAAGACGTAATGTTAAATATGTTTATATTTTTCTAATAAAAATACAGGAAAATGCTAATATTTTAAATTTATCATAATCTTAACACAAAACATCCGACAATTTAGCATAAAATATGTTTACATCCGAATGATTCGTTCCATAATTCTTCAAAATAGGTTGCAATAGTCTGTCTGTAAGTATTTGTAACGAGTCCAACCAAGGTAATTTAGACCCAAGCGTGGGAGAATAGTGTTAATTCTTTAATAATAGCCGTTACTTCATCCATATTGTTATTTGTAGTGAAAAATAACGTTTCTTAACAACTGGCGACTTCGTTTGACGTATAATTAGATACCTTCAATTATAGGTGCTTTATGGTTATAACATTTAGTTTTTTTTTTTGCACATTTTAGAATGGATGTTGACCTCTAAAGTTAATGTGGATTCGCACAATATGAATACCACATTATTATTTTATGATCACGTTGATATTTATTCTTATAGGGCAGGTTTAAATAGCAAAAATCATAATCATATGCGATGACTACTGGGTATAAAGGGAACTATTAATAATTAAGTTTATTCATCTTGAAATTACCTACTTAATAGTAAGAAGAGATCATAAAAGTAAACTGTAAGGCACGCATCTATTCATCGTTTTGTAATAAAACATATCGGTAAAATTAACTTTATTATAAAGCCATTATGTTTCAGTTTACGAGCAAAATAATAATGTTCAAGTATTTAATGTACCTAAGATATTCAATAAGAATCCTTACATTCATTGTCATGTTTATTTAATTATGTTATATTCGTTTTCTTGACCTCGAACATTAAATAAATGCCTGTATCGATTATAGTTTCCGGGTCGATTCTTCAAAAATCGAGGTGTTTAGATAAAAATTACAAATCAGCATTACCTTGTATAATTATATATTGATAGATTTTTTTATTTTACATTGCTACATCTTGTCGTCGATTACTTGATGAAATGTTCGAGTGCAAATATTATTCCTGCAGTCAACTCCTTCATTTATAAGAGTACCTTCTTATCTATTCGTTTTAAATGTCTATAATTTATATGATTTAAACGGCATAAGTAGGCTTATTGTCACTAATATGTTGACCAAAAGTTTTTCTAGCATGCAGAAACATCCTCATATGACAGATATGTTTTTTTAAGAATCAACATAACATACAGGTCAACGAAGAGTTCTATGAAACGATGAAGTAATGTTACGTATTACAGACTATGACGGGTTTCTTGACTGACGGTTTGTGATCATATTCATTAAATTCTTCCTCATAGACATAAAAGTCTCAATAGCTTTACATTTCTACGTAATTACTAACCAATCAAGATAATTACATTTACATTCATCGATGAATATGTATGCTTTATAATGCCAGTAAGGGATCACACTAATTACGGAAGCGAGCATACAAACGCTGCTCAATCAGCTAAACGAGAAAGTCTTAAACGTGCAGCATTTCGACTTAAACGTGCAGCATTTTGACTTAAATGTGCAACATATTTTGACTTAACACGATTTTATGTTATATTACATTAACTGTGGCTTTTGTATTTAGTAACTTAATAGATAGATTCACAATCAACTGATTTACTTACAATTGGTCGGGTCGGTCGAATTTTATCTGTCTTTGTTGTTAGCGGGCGGTTCTCACGGAAGATACGCTCTTCTCCCGTCACACTTACCTACATTGTGTAGTTACGTAGGAAATGTAGTAAAATTTTAGTGTACTTGGATTATGTTATTTGCAGAATTTACAATGGAACAAGGTGTTTCTTCATTCAAGCGACGATTGGATTCTTAAACGTTTACTGCGACTAAGTACCTACATATGTTATTACAGTGGCTTTAAATATCAGTAGCCTTTAGGCCTGTTGATTTTACAATCTAACAAAAAAATAAAAATAGATTCAATAGTTTAATTATACATACGTTGTCGAATTACAGGATATTCTTAAGTAGTATGCCACGATTAAACACAAGACATCTTAATACTTAAAAACATGATTAAATCTCAACCATTCATTGTGGAAACAAATACCTATGACTTATTAGGTAATTACCGCCAATCATGCATTCCATTCACCAAACAAATGCAATTACGATGTCATTGTTTGACTTTGGCGCGGCGGGGTAAGTGTACATTAGCACGGTATTAGCGCGTTACCCAGTAACCTGACGACTATCGCTTTGTAATCAATGTAGCGGCATGTCAGCGTGCGATAACGTTGCATAAGCGACACGTAACATCTTCGCTTTCGCTACGACTCGACCTCTGACATTACCCGATGACTGGACCGCTTAGAACATTCTTTTTATGTGATTTATGGTGTGACAGACTGAATTGGGTCATTCTGATTGCGGGACAGTAAAGACAAGGTAAGTTTTTTTTTTATAAATATTGACTGTTTGTGAACGTGTCCTTGCGATGATCGTTTCTTAACTTAAAATTACCGAGGTTTCGACCCACCTCGGCTACACGCTGAGATTAATTTGTCAATTTCTTAAGTATAATTTTTGGCTGATAAGTTCAAATGAATAAATTCCATGATAAATAGTCACCTTCATTTAGCCGTGGGTGGCATTGGTTTGGAGGTATTAAAGTTTATAAATAATATTGTGTAATAAATAATTTTGTTTAAAAAATATATTGTTTTAGTTAATATTTTTACTTGAGTGGCTAAGTAATAAGAGCCGCATGGGTTGATCGGTCAGGTTAAGCTACGCTTGCCGCGGTTGGTCCGTGGATGGGTGACCATCTTTACATACCAAGAGCCCTCCGTGTCTCAGAAAGCTCGTTAAGCCGTTGGTCCCGGCTATGATTTGTGGATCTTTGACAGTCGTTACGAGTAGTCAGAAACCCGAAAGTCTGACAACCAGTCTTACCAAGGGGTATCGTGTTACCCAGTAGCTGGGTTGTGGAGGTCAGATAGGCTGTAGCTCCATGTAAAATACTGGTATTCAGCTGCATCTGGTTAGACTGGAAGCCGACCCCAACATAGTTGGGAAAAGGCTACGCATATTGATTGATTGATTGAGTTAATATTTTTATAAATTTGTGTTACAAATGAAAAAAATACAAAAAGACAGAAATATGTACCTAAAAGAAATTATACAAACAGCTCGTCTAAATGTCAAACGACAAACCCAACGTGCCACACTACATTTTTACTTTACGAAAACATTATACCGAGCTTCTGGTGCCAAAACTGTCCGTTGCTCGACCGCCTTGGGGGTTCTTATCTCTTAAACAACGTTAGGGATCTCTGTCCATCACCGGCAATAGGAAGTTATAATGAACACGTACAATACAAAAATGACGCGCATAATATTAACATTTAATGAGATGAGGTTTGTATGAATTCAATATCATAGGAAGTAATTAATTTTAGAGTTATGTCGACAAATGGCAAAGAGAATACGTTTTGTTTGGAACTTTGGAAGTAATATAAATGCATAGAAGAGTAAGTATTCTTAGCACGTAAAGTACAATAGCAAAACAAATAGTTCTCATGTTATTTCACAAAGGAATTGTCACAGCTTGAAGTAAACTTACTTCTAGTAAGTAAATCTAACCTCCACAACCCAGTTACTGGGTAATGCGATACCCCTTGGTTACACTGGTTGTCAGACTTTCGAGCTTCTGAACAAGTACCGAGATTAAGGTCAATAAACTTAAAGAATTTAAAATCTTGATACAAAAGTTATAAGTACAGCGGATAAAAGTTTTTCATAAGTATTTTTAAATTCACATTACATTTAATATCAAAATCATGTAGAATTAAGTAATAAGAATTAAATGAAAATGCAAGTTGTTTAACAGGTTTCATTCAAACGTTGAGAAGCCATAAACACGAAGAGGCAACAGTTACTTTATTATTTAATCGTTTTTTCCCGCGGTTTTGCCGGCGTGGATGTCCGAAAATATCCCACGGGAACGGAATTAAAAGTAGGTACCCTAGAGAAATAATTCTGTAATACCTTGTTTTCATATAATTCTATTGGTTTAGGCAGCGCACGCAAGTAAAGCTCCCAGTTGTCATAAATTTTTTCGACCTCTTCAACAGTAATCGTCATATTTCAGTCAATTTACATTAAACCTTGATGAAATATACACTTAAACCTTCCTCATAGAACACTCCATCAATTGGTGAAAAACGTATGAAAATCAGTCCGGTAGTTTTTGGGTTTATCGCGTTAAGACAGACGCGGTGGCGGTGGCGCGGCTTTATATATAACTGGCTTTTGCCAGCGGCTTTGCCCGCGTAGAGGTCGGTGTATTACACATAAACCTTCCTCTTGAATCACTCTGTCTACTGATGAAAACCGCATTAAAATCCGTTGCGGAGTTTAAAAGTTCTAAGCGTACAAACACGAAAAGCGACTTTATAATAAGTATGTAGTGACATGCCAAAACAAAACTTAATTCTGTTTTAATTGCTTTGTTTGTACAATTTTAAATGTCAATGAATATATTAATAACCATTGCTCGGTGGCTAGCAGTGCATCTTAGCTCTACAAACATTAATAAAATGAGTAGGTATTAATCGGCATCATTTGCACAAAAATGACCAATAGATTATGCATCTGCTGGGTCAAGTGTAAAATTTATTATGTTCTGCACGTATGTATGAAATATAATTAAGAAATATGCTGCATAGTTTATCTATAGTTCGACTTTCAGTAACTTGACAGTTGAAGGGTTACCAGATTTTGACAAAAAAAAGATAGTGTAAGAATGAACGAAATTGAATGAACTTGAAATAATCTACTTACATGCATCAAAAAAAAAAATCATTCATCTTAAAAACATGATATGCACTATTAAAAATTGTAGAATTTGTGGTTTTATTTTTTCAGTAGTTAGGTGATTTATTTATAATTTGTTTCTATTAGAAGAAAATTTAAAAAGCATGACTTTTTATTAATGAATTAATAATTCTTATATTCCACATCTTAGAAACGAACTTTTAAAGTCTTATAACGAATGATAAAAATGGTTCATTTTTAAATCAAGCCATTTTTATCATTCGTTTTTTTACGCATAATCGTTCACTACCCCAACACCATTACTTTCAGTATGGTAACATTATTTTTCTTTGAACTGTCAAGTTACTGAATACAATTAAAAGTCGAACTATAGTAAATCATTTATATTATAAACTAGCTTCTGTTTGTGACTTCGTTTAAGTGAAATTTCTTGTCGCTTCGCATTGCCCTCAAGCACTATTTCTTCGTTTTCGCTTAGTTAGCGTTCCTTCTGACTTTTTTCGTTTTGCTTGGCCGCTAGGAGCCTTCTGTAAGAGGGCGGCTATCAAATGCAAAAGAGTAGCGCGTTAAAACAAATAAACTCTTCAGCTTTGTTAATAGTAGTGGATTATAATCGATTTTCGTGTCTATGTAACAGCGTTGTTCTTCTAAACTACGCAACGCAATTTAGATGCAGTTTCATTTAGATTATTTATTTCAGAACGTTTATGTGTATAATACATTAATATAAAACTTACAAATAAAAAATAAATATCAATGTTGCAAGTTGTAAGGACCGAGTAAAGCAGGGGCGGTTTGCTTGTATTTTATAATTAACGTATGGGCTAAACATCAACACACTTAAAAAACGTCTTAGTGACTAAGAGAAAAACCTTGGGGGAGGATTTTAGATTATCCAGTCTAGCTCATTATTTGTTTATTTAAAGCATTACTGTATTTAAAATAACAAAGCTGCACATACGTTTATACTAGATTTCTAATATACTTCCATTTATACATACAGACTTTCGCATTTATAATAATAAATGCGAAAGTCTGTCTGTTACTTTTTGACGCCTAAATTTAATGTGACGCTATAGCCTGAAACCACCAGACGATCAAGACGCTTTCTACGATACCTCAATTGACAAATTATGATGAGTAGTTTAGAAGTTATGAGGCAGTAAATGAACATACATGCATACCGGTCAAAATCATAACCCTCCTTTTTGCTTCGCCGTAGTTGGGTAAAAAAGTAAACGCCGGTGAAGTACCGGACAACAGCTGTTAGGTAAAAGTAACTAAGTAACTCAGTCCATTCAAAATCTAGTTCATATATTTTTGCTAATATGAAGATTTACTATTTCAATACTAGCTAAAGCTAACATACATGGCTAACGATGATTTGAATTGCCTTTTATATAACATTCATGAATATTCAATAAGGTATGTTTACTTACGTTTCACATGACCTAATGCACTAGTAATTAGCAAAGTGTCTGTTATACCTTCAAGTTTATGACTTTGTTCGTTAAGAAAAAATATTTCAAAAAATAATAGTTTAAAAAACTAAAAAACACGTTTTAAAAACCAAACTAAAAAAAGGAGAAAATAATTTAATTCAATTAAAAAGCGTGGGGTGCTTTTTGAGGTATTTTTTATAATCAATTAATGTCAAGCACCCCACGCTTTTTAATTAAATTAAATTATTTTCTCCTTTTTTAGCTGGGTTTTTAAAGCGTGTTTTTTAGTTTTTTAAACTACTATTTATTTTCTATTTTTTAGTTCTGCTAACTACAAAAACGTGTTTTTTTTTTCATTTTTCTCAATTTTTTTATTTTTATGATTAAATTATCATCGGTCCTCGATAAGTTTACAAAGTTTCAATGAAATCTGACCGTTTAAAGTGGGTCAAAATCGCGCTCTAAGGAGTCGGTTACATACAAACATACAAGTGAAGCTAATATAAAGCGTGTAAAAAAGATGGTTATCTTTCATTATGATGAATGCTTAAGACATCGTGTTGATCTAAATCTGAATGGGAGAGAAGACATGTCGAGTCGACTTGCAGGTGACATTAATCACAGTATTGTTATATAAGTGCAGTGAATTATTCTCACAGACCATTGTGGCTTAGAACTGGTTCCACCCGAAAAATAATATCCTACTAATATTATAAACGCGAAAGTTTGTAAGTCATGGATGGATGGATGTTTGACTCTTTCACGCAAAAAAGGGCTGAACGGATTTGGATGAAATTTCGCACACAGATAGATTATTACCTAGATTAACACATAGGAAACTTATTATCCCGGTAGTACGTTCCTACGGAATAATTTCCGACTTCCATGCGAGTGACGCCGCGGGCGGAAGCTAGTACTTTATAATACCGTTTAATCAGACGAAATCGAAGTGGAGGGAAACAAAATCGGGGAAAATCTGTAGTAACCCAGGCTCGTGCCGTGTCCAGACAATCATTTTGAGTTCTGCAGTTTATTATACAGGGTGATTGGAAGATGGGTGCAAAGCTTTAAGGCGAAGATAGTACAGACAATTTAGAACCATTTAAGCCATGGTTGTCTTAGACGAAGTCTTACCAAATATTTTTAACCAAATTTTTAAGTTTTTTTTCGGAAATTCTCAAAATTTAATGTAAACTGCATAATTATGGCCAAATTGAATGATAAATGAATTCATTTTTTATTTATTTAATTAAAGTAATGTGTAAGCAATCAAGCAAAACATGTTTTAGGCTTCTGTGTCATTATACATTTTTTTACAGACATTTAAAGCTCAGAAAAAATAAAAAAATTGTACAATACGTCTTTTAAACATTATTAAAAAAAAAAAAATTGGTTAGACTTCGTCTAAGACAACCATGGCTTAAATGGTTCTAAATTGTCTATACTATCTTCACCTTAAAGCTTTGCACCCATCTTCCAATCACCCTGTATTTTAATCCTCTGCAATTATAAGTAAAACAAAAACACATGTTTTGATTGACCCCGGATTTAGTATCAGGTCCTAGTCGACATTAGTATGGTCACCGGCTTTTGAAATGTTTACAAAACTCAATGCAATGTTTTTTTTTCTTAATTATATTGCAGATGCAGCTTAAATATCAGTTTACAAAAATCTTAAATACATCATTTGGAAATAAAAACAGAAGTGAACAAGCCTCATTCAATTACCTAATTCTTCCTGCTATTAGGCAATTATTATTGATTTATATTAAAACTATTAATTATTTATAAAGATGAATAGATAAATGGCTACAAAAAGCTGTAGCCAAAAACAATAAGCTGCGTAGGCGTAGTCCGGGTTGCGAGGTCCTTTTAGAACTTAAAGTCACCATCTTTTTGTGTCTGTCCTCTCAAATTATGCAATGGAGTCTAGAGGTCATCTTGGTCACTACAAGTTTCAGACAAGTCTGGGCCGTGTGAAAATAACTTTATGACTTATTGCGAGTACCTACTGTTTATTTTTATCTCTACATGAACAAAATTACCCAGCCAAGCGGTACCTATTTATAAAATAACAATGAGGTAGTTAATTGATAGTTAACTTTGAGGTTTAGTTTTTTTTAATTTATTTCTACGTTAATTGGCTTCGGAATTTAATTTCTATTTAAACAAAGATTTCATTTTCATTCCGCTTAAATTAATTCATAAAAGAAATGTTTAACACAGCTATTGGCAGCATCCTTTTGTAGATTATTTCAATTGAAGACTTTACTTCTTGATTGACGTGACATACGTTAACATTAAATAACTGTGTAAATATAAGCTTACATGTTTCTGTTGATTGCATTATTCATAATTTTATTACATCACTAAAAGCTGTGGGAGTCATCTTTAAATATTATATATAAACGGTATTATTCAACAGGTTCGTACGTCAAGAATTTTACAATGCGTCAATGGATAATGCAAAAAGTGTAAGTGGTCTAAAGAGCGAAAGTGTACGTTATAAATAGCTCAATTACACCCACTTTACTGACGCAAAAAAAAAATACTGTTTACAATTGTCTTAAGTAAATTGCTTTGTTGGTGCGGTATCCTATTTGCCGGGTGTATTTATAGTTTAACGCAAACTAAGGCACATTTCCTGTTTATATTAAAGTTCAGAGATTATTTTAAGACCGACGATCTTGTCGTATACAGAACACATTACTTTTTGTGTGATATGAGCTTAACGTATTTGCGTTTGGTTAGAAACGGAAGTGTTTTTGCTCAACCGAATTTCTTTCAAACGGTTACAAAACTTGCGGTAGGTATATTTTAAATAACATAGCTAGGTGGGCACAGATAGGTATTATTTTATACGTAGTAATGTTTGAAATAAGCATGGCTAGATCCCGATAAAAGATATCCAAACTAATTTTGACAGCTTTTTTATTTAGAAAAACTTAATTTGACGAAAATCTCGGCTATTTTTGATTTACGACGAAGTTAACGATAGTTTATGGTTTATTTATAAGACCAACCACAGATTTACTAACATCATTTGATTCGGTCACAATATTAGAGAAGTGACAAATCACGTTGAATGCCCTTTGAGCGACAAATGAGCCACTATAATGTGAGCGACAAATGAGCCACTGTAATGTCATCATTATGTCAAACAGCCGCAGGCGGCTGCCGACCACACCGCTGCGTAGATGGTGCGGCACCACAATACATTGATCTATTGTTATATACCGGCCTAACTATCGACTATATACGTTATTGTTAGATGAAAGGTATATAGGCGTCGACAAATTAGAATTTCAACCTTTTGTATCATTGTCTACTGTTTTCATTAACTTGACACATCTCTTAAATAAAACATTCACAATCTGTGCCCCATAAATAAATAGGTGGTTTTATATCATGAGTGTTTGTATTCATAGCGCAGCGCAATAACTTGATTAGGTAAACAAACAAAATTTTCATAGAAAAGTGTGAAGTTTTCTTCAAAAAGCTCATTAAAATAGCTCAAAGCTATTGATAGCAATAAGGTCTAAATTAATAACAAGCTGGGTTTTATATTAGTTCCTAATTATGTCTAAAATATTGGACGGATCAGGCAGATATAAATCTTGTAACCCGTTAACAGGCAAGTAATAACTCTCATGTAATCAAAACGTATGATGTACGGTCACCGCTACCGGACGGCGGACGCTATACTGCGCGCCCGACGCAACCCATTGTTGCATAGCTCCAGGCATATCTCGGATCTCCACTTAATGAACTCCGCCGTACGAATAGCTAACAAGCTAGATTCAGGTCACTAGTGTCATCTCATTTAGACATTCTGGCTGTTTATAATGCGATCTTGGCCTCTTTGGAGTTATGCCCAAAAAAAGAATTCTGGGTTTTCTACCTAGGTGTTGCAATGACGTTGTTTTTTTAACTAAAGCCACGTCCTTTTAAAGAATTCTAGTTTTTAGGTACTCAATATCTATAGAGCATCCTAGTTTGTATTAATATATAATTTTTCCTTGTTTTATGCATTTAAATCAAGGTATATTTATGTAAATGATCTTGAGTAACATCTAGCATAAATTAACGCATCTTTACAGATTGTCTTAGATAAGACAATATTATGTTGAGTGACAAAATATAATTATATATTTCTTTGAAAGCGAATTGCTTGTGCAATATTTATAGTGTGGTAAGATGACCACAGAAGTAACTGGTATTACGCTAACCAGACAGAATGCTAGTAAATGAAAGTGGAAACTATGCTAGTTTGTGCATCACAAACAGGCTCTTCGACTTGTCAAAGGTCGAACAAGTGGGTCTAACCTTCGTACTTTCTTTTACTATGAATGACATATAAGTATACACCTGCATATTGCTTGGAATGTGTTCTTATATAAGGTAAATGACATATCGCATAGTCGAGGTGACTTAATAATGTGATAATATTAAAACGCACAATATTACGTTTTTGTACCCATGAGGTGAATACTTAATAATATGTATATTTATGTAACTCATTCTTTAAACGTTTTCCGTTTTACGAAGGAAATTATTTTTATTTAAATCTGATTATGCTACATTTTATTTCCGGAATAAACTAATTATGTGCGTAATAATAAAAACGTTGTTATGTATAATTGAAATTTACTATGTGCGTGTTAATTACAACCGTTTTTACGGGAATTAACATGCAAACTTAGTGTATGTTTTTACACCACTAACGAGGCAAGATAAGTAAAGTGTGCCAGTTACTTAGTTCCCACGTAGAATCTGGATGGCTCAATAGATTTTGATAAAATCGTTGTCAAAAGATACGTCTTAATCCCACGTGAAAAACTCGAATTAAATCCTTGTGTTTATAGATTTAAATTAATTAAAATGGTTAGCCCGAGATTTAAGTATCCGCAAGAAATCTAGCACGTACCTTATTGTCAATTTGTGTGTACTAAGGTAGGTAATTCTATATCAGTATCGGTTTCTGGGATACCGCTGACATGATAAAGAAAATAAAGAAGTGAATTGACGTGGAGATCCATGTTTGATTCGCCAAAAGTCTTTTGCTCTGAAATGGAACAAACTATAAACGGATATCATTATCCGTTTGCTATCAGAATCGATCATCGCCTCACTCAAATGTTAAACCATTTAGGTCGATTTCCCGACTAAGTACTAACTGTTATATGGGCTTGGCATTTAACAAGTAGACTCGCAGTGTGACCTCCTACATTTTCCGTCAGATTGAAATACTCCGAAGGCGTAGTCGCGATGTGTCGTAGTCATAATAAATTGCATAGTAATGACATCCGAAGTACAGTCATGTGTATAAAATCAAATAACACTAATGCTATTTTGATGCGTAGACGTTTTACGAGTAAATATTTAATAGTTATTTCGCAATAGTGTCTTTACCCTGTATCCAATTCCTTTTAATATTCATCACGGTACATCTTCAATACGTAACTAAAGGTCGGATGCGCCGAGAATAGTGGGTGCAAAGTTGATAAAGCTCGGGTTTTGATGTTTATATATAGGGTTAATTATATACCGCTAGGTGTTTTGTTTGATGGTATATTTTATAATAACACCACGCCTGTAATGGTGAAGGCAGAGGGGTATAGTACATCCACATTTTGCCAGTTATGTTTAAACCCCATGTAATAAGGGTGAGCCTATTGCCATTCACCGGACAAAAATCCAAATTCCAGGCTCGTACTGAGAAATTTAGAGTTAGGTATTTGTAGGATAGACATAGCTTTTTAGAAGACTAAAAACTGTTAAAATTGTTGTACAAAAATACTTACAGAAATAAATAATTTATCATTTACTGTAGATATTTTATTTGTGTCAAGTGATTTGACCTTTTGAGAGGAACTTTAAAAATATATTCCGGTTTTATTTTTTGACTTAATATTTTGAGACTAAGTCAGAAAATGACCTATTTCGGAAATATCTACAACCAAGCTAAAATTAACATTAGTATTCGTTAATTTGCAAATAGGTCATCTTAACAATACATTTCGTAATACCAATTTCTATCAAACATTAAGTAATCAAAATGAAAATGCGAAACGATTTTCTTCACGCAAATATAATAAGTGTGGATTTAACCTAGTTTCATGGGTCGCCGGCGATCATGCACGCGATAAAGGGCTCCAAATGTCGATTTACACGTGACTTGGTTTGCTTAGCAAATGTTTAATAAACAGCTAAATAATTAATACACTTATTGTTTAAAACTAGGTTTCTAGAGACTTATGAAAAAGTACCGATTTTTTTTTTAAACGTCTTTCCTATATATAGAGCATGTATTGTAGCTATTATACATACTAGAACATTATTAAAACAAAAATGCAATAATGACATTAACGATGCAAACGCTATTTTTCTTTCATAGTTGTTCCGGTCTCTATTGCGGACGTAAGTAGGCGGCGCGGGAGTGTTCCATCGTAATTGTATGCCAATGCGCCGATTGCGCGTTGATGTCTTTTTGATGCGCGTACGTGCTTCGATAATTTATTTCCGAATTTTGAGGATCTAAGCTGTTAAGTTAATTGTTTTGCCATCTATTATTATTATGGCTTTCTAACAGTACTGAAACTAGATTTTATTAAATCCTCAAATGAAAAATATAATTTTTGCATTTTTTTTTAATTACCATGAATAAAACTATATTTAGCTTGGAGACAATAACCTAAATTTTCACAAATTTATCATTTAAATTGATGTAAACCTAAACAAAAAATAAATATATAAAATCAAATCAAAAGAACTCACCTTGCACACAAGAAAATACACGACACTACGTCACTCACACAAAAATATATCAAAATTCAAATATGGAATGTCCGTTAGGCGCGCTAGCTGGGGTCAGAGTGCGCATGCGTGTATCCGCGGTGTCATCCCGCGACTCACGCGCTCGTACAGTGAAAGTGCTTATATAGCCTTTTGGTTGCAAGCGTGCACGTAGTGACGTCACACATCGCCTGCAATGGATTTATGGGCGGCCGAAACAATGAGATGAACTTTGGGCGAAGCTTCGTTTTTTTTTAATTACTTATAAAAGCTCCTCCAGTACGGCAATGACATAGTTTTGTATGAATGATACATTAAATACGATTATTTTTGTACAAAATTGTGAATAAGTTGTTGGCTTCAGTTCATTATAATATGTTCTATTCAGTTGATTATATTTTATGATCGTTACTCTATAAGGAATTTTGTATTGACTGTTTAGTTAATTTACATAATTTAATAATAATCCCAAACTATTTGCTACAGGTACTAGGACTTATGGTATGTTTTATCCGATTATTATTTATTTAAAATATCATAAAAATACAATCAACTTTGAAATCCTTCAGCATAGTCATAATTCATCCATTCCATCTGTGTAATGTTTTTGACATATTGCCAAGTAATTAAACCTACCTACTTAATTTATAATTATTTGTTATTATGCTATATGACCCTAAAAGGGCAGGGTTTTAGAGATCTCTAACAAAACGGTGAAGCATACCTAAGTTTTAGACTAAACCAAACTTTCGTTTTCTCCGAATTAAATCATGCCAATGTAAAAAAGATATGATGTACTTAGCGCCTGATCGTCCCAAATTACCCATTTTTTTCAGAACATTTCATTCATTCAGTTCCTTTCTTTACATGTCATAAGTAAACATGAGAAAGATAGCAGCTAGTAATAGCCCCAGCGCCAGGCAAGAACCTCTGTTTATTTAACAGAAAAAATAAACAATACCAGTACTCGTATATTTAAAACTACTAAAGTCCAGATTTTCTCCAGATGTTAGAGTATGATCAGTCAGTTAGTGAAACATAATTCGAGCCTACTTTGTGCTTGAGAAGCAAGTCCTCAAAGCTACTGGTTTCATATTTTGTGGTGTGTGCCGTGGTCTTCACTATAATCACGGTGTTCACGACCACAAAACACGTGGAATTCAAACACGGAAGGAAGAAAAAACAAATTCCAATAAAAATGCCGTGGTCACAGAGTCCGTCATATGTTTGAGATCAGGGCCATGGCATAAGAAGTACCTATTACACGGAAGATCAGATACATATCAACAAATTGTAGAAAAGTATTTTTATTTGAACATGGCCGTTTGAATATAGCAATGATGGGCCAGTGGTATCGGGTCCGAGTTGTAGGTTGTCAGGTCGCCGGCATTCAATTGGATGCCTAGGCCGATAGTTAATTGAACTAGAATCATTTAACGTTTAACAACTTGGCGTTTTGAAAGTCAGCCCTTTGAAGATGACTGACCAAGACTCAGCCAAGTGATGCAAATTTAGTTCAGTTATTTCCACTTCAGCGCTAGTAGTCATCAAAACAAATATGGCGTCAATAGCGCAGACCGTGAATTCAATTCAATTCAAATTCAATTCAAATTCATTTATTGACATAATAGGTTATAAATCTTCTTTGAAGCCTCTGACTCCCGAACTAGGTGTACCTGTATGTCAGGAGTCAGCGCCCTCTCCCATTTTATTTGGCTCAGAAACTAATGTCAACATAGGAATAGGCAAACAAATGTGCTACAACATACAGTGAATGTGAATGTTATTTTTGTGCAATTTTAAGTGAAAATATTTATTTATTAATTTCTTTATTTAAATACATTTCACTATTACTACTAACTTAGTGGTGGGTATTAGTAAAAAGTATATAATTTGTGAACTCATCGTCACCCTAATCAAACATCACAAATTCATCAATATCCAATTTAAACGTTACGCTCAATTACTTGATTAGTTGTCCTTCCGCTATTTCAATGGATGCCGGCGTTAATTGAACGGCCTAGGCTTCCAATTAGCTGGCTAATTTGACCTACATTATATCTGTTCAGAGATGAAACGCTTATAAAAACGTTCCTACATCAATTTCCCTAGATGTTTTGAATTTTCATAGATTCATCTTAATTTTGCCAAATCAGCACCTTTAATAGTTGCTCAGACACAACTCTAACCGAATGAAAACTGCGTTACCCAATACAGGGTGGCAGGAACATCGTCTATAATACACGATTCTAGACCCACTAGCCTAGAACTTCATCGCCAGTTATCAGGAAAAAGTATTTAGCTGTTTCATAGAAAAATGCAAAAACAAACGCGGTCAAAATGATCAGCATTTTTTTTTATTGTAATAACCGTCTAAATATTTCAATAGTTCGGTTAGAGTAATAAATTATTTTCGTCGTGGTCACTTACCCGGAAAATTGATAGGCAACACTAGATTGATACATTAAGACAAAGGGTTACATTGGTTCAACCCTACAATGCTCAGCTGAAGATGATGGCAGACACCATCTGATATATTCCCAAATGCGTATTTCACAAGATCATATTACACATGCCAATGATTAATCGCTGTATTGTGCTACCGACTGACATACAAAACAGTTGTATAATAAGTCCGTGGATGTAATAACTTAGACAATGGCTGAAAGTGCGAAGTGCGTTTGGTCATTGGCCGTATTAGTTGTCGGGTTGATAAGGTCAAGCTATTAGTAATTTGGTCATATCATGGCAAATGAACCTTATGGCGCAGTTACCCGTGTTGTAGATGGGGCACGCCACGACAGCGGCGGTAAGTCCCTTGTTTGAGGAGTGGCTTGAGAGACGGCACGGCGTCCTCACCTTCCGCCTGACGTAGGTCCTCACCGGAGACGGTTGTTTCGGGAGGTCCCTGTTTTGGATAAGGCGGGAGGAAACGCCCGAGCATTTTCACTGCAAAGATCATCTTGAGGACACGCATACGGCATACGGTGGAGGTCTGCCCGGCTTGGGCAGAGCACCGCCGTGTCCTCGTGGAGGCGATCGGCGGCGGCGATCTCTCGCGTCCGGCCCTGGTGCAGGCCATGGTACGGAGCGAGAGTGAATGGTTAGCCGTCACCTCCTTCTGCGAAGCAGTAATGCTCGCGAAGAGGGCGGTGGCGCACGCGAGGGAGAGGCAGCATATGCGCCCTCACGGCCTTAGTCGCCGCCAGAGACGCCCTGAGTGTCAGGAATCCCAGGCTGATTCCCGGCCACTGTAGGTGCGGGCTTGCGAACGGCGAGTAATGGGTAGCTCGCTGTCCGGAAAGGACCAATCCCGGGTCGAAGGAGCCTTGTGTTCCAACTGTCAAGGAGATCTAGAACAATCCTTCAAATATTTTAGCTTCGGTTTTTTGTTTCGGAAGAAGACACATCATTGATAGGTGCGGAGCTGTAAAGACAATATAAGCGTGGAATAAACGCAATACTTTATCATTACACGCAAACGAGTTTTTTATTAACCGATCCCGGTACTTGAGGGATCCCTCCGGTTCCCACAGTAGGTACTTATGTCAGTATCTGCCTAGCCGTTTTCCAACTATAATGGAGTCGGATTCCATTCAAACTGAGAGCAGCTGAATACCAGTATTTTAAATGTAGCAACTGCCTATCTGACCTTCACAATCTAGTTACTGGGTTGTGAAGGACCCCTTGGTAAAACTGGTGGTCAGTCTTCGGGCAAGGCACGGCGGGGCTTGGAATGTTAAGATACCCATCCACGGACTAACCGCGGCAAGCGTAGCTTAACTGGATCGATCGACTAGTGCGGCTGTTATTACTTAGCCACTACTTCAAGTTTGTCGGTCTCAATAAAATTGTAATGTTAATAGTGATGGTCTGAAACAAAGGTTTGAATAAACCTAGATCTGGCGGGTCACTACCTAACATTGTAATTTCCAAACCATAATTATTTGCACCCGTAACTAAATTTTTGGGCAATATGCGAAATCTTACTACTGTTGGCTAAATGTACACTTTTTGTAAACGTTTGATTCAATTAAGATCTTGGAGATGGCGGGTTGAGCTGAACTCCTTCAACAAGAATTGGTCCTTAGCAACTTTAAACAGAGGGATGTGGAAAGAGAGTAAGGAGGTTATTGCCCTACAGCGAGACATCACAGGCTTTTAATAAAAATAATTTATATATTATAATTATAATTTATTAAATTAATTTATTTTTAAAAAAGATGTTCTTTTTATGATCGTAGGTTTGTATGCATTATTGAACCTCAACTGACAGTAAAGGGCATTTCTTGAACCGCCTAAAAGTTTAAAAGTGGAACGCGTTTTGTGGTTAGTTCATAAGTGGTCAGGTCAGTCAGAGAGATGATAAAGATGCTATCTAAATCTAAGCATTTAACTTAAGTTTTGCAATTTATTTCGGCAACCCAGTGTCATGCACTTCTTCGTAAGTGTGCAATTAAGCTTGAGAGCAATGGTGGCCGGAGTGTAGGTTCGAACCAAGAGCAGCATTTTACTTTGAAAACCAAAATTCGAAGACATGTGACATAGATGTCACATGTCTTCGAATTTTTGCACACTTACGAAGAAGTGCATGACACTGGGTTGTCGAAATAAATTGCAAAACTTAAGTTAAATACTTAGATTTATATAGCATCTTTATCATCTCCCTGACTGACCTGACCACTTATGAACTAACCACAAATCGCGTTCCACTTTTAAACTTCTAGGCGGTTCAAGAAATGCCCTTTACTTTACATGTGAGGTTCAATAATGCATACAAACCTACGATCATAAAAAAAACAAAAATAACATCTTTTTTAAAAATAAATATTTTAGCTTGACTAACCCGTACTGGGTCCGTGTGGTGAATTACGGCCCTCCCCTCTCACCAAGAGTAGGCCTGTGTCTGAGCAGTTGGAATTTTATAGGCTGGTTATGCAAGCTGTATGATTATGAAATAATTAAATGGTAGTTTTTCCAACAATCCTTACTAATATTATAAACGCGAAAGTTTGTAAGTATAGATGGATGGATGTTTGTTACTCTTTCACGCAAAAACGGCTGAACGGATTTGGATGAAATTTGGCACACAGATAGATTGTAACCTAGATTAACACATAGGATACTTTTTATCCCGGTAGTACGTTCCCGCGGGATAATTTCCGACCTCCACGCGGGCGAAACCGCGGGCGGAATCTAGTATTTCATATTTTCATTAGTAAGTACTAATGAAAATATGAAACCTGTCTACGCCTTCCGGATACATTCATTACGAAACCGGAAAATAATTCAAAATTATAATATTTTTAAACGACTGAAATAATGGTGATTGTTAAATCTTAACGATGTTCTTAAATTTTCATGGCGATAACATTTGACCTTCTGCGGTCAGACAGTTTTGACCAAATGCTCTAATGCACCACGCCACGACACATTGACCATGAGATTTAAAAGATGGTCATAAAATTTTACTTGGAATATTTGAGCTGTTTTATAGGTATCAACTACAGTTTATATGTAAATAGGAACTTAATTTTGGCGAAGATAGTGTTGAAATTTACATGAGCAATCAATAAATTTAATTAACCTTCAATGTTTCTGCACAGTAGGTATTGGTAACTTAAAATTAATTACAAAAGCTGGGAGAGATGTTGTTTACATAGAAATAGAGTCACACAGTTTCACCAATAGTTCTATCATTATTTTAATTACCTACGATGTGTACAAATTCAAAACGCAATCTTCAATTACTGCTAAATAAATCTATACAAATCAATAAAATAGAAGTGTCTGTAAATCCAAAATAACAGCGTATTACTAAATGTATATGAAAATACATATATACAGTAACTATAACCATTTTTTTTTGTTATATCTTGTGTGTTTGTTCTCGCTAATCTCCGAAACGCTGAACCGATTTTGACGGGATTTTCACTGGCATATAGCTGGTGTTATAAGGAGTAACATAGTCTACATACATATTACGATACTGGACAAACTTTTTGTACCTATCACGTTTCTGTAGGATAATTTCCAGCATCCACGCGGGCGGAGCTGTGGGCAGTAGCTAGTTTGTGATGAAAATATACAAATAATGAGATACGAGTTGAATTGCTAAGGTAATTGGTAACACGCAACACTCATAAAATACTTATCTCACTATTTTGGTAATCTCTCTGTACTAAATAATAGGCACACGCCATTAGTTACACGACTTTGTTCAATAAACACGAAATGTTAATATTGAACAAACCGATGTTCGTGTTGGTTTAAATCGGCACGAATCAGTTTTATATCTTATCGATATTTAAATTCATCTCGTTCCGTTTAACAATCGAACGAAAAATGTTTTACCAAATGAAGGCAGACCCGACCTGTTATGTTGTAAACACTTACAAAATATAGGGTCTTTGGTAGTATTTCCAGGTCGAAGTACACACTTCGACCTGGAAAATCTATATTTTGGTTAAAAGCCTAAGGTTTGTATACACACAAAAACCTCCCAGGTATGTTTTGTTGTAACCTGGATGGATTTAGGGTAGATCTAGCCCGATTATAACTACACTAAATAGAAACGAATTCCAGGTTCTCGGAATATCCAGGTTATTTTGTTGTAATGATAAACTTTAGATTACTTAGAATTTAGATTTATGGGATTCAAATTTAACGGTGATAGTGAAGTAACGTAAGTAGAGATGGTGAGCCCCGGGACTACTCCATAAAGAGCAGAAGGAAGGCACAAGCAAACATTTGTCCTACGATCTGCAGTATATCTACAGCATCCCATAGCAACAAATCAAATGTTTTGAGGTTTGGTTTGTAGATAATTTATGTTAAAAATGATTAAGCGTTGACTTCTTCTTAAATAAACTACATTCATACATTAGGATTGGCATTCTGCATATTGTTTTTTTTTTTTAAACAAGGCTTAGCAAAAGCTCGCAGTATCCTTAATGAGCAAACAGCTCTCACAAAATCAAGCCGTAGAGTAAAGGACGATACTTTGCATATCAAGACAGAGCCGTGAAAAATCTTAAATTTAGCCTCATCTGATTAGGCTGCGAACTGACCCCAACACAGTTCGGAAAAGGCTCGGCCTACCTGATTACATAGTAATGCGTAGGCGCATTCAGATTGTGACGATAAAAGCTTGGGTAACAACAAAGATTCGGAATAAAAAGGATTATTGACATACGGGATGGCAGAGACATCGACGTGCTGTTGTTATCATGGATTTTTTTCAGTACATGATTCAGAAACTCCGTCGAAATTTTTCTTCTGCTAAAAATCTCGCACTTGGACATGAGTTGCCTTGACTTCACCGGAAGTATTTAAATATACTCCAAACATAGGTAGGCCGAAGTAATGAGAACCTGCTAAGGTGGAGATTCACAGATAACTCCGCCTTGGAGTGTAAATGTGGTGCTGTCCCACAAACAATGGGGCACTAAATATCTTGTCCAGGGTGTCCTGTTGTCTGCACGCTACAGGAGTTGATGGACGTTACTGAAAGTGCCAAGCTCGTAGCCAAATTCTGGGCTGACTGTATTTAAATGCTATCGACACGCCAAGAAACAGAAAGAAAAAAAATGTTTTTCCATAAATTTTGATGGCATAGACACTTTTCTATGAAACAGCAGACTTTTTAAACATCGACCTAGAAACAATATTCTAGGGGGTCTAGAATCAAGTGCTGAATTCACCACGTCGATGCCCCTGGCACCCTATTTAGATACCATACGCTACATTTTTAAACGGTCACTGTTATCCATTTAGTCAATTTATTAATGTCTGAGATTTATGAATGACTGTGACATTTACAACCTACATAATATGGGTGGAGTCTTATGGTGAGATTTAACACGTTATACGATACTTTGGCACACGCATCGATGATGAAACACACTACAATATATCCTCAATACGATTGGCAACACACCTCGTACACTAAAGTTTCAACCATTTATTGAAAACGCTAACAGTATCGATTTTTACTACTTGTCAAAAGTAGTCAAAATATCCGGACTTCTTTATTATACAGAGTGTAACAGAAACCCTATTGCTATCCTTAAGCACTAAAGATAACAGCTGGTATAGAATCACCATACATAGTTTCAGCAGAAAATAAAATACTCGGATACCAAATTTTCGGTTTCATATGTTTCTTAAATTCAAATCATAACAAATATGTCACCACACTACCTAGGTCAATAACTTTCCACGATACTTGCCAATATCACGATAAATCTCTTCCGAGTGATGTGTTTATTTTAATTTGATGATTTGGTTTCTGGTATCAATGTAGATATTAAAAATTCTCGTAACTTCCGAAAATGCAGAGATAGGATTAAAATAAATAATAGTTTAAAAAGCTAAAAAACACGCTTTAAAAACCAAACTGAAAAAGGAGAAAATAATTGAATTCAATTAAAAAGCGTGGGGTGCTTTTTGAGGTATTTTTATAATCAATTAATGTCAAGCACCCCACGCTTTTTAATTGAATTTATTTATTTTCTCCTTTTTTAGTTTGGTTTTTAAAGCGTGTTTTTTAGTTTTTTAAACTATTTTTTATTTTCTATTTTTTAGTTCTGCTAACTACAATAACGTGTTTTTTTTCTCATTTTTTTTAAATTATTGAATTGTCATCGGTCCTCGACAAGTTTACAAAGTTTCAATGAAATCTGACCGTTTAAAGTGGGTCAAAATCGCGCTCAAAGGAGTCGGTTACATACAAACAAACAAACAAACCAACAAACAAACATACAAGTGAAGCTAATATAAAGCGTGTAAAAACCCTTCCAATATCGTTTGATATCATCCAAAGAAGCCGTGCCCTTGGTATGTATATACCCTTTCCGATACACGTTGTATATACAAGTTTATTATTATATTAAATGTTGTATGCACATAAAAAATCCGGAGTAAAAAATCAATCCGGCTAGCCTTTTCTCAACTATGTTTGGGTCGACTTCCAATCTAACCAGATGCAGATAAATACCAGTACAGTGAGAGTAAGTGTGGATGGGGTGTATTTGTGTGTTTTAATTAATATTGTGTTTTAGGTGCTCGCTCGTTCCAATTAAAATTGTATGAATTGTTATATTACACATAACAAATACCTTAATGGCGGGAAATTCCGTACGAAGTTGCTTAGCCCTTTTCCACCATTTTGTTAACAACTTTCCAAAAAACAGACATAGATTTTTAAAATTGACATACTTGAAAATTACAAGCGTATTTTGCGACCGGAATTAATATTCTATGATTCCGACTTCATGTAACTAATATCTACTATTCTATATGAAGCGACTGCCTATCTAACCTCTACAACCCAGTTACTGGGTAACACGATAACCCCCGGTAAGACTTTGTTAGGTTTCCTTCTTTTATAAAAATTCCAGAGTAAATTCTCTAAATGATAGAGAAAATTGCAACAAAACCTAGGGTAGAACACTAAAAAATAGACATCTCAAGGAACACAACACTGTGCGCACTCAGGTGCTTTTTATTGCAATTTCATTAGGGCTGGTTTTTTGATCCGTAGTCAAACCGTATAACCATTTGTTAGAATAACCAATAGTCAAATGGTCAACTAATGGTTAAAGGGCTAGTACGTTTTTCAATATCTATTTTAACTAAAGTCAAACTTAACTATTGGGTAAACTTAACCATTGGTAAACATATTGCCAAACTTAAGAGAAATTGTTTCATAAAAATAGCAATGATATTGTAACGATCCGTCTTTTTTTACTGTGTTTTTGCAAAGTTTAATATAAACTGCATTAAAATCAAATAAAATAACACGAGACTGAAAGAAAGCTTTTTTCGCTCCGAGTATATTGTTCTTAGATTTTCCCCTCGATCGCTGAGCATCTTCTTAAAAATGTCGGGAAATAGGCAACAATCAAGAAGTAACTAAATACCTTTACGCAAATCAGTTGCAGCAGTAATACAATAAAATGTGCAAAACAGATGTAGTGTTTATGTTAACCATCCGCCATATTATAAAATTATAAATTCTCATTCCAATTTTCAAAGTTATATAAGTTTACTACCTTCTACAATATTTAACACAAATAAGTATTTATATTAGGTACTAAACTCAATTAGGTCAGCTAGCTAGCAAACTAGCTAACAAACGATATTAATATCAAGAACCACTTTATTCATATGTACTACTCATTACTATTTTATTTATTTTATCTGACACAAATTTATTTTATTTCAGTATGTATGTATACACATGTCACGTACAGTATTGGTATAAAGCTGATTTACATCCGTCACCTCACACGTCAGGTCCAGTTGAAAACCAGCGTCAGGCACTAATTGTCTGGCATTTTTTGAACTGGGCCTTTTTAGCGCAGCTGTGAAGCACACTTTAACGCTAGTTTCTGACAGCGTACTTTACACTTTTTGTTGGTTTTTTACGTTTATTTTTTTATTATTTTGCTGTATTTTGTTTGCCTTTTTAGGGTGTGCAAAATAAATGTATTTTATTACTTTCATATTGTTTAACCCTCCAACATCGGGTGGCTAATTATTTTAACTAATAGTTAGTTATTTGACCATTAGATCAACTAACAATTGATCAAAAAACACATTTTGCCGAAATTTAACCATTAGTTACTATTTTTAACAATTGGTAGAGTTGACTACGGGTCAAAAAACCGGCTCTCCACTCTCAGTCTTCAATTAATTTGACAGTGCTGAAATTCCACTTAATCGTCATTAAATCTGAATTTTCCTCTTTTGACTTTTGTTGAGCAGTTTAGAAGAACAACGGCGCGGACAGACGAAAAGTGACTTAATTTTTCAATATTATACAGTATAAATTAGGTTAAACGAGGGACATACTTTAAGGGGGTGTGGTACTCATGAAAATATACAACACTAGCTTTTGCCAGCAACTTCACCCGCGCGAAAATTTCATCCCATATTAGCGGCTTCGCCCGCGCGGAACTTTCATCCCCTATTTAACTCCCTTAGGGGTTGAATTTCGAAAAATCCTTCCTTATTCCTTGTCTACATTATAAAGGGAACCTCTGTCCAAAATTTCAGCTTTCTAGGTCCAAGGGTTTGGGCTGGGCGTTGATGAGTCAGTCAGTCAGTCAGGACTTTTCTTTTTATTTATTTAAATAAATTTAATATAGAGTGGATACCAAAATATAAAGAATAAATTAGCTGCTACCTACATTTTACCCAGTTATACGAACATAAATATGTAGAACAGCTGGTTTTAATTTCGCGATTTCAGTGTTGGTCCCCTAGTAAAAGTTTTTCATTTTCATTTTCACTGCCTTGGAGTATGTCCCTCGTTTAACATTACACACTGTATTGTAAAGATTTTGTATAAACGACGCTGTGCTACAGTTCACCGCGTATTTCTGGTCACACCAGCCTTACTTAATTCACTTCAACTATATTTCGCTATTTTACGATGAGCTTTAAATATAACCAAAGATAATGTATTCAGATAGGTATACAAGATATCTCGCACTGTTTGAGTCACACCAATTTGCTCATTCATTCGATGCAGGTTTGTTTAACAATAATAATGATTATAGAACTGGAATGATTCTAGCCTTAAACGTTTACAGAAATCTATTAATGAAAAATTATGTATTATACAATGCATTGGAAGTTCGTTCAGCTTAGCGGCAAGCTTTGATCTATATTTAATTGCTGATCTAGTAATGTGAGACGTATCACGATTCTTATTTCATTTTGAACTATGAAATTAATTGTACCAAGAATTATGAAAATTAATTAAATATTTTAAACTTTCTGCGTCGTTGGCCAAGTAGTCACAAGCGCTACTACTGAACGTAAGGTCTTGGATTCGATTCCCAGGTCGGGAAGAGTGTAATTGGGTTTTTTTGTCTGAAATTTCTCAGTACTAGGTCGGAGCAGTGGTGTCCCAGTGGTAACGTCCACGACTTACGCGAGGTAGGTCGTAGGTGCGAACCCAGACAGGCGCTTTACTTTGTGTAAATTATTTCATCACCACTGCTCTCAAAACGGTGAAGGAAAACATCGTGAGGAAATTGGCATGTCTTAGGACCAAAAACTCGAAGACATGTGACATCTACCAACCCGCACTGGGCCCGCGTGGTGGATTACTGCCCACTCCCTCTTACAGAGAGGCCAGAATTTAGCCTATAATTTTCCCGCTTGTGCCCCAGCGGGAAAATTATGGTATGGTTATTGTAGGTCGGACTCTGGATTAGGGGGAGCGGGGGAGGGGGTTCCCCTCAGTGGGTTCCCGCATTGTCATTGCAGGGGGGCTCAGTAGCCGTGGTCACCCTCCCACGGTGAAGCGAAGAGGAATGCCTCCAAGCCGACGACGTAGCGGCCAAAAAATAGGTTTCGATGAGATGCATCGCAACTGAGGCGGGCCGCGATGTCAAATGGGTTACAGGCTGTGGCGGAGGAGGAATGCTGGTGCTTCTGGGTAGCGCTCTTCCCTTCCGTGGCCTGGACGGGGCCGCCACCGTCTGATGGCGGACGCGGTGGGGCCGCAGGGGAAGAGGAGTGTCGGTATAGCGTTGGCCGCTCTCCCTATCCCCTGCGGCCGAAAAGTGTTAGGCGGCGGGGCCACTGTGCTGACCCGTCGCAGGGGCACCAAGGGTGCCAGATGGAGGGTGTGTTCTTTTTATGACGTAGGCATCCGATAAGAAAGCATTTTCCGAAATTCTACCCCAAATCCTAATTTATCCGTAAGGGGATGAAAAACGGGGGGAAAGTTTGTATGGGACAACGTGATTCCTTGGTCCAATCTACTTCAAATTTTACATTTTACATTAACAGAAGTGATGGAACACGTGTTTCGTATTTTATTGAAACTCATCGCATAACGGGGTTAAAAAGGGATAGAAAGTTATTTTGGGGGTGATTTGCATCGAAGTCGATATCAATACTCCTTAGTGCTTTTGATTTAAATTACATTTTATTTTGAGACAGTTTGAAATCTCAATCCGATTTTATTCAAAAAAGGTTGAGCTCACATATAAGCTAAGTGCAATGCAATACTCTTTAAAATTGGAATGGCAAATATAAAAGAATATTTAAATCGGATTAGAATTCGAAATTTAAATTTTATTTGTTTTTGGATATTTGAATGAAAAACTTACCTTATATCTTGAATGTAAAAGTTTGTGAAGATGTTTGTTACTCAATCACGCTAAAAGGCAGAACGGATTTGGATGAAATTTGCCATGCAGATAGTTTATAACTTAGATTAACACATAGGATACTCTTTATCCCGGTAGTACGTTCCCGCGGGATAATTTCCGACTTCCAAGCGCGCGAGCCGCGGGCGGAAGCTAGTAATATTGTAAATGTTAATGTTTGCATGTTTAGTTGTTTGCATATTTAGATATTTGGATATTTGTTACTCAATCACGAAAAAACGGTTGAACGGCTTTGGATGAAATTTGCCACACAGATAGTTTGTAACCTGGAATAACACTTACAATACTTTATATTCCGATAATACGTTCCTGTTGGATCAATTTCGACCTCCACGCATGCGCACAGCCGCTGCCAAAAGCTAGTTCACCATAAACGTTGAAAGTCCTCGAAAAACAGATATAAATTCGATGCACATTTTAATTCTTACAATATAGTTCATGTGAGAAACATTATTGTTTATCTCAAGCGGCCTTTATGATGTACTAACTTAAAGACCTTGTGTTTTATGAGCATAAGAAGACGAATCCAATGCGCGTGGGCCATTACGAGAAAAATGTCAGACAATTACTATATCTCAGTGTTAGCCAATGATAGGTTGAATCTTGTGTTAAATATCAGTGTGTGTTGTCCTAATGATATTTCAGTTTGGTCAGACACCTTGTTATAGTATTTCGGTACAATAATAACCGTTATTTCCTAACTTAGTGGTTGGAGCTCCATTACACATTGATTTTGCAAAACAAACAATGATGTATCTTGTAATGTAACCATTAGTTCAACTGGTAATGACTACATATTATTACTAACAACATATGGATGATTGAATCTTCAATTGCCTTTTACTTTGCTCATGAGGTTTCTTTAGTTGTTGGTCTTTCTTGTACTGTTTATGATTTCAAAGCTTAGAATACAAAATGTAATTATGCCCTGGATACAATTAGTTTGGTAGTGGTAGAGAGCTCTCAGTGAAAGAGCACAAGTGGGCTAGTACCGCAATTCCTTATCTATCTTGACTGGTAATTCTCGTTATATTAAGAACGCTCACAGTCCGATCTCAGTCTCAATCTGTCAAAAATACCTCGAGTTTCCATACTTTTTTGACAAGTTTTTGACATTTGATTGTCGCCGAGATGAGACTATGACTAGATTTTAAACGTTTTAATTACGAGAATTTTATTGGCGTTCAGTTGATGTATGAAAATTAACGAAACAAAAAGAGTATGTAAGGATCACGGGTGGCGTTTTGTAATTTTTGCCTACCTCCATAGGGAAAAGGCGTTAGTATATGTATGTACTTGCTATTATCTGCAGTTCTTCCCATAAAGACTTCAGCCCTTAAATACATATATACGATCATTTTCTACTTACGTTGGCCTAGGATTCCAGTGTATAAGAAGGCTGAATATAATTTACCCATGCATAAAAAACTAAGTTATTTTTTTTTACTCAAGCTCTTGACATTTCAAACTTCTTCGCACGTAGTTATATGGAGTATAGGATTAATTACTGCCTTAGGCTTGTAATTTTTTGTTTCTACCGCCACTTATCCGAAGAAGCACGCAGATGACGCCTTACATTGGTATAATACAAACAATTATAATTATTTTATATAGAGTTGCATAAGATGTATGAAACGTTAATGATATAATGTTGTAATTATTGTCGTATGTGGACGCACTTAACATTCTTGTCGCAACATGTTGTTAAGCTTGTAATAACGATAATATGATAATGGTTATAATTATTTCTAAACAAATATACTTACTTAAGTCATGCTAAGAGCTACTGGTAATACCTATTACCTACAGATAATCTGTAGGTAATAGGTATTAGGTAAAGCAAAATAACGGTACCCAACTATAATTAGTTGGGTACCGTTATTTTGCTTTTTTCTTGGCGTGTTCTTCTGTAACTGTTAGCATGATAATCAGAATTTATTTAATTAATAAAGTTTAAAGTAGACAGTAGTTAATTAAAATGAGGTCTTATGCAATAAAACAAACACTAAAAATATGCATAACTTTTTATTCTTTCAACTTAGCAAACAGGGCTTTAGCAGGTTTTATATCCTGGTCTTAATTAATAATAAATGATAGCAGAGCTTATTATCGACCGCATCTATCCGAGATTAAAATAAATGTTGTTTCTAAGAAACAGTCCAGCAACTTGTCGCCATTTATCAGCTATCTAATTAATATGTAAAGGAAATGGTGTGCAGGTAAATAAAAATGAAATGCTGTTGTTGGTAAGCGCATCACTTGAGAACGGCTGGATCGATTTGTCTGTTTTTATTTTATTTTAATAGTTTGTGATAGTCCAAATTCGATTTAGAAAAGAAAAGATGATAAAGTTGCCCAAAAAATGGAAAATTCCAAACAAAAACTGAAGGTATTTTTGGAACGAAGTTCTTTAACGTGGCTTGTACTGGAAATCGCCACGTAACGAAAAAGCGTTATGCTATGCGACTTTCGAGATTAATATGATGTACTGAACTTTAATGTATATGCATATTTTTTGTTAGGGCAAAGCTCTTCACAATTCCGGCCGTGTCTTTTCATGGTTTTCGAGGTTGTAGAATAGTGAAATAAAAAATTAAAATGCAAAACATTTGAAACTTTTTGCAGCCGCCTGGCTGCAAAATGTTTCAAATGTTTCACCCCTCGGCTGTTAGGCAGACTCATTGAATCTGATAATAATTAATTGTGTTAATTATTTGGCACTTGAGGTTTATAGGTATAGTTTTCATTGTTTTAGAGTGTGCTAAACACAACTGTGAGGTCAAAATGATAATCCAAGATGGCGCCTGCGATTTTTTTGTTATTGGTGCCAATTTCATGGTTTTTGAGGGTGCGAAAGCCGATGGCGGGGTCAAAATGAAAATCCAAGCTGGCGACAACTTTATGCAAGCTTCTAAAAGGTTATACTAGGTATCTCTGTATTAAAACACGTATTACATACACAGTTTTTTACTCTCTTGGTCTCTTTCTATTTTATACCAGTATGTGTGCATGTGAGTATCGGATAAGGAACTTCGTTGTTACTACATAGGTACGCGTTTTCCATGGGACTTTTGTAAGAATTAATTAACCTAGTGTCGAGTTAATTAACCCAGTCGTCGAAATTCGACCACAGTTAATTTAAAACTTAATATATTTCTAATACATTATTAGTTAAAATATTAATTTAGCTTTCTGCTCTCCTTCTCCTTATAAACTATAAACTGTGCTGAATTTCATACTCCTTCGTCCGCGTAATTTTTGTGAAAAGTGGTGCAAAGTTTTTGCTTCACGTATTAATATACATGTATATTTGGATAGGACAATCGGTCAGCTAGTGACTAATAAATATCTAGTTTTCATAATCATGTTAAAAGTAAGTAAAGATATGAACATATTATTAATTATATATACAGGATGTATCTTGAACTTTCGGAAAAATCAAGGAGGTGAACGAGAATTATTGATGAAACGATAAAATTATAATTGATAACATGCCTACTTGATGGCGCAAACATCATAAAATTGATGATACCGGAAAATTTACCAAAGGTGATGTGGATTACGCATACAAAGTACCAAAGACCACTATATACATACACACTTACACTAGCACTCACCACACCTTTTTCACACTGGAATCAAGCAAATAAATGTTCCGTATAAATAACTTATAAACTGTAATCCTACTACTAAATATTATAAATGTGGAAGTTTTAACTGTGGGTGGATGGATTTATCTTTGTTTCTCTTTCACGCAATTTTTTTAAAACGAATTTGGATTAAATTTGGCACACATATATATTATATCCTGGATTAATACATGGGATACTTTTTATCCCGGTAGTACGTTTCCGTGGGATAATATTCACGCGGGCGAAGCCGCTGGCAAAATCTAGTTTTATAAATGTGAAAGTTTGTGAGAATGGATGGATGTTTGTTTGTTACTCCTTCGCGCAAAAACTACTGAACGGATTTGGATGAAATTTGGCACACGAGCTCCACGCGGGTGAAGCTACTGGCAAAAAAAGGTACTAGGTAAAGGTATACTATTATCATGTATAATGGACAAATGGTTGACCCCTATAACACAGGTTCCACCTAGCATGGGGGTCATTGATCAAAACGCTGTGTACTTATGCCTAAGTCCTACGCTGTAAATACTTTGCAATTTTTTTTTGGAAGTTATGTATATTATTTACTAGATTCCGCCCGCGGCTTCGCCCGCGTGTAGGTCGGAAATTATCCCGTGGGAACGTACTACCGGGATAAAAAGTATCCTATGTGTTAATCTAGGTTATAATCTATTTGTGTGCCAAATTTCATCCAAATCCGTTCAGCCGTTTTTGCGTGAAAGAGTAACAAACATCCATCCATCCATACTTACAAACTTTCGCGTTTATAATATTAGTAAGGGTTATTATTAAAGATTACGAAAGCATTTTTTTTTTGCCAATCTACTACTTGTAGCAGTTAGATAAAAACACTTAGCTAAATTTTAATAGACTTCTGTAAAATATTTTTAACGTGCGTTTGACGTAATATTTCTTACGGATGTTCAAAGTCAAATAAGCATTGTAAGTTCCTACCTGATGTATCAAAACAAACATTGTCACCTCTTAGGTATACAGTTGCAGTTATGTATACCTAGCTCTATTTGCTAAGACAAAACGTAGACTCTATTTATTGGACTTATTTATTGATCTGTGTCCAAAAATCAAACAAGTTCTCTCTATATAACCTTATTTCGTTCTAAAATATCTCAATTCAGTTCATACATTTGATAGCTCATCAATGTCACAAGCCTAGTAGGTTTATGTAGTTTTAGTAACAATCAACATCAAAAGTCGATTATAATAAAATTGTTAATTTTACATACAACGTGTAACGGAAAGGGTATATACATACCAAGGGCACGGCTTCTTTGGATGATATCAAACGATATTGGAAGGTTTTTTTTTAATCCTATCTCTACATATTCGGAAGTAATGAGAATTTTTAATAAATTGATACCAGAAACCGAACTTTTCAAATTGAAACAAACACATCACTCCGAAGAGATTGGCAAGCGTGATATTGGCAAGTAACGTGGAAAGTTATTGACCTACGTAGTGCGGTGACATGTTTGTTATGATTTGAATTTAAGATACATATAAAACCGAAAATTTGGTATCAATTCTTACAGTATTTTATTTTGACCTAAAACTATGTATAATGATTCTGTACTAGCTGTTATCTTTAATGCTTATGGATAGCAATAGGGTTTCTGTTACACCCTGTATATCGTCTTAAGCCCACGAAGCCACGGATATATAAAATCGCGGTGGGACGTTTTCACTCACTGGACACTCAACACACTGCCAATTGCCGAGAGTTGAAAATCGAACAGTCAACACACTGTTCGATTTTTGACGCGCTCAAATGCACTCTGTTGGATTCCCAATGCTCGGTTGAACACCGAGAGTTCAAAATCCAGCTTTCCATCAGTTCACGTAATAGCTAAGAAAATACTCATGGAATTTTGTATCAGTTCAATGTTTTAAAGAATAGTTAGTTCGACAATGAAGAATTACCGTTGTTGCTGACTATCAACATCTGCCTAGCCTTTTCCTAACTATTTTGGGGTCGGCTTCCAGTCTAACCGGATGCAGCTGAATACCAGTATTTTACAAGGAGAGACTGCCTGTCTGATCTCCACAACCCAGTTACTGGGTAATCCGATACCCCTTGGTAAGACTGGTTGTCATACTTTCGGGCTTCTGACGACGCGTAACGATTTACAAAGATTCACAAATGACAATCGGGACCAATGGCTTAACGTGCTTTCCGAGGCAAAGAAGATAACCAAGCAAGCCAGCGCAAGGCAGAATATGGTCAACCCATCCACGGACCAAACGCGTCTAGCGTAGCTTAACCTGATCGATCGACTCATGCAGCTGTTATTACTTACCCCTCTACCGTTGCTGCTGACCATACCTTCATAATATACATTTCACCTACCTGCAAATACCACAGATAACATTATGAAGTCATTCACAGTTCAAAAAGCATGAGCTTCAACAATAACATCAGATGAAACAATAAAATTACAGTGAGATAAGGTGGGTAATACACCAATTGGGCAACATTACCCACACTTGATAAAA
This sequence comes from Antitype chi, assembly GCA_947359405.1. Lineage (NCBI taxonomy): Eukaryota > Metazoa > Arthropoda > Insecta > Lepidoptera > Noctuidae > Antitype > Antitype chi. Next base: position 11,982,488 of record OX375811.1, on the reverse strand, counting down.
TCTGTACAAGTCAATGCGTTTTCAATTATCATCTTCCCGCTAACATGAATGGTTTCTAAACAATATAGCGAACAGACTTAACGCTTTCGACATTACTCTAACTGTGACAAAAAAATACTTATTTACATTGAAACCTACGTTCCAATTTTGTTCATAGAAACGTATTTTACGCTGCCAGTACTATTTTGATATTTTCTTGTCAAATGGAATTTCTATTGTATCTATAAACAACTGTTGTCTTAGTATATGCGAAAACCCGAAACACGTGTCTAGTATTTTTATATATAGTAAAAAAAAAATGTATAAAATTTCAAAACTGTCTCACGAATAGTCACAAAGCCTTATAAGCTTGTTATGTTACCTGGTTGTCTACATAACATGGCCAACACGCGGGACCCCGCGCCGCCCGCGCGTCTCTCGTCGTATCGTACTCATTGATAATAATTAGGATCCACTGCCTAGTGTCGTACTCATTGATAATAATTAAGACCTAGTGACTAGTATTGTTCTCATTGATAATAATTAGGATCTACTGCCTAGTATCGTACTCATTGATAATAATTAGGACCTACTGACTAGTATTGTGCTCAATGATAATAATTAGGATCTACTGCCTAGTATCGTACTCATTGATAATAATTAGGACCTACTGATTAGTATTGTGCTCATTGATAATAATTAGGATCTACTGCCTAGTATCGTACTCATTGATAATAATTAGGACCTACTGACTAGTATTGTGCTCAATGATAATAATTAGGATCTACTGCCTAGTATCGTACTCATTGATAATAATTAGGACCTACTGATTAGTATTGTGCTCATTAATAATAATTAGGACCTACTGCCTAGTATTGTGTTCAATGATAATAATTAGGACCTACTGCCTAGTATTGTGCTCAATGATAATAATTAGGATCTACTGCCTAGTATAGTACTCATTGATAATAATTAGGACCTGCTGCCTAGTATTGTGCTCTTTGATAATAATTAGGACCTGCTGCCTAGTATTGCGCTCATTGATAATAGTTAGGCAGTAGGTACATAACCGTACGGCGATTGTATTGTAATTAATTGGTGATAACATTTTATCACACTTGCAAAATTTGCATTTTTTTTCACCATGTTATATTTTTTCCCAGAAAAGCTGGGAAAAAATATAACATCGATACAGTTACTTATTCTGAAAAAAACTATATTCAGGTTTCGCATATACTAAAAATAATGTTGTATATAACATGACATCATAAAATGCCTTCTGTCCCAGATGGGTTGGGCAGAGGTGTGCTTAAAGTGCACTCACATTTCGCCGGTTATGTTTAAGTCTTATGTAAAAGGGGCTAGCCTATTGCCATCGACCGGGCAATCCAGACTCAGGGCTGCTACTGAAAATTTTCAGATAGAAAAGCCCAAGAACAATACACAACACACAACAATACTATATATTACAACAATACAACACACAATTTATAGACAAGTATATGTTTGAAGTATGTTTGTATTTATTGTATATGTTACCGGTCAAACCCGATTTCAGGCCAAACTAGTTTGTCCTAGGCCAAACTGGTTTATTAAGCCGGGGCACCCCGATTAAATGGGTTAGGTTAGGTTAGAACTGTGACCAAAAGGGCGCGAGCCGAGCGAGCGCAGCGACCGGTGCCGCGGCAGCGGCCGGCGAGCGTTACTTCCAAAGGCTGTTAACGAAACGGCTAATTAAGCTACTTGGCTGCGACATATCACGCGTAGGATTAAGTCTGTTTGGCCTAGGACAAACTAGTTTGGCCTGAAATTGGGTTTGGCCGGTAACACTCGGCTCGCGCCCTTTTGGTCACAGTTCTAACCTAACCTAACCCATTTAATCGGGGTGCCCCGGCTTAATAAACCAGTTTGGCTTAGGACAAACTAGTTTGGCCTGAAATCGGGTTTGGCCGGTAACATATATAAGTACATCACTGGTAATCCAACCGAAGGTTGTCTGTTCTGATTTCTTTTAACGAAAAGACCGGTCATTGTGTCGCCCTATGAAAAATTGCTACAGTTATATCTGTCGTTTTTATGGTGAACATAATAAAGAATATTCTATCTATCGTCTAACTTCGAAATAGTGTCCTGGTGTTGAAATCCGGTCTTTGTAAATACAAACAAACTAGTTGAATTTATAAAATCCCTAACAGATTTAGAATTAACCTTGCGTAACATTAAACACAAGTAATGTGAAGTAAATCATCCAGTTTTATTTCTTTTCTTTATTTGACATTCATTCCTGTCTGTGCAAAAAGGTATCGTCACGCTCCGATTCATTTTAAAACCGGTCCGACTTAGAAAAATGGGATTCTTACTGTCGATACAATCTAATTATGCTTTTGTGAGCAAAACAAAGACGGATTCCACCACATTAAATGTGGACTGTATGGTGTGTTCCAAAAATATCTCTTGAGAATATAAAACAAACCTTGTTCACTTGGCGAGTGCCCCATTATACGCCCCAAAAAAAGTACGCCGAAAGAGTAGGTACATCATGACCCAACCGTTGAAGTCGCACACCTTGTTTTCGTCGATAAAAGACTATTAAATACTTTTTTCAGGCGGCCAAAGAAGAGAATGCTGCGGCGCGTATTGTGAGGCACCCTACATTGCGTATTGTGGGGCACCTCGTGGGGCGTACTATGGGGCATCTTGAGTAGCGTACTGTGGGGCAAACTGTGGTGTATAAGCAAACTGCGTGCTGTGGCCACTGATGGGTGTGTGAGCCAACCTGTAGTTGCGGGGCATACTGTGGGGCACTTTGTGGGGAATACTGTGATGGAGGTTGTGGAGCATTCTTTATATAGTGAACCATTTGTTGGATTATTCAGCACGCCATACGGGGAGCCATATCCTGAGCCGAAGTAATTTGGTAGAGGCGCAGTAGCAACTGCGTGTTTAACATCCTTTTGACCGTTCTCCTTGTAACTTCCGACATTAACATCGAAGTGATTTTTAATTCCTAGGGTTACATGACCATCGTAATACCCTCCTTCTAGATCCAAGTCAGCATCGAGCCCGGTGTGAAAGTCCCAACTGCTCAAAGTGTGAGTTTCCGAATGAGTTCCGTCATCACTGCTAATCAATGGTGCACCTGAAATTGAACAGTAACGTACCTAAAATTAACATGTATTCTATATTCAAATCCTTGTTTTGAATTGATGGTTAATGTGATTTAAAATTAGAATTTTAGGTGTAAGTTTTCAAACAATCTAATCAAAACACTCAATTTGTACGTGGCACCACAAATGGGCACCCACGGGTTCTTATACATTTTTTTATATTTTCATCGTTTTTGAAGAGACCGTAGATATAAAATACAGTAAACATACGAAATATAAGGACCTAACGTTTTTTTTTTTTAATTTAAGGCGCGTTAATATGCAATTTTTTAGGTATTTCACAACAGCGCATCGCGGCATCAAATAAGGTTCTAAATAGCCATGCGTTTGATGTTAGTTGAATAGAATTACCAACAAAATAAAACTAATTTTACAGTTTTAATTAAATTAAACAATAAATACACGGCTCAGTGCCCTAACTTTTGGTTGATTCAATTCCCTTTAAATGATTATCGTTACATGAAATATGACAGTTTACGTTCAGAATTTTGAGAAATAAGCAACGAAAAATATTGTTTGATCCTGTTTTACCATTGTTTTATCATGAAACTATTTAATTTTTACAAAATATTTTTGAATAAGTCTTTTCTTTAAATATTTGTCAACGCACTTAATTTTCTGGTTTGTAATTTGTACCAATACACTTTACTGTGCGACAAAAAAAGAGCGTTTTACAGCGTCCTGCGATGGGGAAGCGCCTTAAATGTTCGTCAAAATACCTGTTTCTCATCCGATTAGTGAATTAATTTTATATTCTAGATTATGTAAATTTTAAGCAAAGTATTCTAGATTTTTTAGCTACGTAGCGCATAATTTATGATGTATGTTTGCTTAAAATTAAATATCCTGATTTAGACAAAACAATACAAGGCTCTGTACCTACTTGTTCCTTTGTTCTTATTCTGACAGAATTTGTATTTTAGACGACTCTAGTGTATGAGTAGATTTATTTTAGAGTTATTATTATCTTTAATAAATAAATAATTATAATATGCATCGTAACAGAAAATAGTCACGTCGTGAAACAAAGCATCAAACAATCTATTAATATTATAAAGTTCAATGATTTAAAATATCCTTGACCTTAATTATGTGTTCCGTCTACTTATTAAGGCAATTGAAGTTAAAGAAAAAAGTATCTTCCTAGCTCATATTAATAAAGTTAGTTAGTTAACTTGTTATGATATAGCTGTAAAAAAATAACTTTTTTTAAATGATGATCTAAGTAGATAACGGATATAATGTAAATAATACACTTCATAACGAAGGTACTAATAGATGCAGCAGTAGCATCGAGCAGAAAAGTATTATTGTATTAATTTAAATTGACTGTAAACTTCCTACCTATTTCTGCCAGGGGTGCGGGTTGTTCGAAAGAGATACCGCGGCCCCTGGCACACAGGCAACTGAGGGAACACGGGTGGGTTTTAGTCAGTAAAAGTCTGACACGCCCTCCCGCTCCAACCAGAGCGGGAGAAGTTATTTGATGATTTCCCACCCAAAAAAAAATAACTTCCTACCTGTTTATAACCAGAGAGGTAATTGCGTAATACGCTATCAGTACTTCAGTAGGAATCGCTTTGTAACCGACTTCAAAATGAAGGAGGTTATCAATTCGATATGTTTGTTTATTGTATGTTCGGGCATAACTCCGTCATATATAGACGGATTTGCAAAAAAAAAAAAATGTTCGAAAGGGGTTCAAAACTTTAGTTTTGCAAGGCGGTAACAACAAATTAAAATACATATCCAAAGTCACCGACTTCCGAAATCAAAGTATTTTTTCACTTTGTAGTGTTTTTCCGGAAGTCGGTTCTTTGTTTTTGTGGAAAAGGTTTTTTTTATTTTGACAGTTCCACAACATTCATGGCGTTACTAAGCAGACAATTTTTTCGAACATATGAAAGAATGGATTAGCAATAACCTTCAAAATTATTTGGATTCTAATTAAAAATGCGTTACGCAATTAGGGTGCTGGACGTACCTACCCGCTACTACAAAAATTTAAGATATTTTAAAATAGATTTTAAAAGAATAATGAGTAAAATCAAACGAATTCGGCAAAGCTAATCTTGCAATTTCAGTAACACTTAGATCGAAAAATATTCTCTACAAATGTGTGTGTATTTTAGTATTCAGTAATTATTGTTCATTTGTATTATTTTTAAATTATCTGCATAAATAAAAATAAAAGTCCTGACTGACTGACTACTCATCAACGCCCAGCCCAAACCCTTGGGCCTACAAAGCTGAAATTTTGCACAGAGGTTTCCTTTAAAATGTAGACAAGGAATAAGGAAGGATTTTTCGAAATTCAACCCTAAGGGAGTTAAATAAGAGATGAAAGTTCCGCGCGGGCGAAGCCGTTGGCATAAGCTGGTTTTATAATAATTCGACTGGCCGTGCCAACACCGCACATATTTCTTTTAAATAATTATCTGCTCAATACCTACCACCAAGCGAGCATGTTCCACCTTCCACCTTCCGTGGCCTACTTGGAAGTCTCTGAACCACCTGCAAACCCAACTAGGAAGTGGCAGCTTCGCATAGTGGGGCTACATCAACGGCACTGCAGCAAGGTGTGAATGTGAATGTACAGCTGTGGCGCAAGCTATTTCCCTTCTGCTATCCAGCCCTCTGTGCCCCAAAAAATGCAGCCACAGCGACCTCTCTATTGCCATCGACAATACCTTGGAAGTGGTGAAGTTTTAGGCCATTTTTTTTTATAACGTTGCCCCACACCTGTATTGAATTGAATACATTGTCGAGTCATAGACACGACGAAGAAGTGTAATTATTGCCGTTTCAATCATTCGGAATGAAGATTTATTAACGCTTTATTAGACACTCCACTCTTGTTAGTGTCTGTACACATCAATTGTGTGTATTCGTGATTGATACTTTACATATTACTTATAATCGTGATTGTTTGTTTTTATTTAATATATTTTAGTTAGTTATTTAATAGAAACGATTGACTACTCGTCGTTTGTATAGAATTGTATTTTGTTTTAATAGGAAGTATAGCACACCAGCACACCTAGAGATTTTTCAAGATTAAGTTTCTACTTTTTACGGATGAACAAAACGAAAAGGTTCTCAAGTTGACGCATATATACTTTGACGCATTTATATAGTGGTGGTTTTTTTATCGGAAAATTAATCAACAATCTGTCTGAATCCTCCTTGGTGACCTAAATGTGTTATTATCAAGACTTCCTTGTCTATAAATTACTGTTTTGAGTAGTTTTTTTTTTTAACTAGTGGGTATTATAGATTTTTAAACATGCTAGGTGACCACACCTAATTCGTTCTGAATCATCTAGTCTAGTCCCGTTTTTCTACTAGGCATGCACTCAACCTTGTCAAAGTTATTAGCACTGCGGCTGGCTTTTTAAATGAGCTCTTTATCAAGAAGTAAGATCCGACAATTTACAAAAAAAATAAACAATGTATATTGTCAGGCAATAGGGAATACGCATATCACCATAATTTGTAAAACAAAAAAAAAAACCGGACAGGTGCGAGTTGGACTCACCTACCGAGGGTTCCGTACAAATTTAATTGGCGTCAACTATGTATGTATGAGGACATCCTTTAATTTTCACTTTACGTTTTTGGAATTATCCCTTTATTTGTGGTGTAAGACCTTACTTTTTGCCAAATTTCGTGATTCTAGATCGACAGGAACTACCAGATAAGTTTTCGGGTACTTCCGGTTCACCTAGAATTGTTAATTTTGGGTAAAAGCAAGGTCTTATAGCACAAGTAAAGGAAAAATTCCGAAAAATAAAAAAAATGCAAATTAAGGTAAATTTTGGTACACACAAGTTTTCACGAAAATCTAAATTTTCCCATATCTTTTTACCGTGTTGACTCAGGGCCTTGATTTTTATACACGTAATAGGGACTATAGACCTCAGTATCTCGTACAAATTTCAACTTGCTAGGTCTACCTGTTCCTGAGAAAATCGGTGGTGACACACGTTCAGACAGACGGACAAGTGAATAAGTACTAAGACGGATAAGTATTATGGGTTCTTTTTTAACTTTTGAGGTACAGAACCCTAAAAACAACGGTTCTAATCCCTGAAGGGTAGGGCAGAGGTGTCTATAGTACACCCACATTTCGCCAGTTATGATTAAGTCCCATGTAACAGGGGGGCGACCCTATTGCTATCAACCGGTTACTAATCCAGACTCTTCATAATACCGAATAACTTGAACCATCGTCATCTGCACAGCCTTTTCCTAACTATGTAGGGGTCAGCTTCCAGTCTAACCAGATGCAGCTGAATACCAGTATTTTACATGGAGCGACTGCCTATCTGACCTCCACAACCCAGTAACTGGGTAACACGATACACATTGGAAAGACTGGTTGTTAGACTTTCGGGCTTCTGACCACCCGTAACGACTGTCGAAGATCCACAAATGACAGCCGGGACCAACGACTTGAAGTGCTTTCCGAGGCACGGAGGGGTCTTGGTATGTTAAGGTGGTCACCCATCCACGTACCAACCGCGGCAAGCGTAGCTTAACCTCTTAAATAAGCTCGTTAAGTTATTAGTCAATCAACTCTCATCTTTTAATAATTCAATACACTTTAATTAAACCGTATCGCAGGTTTATTAATATGTAGAATTTTAAAAGTTCATATAAACAACTCATCAGTGATGAATGTCAGTTATTTTGTCATTTCGAATGGATCTAAGGCAATGCCATCTAGTCCATTTATTTTATTAAATGGCCCATATATCACAGAGTAGGTAATAAAATTAGTTTAAAATAAAATTGGTTTATAACGCTTGGCTATTATTAGCAGAGATCGGATATTCGGATGCATATTTACCTAAAGATAATTTTTATCTATGAAAGTATGGAAGCGGCTTTATAAATTATTTGTAATATTTATTAAAAACCCCGGGATTCTTGATTGCATAACTATTCAGATGTGTATTCATTTAAAATTAATAGTTAGCCCGATACAAATATATATATGTACTAGAGGAGGGGTGGTTTGTATTAGTTAAAACAAAAAATAAACAAATTACTTACCTAAATTAAGACTTTTCGATACATAAGCGCATTCCATCTTAGCCAACATCTCAACTTTAGGTTAATATGCATCCCAATATCCGATTTCTGATTATTAGCAACTTGAATTAAAAGGCTAAAATGAGTGATATGATAACAAACAGTATTTATTTTTAACCGACTTCAACAAGAAGGAGGTCCCATATAAATTTCGTATAGATCTGATGATGAGTTTCGGAGACAGACAACGGAACTCTTCAAAAAATGACAGCAAATCAACCGCGATTGTGTGACACGCCCATCTCCATCCAGAGCCGGAGAAGTTATTTGATGATTTCCCATGCTGAAAAAATAACAAACCCTTCATTTACCTGATGCAGTTATTAAAAACAGAACACTGAGATACCTTGCAGACTATGTCGCGGTTCCAAACTTTCAACATCGTAGAATTCAAGAACCGTCAATATTTTTTTCACAATAAACTTTATTTTATATATTTATCATTAAATCATCGCAACTATGTTGGGGTCAGTTTCCAGTCAAACCGAATGCAGCTGAATTATTATTATTTTACATGGAGCGACTGTCTATCTGACCTCCACAACCCAGTTACTGGGTAATAATAATATAATAGGTAATACGGTAAAACTGGCTGTCAGACTTTCGGCCTTCTAGCGATCCGTGACGGTGAAATGACAACCGGGACCAATGGCTTAACGTGCTTTCCGAGGCACGGAGGGGTCTTGGTATGTAAAGATGTCACCCATCCAAGGCCCAACCGCGGCAAGCGTAGCTTATCCTGATCGGTCGACCGGTTGTTCCATCGTAATTACTTAACAACAAGCCCCCACTTTATTTTATATATTTTTGTCATTAAATATAAATTGTAAAAAAAAATCACCAGGATGCCATAATTCACGAGTTTAAAAGAGTCGTTAGAACCTATTTTGTAAAAGTAACAGCCGATAAAAATGAAGACCATTGCTACCGTGAGTAGGTGAAAAATCCATAATATTTTCTTTTCATGCAGGCATGCTGAAATGCGGGGTATCAATAGCTGATACTGTTAAAAGGTAATCTTACTTGGTACTAGCTGGACAGCATAAAAAAAACCCTACATTGTTCCCACTGCTGGGACACAGGCCTCCTCTCGTTGAGAGAGAGTGGGCTGCAATCTACCAAGCGGGCACAGTGCGGGTTGGTAGATGTCACAAGTCTTCGCATTTTTAGTTCTAGGACATGCCGGTTTCCTTCACCGTTTTGAGAGCAGTGGTGATGAAATAATTCGCACAAAGTAAAGCACCTTTCTGGGTTCGAACCTACGACCTACAACTCGTAAGTCGCGGCCGCTACCACTGGACCACCACTGCTCTTAGCTGGACAGCGGACATTATTGATTTTATCCGCACAAAGTTCGTACGTAATCATGGTCGCTCGATTTAGTATGGTGCGGAACTCTCTAAGACCGTCATTGTCATTTTGAGTGAAAAAAAAATTATTTACTGGATGTAAATAAATTTTTTTGGACGGGTAAAAACAGATCGTGAGTAGGGACAACTATCAAATCGTGGTGTCATTCATTCGTAGGTCGGGCCCCGAATAAATCTTATACGGAGTTGGAATCGCCCGCAATTTCGGCCGAAACACGGATTTTAGGCTTAGGGTGTAGACCTCCATATCCGCTGACTGGCCCGTACCAAGTTTAATTGTCTGTTGTGCAACGGTTACCTTGTCGCGATAAAGCGAACTACATTTCCCGCAATCTCTGATATACGGCGAGATGTCAAGCGGTGTGAGATAGAGCGCGCAAAGTGTAGTCCGCATTATCGTTCATGCATTAATATAACTTAGTACCTATCCATAAAAATCTCAATAGGTTCGTATAATTTCCAAGGTACAGCGCTAACAGCAAAGTAAGTCATTCCGTCTGTGTGGTAGCGCCTTGAATGATCGTGTAGCTCCGGCGATCGCGCCAAGACTCTGACACATCTGCCCGCTCGGTTGAAAGGGCACGCCTGGTGAAGGTCGCGCTCTGACCGCATCCGCTTCGAGCCTAGAGCATGTGCTAATGTTTAAAGTAATTGATGTTTTGTAAATCAAATGATTCAATTATAATACTCCTTTTGGGCTTCGCTACAGTAGGGTTAAAGTAGGTCTTGCAGATTGTACTGGTTCTTGTGCCTACTTCTGAGAAAAGGATTCATTCGACACCGCTACTATAATACACATGCAGTGGTATATTTAGTACAAACACGTGAATAGGTAAACGAGTAAAGTGCCTAAGAATCAAGCGCAATCTTGCAAATAACTAAAAAGCAGGTATTCAATCATATTTGTAACTCCTATGAGTACGTTTTACTAGGCAGAAATGTCGTCACTTGAAAAGCCAATAGTTTTCGAGTTTCAGACAAAAAATTAACATCTGCTGTCGAGTTGTATTTTTACAATAGGGGTCAAAGTATGAAATTGCCGTTGTAATAGACACTTCAAATTGACATAAAATCTTCATGGTGTGAGATTTTCGTGTGAAACCTTTTTTCACGTGGTACCTATGAGGGTCTTCTTTTAAAAAATGTGCAACATTAGATTTTAACTTTCAATTGTTTTTTTATTCAGCTTTAACGTAAAGATGGATACTTCGAAAATCAGAGTTATTTTTGAATACGAGTTCAGACGCGGAACTAACGCGGCAGTAACGGCTCGCAATATCAACGTTGCGTTTGGAGAGGGGACTGCTAATGAACGCACCGTGCGTTTTTGGTTTAAACGCTTTCGTAATGGAAACTTCGACTTGAACGACCGACGAAGTTTCCCACCACTGAAGAACAACGAACCACGTGGTAGACCGCCCACACAGGTAAATAACGCTGAATTGAAGGAGATGGTAGAAGCCGATCCGAGTCAAACTACCCAGGAATTAGCGGCGTGGTGTAAAGTTACCTTACCTAAAATATTGACTAATAATCAATAAGATAAAAAAAAAAAAAATGGGTGCCTTATGATTTGACTGATCTGCAGAAATAAATGCGTGTTGAAACTTGTGTTGCCTTGTTGAATCGGTACAGAAATGAAGGAATATTGGATCGAATTGTGACATGTGACGAAAAGTGGATTGTTTGCGATAACCGTAAGCGAAAAATGCAATGGCTGACCCCAGGTCAAACGCCGCAACAGTGCCCTAAAGCAAAGCTTACCAATATTTTTATTTACCACCAAACAGTTACCATTACCTTTTGGTAATGGTAACTGTTTGGTGGTCTCTTCATGATGTTATTCACTATAGCTTCCTGAGGTCTGGTCAGGCAATAACAGCAGATGTTTACTGTGCCGAACTTCGAACAAAGATGGTGAAACTGGCAGTGAAACAGCCCCGACTCGTGAATCGATCTTCACCATTATTGCTCCATGATAATCAGAGATCGGATATTCGGATGCATATTCGCCTAAAGTTGAGATGTTGGCTAACATGGAATGCGCTTTTGTATCGAAAAAGTCTTAATTTAGGTAAGTAATTTGTTTATTTTTTGTTTTAACTAATACAAACCACCCCTTCTCCAGTACATATACATATTTGTATCGGGTTAAACATTAATTTTAAATTAATACACATCTGAATAGTTATCCAATCAAGAATCCTGGGGTTTTTAATAAATATTACAAATAATTTATCAAACCGCTTCCATACTTTCATAGCTAACAATTATGTTTAGGTAAATATGCATCCGAATATCCGATCACTGATGATAACGCAAGACCTCACACTGCACGAGAAACCGTTGTAACTCTACAGGAGATGCAGAGAGAGAAACTATACGTCATCCTCCTTACTCGCCAGACCTTGCTCCAACGGACTACCATTTGTTTCGTGATTTGGACCATTTTCTACGTGATAAAAAATTTTCTTCCCAGGAGGTAGTAAAAAATGCTTTCACACAGTTTGTCGAATCTATATCCTCAGAGTTCTATCGTAAAGGCATAAATAAACTTCCGTTTAGATGGCAGCAATATATAGATAATGAGAGTAAATATTTGGTTAAATAAATATGTTATAACTTAGAAAAAAACGAGTTTCCTTTTTTCAGTACAAATCGGCAATTTCATACTTTAACTCCTAATACGAGTCCAGCAACGGGTTTGAGGCTAAATCGCATAAAAATCTGCATTATTTCTGAGTGGAATCAATACCAAAGATTATGGAGAGGAGACGTCATTTGACCCGGGAATGTTGAACAGAGCCGTGGGAATGTCGGAAGCTGGTTCTCAGTAACGTGCTGTGGCAATCGCTTTGGGCACTACGTAGAGTGATGTAAGTTGACTTTGGATACGTTACCGCATCACTAGCAGCGTGGCAGAGAGACATAGAGGATGAGCTCGAATCACCATACGTAGACAAGATCGTTACATACAACTTAGTGCTGTACGAAATCGTACAATTACCGCGATGATGTTGGTTACGAGGCTACATAGCTGCTCATGGATGGATTAAGCAATCAAACCATAAGAAATCGCTTGCATGCAGTCAATCTCCGTTCCCGCAGGTGCTATTGAGCCCCGCGATCGCTAGGCCATTTACAATGGACCCGTGAACACAAAAATGTGCAGAAGAAAAGCGGCGTTTTGTATATTTTCGTCTGCTCAACAACGTAAATAAGGCACCGAATGTAGTGGGAACTTTTTTTACTGATAAATTCTAAGATCCCATGCAGGTCCTAACGTTCAGGGTAATGCAGCTCTATTGGGTTAACCACACGGTCATTCCATCATATTAGGTCTTTACCTATGAAATTGCCGTTTTGCAGTACTGGCCATTTCAAATCAAAATAATTTTTGTTTGGGTAAGAATTCTAATTTCAAATTAATTTTATTTTAAAAACATGGTTTTTTTTTCCAAAAGTAGTCATTTGTTTATTGATTAGTGTTACATTTTCATCGCATTTCAATCTTTTTCGTCATCATGGATACGTTAAAAATTCGAGTAATTATGGAATATGAGTACCGTCGTGGCAGCAACGCGGCACAAGCGGCACGCAACATCAACGACGTTTACGGAACTAACACTAAAAACCAACGCACCACCTGTTATTGGTTTGCTCGCTTCCGTTCTGGAAATTTCGACCTGAAAAATGAACCTCGCGGTCGTCCGAAGACTTTGGTCGACAATGACGAATTAAAGGCGATTGTGAAAGCTGATGATACACAATCTACGGCTGAATTAGCAGCAGCTTTCGACGTTAGCGTCAAAACAATATTGGTCCATTTGCGTCAAATTGGCAAGGTAAAAAAGCTTGACAAATGGGTGCCCCACGAACTCAATGATCGTCAGCGCGAAGTACGCGTCGAGACGTGCCTTGCACTGCTCAACAGACACACAAATGAAGGAATTTTGAACCGCATTGTTACCTGCGATGAAAAATGGATTCTGTTTGATAACCGCAAGCGCTCAGCAAGTTGGTTGGATCCTGGTTCAGCACCTAAACAATGCCCTAAACGAAAACTTACCCCTAGAAAAGTGATGGTCACTGTTTGGTGGTCTAGCGCTGGTGTGATTCATCACAGCTTCTTACCAAACGGGGTGAGCATTACTGCAGATGTGTACTGTGAAGAACTGAACACAATGATGTAGAAGCTGGCACATCTCCAACCAGCATTGGTCAATCGCTCGTCTCCGCTGCTCCTGCACGACAACGCGCGACCTCATACTGCACAGCAGACGGTCTCCAAGTTGCAAGAACTGGGGTTGGAAGCTCTCCGTCATCCGCCCTACTCACCAGACCTTGCGCCTACAGACTACTACTTTTTCCAGAATTTGGATAACTTCTTGGCGGGAAAAAAATTCAATACCCGAGAGGCAGTACAAAATGCCTTTGAAGAATTTGTTGCCTCCCGTCCAGCTGATTTCTTTAAGAAGGGCATCAATAAACTGCCACTGCGATGGCAAAGATGCATTGATTGCATGGGTGATTACTTCGATTAATACAAATAAAAAATACATGAAAAAAAATCGTTTAAATTTTTTCATACAAAACGGCAATTTCATAGGTAAAGACCTATTATTTATAGATCTTACAATTGACTCTATCGTCACTAGTTGACAATGTTATCAAGATCAAGATGACAAATACATTATTAATTATTTGTCATGATCCTGCATACCTACCTACTCATCATAATCTTCATGACATGTTTATATAATGGGCTTGAGGGGAATATTTCTCTGTATTTGTCACTATGACTATATAATAAATTTCAATTAGTCGTTATTTATGCTGGAGTGAGAAGAATGTAAGGGTCATGTATGAATCAAATGGCAAAGTTGAGGGCATTGTCATGTCAGACCAATATTTAAAAAATGATCTACGGTGTCGGTGGGCCTTTTGTGATGACAAATCAGATGTTGAAGCAACTTTATTTTGATCGATTATTGTAACGAAATACATAACAATGGTACCTACACTACTTACAATAAATTGCGGTTGTTTAAAAATGTCGATAATTTGTTCATTTCAGAAACAAAACACACAATTTTTTTTTTAAACAAACAAACAGTTCTCACCAGACCCTATAATGTGCCCACTGCTGGGACACAGGTCTCCTCTCAGAGTAAGTGGGCCGTTTAGAGAGCAGTGGTGGTGAAATAATATAAACAAATTAAAGCGCTTAACTGGGTTCTAACCTAAGACCCAAGCAGTAATGCTCGCGAAGAGGGAGGCGGCGCACGTGAGGGAGACGCAGTATATGCGCCCTCACGGCCTTAGTCGCCGCGGGAGAAGCCCTGGGCGTCGGGAATCCCAGGCTGATTCCTGGCCACCGTAGGCGCGGGCTTGCGGACGGCGAGTAATGGGTAGCTCGCGGTCCGGTAAGGACCAAGCCCGGGTCGACGGCGCGTTGTGTTCCACGCGCGCCTCAAAGAGATGTCAGCACCAAAGGGTGGGGTCCGCAAGGGCCGATGCCTGCCAGGGGTGCGGGTTGTTCGAAAGAGATACCGTCGCCCCTGGCACACAGGCAACTGAGGGAACACGGGTGGGTTTTAGTCAGTAAAAGGCTGACACGCCCTCCTGTTCCACCCAGAGTGGGAGAAGTTATTTGATAATTTCCCATCCTCAAAAAAAAAAAACCTAAGACCTAAAGTCGCGACCGTCACCACAAGGCAACCACTGCTGAACTTAGTACTTACATACAATTTATTGACTCAGCAAAATTAGTTACTGCATTACAAAATGCCCAAAATGAATTCGACGTACCTGTAATTCATCCAATCACTCCAAATGCAAACAATGCATCCATTTTTTTTAAGCTTCAATAGATAAGTGTCTATTTTAATTCTTCAATAATTAAATGCTGGTGTTATTGAACGTCTTCTGTCCAAGTCTTCAGGAAATAGGTACCTACAGGCGTCATTCTATGTTTTTTATGTCATTTTATTTATTTCACGAACCGTGTTTTTACAGTAGATCAATGTTTATTCTACAATTAATTGAATAACTAGACTTTTATCCCAAAAATGTCCAACATGGATAGGTAGATTATTTTGGGTCATCAACTGAACGGAATTCACACATTGCTTATGAAATAGCACCAAGAACTGAATTCGGCAAATTTATACTCTTTACAATCTGTATTATCACAAGAGAGCACCTTATGACCTTAGCTCAAATAAGGAAATCCTACTAATATGGGAGGCGGATCGTATCTCAATCATACAAAGCGGTCAACTGTATTGTAAGAAGTCCATACAGTTCATGATAGCTGTTGTAATGTATTATTGATGATGTAATTGGGAATCTTTAGATTTTTGAAATAGTTACGTAGGTTTCGTTACTTTCGGTGTAGATAGAGAACCATCCTCTAACAGTTCTCAAGGTACTTTACTTTCTGATGTCTGCAATTAACATTCCGCTAAATATGGATATGTTGATGATATACTCAAATTAATCAGATACCATAAACCATTTAAGGCCAATAATGAAGTGACTATAAAATTAAATCTAGAGGGAATATAAAAGTGCAGAAAACTGAGTCTGATATAATTTTACGCCCATTAATAGAAGTAGTTACCTATCTAAAATATCACTTTTAAAACTTCTTTCGTTCTTGTTCATTTCTTTCGTTTTCTTTCTAAAAGTTTTCATGTAACCCAATCGCAACGTATAAATAAAACAAAAGCATTAAAACAATCACCAAGTTAAAATTTAGCACCTTAAGGCGCGGTAAGTAGCGAACTTTTAGGTATTTGACAATAGCGCATCGCAGCAACAAATAAGGTTAGAAATAGCAATGCATTTGATGTTAGTTGAATCGAATGACCACCAAAATAAAAGTAGCATTACAGTTTTAATTTAATTAAAATAAAAAAAAATGCACGGCCCAGTGGAATAAATTTTAAGGTAAGAATACATAACTTAGTTGATTTAATTCCCATTATTATCATTACTTAGAATATGATAATTTAAGTTCATCATTTTGACCAAAAATATTATTTCGAGCTCTGTTTTACGATTTTTTTTTATCATGAGTCTATTTTAGTTTTAAGAAATAGTCTTTTTTTATTGCTAAAAAACATCTGGCTTGTAATATACAAAATTATACCACTACGCCTAACTGTTTGACAAAATACTAAGCGTTTAACAGTGTTCTACGTTTGAGGAGTGCCTTAAACAACCTTTCTTTCAGTGCAGCATTATGAATAAATAATAATAGCAAGTCGCTTAGGTCACAGAAATAATGACCGACGAATTAATTCGTTTAGTAATATTTAATTTTGCGTTACATTGTCCTCTGAAGATGGTCTTGCGTCCGTCCAACAGTACGTGTTGTAGCGGGGGTCAAAAGTTCAGTAATTGACAGTAGGTACCTCCGACGTGCGGTGGTAATGTGTCGTGATTCTTTCAATAGTTTATCACGATCTATAACTGTTAGCCTTTACGGGCGGAGTTTCATAATGGACTAGGTGCAATCTTTGGTACACTCTTTTGCTGGTCTAGACTGGAAGATCTAGGACTGTCTTTTTTTTGGATGGGAAATCATCAAATGACTTCTCGCGCTCTGGGCGGAGTGGGATGGCGTGTCAGACTTTTACTAACTAAAACCTACCCGTATTCCTTCAGTTGCCTGTGCGAGGGCCACGATCACTCTTTCGAACAAATCCGTGACCCTGGCAGGATCTAGGGCTGCCTTAGTTTTGTATTGCATTGAGGGATTAGGTACTACTCGAGATATAAGACCTTCAAAACAAAAGTGAACAGGCATCTTCTGAGCACGCTCGATCCATCATAAACCTCATCAATCCTTTTCATCAGGTGAGATCAAGGTCAAGAGCATGCCCATTTAGTAATACAAAATAAATAAATAAAACATTGTAAAAAGAGTGTCAGTTCAACAGCCAGATGTGTGGATAACATTAAAAAAATCGCGGGAATGATGATAGAGATACTCAGTATTGGGTAGAACAAGGCTAGCCAATGAATGAGCTAAGCGATTATTCATAGCAGTTCTCCTTAATTTCGTATCAATTAGACAAAATCGTAGAAGAGCTTTCAGAAATCGTTTTCCTAAATATGGAAGCGTAGTTGAATCTTCAAAATCATGAAAAAACTTAAAATTTCGTCATAGATCAACCCTGAAAGTCATTGTAGGCACAAGAAGATATTGAAGGTTACCTAGTACTAGACAGTTTCACAAGCACTAACATTCCTGCAGTACTCTCCGTGAGCAACCTTTGACACAAGCAAGCGATACGCCTGCCTTATGACACACGACGATAATCACGCTCGCGAGATAATTGTCAATAAGGCTTTTAGTTATTCAGAAACTAGCTTTTGCCTGCGGCCCCGGGCGCGTGGTTGTTGGTTATCGCATAAAAAGGTAGCCTATGTCCTTCTCCATATCCCTGGCTATATCTCTGCCAAATTTCATGACGATCAGTTCAGCGGTTTAGGCGTGAAAGCGTAACAGCCAGACAGACAGACAGAGTTACTTTCACATTTATTAAGATATTATTATTAGATGTAATCTGTTCGATAGTTCTTATCAAGTGAATTGATTTATTTTTGCGAGCTAGTGTTGATGGTCAGTAAGTTTGTTCACCAAGATCGGGGATATTGTGATTTTCTGCAATGTCCGCTCGTCGTAGCGACCGTATCCGTTTTGAGAAATGGATGTCATCGGGCTTATTAAGACAGCGATAATCTCCTCCTTGGTTCTCTATTGTGTTACCTAACTTTTTTATCCATAATATAAAATCCATATATTTTTGTTGGCGTAATCATCATTCTTCAACCAGTATGTCCTACCTGTTATGACCTACGAAGCCGAACCGTGGACACTCACGGTACGGCTGGTCCATCAACTCAAAGTCACTCAGCGAGCTATGGAACGAGCTATGCTCGGAGTATCTCTGAAAGATAGAATCCGGAATGAGGTGATCCGGCAGAGAACCAAAGTTGTCGACATAGCTCACAGAATTAGCAAGCTGAAGTGGCAATGGGCCGGCCATATTAGTCGTAGAACCGATGACCGTTGCGGTAGACGTGTTCTTGAGTGAAGACCGCGAATCGGAAAACGTAAGGTAGGACGCCCTCAGGCTAGGTGGAGTGACATCTTCGCAGGGTTACTGGTAGCAACTGGATGAGAGTTGCCGAGAATCGATCTGAATGGCGTGCAATTGGAGAGGCCTATGTCCAGCAGTGGACAGCTGTAGGCTAATGATGAATCATCATTTGTCCGAATGATCACATGCCCGAACTTAATGTCACATAATATAACATTCCATAAAATTTAAATCCACCTCTAACATCCGGGATATGCGTGCTCACACATTAGTAAATCAATGGTGTCTCATTAACCGGGATAATACAATATGCCCTAAACTTGTTTGTCATAAATATTACAATCATCAATAATGTACAAAAGACTTAAAACCGTTTTCAATAAAAACTATAAGTCCTAAATTCAGATTATTTAATGTTTTTATGTCCTAATAATTACAAAACAAATTTGTATCACAAAGCTTTTGCTTTGAAATTCTCTCAGGCGTTACGCAGATATACGAGTTAGGTATATGATAGCGGGCAATATTTTTTCTTCTACCGACTAGTTTTTCATGTATTATCACTCAACAAAACAGATGATTGTGACCGGCATGCCCCATGCATGCAGCAAACATGCAGCATGCAAGCGAGCATGCAAGCAAGCATCCAACATGCAGCAGGCATGGTTTCTGTCACGGCTTCGGCGCTGCGGGGCTCCACCGGTCCCACGCGAGCTTATCATCGCAGATGATTTAACGCTCACCACCGCAGCTTCGTCGTGCTGGCCAGCTTCGTCGAGAAAGGGAGTACCCTCCTCCTTTCCTACTTTTTGTACGCATTGAGACATTTTCATCACAACAAAATTAGTCAAGGGATTGACAAAGTCAGTGTCCTGAAACTTATTTCTTACGCCTGATTTACTTACAATGATAATGTTTTTCTTACAGACTTCTTTATTAGTAACTTTATGAATGAAGAACTGTCCCAAGTCAACAAGCAAGAGATCTATAGGAAAAAAAAGAGGAATGCAGCATAGCCGTGATGCAGACAATGCTAAATTTTTTTTTTTTTTTTTGTTGTGATAATTGTGTGTATTTAACCTGGGTCAAATTAATTAATTTTCTTTCTTTCTTTGAAATTTATGTCCAAAACCCAGTGTTGCCCAGTGGCATGTAAATGGATCCAAATAGCAAACTAGGTAATAAATATTAAATTAGCATTCCAAATATTTTAATGTTACTTCATCGCGATGAATTTCTATTGTGAAACGAATTAAATCATACGGGACCTTGACCGAAGTATAATATTATAATGAGCTCGAAAATTGTTTATTATTGACATTGATTACAATTGGCATTTTGAAGTAAGTACTTTATTATAACAATGTTTAGATGAATGTGCGAACGAACATCAATCAATAGGTACTTCTTGAATAGGATTCGGTTTTTATGTTATTTCTTTGTATTTTGACAGCTACGTGTTGAATAATAATGTGTGGTATCAATTTATGTTGTTGGGCTCACCTTTGACATGTGCGTGGGATGGTTTTAACAAATTACGTGGGTAGGTACTAAATATTATAGTAGTAGTAAATATCAATTTGTTTAGGTTTTCAATCGACGATTTCCCTTAGTCAATGTTCAGAAGAACGTACAAATATCGTGGTGGGATTTTTGCGCGCACTGGATTTTGAACTTTTTGGTGTTGCAACAAGCATTTAGAATCCAACAGACTGTCAGTGCGTCGAAAGAACACACTGTTCGATTTTCAACTCTTGGCGCTCAGCAGTGCGTTGTAAATCCAGTACGTGAAAAAAATCCGCTGCGATTTTATTACGTTTTAACAGTAGAAATCAATGTATCTACTTTACACCGATGTGTTTGCCCGGGCTTATCCTAAGCTGTCTCCTTTTTTTTGGGTGGAAAATCATCAAATAACTTCTCCCGCTCTGGCTGGAGCAGGAGGGCATGTCAGACTTTTACGGACTAAAACCCACCCGTGCTCCCTCAGTTGCCTGTGTGCCAGGGGCGCTGGTATCTCATTCGAACAACCCGCACCCCTGGCAGGCATCGGCCCTTGCGGACCCCACCAGTTGGTGTGGACATCTCTTTAAGGCGCGCGTGGACCACAACGCGCTGTCGACCCGGGCTTGGTCCTTACCGGACAGTGAGCTACCCATTACTCGTCGTCCGCAAGCCCGCGCCTGCGGTGGCTGGAAATCAGCCTGGGATTCCCGACGCCCAGAGTGTCTCCTGCGGCGGCTAGGGCCAGGGTGTCCCACCCTGTTGCAGGTCAGAGGCAAGCTGTATCATCTGTAGTCTGTGCACTAGGCAGATGACTGCCTAGCTTTTTCGACTGCCAATAAAAACCAACGGCTTAACGTGATTTCCGCTACACGAACGAGTCTCGATATGTAAAGATGGTCATCCACGGACCAACCGCAGCCAGCGTAGCTTAACCTGAGCGATCGATCCGCGGCGCTGTTATTGCTTAGCCAAAAGCTATTTCATAAGATTCAAACAACTACCATTGGCAATTCCAAGATCAGAATCAGCTCTTTTAATATTTATGGAGAACACACGTAAGTAAATAAAAGATGTACCTAAATATGTAAATATGAATATTAAGCATGTAAAATTCTGCGAAATTCCTTTCTCATGACGTTATGGTAGGTAATATAAACATAAGTATATGTAATACAGCATATTAAATCTACATACATATATATATATATGTATATCTACATATCTACGAGTATCTAATCTAATACTTTTAAACGAGCAATTCTTGTATATAGATAGATAATATAATATGAAGCTCGGAAACAGCTTCAACAATTTTCATGAAATTTAGTATGCAGGGGGTTTCGGGGTTTAATTTTTAGAAAATGAAAAAAAGAATTCCGAGCTATGCTCGGTCATCCAGATATTAATTATATGAAAGGAGATGACCGACTGACATATTAACACAGGGCCGTAACTAATTGGACTTGGAACGTGACATTTTGCGCAGGGCTTCCTTTTAAAATTTAAGGGAGCATTAAGACGGGGTTTTTGGTAATTCGACCTTTATGGAACCTAAAAGGGGAAGATTGAGTTTGTATAGAACATCAGATTCCTTCAGATAATAAACTCGAAACTAGCCACGAATACTTATCTAATTAAATCATAAAGTTAGTATTAGCCTTTTGTTTTATTTTATTTAAACTACCCCGGAAAGGAAGATTAGGAAGTGTTAAGGCGATGATTTCTTGAAAACGCTCAAAAAGGTGGTTTTTTAAACCAGTGTATCTCTATAACCGTAAATAATTTTGAAAAAAAAAAAAACAGTTTCAAGTCTTTTTTGCATACAGTGATTGAACTTAAAACATAATTTAACATACTTTAATGTATCAAAAAAATCATCAAATTCACCTCTTAATTATCTTTAAAACCAGTTTATCCCTTCAATAACAATTATAATTATAAATAAAAATATATCATAAAATTCCAAATGCTAAACTGTATCCAGTTATGGATTATTTATTATTAAATAGTTAATATCTAATTTTATACGATTTTATTTGCATTTTTACGACAAAGCTTGCTGATTTATTATTCGAATTTATTACAACAGATTTTAACCCGTATCTGATTGCAATAAGAACTATAGTATCGGTCATCATAACTAAGTTTGTAAGGGAAAATACGAAATCGACGCGAATGAAGTCGTGGTGCTAGTTTATATATATGTTACGGCTAATAGCCGAAGTGCGGCTACACCTAGTTTTAGCCGGCTTTAATAAGGTGTAGCCGGTTAAACTTAGATGTATCCTACTTATGTCACTTGTGAACTGCACCATACTGCTTACCGACCGATTAGGTTAGGTTAGGTTAGAATTGCGACAAAACGCGCGCGAGCCGAGCGAGCGCAGCGAGCGATGCCGTGGTAGCGGCCGGCGAGCGCTAGTCCAGCTGCACCTAGTTGTAGCCGGCTAAAACTAGGTGTAGCCGCACTTCGGCTATTAGCCGTAACATATATAATAAAATTGCCTAAACTTGATAAGTTAACGACATCATTTAGGTAGGGGACACTCACAGGCCGGATTTGATTAGTTTCAAATGATGATGTAACAAATCGTTCAAATCAAAATCGGACGTTAAATATTTACATTAAATATCATTTAGATATTATTCGTCGCAATTCAAACATTCTGCAACAATTTGGCAATATTTTTATGAAGCCTTTTGAAATGGGGTCATTGTTATTTGACATTACTTAGTTGGTAGGCTACATGAGTGCATTAGAATGCTTGTCGGTAAGTGTCAAAAGTTTAAATACTTAGTTACCCGTTACTGTAACTTACGAAATAATGAATTTGATTTGATACAAAGTTGAGAGTAATGATATAAAATGTCTGGTGTGCAATAATAATTATAACTTTGTATATATCAATAGAGTAACTAATGTTTAAAAACATCATTATTATCTGCCTATAGCCATTTCCCCACTAGGTATATTAATGTCGGCTTCCAGTCTAACCGGATGCAGATGAATACCAGTGCTACTGCCTATCTGACCTCCACAACCCAGTAACTGGGTAACACGATACCCATTGGTAAGACTGGTAGTCGGACTTTCGGGGTTCTTAAAAAATATATATGCACTATATTTTTTTAAACATTATAAGTAAAACAATAATACCACATAGTGTAAAGTTAGACGGCTCTGCTTCCTGTGCTGACGATACTACATAAAGGTGGCCGACTAGTCGGCATGGGCTCTGTTGCCAAAAAAAAAAAAACATGATATCATAATAAACTTATGGTAAGTTTACTGATGTAATTGAATCAGTGATTTAGAGGTAGTATTCCGTCCATCTGACTGTCACAGACGTTTATCCCGAATTCCCGACATTCCCGCACTAATAATAAAATAGCGGCGGGAACTAATGTTACCTACCTATGTGAAATGTATTGTGGTATTGTTTGCAAAGGTTATTGGTGTCAATAAAGTTTTTATTTGTATTTTTTATTCCGCACTGGATTTTCAAGTAGCGGTGTTGAACCGAGCATTTGATTGAGAATCTAACAGAATGCAGCACGAGTGAGTCTCTGCGCGTCAAAAAAACATATATATTGAAAGATTTTAAACTCAGCGTTATTTATTAATTTAATACTTCACGTACAGAAATGTACAGAGGCGGACTTAATACCAAAGGCATTTTCTACTAGTCGACCTTTGGTTGATGCAGAGACAAACAGTGGTAGGTGCAATTATGTAACTCGTGTTTTGAATATTTATTCAAATATATCTAAGTAAATATAGGTACTAATATTATTAAACTTATACATATGATATAAATACTTATTTATTTATTTATTTATTTGCTCTCATGCACATTACACATTTTACAATTCTGTCGGTTTTTGTACATGAACCCTGTCAGGGCACTGCAAAGCACAATGTCGGTTTGCTGTTGAGTTTCAATTGAATTAACATAAATTTTAATTTGAATTAACATAAATAACACATAATTAACTAAACTAATATTAATACGAATTATTAACTAACACAATACAATACATGTCGGTAATCAAAATAAAATAAAATAAAAAGTCATTAGGATGTCCAATTAACAGTAATAAATAACATACAATAACACACATAAAGTCACATAAAGTCTTAAGTAGTCAGATTGTAGTACTACGAGTGGGTAGGTAGTAAAAACAGTACAATAAATAATTTATGGAAAAGGTATTACAATCATGTCATGTCAAGTTATTGATTAAATTGAATTATGGCATATAATTTTACAATATTTTATATTTTACATCTATAAAGTTTTATCCATCATGTATTCGTCAACTGTGTAATAACATTTCTCTATTAAAAATAATCTTAGTTTGCTATAGAATGATTTTTTACTATCGTCATCTTTTATGTAATTCGGTAGTTTATTATAAATTGTTGCGATTCTATAGTTGGGGCTATTTTTCATTATTTTTAATTTTGTTGTCGGTGTTATCAACTTGTTTTTGTTTCTACTTAATTAAATATAACCAAAAAAAACTAAAAAACACGCTTTAAAAACCAAACTAAAAAAGGAGAAAATAATTTAATTCAATTAAAAAGCGTGGGGTGCTTGACATTAATTGATTATAAAAATACCTCAAAAAGCACCCCACGCTTTTTAATTGAATTAAATTATTTTCTCCTTTTTTAGTTTGGTTTTTAAAGCGTGTTTTTTAGTTTTTTAAACTATTATTTTTAGTTTGGTTTTTAAAGCGAGTTTTTTAGTTTTTTAAACTATTTTCCATGCGCACTTGTAGCTCCTGAGATTAGCGCGTTCAACCAAACAAACTCTTCAGCTTTGTAATATTAGTATAGATTGTCAGTACCTACAGTATCTACTGCATTGTATCAGATAGTAAGATAATTTTTTTTTCAATATATTATTATAACGTAATGGGCACTTCGAAAATAATTGTTCATAGTAATAGTTGTGTTAGAACTGAATGCCAGGTCGTCCTGAACCGTAATGTCATTGCCACAGCCTTCACGTATTGTATTGAAAGTTGATCGCAGCACTAATTCATTTGTTTCTATGAGTCTTCCCAAACTATAGGCTTGGTACATCGTATTAGGGTTGCAGTCATGTGAACGTGCGTGAATTAATCATCTGTCGATATGAAACGTGTGATTGTGTTGTAGGCCATGTTGGCAGCACGCGGACCATGGGTGGTCCGCCTGTTCGATTCTCTCTGTGAACTATTTGTTTGACTTTATAAATAAACTAGCTTTTGCCCGTGATTGCTACTTTTAGTGATTTTTACTTTGAAAATGAAGGACTTTCCATACACAACTTCATGAAAAATGCTGAGACACGTGTAAATAAATTTTAAATCTTCAGCCTATATACAAAATTTGGAGATCCTAACTTCTAAACTGACGGACTTTCACATACAAACTTCCACCCCCTTTAAAATCTCTTTACGGAGGGAGTTTCCTAAAATCCTTTCCTAACTGACGTCTTGTATTCATAATCTACCTCTGTGCCAAATTTCATTTTCATAGGTCAAGTAGTTCTTGAGATTTCGTGTTTAATCAGTGTGTGAATGAATGTATGAATGAGTAAGTGACCTTTTGCTTTTATATTATAACTAACTTCTGCCCGCGACTTTGTCCGCGTGGAATAGTTACTGTAGCAGCAGTGGTGAGGTTTAGTGAAACCCAAGGTGTATGGTAGATTTTGTTGAGGATTTTTATAATGAAAGACGATGCGTTAGGTTTATCGAGTAAATTATGTGTAATGGCCATTTTTGGTGTGGGAATAATATTTTAAATTAAACCAATCACGGTCGAGAGATAGGTATTTTTTCCTGCCTCAAGATGTCGATGATAGTCCTCGATATGTGGTTTAAATGGAGCAAGAGATCACAATATGCCCCCGGCCTTGGAAGCAGTGGCTTTCAATGGTCTTCAGTCACTGCATCAGTGTCGATCACGTCATGTAGCAGAGGACAAATCTTGGTGAATGCTCGCCTGACCACGCCCGATGACGTCTGTATATCTGCCACTCGGGATATACCATCCTTTCCTGGGATAGTGCAAAGCACGCGTCCCAAATGCCACTTCAAAGGTGGGAGGTTATTATCCTTGATAACCACTAAGGAGTTTGGTTTGAGCTCGTTCTTATTCGCCGTCCATTTTGTCCGCATCTGCAGCTCGGAGATGTATTCCTTCGTCCACCGGTTCCAGAAATGTTCGCTGAAATCGACTAGTAGGAACATTGCGTAGGTCATCGTTAGCTGGCGCAATCAGTGGTCGACCAATTAGGAAGTGCCCGGGAGTGCGAAGGGAAAAGTCGTGAGGATCGGGGGAAAGTGGAGAAAGAGGTCGAGAGTTTAGTACGGCTTCTATTTGAGCCAATACTGTGCTGTCCTCTTCGAACGTCAGGCGCGGTTTACCTATTACACGACGAAGATGGTATTTACTGGACTTTACTCCTGCTTCCCACAGACCACCAAAATGCGGAGAATAAGGGGGAATATTTTTTTATTTTGACTAGATGCGTAGTCTAAAATATCACTACTAGAATTCGCCAAGAAATTTGAAAAATCGTTAATTACACCTACAAAATTACGACCATTGTCAGAGTATATATCTACAGGCTTACCACGGCGTGAAATAAATCTCTTTAAAGTAGGTAAATACGTTTCACTGGAGAGGTCACTGTCTAACTCCGGTGTTTAGCACGTGTCACGAAACAAATGTATAGACAAATGTAGCCTTTGATGAGCCTAGCACCCCTACCCTTGCGGTTCAGAATGAGCACTGGCCCAGCATAATCTACCCTACACCGAACGAATGGAAGACTAGGTGTTACTCGCTCCCTAGGTAAGTTACCCATCATAGAACTAAGCGAATAGTAATGCCTGCGGAGCAGCGTGGAGTAGCTGATTCTGCTCATAACGAAATAATAAAGTGGTAAAATAATGTTTACTATGAACTACAATCGGATGTTTTTTACCGTACAAAAATTCATCAGAATTAACTAAACGACAACCTACGCGCATTAATTTGTAATCATCTAAAAACAAATTCAATTTAGACAAACAACCTTTATTAATAGTCTCATTATTAGATAATGCCTTATATTCAACCGGATAGGATTCCATTTGACAGAATCGAGCTAAAGTTTTATCTGCATAGTCTAGCTCGTCTACACTAAGGCCGCCTGTACGCTTATTACTTTTACATCGACTGTTATTAATAAAACGTAACATATAGGCAGCCGCACGTCTCAAACGTTTAAATTGAGAGAACCGATGGAAGGGAAACATGGATAATTCACAACAATCCTGAGCTACAACGGCAGTGACGCATGACTTGATCTCAGGTAACTCGCGATGTTTGAACGAGTCCGAACTTTTGAGATCGTCTATTGAAAAACTAGGATCACGAAGAAATTCAGGACCCTCCCACCACAAGGCAGACAGAGAAAGTTCTTCCAATCAAGCACCGCGTGACGCTAGATCGGCGGGATTATCTCCACTACGTACGTGGCGCCACGGGACGGCTAGTGTAAAGTCATTAATTTCCGCTATCCTATGTTAAACGAATGTCTTAAGTTGGTTAGGTCTCATGTGCAGCCAGCCAAAGATAATCGTTGAATCACTCCAAAAGACAACACTATTAAATCTACAACGTAATGAGTTACGTACTTTGTCATGCAGACGAGCACCTAATAAAGCTCCACAAAGTTCGAGACGTGGGATGCAAATAGGTTTTAGAGGCGCGACCTTTGTTTTTGAAAACAATAATCTAACAGATACTGTTAAATCATTGTTAACTGTGCGCACATAAATACACGCGCCGTACGCCGTCTGTGATGCGTCGCTAAAAATGTGTAACTGAATTTACATAGGCTGTGTATCTATACCGTGGCGAGGTATGCGAACAGTATTTAGCGTTTGCAATGAGATAAAAAACTTGTTCCACACGTGCGCCGTGTCTACAGGAACGTTATCATCCCAACCTATTTGTAATAGCCATAATTGTTGTAAAAGGCTCGCTTGCGCCGCGTTCCGATGCGGATGCGTTTGCATATTATTTATATCGATTAGCGCGGCGTAAGCTGACGCTCGTAATTTACTTGCCATGAGTAATGATCTTGTGGTGAATGAACTGCTGGCGTTCCTGCAGCAGAAACTGGATGTGATGGACGAAGTGTCCGCTGTCTAGATCTGCGCAACGAACTTCAGCGAGGAGGACATAGCTGCTGCCAAGCTGTTGTTGTTCAGTGTGCTGAACAAGCGCGACCAGATGGTGTCCCGCCGGCGTGACGGGACTAAGAGAAGCCTGCAAGACATAATCACGCTGTTCAAGGCGACCGACCCTGACGACGTACCGACGTTTGTGGCGAAGGAGTTACACAAGCTTCCTCCCGTCACCTTCGATCACGTCGATGTAACGAGCCTTCTAAAGGACATTGTCCTTCTGAAAGCCAGTCTCGCGGATGTGCTCACGAAATTAGATGCATCCCAAAACACCGTTGCCAATTTGCGCAAAGAAGTTAGCGAGTTGCGCAACAGTGTGACGGTAATTAGGTCATCAGTCGATGCGTCTAATGCAAACACGTGTCACGGAGTCGGCCTCGATATATCGTCGTCCAATTCTGCGTCAGCAGTTTTGTCGCCTGCGCATCCGTCGATTGCTGAGCCTGCAGTGCGCCCCGCCCGCACGCCCCGCAGCTTGGCGCCCGTCGCCACGGCTCCGCACAGGTCCGTCCGAGCCCCGCGTCCCGTCCCGCTGCCAGTGTCTGCAGCCCTGGCGAAACCCCTACAAAAGGATTTCGCTAGCGTCACCGCGAGTACCCCTGGTGCTCCAAATTTAAAGCCTATGCCAGGAAAGGCACCGATTAGGCCTGATAATGAAGAGGGTTTCGTGACGGTGCAGAGGAAGAAGTGCCGATCGCGAACTAACAAGAACCGCTGCGGCAAAGCTCCAGCGAGGCCTGAAGTGAGCCTGCGTGCCGCTATGCCGAACACTCCGGTGTACATCTCCCGCCTGCACTACACCACTAAGGCGGAGGACATCGTGGAGTACGTGCGCCAGAAGACAAGGTACACGCCGAGGGTGCAGTTACTGGAGTCGCGCCGCAACGTCAACTTCAAGGCGTTCCTGGTGCGCGTGCCGAATTGTTATCTGCCCGTCGTCTTGGAAGAGGACTTTTGGCCGCAGGACGTGGTGTTCCGTCGCTTCCGCGGACAAGTTCCACAGGAGAGCACAAGGGAAACTAGTGCAAAGTGAAGTGCTACTATTGTTGTGGATTTTCATAATTATGTATGTTAGTCTATAAGGTATTTATGATATGGGTCTTTGTTACCTGAATTAAATGATTTATTATTATTATTATTATTTGTGTGAAATACGCGAAAATCGCAGTGGCAAACTTGCTGAAGTTGTGTTGGTTCACCAAGATAACGCCCCCGCACACAAGTCCCGAGTTGCGATGACTGCTATCCAAGATGCTGAATTTGAACTGATGGAACATCCTCCATACTCACCTGACCTTGCGCCTAGTGAATTCTACCTGTTCCCGCGCTTAAAAGAACAACTGAGAGGTCATAAATATGGCAATGATAAGGAAATGATTGCCGCCGTACATGATTTTTTAAGCGATCAAGATGAAGATTTTTTCAAGAAGGGTATTAGAAAAACGATATACCAAATGTATAAACCTCAAAGGTGATTATGTCGAAAAATTCAATATCAATAAATAATATCTAACTGCTTCATACTCATTATCACTTTTTAATCAAAACCCTTAGTAAATAATAAAATAAAATAAATAAATAGTTTTGACCCTATGGTTATTGCAGCAATACGAGCTTGACTATACCAAAAATACTGACTGTCACGAATAAATCGCGCATTCAGTACGAGCAGAGTTTAAAATCCAAATAAAACACAATCATTTCAGTAAGTAATCTGTTAATTCATTATTTCAATATAACAATTACTATTTTTGTTAAATAAAATAAATTAGAATACGTAAATAGATTGCATATGTCCATAAATAAAAACAATCATTATAATATATAAAAATGCTATTACTAATAATACTATTTTATTTAGTACTATTTCTTAGTCAAATAAAAGTCAGGTACCAAAGCTCCGTCGAAAAGAACATAGACCATGCCAGGAATGAAGCGTCCGTTGTTACCGAAAGCTTTTTCAAACTCGGTGATGGCGCAACAATACGTGTAGCCGTCTCCTACATTATGCCAATTAGAGGGTTCTATCCAGCTGATATCATTCGCACAAATATCCGGACACAGGACATACTTCGAAGCCTCTTCCGGAGACAATTCAGGAATATTAACTTGAATTATCGCGAGAGATGCACTCTGAGCAGGATCTTGAACCACCTGAAAATGAAAAAAAATATGAAAAAAAAAGAAAACAAGCTCACTTTTCAAGGAATATGATGATGATTTTCAGGTGGTGGCAGTTATTTTTGTTCGATGTAAGATTTGATGCCACCAACTGACTCCTCCGAAGAAGACGAGAACGGTAGAATCCTGTCTTTACTGTCGCGCAGTCAAGTTCAGGGAAAAACAACGTTGTAAGCCAGGCCGTGCCGTGCCATAATTAGCTTAGCTCAGCCCCGCTATCAACTATCCAGACACATTGAAAACGTGAGGGGATAGGCCGGTGGTCCATACATACGGTTCAAAATATCATTTATTTCTCAAAGATTTACATAATCACTTAATGAGAAATAAAGTTTTAAAAATAACAATGTAGGTAATAATTAAGATAGTTCCAGAGCGCTCGTCGTGCAGTTAGTAGTAGTAAATTAGTTATTTTAATAAATCTAGTAAGTGGGTACATCGCAGTAAGTTACTCAGAACGCGCGTCGTTGTACACATCGAGCGCGCTGTTCTTATCAGCACTATTATAAAGCACCGTGCACACTATACAGTACTAGACAATAATAATATTATATTTTATTTATTTAATTATGTTGGAGCCGTCGAGGATGTGTTTCTTTAACATTTTTTTAAAATATAGATTAGTTTTAGCTTCTTGAATGTTTTTTGGTAGTGAATTGTATAGTTGTACTCCTTCATATTTCATATTTCTCTTTCCGTGATTTGTTCTAGGTCTGTGTAATAGTACTAGGTCGTTTGCCCGACGTGATGATCGTTTTTGCGTTACATACACATAATCATCCTCTAATGATCTGACTGCTGGGACACTAGCCTCCCGTGAGAGGGGAGTAGGCCGTAATCCACCACGCGGGCCCAGTTATCACTTATTTGAATATGTATTGTTTAAAAGAATATTCGCTGCGTAGGCCTCAGACGTTTGGTTCGAGTCGGCATGAATAAAACTCAGTGCTGTCAATCTGTGTGAGTAATTTAAGACACTCTGACTTATTTTAACTCACTTTTGCCACACCCTCAATATTCCATACGAACGTTCGTCTACTTGTCGTACAAAGGCTTGGTTGAGATAGACTCAGCACACACACACCTTGGCAGAAAAAAATGTTGCCTGTCTTATCGCTCGTGTTATCTACACCATTGTCCCAAAATTTACTCATGGAGTGTTTATCGCAAGTTCTATTCGTGAAATAAAATAAAGTTACTGTCCCACCTTCCACAAGTACGGTGCTGCCGATTGCTTTCCTCCGCGGCCGTCGTTTAGAATAATGTCAGTCGATAGTCCGCTGTGATGTGTTCCAGTCGTTACAACCAGATTTCGGCCGGCTGACTTCACAAGGTTTCTCACACTTTGTTCTACGTCTTCCCAATTCTGAGGACAAAACAGAAGTGTTTTTAATGAGCCCGTAAATACACGTCAGTGGATAATATCGTGGAATGTTGTGGCGAGATTTTTTCGCGTACTTGATCTTCAACGCAGTCCTTAGCGCCGTGAGTTCATAATCGAACAGAGTGTATTTTCAAGGCGCTGGTATGCACTTTGTTGGATTCTCAATGCTCCGTTCAACACCGAGAGTTGAAAATTAAGTATGCGATAAAATCTGGCCAAGATATTTTTACGCCCTTGCATACGTGGTGTAACCCTGTTTTACAGCATAAGTACCACACGAAAAAAAAGAGAGTATCGGGCATTTTTAAATCTCTTGTGTACCTATTGACCAGGAGAAAAAAAATGATGGTAAGCATTCTCATCATCATCATTTCAGCCAAAAGACGTCTACTGCTGGACGTCCCCCAAGTACCACTACTTCAACCCGTTCTGTGCTTCCCGCACCCACCAGCATATGCCTTTTTATATATTTACCGAATTAAAATTACGCTTACATACCTTTGAGTTGCAGGTACTCCAGTGAGGGATGACATTCAAGTAATTATACGCCGATGAAGTTGGTATGCCAGGCTGCAAGTTATGGGAGTTCACCAGCTGTCTCTTTCCGAAACAGCAAGACTCGCGAGTGCGCAACCCTCGTCCCAAAGTCGTGCTGATGTCATATATTTGTCGGCTACAATCGTATAACGTATCAAAGTCTTGAGGCAAGAGGCTGTTGGACCATTCAGCCTCTGTCGACCTGTCCGTGTGGTCCGGAGACAGCATGTGCTTCGCGAACAAAGGCACGTTGTTCTCCTTGTCCAAACAAACATCGTATACTCCAAGGAATGTACTATGCACTCTGTATCCGATCTTTACATATTCTGTGTTGCCGGGGAGACACGCAAATCCAGTTTTTGAAACTTCAGGTTTCACTTCTTCATTACATTGTATGTCAGCGAAATTGTATGTTCTTCCATAGATTTTGATTGTGTTGTCTCTTTCACAGAAAGCCATGAGATTGGTTGTAGACGGGAGTTTGGGGTTGGAGAATAGTGAAGGGCAGTGGAAAAAGAAGTAACTTTCATGTGGTATGATCATGTACCCTTTGGTCATTGGGAATTCTGGCCATCCTAGCGATCGTGAGAACATTATGGGCTGCTTCTCCGGGAAATCTACCTTGATGTTCAATATGCAATCTGTTAAACACACGCAAAACATTACTAAGATTACTCTATTACCTACCTACATTGTATATAATTTTCATATATTAAGCTAACTTGAAGATTAAATAAATGTACAGCGTTTTTTAAAGTTATAGCATTATTATTATAATCTTACAAACTATTGATGTTTATTCAATTTAAGATTAAAGAAAATTAAAAGGTAATATTGTCGCAGACTATTACTAGCTTAATAGTCTGCGACAATATTACGTATTAATTATGTATTACGGTGGAACAGATTTCGTCTTTCTCTGTAAATGTACTTATAATAGCAGACTTGTGATAGCATAATTAATGAAGTAGCAACAACAATGTTCGTTATTAATAACAAAGCCAAGTACCTAGGTGCAACAGAGGTTGAATTAAGATAGGTAAACCAAAATATACTCTACCTCTAGATGTAACTTTGAACGTTCGATGGATGCTGCCGAAGTCATTGCTGACCTCACATTCATATGTTCCCGTCGCACCGTATACCATTCCCAATGGATGTGACATGGCAGTTGTGCTCAGTACTTTGCCGTTGTGTTTCCAAATAGCGGACTGTGGATGAAAATGTTTTAAATTCAAATAAGTCTCATTACAACATACATACTTACATACATATTCAGCTTATAAAGTTCCCACTGCTGGGACACAGGCCTCCTCTTGGTGAGAGGGAGTGGGCTGTAATCCACCTCACGGGCACAGTGCGGGTTGGTCCACTAACCCGCATGAACCCGGATCTTGGTCATGTACGTTTCCTCACGATATTTTCCTTTAGTGTTTACAAATAAATGAAAAATATAGTGTTTCAAAAATGACGTGATGTTAAGTTATTCTTTTAAAAAGGTTTTAATCTCACCGACAAAATCATACTCATGCTTAACTTCCCACTTTGTGGTTTCAACGACTTGTGTAGCCGTCTATGACAACAATTAATTCCTTATATATACAAATACATACATACATAAACTGACGCCTTCCAACTATAGGCAGGCAGTACCTCAGGACAGCACCTGCTACTATCCTTAGGCGCGGTCTACACGGTTGGTCTAGACTTCTAGAGGGACGTAACATCACAAAGACAAGTCGCAGACGCGGCGTTCCTTTCACATATTTTAATTATTATTCATACAAGACGTATAACGCGATCTGGCACAAAATATGCAGAAAGGACAAAACACAGGCGCGTCACTTTTCCATCTGCATACTACTGCCGCGTCTGCGTCCCGTCCTCATCTTTACGTCCCTTCTGCGTGGTCCGTAAGGCCGTAACTATTACTATATTCCTTTTGCCTCGTTTGCGTTCATAAATCTGGTCATCTGGTTCTATAATTCCTTACATACATATATAAAATCACGCTTTCTTCCCATGGGGTTTAGCAGAAACTACAGAATGCCAACTGCTACGATCTAGGAGTTTTTCGTTGCCTCGTTTACGTTCATTCATCTGGTCATCTCATCCCTTACATAAATATCTAAGTAACGTATTCATGATGCCTTACCTTCGGCTTCGGTTGCCCATCAGCTTCACAAGAAAGAATTTCTGATTCCGCTCCATGGACGAATTCAACGGTTTCTTCTTCCTTTGTGATGAATACTGGTTTGAACCCAACGACCAATTTGGTAGTGACTGACCGAGACTTGGTTGGGTTGCTCACTCGGCACGTGTAGAGACCATCGTCACTTCGTGTCACGCTGTACAAGGTTAGCTCCTCACTCGCTATTGCTACGCCACCCTAAAAAAAAAATTCAATGTTAGAAATCTTCACTTAAACTGAGCAAATTTTATTTTGACCCGATATACGTCCTGTCTAAATTTCAATTATTCTTATTAACATTTTAATAGAAAAAAGCATTTTTAGTTTTTTCCATACAAGAACACAACACCACAATATTTGTCCAGCCGTCCTCAAGCGCGCTGCACAGATCAGTATTTTATTAATATTCACATAGATTTCAGTTTTTCCTTAGAACCATCAAAAGTTTAAGGGTCGTACTATAAAATGTGGCCGTTGAGAAAAGGGATGACACTATTAAAAATGTTACTATTTCTCACTAGAACTGTAATCGTTCTAAGAATCGCGACACACCTCCTGAAAATTATTCGACGTAAATTAGCCAGCATTGTGTTGCAGATAATTTAAAAGACGTAAACACGCAGAGTTAATTCTGTGGCCTGAGCCCCAGTATTATCTTTTTTACAGATATGATAATTTTTAACGTACCTTAAACCAACGCATTTGATCCGTGCTCGTACGTGGTATGTCGCATTTGATATCAATGGTTTTGCCTTCCTCTACGAATACCGTGTTTGTAGGTAACTCTGGTATTAAATTATCTGAAATCATGTTCGTTTAGAATGAATGCCGCGCATGATTGATATTCGGGTGCATTTATGTAGTGAACTACTACCGGCGGTTGAAAGATACGAAGATGCACGACTATTTATCAATTGCTTCTTCCAAGGAACATAACTACTACCAATGCTCCTTCCGAGATGCGTAACTACTACCAATTGTATATTCCTATGTGCATAACTAGTATCAATTGCTTTTTCTGAGGTGCATAACTAGTACAAATTGCTTCTCCCAAGCTGTATTTCTACTATCAATTGCTTCTTCCAAGGAACATACCTAACTACTACCAATTGCTTACTCCGAAATGCATAACTTCTATCAATTGCTTCTTCCGAGGTGCAAGTTACTATAAATTGCTTTTCCAAGGTGCATTATATACTAATTTACTACTAATTACTTCTTCCAACAAGACCTAGATTAGGACGAGCTCCTACATACAAAGGACTATTAAACCAAAATGATATAAGAAACCTCCCTCACCTCTGACTATAACTTCGTATACTTCGGTATCTTTTCCCAATGTGTTTTCTGCCTGGCATACGTACATCCCTTGTGAGTCACGGCCGATGTTCTTGATAATTAAAGTCCCGTCGTCTTCCATTTCGTACCATTCAGACCCTGAGAAAAATGAGGTTTGCTAGAAAACCATCGATTTATTTTTGCCTTAGGTAATACAAATTATGTGTCTATTGTTGCGTGACAGTCAACGCGCATTGATTCTTGTGACTGATTTATTCATCATCTGCCTAGCCTTTTGTTGTGTTCGGCTTCCGGTCTAACTTGTTGCAGCTGAATACCAGTATTATACATGAAGCAACTGCCTATTTGACCTCCACAAGGCAGTTACTGGGTAATACAATACCTCTTGGTAAGACTGGTTGTCAGACTTTCGGGCTTCTGACGACCCGTAACGACTGTCAAAGATTCACAAGTCACAGCCGGAACTAACGGCTTAACGTTCTTTCCGAGGCACGGAGGGGTCTTGGTATGTAAAGATGGTCACCCATCCACGTACCAACCGTGGTAAGCGTAGCTTAACCTGATCGAACGACCCGTGCGGTTGTTATTACTTAGCCATAAGCCCCTCTATTTATTATTTGAGAAAATTACCAAGAGCTAAATTGAGTCCGTTTTTCATCCACACTATCATAGGTTCTGGACTGCCCGTAGCTTTGCACTGAATCCGTAGCGCCAGGTCTCCCTCCACTGCTTCGAAAATTTTAGTCAGATACACGTTCTCGATAACCGGTGGAGCTGAAAATAAAATTGTATAATACAGTATTTTATGTATTTTTGAATAACAAAGGGCTAATTAGTAGAAAAAAATCTTCCTGTGACGTCTTCCATAGAACATAGCTTTTTTTTGGCTTTTATTTTGATAGTTCAATAATGGTGTCGCTCTTTACTTTTAATCTACATAATTATGACTTATATCTCTACAAGTATACCTTTTAGTATTGTTGCAGTTTAGAATAATAACATGGATAAGTATTAGGCAAATCAAATTATTTTAACCTGTCGTTGGCATTAAGATTAGCAACGAATCGACTGTTAGTGTACGAGTAACAACTTTTCATCAGGCGGACCAGTGATGCTACGACTTCTTTTTGTAGGTATTTAAAATCTCAGATAAAAATCACAATAAAATAATAATAATAATTCAAATTCGACCGAATTTTTAAACACCTTAATATCATGCCTTCTGTTCCTGAAGGATCGGGCAGAGTTGTACCTATAGTACACGAGCAACAAATAAACAACTAAACTTAAACAACGATTTATTAAAAACTATCAATTAAAAATCAAAAGGGATGAATGAAGGCCAAGCTAGTGCATGCAACTGAGATAAAAACTGAGATGAAGAAGTGTGGGAGTGGCACCGGTGACTGTAAAGTCGTGTGGAATTCGGTTGTCATGGTATGCGGATGTGTATTGGAGGA
Organism: Antitype chi; assembly: GCA_947359405.1. Taxonomy (NCBI): domain Eukaryota; kingdom Metazoa; phylum Arthropoda; class Insecta; order Lepidoptera; family Noctuidae; genus Antitype; species Antitype chi. The sequence goes on along the minus strand of OX375811.1, from coordinate 11,944,966 downwards.
ATGAGGAAAATATCGTAAAAAAAAAATACTTTAAAAAACTAAAAAACACGCTTTAAAACCAAACTAAAAAAGTAGAAAATAATTTAATTCAATTAAAAAGCGTGGGGTGCTTTTTGAGGTATTTTTATAATCAATTAATGTCAAGCACCCCACGCTTCTTTATTGAATTAAATTATTTTCTCCTTTTTTAGTTTGGTTTTTAAAGCGTGTTTTTTAGTTTTTTAAACTATTATTTATTTTTCAATTTTTTAGTTCTGCTAACTACAAAAACGTCTTTTTTGTTTTTTCTCAATTTTTTTTTTAAATTATTTAATTGTCATCGGTCCTCGACAAGTTTACAAAGTTTCAATGAAATCTGACCGTTTAAAGTGGGTCAAAATCGCGCTCAAAGGAGTCGGTTACATGCAAACATACAAACAAACAAACATACAAGTGAAGCTAATATAAAGCGTGTAAAAAAGTTTTAAGTATGAATGTGGATAGATGGCTATAAAAGTAGCGGCAGACCAAAAACACGATGGATTGACTGTGTAAAAGATGATATGGCTTGAAAGGGAGTACTAGTAGACTACCGAGACAACGACTAATAGAGAAGTATGGGAGAAAAAGACGTATATATTACACCGACCCAAAATAAATTGGGATAATGGCAGGCGAGTAATGACATTCCCCGATCAATAATAATGCCAATATTTTGATCCAGCCTGTCCCCAATAGTGATAGCTGTCCCCCTATCAGTGACGCCCTGAGCCAAGGTCCGTACCCCACAGGGGGTGCCCTCAGCGTGCAGTCGCTTAGCTTGCAAATTTTAGTTTGTAAGCCCTGGCTGGAGGCGTTAAGAGTAAATTCTTAATAGCAGCCCCAGGAAAGCCCGGTTGAGCAGTCACGGCCTCTCAAGGCCAACTGCGAGATGCCCAACAAAAAAAAAAAAAATATTAAAAATCAACTTTGCCTGCCTAACTTACGTAAGATTGGATATTCAAGAATAATATGTAGAATATAATACACACCATAAACTTTTACATCGTACGTAATACTATCGGACCCTCCGATACCGTTCTCTGCCTCACAGGTATACATTCCTTGTTGGTCTAACTGCATATTCCAAAGGGTTAACAACCCTATTCCACCCGTAGGACTGTAAGAAGACAATGATCTAGTTATTACTAGCTCCCCTGCTTCCCACGGTTTATGTGACTTGGCAAAACAAGAAGCTTTCTTTATTAAATGTAATTTTAATATGAATCTATTACAGATTTAAACCTTTCGGAATAAATTATCTTAATGGTGTTGAAAACCGCATCCAAAGTATTAGTTTAAAAGAACAACTCAGTCACATAGACTCAACGAAACGCGACTATAATTAATAATATGTTTTGATAATTATATAGATGAGAATCAAAATTATAGTTTACACAACTAAAAAAAATCGCTGTAGTAGAAACAAAACTAAAAATAATTTTCAATAAGTTGAAAATAAGAATAGAGTGATTGACAAAAATTATAATTAAGGTACAAAAAATCCTGGAGTACTTTTTAAGGTATTTGCATAATTACTACTATTATCAATATCTTTTAATAAAATATTGTTAACAATTGACACCAAGCACACTACGGTTTTCTCTCCCGAAAATTTTATAAAAATTCGCTGATCCAGAAGATCCTGGTCAGGGTATATCAAAGTCATAAAATAATTGTACTGTCATTGGTTCTTGTTATGTGTGCTAAATTTCAATTTCATCTGACGTTTTGAACCTGGTAAAAATCACGTTTAAAGATTCCTTTAGGTAGATAGATAGAGATACAGGTGAAGCTAATAAATGAGCGTTAAAAGTAAAAAAAAAATATGTATACATTGTTTAGTTTTACTGCACAAAATTTAAATATATTAGAAAAAGGGTAGAAGAATAATGATAAACAAGTACTCACGTTATATCTTTGGCTGGTATCTTTGGATCCGAGCTTTGGAACATCCATTTAATGTTAGGTGTGGGGTATCCGTCAGCTCGGCAATACAAAATCTTACTTTTTCCAACCATAGTTTCTATTGTACTCTTTTCTGGAGTTTCAATGGTTACCGGGACTGAAAAGTAAACAGAATCATGTGTGAATTAATGTTGCTCCTGCTGTTAACGAAGCAATACACCACTAACATCTAAGATAGATTGTATTCAAGCAAAATAATAGGGGTTACAGTATGAAACTGCCGTTGTATAGTAATAGACACTTCGAATTGACATAAGATTTCCATGTGAAACACCTATGAGGTTCTTCTTTTAAAAAATGTACAACATTCGATTTTCGACTTTCAATTGTTTTTTTTATTCAGCTTAGACGTAAAGATGGATACTTCGAAAATCTGAGTTATTTTTGAATACGAGTTCAGACGCGGAACTAACGCAGCAGAAACGGCTGGCAATATCAACGCTGCGTTTGGAGAGCTAATGAACGCACCGTTCGTTTTTAGTTTAAATGCTTTCGTAATGGAAAGTTCGACTTGAAGAACGAACCACGTGGTAACCCGCCCAAACAGGTGAATAACGCTGAATTGAAGGAGATAGTAGAAGCCGATCCGAGTCAAACTACCCAGGAATTAGCGGTATGGCTTAACGTTACCCTACCTAAAATACTGACTCATTTGCATCAAATCAATAAGATAAAAAATATGAAAAATGGGTGCCTCATGATTTGACTGATCTGCAGAAAGAAATGCGTGTTGAAACTTGTGTTGCCTTGTTGAATCGGTACAGAAATGAATTAATATTGGATCGAATTGTGACATGTGACGAAAAGTGGATTGCTTACGATAACCGTAAGCGAAAAATGCAATGGCTGAACCCTGGTTAAACGCTGCAACAGTGCCCTAAAGCAAAACTTACCAATAAAAAAGTAATGGTAACTGTTTGGTGGTCTTTTCATGATGTTGTTCACTATAGCGTTCTCAGGTCTAGTCAGGCAATAACAGCAGATGTTTACTGTGTCGAACTTCGAACAATGATCGTGAAACTGGCAGTGAAGCAGCCCCGACTCGTGAATTGATCTTCACCATTATTGCTCCACGATAACGCAAGACCTCACACTGCACGAGAAACCGTTGTAACTCTACAGGAGCTGCAGTTAGAAACTATACGTCATCTTCCGTACTCGCCAGACCTTGCTCCAACGGACTACCATTTGTTTCGTGATTTGGACAAGTTACTACGTGATAAAAAAAAATCTTCCCAGGAGGCAGTACAAAATGCTTTCACATAGTTTGTCGAATCTAGATCCTCAGAGTTCTATCGTAAAGGCATAAATTAACTTCCGTTTAGATGGCAGCAATGTATAGATAATGAGGGTAAATATTTTGATTAAATAAATATGTTATATCTTAGAAAAAAAACGAGTTTCAATATTTCAGTATAAATCGGCAATTTCATACTTTAACCCCTAATATATCTGCCAGGGGTGCGGGTTGTTCGAAAGAGATACCGCGGCCCCTGGCACACAAGCAACTGAGGGAACACGGGTGGGTTTTAGTCAGTAATAAGTCTGACACGCCCTCCCGCTCCACCCAGAGCGGGAGAAGTTATTTGATGATTTCCCACCCAAAAAAAAAAAAAAAACCCCTAATATATTAACACGGACACACACTTCACCATGTGCTTATTATTCTAGCGTATGGTATTCGTCGGTTGCAGCTGAAAATCACCGTCAGGTGGTGCATACTGTGTTACCATCTGACATTATCATCATTAGCTAAGACCCTTCTGGCATTCATAATATTGTTTTCTGTTTTATTTATAGTTTTAAGGTTCTATAAGCCGTAAAGCCAATTAACACATTTCTCTCTCTTTCTTTATTTCAATAAACTACAAGATTCCAATCCTCTTTTAACCCCATAACTGGTGTGGAGGCAGAGGTCCTCGCGCACACTTGGGAGTGGCGTGACAAGGAAAAACGCCGGGGCGTTACTCCGCTGCCGCGAGAAATTGTGGCACAGCGGACAGAGCTCCGGCGGGATCTCATGGCGACATGGAGAGTGCGATTGTCGCAACCCAGTGCTGGGCACGCCACGATGGTGGCAGTAAGTCCCCTCTTTAAGGAGTGGATTGAGAGGCGCCACGGCGTCTTCACCTGTTGCCTGACGCAGGTCACTTGGCTTGGCCCGGCTTGGCCGGAGCACCGCCGTGTCGTTGTGGAGGCGATCGGCGGCGGCGATCTCTCGCGGCCGGCCCCGGTCCAGGCCATGATTTGGAGCGAGAGCGCATGGGTAGCTGTCACCTCCTTTTGCAAAGCAGTAATACTTGCGAAGAGGGAGGCAGTGCACGTGAGGGAGGGGCAGTATATGCGCCCTCACGGCCCTAGTCGCCGCAGGAGATGCCCTGGGCGTCGGGAATTCCAGGGTGATTCCCGGCCACCGTAGGCGCGGGCTTGCAGATGGCGCCTAATGGGTAGCTCGCTGTCCAGTAAGGAACAAGCCCGGGTCGACGGAGCGTTGTGTTCCACGCGCGCCTCAAAGAGATGTCAGCATCAACTGGGGGGTCCGCAAGGGCCGATGCCTGACAGGAGTACGGGTTGTACGAAAGAGACACCGTGGACCCTGGCACACAAGCAACTGGATGAACAGGGGTGGGTTTTAGTCAGTAAAATTTTGACACGCCCTCCTGCTCCACCCAGAGCGGGAGAAGTTATTTGATGACTTCCCACCCTCAAAAAAAAAACCCATAACTGGTGTAACATAACATAACGTAGCATCACGCCTGTAATCCCTGAAGGGAAGGCAGAGGTGAACATATAGAACACCCATATTTTGCCAGTTATGATTAAGTCCCATGTACTCGTAATAGGGGTCGATGCTGACATGGTGTAAATATACGTATATTAGTATTATTTAAACACTTACCAAAAACATTTAGAAAAACGGTTTTCTTAGCAGGTCCGATTTTATTTACTGCCTCACACTTGTAAGATCCAATGTCGGGTAGTCTTGCTTTGAATCTGCAATTTGACACTTGTATTCAGTATGTTTTTTGTTAATAGGAAATTACCTTTATTTGTGCACCATATTCTAAATACGTCACTAAATGACGTGACGTGACGAGACGCGACGCGCACTTTTAAGATAGCAACAGAATATCTAACTTATTTACAACACGAAAAGGTATAATTTCACTACGAGCGCCAAAGCGTGTCGAAAAACGCTGAGATGCACCGTGTTGTGCAGCCCGTATACCTTATTGTGAAGTAAATAATATCTATTTTGTATTGTGATCTAAGAAAGTGCGCGCAGCGTCGCGTCGTGTCGCGTCTCGGTGTGAACTGACCCTTAAATGTTCAGCGAAATTTCAATTTCGCTGAATATTAGCTTAAGACGTATTCATAAATCTTAAGCTCTTTTGCAACGCAAATTCTAAATGCGTTTATCGCTAAACATAATTAAAACACCCGAAAACATTGCATATTGAAATCTGTCTATTATTTATTTATTTACAAACGACTTCGTCTGCGACCCAGGATGAAAAGTAGTCTATGTTATTACCCAGGTCATGGTCTATCTATGTGCAAAATTTCATCCAAATCCTTTCTGACGTTTAGGCGTGAAAGTTCGTATTCATAATATAAGTTAGGATTTATCTCTATCAACAATGAGTACACTATTGCTTCATCTTCAAACTATTTTCAGAAACAGAACGATGTTTTAAATACATAGGTTATTCGCTAAAAACTTGCCTGAGACTATTGTCGCTGGACATGCGTATCCTCTCAGTCCTGTCGAGTCGGGTTCCATTGAAGAACCACCTCACTGCAGGTTTAGGTTCACCAGTAACGTCACATGATATTCTTACGTCATCGTCGTCTTTGATTTGTATTACTTTCACATCTTCTTTTATTTTTGGTGGGTCTGCAATTATATGACGTTCGTTGAATCGAATGACCACAAAAATACAAGTCATTTAGCAGTTTTAATTAAATAAAATATGTACGGCTCAGTGGAATTATTTTTAGGTATTTCTTTAGTTGATCGAATTCTATTTAGTATCATTACACAAAATATGATAGTTTACGAACACATTTTTGAGAATTATGGGACCAATAATATTTTGAGCTGATTTTTACACTTGTTTTTTCAGAATACTTTACTTTATTTTTATAAAATATTTTTGAATAAGTCTTTTCTTTGATCATTTGATATTACACTTAGTTTTTTTCTGACTTGTAATAATGTACCAATACTCCTAACTGCGACAAAAAAAAACTATTTTTTTGTGTTATAGTTGAAAATATATCAAAGGAATTTGACAAATTGGGGTAGCTTGATGTGCTTGCTGGTCTCTGTACAATATATAACAAGTATACCGTGGCAAAAAAGTGAAACATTCGAGATTTGCTTGGGACATTTCAAAACTAAAATATATGCACATGAGGTAGGTAAACAGTAGGCTACATTAGGTTATTATTTTTGTGTAAATAACTACTTACATTCCACGACTAGTTCCATCGTAAACTTGTCTGTTCCTAAAACGTTTTGCGCATTACATTTATATGTTCCAGTTTGGTCCTTGCGCACGTTGTTCAAGTGTACAGTCTCTGTGGTTTCCTTCATTACTCTGAATGTATCCATCCCTGTAGGCTGGAATGACCAACTTACGGATGCCTTTGGGATACCTTGAAGAATTCTGAGAAAAATATATGAATTATATTAATTTCCTTCTTGGTCTAGTGGTTGGCCACTCAACTCTTGGGGGCTGAGTGGGGTCTTGGGTTTGGTCCCCAGGTCAGGCATAGTGTTGTCAGGATTTTTTTACAATATTATATATTTAATGCGTATGCTCGTCTGGCATTGGCTAATGTTATGTGATGAGCGACACGTCTGCCTTCGGGAAATATAGATGTTATATTGAGATTCTAAATGTGTGTTTTTCAATTTAAACTGCAATCAATATTTAAACCCAAAATTTTTGTAGTATCTACGTGAGATACTTTTTATTTGCGTATTTGATGAATATCATTACATTAGTTTTATCAAAATTTAACTTTAAATTGTTAGATGTAGTCCAATCTATAATTTTTTCGAGGGCTTCATTAACATCATGTTCTAGTGTCATTCTGTTTTTATCACTAAATACAATGGTACCATCATCAGCAAAAAGAAATGTAGGTTGTTTAATAATTTTTGGTAAATCCTTGATGTAAATAATAAATAGTAATGGTCCCAATACACTTCCTTGTGAGACTCTGTATTGACTGTGTACTTTGGCGCATCATCTTATTCTCGTCAAGGTCCCGTTGACGATGGCAGTGGACAAATAACCTTAGATCTTATCCACTGTGATCCAAAAGTTTGTTTTATATTATGTACATAAAGTAACCTAATATTTTGTTGAACTTAATTGGACAAGGTTATCCACTTACCTACAAGATAGTGCAGCATTTGTTTTCTCTGTAACACGTATTTCAGTGTGTGATTTATCAATGACGGGTGCCTCTGAAATATCAAAACAATTTTGAGATATGTTAAAATGTTCAATTCATTCATCTTCACCTTGTGAATCATCGTATTGGCCGTAATTTAATGCAGTAAGTAGGATTCTAGAATCAGAAGTACTGGTAGCTAATAACAGCTTCGTCATTCAATCGGAGAAGCATCTCTGCGTTTACCGCGGTCCGTCTATACATAGTTTGATTGTTATCAATTAAAAATTGGGACACCTCCATGTTTTCGAAAACCCGGTAATGTTTTGGTCTCGGATGTTTCAAAAACATAAATATGACTGGTGTTTAATATAGTCAAAAAATCATTACGCCCAGCCCAATTATGTTGGGATCGGCTTCCAACTACATTTTACATGGAGTGACTGCCTGTTTGACCTCCACAAGCCAGTGACTGGATAACACGATTCCCCTTGGTAAGACTGCTTGTCAGACTTTTGGGCTTCTGACCACCCTGTAACGACTGTCAAAGATCTATGAATGACAGCCGGGACTATAGACCTGCTTTCCGAGGCACGAAGGGGAGTCGATATGAAATGAATGGTCCCATCCACGGACCGACCGCGGCAAGCTTGCCTTCGATCGACCGAGCCATGCAGCTGTATCATTTAGCCATGAGCCCTTCTATGTTTTGGATAGTCAGTCGCCAGAAAGTCTTACAACTGATGTTATCGACAGCGCCTAGTTAAAGATAATTACAATGGCTTACTTACCCACACCAAATATGAGAACTTTAGCTATAAAAACTTTACGATCCAAGTCATTTATTGCTTCACACGTGTACTTTCCCTGCGAGTCAGGTTGCATGTGTTTTATAGTGACAGTCGACTTATCACTGGAGATGTCAATGTTACTGTTTCCGGAGAACACTGCTCCATCTTTATACCAAGTAATAGATGCTGGTGGGAAGGCATCTACCTTGCAAACAAGGGTGCCCTCTTTGTTATATTCCACACGAATATCTAGAAAAAAAAATTAAACGTCACTTTTTTTCTAGACTGGAGCAACTCTTGGATATTGGAAGGCAATCCATTGACGTTCAATATGGCAATTGGTACAGAAGTCAATTAATTAATAGGTCTTTACCTATGAAATTGCCGTTTTGTATGAAAAAATTTAAACGAATTTTTTTCATGTATTTTTTATTTGTATTAATCGAAGTAATCACCCATGCAATCAATGCATCTTTGCCATCGCAGTGGCAGTTTATTGATGCCCTTCTTAAAGAAATCAGCTGGACGGGAGGCAACAAATTCTTCAAAGGCATTTTATACTGCCTCTCGGGTATTGAATTTTTTTCCCGCCAAGAAGTTATCCAAATTCTGGAAAAAGTAGTAGTCTGTAGGCGCAAGGTCTGGTGAGTAGGGCGGATGACGGAGAGCTTCCAACCCCAGTTCTTGCAACTTGGAGACCGTCTGCAGTGCAGTATGAGGTCGCGCGTTGTCGTGCAGGAGCAGCGGAGACGAGCGATTGACCAATGCTGGTTGGAGATGTGCCAGCTTCTCCATCATTGTGTTCAGTTCTTCACAGTACACATCTGCAGTAATGCTCACCCCGTTTGGTAAGAAGCTGTGATGAATCACACCGGCGCTAGACCACCAAACAGTGACCATCACTTTTCTAGGGGTAAGTTTTCGTTTAGGGCATTGTTTAGGTGCTGAACTAGGATCCAACCAACTTGCTGAGCGCTTGCGGTTATCAAACAGAATCCATTTTTCATCGCAGGTAACAATGCGGTTCAAAATTCGTTCATTTGTGTGTCTGTTGAGCAGTGCAAGGCACGTCTCGACGCGTACTTCGCGCTGACGATCATTGAGTTCGTGGGGCACCCATTTGTCAAGCTTTTCTACCTTGCCAATTTGACGCAATTGGACCAATATTGTTTTGATGCTAACGTCGAAAGCTGCTGCTAATTCAGCCGTAGATTGTGTATCATCAGCTTCCACAATCGCCTTTAATTCGTCATTGTCGACCAAAGTCTTCGGACGACCGCGAGGTTCATTTTTCAGGTCGAAATTTCCAGAACGGAAGCGAGCAAACCAATAACAGGTGGTGCGTTGGTTTGTAGTGTTAGCTCCGTAAACGTCGTTGATGTTGCGTGCCGCTTGTGCCGCGTTGCTGCCACGACGGTACTCATATTCCATAATTACTCGAATTTTTAACGTATCCATGATGACGAAAAAGATTGAAATGCGATGAAAATGTAACACTTATCAATAAACAAATGACTACTTTTGGAAAAAAAAATCCATGTTTTTAAAATAAAATTAATTTGAAATTAGAATTCTTACCCAAACAAAAATTATTTTGATTTGAAATGGCCAGTACTGCAAAACGGCAATTTCATAGGTAAAGACCTAATATGTTGCTAACTATTGCTGTAGTTAGTAAGCCCATTAGGGTTGTTGATTTGTGCCTGGAATTTGTTGTTTTTTATAGGAATGTTACAGTAGGTAATTCCTGCCGGTTGAAATATTTCTTAGTTGAATTTATTTGTTATAGTATTTCGATGATCGCGGGTATTCCCGTTCATCCCACTGCCGTTGTCCCCCATCCTGGTGGGATGGGAATTGAATAAATAATATTACATTTATTTCCGCTCGTCCCACTGACATTGTTAGAGGGATGAACGGGAATAATTTATTATTTTAAATTTAATGACCGGTCGCCCCACTACTTAATAATTTGAGTATGTTTGTTCAATGGTGAAAAAATACTTATTTATCTTAACTAATTCTAAAATCTAAACTAATAAAACGAAAGTGAGTTTGTTTGTTTATTTGTTACGCTTTGACGCTAAAACAGCTAAAATGATTGAAATTTTATTTGGTACTTTTTATTTCGGTAGTAGGTAGGTACGTTGCATGCATACAAGATGGTGTTTTGTTCAGGATACGCTGAGCACAATTTCTGAGCAGTAAGCTTACAAAAGTACATGGCTTGCATATTTAAACGTGTCTTAACTTAAGCAACTTTATAAAAAAATGGGGATCATGTTTTTGTATCATTAATGTGATTTTATATATGTTTTTAATTACGCATCTGCAGTGTTGCTTTGTTTTTCTTATTTAGCTACTTACTAATGGTTATAAAAATATTTACCTTTCGGTGCCTCGATAACATCGAAATATGTTTTCCTTTCGGTTTCAACTTGTACATATGCAATAGCGTTTCCAACAATATTGCTCGCTCTACATTGGTAGGTTACATTTTTGTTTGCCTTATCTATATCCAGAATACCAACATAGTCATAGGGAACATCAACCATTTGCACCTGCAAAGAATATTGAAAATTAAATATTCACTGAATGGTATAACATCCACGAAATGTGCTCCATGTAATCGGAGCGTTCCTATTGAAATCAATCTGGCAAAAATCCTGACTTCTGTAGGTGTATATGCTTCTATGGCTCCTTAGTAACCTATGTATGTATAGTTTTTGCTGGTGCTAGCCTCCAGTGACTGGCGCTATTAACCTAGTTGTGTGCCAAACTCACACTGGGAAGTCACCCTCGCTATCATCTTTTTAACTGCCTAATATTTTTACCAAGGCATGCACTATCAACTAGTGCCACATTGTGTAAAAGGGACACACTACAGATTACTGTTCTCTTTTTCAAGACCATTGTTTCTGGACGTACGTTGGCAATGCAAACGTAACTAAGTCTAACGGTAAAAATTTGCTACTGCGAAGATCACCCTGAGGACACGGTGGAGCATACGGTGGAGTTCTGCCCAGCTTGGGCACCGCCGTGTCCTCGTGAAGGCGATCGGCGGCGGCGATCTCTCGCGTCCGGCCCCGGTCCAGGCTATGGTATGGAGCGAGAGTGCATGGGTAGCCGTCTCCTCCTTCTGCGAAGCAATAATACTCGCGAAGAGGGAGGCGACGTATGTGAGGGAGAGGCAGTATATGCGCACTCAGGGCTTTAGTCGCCGCAGGAGACGCCCTGGGCGTCGGGATTACCAGGCTTATTCCCGGCTACCGTCGGCGCGGGCTTGCGGACGACGAGTAATGGGTAGCTCGCTGTCCGGTAAGGACCAAGCCCGGGTCGACGGTACGTTATGTACCACGCGCGCCTCAAAGAGATGTCAGCACAAACCGGTGGAGTCTGCAAAGGCCGATGCATGCCAGGCGTGCGGGTTGTTCGAAAGAGATACCGCGACCCCTGGCACACAGGCAACGGGTAGGGTTTAGTCAGTAAAAGTCTGATACCTCCTGCTCCACTCAGATCGGGAGAAGTTATTTGATGATTACCCACCCAAAAAAGAAGAAAAAGAAAAACGGTTAAAGTTTGCTTGGTTCGTTCTGATCTGTCACAATCTGTCAAAAATACCTCGAGTTTCAATAATTTTTGACAAGTTTTTAACATTCTATTGTCGCCGAGGTGACACTGCGACTAGATTTTGAACATTTTAAGTTTTGGTAATATGATTTGAAAGTATTAATAAGTAAAGTAACTAAAAGTTTGTTATACCTTAACGGGCAACCTGATTCCAGTGTCTTTTTCTTCCCAAATTATATCAGGTGCGGGATAGGCGTGTACATTACATTTCAGCTTTAACGGAGCATCGTATTCCGCGATTATTTTCGAGTCTCCTTCAATCACTACCACAGGTTTTGTATTTTCTTTCTTTTCTGTAATTAAAAGATTAAACAATTAAAGTTTTAGATTTATAAATCTCTACTACAATTGTAGTAGACCTTGTTCTTTAATTCTGGGTAACCTACCTATCAATCCAGGCCAATGAGACACAATTAATTTTCTGTTGTAATGGAACCGAAAGGTTCCGTGCCGGACACATCCGATATCCTTTCGACCTCGACGCGGGCGAAGCCGCTGGCAAGAGCTAGGATTTTAAATAAATAGCTAATGTCTGAACTTACCTGCTGAGGGATCCTGTCGTGCTATAGGTGTCGGACCTGTTCTTTCTATTGGTGTTCCAGATGTCAAATCCTTTCCCATTACCTAGAAGGAAAATTAGCGTAGCTTAAGTAATGTTTCTAATGAAACATAATATTTCAATTAAATCTTACAAGTGTAATAAAAAGCAGTATTGTTAAGAACAATACCTAAATTACTAGATATTGGAGTGTATTTTAATCGATGATTAGACTAGAGACACACTAGTTGAGGCGTTGCAGCAAAGCAATAGCGGTCATTGCCCTTTCCCTGATATCTCGCCGTAGAAACTAAACAATAAACTACGAATGGGTTTGCGTTACTGGAACACGATTAAATATCATGATAGGAATTGATTCAGAACGTTAACGGACTTTATTTTTAGCCTTTTTTTAAATGGTATGTTGGTAATCTTCTTAGCATGTCGAAAGCAATCTAAATACAACTAAGTATGTAATGTAGGTGAGTCAATGACGCTATTGCCATGTTAATACGCTACAGCTATTTGTACTTATTAACGTATTGAAGGCATTCTAACTAAACTACTTAATAGAAACCTAATATAGAAACTACTCACAGAGACTCGGAACATAGTGAAGGGCGGATTAAAAGATGGTGTGACATAGAACTGTGATTTGTCGTCTACTAGTTCTAGAGGAAGCTCAGTTACTACGATGCCACTCGAATCGAGGATCTTCGCTGTGATGAGTTTGACACCGCTCCCAAGTAGCCTGATACCCAAGAACGCGGTTCCGTCTAGAGGAGAATAACACAAACGTGAATAAAGTTTCACAAAATGTTCATTTATATTTTGTGTTTCCAAGGTGTCGTTGATAACTGAAAATCCCTTATGGGTCATTGTAGGAGTTACCGGGGTTCAAAGTGCCCATTTTCAAACAACACGTAAAAACACCGTTATAACGGGGTCTGATCTCCAAGACTTCTTGATATGTAGACGCAGAATGTATCCTAGTTTTAAACTAAATTAGTAAATGGCCATATTTGTTACCGAAGTAATATCTTCTTGGCCAGATTTATTTTTTGCGAATAGTAGACAAGGAACAACCCACAGCGCACCGCCTTGTGGAGTGGATTGTTCAATCGTTGAGTAAAGCAATTGCAATAGTTAGTGTTTCAGAAACTAAAAATTATTTACATAAATTAAAGCAGAAATATCTAGTGACAAATGATATTTTTTTTTATTCCGAGCTACCGTTTTCAGCTTTCTACGCCAGAACCCCGCCAGCACAGCAACCCCTGCTTTCTCAGGGCAGGAGGGAGCTATTGCTGATGGGCTGGGTTGATAGGGTTCCGTTTTTCTTAGGTTTCTGTTCACAACTTTTAGCCTTGAATTCCAGTTTTCAGAGTTATCTCAAGTACTTAAAATACAAGTAACAAATAATAATCCCATTTAAAAACATACCCTATAATCTTTTCAATTAATAAGTGCAACTCGCACATAAATAGCTGTGAACTTGATTGAAGTAGATCAAAAGCGTGAGAACGGAAAAAAATGATAAGCGTAACTAATATGGACCACCAAGCGAAATCCAAACAACACGTCTTAACAGCGCCACTAAAATGGCCTTCAAAGCAGCGCGATGGCACAACATGCAGTGATGCGTATTACATTTACTGCTACCTCTTTTCTCACCAAAGTTATTCGTGCTGGAACAACTCACCCACGGAACTTTGCACCCCAGCCTGCCCTACCCATCTATATGAACAATTTTTATTACGGAACAAACACTAAAATCGCTGTTAGCTACATTTTATCGAGTTACGCAAGCAAAAATGTATGGAGCAGCTTAAGAGTTTTTCAGTTATTTCAATTACACTTTGTATACAATTTTGTCGATTACTTGCTTAGTTGGAATGTTGCTACCTAGATATACAACATTACAATAACGCATGTTCTATACTCGAGCATCTGCCCAACGAGGTATTCTATTGATTCAAACAAAATATAAAATAATCATACCTGGTGCAGGTCTTGTGACAGTGTCTTTTATAGAATTAGGTCTGTCAATAGAGAATCCAAGCTGAAAGTTAAGGTCACTCTTGGCGGTAATAATTATGTGAGTTTCAGAACTGCTTCCGAATTCAACCACATGGTCTCCGGGCTTTGGATTTTTAATCTTCAAGATCTGTTGACACAAATATTGATTAACAATCAGTTATTGTGCAGTTAGTTTACGATTCGCAACATCATAATACCTCACATGAGGTATGTTAAAGTTAGTTTCCGATCTCGGTTTTCATAAAACCGAGCATAGTAGTAGTAGTTTAGTTTATCACTTACATAATTAGTTATTTAATCTAAACATAGTTTATAACTCGCACAACAATACCCCATTGCTATCTGTGGAGGCTTGTAAATGGCTTTTCGTAAATTATATAACTATTCCTTTTGTACTGATAACTGTAAGCCACCCAAACACAATAAAATAAATAAATAAATAAATAAGTCTTGTTTAAATAATACGACACAGTTAATTGAATTTCAATTAACTGTGTCCACTAGGAATTTCTCATTTGTGTCATAGTTTTGTTTACAAGCGTTGTATTATTTCGTTTTAGCTTTAGCCTGGGTAGGAATCCGAATACTATGTTTAAGCTTGAGGTATGGTATACTACAGTGACATGAAGTCATTATTTTTTTACGTGTCTCAGGACTATGGGACAGGACGTCCTTTGGCAGGCGTAGGAGTGTCCGAAGCCAACTCGCAGAGGCCCCTTAGACAATTTGTATTAAATGCAGCACCAACCGACGATTATCCCTGTATGTAGAATGCAAGTGCACCTAAGGACAAACCCCGGTTGGTGTAGGACTATTGTAGGATATGAAAAAAAAAAAACAAGAAATTTGACTAGTGGTTTGGGTGGTCAAAGTAGACTGGTGGCCAAGAACTACGGAAGAACTGTGGCCCCTGCGTGATCAATGTTTAATCTAGATACGGATAAAGTAGCAGGGGGTGAGACTTGCACACTCGATAATGTACCCCCGGGAACAGTCGCTAGCACATAGTGACGTAGCGACAAGTGGGGAACATGTCCTGACGTGCTTAAGAGGAGTGGAGAAGTGTTCCACGGCTACCAAAAGAATCCCAGAGCCTGGAAGATGGTTAAGATTCCTACCAGCACTTACTGGAATAGTTCCTTCCTCCGAGCAAATGAGAAATTACTCTTTTTTTACTCGGTTGAAAAGGTCAGCCAGTCAGAAAGTGATAAGGGTTATATCAATGCCGACTGCAGGTAGGTTTAGGTAGGTACATACCGCCATTTCACTTTTACCGGAGACAACAGATTTAATAGTTGGCTTGCTTCCACCTGGACCCGTTACTTTATCAATCCTGGCTTTCTCTCCAGTTACAGAAATTAGTACGTCTCCAGTGTGGGGATCGAGAGGAACCTGAAGATGAAATAAAATACATTAGTTATACAGAATAGCAGGGATATTGACGTGCAATTGAACCATGAATTCAGCACATAACTCCAAATCCCTAGCGTAGAATGTTTTCGTTGGTTATCAAAAATCGGGGTTCAGAAACATCGAAAAAATTCATGGTTACAAGCTGCGCGTCGGTATCCCTGTGTTGTTCCAATTCAAATTAGTTATTTTAAG
The DNA here is from genome assembly GCA_947359405.1 of Antitype chi. Taxonomy (NCBI): domain Eukaryota; kingdom Metazoa; phylum Arthropoda; class Insecta; order Lepidoptera; family Noctuidae; genus Antitype; species Antitype chi. The sequence goes on along the minus strand of OX375811.1, from coordinate 11,928,967 downwards.
CTTGTAAAAAGAAGAAAAAATGCCATACTCACTGTAATTGTTTTTCCATAACCGGGTGGAAAATCTTCGTTGGCGATCATGATTCCTCTGCCTGTAATAGACTCCTCAATATACTTTAATATCTGTGGATGAAGTGAACACAAGTACCTACATTAGATTTAGAAGTTACTTGTAAGGTAAACTAAAATCGGTCCAATTATTTAGAGAATAAGAAATCTTACGTCTTTGACATCATCTTTCATCATATGAAAAACTTGTCCACCCGTAGCTTTTGCCACTTTGTGATACACTTTATACTGAGCACTGCTCCTTGAACCACATTTCCCAGTCAGTATAAAAACTACCTGAAAACAGAAAATACGAAATCCAATCAATACGTAAATTCAGTTCATGATCAAGCTTGAGTAGCCCACGAAATTAAAAGTTTCCCACGCGCAGAGTGTACATTCACAGTGTTAAACAACCATTAAATAGCCACGCACTCTGCACATCAAATTATGTAACATTGAGCCAATTATGATTTCTGGGAAACTAATTTTATTTTTGGTGTGCAAAATTGCTGTGAACGGCAGCGCGCAATATAACGCATGCAGAACATTGTGCTTTTAGGTATATGCAGTGGTACAGGAGTTGTTTTAACTTAACGTTAAAATCCCCTCTTTAAAGATAAGTTATAAGTGGGCAGATGAAACATTTCAAAGTTTTCATGAAAAACAAATTTGGACGACGGAGACATTGAAGGTCAAAACCTTCAATTCCTCCTTGACCAGAAGGTTCCGAGGTATGGTCTAGTACAAAAAAAAAACTGCTCATACTGACGGGTAGTACAATCGGCTCAAGCTCACATCTTTTCCACACGTTTTTTTTTTAGGTTGGAATATCATCAAATAACTTCTCCCGCTCTGGGTGGAGCAGGAACGCGTGTCAGACCTTTAACTGACTAAAACCCACCCGTGTTCCCTGAGTTGCCTTATCCACGTGAGACTCCCGGGAATTAATGATTCGTATTTTTTGTCGCAAAATACCTAGATGGTCTTCGGGACACTAGGACTAAGTAGCTGCACGAAACCAGAACTCAAAATAAAACAGTAGCAGGTAAAGCATTGCAATTTATGGATACGTGAAAGGATGTTTACTTTAAACCCACGGCTTCAATAGGATCCATATTTTATGTATGTCCATATATTTACCAACGTTTACGAACAAGTAGGGTAAAAGTAGGTATAATGACCTGGCTCTGTTTCCTTTGCGAAATGCTCTTGATTGCTTCAAAGTTGGTGTAGTCCTTAGCTGAGGCATCAGTGAACACATACAAGTAAGAAAGCGGCAAGCTTTCTTTGAGACCTAGCTCGATGCCTTTCATAGCATATTCAGGACAATCACCGCCGCCGTCGACATCTATGTCTGCCAAAGCTCTTTTAAACTCACTTCGATCGTTAGTTATGGTTCGTAATCGGGCAGCTGCAACAAAGACATTCATATCATGATTATTGGCTTTTAAAATCAAAATTGTATCATTTAAATTTGGCTGAGAATCAGCAATTTATGAACATTAAAATTGCATAAGACAGTCCCCTAAAACGCCCGCCCTTCACTACTTACTTCCTCGGAAGTTGTAAACTGCTTAGTTTTGTTTAAATGTCGCACACTAACGTAGTGGAAATAGTATGTGTATAACCTCACCAACGCAAAAAATTATATGTTAGTGGTAAGTGACTAGTTACCAGAAATATAGTATATAACAAAGTTTGGATAAAAAAGGGTTACGAAGAACGTGAAGCTATCTAAACTTCGTTTTTTTATTCCCAGCTACCTATTTATTTATTTATAACAATTGCTTGCTGCACTTACAGTAAGCACCAAGGCGCGCAGTAAGCCAACAACATAACATTTAACTGAAATACTTCGCACAAAAATTAAACATACTATATCTACTGTTAATCACAAATGTATGTCAACATCCAGCCTCTGAGTAATTTATTTATTTATTTAAACTTCTCGCTCACAAAAAAGGTACAAAGGCGGACTTAATGCCTTAGGCATTCTCTACCAGTCAACCAAGGGTGGTGCAGAGATTAGGTGGCAGGTGCTTTGGATGACAGGAATGATGAAAAAACCTATAAATGATGATGTAATCAGGGCGTTCAGCTTTTCGTACAAGGGTTTGATATTACACCTGTCAAGTTACTATCTGAGATTAAATAACGAACTTTAATTCATAATATTATTGGGTGTTTGGTACAACACATCAAAATGTATTAAGATTAAAACATTGTTATCACACTTTTATTAGCTTCGCCTCTATCTTTCAATGTATGGAAATTTTAGAACTTGAATTTCACATCAGATTAATTTGAAATTTTGCACACTTATCAAGGACCGATGAATAATACAATAATTTCACACATATTTTTTCCAGGGCAAAAGAGAAAATTAAAAATTAAAACTAAAATAGCCGCTTTTTTATTTAGGTGAACTAAAAAAATAAAAATAAATTATGAGTAGTTTAAAAAAAAAACAAAAAACACGCTCACGTAGGCTAAAAAGTAGAAAAAAAAATACATTAAGGATATAGCAATTAATAAATGAAATCATTTTGATATAAAAAAGGTGGAGTGCTTTTTGAGGTATTTTAACAGTTATCTGTCGGACAAATATTCACATCAAATGACATCAAGCACCCCACGCTTTCTTCATTAAAATAAATTAATTTATTATTCACTGTAACCTTATTGTTATTTTTTGTAATAAATTTGTAATTTTCTTTTTAAATGTTCTTTCATATAATGAATAATATATCATAAGGGATTTTGTTGTAAAATTTAACATAGCACCCCAAAAAAGATAAAATTTAACAAGGAGTTAAACTGTATCCTGGAGAAGACCAAAAGCTGCTCTAAAATACCCTAAACTTTTCAAAACTAAAATAATCTTGAAGGGTTTAGGGAAGTTAGGGATATGTAAATTCAAAGGGCATTTTCTATACTTGACCATTTTTATCACGATGCTATAAAAAATAAAATATTTACCTATATTTTAAATTCTATTTTAGTAAATATCTAATGCAAATAAATTAGCACTGTAAAGTTTATTTTTTGTATCTGATTTCATGCTACACATGAACCGGTTTTGTATTTGGTTTCAGTGTTGCCAAACCAAACCCCCATAAAACAACAAATGCAAATCGATTTGTAATATAGTGCAATTTCTCCAGTGTATTAACCAAAATTTTATTAATCACATAATAAAAAATGCTAATAAACGTAAAAACGTAAATACATTATGTGCAAATAATACTGAAGGGAAGGCAGCAATAAAACAATTTTGCTGCAACTGTATGGTGGGCCGTAGAACAGTAGGTTGCTGTGCACATATTATGACCATTATTTGGTTTTAAAGTTGGGCAAGGTATCAAGAACATAATATATTATATCATTAATCCACCTGCCCAGTTTCTTGAACATGTTCTTATAACATATGAATCAGATTTTTTTTTTTAAACAAGTTTTATTTCATACATAACCTGTTTTAAATAAATGATAAAAAAATATCTAAATAAACATCTTGATACAAATCTTGGTTTATATACTCATTCTAACTAATATGAGCTATTAAATCAATCACATATTATTAGCTGAACTGTTTGTTTATGAGTGGCCAAAGTCCTTTACAAATTGGACAATCCCCTTTATGCTTTTGATCCTATCCTTTCATACCTACTATTATTATAATCGTGAAAGTTTGTTTGTATTATATTTGGATATTTACTCCTCAATTTTGTAATTTAACTTTTTTTTATTTATTTATTTGGCTATTTTCTGGTCAGATTCAGGTTGCATGTTGATAAAAATATGATTCACGACGTAACAAATATGGCTTTACATAATTATAATCATAATATCAACTCATACATTGTTATTTTAATGAAAAACTTATTCTATGAGATAAGAAAATTTGAATCTCGCGAGCTACCCAAGCGTTTCTCCCACATAAGAGAATTTTTATTCCAATACTTATCCTCGCGGGATCAAGACTTATGCGGGTGAATCCACGGGGTGGTCTGCTAGTTATAAATATTTAGCAACGCAAATGCACACGGTTACTACTAGGTAGGCATGTCCCATCCATAAGACAATTCAATGAAACCGTCAGTCAAAGAAATTAGAAATAAGGTATCTATTGTTATTAACGGGCTTGCATCGTCTGATCATCTCACAGCTTCGTTTACACTTTAATATCAGTGAAGTACTTCAGTGAAGTATTAAAAAAAATACTTAGGTATTTATTCATATCAGCCAGGTGGTAAAGTTAGCTGGGACATTCGATTAAAAGAAAAGTTAATAGTTTTTTGTACTTTTAGTTTTACGAAAGCCCAATATTAGAGGTGGCCAATACAACCGTACGGTTATTTACGTAATGAAACAGGCGGTAGGCGATCTACCTGATGCAATATTTTAGGTCACTAGTTAGCGATATTTCATATTTCCATACAGTAAAATCGCCAAATTAATCTAAACAGTAAAATATTTGACAGCTATTTGCGGCGTTGGCCATTTTCAGAATAAACGCTCTTAAGAAACGTCAGAAGCTAGGGGCACGGTTACAATTGTGATGAGGTGGCAATAACTAAACGGCTACTCTTTCAAAAATATTGGCTTTTGTAATAATGTATTTCCAAATTACAGACTTAATAAGAGGACAGTCTAGGCCTGTTAACAAGTACAAGGTACTTAACAAAAAAGAAAATGGTCAACAAATCTATAGTCTATACTGGAAGGCCATCAACGTTCTTACATTCACAAAATATAAATAATATTCAGCAAAGAATATTTGTAGTTAATAGATAGGTAAATGGAATACCTGATAGAAAATAAAATCTATACCTAAAAGGTTGTATCTTTGAAGACTAAAATTTGCAATGAGCAATTCTAAATAGCAGTAGTTAGGGGACGCAATTTAAAATTGCTCATGAATACCCATGACACGGCCTGAAATGCAAAGTATACATAAAAACACTATGGTACTTACTCGGATCATTAAATGTGACCAGAACGAAATTCTCTATCTGCGATGCCTTCGAACTCAACACTTTCTCAAATATTATATTAACTTCGTTTTTCACTTGATTTATTTCATCGGACATTGATCCCGTATCGTCGATAACAAAAGTTAAACTGCCTTTTATAATTTCTTCTTGTCCATAAACTGTACATGTTTGTACAATTAGTACAACAAGAGCACCACACAATACGTAAGAAGTCATGGTCTTCACTGATGCCACTGCTTCAGTCGACTAATATTTATATGCCACAGTATACGAAACTTAAATAAATAGGTATGAGTACCATTGATACGAGTGACCCGGTGATATGAGAGATCAGCAAATTCTTTATTAATATCATAGTGCGGGAATCCCTGAAATAATATGTGGCGCAATAATTTTTATTAATTACCCAACTACGGCACAACAAAAAAGAGGGTTATGATATTGACCTGTATTTATTTATTTATTTACTTATTTAAGAGCATTGAGGACTTACAGCTAATAAAAACAGACAAAAGAAAGGAAACTATAGTCACCAGAAAACCAATTACAAATCCTCACGTATAGAAATATTATAAAAATAATTTATGGTGTGAGCAAAAAAACAAAGAAAAACACATCGCCTTAATAAATAGAGAAGAATAATACAGGTTGAAATTGAAAACATGCGACAAACCGTAATGGGAGATTGTACTCATCATTATGAACAACTTTTACTGAGGGACCAAAGATGCAATCGCAAAAAAAAACAGCTGTTCCCTACATTTTGACGAGTTATGCGAACATAAATGTAGGGAACCGATGTTTTTTTTTTCGCAATTGCATCATTGGTCCCTTAGTAAAAGTTGTTCATAATGATGAGTACAATCTCCCATTTCGGTTTGTCGCATGTTTTCAATTTCAACCTGTATAAATACTTAGTACGCAAATATTTGACTAAAACAATAGACAAAATAATAAAAACAAATAATATAAATTACCGCTACTTGAAAAATTTAAGGCTTAAGCACCTTCTGGCCGCATTCATACTGATTGTGAATGGATCAAAATTAAATTCCTTGCAAATATCATTTAAATTCCTGTGGGTATGTTAATTCATCTGTTCCCGCATAACTTCTAAACTACTTATCATAATTTGACAATTGAGGTATCATTGGAAGGCGTCTTGATCGTCTGCTGGTAATAGCGTACTGTGGCGTCATAACTGAAAAGAGAATACTGACTGTGAAGGTGAGTATTATACAGGCTAGAGCAGTGGTGGCCTGGTCGTAACGACCGCGTTGTGTTGACTTACAGGTTGTAGGTTGTAGGTGAACCCAGACAGGCGTTTTACTTTGTGTAAATTATTTCATCACCACTGCTCTCAAAACCGTGAAGGAAAACATCGTGAGGAAACCGGCATGTCTTAGAACCAAAAACTTCGAAGACATGTGACATCTACCAACCCGCACTGGGCCCGCGTGGTTGATTACGATCCACTCCCTCTCGCCGCGAGGAAGCCTGTGTCTCGGCAGTGGGAACGATAAAGGCTGATTATCCATGCAGACTAGATTGAAAACATGACTTTTTATGTCTGGCGGTTTAGAGTATTTTGCATATGGCCTTCGCAAATGTCCTACAGATCTGGTCTGGTAGCGTCTTGTGACGGGTCGTTGAGCACCCTAAAATAGGGCTGAGCTACACGAAGACTGGTACATTGTTTGATAATTCTTTTTGATATTATAATATTTAAACATTGTTTGTTAGGTCATGACATCACAGTAACGAAGCTTTGAACGAGTGTCATCATCATTTCAGCCGAAAGACGACCACTATTGGTCTCCCCCAGACAATGTAAAAGTAGGTATCTATTGACTAGATAATAGTGTTTACAAGAAATAACTGTCTTAACTTTTAAAAATAACTTAGTTGTTATTACTATAAGTGAATAAGTAATTTATTGTAGTTTATCTTAGGTTATATATTGCTATTTGAATATAATGGGCTGATTCAAAATGACTGGCACAATACTGTCAGTTGGTTTTTATTTATTGTCATAAATTACGAATCAGTGCTTATTAAATTGCTTAATTACCTTTAAATGTTTTAAAACGGTTTCACTACATAACATTTGATTATTATTATCTGTTTTAGAAGTTTGTACTTAGGTAAGCCAAAATGTGTTGCGAAGAGGGAAGCGGCACACGTGAGGAAGAGGCAGTATATGCGCCCTCACGGCCGTAGCCGCCGCGGGAGATGCCTGAAAAGATTTCGATTTTTCAAAGTGATCGCAAACTTTTTTTGATGTGTGTACCTTGAATATTTTGATGAAATAATTTCAAGGCATTTTGCTGATCTAACTTTCGATATTATCTTATTTTATAGCAAGAAGATATCTTTTTGTTATTAGTCGCTTCGCAATGAATAGTGTGTTAAGCAACTTCCTCATCCCGTTGGCCTATAAGTGCCACTGAAGTCAACTCAACTAAATCCACCCACCACATTCTAGCCGAGCAATGGTTTCAATGCAAGTTTATAAGCAATATTGTTAGTATTGACTTAATCGTTCCTTCCAGAAAGATTATGTTCATTTCTTATCACAATGCCAGAAACAATACCAAAACTGTACAGAAAAACCTTAAACTTGGATTTCAAGGTCTCCTACTGTTTAACTGTTTATTATAATTATGTGACATTCTCCAAAGTATTTTTCTAAGCAAGTTGGAAGGTTATCGGAGTTCATTCGGCCAAAACCACATGATAAGAGAGCACTTAAAAAAGACAGCCGCGCTGACAAACAAAGTCCAAAATCCCAAAACATTCGCAATAATTTCAGGAAAACCCGAAATAATAATCGGTAGACTATTATTTCGGGTTTTCCTGAAATTAAAGTTGATTGAACTTACTGAAATTCCCGTTAAATCACTTCTATTTCGGTCGTTCGTTCAAAACAAAACTTTCTTATTGCTGATTAGGTTATTTGGAGCACTTGATACGCGCTGACGTGTTCAGTAACATTGTAGCGGTCTAAGGTGTGAGTCACATTTGTCCAGCACCTTAGTTGCGTAACACGCTTTCAATCTCAATTTCAATTATTTTGAAGGATATTTCTAATACATTGCTGTATATGATCTGCTCAACAACGTAAATAACACAATGACATCAGTCACCTGCTGCTACGTCGAGTGTCTCTGTAGGTCGTTCAGACTGATGTCTGCCGTCGCCGAATGTGCGATACGACCTGAAAGCTGATGCGTTTGAGTCGTATCGCACACTCGCCGACGGGGCGCTTCGATGCGTGGCCCCCGCTGAGGCAGCAATCCATTCACACGTATAACATGGTTAATGCCCATAGAAAAGCGCGCGATCTGACGGAACACATCTCGGAGCTCAAGTCTAAGTCCAGCGACGAAAACTCCTCGTGCAAAAATCAAAATCAAAAGTCATTTATTCAAACTAGGCTGAGAGTCAGCTCTTTTTGAACGTCAAAATAAAATTACATAAGACAGTCCCCCAAAAACGCCCGCCCTTCACCACTTCCTAGTGCTTTAGCTGGGAAGAAGAAGTAGCGGAACAAACTCCCCAGCAGCACAGCTGTCTGTTAAGTTAGAAGAACTTGATTCTATACAATAATAGGTAATAAAAAAGTCATACGCCCTGATCAAGTCATATGTTGTGTCCGCTAGATTAAAACTGGAGGCGTTATTATTAGTAAAGACACGAGACTTGACGCTGATAAACTCAAGCAGGCAGTCTCGAAGTTTGTGCAACATTGAGTTTAATCAATTTTGCTGACGCTAAATCAAATCGTATGAGTGTAACTAAGTTACAAGGTTCAAGAAACTACATATTTTACGCAAACTAGACAAGAAGTGACCTGACCAATGAGAAATGATTTAAGAGTTTTGTTATTTTCATGTTTAAACATACAAATAAGAAAAAGCCTATTAAAATATTGAACTAATTTTGTCCCTGTTCCAAGACTTTAAATGTTAAATATTGTTAAGAATTTGTTTGACTGTCCTAAAATGACCAGAACACATGACCGTAATAGAGGTTCATCCTAGTACAGGCATCTAACATTATAAATACCTGCATTTGACAAGATATAAATGTTAATATTTTACCAATTTTAAACCTGTATTTTTTTTTATCATAGCCATATACGATCTATATATATCATAATTGTCACCTATAGTGTTCAATTTCATCAAAATTCGTTCCGTAGTTTTATTCGTGAAAGATTAACAACATCCATCCTAACATCCATGCTCACGAACTTTCACGTTTATTATACTAGCTTTTGCGTCTAGCGTCTTCGCCCCCGTGGAGGTAGAAATGCAGGTCTAAGTGTTAATTCAGGTTATAAACTATCTGTGTGCCAAATTTCATTCAAATCCGTTCAGCCGTTTTTGCGTGAAAGAGTAACAAACATCCATCTATCCTCACAAACTTTCACATTTATAATATTAAGTAGATAGTAGGACTAAGGACCCATTTTACGGCTTGACAAAACATGGAGATTTTTTTTATCATGTGGATGTTTAATATTCTAATCTAAACTTGTGGCTAAGTAATAACCACCGCACGGGTCGATCGATCAGATTAAGCTACGCTTGCCGCGGTTGATCCGTGGATGGGTGACTGTATGGTCTCTACCAAGACCCCTCTGTGCGTTGAAAAGCACGTTAAGCCGTTGGTCCCGGCTGTCATTCGTGGATCTTTGACAGTCGTTACGGGTCATCAGAAACCCGAAATTCTGACAACCAGTCTTACCAAGGGGTATCGTGTCACCGGTGTCACCCAGTAACTGGAAGCCGACCCCAACATAGTTGGGAAAAGGCTAGGCGGATGATGATAAATATAAAAGCGAAAGATCACTCACTCATTCATACATTCTTTCACTCACTGATTAAACACGAAATCTCAAAAACAATTGGACCTACGGAGATGAAATTTGGCACAGAGGTAGATTATAAGCAGGTGACGTCAGCTAAATATTAGGAAACTTCTCCCGGAAAGGGGTTAAATAGGGGTGGAAGTTTGTATGAAAGTCCGTCAGTTTCTTCAAACTTTATATTTAGGCTGATGATTGAAAATTAATTTATACGCGTCTCAGCGTTTTTGATAATTTTACTCCCGAAGGGCTGAGAACGGGCATGAAGTTTTGTATGGAAAGTCCTTCATTTTCCAAGTAAAATTCACTCAATTTAGCCTTAACGGCTGAACGGATTCGGATCAAAAGCCCCTTGAGAACCTTTCCACGCAGGCGAAGCCGCGGGCAAAAGTTAGTGTTTTATATACATGAACCATTCGGAATAGATTCACTAAATGGTGAAAACCATCAAAATCTGTTACGAAGTTTAAAAGAAGCGGTCAAAAAGTCAGACACGAAATGCGTAGGTATTTAAGTTTTTAATATGTAAAGGTAAGCTAGTTTTACCTTCACCACATTAACTAGGTCCACCTAATCACGACAAACTTTACATCGTATTTGAAGCTACTCCTGCTTTACAGATGAAACAGAAGGGTACTGATGATAAACGTGCCAGGTTCTAAGGAGAATGCCCTATAAATATACGTCTAATATTCTTAGGTCATAAGTTATCAAGTGCAACATTGCAGTTACTTTATTGCATACTTAAGGCTAGGCTTGCAGGGTCATACTATTTGCATATTTATCTATTTATTAAAATATACGAAAGGATTTATTTTCTCTTGGGTTGAGCACGGCGACACATCAAGCTAATACTGGCAATGTATTAACATTGCAATAACATACAATAACTCCTATTACACTGATGTTTGTTTAAATTAAAGTGAAAAAAATACATAGTATAAGCTGTCTTCTCACTGTACAAAAAGCCTATATACTATATACAATGCGAGGTCAGCTAAAACTGGAAATGTCTATGGAATGCTTGCTATGTCACCGTTTGTATATATCCACTTCGCCTCCACAAAAAGAGGTTAGCTTTTGTTTCATAATCCGCCTTTAGTTCCACCACAATGTGTATGTGGTGGTCCCTCGGCCTGTAAACCGTACGTGTCTGTAAACAGTATCCTAAAAATGGAAATATCGGTGCTAGGAAGACACTACACATCTAAACTTGTTCCACAACGGGCTGTGTTTTTACTGCTGGATGCAGCACATTAAACAATAAAAATATAATTAATCTAGCTGAGATGAAGTGGTTTCCGAGGTTACATTGATTAACACTGGGTACGTAAATAATTGTCCGCATAGTTTATCTATCTAGACGACGCCACCGTAAGTATAGGTATGTGCGTAGCAAGTATTTTAAATTTCATATATGTAATGTAGAAATTATCAGTGGTAGCAGAAGGCTATCTCTAATATTAACAAATAATATTTTTTATTGAACCTTAGATAACATTAGCTCGATCCTCATTTTGATCTATGGTCCCCAAACTTGTGTATCTAAAATCTGTCTTTTATTTTCTAATGGAATAATATTCGTATATTAATATATTCAATGATTGCCACATTATTTGACACATTCGTTTCGACTGGAAAGGATTCAGCCCCGGTTCATGTGGCACGTGGTCCATAGTTCTAGAATAGTAAAGAAAAGTACATGTTACACGGATAAATTGACGAAATTTGGCATGCTTCCTTGTCAAGTCGAAGAGAGAATTCCGCATTGTCTATCCATGTACAACGTTTTGAATAATATCATAGATCTAAGTTCCTGAGTAGGATTAATGAATAATAATAAATTATTTCCATCTCGCCGAATGTGTTTAGAGCAAATTCCTTATGTTTTCTGTATCTTGCAAGCTTTCCCTTAACAGTAAACAATGACTAGTGACTCTGGGCACCACTGCTTTCATATCCATCAGTGCATCGTCTCCCAACAACTTTGCACAATGTGGGGCAAGTGTTTTTTATTCCATTTCTGTTTATTCAGACTGATCTTATGTGACAAAAGTTTCACAGTCGTACTGGACACAACTGAATCTATGCAAGATGAATTAGACATAATAAAAGTGAATTTGCCTACAGCTATAAATGCATCTAATAACACGGAAATTACTAATTACATTTTAGTACCTTTTAATGATCCAGGTAAGCATCGTTCCATTTTGGTTTAATTCTTCATTTTAAATATAAACTTGATTAAAAACTGTTATTTTTATGGACCAGTAATAGGTTAGCATGGAAGGTGACCGGTACGAGGGTTAGCAGTGGACCTGTGGACCAAGACCATTTGTCTACAGGTCCAGGTGTTGTGGTTTGCCCACTTTGACTTTGAAGAAATTCTATTTAGGATTGCAGGCACCTTTGCTAATCGTACAGTCACAAACCTTCTTCTTTTCCTAGATTTGATAAATCACATGATATAAACCTTGCCAAAAACTCTGCACTATTCTTGCTTATTTCGTTGAATCATTGTCTTAAGTCTAGTCTGACGAAAGACTGTCAGGTCAACTCAGTCGGTGTGACTGGGTTGTCCTGACAGTGCCCCATTTCTTCTTTGTAACGTGTGACGTGCATATAAACGCACTAAGTGTAAGCGTGTATTTACACGTGTTTTTGTAGTAGACATATTCCATTTAGTTTGATTTGGTATAGTATATAACTTGTGATATAGCTTGCAAAATTACCATGTCACATTTTACGACACCTGCAAATACTGCGCACTGCATTTGGCTAGCTAACAAGTTATTTTTACCCTGTAGCGAAAAAAATCGAAATACATGTCGCTGCCCGGCAAAAAAAGCGTCCTATCATAAAAATGACTAATTCGAGATAACGAGACTTTTAAGATTTTTTACTATTTACAACATTGATAATGTAAAAATTATAGGATTTAAATGACTGAAAATTTATTTGCAAATAGTATGTCTATATACACTTCATATAGCTTATACTTTTCAGAATTATTATATATTTCTTTTAAGTAACTTTCAAGAAATATTTAATGAGGGATATGTTATGACTCTTTTTTTGGAGAAAGTGAACATATTTTGGGAGATGATACTCTTTTCTATAAGTAGTATGAAGAAATAAACTGTCTTTAAAAATGTTTAAATTTTCTTAAATTAATACAATGTAACAAAATAATAAACTTCTTATCAAAATAATCTTATGGCTAAGCTCACAGTTAGCTCAAATTGCAAGTAACACTACCTAATAATAATCAACTAAAAGGAACTGAAACAAGAACTTGATTGAACATTAAAATATTTTAATTATACAGTAGGTTAAGACCTATAGGTAAAAGAGTATCAATCTAAACAAGTAAATAATCTTAAAAATTATCAAAAATTATTTTCGAACAAAACTTCACTTAAGAGAATTATAATAACATTCATAAAAGTGTGGAATGTGATTATTTCTTAATAATTCATGAAGATCTTTTATTTTATTTTCCTTGAGTTTAGGTTTAGATCTGTAAGCGAGTTTCAGAGTTATTTGGTTCAGGTTTATTTTTCGTGTTAAAACTGTTTCGGAAAATTGATTATCCTTAAAAGAAGTTTTGTATAATAACTTGGTAGGATCATTTTGCATTAATTTAAAAACTTTGATTTCAGAAATTTTAAATGATTTTGTCGTTATTCCAATGTCTTCAGAAAGACGCTTCAGTTAGTAAAAATCACTACGTGACATTTCTGTAACGGCGCAGGGCCTGCCTTTTTTTTAGCGCATTTTATGGCTTTCACGTACTGACTGGGTACATAAATTGGCCCGACTTCAGTCTTTTCTGAATGTGCTTTTCAATAGTAGAATATACGGAATCTGCTTCATTTTGTGTGTGGCCTGTTATTAGGTACTTGTGCGTTAAAGATCTTATCTTAGGGAATTTCAATAGTGCGAACAAGTAAATAGAAACAATAAACCGATTCTTATTCTGACCGCAGCAAATGTTGGAGTAGAATATCAGATCTAGTCCAGGTCCATCGTAATTTAGCAGTGTATTTTCGATAAATTCGAATACACAAGATCCTATTTCATCAGCCCCGCGGCTCGCTTCTCCCTCATGCCTTAGCACAATATGTCACGTGCATAAAAACATTAGTTTACATTTTTGCAGAAAGAACGAATTAATACAATATTAAACTCAAAATTATTATTATGTTTTACAATATCAATGTCATTAAATGTGGTATGTCTTTATTACATTATTTTCAACTAAAATATACACCTCAATCTGTCTAAAAAAGAGTAGCTACACAGGATATTACAATTTTTTCTTAAATATTAAACATTCTACAACATTTTTTCGTTGAGAAAACTGTCATAACACAATTTGATGCACTTTTTTGGCAACACAATACACATCCGCTCTGCATCAACACAAATGTGACACTGTTCATGCCGGTCAACTGTGCAATACGGCTTAGTGAAAAAGAGAACTTAGCGCCATCTCTCGGTAACTAAGTACAACATAATAATGACGATTTTACAGCCGATGAAATGAAATCTTTGCTATCTAATGATACAAAGATGTCAAAACGTAACTTTTATGTATTATGACGTTTTTTTTGCCGGGCAGCGATGTATATCATTTAGCTTGAACAGAAAAGGGAAACCCGTGAGCGTGAACGAATAAACTACCTACATTATTGGTTCTTTTATTCGACTTAATGTACTTAAACATAGAGAAATACACGGACACCTGAAACTACCCACCGTGATATTTTAGTTTGAGAGTATTTTCAAAGTAAGTAAAAAGAAAAAAAATACTAAAATTTCCGTTTGTCATTGTTTCAAAAATTAAAACGGTATACTGAAAAAAAAATCTGTTAAATTACAATAGGTCGTCTTTTCTTCTCAATGAATGTTCTCTCATGCTTCCGAGATGGCAGTTTTCAGCTCCTGCAAAGTTTCTGGAGCAGGCTGGTTCGTTCAAACACGCATCGTCAGCTCAACTCATAACCGTGCTGTTGCTGGCTTTTTACTGGCCATTCCATTACTGCGATACTAACGCCATGCAGGTATTCTCGAACAATTCCTGCGCCCTTCCATGATCATGGACAAAAATAATATCCTGGTCCACAAACTCAGCACATGGCATCACATGAGCGACTAGGCACTGATAAATATATCCAGCGCTATTTATTGGCGATAACCCGTGGTTCCGTCATAACCTCAAGGCCAGTTTTTGCATTGGCGAATATTCCGCCACAGACTGTCCATGACCCACCGCCATAACTCAACTTCAGTGCAACATTGCTGAAAATGTTCTCCCTATCTTCGGTAGACTTTCCTACGTCAATCATTGATATACAGCTTAATTTTGGTTTCATCCGAAAAATAACCTGGCTCCATTGACGATGAGTCTAATACAAATATTCGCGTTCAAACTGTAGGCGTAGATCGTGTCAGTTTGGGACTATTGGCCTGAAACCTCACAAGCCATAATGAGGTTCATTAGGAAGCTTCGAAGCAATTTTTGGACCTATGCTGAGGTCGGGTACGCAGGCTGGTGGTAAAGATAAACGCATCTAATCGTGCTGTACTGACCCGGTTTGTCCTCTTGGACGGTGCATGAAGCCGTGAATCTCCAGGTATCGATGGTAAATTATTTGAACAGCAGAACGACTTGTATGAAGTTGTGGACTATCGTTTCGCTGACTAAGCTCAGATTGAAGAAGTGTGTCAGCTTGTGTGGCTACTTCAGATGCAGTAGCCATATTTTGAACGTCAGACTTGATTAAAAATAAGGAAAAATCAGTCTCTGATACTCTTTTTAAACAAAACAAAACACAAAATAACTATTGAATTCGACACCCAATCAAAGTGATACTAAATAGTAGTAAGTTTCAAAACTGCATAAAAACTTTTTATCTGGCTTATCATTGTTTCGGCCTTAAAAACAAAAATGGGCGATGGCGCGAATTAAGAGTCCGGGAGTGATGTACTTATTTCCAACTGCAGTTTCGATCGAGTATAAACTTGTTCATGAAATAAACAAAGTTGCAATTTATTTGTATTCTGGCCGACACGGTTACATTCGATAGATAAGATAATAAAGTCGGAGCTGCAGTCGTCTTAGTACAAGTGAATCGTTATAATTATAATTATAGTTCAACTTTTAATTGTATTCAGTAACTTGCCAGTTCAAAGAAAAATAATGTTACCATACTAAAACTTATGGTGTTGAGATAGTGAACGATTTTGCGTAAAGAGCGAATGATAAAAATGGTTTCATTTTAAATTAAATCATTTTTATCATTCGTAATAAAACTAAAAACAATCAAATGTTAGATATGGAATATAAGAATAATTAATAATCTATTAATAAAAGTAATTTCATTATTTTTACCGGTTAACTACCGTGCGGCCCCTAGGGGCCATTACAATAGAAAATTAATAGTGTCTCATTAGCCGGGATTTGACAGATTTTCTTCTAATAGAAAGAAACGAAATAAATTACTTTACTACTGAAAAACAAATATATTGCAAATTCTACATTTTTTATTAGTGCAATATTCTGTTTTTAAGACAAGTTAATTTACATAATTTCAAGTTCATTCAATTTTGTTCATTCTTACACTACCTCAGTAGCTTTTATTTTTGTCAAAATCTGTACCCCTTCAACTGTCAAGTTACTGAATACATTAAAAGTCTAACTATAGTAAGAAATTCAATTTCTTTATGATAGTTGTGTTACTTACAGATGTTGGTGAGCCTACGGTGGTCCTCACACCAAGAGAGCTCTTATCTTCACTAAATGCTATCACAGTCAGTGGCGGACACAAATGTCCTGAAAATTCACTTGCAGGCATTGAGAAAGCGTTACAAATAAGCAAGCACAAATCTAACATTTTTCTGTTCACTGACGCCTACTCTAAAGATGTTAGCAAACTTGGTTCTATAGAAAACTTGTGCCAAAGTACTCAGAGTCAGGTAATGTATCCTTTTTTTTGTCGGCTAGTATCGATATCGCCAGTGATCAAAGTATTGCTCCAGTACCACTGTGGAACAGGGCAGATTTTAGAACTTATTTCTGTGAAAATCAAAGCATTTATTTCAAATAGGCACTTAAGGTGAATCTTAAAATAATAATAGGTACGGGGTATATAAAAAAGCAAATAATCATGTGGTTAAAGAATCTTTATTTACTCAAAAGAAATTCACTACAAATTTCACTTAATGAGAAATATTTTAACTATAATATATCTAATAATGATGACATTCGTGAGCAAAGCTAGTATGACACGCACAAAACAAGTACCCAATAAATAAAGACAACAATTCCAATAACGTACATAACAAGACATTGAAGGTAGCAGCAAAAGATTCATGCGAACCAAAAAATCTAAATTTGCGGGTAAGTTACAAACACAAACCAGGGCCGGACTTACACTTTGTCAATAATAAAAGATTTTAACCGAGTTTTAAATATTTGTAAACTTTTAGCGGTTTTTATTTCTCGTGGTAGTTTGTTGAACATCTGTACCCCTTCGTATGTAATACTTTTCTTTCCGTAATTTGTACGTGTTCTCGCGAGACATATATCATTTGCGCTACGGAGAGGTCTGAACCCTTCTTCGGTGTTAGTTTTAAAATCATAAGGCATCAAACAATACCTCCGCATCGTTGTCAATGGGAAAAGTGCCCAAAAGGCTGGCAGCATTGCGACGTTGTATGGTAATGCTGTTTCTTTGGACGAAGAACTTATTAGTTTATTAATACTCTGAAATTAGACTGAAACGGTCAAGGTATTCTTGATGAATGCGTTCAGTACCAAACACGTTGCTCAGTAATTTAAAACGAGCCAAATCTGCTCGCTTATCTTATCAGTGTAGTAATTATTTGGTTAACGTAATTCATAGGTACTGTTACCGAGACAGGAGGTAACGATGATTGTGGTACTATATTCTTTGGAAAACTCTAGTTAGGTATATGGTGTTGACGTATTAAATGTAGGTAGGAAGGTAGGCGTAACATTCCTTTTTTTAATATGCTGCGGTTTGGTCATATTGAGAGAATGAACAAAAGGTGGCTAACAAAGGGTATTTACATGGCAGACGTATGAAACGCAGTGGATGCCCTAGAAGATCATTTAGTGATTTTATTGGTGACATTCTTCAGAAAGGTCAGGGGCGTAGTGCTAGCAACAGCTGGCGTGAGGGTATGACTAGATGTATGAATGTAACCAAAGCAAAGGAAGTATGAAATGACGCTAGCAGGACGCCACCCTGTAGTTCCTGCCAACTCGTATGGAAAGAAGGCGTGACTTTATGTATGACTTGCTTTTGCCAGCGGTTTCACCCGCGCGTAACTTTCACTCCCTATTTAACTTCCTTAGGGGTTGAATTTCAAATAAATAATAGTTTAAAAAACTAAAAAACACGCTTTAAAAACCAAACTCAAAAAAGAGAAAATAATTTAATTCAATTAAAAAGCGTGGGGTGCTTTTTGAGGTATTTTTTTATAATCAATTAATGTCAAGCACTCCACGCTTTTTAATTGAATTAAATTATTTTCTCCTTTTTTAGTTTGGTTTTTAAAGCGTATTTTTTAGTTTTTTAAACTGTTATTTATTTTCTATTTTTTAGTTCTGCTGGCTACAAAAACGTGTATTTTTTCCTATTTTTTCATTTTTCTCATTTTTTTTATTGAATTGTCATCGGTCCTTGATAAGTTTACAAAGTTTCAATGAAATCTGACCGTTTAAAGTGGGCCAAAATCGCGCTCTAAGGAGTCGGTTACATACAAACAAATATACAAGTGAAGCTAATATAAAGCGTGTAGAAATCTGCCTTATTCCTTGTCAGGCAGGACTTTTCTTTTTATTTATATAGATAGATATAAAGTTGACACTTGGTTTACAGGTAGTCATAGTTTTGAGTGGCTTCTGTTTGCCACAGTCATCGCCGATCGTGAATGAGCAAGTTTATTACGATGTCGCTAAAGCTTGCTCAGGCGCTGTCGTCCATTTCGACCCTGCGACGTTGAGACAGGTACAGGACCGATTATTAACCATCAAAGAAATAAAGAAATATGTGTAATATTTCTTTATTTCTTTGATGGTTAATAATCGGTTAACTATAAGCTGCCTAAAGTAAAAATAGCTCCACAACACAAGGATCTAAATTGGATCCGCTTTTTTTGATTCGCAATTGGATTAATGAATAATATATTATTTTTTCCAAATAAAACACGATTTCCCTAAGTAGGTGTGGTTTAGTTTTGATTACTAAGAATTTTTGATAAAAAAACAACTCAAAACTAGATGAAATCTCGCTCTTTAAAATCTCGAAAGCTTGCCGATGATTGCCGGGCGAGCGAGGTCTCGAACGGCCAATCTTGACTTGAATTGTGCTCCGCGGGCTGTGTATTATTTTACGATTACGATAAGTGGGACAGTAGAAAATTCTATAAAATGTTTCAGGCTTTCAAATACATAAAAGAAGTAATAAACGTGGAATGGACTGACGTTATCAGCTACGACATTTTTACAGAAGATAAAGAATTGTCTGTAAGTATTTTTTATTCAGCAACCCGCACCCTAATTGCGTAACGCACCATTAATCATAATGTTTCGTTTTGAAACTGAGTACTAATCCATTGATTCATATGTTCGAAAAATGTGTCTGCTCAACAACGTTAATAACGCAATGAATATTGTGAAACTATCAAAATTAAACAGATTATGATTGATCGTGTGTTTCGCGATTAGGGTGCAGCACTGGGCCGGCGCACAGTGGGCTGAAAGTCGACTTTCATAGACGTATAGTACTTTTTGCCCAAATGTCCACTTTTGTGACTAAAAAATGTTTTGGAAGACTAAATAAATGCCTAAAATATCAACATTATGGAATATCATTGGAAACAACGCACACATAATTTTTTCCCTAAAAATTACTATGGAGCTGCCATGAAAAAGTCTCATATCTCCGCTAAAGATTGATTGTCCCTAAATAATTTGCAGATGATTAATCCTTCAATAATTTTAGATTTTTGTCAAACCCTCCGAAACAACAAGTAGCTCGAAAAAAAAAATCGCTTAAAATGTAACAATATTTTATTTTTGATGAAATGTGTAATTCACGGATTACTTAAACGATGAATCCGACCACTGTTTTGTATAAAGACGCCACATGATCAAAAAAAAAATTAAAATAAGTTCTAAATACAATTATGTAACGATCGATTCCTTTATCCTAATTATCGTCATTATTTTATGAGTTTAAATTGGTATTCATATCTATTCTATTAATTAGGTGATGAGGGTAGCGAGTTAATGAGTTCAATGATCACACTAAATTTACATCGTTGCAATACTATTAATTAATGAGCTAATGAGGTTAGTACTTGAGTAAATTAGTTTTAGATCACAACTAAATTAACAGCGTTGCAATAAACAGGAAGACTCGAAATAAAATCAATTAATTTCGTTTTAAGCATTGAAAGTTGAGACAGTAATAATAACATCACCATAAACATGGAAAGTATCGTAACAAATCTGGATCTGCCAGGGGTGCGGGTTGTTCGAATGAGATACCGCGGCCCCTGGCACACAGGCAACTGAGGGAACACAGGTGTGTTTTAGTCAGTAAAGTCTGACACGCCCTCCCTGCTTCACCCAAAGCGGGAGAAGTTATTTGATGATTTCCCACCCAAAATAAAAATACTGGATTGGTTCGTTATTTTATAAGGTTCAGCCAAAATGAAAGATTTTATCAGTTTTTATTTGAGACTGTCTTATCTCGATTAAGATGTAGTTTATCTGAAGAAGATCATGTGACGTTTAAAGAATTTTGCCGGAATTGACGAGAGCATTAGACACGCGTTGGAATTCTGCAAACCGAAAAATGGAAGTATTCGGAAAGGTATATAATAATAATATATATATATATATATATTTCCTGGAAGACGACGTGGGGATGCATCGAGATGTGCTCGCGGTGGACAAGGGCTTCACTCCGCTCTCTTTGGCTAATGAGGACTGGCGCAAGCCTGTAGTGCTTGACACTAATGATCGCATGGAGGTATGGCAGAGTAAGGAGCTTCACGGACGCTTTTTCGGACCCTATATGGGTCCCAAGTAGATCTTCTAGCGTTCGTAGCCTGGCTGCGTTTCGGTGACCTCTTTGGGGAAACCGAAGGTTATTTCTGTGTAATTATGGACGAAGTTATGATGACGAACAACTACCGGAGATTTATTGTGAAAGATGGTACGGTTGACATGTGTCGGGCATGTCACAGTCCGGAAGAATCAATCAGACACGTAATCTCCGGGTGTTCTCGCCTAGCTAACAAAGAGTATTTGCATAGGCACAACCTTGTAGCCAGGATTATCCGCCAGCAAACATGCTCTGAAATACAGCCTTGTGGAATCGGAAGTGCCGTACTTCAGGTATGTGCCCGACCCAGTTCTCGAAAATGGACATATCACACCGTACTGAGATCGATCCATCATCACTGACAGGACTATTGTTGCCAATAAGCCTGATATAGTGGTGGTTGATCGACTAGAGCGGCGTGCATTGATCGTTGACATAACGGTCCCGCATGACGGGAACCTCGTGAAAGCCGAGAAAGATAAACAAATCAAGTATCTTAACTTGGCTCGCGAGGTTGGCGATATGTGGGATCATTGTACCGATAGTCATATCAGCCAATGGTTTAATACCAAAGAGACTCGACCAACACATAAGGAGGCTCTCGTTGGGCAGCTGGATCAAGGGCTTGATCGAGAAAGCGGTACTCCTAGACACGGCTCGCATTGTTAGGAGGTTCCTCTCTCTGGAGCCCTGACCGCCGGTAGCTTGGGCCCTGTTCCCGATACTGGTGGGCTACTATTTTTTATATTTTTAAATGTTTTTATACATTTTATATTCTAATATTTAAAAATATAATTTATAATTATTTATATATTTAAATAAAGGAAATAATAAAAATATCTTTATTGAACAAGTAACATGACTCAATTGTGTTACTAACAATATTCCTTACCCCTATGTTTGTATTCCTATTTTAATCACTTAACCTAAAACCATGAATACATGTGAATCACTGCCACACGCGTAACACCGAGTTGGAAAGCTTGCAGCAGCGATCCACATATAAACAACCTAGTCTGCTCGCCACGCAGCGCAAAATAAGGTTGGGGCTGGCCCGCACGCGGCGCACCAGAGAGACGCATCGTTTTCTCATCGTTGTATAAAAACAGCCGACTAGAGCTTCAGCAAACATCCCTGACGTACTACAGAAGCGGGGCAACCTCATCAATATCCTGAACGCATTGTTATATTGAACGCGAAGGACGTTGTACGATTTTGCGTATAATCGGCCCACAGACTGCACGTGTAAAAAGAAGTGCAATATGCACGAAACAAGGTTATATTAACACCCCGTGTGCAATGTGCTAATCTACGAGTTATCATATTTGCCCTAACCGACAATTCCCGAAAAAAAAAAAAAAATCGCTCAAAGGGATACAATTTTCGTCGCCGGAAGATGCGCTGACAGCGTTCGAGCTGGCTGTAAACGAGGTGTCTGCGGCGAACTGGAAAAAGTGTTTTGAAAAACGGTTCAGACACATGAAACTTTATAAAGAGGCTAGTGGAGAGTACTTTGAAAAGATTTAATAAAAAAATTACCCATACATTTTTTTTTTCGCAAAACTTTCTGAGTGTCCCACGTATGTCTACAACAGTCCACAAACTGCTTCTCCACGGAGTTGTTATCATTGCTTCCAACGCAACGGTCCCAATTGGCCATCTTGTGGAAGAGGCATCGGAAGCCCGGAACAACCATTTTAGAAGATTCAGGGAACACCACTCCCGTAAGAAGAGTAGAGTGAGTTCTAATGAAGATACTTTTAATTTCTTTCTTCTGTCATCAGATCCACTTGTTTCATCAATAGGACCCATTTTGGACGCAAAAAGAAAGAAAACTTTCTTTGAGGAAACACTGACACTGTTAAAACTTCAAGAACCTGAATTCGAGTTTAAAGACGTTTCTCAGTTATACTTCGAACTCTGAGTTGGACTCAGATGATAGTGATTCCGATTAAGTTCATTAAGTTATTTTTGCTTTAATTTACTTTTTTCTGTACCTACTTCTTCTGTTATCTTTCCTTTATTTTTGTTAATATATCTATATTCTGTATTAGGTTCATTTAGTTCTTTAAAGTATTTCTTTTGTATTCTTAAAGTTCACTTTTCTATACTTAAACATTGTCGCTATAAGTCGCTTTATTGGTGCGAAAATAAATTGATAAACCTTATTATTAGGGTTCCGTAATAGTAATTTTTAGGGAAAAAAATATGTGTGCATTGTTTCCAATGCTATTCCATAATTTTGATAGTTTTGGGCATGTATTTATCTTCCAAAACATTTTCCAGTCTACATGTGGGAAAAAAGTATTGCTTGTCTATGAAAGTCGATTTTAAGCCCACTGTGCGGCGGCGACGGTATGCTGGATTACGGCCTACCCCTCTCATAAAGAGGAGGGCTGTGTCCTAGTAGGTGAGTCGGTTTAAGGCTAATCATGAATGATAATGATGATTTTGTGAGGATGTCCTGACCACCAAGTTTCATATCTAAAGTTTGACTATCCTAGATTAACCTGGTACTAGAAAACTACCAACTATATCATTACCAAGCCAAAACCCCAAAGGGGAAAAGAGGACTTACAAGAACTGGTTCTGTTGTTTCTCATACACCGGGGAAGTGAATTGAATGTCATGTCTAGAAATCACAAATATTCCTTGAATCATAGAACTCCGATTCTATTGACCAAAGCTACAATTCAAATATAAATCGACATTGATAAATGTTAGTTTAAGGTGGACTCATTCACTATGACTGTATTGCTGGTAGTTTCCGGTGATAACCCTAGACTGGTAGTATCAACACCGGATGGCTCTGAGAGTGCAGTCGAAAAAATTTTGGACACCAGACACACACAGGTATTTCATTATCATAATAATACTTATCATTATAGACCATAACTTCATGAGAGAAGGCTGCAGCCATTAGAACATTTAGCTACCTGTACTGCATGTGTGCGTACTGCGTGGTTAGTGATGTTTGTCTGAGGATCAAACCCCTTTCCTTCTTCATAAATTATAAGCCCTTAATCACCTTTTATGACAGCAGCAGAATACTCTTTCAGAGTGTTCTTATCATTTTACTTACGACCGATACATAAAAACTTAATTATTTAGTTTAGATTCATGAAATCAGTTACGATATATTATTCAAACTACTGCTCACCGGGACGATAGACATTTATCCTGATACCTTTATAGATTCTGTTTCGTATAAAGAATATTCTCCCTAATATGTTTTGTTGCAGGTTGTCCGCTTGACAAATCCGTCAATCGGTGACCACAAAGCCACAATCAGATGTCGAAACAAAACGTCTGTTGTACTATACAAAAGGCATGAGCTACCGTTGCGATTTGGATTCTCCACTAAGCAGCCTAGAAGTATGACCGAAACTAGCAGAAGACCTATGCCAGGTAAAATATTTTCATTTCCTTTCCTTTTCATAAAATCAAGGTATCAATCACCGTTCTTGTCTCATTGAGAAGCTATCGATGAAGTACAAACCAAAAAGATGATACGATTTGTAGTAAGTAAAGAACGGAAAGAAAACTTGTGAGTTTAAAAATTTGTTGGCAAGACCAAAACCTGAATAGTTTATGCATTATGTAGGTATACCATTGTTTTAGGGAGAACCAACAAAATCCTAATAGATGCGACACAAAGTAATATGAAACTGGAAGCAATATATATACAAGTAGATAACGAAAAAGAGAAAAAAACATTGGTGTTCGAAGAAAATTCTAGTACAGGCATGTACTTGACCGATACTTTCATTGAACCGGGCAAAGCTTTTTGTATTTGGGTGAATATGATTTATTAAACTATACTTACATTATCCTTAGCTCTAATAGCCAGATTTTCATTTGACAGGAAACTTTGCAAATGTTAATGACATACCTCGTTAAGTTTCACACTGCAATTCAAATGCTCCATCGTGACTACAATAATATTAAAATTAGTTACTTCGCTGCAAAACCTACTTATAATATTTCAGGTGAAGGGCTATGACATCTCCACAAATCAAGAGATTAAGGGTTCATCGGAAAATATTATCCCGCAACCAAGTAATTGTTTTATTTTCAACTGCCACTTATATTTTTGTCATTTGGCTTTAATTTTGCTTGATCATTTTGACTACAAAGATTTCGCTCAAGATCACCAATAAATATTCCCTATAATTATGAATTGTTGATTTTGTGTACTTAGGTCCCGTGACAAATTCAAGATGGACAAAACCGCAATCAGAAATATTAGATGCCGAACAACTGATTGACTTTGGCACAAACGCAACATTTGCGTGTAAAGTCACTGGTTACCCAGAACCCAACATATTGTGGGAAGATGACGCTGGAGTTACTTTGCCGTCAGAGGTAAGATTGCATAAATCTTTAAAAGTATAAAGATTTTACAAAGCAATATCAACCCCGTTCATGTTACAACTGCGAGCCAAGATGTCAAGTATGACGATTTTGATTCTAGTATGGCAAAATTTATTACCATGCTTTTCCTCTCTCTCGATTTTTCCGATTGCTGTTACAGAATTTCTATTTCACTACTCTACACGACTTTCACAAATTATTTTTTTATATTTAGTTTAAGGTTAGTCTCCTATAAAAAACATTTGTTTTCAAAGTTCAACAGTAACTTCGATTGTTTGAGACATATTATGTGGGTATGCACCTACATATACTTACCGATTCTTTTTTTTATTCCAGAGTGTTTTATTAGAAATACCATCAGTGTACATAAGTTACGTCACCATAGAAAATGTTACAGTAAATTCTACGATTTACTGCAAATCTAAAAACTCTGAAGGTGAAGCCTCTCATAGTCTAAATCTGTATGTTTACAGACCGTACACATTTGATGTCATTCAAACCCCTGCAGGTATTATAACTATTCTCTCTTTTGTAGTTAAAAATAATACAGAGTACCTAATAAATAAAGGAAAACATTTCTGTAGGTCATCTACTAAACCGATAAATGGCAAAACCCGTGAGTTAGAGATAGTAGGTACCTCCAATCGGTCATTATATGACTTACGTTTCGTGGGACGTTTGGGTTGATAAATTTTATCTGTGTTATTTCATTTAGTTCCTACAAAAATCGTTTACCGATTGACACTGACCAGTCTGTGGAATGGTCCCTTGCCTTCCGTTATATTTTTATTGCGCGTTATTAATAAACCTGCGCTAACCACTAAACTAATCCTACGCCTAAATGAATGGCATAGTGCCACGGGGAAAAATAATCTGTAATTCAGCTAACAAACGATTTGTATTTTTTAAACCGCTATAACCATTTTTTTAAACCTACATTTTTGTTTTAGATCAACGATATTTTTTGCTAATGAGCTATGTTTCGGGAAAATACAGATAATTCAATTAAATGTATACTGTTGTGGTAGTGAATTGATATTTATCAATTATTTTTATCGACTTTCAACATGGCGTCTCACCGATTTAGTTACTCTGTGCTTAAAAACAATGACAGTAAACCATAGATCATAGAAAGAGAACTGTTAGCTGTCACAATAGTGTCACTTCCATGTCAGTCACTTTCATCTCGTCGTCGGTCGTGATTGTGTTCGTTTTGTTTTGAGTTTCTGGAGTTCTTTTTAACAACCTCGCTTTCGTTTTTTGGATTTAATACCGTTTCTTTCCCATCTGTTTACCTGGCTTTTGTTTTTGGACTGTTGTTACTCTGCTCATCTGTTGACCTGGCTTGTGTTGTTCAGACTCGGCAAGATACTTCGGCCCTAGTGACAATCAATCGCCATCTTCGCTTGGTCCGTATTACAATTTCACAGCTGCTCGTAGGGTACCTTCTTTTTTTGATATTCCACATTTCATCCATAAAGCCAACAAAGCGGCTTAAGACTCTCGTGATCAACTTTCAATCCGCAGCGTAGACAGAGGATTTTATTTAATATTATTAATTAATTACTATTTATTTTTAATTCTGTGTATATGACCCACAGAGTACGTTTATGCTTCAACCCCCACAGAAATAAACATGTCAAACGTTATTAATCAATCAAAATGACTGATTACCGCCATGACGGGTTTTTATTTGTGTGTTGCAATTTCAAGTGTAATTTCTTGTGTTTACCTGCAAACCAAGCCATTTTAAAGTAATTGGACAGTTTAGAACTGTTTTAAATGAATTTCCCTATTCTTAAATATAGTTTACAAGGACCTGGCCCAGGCCCCATACATTTTAGAACATCTCCTTTGTGCCATTATTCTGGCCAGAAAAAAAAAATTAAAAGTTAGCCGAATAAAAAAATAGGAAATAAAATAATAGTCCAAAAAAACTAAAAAACAAGCTTTTATAGAAAACAACGGTAATTATCGTTCCAGATCAGACTATAGAATATGGCAGTGAAGGTAAGTTATACTGCGAAGTGATAGCATACCCCGCAGCAGAAACAAAGTGGTACCACAACAACACTGCAGTGATTTCGTCTGACGACCTGCAGATAGACCCAGAGACCAACACCTTGTGGATCAAAAACATGACTGTCAGCAACATCGGCGATTACAAGTGTGAATTGACGAACGAAGCCAATAGTAAAACTTATAGCGCTCTTGTTACAATTTCAGGGATAGGTAAGCTACATGAGATTTTACTGCTAAATATAGATCAATGCTTGTGACTTCTCTCTATAAGAAGACGCCTTTGACCCTATAGTGAGACAGTGGTGGCTGGTGTTATTATTATCATCACTACATAATAATAAAATCAAGTCTCCCGCCACGTCTGTCTGTCTGTTCGCGATGAACTCCAAAACTGCTGTTAAAAGCTAGTTTATTTATAAAATACTAGCTTCCGCCTGCAACTTCGCCCACGTGGAGGTCGGAAATTATCCCGCAGGAACGTACTACCGGGATAAAAAGTATCCTATGTGTTAATATAGGTTATAATCTATCTGTGTGACAAATTTCATCCAAATCCGTTCAGCCGTTTTTGCGTGAAAGAGTAACAAACATCCATCCATCCATCCATACTTACAAACTTTCGCGTTTATAATATTAGTAAGGATAGATCATCATCATTTAAGCCGGAAGATGTCCACTGCTGGACATAGGCCTTCCTGAATGGAAAATGTAGCGGCAAGACCCTGAGTGGTTTAAAACCGACGATATACCTTACACTAGATCTAGTAAACTGCTCACTCATTTAGAACGGATACAAACCGTCCTAATTAATGTGAAAATAAAAATCGAATGCTCAAAAAATCTTATCACAAAATTTCATGAATTCGAAACCATAACTGATCCACGCACAATGGTCCACTTGAAGGACTAAGTACGGAAACCAAACCCTATAACGGAACATAGAACCCTAACTGAGCTATTTAAAGACAGTCACTTACAGTAAACGATTCCTAAAGGGCCGGAAAATGGAGGCCAAAGATATTGCGATGACTACAAATAAGTTGCATGATTCGTTGAAGACAAGGATAAAGATAGTTCTGAAAAATATTTTGGAAGACGAGATTAAATAAATCGGTTAAAAGAAAAAGTAGATTGAAGACTTTTCACCCTTTCTTAGACAATGAACATATACTCAGGGTGGGTGGAAGATTGAGACACGCTAACTTAGACAAAGATGGCAAACACCCAATGATATTGGATAGCAACAATACCCTCGCTGGTCTCATAGTAGAAAACGCTCACTTAAAAACGTTACATGGTGGAATACAATTAATGCGGGGCTATTTATGTTCCAAATTTTGGATACTGAGAACAATGAAGTTGGTAAAGACTAAGTTACATAAAGGCTTAATCTGTGCTAAACAATGTGCCGCAAGCCCCAACGCGTACGTCCAACTAATGGGAGATCTAACAAATTCCGAGTGACACCTTCTCGAGCATTTTTCCTTAGTGGCGTGGACTTTGCCGGACCATTTCAGGTTATGATGTCCAAGAGCAGAGGAGTCAAGACCTCTAAGGCCATACATATGCATCTTTATACGTATGTCTACGAAGGCTATCCACTTAGAACTGGCAGGAGACCTTACCTCTGAATCTTTCATTGGGGTCTTTCGGAGATCTGCTGCCAGACGTGGAAAATGTGCCCATCTATGGAGTGACCAGGGTCGCAACTTTGTTGGCGCTAATAAGGAACTTGTTATTGCCTTTAGTGAAGCTCAAGTATAATTTGACGAACCAATTGCTGAACAACTTGCACTGGAAGGCACACAGTGGCATTTCATCCCGGCCTATAGCCCTCATTTGGGAGGTTTATGGGAGGCTGGCGTGAAATCAATAAAATACCACCTGAGAAGAGTACTGCCTTCTCATTTAACCTATGAAGAGATGTCTACCCTGTTATGTCAGATAGAAGCTTGCCTTAATTCGCGGACATTAAGTCCTATTGATAAAGCTAAAACAGTGCAAATTGCACCATTGATGCCAGGCCACTTTTTAATCGGCGAAGCTCCCATAACCGTTCCAAACCCTGACTTTGCCGAAACACCTATGCACTGGTTTTCCCGTTGGCAGCATATGCGACAAATATTGTCTCACTTTTGGCGGAGATGGCAAAGTGAATATTTATCTCGTTTGCAATAGAGACCTAAATCGCCTAAACGGATTCCTGAACTACATATTGGAAACATTGTTCGGATTAAATATGACAATTTACCTCCGGGAAAATGGATGTTAGGTCGTATTGTGGATAAACACCCAGGCGCCGACGGAGCGACTAGGGTTTTTTCTATTGATATTACCTTATCAACTAGTATTATTGGAAGTTTTTGTTTGTGTCAATGTATAGGGATTAGTGAATGCAAACCGGTTTTTCGGCGTTTTTAACATTATTAAAATAACGGGATTTTTTTAAATTTTCCAGTTTTTCGAGTTTTTCATTATTTTTAAATGGCAACACCGCTACTCTATGTGTCAGTCAAAATGATGCATTTGATGTCAGCCATTTTATTTTTCCAAACGTTGCCAACGGTTCATAGTGAGAGTACTGGTAATTTGGTAACATTTAACAATTTTCAATAGTTTTGCATACACTGAAACCATCAAAGGGTTTGTACTACACCTTCTTTATCTGCGTCAAATTTAGAAGCCGAAAAAATGGTGTTACGTGAAATGGCATCATGAGATCGTCAATGTCATCTCTCCTACCAGATGTGTAAGCAGTAAGCAGTATTTGTTATGGTATCATGAGCCTAATATTTTCTTTACTGAATAGTAAAGTTGAAAAAATAAATTGAAACTTACTGAAAGACAATGAGTCAAAGTTTCAGTTTATGTATTAACATGATGAACATCTATGGTAAGATGTAAAGTACCAACATTTACACGCAAATCTTTAATATCTACTCGTAATCGTCCGTTGTCGTAATCGACAAAGGCATACAAACCACACATCACGAGCAAGCCGACAAGGTGTCAAATCAACGAGCAATTTTAACAGCTGCTTATTTTTGCAGCAAAACATGGTCTCGTCTTAATGATTCTTTGCTTTTTTAAGATCTAATTTTTTTACCAGAAACGTTTAAGTAAATTGTTTTTAACGAAAATCTGTTGATTTTTTAACCTTTATTTAAGAGATGACTTTTTATTTTACTTGATTTTTTAAATGATTTTATTTTTGGAAGTATAATTAACCTGATTGCAATTATATTATTGATCTCTTTTAAAATACTTATTTCTACGTTATGATAATGTTAATTAGAGGTTGTTGTTAAAAGTTGTGAAAAACATTGAGTAGCTCAACTATTGAGTTTGTTATGGGTTCCATTAAAAAGTTAGAGTTTATAATATGGTTAATTTGATACCAGATTTGCAGTGTTTTAAAATGTTGTTTTTGTATTTTATAATACTTTCTTTTCATGCGGGATACTTATAATTACGTTATTATAATTTTGTTTAGTTGATATTTTTGATACTGTTGAATAATATTTTACCTACTTAGCTTAAGCACAACAAGAAAATAAACCTTTTCTTAAACAGTAGTAAAAAACAAAATCTTAGTTTCAAACCGGTTTCATCGAACTCCTTGTTGTTTTATAAAAAAAAACTCGCAAATAAAACCGGGTTTTTATCTTGGTCGGTTTTGCGTTACCTAATAGGGATATTAAATTGCTTATCAAAAGGCCTATGTACCCTTTTGGTGGGCGGAATGTTGTGTTTATAGGTTTAATTATGAGACGATTTTGCATGTGTGTGTTCTCTTGGTATATCTAAAAACTGTTTGTTCAAACCAGAACCAATCAATTATTAGCCACATCGCCACATATTTTTCATTATAAATACCTGCAGATCAAAGTGAACTTTATCTACAAAACAATACATGTTTCCTGTTTCACCACAGCTGCATAAGTTACCGATATCTTCTGTATCAGTTTTAATTTTTGTAATCGATAGAGCCAGACATTGAAAATCCGGTAACGTATTTTAAAGTTGGTTTATTTATACAAATTGATGTATTTTGCAGAGGCACCTGAAGTCGAAGTAGAAAAAATAAATATGACACTGAAGCTGGGAGATTGGAGTAACGTAGAATGCAGGTAAAACTTAAGATTCCATTTTTATCTTGTTTTGCTCTCTCTCTCTTAAGCCTTGTGCCATCTCTTATTTAGTGTAAGTTTTCCCCGGCACTCTCTTTTTGTAATTTTTTTAATGTAATCTATTAAAAAATCGTAAATGGTTATAACCTTGTTTTGGCTTCCGTTCTGATCTGAAGATTCCGTCATCGGACCTTGCATGGATCGGAAGTCCTTTAGGAATAAATGAATCTTCGTGCGATTAATTCAATCTAGTTCTACAATTTCAATCAAACCTTTTCTTAATAAAGTGATATATATTATCAATTAATCAATCAATCTGCTTAGCCTTTTTCCCAAATATGTTGGGGTCGGCATCCAGTCCATGTAAAATACTTAATACCAGTACAGGTTACATGGAGAAACTGCCTATCTGACCTCCACAACCCAGTTACTGGTGATTTATAGTATTATGGAAGTAAATTGATTGAATTATTTCAGGATAATTAAAGGAAAACCTTCACCAGCCATTACATGGACGTTTAAATCTGAGAATAGGTTTGAGTTCCACTCGTTGCCAGATGGCGTGTTGGCAGACGGCGGAAAACTAAAGATATCTTCAGCACAGCCAGACCAAAAGGGCACCTATAGATGTAACGCCGCTAACATAGAAGGACATCATTCTGCTGATATTACTGTCCAACTACAATGTGAGACTATTATTTCCAACAGGCTTCCACGAATTGCAACTAATTTCTAGACAGGGCTGGTTGATTGATAATGTTCCTGGGAGATGAGTGACTGTCCATATCGCCATGCACTTTACTATAGTTCTCCTGCCCTGTTGCCAGTCACTCATCAAATGTGTTTTGTCCGGCAGAATGGCTATTTCACTGCCCCTTGTCTATCGGCCACCGGAACTTTGCCCCGGAACTTTGCCAGTTGGAGTTCGAGTGTACCGTATGTAGACGAGGTTCATAATAGCAGCACCTTTATGTGTTCTCTTTGATCAAATAATCTCTCTTTGTCTTATTATTTGTGTTTTTATCTCTGAAAAGCTTAGAGGAAGACGCCGTTCAGCTGGGTTAATGCCACTCTGTCTTCGGCTCGTCTCTAGGCAGTCTTGACTAAATAACACATAACAATCATCACGCCTGTTTTCTCGGAAGGATTAGACAGGGGTATAGGTATAATACACACACATTTCGCCTCAGCCGAGCAGAAAAGCTGGCTCCAGGTTGTTACTGAGACATTTAAGAACAAAATCCCCATTAACACTGCTAGACTAAAGAATCATAAAACGGACTGCTTGCTCAGTAGTAGCGCTTACAACAACTAGATCAACTAGGCAGTCGACTAAGTAATCCAAGTTATATTTGATAGATCCACCATCGATATCGAAGGACGCTGAAACCCATACCGTGACGGTTAAGGAAGAGGATGATGTAGTGCTACCGTGTGAGGTAGACGCATCACCCGCGGCCAATGTGCGTTGGGAAATGTCACAGGATGACGTCAGCATGGCGTTGGACGAACGACACCGTACAGACCATCGACACACTCACAGGTAAATGCTTTTCTAGCTAAAAGTAGCAACCTGGTAGGTTACGGCGTTGATATTCGTACAGTAAGGTGGCTACGCACACAAATTACACGCTATGGACGTGGAGTTGTCGTACTTAGTGTGAATAGTTTTTTTTTTAGCTTCTAACGTCCCACTGCTGGGCAAAGGCCTCCCTACTCTCTTTCCACCTCTCTCTATCCAAAGCTGACAGGGACCAATCTTTATTAAAAGAGTCCAGCTCATCCCGCCATCTCCGTCTGGGCCTGCCGCGATGTCGTTTGCCACTAAGCGGGACCCACTGGGTCGTATGTTTGGCCCATTGATCGTCTGACATACGGCAGATGTGTCCAGCTCAATTCCATTTGAGCGTGGCGGCTTTCCGAATGACATCAGTTATTTTTGTAATGGAACGGATTGTTGTATTCTTAACCTTGTCCACAAGTTTGATACCCAGAATACTCCGTTCCATAGCTCTCTGGCAAACCTCGAGCGTGGACCTCTGCTGAATTGTCAAAGACCATGTTTGAGAACCATATGTATGTGAGAATGGGAAGAATACATACGTCGATGAGTCTTCTCTTGAGCGATAGAGGAAGGTCGCCCTTCATTAAATCTTTCATGGCCCAATAGCTCTTCCAGGCATTTTCAGTGCGTCTTGCAACTGTGAATAGTTAGTTAATACTCGTAGTGCAGTTGCAAGTGTGAATAGTTAGTAATTTGTTATTGTTTATTAGCATAAAGTGCCTGTTAACAGTCCAATGTATTTGATAAAATAAAGATGGATACATATTGATCTTTTACAGATTCAAAGCGCTGTGGAAGGACTCTGGCAATTACCACTGTATTGCAGAGAACAATATCGGTAGGGCGACGAAAACCATTACTGTTAGGGTCCTAGGTGAGTCTACCCTTAACACCATATTCTTCTGCTTCAATCTTATCATTTTCCGTTATTACAGAGCTGTCTTTTTGTAAGCGTCTTCTTCTTTTCACCAAGTTTTGATTGGCTTGGAATCGTTTTATAGTCATCGTCTAAGGGTATCACCTTATCTAGTGGTCCAACTTCTGGGCTGAACATGATTAATTAAGAATTCTGATTCATTAATTATTGTGTGTTACATTGCCAAAATTGTCACAGAACTGTTGAAATGTCTATTCTTTACACTAGTTATTATCATTTTTGCAGTTGCACCCTACATAGAAGCTCCTAAACTTAAGAATGTGGTCGCGAGGACTGGTGGCAATGTTGTGTTGTCTTGCAACGTGCTGTTTGGCAACCCTGTACCTTCTACAAAATGGGAGTTTATAGCCCCAGACTCTACCACTAAGGTTTTGCACAGGTAATCGTTACACCGTATTCGCGTTTGTGTTTCCGTTGCTTGTAAAGATCGTAATAATGAATTCTAATATTTAACACTTTTATTTTAGGAGTAATTCTTCGAGTTGGCTACATTTAAACAATGTGAATTACACCAACGAAGGATCGTATCTATGTATTGCTGACAACGACGTTGGTACCGACAGTATCAATATTTATGTGAAGATACAATAAAACATTAACCATTTTATTTCCGACATGTTTATTTTAAAAACGTTACCCCACTTTCCAACTCCTTAAAATATAAAAAAATTAGCAATACGCACATATCATCAATCTGGGAAGCACTGCTATCAATCTGGAAAACACTTCTTTTCAACTTGGTCAACGCGATACATACAAAACGATACAGATGGCTGAACTTGCGCATGTTACAGGCACGTGAATAAGCACGACGAGTAACATCGTAGTTCAAACAAAGCAAACCTATAAAAACAAGACTTTACCTACCATACTGGAATAGTATTCCAGTCAAGGAAAGAGCCCTGTAAAACTTTAAACGCCAAAGGGGTACGAACCAGCGCCAATGAGGCCAGAATATAGGCTTATCTGAACGATAGGTAAGTATACAACGTGGGTAACCCCACAAAAACAATTGTACACAATGTGAATTAGTATATACTTTAAAAAAAGTACCCTAACAGGTACTGGCAACTGAATTATGGCTTGCTGTAGAGCATCCAGCAACCCCTCTTAAAATTTGAACAAATTTTACGTAGACACTTACTTATTGGGCAAACAAGTGATTGACGAAACCGTGTCGCACTAACCTGGGCCAGCATAAAACCCTTAAATAGAATGTTGACTTTTTACAACAGTGCCTGTTCAGTCGATAGCAATATTGATATGTTTTTGGA
The DNA here is from genome assembly GCA_947359405.1 of Antitype chi. Lineage (NCBI taxonomy): Eukaryota > Metazoa > Arthropoda > Insecta > Lepidoptera > Noctuidae > Antitype > Antitype chi. Next base: position 11,893,599 of record OX375811.1, on the reverse strand, counting down.
TAGTTTGCCAATATTTAAAACTAAAATAAACAAAATTTCTCTGTAATCAGCTGCCCACCATTAGTCATACTTATTTTAATTTAATAATAATAACGTAAGTTTAATTTCTTAATTTTATTTTAATAATTGTGTTTAGTTTTATTTAATAATCTGTTCTGTTAGTTATTAATATTTCAATTTAATTTAGTTTAATTAGACTCAGATACGATATTTGTATAAGCTGTATGTATAAGCTGTTCACGAGGGTCGTCACGAATCGTCTCGCTTGAAGACTTGACGAGTTCCAGCCGTCAGAACAAGCCTGTTTTCGAAAAGGCTTCAGTACCGTAGACCACATCCATACTGTTCGTCAAATTGTACAGAAGACTGAAAAGTACAACCAACCGCTGTGTTTGGCATTTGTGGACTACGAGAAAGCCTTCGACTCCATCGAAATAAGGACAGTTCTGACCTCTCTGCAACGATGTCGAATTGACTGGCGCTATATCGAGGTATTGAGATGTTTGTATGACGCTGCTACGATGACTGTCCAGATCCAGGATAAGAAAACATGCCCCATCTAACTGCTCAGAGGGGTGCGACAGGGGTATGTTATATCCCCGAAACTGTTCATCAACGCGTTGGAGGACATCTTTAAGACGTTAGACTGGGCTGGAAAAGGTATCAATACTAACGGCGAATTCATTTCACACCTTCGGTTTGCCGATGACATCGTCATAATGGCAGAGACACTGAAACAGTTAGACCAGAGGCTGCACAGCTTAAATGGAGCCTCTCGGCGGGTTGGCCTCGGCATAAATTTGGACAAGACGAAAGGCATGTGCAATTCTCACGTCTTGCCGAGTCCAATCCACATCGAAGGGTCGCTTCTCGAAGTTGTGAAGGAGTATGTCTACCTAGGGCAAGTCATACAGGTCGGTAGACACAACTTTAAGAAAGAAGCCGACAGGAGTATCCGGTTGGGTTGGGCAGCGTTTGGGAAACTACGTCAAGTCTTTTCGTCGCCTAGCGCAATGCTTGAAGACAATGTTTTCAACCAGTGCGTCCTACCCATAATGAGATATGGTGCCGAAACGTGGACACTGACAGTTGCGCTGGTCCACAAATTTAAGGTCGCTCAGCGCGCTATGGAGCGGGCTATGCTTGGAGTTTCAAGTGTATATTTTGCCTATAAGATGTTAGCGAATGTGAATTGTGATGCCACCGTGAGAATACCAATATCTTTGAAAAAGTCCCTCAAGGAAACTCTGGCACCTAGCTGGTAAATTGCACGAACAGCACGTTTTTGAGGTACAAAAATATTTTGAATATCAGCGGCTTTGCCCCACAGCAGAATACCGTAGGACATAACGCTGTGAAATAACTGAAGAAAATCGAATAGTAAATCACGTTCTTTGTTATTCATAGTATAAGCCTTTTAATAAGAATGTTTTGCATGCCTATAAGTGATGTATTTACACAGTACTGAAAATTCGTCATCACTTAATGTTTACTATCTTTGTAAATATGTCGTTGGTGTGCCTTGCTTAATAAATGAAAAATACTTAAAATAAAAATTGCACTTTTCTTATTATCACTGGATCTGCTAGCTATGGCTAGTTTAAATCTCAATTATAAGCGCCTGAGCGAGTTTAAAACATTATTTATTATTATCAATTAGCAATTTATCAATGAAACTGGAATGGCCTATAATTTAGACTAGACTACCTACCACTTTCCAGAAATGGTTGTTTGTGGAGTTCTTAGCGAAAGTCGGTTACATATGGTTGCCGCGCTAAGGTATCCAGCGAAATTCTCATTTTCTTAAGTTTTTTGCGAATTTGCAGCTCAGTGACCAACCAGACACTGACTTGCAAATTGAAAAAAGAAAAAACGCACGTTCGCGGGGTACCCTGGCTGATTCCCGGCCACCTTAGGCGCGCGCTTGTGGATGGCGAGTAATGAATAGCTCGCCGTCCGGTAAGGACCAAGCCCGGGTCGACGGCGCGTTGTGTTCTACGCGCGCCTCAAAAAGATGTCAGCACCAACTGGTGGGGTCCGTAAGGGCCGACGCCTGCCAGGGGTGCAGGTTGTTCGAAAGAGAAACCGTGGCCCCTGGCACACAGGCAACTGAAGGAACACGGGTGGGTATTAGTCAGTAAAAGTCTGACATTAAAGAGCGAGAGAAGTTATTTGATGATTTTCCACCCTCAAAAAAAACCGTTAGTAAATTATTCGGAATAGTGGTTTACAGAGTGACTATTTCATAGACTTTGTTTAAATTACAGAATAACGTATTTCGTTTTTCATTTTCAAAATACTTAAATCATATATTTTAAAGCGACCTTCGTTCCCGACTTTATCTAAAAAATACTCGGACAGACCTATCTGATAGTTATGATGCGTCATGCATGGTCTTGTAGAGGTGACAACCAAGTTTCGATAAGCTTGCTATCGCGGTGCGGCGCCAGGCGTATTATTTTCACCAAATAAATGAAACAGAATTATATCATAAATATTGGGTATTTTTCCTCATTTGTCCGAGAATCGATGGAATGATCTGATCAACAATAACCGACGCTCGTAAGTGCAAGCAAAATAACGATACATGGAACCAAACCTATGGCATTAAGTCCGCCTCTGTATATTTATGTGCTCGAAGTGTTAAATAAATAAATAATATATGGAGAGATCTACAGTCGACTCCTTATTATATTTGTTATAATTTTTTAGAATTATGTCATGACTGAAACCATGTGTAAGCCGAAATAGATAAACAAATCTAGTATGTTGACTTGGCTCGCGACGTTGTGGGCAACTTGATCAAGGGTGTGATTCAGAAAATGGTCCTTCTTGACACGACTCACTTTGTTAGGTTCATTCTCTCTGGAGCCTTGACCTTCGGTAGCTTAGACCCTGTTCCCGATACCGGTGTGCTATTATTTTTTATATAAGTAATACGAGCTTTTGCCCGCGGTTTCGTCCGCGTGGATATCGGAAATGTTTTCAAGGGGCTTTGCATCCAAATCCGTGCAGCCGTTAAGGCGTGAATATGTAACAGAGTTCATTCTGCATTCTAAAATGATGTGGTACAATTTTTTATATAATATTTTTAAATGTTTTTAAAATAGAAGGTATTTAAAAAAAAGGTATTTAATTGACTAAAGGCGATAAATAATAAATAAATGTAACTAGTCATATAGCCTATTTACGTAAAATAGTTATTTTACGTTATTAGGCTGTATGACTAGTTAATCCACTTAATTGATATTATTTCCTTTTAATATCCTGTCACTACCTATTATGCTGTAAATGTTTAACAAATGTTGAGTTTTCAAACTCAAACAACAACCTCTAAAAACATTTTTTTTAATGTAATTGGCCTTTTTAGTTGTAGGTAATATTTTGATCAAAGCATTGTTACATCGGGGGACGGCTAAGTAATGAAAATGTTATCCTTTCTACAATGGCATAGTTACATTCAGTATTGCTGGGCCTCCTCTGTTTGGCGTTTTCATTGACCGTCCCCCGACTTGACAATGCCTTGATCGAAATATTACCTACAACTTATAAGGCCAATAAATATTTATTTTTTACTTTTTAGAGTTTTTTTTTGGGTCGGGGGTTTTGCATTTTTTTTATTAAACTTTGATTTCCTGCTTTTTAAACTTAAAGTCTCGCTTAAATCTGCGCAGCGTTGCGTATGTTTCCCACAGTGAAGTTTGTTACTAACTTATCCTCATTCGTCAGGTCATCAGGATCATCATGGTGATCAGGATCACCATTTATCTATAACCTATTCATTGAGACCTTTTCAATGAGCCCAAACACGATACTTCTGCTGTTTGTTGGTGAGTAACTTGGATATCCTGGAAATTCCAGGTAATGCTTCAGCATCAGTTCAAGGTTACTTTGTTCGTCTAATATCATTGAAGTAATAGAATACCAAATTTCGACTTGATCAAACCCGTGGAAGATGCTCAAATCCGTTCATCAACCAGAAAAGAGCTGATAATTTTCAAACGGCGGAACTGATTTTGATGAAACGTGTCTAAGAACACTCCAGACTAATGCATCTTTCAAACAAAAAAAAAACTAAATCAAAATCGGTTCATCCGTTCAGCTACGATGCCACAGACAGACAGACACACACACACACACACAGAGACGTCAAACTTATAACACCCCGTCGTTTTTGCGTCGGGGGTTAAAAATGTATTTAATACGGGTAAAGACTAAATAAAGGACATAATAATAATAGCAGTAGTTTAGGCTCCGTAGAGCATCTTCTCTGTCAGTAGGTATGACACATATTCCATTAGCCATATTGACGACGCGTAAGCTACAGCACCTCCTTAACTACGTTGCCACCCAAATCGAGGATCTTCGCTGTAGTGAGTTTGACACCGTTCCCAAATAACCTGATCCCCAAATACGTGGGCTCTTCTAAAAGAGGATAACACAAAAGTGAATAAATGTTAACAAATTATTTATTTATATTTTGTATTTCCGAGGTGTCATTGAAATAACTGGAAACTCCTTCTGGGGTCATTGTATCAGTCTTTATGAACAACTTTTATCACGGAACTACCACTAAAATCGCTGTTCTCTAAATTGGTTGTCGAGTTAGGCAATCAAAAATGTATGTAGCAGTATAGAGTTACAGCTTTTCAGTTATTTTAATTACATCTTGTTTACAATTTTGTTGATTGCTTTATTTGTGTTGTCAGAATGCTGCTATCTAGATATACAACATTCCAATAGGTAACGTATGTTTTACACTAGAGTTTGAATCAGTAGAATGCCTCGTTGGACAAAGAAAACAACATAATCGTACCTGGTGCAAATTTTGTAGAATAGGGTCTGCCTATAATCGTACCTTGTGCAAATTTTGTAGAATAGGGTCTGCCTATAATCGTACCTTGTGCAAATTTTGTAGAATAGGGTCTGCCTATAATCGTACCTGGTGCTAATTTTGTAGAATAGGGTCTGCCTATAGGGATTCCAAACTTAATACTTAGAAAGTTTATTTTATTTTATTTTAGGAAAGCTTACAGATAATACATTTCGATATCTAGTACAATGTGTAAACGATGGCCAATTACAAGCTTCCACTGACGATTAATCTGAGTAATATTAACAAACACACGAAACCAGCGACGAGAAATACGCAAATGAATTATCGTACACTCAAAAAAAATTGAATAATAAAGAGAAAAAAAAAGGTTATACATTGAAAAAACTATTATTTAAACTCTTCTTTACTTTCTTAACACTACTAGTAAATGTTAAATGCTAAAAGTTAATGTCACTCTTGGCAGTAACAATGGCGTGAGTATCGGAACTGCTTCCAACTTCAACCTCATAGTCTCCGGGCTTTGTGTTTTTAACCTTCACGATCTGTCGACACAAATATTTTATTATTTTATTTTATTTCAGAAGGGATAACAAACAGTAGTGCCTAAATTTAAAATAACCAGAAATAAGTTAACTATTCACTTAACAAAATATACCATACATACATAAAACCCTAGCTACATTTTCCACGGATTACAAATTACTAATTGAAGGCAAACGATAACTGTAGTTAGGGCAAAATCAATTAAATGATCACTAGATACTAAGAATAACAAAAAAACTCTTAGTACTAACAATATTATTATTTATTCATAATATTATTATTTTTGTTTTGTTTTGCAGTGTAGGTACCACAGCAAAAAAAAAATACAAAATTTAACTTTATTACAAAAAAACAGCCGTCTTAAAAAAAAATACAAATTCAACAAATACTTTAATTTCGGAAAACGGTGATACAAAACCAAAGACTCCGACTACCGAAATTAAAGTATTTTTGTTAGATACTAATAAAGTTTTTATTTAAGTGTCTGTCGGTGCGTCCGGCATATATTGCCTATTGAAGTTTATATTGTTGAAGCCACAAAATGCACAATTTATTTGGTGCAGTGGTGATTGATTACTTCTGTGCCAAGTATCGCGCGTGTGAGTCTTACACAAAACATTCGTATACCTTCACTTCCTAAGCAAATAACAGTGATAGGAAGTCATTATTTTTCTACATGTCTCGGGACCGTTGTCCCAGTCCTTTATAAGAATTAAATGCAGTGACAACCGATGATTATCCCTGTATGCACTATGCAAGTGCACCCAAGGACAAGGTTTGGTTTTCCTATTGCAGGATATGAAAAAGAGAAGAAATTGGACTGTGAATTTATTGGCCTGCTCAATCTTTAATCTTTCACAGATAAAACGGCAGCGGTTGACTTGAACACTCAGTAATGCACAGGGAATTTTCGTTAACACATAGTGATAAATAGACAAAGGGGCAACATGTTCTAAGGTGCTGGAGGACTGGAGAGGTATTCCACGGCTATAAAAACAGTCTACGAGCTAAATATGGTCTAGTTCCTTACCAGCACTTACTGGAATACTTCCTTCCAAAGGATCTTGACCTAAACGTGATTGGGCATGTTTGCTCTTACGAATCTCCACTCAAGCCTGCCACTAAAAGCAAAGTAGAGGTGGGAGCTCTGTTTCTCGCCAGTGTTCACTCCAGCCGTCCAATAAAGGCAAGCCAGAGCTGAACAACATGACTAATACCGGGGGTTTGTGTACGTGGGGTCGCTACTGCATAAGAGAGTTATGTCAGTGCTGACTGGAAGTCTGTTTAAGTATGTACGTACCACCATTTCACGTTTACCGGAGACAACAGTTTCTATAGTTGGCTTGCTTCCATCTGGACCCGTTATTTCTCCAATCTTGGGTTCCTTTCCAGTTATCGAAATCAGTACGTCTCCAGTGTGGGAATCGACACGAAACTGAAGATGATGAAAAATTCATTACTTATACAGGATGGCAGGGACATTGACGCGCAATTTGTAACCGTGAATTGGGCACATTATATAAAAATAATAGTTTAAAAAAACTAAAAAACACGCTTTAAAAACCAAACTAAAAAGGAGAAAATAATTTAATTCAATTAAAAAGCGTGGGGTGCTTTTTGAGGTATTTTTATAATCAATTAATGTCAAGCACCCCACGCTTTTTAATTGAATTAAATTATTTTCTCCTTTTTAGTTTGGTTTTTAAAGCGTGTTTTTTAGTTTTTTAAACTATTATTTATTTTCAATTTTTTAGTTCTGCTAACTACAAAACGTGTTTTTTTTTCCCATTTTTTTTAAATTAGTAAATTGTCATCGGTCCTCGACAAGTTTACAAAGTTTCAATGAAATCTGACCGTTTAAAGTGGGTCAAAATCGCGCTCAAAGATTCCGTTACATACATACATACAACCCGAGCTAATATAAAGCGTGTAAATTATTTATTAGTGAGAGTAAAATAATTATTTATAAATATTATAAATACGGGCAATCAGAGTTCGATTTCGGAGAGGGAGCCTGAGAAACGGCTACCAGAACCAAGGAAGGCCGCAGGCGCGCAAATTACCCACGGAGAGTTACATACTGACATACTGACATACAAGTGAAGCTAATATAAAGCGTGTAAAAATCGGGGTTCAGAATCATGAATTTTATTCATGGTACCTAACAGGCTGCGCGGAGATATTCCTGCCGCCCTCTATAGTTCCAAGAAACAACCATTATTATAAGCTTGTAAAAAGATGGAAAGGTAATCTATAAGGTAAAAACGCTATACTCACTGCAAGTTTTTTCCCATAACCGAATGAACTTTTTTTGTTGACAAGCGTAACTCTTCTGCCTGTAATAGACTCCTCAATATACTTTAATATCTATAAACAAAGTGAACACAAAAAGATTAAATTTAGAAGTTACTTGTAAGGTTAACTAAAATCGGTCAAATTATTTAGAGAATAAGTAATCTTACGTCTTTAACATCGTCTTTCATCATATGAAAAACTTGTCCACCCGTAGCTTCTGCCACTCTGTGATACACTTCATACTGAGCACTGCTTCTTGGACCACATTCTCCAGTCAGTATAAAAACTACCTGAAAACAGAAAATACGAAATCCAATCAATATGTAAATTCACTTCATTACCAAGCTTGAGTAGCCCGTGAAATTATAATTTCCCAACGTCCATACTGACACTGACAGTGTTAATCATCAAATAGCCATTTTCTACACACTCTGCACATCAAAATAAGTAATTGTACCAATGAGCAAATTAAGATTGCTGGGAACCGAAATGTAATTTTCGTGTGCAAAAAAAGTTTAACGCACGCAGAACATTATGCTTTTTGGTGCATGCAATGGTACAGTAGTTGTTAAAACTTAACTTTAAATACCAAGGGGTATTTAAGTTATAGTTAAATACCCCAAAGTTAAGTTATAGCATTTGAAACATGTTTTCATGAAAAAAAAAGTTTGAAGTTTGTTCTTCAATTTCTCCGTGACCAGAAAGTTCCCAGGCATGGTCCAGTATCTACCTACAAAAAACAATGGCACAATGAGGGGTAGGGTGTAATGACCTGGCTCTGTTTCCTCTGCAAAATGCTCTTGATTGCTTCAAAGCTGGTGTAGTCCTTAGCTGAGGCATCAGTGAACACGTACAAGTAAGAAAGAGGCAAGCTTTCATTGAGACCTAGTTCAATGCCTTTTATGGCATATTCGGGACAATCACCGCCGCCGTAGACATCTATGTCTGCCAAAGCTCTTTTAAACTCATTTCGATCTTTAGTTATAGTTCGTACTTGGGCAGCTGAAACAAAGATATTCATATCATGATTATTGGCTTTCAAATTTGATTAATTTAAATTAGGCTGAGAATCAGCTATTCTTGAACGTCATTACTTATGAGAGTCCCATAAAATGCCCGCCCTTCACCACTTAAAGGGCTTTAAATTTTTTGGAGTCGCAAAAGTACCTACTCACTTGTCATAGTCTGTTTGTATCCTAACCTACTCAAAAAATCACATTCATGTAGGTAAATGATAACTGACTAGTTACAAGAAATACCTATGATAAAAAAAACTAAACTTGGGGCAAAACCCAAAGATAAGAACGTGCTATCTAATTCATAATATTAATAAGTGTTGTGTAGGATACATCAAAAAGAATAAAGATAAAACATTTTAGAATAAGCACCACAGTAGGTACCTAATCGCTGAAACAATATCTTAGTTTGAATGTACGAGAACGATCGTACTTTAATCCAAGTGACATGGTTTCCATGAAAATTTTCAAAGTTTCCAATGTTCGTTTCCTATGGAGAAGACGTGGCAAGAAACTCCACGGCTACTTTTTTTTTAATAATTGGCTTCTGCAATATTTCCAAATTACAGAATTAATAGACAGTGTAAACCTGCCAACAAGTACCAGGTAGTTAACCAAATAGAAAATGGTCAACAAATCTTGTCTACAAGGCCAACAACATTTTACATTCATGAAATCGAAATAATTTGAATATTGGATTAATGGATTAACAAAAATAAACCTATGTAAATAACGCAATTAAGAATTGCTCATGAATACCCATGATAATGGGCCTTATTAGAAGGCTTAAAGTCACCCAAAGGGCAATGGGAAGGGCTATACTTGAAGTTTCCCTACGTGATCGAGTCAGGAACGAAGAGATCCGCAAGGGAACCAAGACCACCGAAATAGCCCGAAGAATTGCCAAACTTAAGTGACAGTGGGCAGTGCACATTGCTCGCAGAACAAGAATGGCCGATGGGGCCGGAAGGTTCTGGAATAGTGACCGCATACTGGAAGACGTAGGGTTGGAAGGCCTCCCACAAGGTAGACTGATGGCCTTGTGAAGACCGCAGGAATCCGTTGGATGCGGGAAGTTCAGAACCGGTCGAAGTGGCGGAGCCTGGGGGAGGCCTATGTTTAGCAGTGGACGTCTTTCGGCTGAAATGATGACCGATGACACGGTCTGTAATGCAAAGTATATATACTGGTACTTACTTGGATCATTAAATGTGACCAGAACAAAATTTTGAATCTGCGATGTATTCGAACTCAACACTTTATCAAATATTGTATCAACTTCTTCTTTTACTTGACGTATTTCATCCGACATTGATCCCGTATCGTCGATAACAAAAGTTAAACTGCCTTTTATAATTTCTTCTTGTCCATAAACTGTACATGTTTGTACAATTAGTACAACAAGAGCACCACAAAATACGTAAGAAGTCATGGTCTTCACTGATGCCACTGCTTCAGTCTACTGCTATTTATATGCCACAGTAAACCGAAACTTTAATAAATAGGCATATACCATTGATACGAGTGACCCGATGATATGAAAGATCAGCAAATTATCTATTATTATCATAGTGCCGAATCCCTTAAATAATATGTGGCGTAATAATTTTTATTAATTTGATATGTGTGTATTTCCACTGTCCAGCTAATTAAGCCAGTTAACGAGAAAATAATTTAATCGCATATTGTTAAGGCACCAAGAGTTGTACTCGTAGAGGTCAGATAGGCATCCAGTTAGACTGGAAGCCGAACCCAGCATAATTGGTAAAAGCTAGTCAGATTATGATTGTTAAGGTGATAAAGTGATGACTGACAGGGTAGATAAAAACCGTGTTGCGCCGACCTTTTTTTTTTCGCAACCGTTCGAAAATTTGAAACCGAAATACATTTTAGAGACTACTGTAGATACATATTGTATATGTATGACTACTATATGTACATCTTTCTGCCATTACATTAGGTAGTTTGCCGCCTTTTAATTATTCAATAAGTAAGGTTACATTTACATTACTTTTGTCATGTTTTTTATTAGTTACGAAAAAACCGTTCTTTACTTACCATAACGTCTGGAGAAGTATTTAAACGTGACATTTGTGGCTTAACAGCTTTAGAAAAATAATATGGAATAGTGCCTTTAAGTGGAAGATTCACAGGTTCCAACGTATAGACTATCGGACGTGAAATAGTATTGCTATTTTCTTGTATTATAATTTCTGAATCTTTTGGTTTTTCCGTTATTGTTATAAAGAAGATATTTGTTGTAGTATTGTACATCGTTAATTTTGTATAAGAGTTGTTCTATAACGCTGTTGTAGCTATTTGATTCAATAAAGTTGCAGTTTCGGTAGTTTTGAAAAAGTAATTTCAATTGATAATTAAGTTTACGCTAATTCAGAAATATATTACAGTTCTTTAGTAGCTTAATTGCTGCAGCCATTTCAGCCATGAATTTAATAATAATAATAATATAATAATAATCACTTTATTATCAGGCAACTAAGGCCCATAGATAAAATACACAAAAATAATCGTAAACAATAATAACAAACTAATACATATTAATAAACAGCTTAAAACTATAACTAAACACGTAAAGTCGTCGGCATCGTGTTTTGCTGCGAGGTGTCACGTAACCGTCCCCGGAAACGTCGATATACGACACCTTTCGGCCAAAAGTCCTCTTTCAAGCAGTGCTGTAGATGGTGCGTTGGAACTCGTACCACGAATGACTTAAAGTTGACGTCGTGGCGCGATTCCAACCTTTCGACCCTCAGAGTCCAGTTGGTCTTCACTTTCAAGTACTGCACCACTTCCTCAATCTTCGTGGAATGATGCAGACGCGAAATGCATAGCTGCGTCGTAGGTACAGCAGGGCGCAGCAACATGCTGGGTCCACTCGGTGCGATACCGTACAAGTTACGAGAGCAGGGCTTCTTCTTCTTCTTTTCTACCTTCGTGAAACCCTCCTCATCAACTAGGCCGGTTCTTGGCAAGGAGCTACGGACCGCAGTCAGGGCAGGTTGAGTACCCTTTTTCAGGTTTTCCCCTTTTCCGGTTTGTCGCTTAGGTTGCGACGCACTAGATTTGCCAGTGGCAACAATATCAGCGTAGACACGTTTAGGGGTCGACGTACCTACGTGTGACGTTACCGCAGCCGGTGTTGTGGCGCGGGCGACGGCGGCGGCGGGCGGCGCTTGCTCAGCGTTTTCAGCAGCTGGTGACGTACTTGCGTTCGCCGATTCAAAACTGCCGATGGATGCATTTTGCGCCCCTCGACGCGTGTTCACCTTTGAGGCCTCTGGTGACCCAATTACCGAACCAACGTTGCGCAATAATGCCATTTCTGAACGTAGCTCAATATTGTTTCTTTCAGAAACCTCCAATCTGGACTGCATCTTGGTCATCTCCGCTTTCAAGGTAGTGATATCCTTTAGCAGCCGTGTAACGTCGACGTGATCGAACGTGACGGGGGGCAGCTTACTCAGCTCCTTCGCCACGAAATCAGGCACGTCGTCCGGGTCAGACTTCTTCAACATATCTACGATATCTTGAATACTCTTCTCGGTTCCATCTCTGCGGCGAGACGGCATCTGGTCTAGTTTTCCAAGTGACTGGAACAGTAACAGTTTTCCGCTGCTGATATCGTCTTCCTTGAAATTGGACCGGCATATCTGCAGGATGCTCACCTCGTCCATGTAGTCGATAGCATGGACTAGGAATGCCAGCAACTCATTGACTTTGAGTGGTTTGGAACTCATAGCGTTTACGGGCAGCGGCTAAGGCCGCGCAACACGCGAATAAAATTCGTGCCGAGTACAGTGGAAACACGTCCGTGTTCGAGCGCGCATCGCACTGCACGAATAGGGTTCGAATCATTTCTACCGGTCATAATGATCACGCTGTAATTTTTTGAAAAGTTTTCTGTTAATTTATTGCAACATAACAATACTTCTTCTGTAGTCGCACCTGGTTTCCTAATCTCTGTTATGGCGTATTTATTTACAATAAATTTGTTTTCTTTTTCTTTCTCCAGCAGCCCTTTTTTTTTTTTTTGAGGATGGGAAATCATCAAATAACTTCTCCCGCTCTGGGTGGAGCAGGAGGGCGTGTCAGACTTTTACTGACTAAAACCCACCCGTGTTCCCTCAGTTGCCTATGTGCCAGGGGCGACGGTATCTCTTTCGAACAACCCGCACCCCTGGCAGGCATCAGCCCTTGCGGACCCCAACAGTCCGGCGCACCAGGACACATGGCACGCCGTGACCACCCCAGGAACCAAGTAGCACAAGGGCCCCAGACTACCCTGGCACCTCTGGCACCCTTGGTCCCCCTGCGACGGGTCAGAACAGTGGCCCCGCCGCCTACCACTTCTCGGCCGCAGGGGATAGGGAGAGCGGCCAACGCTATACCGACACTCCTCTTCACCTGCGGCCCCACCGCGTCCGCCATCAAACGGTGGCGTCCCCGTCCAGGCCACGGAAGGGAAGAGTGCTACTTAGAAGTACCGGCACTCCTCCTCCGCCGCAGCCTGTAACCGTCAACCGCGATGCCTCCCATTCGACATCGCGGCCCGCCTCAGTTGCGGTGCACCTCACCGCAACCTACTTTTGGCCGCTACGTCGTCGGCTTGGAGACAAAAGCCCTGACGAGCAGCCCCACCTTGGGGTTCCTCTTCGCTTCACCGTGGGAGCGGACCACGGCTACTGAGCCCCCCCGCAACGACAATGCGGGAACCCACTGGGGGGGTCCAGCAGCCCTTGAACTACACCTTTCTCTTGGTCATCCGACAGAATAAGTAAGTCTCCATTACCAGATTTGCTGCTTATTGTGGCCTGTGATTTTTGTTCTAGTAGGGTCAGATCTTGTGTGTTCTCCTCGGTAATTGCAGTTAAGTCCGTTTCTGTTGAATCTTTAGTATCAGTTTCTTTAAAATTAAAATTAGGTCACAATTATACCGCTTAAAATTTGTATAATATTATGAATAGTGTAGTGTTGGTGTTTGTATGTATGTATGTAGGGGATCGTGTATGTGTGTACGTGAGTTTGTAGTGAAATGAATTGATGTGATGAGCATGTGTTTCATATTTGGTGATTTATTTAAGTATTGGTTTAAATATTTTTTTCAGTATTGTCATAATTCAATGAGTTTAGCAGGTTGAAAATTTCGGTTTTACAGGCATGTCTATTAAGATGACGAATTTTGATTTGCTTTGATATTTTATTATACATGAACGGTCTTAGGAAATGTATGAACCTTTTCGTAAATGCAGTTTTACAGTAAGGCACGGAGTAAACAATATCTTGCCTTCTTTTTTTGGTATAGTCAGGTACACTTTTATGTTGATTTTGTATTATGTCTCTGATAAATAGTTGCCTCACTGTAAGAACTGACAATTCGTAGTATAACTTATAGGTGGGGTATCTAAATTTTACCTGCAGTAGATACTAACATTTGTTTTAAAAAAGTAACAACTTTTTTAAAACAAATGTTAGTATCCAAATAATGCTTAATATGCTAGTTAAAGTCTGGAACCGAACTTAATGATTTTAGGTAGTTTGGTACGGAACCCTAATAAAATAAGTAAAATTAATGTTTGTATTTGCGGTTTCGTATTCAAACATGAATCGCATGTTTTATGATTTTCGAAAATTCTATCCCAAAAAGGGTAAATTATGGGAAAGGCGAAAACTAGTGGCAAATGGCGAATGCTAGTTTTAATTAGGGATGCATTGATACGTATATTGGCCCATACGATACTAATACCAATATTTATGAATATGTATTAGCGATACCGATAGGTAGGCATGGTTACAAGGACTGCCTATTAAAAAAAACGAAGAGGATCTGCTTCTCTTGGTCTACTAGGAGATCGGAGATAATATCAACGTCTTCTTTCAAGTAAACTTCAGATAAATGGATTAATTAACTTTTCTTTATTAAGCGAGTCTACGAAGGAACAACACGAAAACTAAGATTCCCCGAGCATACATCGGGCCTCGTCTGCGCTTGGTTTACAATTCATCACCTCGGGCTTACCTACTTACGTGTTTCAAATGCGCGAAATTAGTAATGTATCGTTGTATCGGAAAAATCAAAATATTGCCAATATATCGGTATCAGTATCTGGAGCACTCCTAGATTTTATACATAAAGAAATACCTACCCTAGTGCATCCATACATTTATCAAAACTATTTAAATTATTATTATTTTCAATCTATTATTATGTCCGTAGGTTATAATATAAAACTTAAGGAAATAAGCAATTGTGTTCAAATAATTAGGTCATCAGAGCTAATAGAATAATAGGAAAAACAGATAGGTATGGAACGTGAGTGAACAAAATATTTCTACCAAGATGATAGAGGCGACAAACTTATATAAATTAACCAATAATTATTACATTTAACCAGTGTGTATTGTGCGCCAGTAGGAATTAGTACAGTATTGTTACGGACAACTTAAATAATTGTTAGCATCCAAAATGTGGGAGTGGATATATCCGCACATGGTGTTGCTAATATTCGCGAATATTATATTCAAGGTGTCATGTAAGGGGAATGGTAGTTTAGCTTTTGTCATAGATGAAACACAATCTATGCGTCGCGATATAGACCAAGTTATAAGAAGTGTAGACCATATTACTGATATTGTAAGACATGAGAAGTCCAGTCTAATCGATGAAATGGTGCTGGTAACGTTTAATGATCCAGGTAATGTGTTTCAGTGTTTGTATCTTATTTAACATTTTAACTATATAATACGAACAGATTTCGACAATACAGGGTTACAGGATAGAAACTACTAGACGATATGTTATTGTTGTAGGTACCTAAACATAAATTCGTTTGCTCTTCTTATGAATATTTTATGCAAGCACAGCATTGACTTTATCGGCGGCGTAAATAAGTTAGTTTTTCACAGCATTTCTCGAAAAAACAAAAAAAAACATGTTAATTCTACATTTTTATCCGGAATTATCCCGTATTTCAAAAAGTATTGACTTGAATATAAAAGTCACATCAGTATACCTAGACACGATTTATTCCGTTCTAATACAATGTGCAAACAAATACTAACTACTTGAATTTGGTGCAGTCAGCTCAGTCAAACCTAATCAAACTTTTGTTTACTAATACATATTTGTATGTGATTGTAATACTTCCAATATTTTTACAAAGGTTTATGTAAGAGTCGTTTAAGGTAATCTAGTCACGGGCTCGAACTCATTGGTGGGCCTGGCTAAAAAGCACGCTGTCTCACCAGGCATTGTGTCTGACAGAAGTAGTATCAGTGATGAGCAGTTAGACGCTAGTCTACATGCACAACGTTATTGATTGAGATACAGGATCATTTATAGTAAAACAGGCACGTACAAATTTAAGAAAACTATCGCAGGGAATGAATTTTTTTTCATCCTTTGGTTGCGTGTATGAAGAGTGCCACCCCTATTTTATTCGTATCCAATTTTCATCGATATACTGCCAATAATATCCAAGTAAATTAGCCGAGTGTAAATCCAGACAGAAGGATATTGAAAAATTAAGGGTTCGTTTTTGCCCTAACACACTCGCACCCCATGACCCGAGCGTTTTGACGCCGGGGTCGTTTGGTGCCGCTTGATGGAATGATGGTGTCCACATTCGCAGCCGCGGTGCCAGCACAGCCGGCCGTGCTTGGAACTTGAGATTGCGCAAGGTTGTCGACACTTTGTAGTTCTTATAATTTGTGATTGGGGTGTAGAAAGTAGTGTTCGGCGCTATGGTTACCAAACACACCTTTCTCGTATTGGTAGGATTTGTTTATGTGGTAAAATTTAAAGTCTCGAATTATAAGGGAAATAGCTATATTGAATAAGTATAACACTTTGATACACGAAATGGAAATAACGGTAAAACTAGTAACTTATTGGTAAAAATGTATGGTAAAATGGCAATAGTTTGGTATGAGTACGAGATGTCACTAATAAGATCTAAACACGAACTGGCCCACAATTTGGTGGACGAACGAACGTGAATACTTGCGTTCCATGCAATTATGCACTTTCGCTGAGTGTTCGATTAAAAATCGAACAGGGGCCACCCACTGTTTGATTTTTCGAATGTAGTTCGAAATGGACACGGCCAAAAATTAATTACAGCACAACATGCTATTTTAGCAATTACGAGTATAGCATGATCTTTGATGGCCAATTGTTTTATTTTTCAGGTGTTTATGATAGGGTAGTGACTAGAGAATCTGAAGAATTTAAAAAAGCATTGAAACGAATTGACCCACACAACGAGCGATCGAAGCGATCAGATCTGGATTGTTGGGAGCCGTCAATGAAAGGATTACGCCAAGCACTACACAAAAGTAATAACGACTCTTACATCTTCGTATTCACTGATGCCCCGGCGAAGGACTACATCGACAGCCATTTTGTGATAGAAATGTGCCAACAGAAACAGACTCAGGTAATCTGGGCTAACTGCCCACAGCTCAGAGTGCGTCGGACGAACATTTTAGTACCGCCCCTCGTGGATGATTAAATTAACACGCTCTTTATTCACAGATAGTGTTTGTGATCACCGGAAAATTTTGTCATAAGTTTCCTTATGTACCTGAGGCACGCAATTGTTACTTCGACATAGCAGCCGCATGCTCTGGGCTTACGATCTTCGTTAAGAAGGAAGAAGTAGAAAAGGTGAACAGTTTGTATACTGAGAATATCAATAATACATGTGAAGAAAATGTACGGAATCGATTATCATGCTCAATAATTAATTTTAGGTTTTCGGACCGATAGAAGAAATAATAAAAGGAAACAAGACTGTGATTACAACAACGACAGTACCAGCCGGTGTTTCCCAAAATATTCCGGTAAGTACCTACCTTTTTCATGTAGTGGACGGAAGTGTTAGTGGCGTAACTACTTATGTAGAAGAGATTCACACTGCTTCTCCCAGACCCAACGGACCTGACCTCCAAATTATGGTACATAAAAAGGAAAAAGAGGTTCCGCGAGGCGGGCGGTGTGCACCAACACGTTTATTTACGAGTCATGCTGCCCCATAGTAGCCTCTAGTCGACCATAATATCTAGGAAAACTGATAAATGCAAAATTTGATGCTTTTAGACCACCAGTTTAGGTTGTGCTTTGTCTGTCACTGAATGAATGAATTGATGATTTTTAAAAAGATTTTTCTTAGTATCAACTAGTAACTAACTACTCATCAAATCCTTTTATTATTTATCATGTTTAGTTATCCTATTAGGTTTGCGGAGTTTAATTAAATAATTTTGACCCTGTATAATAGAAAGAGACAGAGAGAGATAGAGAGAGAGACTTAGCATACATGGTTTTTGGAGGTTGCAACTTTATAAGAACTTCTAAAAACTTTTACTAGATGCTATGCTAAAATCGTGAATTCAACTAAATTTTTCTCTCTATCTATCTTTATATTATAATAGAAAGTCAAACGAACTTACCTGTAAGTGACGTTCGATGACTATTAAACGATGTGATTCGCCCGAGAGATTACACTTATTTACTTGTAGTAGCACGGATATGTGCTGCCATCTTACACTATTTTAGAGCAACAATAAAAAAAACATTTTATGCGCCCCAATGTGGGTATCTCATACACGTTCTCCCTTTTGGCCATCGTTAGCTACTAATTCGTGCAAGTCAGGGACGGATCTAGAAGTATCTTGATCAGGGTCAGGGGGGGAGTGTAATCTCTCGGGCGAATCACATCGTTTAATAGTCATCGAACGTCACTTACAGGTAAGTTCGTTTGACTTTCTATTAAACTTCAGTGATTCGCCCTTCGAGATTACACTTATTTACTTGTAGATGTTTAGAGTCTCACGAATTAGTGCAGGGGAAACTATATTATTTAGGGAAAAACGATTAAACTCAATAATATATATAATATACCTTACAAATGTAACCGAAAAACACAAGGCTTGAAAATCAAATATGTTTATTGATTTTACAAAGAGAAAATTACCATTATTGTTCGTTGATCGAGGTCATCCTACAAATGGACCGAGCAAAGGCATCTGAGGTATCTGCAGTTACTTCTATAATATAAAATTTTGCAAAAAATTGTGATCTGCCGGTCCAACCTGCAGTTCTTTTAATATTATCTATGCTAACCCCAAGCCTATTGGCGGCAGACGTAGCTGCATGTCTAGTGCTGTGAGCGCTAAAAACAGATGTGTTTATACCGCTTTCACTCAGGGTGGCCTTGATCCAACGGCTTAAGGATTGTGAGCTTATTATTGAAAGGCTTCTTAAAACTAATTAATAAAGAGTTACAGCTAGGTTTTCTTTTGTCTGCTGATACAGTTAAATATTGTTCTAAAGTTCTAGCAGGACAAATGGAAGGTCTTTCGTTGAAATAAGGAAGAATCAGTATTGGTGGCGTACGATTCACGGTCGACGTTTTGATTAAATCCGTGATATTAATTACAAAATGTTTGTTATTAATTTTTTTTTTTTTTAATGTTAGGCAACTTAATCAACGACAATGTTTGTACCCGGTGTGCAGTTACTAAAGCTAAAAGTGTTGTCAATTTTCTCGAAAGTTTATCGAAAGAAAGACTTTCATTAGGGTACCATTTACTTAAGTAATCTAGAACAATAGATGGGTCCCAAGTAAAATTATATCTTGGGAGTGGAGTTCGCAGCTTGAAAACTCCCTTCATAAACCTTGTAATCTGTGGATCATTCATGGTTACGGAGTTTAAAAGAAGCGATAGTGCTGCTTTAGTACAGTTTATTGAGCCATACTTTTGACCTTGGTTAAAAAGGGTAACTAAGAAATCTAACACATTGGCAACTGATGCTTGAAATAAATTTAAGTTTATATCCTGGTAGAAGGTGAACCATCGTTTAAAACACGTGTTATACTGTTTTAAAGTACTACTAGCTAGAGACGCCCACATTACATCTGCAGCATCTGAAGGAGTGCCCTGCATCAGAAATGCCTGCCTGACAATACTCCGGCAACCAGGGTAAGGCTCTCTTGAAACTTGTGTTCCACACTGTGAGGGGATGACAATAGTGTTTTATTAGGTGTAAATTCAATTGGACTAGTTATTAGCAATTTCTTGAAAAGTGGATACCAAGGCTGTGTTGGCCAGAGAGGGACAACAACAATACCTTCAGCCTTGTCAAGAATAATTTTCTGTAAAACCTTTAAGATTAAACAAAATGGGGGAAATGCGTAGAAATAATAAGTGGACCATTTTAAGGTGAACGCATCTACTCTAAATTCTTCTGGATCTTTATGCTAAGAAACAAATTTGGAACATTTTCTATTTAATCGACTTGCAAACAAATCAATTTCAGGCCGATCTAATCTTTTACATATAACTTGAAAAGCATCGTCAGCGAGCTTCCACTCAATATCAGCATGTATGCGGCGAGATTCCGCGTCTGCGATAAAGGTATCTTTGGAACTAATATAGGAAGCGAAGACGAACAAACGTCGTTCTTCGCACCACTGCCAAATGTCACGACTTACAGAACTAAGATGGGGGAATTGTATGCCGCCCATTCTATTGATGTAAGAAATTGCAGTGGAATTATCAATTCGTAAAAGTATTTCACAGTTACGACAATCGTTGGCGAATATCTTCAACCCAAAGAATGCTGCCGTCAGTTCTAAATAATTAATGTGCTGAGTTAATTCTTTGCTAGACCATTGTCCACTGGCCGTCTGGCTTGAGCAACTGACACCCCAACCAGTTCGAGACGCATCTGAGTATATTTCCAGCTTGTAATCGCTGGATCGAATAGGGCTGGCGCAGTTGTCAATATTACTGAGCCACCAATCAAAGTCTTCCCGTAAAGAATCAGGTAAATTAATATGTTGATTATAATCATGTTTTTGTTTTAAACTAAGATACTTAGTTCTTTCGAATTTTTTTTTTGTGTATAGCCAGCCATACTGCATTGTTGGGCAAATTGAGATCAACAATCCTATTAAATGAGCAAAATTACGTAATTTACATCTTTTTAAGTTAGAGAAATGTAACAATTCATCCTTGATTCTACGTTTCTTTTCTACTGGAATGCCAATCGTAAGATTCTCAGAATTGAATACAAAACCTAAAAATGTTGCAGTTCGGCTAGGTATACTAACACTCTTTCTTAGGTTTATTGTGAAACCCAATGATTGAAGAAATTTTTGTGTAATTTCAAAATTACGTTTACAATCCGTATAAGTATTTCCGAATAACAAGAGATCATCTAAATAAATAACGGACAATAAGCCTTGATTACGCAGAAATTGCATTACTGGACGCATAATTTTTGTAAACACATAAGGTGCTATATTAATACCAAATGGTAAAAACTTGAAATTCATACAGCTTCCCCAGCCAACAAAATCGCAGAAACTTTTTAGAATCACTGTGAACATTAATAGAAAAATATGCATCCTTTAGGTCAATGGAACACATATAACTATGTTTTGAAATGAGTCTCATAGCAGTTCTGTAATCTTCAAGTTTAAAATGTGGCGCAGTGATGAATCTATTTAAAGATTTTAAATTCAAAATAAATCTGTTAGTTCCATTCCTTTTCTTAACAAGGAAAATATTTGATAAAAATTGACCATCACATGGTTCACACACGTTGATGGCACCAATACTAAGAAGATTATTAATTTCTTTAGTCATAAGCAGTTCGTCCGCATAAGACTTAGGATAATTATGTGGATAAGTTATAGGCTGGGATATATGGTTTGAAATCGGAATTTTGAAGCCGTTAACCCATGTTAACACAACAGGGTCACTTGTGATTTGCGACCAGTTATGATGAAAGGAATTTAATTTACCCGCCTGTGTGTTGGTATAGTCCACTTCAGCTAGCGACGTGAAGTCGGGTTGTGTGCCGCGGAACACGGCGATCCATCGCACGGCGCATCGGTTGTTTGCGCCCACCAGCCGTCGCGGTCTGCCTCGGAGGCATGCGGCGAGGCTGCGACTGCGGCGGTGGCGGGCCCCTCCAGTTTAAAGCCCTCGACGTTGTTTCCTTAAATGGAATGTTTTTGGGTGGCAACTTCGGCTTGGCAGCTGTTGGTTTTAACTCGGTGCCTGTTTTTATAATGGCCTTCATAGATCTTAAATTATCTTGGAGATCATTACCAAATAGTAAGTGATCACGTTTAAGGTCCTTTACATTATCCTTAATTTCTTTGTTAAGGCAGGATAACAAAAAGTTCCTCCTTGTTTGTGTCTCACTATAATGTGTGTGACATCAAAGTCTGCCGGCATCACTAAGGAGTTTTAATGTTTGACATTTTATCTCTTCTTCGCGAGAGCCAGTTTGCAAGATAGCAGTCATTGTGTTGGCTACACAGGTTATGATAGAGGATAATACCTTCTGTTTGTCAGTCAATATGTTGTCTCTCTTCAAGGCACCTTCATTAACCGCTGCTCTGATTTCAGGATTAAGTGTTGGAGCCTGAGCCAATTTTAAATTACAAGGTACACTATAAATCTTTAATATTTCCTTTTTTGTTTCATCCTTTAAGCCATTAACCAGAATATCAGTCCACCTACTAGCAATGTCTTTTTGAACGTTTTCACCAAATTTTTCTTCCCGTACGGGCTCCTCTCCTAGTAAACACAAAATATCAGGCTCTAACTCTTGAGTAATTTCCGTTGACGCCTGTTTTAGAGGCGATGCATCCGCGGAAGTGGGTGTGGAAGTAGCCTCGGGTACAAGGGCACAAGCATGTTCCGGCGAGGAGCCTAAGGGTCCTCTTGGCGCGGACATCGGTTCACCAGATACCTTTGGATGCGAAGTTGAATCAGATATAATGTTAACTTCATCATATGGGGCTTCTGAAAACAATAGACCGACAATTGTTACTAAATTCGTGATACAAACTCACGGTTTGTACTCTAGAATTGAACATCAGTCTTGAACAGAAAGTATAAATTCATGACATAATCTCCCGGACTATGTTCTAGAATCTTACAGTTACAAATTCTTGATACAAACTCACGGTTTGTACTCTAGAATTGAACATCAATTTTGGAAATGTCAGTACAAGTTCATGACATAATCTCCCGGACTATGTTCTAGAATCATAAGTACAGTTGTAAATTTTTGATACAAACTCACGGTTTGTACTCTAGGATTGTGTATCTCACCCACAACATTGTAAATATAAATTCACGACATGATATCTCGAAATATGTTCCAGAATTTTGGTGCTACCAAATATACAGCGATCAACCTTGCAGGTTGAACTGAAGTACATTATAAGTCGGTATTAGCCTTACAAACTAAACTCATAAGCACTAGGAACCAAATAATTACCAATAAGTTGTTATTTCAAACAAAATGTTCTGTAAGAAAAAGTAGGTCAAGGTCGCGCGGTCCGCCTGGCGCTGGCGCCGCCGCCGGCCCGCGGCGTGGTTTTCATTATTCGAAATTTAAAATGATACCAACCTTCGTTTTGCAGAGCCTCCTGTAGTACTTTTGGGTTCTGATCACTATCAGAATATTGATTATTATCCAAATCCGAACTAGTATCGTGGTAACTTCTTTCCCGTTGTTTACGACGAACACGAGACAACTTTTTCTCCAGTTTTCTAATTTTCTGAGCTAAATACTCCTCCTCATCGTAGTGTTTTCGTTTTCCCATGATCAAAACTAATAAATACCACTTAAAAGACTAAAAAACTCAATAAAATAATTTTCTATTAGAAAATTGCGTGCGCGATGGCTACCACACAAAACGTGTATGAGATACCCACATTGGGGCGCATAAAATGTTTTTTTTATTGTTGCTCTAAAATAGTGTAAGATGGCAGCACATATCCGTGCTACTACAAGTAAATAAGTGTAATCTCGAAGGGCGAATCACTGAAGTTTAATACGAGTTTGTGTGCGAAAGGAATTTTGTTTTGTTTTTTATCAAGCTTGTTATTAATTTCTTTGCTAGCTCCGTGGACCACCATGGATTGAGTTTGCCATATTTGGCGAGATCCGCCAGATTTAAAATATTTCGACAAGTTTTATCAAATAATGTATTGTTTATTTTCTATTATTTTATTTACAGTTCACAATAGATGATTACACTGACTATGTCATCGTCTCTGCGTCCGGCCTTTATGTTACATTAAAAATAAACGGACCCTCAGTTTCTGTAAAAGAAATAATGTCGACCGATAATGCAAAAGTAAGTCTAATAAGGGTACGATTTCACAGGCGACGGCAGTCAGCAGACGCCAGCGACAGTGCCGCCCAACTGCAATGACTGACCGCAGCGACGTTACTGTTTTTTATGTGCCACCGAAAGTATTTTCATTGAAATCATTCAGCCATCATTGTGCTGAGGTCTGCCGTCACCTGCAGAATCGGATGCTACCAGTCCGTGGTCGACTTGTTCTCATACTTTTTCCCCGTTGTCATACTTATAAGCAAGTTTCCTTAGTAGGTACCTAATCTAAACAACACCAATGACAGAGTCACACATATCCAACAAACCAAAGATTTGTACTATGAAAAAATCGTGTGTGAACAAGAGGCTTCGGGGTGAGGTCTTATAATGACCCGGAAATACATTTAGGATTTTTCAATCGCTCACAACAATTTAAAATAAAACACCTACTCTGTGAAGTTTACAGCGCCAAAAGCCACCTGGGCCCAAGTCATTTCATAATACATACATGTAATTACCATTGACTC
This sequence comes from Antitype chi, assembly GCA_947359405.1. Taxonomy (NCBI): domain Eukaryota; kingdom Metazoa; phylum Arthropoda; class Insecta; order Lepidoptera; family Noctuidae; genus Antitype; species Antitype chi. The sequence goes on along the minus strand of OX375811.1, from coordinate 11,869,208 downwards.
GAAAAGTAAAAGACCGATGGCATTTGGTTGCGATAAAAGTTACCTAGACATATTCCTATATGTCTAGGTAACTTTTATCGGAAAGATTCTTGTAGCACTCCTGTGCTACAAGAATCTTTTGGCACCTGAATGACATTAACAAGGGGGCGTTGGTGGTAAGCATTTGGGAAATTGTCAAAGAAATTGTTTGACAAAACAAGATGGCGGCGTTAGTTCCGATTTTATCCACGCGTCAAAAGAACTTTGTAGTGTTGTACCATGGAATTGGCATGCACTAGAGTACCTAATATCAGCCAGTTTTTGATAGCCGTATCTAGATTGAAATCTGCAGTCAAATCTCACATTAATTGTCTGTGTGTTTAGCACAGTGGATTAGCATTAGATGTGACAAATTACTATCCAAATGAAAATTTTAACAGTACTTGAGCTCTTTGTGAAGGAATAACTTTGATATTCAATTGTGTCTGTGCAGCTGGTTTGAGATTATGTCAGTAATGATGCATTTTAAAATTATAGGTACTAAAATTAAGTAACACTAAGCCTGGCAATTATGTGGCTACTGTGAAGGGTAAGACAAACACGTCCGTCATAATCCTCGGCAGGACTGATTTCTTCTTCACTCATGGCTTCTCCGAGTTAGAACCAAAGTCGCTGAGGGATACGTTGCCGCAACCAAAATCTGGTAAGTTTATGAATAAAACTATCTATCTATTTTTTTAACGACATGTTTAATTTGCTGAAAAGAAAAATGATCAAAATCTAAACATTTTATTTCACATAAACCTGCACGGGCACTTATGAAACGTCAGAAGCTAGGTGCCAAAAGCCCCGGTAAGTCCGGAACCCGGACGCCAACATCACAAAACTTATATATTTTCAGATTCGAAGGGTTACCTGGCTATATTCGTCACTGATGATAATCACTCAGTAAGAATAGAAACGGCGAAGATTTTAGACATGGATGGAAAACCAATTATAGAAAAACTGCCTCTAAGAGAGAAGTCTCAAGATTTTTACGTAACGGATCCATTTGTTGCACCATCGCAAAGGTTCAGAGTAGCCGTAAGTACAACTTATATTTTGTAAGGAGCAGTAATAGTCTAGTGATAACGGCCCCGGCTTACGAGAGTTGTTGATCGTGAGTTCGAACTTAGGCAGACGCTGTACTTTGAGTAAATATTTTCATCACCACTGCTCTCAAAACGGTGAAGGGTCACATGCTGGTTTCCTCACGATGTTTCATCGTACAACCAACAATTCGAAGACATATGACATATATACCAACCCGCACTGGGCGCGCGTGGTGGGTTATAGCCCACCCAATCTCGTTGAGGAGGCCTATGTCCCAGCTGTGGGAACATTCATGACTTATTATGCTATGCTTATCTATCTTATAGAGCTGTTAGAAATCTTACTGTACCTGTATTAGTAACGCATCATAACAAGAATATAACAGTTTCCAGGAATGAAATAGTTATAATTAAGAGGCAAAGCGACCGTAATAACTTCACGATCATGTTTGTTTTGGGTGTCCCGTTGTCGAGTCCCAATTTTTCCACAAATCAGATTTGTATGATTCGTACAGAACATAAACAACAAGATACAGAAGAGGTCCCTATTTTAAAAGGGTGAAATGTAATAGTTACCGGATAGTTTCAAACGCCGCGGCCGTAAGTTTAAATAATAAATCTCGCGATTGTAAAGTGGCGAAAAATTGTGAATCACAGAAATTACAGTCCTTTGTTCGCGCCAGGTTGTTCAATATAATCGGAACGGAATACCAAGAAAATGCAATAACACAAACGAAAACACATTAATACAGATAATTTATAGAATAAGTTTAATGCATGTGATGTGGCTGTGTTTTTTTTTTTTCAAATAAATAAATACACACAACTAACGTACCTACACCCACCACAGACGTGAGTGAAAAAATAACGGGACTATCATGACCATCAAATGTCAAAATGTCATTTGTCAATTTATCGACCGTCGATGTTGCTTGTCACTTCACACAGCGCTTTCAATCACTTTATTCTGTTTGTAACTATAGTCCGCGCGGAACTAGTTGGCCGCGCCTTAGGTGGGGACACGGGTGAGGTGGCGGGATGAGATTATAGACAGTGATGACTAATCTCGAGATATCGCACTTAATAAAATAGATAACAGATATACCATGTCTAGTAAGTGAATAATTCAAAAACACTCAAACTTTTAGAAGTTTTTATTGTAATTATTTAGTAATTTAAATAAACTAAAAATAAATTATATGAAATTATTCTGACACGTCCTCTGAATCACTTGATTCTGGACTTTCTTAATTTGAGTCTGAATCGTCTTGTAAGTTTATAATGATTTCGTCCATCACAGCATCAAATCTAATATCATGATTCCAGTATTCTTGTTCATTTTTTGTTTCATGCATATTCGCATTAGTTTTATATTCCAAATTATCAACTTTTCGTTTTTTTAAAAACGTATGCACTTGAATATTATTTTTTTAACTTGTCTATTTATCGGCGGACTCACTTTGCTATTGCAATCTCATGTTCGTTTTATCGAAGTAATGACAGCAAGTGCATCCGGGGCCTTCGTCCCACTGCTCACATACCTAAGGCGCGGCCAACTAGTTCCGCACGGACTATAAAAACCTTATTCATAAATTAAGCACTGACAGCCGTGAGTTTTGTAATTACAAAATCAAAATATTTTATTTCACATAAGCCTGCATGGGCACTTATGAAACGTCAGAAGCTAGGTACACGGTTCTAATTTGTCGTTTCCTATGGATTAGAGCCGGCAAGAAACTCCCCGGTTACTCTTTTAAAAATAATTGGCTTTTACAATGTTTTCAAATTACAGTGATAATAGGTATGGGAGGACAGTGCAGGCCAGTCAATAAGTACCAGGTACTTAGAGGAATGAAAATACAGAATAGAAAAACGTCTACAAATCTAGTCTCTAAGGCCTACAACGTTTTCTCATTCACACTATACCTGCACACTATACCTGCGCCACAAAAACTTGGCTGTATGAGCTACAATACCCTTTGCCTATTCAAAACATCAAATTGAAAGAAAGCAGGGGAATATGACCGGAGTGAATTACTTTTTAAAATCTTTTAAAAATTCGAGTGTGTCCATTCTATTGTAATAATTGTAAAGTAAATTAAAAAAAAACGAGTAGGTAATTATGGTAAAGATTTCATACGTGTTGGTTCATAGGCCATTTTAAACAATGTTTTGTACAATAAAGAAAGAAAAAGTAATGGTTTATTTAAATATCAGTATTTTATCTAAAGCTGCTTATAAATAGCCAACAATTTCGCGATTCTTGGCAATTACTGTACAAACGCCAGCACATCAACCTACTACAATCTGTCGAATTTCTTTAATAGATTTTCGACTTTATCGCATAAGTATAAGGTTCAAAGTTGATTGAGAAAATTTGACAGTTTCGGGTAAGTTGATGTGCCAGCGTCTGTACATAGTTCGTTATATCAATGTTCTCTGCTGCTAGGACACAGACATCTCTCTGTGAGAGCTGGAAGCGAGCCGTAATCCATCTTGTGAGCCCAGTGCGGGTTGGTTATCGGTGGCAAATTTTGTACAATCTTGCAATTGCTCGATGTTGCTAACAATTGCACAATTGAGCCTGTTAAATGCACCATTACAAGGATCTATTTTTTGTTGTTTTAGGTAGAGGGAATCGTTAAAGCTTCTAATAAACCTATAAGGAGGACTGCAAAAATCCCTGTCACGCCACCACCGCCAAACAGTAAGTTCAGCGTGATTACACATAAAATACTTAAGAACAGGTCTATTTTCAATTCGTCGTACTATCAAGGATACTAATTGAATTCCATCGAAGCATAAACTAAGCATTGAAAATGGCATAGTACCTACCTACTCGTACTACGTTTTCTTATCTATAAAGTATCAGTCCAAACAAAAAACGCTGTCTGCAAGACGTCTCTGCAAGAACACAGCTTTCAGATTTAAGAAACTGACCGCGGTTGCATATTGAACAACCCCTTGATCTACCACTGGCTAGATCAATCGTACTCGATCGATTGAAGTTATTATTGGTTCGATGGAGCCAAATATCTAATTCTTTGTGGTTTTTTTTTTACTTTTAGTTGTTCCTAAGATAGAAGGAGTAACAGCCTTGAAAGTCATCAAAGGTGAAACTGCTGTCTTTGAATGCAAGTAAGTGGCAATCACTCAATATTTCGGCTACAGTAGCAAGCCTCATTTAAATATCTGTTCGGTTTACGTTTATTCAATTATTTCACTTCCAAGTTGATGACGAACAGCGTTCATCGCAGGATCACGGTAGCAGGGTGGCTGAATACGTTGATGAGTATCTATATCTTGGTCAAATAGTCTCTTCCCAGACAAGAAAAAACAAAGAAGTTGCAAGACGCACCGAGAATACCTGGAAGAGCTATTGGGCCATGAAAGAACGTATTAAGGGTGATCTTCCTTTGTCCCTTAAGAGAAGACTCATTGACGTGTGCATACTTCCCATCCTCACATATGGTGGTCAAACATGGTCTTTGACAAATCAGCAGAGGTCCACGGTCGAGGTTTGCCAGAGGGCTATGGAACGAAGTATTCTTGGCATCAAACTAACAGACCGGGTTAGGAATATGAACATCCGTTCCATCACAAGATAACTGATGTCACTTGGAAAGCTGCCACACTAAAATTAAATTGGGCTTGACACATCTGTCGCATGTCAGACGACCAATGGGCCAAACTTACGACCCAATGAGTCCCTCTTAATGGCAAGCGACGTCGCGGTAGGCCCAGACGGAGATAACGGGATGAGCTGGACTCCTTTAACAAGAACTGGTCACTAGCTGGATTAAACAGAGAGAAGTGGAAGGAGGTTAGATAGGCCTTTGCCCTGCAGTGGGACATCACAGACTTTTAATAATAATAAATAATTTAATAATATTATATATTTTTTCGATTTAAGGGACAAGATATCTATTGTGTTACCCTATCTAAGTTTTCTACGTGTATATCAGTAATTTTGATGGTGTAAATAATAAAGAGTATTCTTTCATAAGGTTTTTACATAGAAATATTGTCGTAAAATGCGCTAACGCGGGAGATAAATTCAACTATGCTTGGCAAATGTGCTCAATATGACACCTCGGCTTCGTCATCAAAGGGCAATTTATAGTAACTCCAACATTGTATAGACCGCCAAGCACTGCGCAGTTTTAATTGCCCATGTTAGCGCAACATCATTCTTTTGCTTTTATCCCAATAATTTATTTAGGGTCGGCGCAACATGTCTTGTTCTTCGAAACTTTTCTAATAGTCGTCATCTCGGTAGTTACCCACCCCCTTTCTACCTATAATTATCATCTTTCTCAGTCGGTACTCCCTTTCTTCTTCTAAAATTGTTAGTCCGAAAATTATTACCTATAACACGCTTGCTATAAACTTCAGTAACCATAATGTTCAAATTCGATATTTTGATTTACACAATTATCTTTACTTCTAAAACTATTCTGTCATAATATCGAGTACTATAATAATTTAATCTCCTAATTTCGCATGAAATAAAGTCATATGTCCTAAGTATTGTATTATAAAATGTGTATTATTCCGAATGATGATTTATAATAAAATCGTTAGTCCTAAAACATTTGTAAAATTAGGTTTTAGTGACATAAACGAATCGCTGTAAATTCGACTTCACGCAGTCTTGTCTGCCCAACCCCTAGCGGGTAATTTAGAATCGTGTAGGCGCGGAGGGGCGAGGCGGCCCGCGAGTTAGGAGCAGCTGGGTGTAACGCTCGCCGCCGCGCCTGAGGTCACGACGAAGCTGCGGTGGTGAGCGTTAAACCATCTGCGACGATAGGCTCGCGTAGGACCGCCGGAGCCCTGCAGCGATGGAGCCGTGTCAGAAACCATGCCTGCTGCATGTTGCATGCTCGCTTGCATGCTGCATGCTTGCTTGCATCCTGCATGCTTGCTTGCATCCTGCATGCTTGCTTGCATACTACATGTTGCATGCTTGCTTGCATGCTCGCTTGCATGCTGCATACTTGCTTGCATTCTGCATGCTTGCTGCATGCTGCATGCTTGCTTGCATGGAAAGAAGGCTTTATTACAGGGAAATAAAAACCACATGTTCACAATCAACGGTTTTATTGAGTGATTCCTGATAATACATGCCCGCTGTCATATACCTAACTCGTATCTACGGAACGCCCGAGAGAAGTTCATAGCAAAACCTTTGTAATACAAATTTGTTTTAAAAACATTATCAGGACAAATAAACATTAAATATTTTGTATTTAGGACTAACTTTTATTGAAAACGGTTTTCAGTCTTTTGTATGTTATTGATTGTAATTAATAAGACAAATAAATTTAGGGCATATTGTATTTAGGGATTTAAATTTTCTGGCATGTTATATATATTATGTGACACTAAGGATCGGGCATGTTATCATTCGGACAAATGATGATTAGGACAAAAAATGACACTTTAGATTATGGATAAAAAACTTAGGGAGCACAATAGAAAACCTTCTCAGTCAGCCCATCGTTTCTTCGGTTTTCCCCCTACTCTTATAGCCAACCACATTCATACTCAAAAATTTTCCTCATTCCTCCGCATCACATGCCCATACTATGACAACCAAAATTCCACGCAACTTTTCAGTCACCGGTGCCACTTTCAACATTATTGCACTGTGCAAAAATGACTGCCGCAAAAATTGCCGAAGCTATTGAAGTGATGATAGTAAGAGAAATGTTACGCCATATCACTCAAAGCCAAGAAAGCGAAGCAATTGTTGTAAAGGGGGCACCTTTACAACAATTGCCTCGCTTTCTTGGCTTTATTGACACGAAGCAACCAGTTTATTTACAGTGAAATATATAGGTTGAGTTTATTATAAAAGCATATACATTGACATCTGAATGACCCACCTATTTTCTTGAGCCTTGTTGATGGTACAACAAAATGTTTGTTCCTAGTATTTTTTAAACAGGTGAAAGGGAACTGTTTGTCTCGGTATGAGCATGCGATGAGGAGGGGTGAAACGCATATAACTCAAAGATTGATAAAAGTGTTGATGGATGGAGAAGTAGAGGTAGAGAAAGAACAAAAAAAAAGAGTAAATAATACGGTGACGACTGACAGTGGCGAAGTTTTTTAATGAACCCAGAATTCAATCAAAATCATCTTTCATCATTATCTGCTAAGCTTTTTCCCAACTATGTCGGGATCAGGTTCCAGTCTAATCGAATGCGGCTAATTACCAGTATTTTACATGATGGACTGCCTATCTGACCTCTACAACCCAGTTACTGGGTAAAACGATACCCCTTGGTAAGACTCGTTGTCAGACTTTCGGGCTTCTGACGAACTGAACTGTCATAGATTCACGTATGGCAACTGAGACCAACATCTTGACATGCTTTCCGAGGCATGGAGGGTTCATTGTAGTACAGGTGGTCATCCATCCACGGACTAACCGTGGCAAGCGTAGGATAACCTGATCGGTTGACCCGTGCGGCTGTTTTTATTTAACCACAATCATCTTTAATCGTTTCTTTTAAATTATTGCAGAGTTGTGAATGGTTCTCCAGTACCAAAAATGACATGGCTGTTTTGGGACGCATCAGGTTCAAAGTTCACACTTTTACCCGGTTCTGAAAGTGTGCTGCGTATAACGAGCGTGGAGGATAAACACAGGGGAAAGTATAAGTGTGTGGCGGAGAACAGCGCAGGCAAAGATGAGCACATCACGACATTATTTGTTCAAGGTAAATTCAACGTGTATGCATAAGCATTATTTCAAAAGATTACTATCTACAATTGTTTATCATATTTTTGCAGCTCTTCCAAAAATAATATCACGTGATTCTATCATCTACGAAAGCACTGAGGGAGACGCTTCGCTGAAGATTCCTTGTCTCGCATCCGGTCTGCCCAAGCCTAGCATCACATGGAAGTTGAAAGGCCTTGTCATTTCTCCAAGTAAGATACCTACTTAGTTTACACTACTTAACAACCTTCTCAGCCACATCTTTGCGTGAACTTAAAAACTTAAAAATCGGTAGTGGTAGTTATATCAGGCTGTTTCACTCTACGTTTTGCAGCTAATTTCACAACAAACGCGGTGAACAACACTAAAATAGACCTGATTATACTAGAATTGCTTTTTCAATCATAATGTCCTTGGTGTTCCAGGCGCGAAGTATTCCATAGAGGACGGAACGCTCATAATAAGTAATCCGATGGTGAGCGACACTAACTCGTACACGTGCGAGGCGACGAACGACGTCGGCGTAGTCAGTGCGTCGTTCAGAACGGATATCAGACGTGAGTACTTTTGGTTGTCATATACTTAGATGAATACAAACAAATCTAAAAGATAGCTTGGTGTATTACAAACTTGCAACTTAATTACATTTGGCATGTACTTTATTATTTACAGAGGCGCCACAAGTATCAGGAGATACTGATAAGAAAGTCAGAATAGGAACTTCAGCTAGTATCAAGTGCAAGTAAGTTTTTAAAACTTGAATAAGTATTTTTTTTTAAATACACCAATTTCCATTCACTGGATATCAATGAACTCTTTTTGCGAAAATCAATGTTTCCATAACATGGTTTTCTTCTCTCTCGTATCGATGATTCCATTTGATTTCAAACAAGCTTCGGCCAGAATTGTTAAATTGGTAAGGCAAATGTCTTACATAGTGTAGGTACCCATTATTTCAAAGCATGCACGACAAGAGGTGAGGCATCGTTTGCGCAATGGCTCCACAGTCGCACTGTGGGTCATCCGAATACGCCACTTGTCTTAGTTGTACCTGCAGCAGCCCACTTGGCTTCTTACACGATCTTAGAGCACAGGGTTGCGCTTGAAGGCTTGCTTTCCTACATACTTGTCCAGTAAGTTCACAAGCAAAGCAGGTTTAAGCAATGATGGTAAAGAAGATGATACGAATTTTTGAAAGTGTTCACTTGTAAAAGTTATATTATATATTCTTCAATCGTTTCATCGCCTTTCAGGGTCGTCAAAGGTAAACCTAAACCAACTGTATCGTGGCAATTTATGGACAACTCCGACTCCAATTCTCCAATTCTCGGATCAGACGAAGTGCTGCACATTCCAAGGGTGGAAAACAAACACGCGGGACGCTACAAGTGTATAGCTAAGAACAAAGTTGGAAGCAGTGAACACATCACAACACTTGTGGTTCAAGGTAGGGTAATGTTGCATACAAATGTAATTCTTCGTGATCGCATTTCTAGCAGAGACAAAGAAAAGTATTACAAGCAATTAATTAAATTGTAACATTGAAACCCATCTATTTACAGCTCTTCCAAAAATAATATCACGTGATTCTATCATCTACGAAAGCACTGAGGGAGATGCTTCGCTGAAGATTCCTTGTCTCGCAACCGGTCTGCCCAAGCCTAGCATCACTTGGAAGTTGAAAGGCCTTGTCATTTATCCAAGTAAGATACCTACTTAGTTTACACTACTTAACAACCTACTCAGCCACGTCTTTGAGTGAACTTAAAAACTTCCAAATCAATAGTGGTAGTTATATCACGCTGTTTCACTCTACGTCTTGCAGCTAATTTCACAACAAACGCGGTGAACAAAACTAAAATAGACCTGATTATACTAGAATTGCTTTTTCAATCATAATGTCCTTGGTGTTCCAGGCGCGAAGTATTCCATAGAGGACGGAACGCTCATAATAAGTAATCCGATGGTGAGCGACACTAACTCGTACACGTGCGAGGCGACGAATGACGTCGGCGTAGTCAGTGCGTCGTTCAGAACGGATATCAGACGTGAGTACTTTTGGTTGTCATATACTTAGATGAATACAAACAAATCTAAAAGATAGCTTGGTGTATTACAAACTTGCAACTTAATTACATTTGGCATGTACTTTATTATTTACAGAGGCGCCACAAGTATCAGGAGATATTGATAAGAAAGTCAGAATAGGAACTTCAGCTAGTATCAAGTGCAAGTAAGTGTTGAAAACTTGAATAAGTAGTTTTTGAAAAATACAGCAATTTCAATACGAATGGATAATCAATGAACTCTTTTTGCGAAAATTAATGTTTCCAAAACATGTAATTCTTCTGTGTCGTATCGATGATTTAATTTGATTTGAAATAAGCTTCAACCAGAACTGTTGAGTTGGCCTTGCAGAGGTCTTTCATAGTGCAGGTAGGTACCTATTATTTCGCAGCGTGCATGACAAGAAGTGAGCCATCGTTTGCGCTGTGGCTCCACAGTCGCACTGTGGGTCATCCGAATACGCCACTTGTCTTAGTTGTACCTGCAGCAGCCCACTTGGCTTCTTACACGATCTTAGAGCACAGGGTTGCGCTTGAAGGCTTGATTTCCTACATACTTGTCCAGTAAGTTCACAAGCAAAGCAGGTTTAAGCAATGATGGTAAAGAAGATGATACGAATTTTTGAAAGTGTTCACTTGTAAAAGTTATATTATACATTCTTCAATCGTTTCATCGCCTTTCAGGGTCGTCAAAGGTAAACCTAAACCAACTGTATCGTGGCAATTTATGGATAACTCCGATTCCAATTCTCCAATTCTCGGATCAGACGAAGTGCTGCACATTCCAAGGGTGGAAAATAAACACGCAGGACGCTACAAGTGCATAGCTAAGAACAATGTCGGAAGCAGTGAACACATCACAACACTTGTGGTTCAAGGTTGGGTATAATGTTGCATACAAATGATCGTGTTTGTAGCAGAAACTAATAAACATGTTCTTAACAATAAGCAAGAGATTTTTTTAAATTGGTCAAAAATAAATGAATGAAAATATTGACGAAGATTCATAAAATAAATAGACGGACGAACATAAAAACCTCATCTTTTTCTTTAATCGGTTAAATATGTAGATTTTATGATCAGTCCTTAAATTATTTCAAGTGTTTTTACGATCCTTCAAAGCATTCATTTCAAACACTTTCAAAGCAAAATGCCGATGTAAGACTAGGGCTATCATATGGTGGATTATATACCAACCCTTTTGCCAAACAGCACTTGCTGAATGAATTAAAATACATGTGTAGTTACTCAAATCTTTATTATTTATTCAAACGCAACACGAATCTTACTTAGATGAAGACAAAGGAAACTAAAAGATACCTATACCCCATTTATTATAGCTTTAGACAAAAGAGGCTCGTAGAAGCAGGAGTGCAAAACATTTTATTTCAAAGTTAACAACTTACGACCCACAATATGTTGGTAAAACTTCGTCGTCATCAGGTAATTTAGTTACTCGGTGTTGTTCACTCCTGCTTCTTTTAGGTTTTTAGCATTGACACTTTATTTTTTTGGCATTAATCGTAACTGCAACACGTTTAATGTAATTTTGTTACGAAGTTTACATTAAAAAGAACCTTTTTAACTTCTGTCTAATGCTATTGTAAATGGAGTATAGATGTATCACAAACTTGCAATGACATTTGGCGTGTACTTAACTATTTACAGAGGCGCCGCAAGTATCAGGAGATACTGATAAGAAAGTGAGAATAGGAACTTCAGCTAGTATCGAGTGCAAGTAAGCGTTTTAAAACTTGAATAAAACTTATTGCTTTTTAATAATACACCAATTCACTACGATTTGATACAAATAAAATCTTTTTGCGAAAATCAGTGTTTCCAATTTATTTTATTATTTTTCATGGTATCGATAATTCCATTTATTGTTTTGAAATAAGCTTCGATCAGAATTCGGTTACTTGGACAGCGTTACCGTTGGCTTCGGAAAGGTCTTGCATAGTGTAGGTGTTATTGCACAGAGTACACGACAAGAAGGAAAGCATTGGTCGCGTACTCCCATGTGCCACAGCACATGGGAGTACGCGACCTGTCTAAGTTGTAACTGCAACGGCCCACCTAGGTGTCTTCACGATCTAAGAGCACACGATTGCGCTAGAAGGCTTGATTTCTTACTGACTTGTCCAGTAAGTTCACAAGTAAAGCGCGCTTTAGCTATGATGGTGAAGATGATACGACTTTTCGAAAGTGTTTAATTGTATATTTTTTTATCGTTTCATCACCTTTCAGGGTTGTCAAAGGAAAACCCAGACCAACAATATCGTGGCAATTTATGGACAACACCGATTCCGATTTTTCAATTCTCGGATCAGACGAAGTGCTGCACATTTCAAGGGTGGAAAACAAACACGCGGGACGCTACAAGTGTATAGCAATGAATGAAGCTGGAAGCAGTGAACACATCACAACACTTGTGGTTCAAGGTAGGGAGATGTTGCTTATAAATGTTATTCTTCGTGATCAAATTTCTAGCAGAGAAAAACAAGCATGCTCTCAACAATTAAGCAAGAGAATTTTAAAAATTTGTCCACAATAAATTAATGAAAATATCGATGGACATACATTAAAGAAACAGACGAACAAATATAAAACCTCCTCTTTTTACACGCTTTATATTAGCTTCACTTGTATGTTTGTATGTAACCGACTCCTTTGAGCGCGATTTTGACCCACTTTAAACGGTCAGATTTCATTGAAACTTTGTAAACTTGTCGAGGACCGATGACAATTTAATAATCAAAAAAAAAAATTGAGAAAAAAACTCACGTTTTTGTAGTTAAAAACTTGAAACAATTTTAGGGCTGACCTGAAAAAATTAAAAAGCGTGGGGTGCTTTTTGAGATATTTTTATAATCAATCAATGTCAAGCACCCCACGCTTTTTAATTGAATTAAATTATTTTCTCCTTTTTTAGTTTGGTTTTTAAAGCGTGTTTTTTAGTTTTTTCTTTAATCGGTTAAATATGATTTTCAGGTCAGCCCTAAAATTGTTTCAAGTTTTTTTACGATCTTCCAAAGCTCTAAGTGCCGATGTAAGATTACGGCTATTATATGGTGGAATATTCATCAACGTTTTACCAAACTGCACTTGCTTAATGTATTAAAATGCGTGTGGACTGATATTATCTTTATTTCCTTAAAAAATTTCAATGTATCTTATAATAATTGACTTTATTATTTTAGCGCCAGACTATAACTTTTGCATGCCTATTGGTAAAATATGGCTGAACCTATCTATAATCAATTTATCACCATGTATTGTTCCCATATTTGCAAATAAACGACTTACTTACCTCAAACGCTAGAAAAATTAAAAGCTTAGCATAGCGCAGAAACCTTCGTCCAAATATTTTCCACTTATTTACAGCCACCTAATACCAGTCTTTTAGAAATGAGTCCATTGCATCCTGTCATCTAATTCTGGACTTGCCTTGAAATTGTTTGAATCTGCGCCATGAGGCAAACGTGACCATGCCAGTTATGTTAAAGCTTTGTAGCAGTCAGTATATGGCTAACTTCGGTTTATCTGTGTTTTGACATTTGGAGTATATTCACAGTGGCACCACAAGTTGGAGGAGTTGCTGCCAAAAATGTGAGAATAGGTTTGCCGACTAGCATTGAGTGCACGTAAGTGTTATTGTTTGATTAATGGTCGTTCTTGAAAAGCACTATTTTACTGATTAACTAAAAATCTAATTGCGAAAATCAGATTGTCAATAGCAAAAAGTTAAAGCATAATGTGGTGCTTTGTTAGGTGGGCGGTCTGCGTGTCTGTTTGAAATGTAAACAGTTTGGTTGCTACTTGCCACTACATAAGCTTTGGTTTGGGTTTAAAAACGTGGTGCCTCACTTGAAAGAATGTGAGACTATTTAGAGGGTCTCCTGAAATCCCCACAACATTTTTTTGGCCGGATACTTGCTTTTTTTTTCATTTTAATTCATTAAAAAAACTAAAAATATTTTTTTAGATTACGAGAAAAATAAATTTTATTAATACATTAATGGGTAACGTACATTATTAGGCTAGAACTATGGCCAACCGGGCGCGAGCCGAGCGTATGGTGCTGCGGCAGCGACCGGCGAGCGATACTCCCAAATTAGATTTCTCTCCGACTAATTCCGCACATGCAACTGCCCGTTCAGTAATTTTACTGCTTATATGCAAGTAGTGTAAAAATGATGGAATAGGCCTTTAGGTAAATAATTCGACAGTTTATAAATCTTTACGTTTGTAACCAAAAAGTTGTTGTCAGAGTTTCAGAAGACCTCCCCTTCCTTCTCCAAATCGTCCCATATTCTTTCTAGCGAGGAAACACGTTCGTAAACTTTGACCAAAGCTTTAAATGAAAACTTCTAAGATAAATTTACAACGAAAGAGATTTATGTTTGACTGCACCGCTATGAATAGCGAGTAGTTTAATCATTACTGTTGAGTGAAATTATATATAACAGCTTAATTTATTTCACTGATCCATTAACAAAGTTGCCTTGGTAACGAAGATTATAATATTTTACGACAGAATTCACTATTATCTGTTTAATTTTTACATTGTATTTTTTTCAATTGTTTCATGATCTTTCAGGGTCAAAGGTGAACCAAAACCAACAATACGATGGCAATTTATGGACAACTCCAGCTCAAGGATTTTAACTCTTCCCGGATACGACAAAGTGCTGCATATTTCCAAAGTGGAGAACAAACACGCGGGGCGCTACAAGTGTGTAGCAAAGAATGTAGTCGGAAGCGATGAACATGTCACAACGCTTATTGTTGAATGTAAGTAACATTATATAGACCTAACTTTATATAACTAACAATTTTGTCCCGGGTGGACGCAGACAATACAGAACACCACCTGCTAAGTATGACTTCAAAGATGTTTTTTTTTCTCTCCACTACTGAAATAACCTCTCGTCTTCAGCTCTGCCACGAATCACTACAACATTAACAAAAGTAGAAGGGATTGAAGGAGATCTGGCTTTGAGGATCCCTTGTGATGTCGTCGGTGTTCCACAACCAGTAGTTACTTGGAAAATAAATGGCACTAAACTTACACCCGGTGAGTAAACAATAAACAAAACTGATTCGTTTGTTTCTGAGAAAAACGCAGACGTAGTACTCCCATGAATGGGAGTCGGACCCAGGACACCATAGTCGGCATTCGTGCTTGCGAACAGTAAAATGTCATGAGGTAGGTACTCTAATATCCTATTATCAGCTATACAAGATGTCAGACACATCGACGCATAGCGTGTTACCATAGATACAGTAGGTACATGATTCTGAACTGCTCTGCGTTGAAATTTTGCGTCAATTATTAAAAAAAACTGTTGCTCTGCCATACATTGTGACCGCCTAAGTATTGCAATTTTCTATGAAACACCAGATTTTTTTTTTGTTGATAGGCGTTTAAAATCTATTGCTAAATTCATGGTTTCAGTTTGCACGTCAGTGTCCCAGTCACCCTTTATTTATTCTGGTCGGACATTTGAGTCAAATCAACGCGAAAAAAAGAGGGCTCGAAAGTTAAGCTACGTTTGCCTCGCTCGGTTTGCGAGTGGGTGACAATCTATTAAATATCGAGACCCCTCCGTGCGTCGTGGCGATTGACAGTGGCGATCTCTAGCGTCCGACCCTGGTCCAGGCCATGGTTCGGAGCGAGAGTGCATGGGTAGCTGTCACCTCCTTCTGCAAAGCAGTAATGCTCGCGAAAAGGGAGGCGGCGCACGTGAGGGAGAGGCAATATATGCGCTCTCACGGCCTTAGTCACCGCAGGAGACGCCCTGGGCGTCGGGAATCCCAGGCTGATTCCCGGCTTCCGTAGGCGCGGGCTTGCGGACGGCGAGTAATGGGTAGCTCGCTGTCTGGTAAGGACCAAGCCCGCGTCGATGGCGCGATGTGTTCCACGGCGCCTCAAAGAGGTCAGCTCCAACTGGTGGGGTCAGCAAGGGCCGATGCCTGCCAGGGGTGCGGATTGTTCGAAAGAGATACCGCGGCCCCTGGTACACAGGCAACGGAGGGAATACGGGTGGGTTTTAGTCAGTAAAAGTTTAACACGCTGCTCCACCCAGAGCGGGAGAAGTTATTTGTCGATTTCCCAACCGCAAAAAAAAGCCGTTGATCCAGGCTATCATTCGTAATTTTGGACACTCATTACGGGAAGTCAGAAGCCAAAATTTCTTACCAATAGGTATCATGTTACCCAGTTACTGGGCTGTGGAGCTCAGATAGGCAGTCGCTCCATCTGAAATTCAGGTATTCAGGTGCATTCGGTTAGACTGGAAGCAAAACCCAACATAGAAAGGAAATGGCTAGGCAGTCTGATCATTATTTCCGATCCATGTCGTTACATTATGTCGCTTATTTCAGATGATAAGTATTCCATTGAGGATGGAGCTCTAGTTATTATGAAACCGGAAAAAAAAGATTCTTCATCGTACACATGTGAAGCTAAGAACAGTGTTGGTTCCTTTAGCACTACGTTCCAAGCAGCAGTTAAAGGTAACTTATTTTGTAAACTCAGTATCAAATCTTATAATATGCAAAACATTGATTTAAGTTTAAGGTAGGTATTTAAGTAATTTATTTGCGAAAACATGGCGAAGTCTCAATAAACCAAGAGCAATTAAATATTTTATCGCGACTGAATTTTGTCTAGTAAATGCAATGTTAAATGTTTTTTAAATCTTATGTATTATTTATCTCCAGAGCACCCTAAGACTTTCGGCACAAAGCATTACGTGTACGTATTAGAAGGTGAAACTAGAAAACTGAAATGTGAAGCGTATAGTTCTAAATCTCAATCAGTTAAATGGTTTGGAGTAAGTACCTGTCTATATTCTCATTCTTTCCGTCAAGATTTTTAGTATTTATTTAAGATCTCCAACAAAGGTTACACCGTCAAATTTCAAGTAATTAACATAATTACTTTTCTATTGTTATCAGACTCAATGAGTTTGCCTAACAATATAAGACACAAAAATAATGGGCAATACTGGTATTGCCCATTATTTTTTATTTTTTTTTATTACTTAATTCCTGGGAATTAAGTAGGTGTGCATCAATATATTGAAACAATTTTGGTACCTAACATTTTAAAAGCTTTAGTCAATTTTTAAAGAATGACAAAAGATAAATTATATTGAAAGTAGTTTTGGTGTTCATTTGAAAATAGTTCGTTACTTTTTTCGTTAGGTATTCTCGCTTGATCTAAGTACTAAGGTAGGTACTCTGTTTTTTTTTTGAGTGTTGTGATTATAAATTCAGTTAAACGAATATGTCTTATATGTTAATTACTCAAATGAATAATCGTATTTAATAATAATAACACACATAGATAATAATATAAATAATTTTATAGGCAGAAGCAAGCCCACGATACCCGGACTCGTCGCTGAACACCACATCGTCGCAGGACCTTGAGACTACAACCGCGTCGAACAATGATTATTATTCTTCGACAACGCCACCAGCAATTGTAAGTAAGCACGGGTGAGGCTGACCAGCAAACGACTTGAGGTTTAGGGGCAAATCGACTTCGAGTCGGATACCGCCGGTGCAGCCATAGTTGAAACGAAGTTAGTTATTGAATCCCGTTCGGGCATATTACGGGCCTACAGACAAGGTAACTTCATTGGGTACCGTGGCAGGATGCTATTTCTGTATCAGGAACTAAACCTGCCGGCTATGTCTCGCCGTTACAAACCGCCGTACAAAAACGGTAAACATTGATGGTGAATAATCCTAGGCCCTTGCCTAGGATTATTCACCATCAATGTTTACCGTTTTTTTGTACTGAGGAACGTTGAACTAGGATCGTTATACATAATTATGTATTTGTTAGTAAAACAATTTATCGTACAGGTATACTGAGTAGTTCAGGTACCTACTTAGCTACATGTATTTTGTGAATACATATAGAAATAAGACAAAAAATTTCAATAATTGATGGCTATACGTATAATGGTTGTACAAAACGTAGACGTATCTGTTGTGTGAAAGATGATAATGGTGCCGATTCTCTTGTACACCTAACTAAACTATCACTAAGAGAAGACAGACAAGTGACACAGACAGACAAGACAGAGAAGACAGACAGACACAGAGAAGAGAAGTGTTATTATAATATAAATGACTTTTTGAATGACACTATTTGACATTTTTTATTTTCTTTATTTTTATTTTTTAATTTCCTTTATTATTGTGACATTTTATGATTAGTTTATTTTAATGACTTATTATTGTTTATGACTGACCATTGTGTATTTGGATTGAATTGCCTTTAGTAATTTAGTTTTTATTTTGTAATGATTTTTTATTTTATTTTGTAAATTTTCTAAATTTGTACGCCATACGGGTAAAACATGTACGGACAAAATATTAATATTGTGACATCCTGCATGCTTAATTTGCATGTATACACATGTTTTGACAAATAAAATTATCTTTATCTTTATCTTTATCTTTAAAATTCCTTACTTTTGGCTATGAGAATCTTAAAGCTATTCTGCAAAAAAAAATCTCTAAACTTAAAAATAATTTTGACACAACTAAAATCGAATTTGACAATCGCGACTCCTGCAGGCTTAGCATGACGTTTTCTATTTCTACTCTACTGTAGAATAGAAATCGCTTGTTTACATTTCTCGGTGAAAAACTGACAACTGTCTAAACGGTAACGTCATTTTTGTCTAGTCTTCCGTCGACAAAACGCTTCTCTACGGTTGTCGTGCCAAGCCAGCAGGTGGTATTTTTTTTTCTTTTGGCTTCACAACTTGGTACTTGTGGGCCCTACGCAATGATTTTTTTAAGAGCTAAATGAAGCGTGCGCAGGGGGGCAGCCTCGACGTTTTTTGTATGGAATTTTTCACTTTTTGTATGGAAAATAAAAATAATATTACCTACATGTTGAGATTATGGGGCTTATGGTTTTATTAAAGGGGGTCGAAATTATCATCATTTTTGCGATAGGACACACCATTTTCGAGATATAAGCAAACGAAAAGAAAAAAAAGATCAGTACTGTTTTTGCACCTGAAGTCGAAGTGTTAGTGTGAATTTTAGTTCATGACCACTAATTTAATTCCACACTTTTTTAATCGCGATTAAAAATAGTCAAGATTTAGTTAGAAAAATTAAAATAGTCAAAATTTTTGGTGAAAAACGACAAACTCAGAATAGCAAAATTACCATCTTCACTAAATTAATAATTCAGTGCAATCTTAGTGCTGTCAAACTAAAATATAGTTAAGTTGTGTCACTTTAATAAATTTCAGAATGGGAAATCGTCGTTTGACAGGAATAAACAAAATTTTGGTGATTTTTAGTTTAGTTTAGAGAATTTGGTGCCAACAGAATCGGCACCAATGACTTAGAAGGAGAAGAATTCAAAGATAAAGGCCAATAGAGATGTAGGCAGAAAAGGACTGCGCCAACCAATAAATATGTAAGCGAAGAATGATGATCATGTTAAGTGTAGGTACAATGGGCGGTCTTATTGCGCAGCCATCATACTGGTGATAAATCGACTAGTAAAAAAAATAATGTCGTAAAATCTGAAAAGAGAAACATATATTCATTAAATATATCGACTTTTTTTTTTTTTGGGTGGGAAATCATCAAATAACTTCTCCCGCTCTGGGTGGAGCGGGAGGGCGTGTCAGACTTTTACTGACTAAAACCCACCCGTGTTCCCTCAGTTGCCTGTGTGCCAGGGGCCGCGGTATCTCTTTCGAACAACCCGCACCCCTGGCAGGCATCGGTCCTTGCGGACCCCACCTATTGGTGCTGACATCTCTTTGAGGCGCGCGTGGAACACGACGCGCCGTCGACCCGGGCTTGGTCCTTACCGGACAGCGAGCTACCCATTACTCGCCGTCCGCAAGCCCGCGCCTACGGTGGCCGGGAATCAGCCTGGGATTCCCGACGCCCAGGGCTTCTCCCGCGGCGACTACGGCCGTGAGGGCGCATATACTGCCTCTCCCTCACGTGCGCCGCCTCCCTCTTTGCGAGCATTACTGCTTCGCAGAAGGAGGTGACGGCTAACCATTCACTCTCGCTCCGTACCATGGCCTGCACCAGGGCCGGACGCGAGAGAGCGAAATATATCGACTTGACATACGTTGTTACCTTTTTAACCGACTTCGAAAAGGAAGTTAATTCTATGGCTGTATGTATTTTTATAGTATGTTCATCGATATCCAATTCTGGACCGATTTTGATTTTTATTTTTTCATTTTGCAGAAGAAGCTTTACCGCTGATTCCACATGAATTTCATTAAGTTGACCTTGATAGTTTTTGATTTAGCTTCAATAAAACAAATTTAATTCACTTGTTTATGTTGATAATGTTATAAAACCTCCTGTTAGCATAAATAAGTATTTGTGTAGTTTTTTTTTTTGCTTAAATGAAAAAATAAACTAAAAAATCAACCGTTTTCAAAAACGATCTCACAAAGTAAAAATATTTAAACTTACTTTAATTTTGGAAGTCGGTGGCAAAAATATAAAGGAAAATACAAGACATCGACTTCCGACATTAAAGATATTTTTACCTTGAAATATTATTTTGGAATTCGTTTGTTTTATTTTTGGAGTCAGCTATTATTATGCTGATTGTTGAAAAGGCCATTGGCTTGACGGCTAAAAGCCACAACCAAAATATCATTAGGCATATTAGACTATCGGTAATTCTCGGTACCTGCGGCTTTGTAAACTTGTCGAGGACCGATGACAATTCGATAATTTAAAAAAAAAATGAGAAAAAAAAATCGCGTTTTTGTAGTTAGCAGAACTAAAATAGAAAATAAATAATAGTTTAAAAAACTAAAAAACACGCTTTAAAACCCAAACTAAAAAAGGAGAAAATAATTTAATTCAATTAAAAAGCGTGGGGTACTTGACATTAATTGATTATAAAAATACCTCAAAAAGCACCCCACGCTTTTTAATTGGATTAAATTATTTTCTCCTTTTTTAGTTTGGTTTTTAAAGCGTGTTATTATAATATCTTTTTTACGCTTTTGTTTAAACATCCAAATTGATTTATTTTTTATGTGCTCACCTTATTTATACATAAAATGTTTTTCTTTTAACTTTTTCAAACACAGACGCTGAAAGCGGACATCAAAGAACCATACTTACAAATAAAAAATGCTTCATACTCCGACGACGGAATTTATATGTGTCGTGTGACCGATAAGCATGGAAACACACATACACAGACATACGTGGTGGACGTCGGTAATGCACCGAAGTTTCATTCCGAGGATTCCGACGCTAAATTTCTTAGCAACTGGGGAGGAGATGTATCACATATCCAACAAAACTGTGACATTCAAGAAAACGCACATCCGAACCCCGTCGTAAGTTAACATTGGGCATGGTTATTTAGACGCTATGGATTAAGAAAATAAAGCCAGAAAATAGAGCCAAATACATTGTTGCGTTTTTTTTTGGGGGTAAAAGAACTCATTTTTAATAAAAAAGAAAATAAAGTGCATATTTTTTCTAGTAAAATTTGATTTAACCAGAAAGGCTTTGCCACGAGAATACCTACTATTTTTTTCGCACTAACTCGCCCGTGACACAATATTTAGCTACTTTTACTTTTAGGTAGAATGGACATTTAATGGTCAAGTGTTAAGCGATTTCAACTCAGCAGGCGTGGGTCACTATACGTGCAACGTAAGCAACGTGCACGGATCAATACAGAAGATATTTAACGTCACGTCTTCAGGCAAGTTTCAATAGGTATTTGTGTCTATAAGCGGTTGAGACCCCACGTTGAATGATCTTTGTATACCTATGAGTTTGTTTTTACCTCGTGGAACGCAATTAAATGAATATGAATAACTGTATCTACCTACCTATCCAAAAATATTTACAAATTGCGTTCTTTTGTTACAGTATGTTTAATAACGAGGAACTTACGAGATGCGCATTATATGCCGCTGATCCTAAGTGACAACGGATTTTGGCACACATTGGATACCACGAACAATTTCATAGTAATAAAGCGAAAGAAAAAAATTACTTTGTCTTGTCCGAGCCATATGGAGACGTCAAATACATTCAAAAACTTCCCTAAAAAGAGCACATTAGAGGCACGTTGTAATAAAGAAGACTCTTTCGTAGTAGAAGACAAAATTTACAAGCTGTCAGACTTACAGTGCACTAACAGCTTTAAACCCTCCGTTATCAGAAAGAAAGTGAAATGCTCGAAGGAACTCTCCGAATTAATAAGAGTGGGCTACAACGTCTCTGGTTTCTTAGAGGCTTACGAAGTCTGTTTCGGCACAGAACAAAATATGCCCCTATACACACGCACCATAATGACTGAAATAGGCAACAAGGGTATGAGCGCCGGCTACAACTGGCACACATACCCAGGAATAGGCACTAATAAAACTGAGAGAGGATTTACTTGTAAGAACACGATGTCGTCGTGTTGTTATAGTAAGTCCCAGCTGGTGAATGCAAATGACTTTAATGATGGTCCTGCTATGCAGAGCACGTTCATCGATCCTCTGAATGTTGTTCCGATCTGGCTCCCTTGCAATACTTCGAAGGTAAGCACTATTTATGGCATTGAAATAATCATAAGGATTCGTGATATATTATAAAATTAAAAAAATATTCCAATTCATTTAAATAAATATTTTGTACCTATTTACTTAATTATTACTAGCTGAAGTCAAACAATAATTTTAAGCCGTTTTCTTATATATTTTCTTTTAGCCGACATGGGAAACAGTTAATGACAAAGTGACATCCCTGCTGCCCTCCTACAACGAAGTCATTACCTGGTCTGGCACGCACACTTTTCAAGAGAAAAATGGAGTTATTATACCACGATATTTATGGAAGGTACATATACTGATTCTGGTAACAATATCCGAATGAATAAAAATATCTCAACTGCCTACAATTTTAAAATACTCTTTTTTTATCGCTAAATGGACCTGCCCTTGACCTCGATCTCGCTTGATGGAAAGCCATGGATGAGGTCGATAAATCGCGAGGGGCGAATGGCTCTCTACCAGCCGTACAGGTCGATCGATCAAGAATAGGCTACGCTTGCTGCGGTCGGTTCATAGATGGATGGTCATCCATTTAATACCGAGTCGAGCGGTCGATCTTGTTTATCGTTCATAGATATTTTGACAGACGTCACGGGTAGTCAGAAGCCCGAAAATCTGACAACCAATCTTACCATGGGATGCCGTGTTAAAGTAGTAGTCTCAATAAGTGGATAGTGGAGGTCAGATAGGCAGTCGCCCTATGTATTCAGCTGCTTCCCGTAAGACTGGGTGCCGACCCAATATACAACCGGTACAAGTTAACTAGGAACCTGGCGCTAACGTCACATCACAAAAATCTATGCTATCGCTACTGAACACGAAGCGGGAGAAGGAACACATTCCAGCGATGTGCCTGGTTATAGCCTGACCGATTCCACTGTACCACGCCCTAGGTATGCGTGGCGAGATGGAGGACGGGACGCTGTGAGTGGTGACGGATGAGCGGCTTGCACTGACGAATCATCGGTCTGCACTGTTCCCCCATCGCGCCGCGCCCCTACCTAAGGCGCGGTACAGCGGTATCGGTCAGGCTATAGTTCACACGGCTTGTAGTTCGGAGAAAGGCACATAAAGATTTTCCTCACATGTTGAGCTCAGCTTTCATTATCAATAAAATAGTTAAATCTAATTTTATACTACGATATACAAAATAAATACAAAAACAAAAGGACACTTAGGCGTCGAAGTATTCCTCCGCATCGCTGTCATCAGGAAACGTGCCCAGAAGACTGGCAGCATTGCCACGTTGAATGGCAATGCTAATTCTTTGGCCAAAGAACGACCCAGCCCTCTGGTCACGTGAAGTGTCGACCAGCCGGCGAGAAATTTCCTTAAAGAGGAGACGTGTACTCGGGCCCCATGACCCCAAACGGCTCAAAACTGTAGTTACCCATAAGGTTAACTGTAACCTTATGGGTAACTACATGGGGCGTAAATACTGATTTACGCCCCATGAGGGTCTCAGCAACAGCCGGAGTGGCGCCAGCATAGCCCGCCGTGCTAGGAACATGGGATGGCGCATGCGTCCCACACCAGAGGTCTTCCCACCTTCCAAGGCAATAACGTTAAAATTAATTAAATTGAATTACAGTTGGTGTGGTACGACGACAAGGAAGTAGTAGCCATAGTCCACGTTAACGATCCTTCACCAACAGAGAAAGACATCAAATGCAAGGATACTAGTACTCGAACTGAATATACAGAATGGATTCACTTTAACGACAAGTTTACTTACTGCTGCTCGCAGTCGGAATTCTTGGAAGCGTTTAATATTCACATCGACATTGGAGGTAAGTTTTTAATTTTGGTGGCGTCCTCATAAAAAATTAATTGAACATAATATTTAAAAAAACAAACAACTTCAAAAATAAGTGACTACGTAATGATAAATAACCTTAGTTTCGGAATTCGGTGGCAATTTGGCGATATACAAAAGATTAGAAAAACCAAAGCCCTCCTTTGTGAAGTCGGTTACAAACTGGATATTTGTTGAAACATTTTACAAAACTTATTTGGATAACTTATCTGTACCTAATCATGATAAGTTTTAAAGAAGGTCTAAAATGTTTAAATACACAAAACAACATAAATAGAACAGGTAGTACCTAGGTAGTTTTACTTAGCAGCGTTGCAGTACAATGTTGGTTGTTCCACAAGAAATTTGTCACAGGAACGACATTTGTATAAGTTTTTACCTTAGTCATGCCTGCAATAGTATTGATTTCACTTAAACATTGTTATACAGCAAGCCTAAAGAAAAGTTCAATTTTAATAATTAAAATCTGTTAGTTTAAAACGCGTCCACAATGTTTAATTTCTACTTTATGATTTTTGTTAATACATACTTTTTTTTTCTAGAATTTTTGGAGCCAGCACTGGATGAAATTAAAAATAAAATCTGATTAAATTAGTTCTTGGGTAAGTACTTGTTTCCCGGGTTTCGAAGAGGATTGATTTACATAACTACCTACAACCAGTATTTATATAGCACATGATCCTAATTTCAGGGCACTACCACACACCTTTTTTCAAATAGCCAAGTCGCTAAAATAATCCTATGAACGGTACTTTAGTACCTATTCAATAAAATTAAATGACTAACAAGTTTGTTTCATTTTAAAAGTCTCGTTCAAATTTCACGAGATCTGCATGACTAAACCGTCAAGTGACTCAATTTGTCAACTTTGATAATCTAATCTTATTCTGAACCCCAGCCCACCCCACTATCCCAAAATCAACGCTTGCATATACACTTACATAAACGCACATAAACTTTCGAACTTACATTGTTTTAACGTGAGTTACGTGAGAAGTATAAAATCAAACTATGTGTGAGGTGAAACAATTTACTGTTGATGGGACATCATCTCGTTCCGATAGTAATCAAATAAATCAAATATTTATTGGAACTAACAACAGCACCCTAATCGCGTAACACGCGATTAATCATAATCGGCTTCATTTTGACAGTTCAACAATATTCATTACGTTATTTATGTTGTTGAGCAGACACATTTTTCGAACATATGCAGCAATAGTATAGCCATCTGTTTCAAAACGAAATCAATTATGATGAATCGTGAGTTACGCAATTAGGGTGCAGGTTTACAAATGTTTAGTGTTCATTATAAGCTACGATAGTTTAAAAAAAACATTTATAATTCTAAAGCGATAAAATTAAATTAAAAACAGATACTTAAGTAAAAGTAAGTAAATACATATGGTTATATTGTTCAATAAGGGGCTTGTAGCTTAGTAATAACAGCCACACGGGTCATTGATTGGCATTGATCAGGTTAAGCTACGTTTGCCGCGGTTGGTCCGTGGATGGGTGACCATCTTTACATACCAAGCCCCCTCCGTGCCGCGGCAAGCAAGTGAAGCAGTTGGTCCCGGCTGTCATTCGTGGATCTTTAACAGTCGTTACGGGTCGTCAGAAGCCCGAAAGTCTGACAACCAGTCTAACCAAGGCGTATCGTATTTGGGCACGCCACGATTGCGGCGTTAAGTCCCCTCTTTTAGGAGTGGTTTGAGAGGCGGCACGGCGTCCTCACCTTCCGCCTGACGCAGGTCCTCACCGGACACGGCTGTTTCGGGAGGTTCCTGTTTCGCATAAGGCGGGAGGAAATGCCCGGGTGTTTTTACTGCGAGGATCGCCTTGAGGACATGGTGGAGCATACGGTGGAGGTCTGCCGGCTTAGGCAGAGCACCGCCGTATCCTCGTGAAGGCGATCGGCGGCGGCAATCTATTGCGTCCGGCCCTGGTCCAGGCCATGGTACGGAGCGAGAGTGCATGGGTAGCCGTCACCTCCTTCTGCGAATCAGTAATGCTCGCGAAGAGAGAGGCGGCGCACGTGAGGGATAGGCAGTTTATGCGCCCTGACGACCTCAGTCGCCGCTGGAGACGCTCTGGGCGTAGAAAAACCCAGGCTGATTCCCGGCCACCGTAAGCGCGGGCATGCGGAAGGCGAGTAATGAGTAGCTTGCTGTCCGGTAAGGACCAAGCCCGGGTTGACGGCGCGTTGTGTTCCACGCGCGCTTCAAGGAGATGTCAGCACCAACTGGTGGGGTCTGCGAACTGGTTGAAAGAGATACCGCGGCCCCTGGCACAGAGGCAACAGAGGGAACACGGGTGGGTTTTAGTCACTAAAAGTCTGACACGCCCTCCTGCTCCACCCAGAGCGGAAGAAGTTATTTGATGACTTCCCACCCAAAAAAAAAGAAAGGGGTATCGTATTACCAGTTATTGGGTTGTAGAGGTCAGATAGGCTGTCGCTCCATGTTAAATACTGGTATTCATCTGCATCCGGTTAGACTGGAAGCCGACCCCAACATAGTTGGGAAAAGTCTAGGCAGATGATGATGAAGTTGCCTCTAGATATATAAAGCGCTATCTTCCTACATAGTAGATACCAAAACACTTTTTGCGCTTACTACGGTATAGCTGAATCTCACCTACGCTACGGTCTCATTTTCTGGGTGAACTCAACCGATAAAGAGACAGCATTTAAGGCCCAGAAACGATGTCTCCGGTCAATGTTTAAGCTAAAAACCACCGACAGTTGCAAGCCATATGTTATGCAGTACAACATTTTGACACTTCCCTGTATCTATATTCTCGAAGTAGCTATGTTTGTAAAGAACAATCCAAATCGTTTTGAACGTTTGGCCGATGTATTTCCAAGAAATAGGCGTGACAATACAAAATTAAATCATGTATCGTGTCAAACCACTATGATGCGCAAAAGTATTTATTGCATGGCCTCAACTGTCTTTAATAAATGACCAAGTGCTTGGAAAGACTTGAAAACGCTGCAATTCAAAAGTAGACTTCGAAAATTAGTATTAGATAAAACGTACTACAGTGTAACTGAGTTTTTAACGGACAATTTTTTTTGCTTTTCTGCATCATTTTTAATTAATTAATTATTATTTTACTTAAGGAATGTTATATCTATGACCTGTAACTTTAATGTTTGTTTGTTTATATAAGTTTGACCACTATTTTTATATTTTAATGACAATTTTATTTAATGTAGGTTTAATGTAATAATTAAGTTAATGTATTAATGAAAATTTGAATTTTAATAGTTTGTTTAATGAGAGTGTAATAATTATGTTATGTTTAAAAGAGAATTGAAATTTTAACAATTTTATATAATGAAAATGTTTGCATGCAAAATGGTGAAAAATGGCAGAACTCTTTATTGTGATACCTACAACTACTTATGTACTACCCATATTTGCAAATAAATTCTATTCTATTCTATTCTTATCTATACTCAAACTCTTTTAAAAAACAACTTTAAGGTTTCCTGTTGAATAAGTGTCTTTATACCGTTGAAGATCTATAACGAAACTCCTATACAGAAAAAGTTTATATTCAGTGCGCAAACTTTAACCATGAATTCAGCATACCATTCTAGACCCCCCAGCGAAGAAATTGTTCGTCGGTTTTACAAAAAAAATCAGCGACTTCATAGAAAAGTGCAATACCTATGCTGAATTCATGTTCACAGTTTGCTCACTGGATAAAAACTTTTCCTGTTTACATTGTATTTATGGATTGGTGTAATATTTAACGCGTTTTTTCCTTATGGAATTTAATTATCTTTTTTATACCATGTATTGTGATTTAGACACAATATAATGTTCATGAATAAACAAAACAAAGACATTTTATCACACCATACTTGGAACCCTGTTTTGGTAATACTTCCCTGTAACACCTATTCGCAACTATTGGTGAAAATTCTAGGCTTATGAAGAAAGCATTTTGCTGCGCGGGAGCACAAACCGAGAAATGTTCAGGAGCTTGGGTGGCACGAAGCTCAAAAATCCTCGCATGCAGAAGCAGTACCACGTTTGCTATGTGTTTCATATCCTAGTACTCCGGGAAGAAAGTCCGAAACAAACTCAGAGGTGACAAACGTGAAAAGGGTTTATCACTTTCGCATTAAGACCGGACCAAGATAATGATCTTGGTCCGGTCATATGATGACCATGCAGATTAATATCAGAGATTTTCTTTTCAGGAAAGAACCGCACAGATTTGAGTGGACCTGTCCAGTCATTGTATGCATTTCGTCAGTAATCGTGTAACTCAACTCAGAACTTAAAGAGCACAACGACTCAATGAACAATACCAATGAAATGACATTAAGGTATAATAACGCATATGATAATAACTTAAAATGCCAGAGAGTCAAATTACAAAAAAATATAATACATATCCAAAGTCACCGACTCCGAATTTAGAGTTATTTTTCATTTTGTATTATTTATAATTATGAAATCAATTCTGTGCGCGTTGCTATTATTTTTTATTTGTGCCTTTCCTGTTTGTGTGTAGACTAAGTACCTACCTACTGTACTACGGATTATCACAGAGGTATATAACAAATTGCTTCATTGGTCTAATGTATTTAAATAATTATGAAAACGTTATGTATGTTCGGAAAAATCAAGATCTTTTTAGTAAGATATCTACGTGCTCAAACTCAAAATAAGATCAACCATGTTTAAGATGTGGCGGTCTGCCCGGCCTGGGCGGAGCACCGCCGTGTCCTCGTGGAGGCGATCGGCGGCGGCGATCTCTCGCGTCCGGCCCTGGTTCAGGCCATGGTACGGAGCGAGAGTGAATGGTTAGCCGTCACCTCCTTCTGCGAAGCAGTAATGCTCGCGAAGAGGGAGGCGGCGCACGTGAGGGAGAGGCAGTATATGCGCCTCACGGCCGTAGTCGCCGCGGGAGAAGCCCTGGGCGTCGGGAATCCCAGGCTGATTCCCGGCCACCGTAGGCGCGGGCTTGCGGACGGCGAGTAATGGGTAGCTCGCTGTCCGGTAAGGACCAAACCCGGGTCGACGGCGCGTTGTGTTCCACGCGCGCCTCAAAGAGATGTCAGCACCAATAGGTGGGGTCCGCAAGGACCGATGCCTGCCAGGGGTGCGGGTTGTTCGAAAGAGATACCGCGGCCCCTGGCACACAGGCAACTGAGGGAACACGGGTGGGTTTTAGTCAGTAAAAGTCTGACACGCCCTCCCGCTCCACCCAGAGCGGGAGAAGTTATTTGATGATTTCCCACCCAAAAAAAAAAAACCATGTTTAAGATTGTCTAAAGTATCTAGGTACAGACTCTTTTATGAGGTACTGTGTAAAATGTTATATTCTTTAGCGAAATGAGAAGAAATTTAAAACATGCATTAAACGCACACTATGTAGACAAGCATGTGTCGGAAGTTTTTTCTACAATATAATAAAAACTTCCGACTCAAACAAAAACCTCTAAATCGTAAAAAAATATATATTTATTGGCCTTTTCGATTGTAGGGAATATTTTGATCAAAACATTGTCACGTCGGAGGACGGCTAGTGAAGATATTATCCTTTCTACAATAGCAAACCTAGTTACATTAATTGTTGCTGGGCCTCGTCTGTTTGGGGGTTTCATTGACCGTAGTAGTCCGGAGTCATTCATTTGTGCCCGGTTAGTGGCAAAGGAGTCGTCCTCTATTACATGGTCTTAAAACATAACTGACGAACTGTGGGTATACCATACTACCTACACGAATGCTGCACCCTTCGGAAACTACCAGACGTGATGTTATTTTATTACGTATATAAGTAACTGCCCCGGAAAGTACGATTGCTTGGCGTGGAGTCCTCGGTTCGTTTCCCAGGGTTCGGTTGAAGTGCTTTCCATTAGTAATTCTTTAGTAAGAGCCCGGAGTTTGGATATTTGTGGTGTAATACCCCCGTGTCTCAGATAAGCACATTAAGCCGTTGGTCTTGTGCCTGATCTCTCTCCAGTCGTACCGATTGGTCGTTCCATCCACAGAACAGATAAAAGAAATATCGGACTGTGAGAGTGAGGGAAGAGAAAGTGCATCTGTGTCTGCGCACACACTTGTGCACTATAACATCTGCGCCAAAGGCTAGTTTCCGCTGAGTTGGGTTGCCATGGCTGAAATCCGGTCTGGAGGACTTACCTATGTTATTATTTAAGTACGTAGTAATAGTAAGTTACTGCAAAACGCAATAAATTAAATAGTCAATCGCTTATCAATCAACATGTCACTCTCTCATTTTTCGACGATGCTCATGAGCTATGCAAATCTGACGGACGACTGTTCTTGTCTCACTTCCACGGCTTCAAATCAGGCTGTTAGGCCGTCTGCCTGGCATATAGAGAGATCCGACAAAACCACCATCCGTTTCATTAATAGTTTACATCTACTGCCACAATCTTCGTAATCAGCCACAATAGCCAGCAACACAGAAACAGCTTGTGCAATCGGTCGTTAGACCATAAGCGATTTTTTTGTGGGATAATATGGCACTTCTGGTGGAGTGGCCAGCACCGCCCCTACCAGTCAAATAAGGTGGCCTCTTCTAAGTCTCTTAACCACCGCAGACGGGTCCAACAAATCTGCTACTAGTGGATTTTGGTGTGAGATTAGTCGCTCTATGTGTTGTTAATACTATGGTTAATGCATTTAGCATTAACCATAGTATTAACATCTTGTAGCTCGGTTAACACTTTCCAGTACAGAGTAAGGTTGAAGATTAGTACAGATGATGTCTATCAGAGAGTTGCCATGCTGAAAGTGCGTGGGTGACTGCACCAACTGTTTGAAGCCTAGGCAGTTCAGAAAGAAGACTAATTTGTCCGTCTGTGAGTGTTACACTAAGCAAGTTTACGTTAAAATCATCCATCAATATCGTTCGTATGAACCAGATATAATGTCTATGTCTATGTCTATGAAAAGATCAATATCTTTGCCAGGGTGATCGGTAAGCGGTACCTACCTATCGGTAGCTTAATGCCGCCAACAGTCATTGTGACCCACGTCTGCTCGATCGTGGTGTGCAATGGGCTAGCAGAGTACGAGTGGCTTTTTTTTTGGGTGGGAAATCATTAAATATCTTCTCCCGCTCTGGGTGGAGCAGGAGGGCGTGTCAGACTTTTACTGACTAAAACCCACCCGTGTTCCCTCAGTTGCCGGTACGCCAGGGGCCGCGGTATCTCTTTCGAACAAACCACATCCCTGACAGGCATCGGCCTTTTCGGACCCCACCGGTTGGTGCTGACATCTCTTTGAGGCGAGTGGCTTCAAACGTAAATTCCGAATTTGACATAAAAATCAACATCACCACCACGTCCCTTCTTGACAGATAATGGGCGCGGTATATGCAGAATATGTCGCCTCTATCCAGATACGGTAACAATGAAAACGATATGTAACTTTACATGGAATTTTATTGGTAAGTAACACATTCATCGTACGTAGCCCTCTCCGCCCGAGTAAAATGTATTCAAACGTAGTATGCCGATATTTAAGGTGCACTGATGACTCGGAGTTTGTGGCCCAATTATTCAGAAAGTACCAAAGCTTTTCACGACAGATGATTTTTATAAATTAACTTAATGACGCTGAACTGGAAACACATCAAATGAGCATTTAATTTTAAAGTGACTCCAAATTCCGTGAATTGGAACTTTTAGCCGCCCTTTGTCGATTTATTACAAAAACAAAACGATTTTAAAAGAAATCGGTGTTGAAAGTTTGTAAATTCTCTTGGTAAACAATTAAATAAACCTATAGAAACAGTCAATAATTCAAAAATAATAATGATATCAATCTAGAATTATAACAAAAACCAGGAAAAAACTGTGTATGTTTATTGATGAGAACCAAAATAAATTTTTATCGCCGTAACGGTGTATAAATTGACTTTCCCTATTACATTGTGCCACAGCGTGCATTACGCTTCATTAGGGGTCAGGACAGTTTTATTACCGGCTCATAGTAAAAACGCACCCAAAATGTGGGGGCGGATATATCCGCACGCGGTGCTTCTAATATTTGCGAATATTATTCTGCGAGCATCATCCAAGGGGAGTTTAACCTTTCTCATAGATGACACAGGCTCTATGGGTAACGACATAGAACAAGTTAGAAGTAGTGTGAACCGAATCAGTAATATTGTGTTCTCTGAAAAGTCCAGCCTGATCAGCAACATGGTGCTCGTAACGTTCAACGATCCAGGTACGTTGAGATTTTAATTTTTATTATTTTACCCAATCATTATCAGTCCAGCCTTTTCCCAACTATATTGGGGGTCGGCTTCCAGTCTAACCGGATGCAGCTAAAACCCATTTGCAGACGAACCGCGGCAAGCATAGCTTAACCTGATCAATCGACTCCTGCG
Source organism: Antitype chi (assembly GCA_947359405.1). NCBI lineage: Eukaryota > Metazoa > Arthropoda > Insecta > Lepidoptera > Noctuidae > Antitype > Antitype chi. The sequence goes on along the minus strand of OX375811.1, from coordinate 11,836,533 downwards.
GTTTTTTATGATTTAGTCACGAGTCCTATTCAATTCCTCTCAATGTCCCACACCCAAATCAGTTAAATTAGATCCGAAACAAAGTGACCGTTACGAGGCCTTGAAACAACTACTCTTTTCGATATCGGGACATAGTTCAGTAGTTGTAACTTATTACTTTTGGTTCCTGAGGAGTGGGATTTTATAAGAAAAATCAGATATAGTATGCCTACTCCTGCCTCTTAATCGCGTCAAAGCCTATATTTTCGCAGACAAAACGTAGTATCGAAGATTGTCTTACTGTAGTAATTGTAGTTTGTTTGTTTGTATGTAACCGACTCCTTAGAATGCGATTTTGACCCACTTTAAATAGTCAGATTTCATTGAAACTTTGTAAACATATCGAGGACCGATGACAATTCAATAATTTAAAAAAAATGAGAAAAATGAAAAAAAGAGGAAAAAAAAACATATTTTTGTAGTTAGCAGAACTAAAACAGAAAATAAATAATAGTTTAAAAAACTAAAAAACACGCTTTAAAAACCAAACTAAAAAAATATAAAATAATTTAATTCAATTAAAAAGCGTGGGGTGAGGTATTTTTATAATCACTTAGTGTCAAGCACCCCACGCTTTTTAATTGAATTAAATTATTTTCTCCTTTTTTAGCTATTTACAATATGGCGTCTGGTTGCCGCCATATTGAATTTAATATACATATAATATTTATATGACTTAAATAAATATTTTATATTTTATTTTATTTATTTATTTTATTTATTAAGCAGGGCACACCAACGATATATTTACAAAGATAGTGACATTATGTGATGACGAATCTATACTGCCGTGCTTGTGATATATACAGTAAGTGCCTTGGCGGTAATTTCGAGAAAAAGGCGGTTAAAGTTTTTTTTTTTACTTTTGACATTTCTCCCGAAATATAGATTAAACCTAAGTCTTCTTAATTTTTTAACGTAAAGATAGGTTTGTTTTACAATTTTTATATTTTTATTTTTATTTAGAAATAATATTGGAGCTGTAAAGCTTGAAAAAATATTTATGTTATGGAATGAACAATTAAAAAATAATGCTTTTCTTAGTATTGGCACAGTAAGTGTGTGACTTACTGTAACAATCTTTAGTTTGAAGTGCATACTGCAACACTGATTACGAAATTACACAATTTGCTTAGTGTAACTTAATCACTTACTGTAGCTAAGAGCAATATGTGTAATTATGGCATCTACCATAAACCATCGGAACCATATAATTAATTACTTTTTCTCAATTATTTTAGATAAATGAAACAAAAGAGACCTTCTGAAATCACAGTTTAATATAAAACGTATACAGCTTTAATAATACTTTAAAATTGAAAAAATCTGTTCCATTAAGCATTTAGGAATCATATTATAAACTAACCAAAATAAACAATTCGTGTTTGTACAAACTACTTCGTACATGGATCAATCATAAATCAAATAAACTAGCACCGTTTCAAAAAATAACACCTATAAAGATTTTTCCTTAATTAAAACTCTTCATTCTTCGTACACAATAAAAAAATTAAAAAACAAATAAAATAAACACTTTGTTTCTAAAAAAATAAGTTTTCTCTTTGGATTTCTTCATTACAAAAAAAAAACGTTATTCTGTCGTTCTACAATGACAGAACAACTTCTTACAAAGCACTTTAAATTACTTAACATGGCTTGTTTAGAACGATTATTAATATGTTACCATTATATGTACCTATAAATGATTAGGGCCTGGTTATACGAACATAATCAAATCAGTCTTACAAATCAATTAATAATATAAGTCCCTATGTAGCAGTTAATGATAAAATAGTAAAATGTCTTCTAAGTGACCAGTAAGGCGTAAGACTTACAAAAACATTATCATTAGATACAATAAGAAAGTCTTTGAGGATAACCACTTTAGTCTTTTATTACTATCCATTTTACAACAAGTTAAAAGAAGATACGTTGCCATGCATAAATAATTACTTTAGTCTTTAAAAAAAATAAAAAAATGTGAACCTAAAACTCTTCCGTTAGTAGATTTGTTGCAGAATTCGAAACCGGAATGTTAGACCAAAATTCCCTTCTATTTTCAGGCATCAGAAGTATAAGCTTCTGTATAATCTCTGCTTTACGATCTGCAGTGATTCCTCTTGGAATATTTTTAGACTTCACCTCAGGGAACTTTTGGGTCTTTACAATTTTGGCTTGTAAGAAGTCCAATGATTGAAACATCTCATTATGTCCCGTTTTATACATTAGTACGAATTTACCTCTCTCAACTTTAACTACCATTTTAATCTTAAGGTAAATCCTGTGTTCCATGTTTCTCAGTTTATATTGTGACGATAAGTCTTCAAATAAATAAAAGTCTGAAACACCCATCGATTTGACAATCCATTTGCGATTATTTGCCATTTTTACCCTTTGGATATAATCATCGAAATCATACACTAAAGTGTTAGTTATTTTTACCTAACATCTTCTCAACCAGCACCCTAATTGCGTAACTCACGATTCACCATAATTTGTTTCGTTTTGAAACAAATGGCTATACCATTGCTTCATATGTTCGAAAGATGTGTCTGCTCAACAACGTAAACAACGCAATGAATATTGTTGAACTGAGAAAATGAAACCAATTATGATTAATCGCGTGTTACGCAATTAGGGTGCTGATGATGAAAATGGTCAGCTGACATGAAGGTATGTCCTGGCTCGAAATATCGTATCTCGATTGTATTCGTAGAAATTAAGGAACTATTATTTTACACACTTATTTTTGGTTAATATAATTATAATTTGTATTCTAATTTAGGTAGGTACCTTAAAACGGTAACGACAAACAATTTACTGACGTGATAAAATTATGAAATGTAAAACTAGTGCCAAACTTATTATATTAAGCTGTTAATAATATCATAAAATTGCCCCAGTAATTAACTGCTCAAATATTATAGCTCCGAATACAAACGCTAGGAAAGTACGTATACTTACTAGTGATTTTGGCGCCAATTTTATTCTCCGACACACGTCAGCCTCTATTGTTGCGTGGTCCTGGGTCCGCGACTGCAAATTTTCGTACTTGCCCCACCCCGCACTACCCGTCCGGACCCCAAAGACCTTAGAATATTTGCAGTAAGTAACGTGTTTACCTTATTTGTTCCAGTGAAGTCTACGCAAAATTTTACGTTTTCCTAAACATAATTACAGTAGGTAATTTTGCTGTTATTGCGTCTACACCTATAAATACATATTTTCATTTGCTGACTTATCATAAACACAGTAAGTTCCACTTACTGTAAATATGATAAGGTCTAGTATACAAATGTTTTATTTCCATCACTTAATACAATAACAGCAAGTGCCACTTACTGTTAATATGTTTCAGTGATACTTGGTAAAAAAAACTCATACCTTAAAAATATAAATAGCAAGATTACTTACTGTAGCAGTACCTAGGACATGAATTTAATTTTATGAAAAAATCAACCGTATGTGCCCATACTGCATTCATAATAAGTATGCCTTGGCGCAAAATGTGACTTACTGTAAATATGCTTAAACTTATTTTGTTTTCTATGCCAGATTAATTAATTTTAAATATACAGAAATGTAGATCTAAATCTCTTCATTCCAAATATGTACTTAACTCAATATCGACAAAAATGTGACTTACTGTAATTATCATAAGCGCGGCAGTATAGTACTGTGTATATACATCACTTAAAGGCATGCACAACATTCTTATTAAAAGGCTAATACCTACTACGAATAACAATGAGCTTGATTTACGATTCTATTACATTTTGAAATTATTAAAATATTGGAAATGAGATTAAATTATAAAATAAAATTGATAGATTTCGTCACATTGCAATAACACAATACAACCAAAAAAAAAAAAAATTAAAAAATTGAATATGTAAGTCTTGGTCAGATAGGCAGTCGCTCCATGTAAAATACTGGTATTCAGCTGCATCTGGTTAGATTGGAAGCCAACCCCATCATTTATGTAGTTGGGAAAAGGATAGGCAGATGATGGTGTAAGTCTTGAAAACCCGCCAAAAAAAGTTATTGGATCCAGTGTAGAGCCAAGCCCCTAAAGCATCTGTTGTGCGTGTCGTTAATGTGGGTTCAGGTAAAATGATAGGCGAGTCTGGATTAAACTGAATTAGATGAATATTTAATTAGGGTTCACAATACACGATTATAGATAACAGTAAATTAGGAACGTGGCAGGGCGATGGTATGTAAGCGACTGGCGAGCCCGGCGCGGGCGCTCCCGTACAATATCAAAAATGCAAATATCAATATCAATTCAGCAATCGCATCGCTAGGGTCGCTACACATCTATAAAGCCTGACCCTATATTAGATCTGATATAGTTTAACAGCGAAAGCGTTATCTAAGTCTTGGCAACCTACTTTACATGAAATGTTTTTGGTGTGATTATACTTATTTAAGGTGAATGCGCAGTGGTAGAGCGCGAAATTCAAATTTTGTTACGTTTTTTGCAATTTTCGGGTGAGTGTCAGCTTCTTTCTTGATCAAAATATGATTTGCGACTATAACATGTACGTATTTACAGATTTATAATCATTAGAATCAATAATACATCTTTCTAAGTTAGATTTGTTCCATAAGAACAAATTTCATATGGAAAAGTGCTTGTGGAACAAATCTAACTTATAAGAGATATATAAGACATTCTAATGACTATAATTCTGTAAACACGTACCTGTTATATTCGCAAATCACATTTTGATCAGGATACAACCTGACACTGACCTGAAAATTGCAAAAACGTAAGAAAATTTGAAATTCGCGGTCTACCACTAGAGTTCGCGGTCTACACACGGCGCATTCACCATAAGAGGTATTTTAATTTCAGGTGCTCAAGTGAGGACGGTGACCGACAATCGTAACACCTTCAAACAAACATTAGACGCCGTTTATGCTCACAATTTTTATAACTATGACTGTTGGGAACCATCAATGAATGGATTACTCCTAGCCCTAGTTAACAGTAACAGTAACTCCTACATTTACGTTTTCACTGATGCTCCAGCTAAGGACTACCGAGACGCCCGATATGTGAAAGATTTGTGTCAGAAGAAACAGAGTCAGGTAAAGAGTTTGATAAGGAATATTAATTTAACCTTTCATATTCACTGATTCAAAAACATCATTGGTACAATCTTGGAATATTATCAAACTATCTCAGCCACAATGGTCACCTAGAGTGCTGAGACCGTCTAAACATTGTGCCTCTTGTCATCCTAGTGGTATTCCCCGGGGTTCACAATGCACTTTGGCGAATCAGGCCAATACTTTCTTCGTGACGATGACGCGACAGGGTACTAAATTTTGCTGGCCCAAAACTCCGCCATTTTCACGGCAGCGGTAGTAGTCGCTATGGTTGCACTTTTGCTTTTATGTTTAAGAGTGCAGTTAACTCATAGGATGTTTGAATAAATAATAATCATATATTAACTCACGCCTTCTTCTTATGGGGGTAGGCAGAAACTACAGAACTATTTTTTTATTATTAACATAAATTATTATAATAAACATAATAATATTATGCTAACAGATAGTGTTTGTTCTCACCGGCCGCTGTTATAATTACTATGAACCTCAAGCCTTCGATGTTTACTTTGACATAGCACACGCATGCTCTGGGCTTGCGTTCGACGTTAGCAAGACTGCCGTCAATGAGGTACATCAGTTTATAAATTTAATATTGACCACAATAAACTAAGTTTTTTTTTTTATTAATCGATCTTCTATGTCATTTAATTTAGGTGCTCCGCACAATTGACGAAACAGTAAAAGACAACAAAACTGTGATAACATCGACGACAGTAAAAGCCGGTGATAAAAAAGATATTCCGGTAAGTTTTATTTTCATGATATTGGCCATATGTTGTCTCCCAGAACTAATTATACGTACCCTATGGTAATATATTCAAGGACTAGTTCTTGGACTTACTGCCCTGTCTAAAAATACCTCTCTGAATGGTTGTACTGGTGGATAACATCTAGGAAGATATATACCTACCTATACATACCTCCCAAGGTTTTATTCAGCAGCATCATTTCAGAACACTCTCAATCACAATCCCTTACATTTTGAATATTCATCAATAATAAAATCATTGTGTTTCTTTACATTTTCAAACGTATGCAGCAACAGATTTTTCATCGGTGCATACTTTTCAAAATAAACTTGCCTCCGTACTTATAAGAATAACTAGTAAAATAAAGCTATGGTCTTTAAAACCAATTAGGGTCATTAATCCACCATTAACAGAATACAGGTTCAATTTAGTCGCCTGTCACACTCACCCAGTGTAGATATCGATATGTCTTACTCTTTACATAAAGTCAAGGCTGTCCTGCATAGGGCATTATCACAAAACTGAAAAAAAGAAATGAATTTATGGTAGTTTCTTTTGCTTTTGTTTTTTTCACTTGCATAAACATTTGGAATAATTTTGTATTTTTTTTCCTCTTACTGAACAGAAGTGATTGGATCGATCGAACTTAATGAGTGATCATTTGTATTTGTATGTCGGATGTATGTAACAATAAACTGTATTTATATTTATAATATTTAATCATTTATAATATTTTTTAATTGCTTTATCATGTATTTTTTGGTGAAAGCTTTGTTAGTTGTCCTCAAATATATAAATATGCGCCCTCACGGCCTTAGTCGCCACAGGAGACGCGCTGGGCGTCGGGAATCCCTGGCTGATTCCCGGCTACCGTAGGCGTGGGCTTGCGGACGGCGGGTAATGGGTAGCTCGCTGTCCGGTAAGGACCAAGCCCGGGTTCCACGCGCGCCTCAAAGAGATGTCAGCATCAACTGATGGGGCCCGCAACGGCCGATGCCTGCCAGGGGTGCGGGTTGTTCGAAAGAGATACCGCGGCCCCTGGCACACAGGCAACTGAGGGAACAGGGGTGGATTTTAGTCAGTAAAAGTCTGACACGCCTTCCTGCTCCACACAGAGCGGGAGAAGTTATTTGATGATACCCCAACCAAACAAAAACCTCAGAGCCGTAACGTATGTTTTAATTTTATTTTACAGTTCATAATAGATGACCAAACTGACTATGCCATCGTCTCCGTGTCCGGCAGAAATGTTTATTTGGGTTTATACGGACCTTCAGCTAATTTAGAAAGAATAATGTGGAACAATAATGGAAAAGTAAGTTTATATAATTATATCAGCGATAGATCACTTGGATTGTCTTCCGTATTGTAGCTCATTTCTATGGCACAGATTAAAAATGTTTAAAACACTAGCCGGTATCTCAAAGCCTAATAAGTGAATTCGCTGTAAAATCCAACGTTCCATTGTGAGTTTGGAAAGTAGAAACAACCAATCCAAGAATAATGGCACAAGATTTCGTCATGGTTTCTGTTCCCTATTAGTTTTTCTTTATGTTTGGTTGCAGCTGTTATCGAAAATTTACACATTTACACATACAAAATTTTGGGTTTTAAATGCAACATGGCGTGCTATATTCACCTTTCTACATATATTCCTTATTACCTTTTCAGGACCAACTAAATCTCTTAAAATACATGTTTTGGTTATACGTTTAAAACAACATTTAATGATATTTTTTTACGAATTCTACAGTTTGTGTCACTGATAACAAATACTCTGTAACGAACGAATTAATCGGTCCAATTTTACTACCAACTCTTTAAAAAATATTTATTAATTGAAATAAATGTTATTCGTAGGTAGCAAAATTGAGTAACGCTAAGCCTGGCGAGTATGTGGCCACTGTGATGGGTCAGACAAGAACATCCGTCGTAATCGTCGGTAGAACTGATTTCTTCTTCAGTCATGGTTTCTCAGTGCTCACACCCAATTCGCTGGGCGATACGTCACTGCAACCAATAGCCGGTGAGTTCAATAATGTACATAGTAAGTATAAATATCTGTAAATAGTATAGGTACCTATATGTTTTATATGGTTATAGTATATCGCTCAATCGTGTTTCACCGATTTTAGTTCTTCCAAACTACTCATTGGATTTCTATGCGGTTTGCCATAGTTTTGAGATTTTATTCAGGAAGTTTTATGAAGCACAAAGATCTCAATGTTTTGTCACGACATCAGTAAATCGCACCCGTCAGTGGGACGGATCGCCAGTTAAGATTATCATAATTTCCCTAGCCTTTTTCTTAGCTCAACTATGTAAGGGTCGGAAGTTAAGATAATATTTTAATGTTCAGTAAGTTGCAAATGGAAAAAAAAAGGTCGCCAAGTCCAGACGTAATAAACACTACAAAAATTCTATGAATTTTATATTTTCAGATGCGAACGTCCACCTGTCGATATCCGTCACTGATGTTCATCAATCAGTAAGGATAGTACAGGCGCAGATTTTAGACATGAATGAAAATCTAATTATTAGCCCGATGCCTCTAATATGGCACTCTAAAGATTTTTACGTAACGGCTCCTTTTGTTGCACCATCACAAAGGTTCCAAATCGCCGTAAGTACCAATAGTTTATTATTTTGTTATGACACCTTGCGTTGCCACAAACCGTTAAAGGTGGAGGTGAGACGTCTACACGGTAATGTAAACTGTACTATTTGTACCTAAACTGGAAACAAATGGTCATGGGAGGGTTGAAAAAATACCTGAAGCTATCGACAGACTGAATAGGGACTTGATAGCTGTAAAAGCCTGGTCTGATCGATTTGGGGTAGCAGTTAACCCTTCCAAGTGTCAAGCAATCACCATAGTTATTCTCGGAGTATGAGTAAACTGGATAGTACAACCTTGCCACTAGTACTCTTCGATGGTACGATCGTTTCATTTAGTACTGATGTAAAGGATCTACGCTTGCACATTGATAATACCCTAAACTGGTGTTCTCAAGTCGCTAAGGTCAGCCAAAATGTTACTGGAACGCTGCGTGCTCTGTACCGACTGAAAAATGTATTACCAACGAGTACGAAGACAATGCTTGTGCAGTCCTTAATTTTCCCTATCATCGATTATACTGATGTGTGCTACTACGATCTGAATGCTGATCTCCTCGACAAACTGGACCGTTTTCTCAATTACTGCATTCGATTCGTGTTCAATCTGCGTAACTATGACAATGTCTCTGCGCAACTGTCGCTTCTAAAGTGGTTGCCCATTCGCCAGCGCAGAGAGCAAAGGGCGTCGAACACCTTGTAATTTTCTTGACTCTCCAACTTCCCCTACCTATCTAGCCCCTCACTTTCAGTACATTTGTGTCAACCACAACAAAAATCTTTGTTCTTCTAACAATCGCCTTCTTCAATGTCCTACTCACCGCAGTCTTTATTCACACTTCCTTATTAGTTCAGTCTATCTCTCTGTGGCATGCGCTCCCCTTGGAAATCAGGATGTTGCCATGCTGCGCGAAATTTCGCGAGCACATTGAAAAGAAGCTGGCAATATCTTCACAACGATAATATTTTCCCATTGTTTGTCTTTTTGTTTTATTATGTGTATTTAATTATATTTATTTGTGGTTATATTTAATTGTGTATTTATATCATAAGTATAGTTTTAATATATGTATAAGTATATAAAGTATAGTAATATTATACCTATATAGGTATAATATTATTAAATATTTAAAACACGACTTACGTAATTGCACCTACTACTGTTTGTCTCTGCATCACCCAAAGGTCGACTGGTAAAAAATGTCATTGGGATTAAGTCCGCCTCTGTACATTTCTGTGCGTAAAGTATTAAATAAAAATGAAGGAAAATCGCCCGCTAATATCCTTTGAAACGCACTGTTTTATGTTTGATAGCATCAGCACTATTAATATTGTTACATTTGTGTGGTGTGACTCACGTGTTTGTTTCATAATTCCCGTAGTCGGATAATCCTGAAACAAATAAAACACATAACACATACATATACATAACGGTTACATATTTTTAAGTCTTAATATTAGGACACAAAAAAGTTAAAGAAAGAAAATGTTTTTTGTACAATAGTACTTATCCCTGTTTCCTTTCTTTTTTTTTGGTGGCCATCCATTACAATAACATATTTTTTTAAGTACACTTATAACCCATTATTTTTTACTAAGAGGTTAAAGTCGAGAACAATAAATTTGGGTTCAGAGACATACTCGTACACACATAAAAAAGTTTGCGATCACTTTGAAAAATCGAAATCTTTTTTGTTACGGTAGATTATATTATGATTTCTTCTTCTTTTTAGATTCTTAAAAAAATATATAGATTTAGAGTATAAAACAGTTCAATTGTTTTTCCATATAAAAAGGCTTTCAGTCCTAGCTTACGCTCATTCAGAAATCTGATTTAGTCAATTTTAATGGATTTAAAATACTTTTTCGCGGAAAGTTGTGATTGAAAAAATGCCAAGAGGATTATCAGAAGTTTTACTATTCTTATAGTAACTTTGAGGGAAGAAGGACACACCACAAGAGAAATAGCACGCAGAGTTGGTATATCCCAATCCTGTGTCGTGGCCACGTTACAGAGGTATCACGGGATGGATAATTTTGCTGACAGATCCCGCAGGGGTCGCCCAACTATTTTGACTGCTGCCCAAAAGCGCTATATTAGATTGCTCCGCGGGAGACGCCCTGGGCGTCGAGAATACCAGGCTGATTCCCGGCCACCGTGGGCGGGGGCTTGCGGACGGGGAGTAATGGGTAGCTCGCTGTCCTGTAAGGACCAAGCCCGGGACGACGGCGCGTTGTGTTCCACGCGAGCCTCAAAAAGATGTCAGCACCAACTGGTGGGGTCCGCAAGAGCCGATGCCTGCCAGGGGTGCGGATAGTTCGAAAGAAAAGAAAGAAAGAAAGAAAACGTATTTATTAGACTCGCACAGGAAAAAAAAAGAAACTTAACTACACAAAAGAAACCGCAGAAACCGCAAAAGAGATACCGCAGCCCCTGGTACACAGTCAACTGAGGGAATACGGGTGGGTTTTAGTCAGTAAAAGTCTGACACGCCCTCCTGCTCCACCCAGAGCGGGAGAAGTTATTTAATGATTTCCCACCCAAAAAATAAAACCCCCTAGTGGTCGCCAAACTGATTTGACTGCTGCCCAAAAGCGCTATATTAGATTGCTGGTGCCCCGTAACCCGAAAATCAACGCTACTAAAATAAAAGCAGAAGTTCGGGCCGCCTCTGGGCTTGAAGTTAGCACTCAAACTATTCGGAATTGCTTGCACCAGACTGGATTACGAGCACAGAGGTCTTGGCGAGCTCCTCTGAATTCCTGGCAATGACAACGAAGGCGATTGCAGTGGGCTAGGCTTCGGCAAAATGAAGAAGAAAACATTTGTCAAAACTGTCTCTTCGTTGACGAATCGCGAATCAATACTCATCCAGATAACCGACGTGTCCATGTCTGGAGAAGACCAGGAGACCGTGAAAGGCAAATAACTGCCACTAGAACAGTTCAGCAAGGCGGGAAATCGGTGTCCGTTTGGGGTGGTATTATGATTGGAGCTAGAACGCCTTTGATCCCGTAGCGAGCCTTCATGACAGCAGACATGTATAGAGCAGTTGCTATTGATGTAATTGTCAGACCATTCCGAGTAAACCATGTGCACCAATTTGTAATAGTCGATGATACTGCGCCCGCCTATCGAGCTCAACGAGTCAATGCTGCTCTCCCAGAATACGACATCACAAGGTTAGACTGGCCTGCCGGCTCGCCTGACTTAAACCAAATAGAGCACGCACGGGATGCTCTTAAGCGAGCTGTTTGGAACCGTTAGCCACGCCCCCAGACAGTGCCAGAGCTCAGCGAAACCGCTATTCAAGAATGGGATAGGTTACCCCAAGAAATGCTGGATAACTTGATTTTCAGCTTGCCCAGGAGGATCACCGCATGTGTTCGAGCCAGGGGAGGAGATATATTATATTGAATATAAACCTTTTATTAATGGGCACCTTTCCTGATGACAGCGATGCGGAGGAATACTTCGACGCCTAAGTGTCCTTTTGTTTTTTTGTATATCGTAGTTTTATTAAGTACTTTTCTTTGTGCGTTTGTGTTGATATTTAAATTAAAAAATATTAATAAATTGTTGTTTAAGTTTGGTTAAACAGTCTTTTACTTTCTATCAAATTTCTGTTACAATTATATTATGATTAATAACTCAATTTTTTTTTTAAGTAAACAATAGTTTTATTTTTTAATTTCAAACAGTGTATTTCTATTTTTTTTTTTTTTTTTTATTTACAGTGTATTTTTAGTTTATATAATTACTTGTTTATTTATTGTGTATTGTATAAATTATGTATTGGGTACCTATGTTAAAACTGTTTTGTACTCCTCGTCACTTTTTCCTAAAAGTTCATTAGAAAACCAGCGTCAGACAGCATCAGTCTGTCTGGCATGAATGCTGAAATAAACCTTTTTGGCGCAGCCGTGAGGCACACACTGGTGTAATTATTTATTTATAGTCACTTTTTTATTTGTTATTGTATTTTGTGTTTCACGGACTGTGTCCAAATAAACGGTATTCTTTCTTTTTCTTTACAACAAAGAATTTTGCCTGATAAAGTTCAATTAAAAAAATTATATCAGCTTATGCTAGTGATCCCAAACTTTTTTTGATGTGTGTATGTATATCAGGGCAGAACGTCGCCGGCGGGAAAAGATATTATAATAATTTTGGTAGTATTTGACGCGCAGCACGTTCGAGTAAAAATCTGTGATATAGTCTAGCACGAGACTACTAGGACAGGATTCTCCAAATCCTTTAAGATACCTTTGTTTTATTATTACACGCTTTATATAAGCTTCACTTGTATGTTTGTAACCGACTCCTTGGCGCGATTTTGACCCACTTTAAATAGTCAGATTTCATTTAAACTCTGTAAACTTATCGAGGATCGATGAAAATTCAATAATTGAAAAAAAGTAGAGAAAAATAGAAAAAAATATGGAAAAAAACTAAAAAAATCACGTTTTTGTAGTTAGCAGAACTAAAAAATAGAAAATAAATAATAGTTAAAAAAAACTAAAAAACACGCTTCAAAAACTAAATTAAAAAAGTAGAAAATAATTTAATTCAATTAAAATGCGTGGGGTGCTTGACATTAATTGATTATAAAAATACCTCAAAAAGCACCCCACGCTTTTTAATTGAATACAATTATTTTCTACTTTTTAGTTTGGTTTTTAAAGAGTGTTTTTTAGTTTTTTAAACTATTTTTTTTTATTATAAGCCATACTACGCCGATTACAGAAATACTAATTTAGATATATGTCAAGTGGCATATATGTCAGGTGTGATAGCCGAGCTCAAAATAGCGATCTAATAATCTTACGGGATCTTACATTTAAATCAATATCGTTGAATGTATTTATTCGCAAATTCATTAATTACAGCGTTGTCGCCGTATAAATACATGTTTCTACTATTACCATCATTCAACAAAAAAATATTTTATGCCTGGCCGCCGCGCCGACCTTATTGTTTTATCCTTAGATAATCCATTTTAATACTTCTACCATCATAATAGGAGAATTCCTAAGAAATCTGTAATTCAGTACAACCAAGATCCTATTTTAATGGTTTTAGGTGTTCGGGATAGTAAAAGCTACAAACAAAGCTATAAAAAGGATTGTGAAAATCCCCATCACACCCGCAGAACCGCCGAAAGGTAAGTAAATAAAATTAGTTTAATACACAAAATACGAGACTCAGATTCACGAATTATGGGATACTTGACACACGCAAGCAGCTAGTGATAACAATGAAATGTGTCCGCACAGTGTTAATCTTAGAACTAGTGTTGAATTCGCACTCTTAGATCATAAAAAAAGATTCTTCAAAAATCTAAAGATACCGTTTTAGTTCTCTTTACAATCAGCCCACTAATTCTGTAACACTATTAAGCTTAAAGTAAGCTATCATTCCAGCCGATGCCAGGGATTTACACTATTAAGAGCTCACTTCACCTAAGTTTCCACGGTGAGAACTTCGCAGCATAGATACGCTGCCCTTGACTCGGTTTCTGTGGTCCTTTCCTTCCTGGTTTTTGGTGATAAATTCTGACTGAACTAAGCTTAGTTTACATTCCTTCTCGATTTTTTTTTTAATCTCCTGAGGATCCGATTAAAAACTAATATACTTTAAACAACATAATGTCACTAGCTCCTGAAATAAAGTACTGGTACTCTAACCTACCTCTGGAGTCAGAGTTACACATTTTTTTCGTAACCTGTGCTTATGACGATAAAGAATTTATTTATTTTTAGTTTTACCGACTAATACAAAGCCGACCGTCGAAATAGCAGAAGGCAAGGCTATAGAAGTAGAGTTCTTTGACGCGGTGAAGGTAACTTGCAGAGTGGTGGCGTTCCCAGAGCCTATAATTACGTGGATTGACAACAATGGAGGTACTATGCTCTCTGAGGTAACATAAATATTACATTGGATCTTATTATTTGTTATATTAAATTTCATAACAAAAGCCATTAATTATAAAATATTATTAACGCACATTAAATAATATTACATACTATAAGCATTATTTATATATGTCACCGTAAGATTGTGAACACCGTTAGTTTATAATTTAACTTGCGAGATTATAAACTGTTGATAAATTGTGAACTGCACCATACTGCTTAACGTCCGAATAGGTTAGATTAGAATTGCGACTAACCACGCGCGAGCCGAGCGAGCGGAGCGAGTGGTGCCGCGGCAGTGGCCGGCGAGCGCTGCTTCCAAGTTAGTAGCAGTTACTTGATTATTTAGTAAAAGCGCAAGGTACTATCCATCTTGATACCAGTTCACAAATTGACGGACAGTTTATAAAGTATCGAAAAATAGTGCGTTAAATTGTAAATGGTTTTTGTAGTTCACAATTTATCGACAGTTTATAATCTTGCGAGATAGATTGTATACTTATGGTATGGTGTTCACAATCATACGGTGACATAATTATACAACGTGGAGGCGACGATAATTTTAACTTCGAATATTTATTGAAAGCAGGGCAGTGATGACCCAATGGTAACGGCCGTGACTTAGGGATTATAGGTCGTAAATCGGTTATGAATTATAGGTTGGAACCCAATCAGGGGCTTACCTTGTGTGAATTAGTTCATCGTCACTTCTCTCAAAACGGTGAATGAAAACATTATGAGGAAACATAGCATCTCCTAGAACCTACAATTCGAAGGGTGGTGGATTACGTCCCACTCCCTCACACTGAGATGAGGCCTGTGTCCTATCAGTGGGAACATTTTAGTCTCATTAGGTTGGGTTTGGTTAGAATATGTAATGACGTTCCCAGTCTGTCATTTCCTATAGTTCACCGCTGACAACAATAGTAATGACGAGCGGACGACAGTTTTTTGAAATTTTTAGATGCTCCTAAGACAACAGGAATGAACTGAAATAAAAATCACCAAGTGTAAAACTAACATTTTTTTTTTTACATCTAAATATAGTTGGTTGGAAAAAATCACTATTTTTATTTCTTTGTTAAGATTTATGTCATGGTTTGATAATAGTGTGTAGTGATAGTAATAGTATAGGTATTAGTAGTGTGGTGTGTAGTAATGCCAGTGTTTTTATTTACTGTCATCTCCACATTGTTTATCAGCATAAAATTTTGGGTGGAAACCCTCATGATGTCTAGTGGTCGCAAGCGATGTTCCCAGGTCGGGCAAAGTGTTATTGAGTTCTTCTATCTGGAATTTCTCAGTATTAGTCTGGATCTATACCCGGAGTCTTGATCTATACCCGGTTGATGGCAATAGACTCGCCACCTATTAAACGGGACAAAAACATAACTGGCGAAGAGTGGGTATACTATAGATACACCTCTGGCCAACACTTCGGAGAAACAAGGCCTGATGTTATATTATGTGTTTACTGCCAATTTAAATCTTACGCCATTAACTTACAGATGTCACTCCAAGAATATCCATATAAATACATAAGTTATATGGTTATACCATACAAATCGAAAGGAGACAGATATACGTGCTATGCCGTCAACAACGTAGGTAGCGATGCGACAACTATCAATGTTGTTGTAAAAGAACCTTTTACTGTTAGATCTGCCCCTTCAGGTAAGCCAAATTCATTTCATTCTTCCATTCAAAGGTTTCTTGTCCGCATACCCTACATCATTGATATACAAAACACCAAGATGCACAGTCTCGAACAAAAGTAACACCCAAAACTGTTCCCAATTATACGTCAGTGGTTAAAGCTATGATAATACACATTTTTTTTTTCAAATTCAACCTTACACGCATGATTTAAGCGGTTTTTACAAAGCAATGTCCGAAAAGACTGATTAATGATACTTTTTGACACTTATATTATCTACCTACTATTTGGCACATTGCGCCCAATCTAAGCGGACGTTTTTGAGACGCTGATTAAACATGGGATTTTTGTATTTCAATGCCCACATAATTAAAAAATCCAGTTGCTACGATTGTAGTGTTTTATGGAAGTGCGTTATTTACTTCATATTTTGTTATGAGGATTTTCTATACTGATACTTACTTTTGTTGTTGATAGAAATAACAAAATTTACCTACGGTACAGAAGGCACCATTACTTGCGACGTCGCATTGCGACCTCCGGGATTTACAATGTATGTCCATTGGCACTACGCAAACAAGATGACAGGACAAAGTAGAGAGATTGAAACATCTGACAAGTACGAGGTATCTGCAAGTCGCACTCAACTAAAAATAAAAAAGATGGATTTGGATTTAGTTGGCAGATATACTTGCAAATTTTCCTTGGCAATTATAATGGGTGTGGAAAAATCCTTCTCTACACAAGTTGAAATTGTTGGTCTAAGTAGGTACCGATTTATATTTTCGTACATTTCAGCCAGCAAGGACAAAAAAACTTGTAACAGTATCTTCTCACTTCTGATACTAGTCATATAATAATATTATTAGCTCCATCGTCCAACAGAAATTAACAATATGTGTGTTTTGTTTTATTTTTTTCTTTTAGTTGCTCCTAAGATACAGGGACGAACTGAAATAAAATTCATCAAAGGTGAAACTGCTATCTTGGAATGCAAGTAAGTAGCAATAATTTATGTCAGCTGTGCTCTGTATACAAGGTCAAATTAAATTAGCTGATAATACTTTACTCACGAGTTGTGGGGGATTGATATCGAAAACGAATAGAACAAAAAACAAAAAATCATTAGCTGTTTTTGTAATTTTTCTAGGAACACATATATACAGGGTGATTGGAAGATGGGTGCAAAGCTTTAAGGTGAAGATAGTATAGACAATTTAGAACCATTTAAGCCATGGTTGTCTTAGACGAAGTCTTACCATTTTTTTTTTTTATAAGGTTTAAAAGACGTATTGTACAAATTTTTATTTTTTTCTGAGCTTTAAATGTCTGTAAAAAAAATGTCTAATGACACAGAAGCCTAAAACATGTTTTGCTTGATTGCTTACACATTACTTTAATTAAATAAATAAAAAATGAATTCATTTATCATTTAATTTGGCCATAATTATGCAGTTTACATTAAATTTTGAGAATTTCCGAAAAAAAACTTAAAAATTTGGTTAAAAATATTTGGTAAGACTTCGTCTAAGACAACCATGGCTTAAATGGTTTATAAATTGTCTGTACTATCTTCGCTTTAAAAATTTGCACCCATCTTCCAATCACCCTGTATATTACGAAATTCCAAAAACCAAAACATAAAAGTCGTTTGGATGCCTTAAACTTAAGCCTGAATGCCTTAAACTTTTAAACAAAGTTGGAGTTATGAAGAAAAAATTTGTCTTTTTTATTTCATTAATTTTGGTATCGATACTCAACACGTGGGTAGAGTACGGCTAGCTCATTAAATTTAACCCTGTGTTTTATAATTGTGCTCCATGGTTGTACTTGTGACTTGCAAGTAACATGCCAATATAAACTTTTGAAATACAAACTTAGATTGAATTTGGTAGTTTTATAGATCATGGCTCCAAATTATTGTTTTTATTACATTCTTGCAGAGTTGCTAGTGGTGTACCAGCACCAAAAATAACATGGCTATTTGGAGGCAAAACAGGTTCACAGTTTACACCTATAGCTGGTTCGGAAAATGTGCTGCGTATAACGAACGTGGACGGAAAACACGAGGGAAAGTATAAGTGTGTGGCGGAGAACAGCGCAGGCAAAGATGAGCACGTCACGACATTATTTGTTCAAGGTAATTTCAACGTCGTATTTGCATGAACTTATGGTATACTTACGCTACTGTTCTTGACTGCATAGAACTTATGAACTTCTTGATATTTACAGATCTTCCAAATATTACTACAAAAAGCTCCGTGGTATATCAAGCTACTGAGGGGGACGCTCTTCTGAGGATTCCATGCGTAGCAACCGGGGTCCCAAAACCTGTCATCGTTTGGAAGTTAAGCGGTCGTTACATTACTCCAAGTAAGAAGCTAAAACTGTGTGTTTTATCTACTATCCCACCTCATTTTTAATGAAAACAATTAACCACCTACGATCGACGAATTTGTTAAGGAACTGTGACACAAACATGAGTGAAAGTTACGACGCTGCACAAAGCCGATGATTTTTAAGCTCGAAATTGCATATCCTTCGTTCTAGTCAATTTATTTATGTATCGTTACTAGGTACATCTTAAAAGTCAAGTACTATTTCGTCATCATCTGCCTAGCATAGGCTAGGCAGATGATGACGAAATAGTACTTGACTTGAAGTAAAATACTGGTATTCAGCCGCATCCGATTAGACCGAGAATCAACCCCATCATAGTTGGGAATAGTCCCAACTATGATGGGGTTGATTCTCGGTCTAATCGGATGCGGCTGAATACCAGTATTTTACTTGGAGCGAATGCCTACCTGACCTCTACGAACCAGTTACTGGGTAACACGATAGATACCCCTTGGACTGGTTGTCAGACTTTCGGGCTTCAGACTACCCGTAACAACTGTTGAAGATGTACAAAAAATAACGCAGTACCCGAGGCACGGATGAAACTTGATTATGTTATCGATGGTCACCAGTCCACGAGCCGACCGTAGCAAGCGTAGATTAGCCTTCGATCTACCCGTGAAGCTATCATTATTTAGCCACCAGCTGCTCCTGGACCCTTCTTTCTAATATATATAGGTGTATAATTTCAGTCGCGACTTTCTCTTACGTTTCAGGCGCAAAGTATTCCGTAGAGGACGGAACGCTCACAATACGTAATCCAAAGGTGGGCGACACTAACTCGTACACGTGCGAGGCGAAGAACGAGGCTGGCGTGATCAGAGCGACGTTCAAAACGTACATTCGTCGTAAGTACTTTTCGTCATCATATACATATTGTTAGGAGCCACTTTTATCCTACATAACAACTTTATCGTTTTCCTTTAAAAACGATTGCCTCGGAAAAATAAGTCATTACTTTTGCTCGTAACGTAAAATAAACTCGCAATTTGTGATATTTGGTGTGTTATTATTTACAGAGGCACCACGAGTATCAGGAGTTACTGAAAAGAAAGTGAGCCTAGGAATGCCTGTTATTATCGAGTGCACGTAAGTAATACTGATAATGTTGAAATATAAATACTAAACACCTTGTGTATTACCTATGATCGACTTTTCAAGAATCTTGTGGCGAAAATCAGTCCGATGATTGATTTATTTATTAAATATTTTAAGGTTTTTCCAGAACGTGACATATGTCATTAAAGCTCTTTAGTTGGCAATTTATATATATCTTGTACACATATTATGTATTTAGTATTGTTTTAACGTGAAATGACTTGAATTTCAAACAGTAGGCAACTACTGTTTTGTACTGTATAAGTGTCACATGAATTAAATGTAACTGTTTTGTTTTGAACTACAAAGCCTTCTAAACAATATCGGGTAACAACTAAAAACTTTGCGCAAACATCTTGATGAATCCGCAAGATCTGAATCGGCATGTTCTAGAACCAAAAATTCGAAGACATGTGACATCTACTAACCAGTACCGTGGTGACCGAATGGTGGATTACGGCCTTTCACCGGTAGAACGAAGGTCAGGAACGAAGTTTCGTACAATTTTTCTTCAACCAAAAATGTTAAAACTTTGTTTTGACCTTACCATCCCTTTCAACACCCTCGAAAACCATGAAAACTACACCCATGATGAAACAAAAAAGCCACATGGATGGGCATAACCCTTTTTTCGTAACGTGAGGATTTCTACGCTATTTCAACAGAGAGGAGACTTTTTCTGAGCAGTGGGAACATTATAGGCAGATTATGCAATTGTTTTAATCTTATAGGGTCGAAGGTGAACCAAAGCCAACAATAAAATGGCAATTTATGGACCACTCCAGCTCAAAGATGTTACCAATTCCCGGATCCGACAAAGTCCTAAATTTTCCAAGGGTGGACAAAAAACACGCGGGGAGCTACAAGTGTGTGGCGCAGAATGAAATCGGAAGCGATGAACACGTCACAACGCTTATTGTTGAATGTAAGTAACATTAGTTTTATTCCTACAAAAACCGAAATGCGTCGCGTTGGAAGACCTCTCACAATGTGGTCTTACCTGCAATCATAATCAATTTTTTTGTCACTACTTCTTTGGCTTTTTATATTTTTAATTCGTCTTGTAGTAGGTACCTACAATTAAATATTGAACTAATCTTTATGTTACAGTTGCACCTGAAATCATTGAAAAATCTACGACAGTAGAAGGAAAAGAAGGAGATCTAGCTTTAAGCATCCCTTGTGATGTCGTCGGTAATCCAAAACCAATTATAACATGGAAATTAAAAGGCTCCACAATAACATCCGGTACGTAATTATTGTGTACACAACAATGAATGAGTATATACTGACGGCCAGTTTCTCGAACGAATATTATCGTAAAATTATTGTGTACCCGGATACAGCTGAATACCAGTATCTTACATTCGACTGCGTATCTGATCTCTACAACCAAGAAACTGGGTAACACGATACCCCTTGGTAAGCCAAGGTCTGCCTGGCTGTCAAACTTTCGGGTTCTGACTGTCCGAAACGACTGTTAAAGATGTACAAATACAGCTTACCCAGCAATGGCTTAACTTGGTTTCCGAGGCACGGATGAGTTTCGATATGTTTTTGATGGTCACCAGTCCTAAGAATTGACTGAAGTAAGCGTAGAACAAGTAACCTTCGATCTACGCGTATGGCTATTATTCCCGTAGTTCTAATATACATAGATACATTTAATATATAATTTCAGTCGCGACGTTCTCTAACGTTTCAGGTGCGAAGTATTCCATAAAGGACGGAACGCTCATAATACGTAATCCGAAGGTGAGCGACACTAACTCGTACACGTGCGAGGCGAAGAACGAGGCCGGCGTAGTCAGTGCGACGTTCAAAATGTACATTCGTCGTAAGTACTTTTGGTTATCATGTCACTTATGTTCTACATTGCAACTTTGAAAATTGTACCAGAGACAAATTTTGAAATACATGCTGGCGAATAAAAAACCATGGTTTGCGTTATCACAGCTTGGATTTATCACAACACGGTATATGTATCCGCTGTTAAAAGCATCACGCTTTGCGGATTCGCAATGACTCGCAAGATCGCCCGATTTCCCGCTACGGACATTATTGTTTAAGGGAGATTTCGACAACACGCATTTTAAGTGCAGTAAGCCAAAGACATTGGCCGCTCCTAAAGCTATCATCAAATAAATACAATCAATCAATAATTATAACAGTCATGTATGATATTACTTTTTAGACTTAACTAGAATTTATAGGTCCAAATATCCTTCTGTAGGTACACGAATTAAAATTGATGATCTAAGTATGTTTCGATTAACTTTTTCGTACATTTCAGTCAAAAAAGAGAAACAATTTACTTCTAGCAGTATCTTCTCACTTCTGACACAATTCAAATATATTATTAGCTCCATCGTCCAACAAAAATGAACAATGCGTGTTTTTTTTCTTTTAGTTGCTCCTAAGATACAGGGACGAACTGAAATAAAATTCACCAAAGGTGAAACTGCTATCTTAGAATGCAAGTAAGTAGCAATAATTTATGTCAGTTGTGCTCTGTATACAGGGTCAAATTAAATTAGCTGGCAATACAATACCCACGAGTTGTGGGGGATTGATATCGAAAACGAATAGAACAAAAAACAAAAAATCATTAGCTGTTTTTGTAATTTTTCTAGGAACACATATATATATTACGAAATTCCAAAAACCAAAACATAAAAGTCGTTTGGATGCCTTAAACTTAAGCCTAGATGCCTTAAAATTTAAAACAAAGTTGGAGTTTGAAGAAAAAATTTGTCTTTTTTATTTCATTAATTTTGATATCGATACTCAACACGTGGGTAGAGTACGGCTAGCTCATTAAATTTAACCCTGTGTTTTATAATTGTGCTCCATGGTTGTACTTGTGACTTGCAAGTAACATGCCAATATAAACTTTTGAAATACAAACTTAGATTGAATTTGGTAGTTTTATAGATCATGGCTCCAAATTATTGTTTTTATTACATTCTTGCAGAGTTGCTAGTGGTGTACCAGCACCAAAAATAACATGGCTATTTGGAGGCAAAACAGGTTCACAGTTTACACCTATAGCTGGTTCGGAAAATGTGCTGCGTATAACGAACGTGGACGGAAAACACGAGGGAAAGTATAAGTGTGTGGCGGAGAACAGCGCAGGCAAAGATGAGCACGTCACGACATTATTTGTTCAAGGTAATTTCAACGTCGTATTTGCATGAACTTATGGTATACTTACGCTACTGTTCTTGACTGCATAGAACTTATGAACTTCTTGATATTTACAGATCTTCCAAATATTACTACAAAAAGCTCCGTGGTATATCAAGCTACTGAGGGGGACGCTCTTCTGAGGATTCCATGCGTAGCAACCGGGGTCCCAAAACCTGTCATCGTTTGGAAGTTAAGCGGTCGTTACATTACTCCAAGTAAGAAGCTAAAACTGTGTGTTTTATCTACTATCCCACCTCATTTTTAATGAAAACAATTAACCACCTACGATCGACGAATTTGTTAAGGAACTGTGACACAAACATGAGTGAAAGTTACGACGCTGCACAAAGCCGATGATTTTTAAGCTCGAAATTGCATATCCTTCGTTCTAGTCAATTTATTTATGTATCGTTACTAGGTACATCTTAAAAGTCAAGTACTATTTCGTCATCATCTGCCTAGCCTATTCCCAACTATGATGGGGTTGATTCTCGGTCTAATCGGATGCGGCTGAATACCAGTATTTTACTTGGAGCGAATGCCTACCTGACCTCTACGAACCAGTTACTGGGTAACACGATAGATACCCCTTGGACTGGTTGTCAGACTTTCGGGCTTCAGACTACCCGTAACAACTGTTGAAGATGTACAAAAAATAACGCAGTACCCGAGGCACGGATGAAACTTGATTATGTTATCGATGGTCACCAGTCCACGAGCCGACCGTAGCAAGCGTAGATTAGCCTTCGATCTACCCGTGAAGCTATCATTATTTAGCCACCAGCTGCTCCTGGACCCTTCTTTCTAATATATATAGGTGTATAATTTCAGTCGCGACTTTCTCTTACGTTTCAGGCGCAAAGTATTCCGTAGAGGACGGAACGCTCACAATACGTAATCCAAAGGTGGGCGACACTAACTCGTACACGTGCGAGGCGAAGAACGAGGCTGGCGTGATCAGAGCGACGTTCAAAACGTACATTCGTCGTAAGTACTTTTCGTCATCATATACATATTGTTAGGAGCCACTTTTATCCTACATAACAACTTTATCGTTTTCCTTTAAAAACGATTGCCTCGGAAAAATAAGTCATTACTTTTGCTCGTAACGTAAAATAAACTCGCAATTTGTGATATTTGGTGTGTTATTATTTACAGAGGCACCACGAGTATCAGGAGTTACTGAAAAGAAAGTGAGCCTAGGAATGCCTGTTATTATCGAGTGCACGTAAGTAATACTGATAATGTTGAAATATAAATACTAAACACCTTGTGTATTACCTATGATCGACTTTTCAAGAATCTTGTGGCGAAAATCAGTCCGATGATTGATTTATTTATTAAATATTTTAAGGTTTTTCCAGAACGTGACATATGTCATTAAAGCTCTTTAGTTGGCAATTTATATATATCTTGTACACATATTATGTATTTAGTATTGTTTTAACGTGAAATGACTTGAATTTCAAACAGTAGGCAACTACTGTTTTGTACTGTATAAGTGTCACATGAATTAAATGTAACTGTTTTGTTTTGAACTACAAAGCCTTCTAAACAATATCGGGTAACAACTAAAAACTTTGCGCAAACATCTTGATGAATCCGCAAGATCTGAATCGGCATGTTCTAGAACCAAAAATTCGAAGACATGTGACATCTACTAACCAGTACCGTGGTGACCGAATGGTGGATTACGGCCTTTCACCGGTAGAACGAAGGTCAGGAACGAAGTTTCGTACAATTTTTCTTCAACCAAAAATGTTAAAACTTTGTTTTGACCTTACCATCCCTTTCAACACCCTCGAAAACCATGAAAACTACACCCATGATGAAACAAAAAAGCCACATGGATGGGCATAACCCTTTTTTCGTAACGTGAGGATTTCTACGCTATTTCAACAGAGAGGAGACTTTTTCTGAGCAGTGGGAACATTATAGGCAGATTATGCAATTGTTTTAATCTTATAGGGTCGAAGGTGAACCAAAGCCAACAATAAAATGGCAATTTATGGACCACTCCAGCTCAAAGATGTTACCAATTCCCGGATCCGACAAAGTCCTAAATTTTCCAAGGGTGGACAAAAAACACGCGGGGAGCTACAAGTGTGTGGCGCAGAATGAAATCGGAAGCGATGAACACGTCACAACGCTTATTGTTGAATGTAAGTAACATTAGTTTTATTCCTACAAAAACCGAAATGCGTCGCGTTGGAAGACCTCTCACAATGTGGTCTTACCTGCAATCATAATCAATTTTTTTGTCACTACTTCTTTGGCTTTTTATATTTTTAATTCGTCTTGTAGTAGGTACCTACAATTAAATATTGAACTAATCTTTATGTTACAGTTGCACCTGAAATCATTGAAAAATCTACGACAGTAGAAGGAAAAGAAGGAGATCTAGCTTTAAGCATCCCTTGTGATGTCGTCGGTAATCCAAAACCAATTATAACATGGAAATTAAAAGGCTCCACAATAACATCCGGTACGTAATTATTGTGTACACAACAATGAATGAGTATATACTGACGGCCAGTTTCTCGAACGAATATTATCGTAAAATTATTGTGTACCCGGATACAGCTGAATACCAGTATCTTACATTCGACTGCGTATCTGATCTCTACAACCAAGAAACTGGGTAACACGATACCCCTTGGTAAGCCAAGGTCTGCCTGGCTGTCAAACTTTCGGGTTCTGACTGTCCGAAACGACTGTTAAAGATGTACAAATACAGCTTACCCAGCAATGGCTTAACTTGGTTTCCGAGGCACGGATGAGTTTCGATATGTTTTTGATGGTCACCAGTCCTAAGAATTGACTGAAGTAAGCGTAGAACAAGTAACCTTCGATCTACGCGTATGGCTATTATTCCCGTAGTTCTAATATACATAGATACATTTAATATATAATTTCAGTCGCGACGTTCTCTAACGTTTCAGGTGCGAAGTATTCCATAAAGGACGGAACGCTCATAATACGTAATCCGAAGGTGAGCGACACTAACTCGTACACGTGCGAGGCGAAGAACGAGGCCGGCGTAGTCAGTGCGACGTTCAAAATGTACATTCGTCGTAAGTACTTTTGGTTATCATGTCACTTATGTTCTACATTGCAACTTTGAAAATTGTACCAGAGACAAATTTTGAAATACATGCTGGCGAATAAAAAACCATGTTTGCGTTATCACAGCTTGGATTTATCACAACACGGTATATGTATCCGCTGTTAAAAGCATCACGCTTTGCGGATTCGCAATGACTCGCAAGATCGCCCGATTTCCCGCTACGGACATTATTGTTTAAGGGAGATTTCGACAACACGCATTTTAAGTGCAGTAAGCCAAAGACATTGGCCGCTCCTAAAGCTATCATCAAATAAATACAATCAATCAATAATTATAACAGTCATGTATGATATTACTTTTTAGACTTAACTAGAATTTATAGGTCCAAATATCCTTCTGTAGGTACACGAATTAAAATTGATGATCTAAGTATGTTTCGATTAACTTTTTCGTACATTTCAGTCAAAAAAGAGAAACAATTTACTTCTAGCAGTATCTTCTCACTTCTGACACAATTCAAATATATTATTAGCTCCATCGTCCAACAAAAATGAACAATGCGTGTTTTTTTTCTTTTAGTTGCTCCTAAGATACAGGGACGAACTGAAATAAAATTCACCAAAGGTGAAACTGCTATCTTAGAATGCAAGTAAGTAGCAATAATTTATGTCAGTTGTGCTCTGTATACAGGGTCAAATTAAATTAGCTGGCAATACAATACCCACGAGTTGTGGGGGATTGATATCGAAAACGAATAGAACAAAAAACAAAAAATCATTAGCTGTTTTTGTAATTTTTCTAGGAACACATATATATATTACGAAATTCCAAAAACCAAAACATAAAAGTCGTTTGGATGCCTTAAACTTAAGCCTAGATGCCTTAAAATTTAAAACAAAGTTGGAGTTTGAAGAAAAAATTTGTCTTTTTTATTTCATTAATTTTGATATCGATACTCAACACGTGGGTAGAGTACGGCTAGCTCATTAAATTTAACCCTGTGTTTTATAATTGTGCTCCATGGTTGTACTTGTGACTTGCAAGTAACATGCCAATATAAACTTTTGAAATACAAACTTAGATTGAATTTGGTAGTTTTATAGATCATGGCTCCAAATTATTGTTTTTATTACATTCTTGCAGAGTTGCTAGTGGTGTACCAGCACCAAAAATAACATGGCTATTTGGAGGCAAAACAGGTTCACAGTTTACACCTATAGCTGGTTCGGAAAATGTGCTGCGTATAACGAACGTGGACGGAAAACACGAGGGAAAGTATAAGTGTGTGGCGGAGAACAGCGCAGGCAAAGATGAGCACGTCACGACATTATTTGTTCAAGGTAATTTCAACGTCGTATTTGCATGAACTTATGGTATACTTACGCTACTGTTCTTGACTGCATAGAACTTATGAACTTCTTGATATTTACAGATCTTCCAAATATTACTACAAAAAGCTCCGTGGTATATCAAGCTACTGAGGGGGACGCTCTTCTGAGGATTCCATGCGTAGCAACCGGGGTCCCAAAACCTGTCATCGTTTGGAAGTTAAGCGGTCGTTACATTACTCCAAGTAAGAAGCTAAAACTGTGTGTTTTATCTACTATCCCACCTCATTTTTAATGAAAACAATTAACCACCTACGATCGACGAATTTGTTAAGGAACTGTGACACAAACATGAGTGAAAGTTACGACGCTGCACAAAGCCGATGATTTTTAAGCTCGAAATTGCATATCCTTCGTTCTAGTCAATTTATTTATGTATCGTTACTAGGTACATCTTAAAAGTCAAGTACTATTTCGTCATCATCTGCCTAGCCTATTCCCAACTATGATGGGGTTGATTCTCGGTCTAATCGGATGCGGCTGAATACCAGTATTTTACTTGGAGCGAATGCCTACCTGACCTCTACGAACCAGTTACTGGGTAACACGATAGATACCCCTTGGACTGGTTGTCAGACTTTCGGGCTTCAGACTACCCGTAACAACTGTTGAAGATGTACAAAAAATAACGCAGTACCCGAGGCACGGATGAAACTTGATTATGTTATCGATGGTCACCAGTCCACGAGCCGACCGTAGCAAGCGTAGATTAGCCTTCGATCTACCCGTGAAGCTATCATTATTTAGCCACCAGCTGCTCCTGGACCCTTCTTTCTAATATATATAGGTGTATAATTTCAGTCGCGACTTTCTCTTACGTTTCAGGCGCAAAGTATTCCGTAGAGGACGGAACGCTCACAATACGTAATCCAAAGGTGGGCGACACTAACTCGTACACGTGCGAGGCGAAGAACGAGGCTGGCGTGATCAGAGCGACGTTCAAAACGTACATTCGTCGTAAGTACTTTTCGTCATCATATACATATTGTTAGGAGCCACTTTTATCCTACATAACAACTTTATCGTTTTCCTTTAAAAACGATTGCCTCGGAAAAATAAGTCATTACTTTTGCTCGTAACGTAAAATAAACTCGCAATTTGTGATATTTGGTGTGTTATTATTTACAGAGGCACCACGAGTATCAGGAGTTACTGAAAAGAAAGTGAGCCTAGGAATGCCTGTTATTATCGAGTGCACGTAAGTAATACTGATAATGTTGAAATATAAATACTAAACACCTAGTGTATTACCTATGATCGACTTTTCAAGAATCTTGTGGCGAAAATCAGTCCGATGATTGATTTATTTATTAAATATTTTAAGGTTTTTCCAGAACGTGACATATGTCATTAAAGCTCTTTAGTTGGCAATTTATATATATCTTGTACACATATTATGTATTTAGTATTGTTTTAACGTGAAATGACTTGAATTTCAAACAGTAGGCAACTACTGTTTTGTACTGTATAAGTGTCACATGAATTAAATGTAACTGTTTTGTTTTGAACTACAAAGCCTTCTAAACAATATCGGGTAACAACTAAAAACTTTGCGCAAACATCTTGATGAATCCGCATGATCTGAATCGGCATGTTCTAGAACCAAAAATTCGAAGACATGTGACATCTACTAACCAGTACCGTGGTGACCGAATGGTGGATTACGGCCTTTCACCGGTAGAACGAAGGTCAGGAACGAAGTTTCGTACAATTTTTCTTCAACCAAAAATGTTAAAACTTTGTTTTGACCTTACCATCCCTTTCAACACCCTCGAAAACCATGAAAACTACACCCATGATGAAACAAAAAAGCCACATGGATGGGCATAACCCTTTTTTCGTAACGTGAGGATTTCTACGCTATTTCAACAGAGAGGAGACTTTTTCTGAGCAGTGGGAACATTATAGGCAGATTATGCAATTGTTTTAATCTTATAGGGTCGAAGGTGAACCAAAGCCAACAATAAAATGGCAATTTATGGACCACTCCAGCTCAAAGATGTTACCAATTCCCGGATCCGACAAAGTCCTAAATTTTCCAAGGGTGGACAAAAAACACGCGGGAAGCTACAAGTGTGTGGCGCAGAATGAAATCGGAAGCGATGAACACGTCACAACGCTTATTGTTGAATGTAAGTAACATTAGTTTTATTCCTACAAAAACCGAAATGCGTCGCGTTGGAAGACCTCTCACAATGTGGTCTTACCTGCAATCATAATCAATTTTTTTGTCACTACTTCTTTGGCTTTTTATATTTTTAATTCGTCTTGTAGTAGGTACCTACAATTAAATATTGAACTAATCTTTATGTTACAGTTGCACCTGAAATCATTGAAAAATCTACGACAGTAGAAGGAAAAGAAGGAGATCTAGCTTTAAGCATCCCTTGTGATGTCGTCGGTAATCCAAAACCAATTATAACATGGAAATTAAAAGGCTCCACAATAACATCCGGTACGTAATTATTGTGTACACAACAATGAATGAGTATATACTGACGGCCAGTTTCTCGAACGAATATTATCGTAAAATTATTGTGTACCCGGATACAGCTGAATACCAGTATCTTACATTCGACTGCGTATCTGATCTCTACAACCAAGAAACTGGGTAACACGATACCCCTTGGTAAGCCAAGGTCTGCCTGGCTGTCAAACTTTCGGGTTCTGACTGTCCGAAACGACTGTTAAAGATGTACAAATACAGCTTACCCAGCAATGGCTTAACTTGGTTTCCGAGGCACGGATGAGTTTCGATATGTTTTTGATGGTCACCAGTCCTAAGAATTGACTGAAGTAAGCGTAGAACAAGTAACCTTCGATCTACGCGTATGGCTATTATTCCCGTAGTTCTAATATACATAGATACATTTAATATATAATTTCAGTCGCGACGTTCTCTAACGTTTCAGGTGCGAAGTATTCCATAAAGGACGGAACGCTCATAATACGTAATCCGAAGGTGAGCGACACTAACTCGTACACGTGCGAGGCGAAGAACGAGGCCGGCGTAGTCAGTGCGACGTTCAAAATGTACATTCGTCGTAAGTACTTTTGGTTATCATGTCACTTATGTTCTACATTGCAACTTTGAAAATTGTACCAGAGACAAATTTTGAAATACATGCTGGCGAATAAAAAACCATGGTTTGCGTTATCACAGCTTGGATTTATCACAACACGGTATATGTATCCGCTGTTAAAAGCATCACGCTTTGCGGATTCGCAATGACTCGCAAGATCGCCCGATTTCCCGCTACGGACATTATTGTTTAAGGGAGATTTCGACAACACGCATTTTAAGTGCAGTAAGCCAAAGACATTGGCCGCTCCTAAAGCTATCATCAAATAAATACAATCAATCAATAATTATAACAGTCATGTATGATATTACTTTTTAGACTTAACTAGAATTTATAGGTCCAAATATCCTTCTGTAGGTACACGAATTAAAATTGATGATCTAAGTATGTTTCGATTAACTTTTTCGTACATTTCAGTCAAAAAAGAGAAACAATTTACTTCTAGCAGTATCTTCTCACTTCTGACACAATTCAAATATATTATTAGCTCCATCGTCCAACAAAAATGAACAATGCGTGTTTTTTTTCTTTTAGTTGCTCCTAAGATACAGGGACGAACTGAAATAAAATTCACCAAAGGTGAAACTGCTATCTTAGAATGCAAGTAAGTAGCAATAATTTATGTCAGTTGTGCTCTGTATACAGGGTCAAATTAAATTAGCTGGCAATACAATACCCACGAGTTGTGGGGGATTGATATCGAAAACGAATAGAACAAAAAACAAAAAATCATTAGCTGTTTTTGTAATTTTTCTAGGAACACATATATATATTACGAAATTCCAAAAACCAAAACATAAAAGTCGTTTGGATGCCTTAAACTTAAGCCTAGATGCCTTAAAATTTAAAACAAAGTTGGAGTTTGAAGAAAAAATTTGTCTTTTTTATTTCATTAATTTTGATATCGATACTCAACACGTGGGTAGAGTACGGCTAGCTCATTAAATTTAACCCTGTGTTTTATAATTGTGCTCCATGGTTGTACTTGTGACTTGCAAGTAACATGCCAATATAAACTTTTGAAATACAAACTTAGATTGAATTTGGTAGTTTTATAGATCATGGCTCCAAATTATTGTTTTTATTACATTCTTGCAGAGTTGCTAGTGGTGTACCAGCACCAAAAATAACATGGCTATTTGGAGGCAAAACAGGTTCACAGTTTACACCTATAGCTGGTTCGGAAAATGTGCTGCGTATAACGAACGTGGAGGGAAAACACGAGGGAAAGTATAAGTGTGTGGCGGAGAACAGCGCAGGCAAAGATGAGCACGTCACGACATTATTTGTTCAAGGTAATTTCAACGTCGTATTTGCATGAACTTATGGTATACTTACGCTACTGTTCTTGACTGCATAGAACTTATGAACTTCTTGATATTTACAGATCTTCCAAATATTACTACAAAAAGCTCCGTGGTATATCAAGCTACTGAGGGGGACGCTCTTCTGAGGATTCCATGCGTAGCAACCGGGGTCCCAAAACCTGTCATCGTTTGGAAGTTAAGCGGTCGTTACATTACTCCAAGTAAGAAGCTAAAACTGTGTGTTTTATCTACTATCCCACCTCATTTTTAATGAAAACAATTAACCACCTACGATCGACGAATTTGTTAAGGAACTGTGACACAAACATGAGTGAAAGTTACGACGCTGCACAAAGCCGATGATTTTTAAGCTCGAAATTGCATATCCTTCGTTCTAGTCAATTTATTTATGTATCGTTACTAGGTACATCTTAAAAGTCAAGTACTATTTCGTCATCATCTGCCTAGCCTATTCCCAACTATGATGGGGTTGATTCTCGGTCTAATCGGATGCGGCTGAATACCAGTATTTTACTTGGAGCGAATGCCTACCTGACCTCTACGAACCAGTTACTGGGTAACACGATAGATACCCCTTGGACTGGTTGTCAGACTTTCGGGCTTCAGACTACCCGTAACAACTGTTGAAGATGTACAAAAAATAACGCAGTACCCGAGGCACGGATGAAACTTGATTATGTTATCGATGGTCACCAGTCCACGAGCCGACCGTAGCAAGCGTAGATTAGCCTTCGATCTACCCGTGAAGCTATCATTATTTAGCCACCAGCTGCTCCTGGACCCTTCTTTCTAATATATATAGGTGTATAATTTCAGTCGCGACTTTCTCTTACGTTTCAGGCGCAAAGTATTCCGTAGAGGACGGAACGCTCACAATACGTAATCCAAAGGTGGGCGACACTAACTCGTACACGTGCGAGGCGAAGAACGAGGCTGGCGTGATCAGAGCGACGTTCAAAACGTACATTCGTCGTAAGTACTTTTCGTCATCATATACATATTGTTAGGAGCCACTTTTATCCTACATAACAACTTTATCGTTTTCCTTTAAAAACGATTGCCTCGGAAAAATAAGTCATTACTTTTGCTCGTAACGTAAAATAAACTCGCAATTTGTGATATTTGGTGTGTTATTATTTACAGAGGCACCACGAGTATCAGGAGTTACTGAAAAGAAAGTGAGCCTAGGAATGCCTGTTATTATCGAGTGCACGTAAGTAATACTGATAATGTTGAAATATAAATACTAAACACCTTGTGTATTACCTATGATCGACTTTTCAAGAATCTTGTGGCGAAAATCAGTCCGATGATTGATTTATTTATTAAATATTTTAAGGTTTTTCCAGAACGTGACATATGTCATTAAAGCTCTTTAGTTGGCAATTTATATCTATCTTGTACACATATTATGTATTAAGTTTTGTTTTAACGTGAAATGACTTGAATTTCAAACAGTAGGCAACTACTGTTTTGTACTGTACTAGTGTCACATGAATTAAATGTAACTGTTTTGTTTTGAACTAGTAAGCCTTCTAAACAATACCGGGTAGCAACTAAAAACTTTGCGCAAACATCTTGATGAATCCGCATGATCTGAATCGGCATGTTCTAGAACCCAAAATTCGAAGACATGTGACATCTTCTAACCAGTACCGTGGTGACCGAGTGGTGTATTACGGCCTTTCACCGATAGAACGAAGGTCAGGAATGAAGTTTCGTACAATTTTTCTTTAACCAAAAATATTAAAACTTTGTTTTGACCTTATCATCCGTTTCAACACCCTCGAAAACCATCAAAACGACACCCATGATGAAAAAAAAGCCACATGGATGGGCATAACCCTTTTTTCGTAATGTGAGGATTTCTACGATATTTCAACAGAGAGGAGACTTTTTCTGAGCAGTGGGAACATTATAGGCAGATTATACAATTGTTTTAATCTTATAGGGTCGAAGGTGAACCAAAGCCAACAATAAAATGGCAATTTATGGACCACTCCAGCTCAAAGATGTTACCAATTCCCGGATCCGACAGAGCCCTAAATTTTCCAAGGGTGGACAAAAAACACGCAGGGAGCTACAAGTGTGTGGCACAGAATGAAATCGGAAGCGATGGACACGTCACAACGCTTATTGTTGAATGTAAGTAACATTAGTTTTATTCTTACAATAATTTTCTACTGTTTTAGTTTGGTTTTTAAAGCATGTTTTTTAATTTTTTTAAACTATTATTTATTTTCTATTTTTTGGTTCTGCTAACTACAAAAACGTGTTTTGTTTTTTTAAAGTGGGTCAAAATAGCGTCCAAAGGAGTCGGTTACAAACAAACAAACATACAAGTGAAGTGTCGTGGTAAATGAAAGACATGTGCACTGGATAATGTCTCGATTTATTGTGTCACACATCAATTGAGTGTACACGATCGTAATACATCGCTTACTTTGCTAATCCTAAATAAGGTGGTTACACACATACACAATAATAGTAACTTACTTATACACTACACCTCCGGGGGTACAAGAAAAAAAAAATAGAGCTCATATATTTTTTTTTTCATTAGGTTAGTACTACAACAAAAAAAATACAAAACAAAAGAAAATACAAATACATGCTACTACTATTGTAAATATATACTAAATATGAAACAATTTAGTCCTATCCTTATGAATCAATTCGATTTTATTTTGTTTTAGAATTTTGACATTTGGGCCCATATCCTCTAACACAATGTAAGGGCCTTCAAAAATGTTATCCAACTTCTTTTTTCCTTCACTTTTGACTAAAACTAAATCGTCTTTATTATAAGTAACAGGATTACATTTCTTATCATAAGCTACTTTTCTATTTTCCTTGCTTATTTCTAAATTATGTTTAGCTTCTTTTAACGCTACCTGTAGCCTATATCTTAAATCTAAAGAGTAGTCATTGGGATTATACAATGGATCTATTCTATTAAAATTCTTAATATTACTTGGAATATTACACGGCCTGCCGAAAATTAGTTCGAAGGGTGTGTACTTCGTCTCTGAGTGGACGGTATTATTATAACTGAAACACCAATACGGTATCCAGTGTGACCATTCATAGCCGTTATTGCCTGAATAAGTCCTTAGAAAAGCACCTAAATGCTTATGAGCATTTTCGAGTGATCCGATTGATTGATGGTGATATGCTGTGGACATTATTTTTTCTATATTTAATAATTTGCAAACTTCAACCATAGTACTTGAAGCAAACTCTGAACCTCTATCAGTAGCTATAACTTGTGGTATACCGAATCGTAAAACAAAATTTTGGATAATTGATTTTGCAACAGTTACGGTTTCTTTGTTTTTTATAGGATAAGCTTCAATAAATTTAGTTAATTCACATTGAATCGTTACAAGGTAACAATTTCCATTCTCGTCTTTATCTAAAGGACCAACCAAGTCTAAAAATATTTTTTCAAAACCTGACGAAGCAGTTGTTGTGATCGTCATCGGCTGTTTTGTATACCTACTATATTTGGTCTTCTGACATGTAGAACACTTTTTTACAAAATCAAGTACATCTTTATCGATACCTGGCCAGAAATATCGCCTCTTGATATTGTTAGTCATTCTGCGGACACCAGCATGTCCACTGGTAGGCAGTAAATGATAGTCATTTAAAATACATTGTTTTTCATTATCGTTATCTATTCTTTCTATTCCTCTTAGTATGCATACTCTCGGACCGGTCCATTCTTTTAATGTTTGTATTTCACTACACAAACCTTTTATAAACTCTTCATTTTCATTATTTTTAATTATGCATACTTCTTTTACTTTTATTTTATTGCTAAACTTCTCTAACTTAGTCACAAATTCGGCTCGCGAGAAATGTGCCCTAAAGTTGAGGTTTACATATAACAACATTTTACTAGGGATGTAAGCGAGACACTCGTCTTCAGCACTTATCAAATTGTCTTTTCTACATTTATCCACTCTATCTTTTTCTACCAAAATCATCTCCACGACATCACTCGGCTTCCTTAGTAACTCCACGACTCTAGGCTGATCAGACCCTTCGTCAGTGTATTTACTAATTGGCGGTGATACATTCTTACTCTTCTCATCCATTCTCCTTTTTTGTGCTCTAGTCATGACATTGACTTCCGTAATTTTCTCATTCATACTCTTTAATTCACTGGAAGT
The DNA here is from genome assembly GCA_947359405.1 of Antitype chi. Taxonomy (NCBI): domain Eukaryota; kingdom Metazoa; phylum Arthropoda; class Insecta; order Lepidoptera; family Noctuidae; genus Antitype; species Antitype chi. The sequence goes on along the minus strand of OX375811.1, from coordinate 11,800,704 downwards.
CACGTTTACTCTGGACAATGCATCCGCGACTACATTATCCTTCCCTTGCACATATACTATTTTAAAATCATACTCCTCAAGAACTAAACGAAACTTCAATAGTCGGCTAGAGGGATCTTTCATGCTAAATAAATAAATGAGTGGTTTATGATCTGTCATTATAGTAAAATGTCTACCGAATAAATACGGCCTAAAGTACTTTACTGCCCAGACTATAGCAGTAAGCTCTTTTTGTATTGTAGGGTAATTTAATTCTGCCTTATTTAATGGTCTACTAGTATATGCTACCGGTCTTAGGTCATTGTTACATAGAACTGCACCAATAGCTGTACCTGATGCATCAGTTCTGTATAATAAATTCGTTTTCTTCTGAGAAATCTGGATACTGAAGTATGGGTGGGCTAATCAACTTTTGTTTTAACGTCTCGAAAGAATGTTGACATTCCGCTGTCCAATTGTAAACAATATTCTTTCTGCACAATCGATTTAAAGGTAATGTTATCTCAGCAAACGATGGTACAAATTTACGATAGTAATTGCAGAAAGCTACAAATCGTTTCACTTCATCTACATTTTTGGGTACTGGGTAATTTTGTAAGACTGTTGTCTTTTCTGGATCTGGTAATACTCCATCAGCAGACACTAAATGTCCAAGATACAATATTTCCTTTTTTAGAAATTGGCATTTGTCTGGATTTAGTTTTAAGTTTACTTTTCTTAACCTTTCGAGTACATCTATCAAATTTTTATTATGTGAGTTTAGATTTCGTCCAAAAATAATTAAATCATCGAGATAAATAAAACATTTGTCATACGTCAGACCAGACATAGCTATTGAAATTACTCTACTGAAATTACTACAGGAAGTTTTAAGTCCCATTGGAAGACGCTTTAATTGATATTGACCTGTGCTAGTGGAAAAAGCAGTATATTTACGACTGTCTGGGTTTAATTTAACTTGACCTTGATTTAAGTCTAAATGAGTGAAATACATTGATCCTGAAAGTGAGTCTAATATATCGGTGATGTTGGGTAGTGGGAACTTATCATCGACAATTACATCATTGAGTTTTCTATAGTCCACTACCAAACGCCACTTTTTACAGCCTTCTGACTTTTTGGGAACGAGTAACACAGGACTGTTCCACTCGCTTGAGGACTCTTCTATTATGTCGTCCTTTAACATTTGTTTTATTTGTCTATCAATCTCTGGCTTCAATGATTGAGGCAATCTGTAAGGTTTAACATAGGTGGAACTGACGTTAGGTTTTAGTGTAATGGATTGTTCGTAAACGTTGGTGGTGGCTAGCTTATCTCCTGGCAGAAAAAACACGTCTGAATATTTTGTACAAATTGTTTCTAGAGAACTCTTTTCTTCTGAATTTAAATGCTTTAATTTTAACAACGATAGTAAAGTTTCAGCCCTATGGGCATTGGCATTAGTCTTATCAAAAGAAAAAACATTATACTTGCTTAATAATGTAACTTCCGGAACATAATTTTCTAATCTTACTTCTTTATCTCGAATATTAAGTATTCTGATCGGTATTCTACGATTTTTAGGTCTAACTATAGCTCCTGCTAAAAAAATATCTTTCTCTATCTCTCTCGAAGAAACAACAAAATCATCATCCGTATCAATATCTAATTCTACGAAATGGGTCGATTCACTTCGGGCCGGTAAAACAAGACAATTATTATTAGTAAACGTAAAATCAGGTCTAGGCGAGATAGGTAAATAAATTAGTTTACCTGCATTATTAACAACTAGTACGTTGTTAGCCAAATCGATATTACAGCCATAAGTAGATAGAAAATCTAAGCCTATAATACCAGTTGCCGTGAAGGGTAAATTTTGAAAAACGTAAAATTTATGCATAAACGTGTTATTATTTTCTGCATCAAGTTTCAAGGTTACATATCCCAAAGAGTTGATCTGTCCTCCTATGCCGTTTATAGTAGTGCTATTATAACTTATACGCATTGAATCGGGTAATTCATCTTTCCTAATAATAGATATTGACGCACCCGTATCTACTAAAAAAGAGTATTTCTTGTTATTACAATAAAATGACACAAATTGACATCGTCCCTTACAAGCCAAAATATAATGATTAAAATCGAAAAAACTGCCTTTTATTTAAATTTTGTGAATTAACATTCTCATTAGAATTTTGAGAAACGACCTCTTGCGCGGGTTGTATGAGTTGCGTTGAAAAAACATTATTACGGCTGTAATTATTTCCTCGCGTATTACCACGATGGTAATATCGGCCATTGTTATAATTCGCCTGTGCTATACTTTTATCGCGATTAGTATTTTGAAATGATCTCCAGTAACCACGACGGTTATGATTATTAAAAGAACCATAGTTGCGGCCACGTTGACCTTGACCCCTCAGTCCAAAAGAAGGTGTGAACTTACCTCGACCTCTTCTCGAAAACTGCATGACATCCGGCTCAAAAGACGTAGAAGGGGTTGAAACATCCTCGTCCTTAGCACCTTGTATGGCGTCCTTGAGATTTGTATAGTTGCGAGCGGCCACGATGGTGCTTAGCCTTGAATTTTTCAATCCATCTGAAAATCTCTTAATGGCCATTGTTTCATTTAATGGCTTTAGAATCGTGAACTTTGTCGAATCTCCGTCTGCCTGCGAGATAGTTAAATCGGTAAAAAGTTGTTCTAATTCCGCACCATACTCGTCAATTGACCTGAAACCTTGGTTCATATTTTGGAGGCGGGACTGAATAGCGGTAAAAGATTTTTTTGTCAATAAATATTTTCTTAAATCTTTTATTAAATTAGGCATGGTGTCATAGCTATCCGATAATCGGAGCTTAGCGTTCTCAGATAGGCGACCTTTAAGTACGAATTTGATTAAAAGATTTTTTCCCGAATCGTCTAACATATCCGCATACATCTCCACTGCATCAACCAATCGTTTTGTGGTGTCCTCTCTACCATCCATAAGAGGAATTAAGTTACACGCCGTTCGAATGTCAAATTCCATTTTAACAAGTTTAACTTCACTAGGAAGGGAATATTATAAATCATACACCTCAATCCAATATGAATCATGTTTATTCACTTTTCTACAGTGATCAGGTAAATAACAATCACTTACCATTTAATTAGTATTTTATATACATAACAAAAGTAGCATAGATTCGTCAGATATGCTTACGGCTTCATGCCTCCAAATCGACTGCTTCGTTTTGCAAATCGGTCACCCCACTAAATGTTTCCCCACTTTAAACGGAAGTCAATTCTCGGCCGGCTATTCGACCAATCAGAGCAGAGTAGACATTACATACAATCATTTGACTAACTAAAATACATTAGAGCTTATGATTAAATGTGAATACTTTAACCTGTTAAATTTAAACAATATGATTTAATAATTATACAAAATAAATATACATTATTACCGATATTCTAAACATTAATGCTTAAAACGGATGTATAAAGTTCCTGGGACCACTAGCGCCATCTGTCGCTTGTAAAAATAAGTCTATACTTAAATATTATTTTAAGAAAATCATTACATTCGGCCATCCGACATCGTGCAATGTCTCCTGACGCACGATTTTACAAATCTAATAATAGTTAAATCAAAATGAGCCTTACATACGACACATCATTACATTCGGCTAATCATTGATATCTGATTCGATTCCAGAGCATGGTTTTCGTCATTTATCACAAGACAATGAGCTACTAATAATTTGATGTTCAGGCAAGCTCATGGCGCTTTCTAAGTGTACAAAAAGTTTTACAGACAAAACGTGACAAGTCTTCCGGTTCAGTATAATTTAAGGCTTGGGCTCCATTTCTAATTGATTTATCATAAATACCGTGGGTATACAATCTTTGGCTCTTTTACCACTAATATGACCAAAACAAATCAAAATATTGGATTTCTCTTTTTAAAATTATTTGGCTGTTACAAAGCTTTCAAATTACAGCGATGATAGGCATTGGAGAACAGTGCAGGCCTGTCAATAGCACCAGGTACTTATTAAGAAAAATGAAAATTAAGAATAGAAAATGTTCTACAAAATGTACAGTCTGCAAGGCCTACAACCTTCTCGCATTCACAATATTTAAAAGAATCTAAACAATTAAAGTATAAAAACCTAATTAAACCAATTAACATGATTTCCATGAAAACCACTAATAAAGCGTATAAATGAGAATTGTAGGTGCAAAATCTTAATTAATGACGAAATATGTCTCACATTGTAAAGAAATAAAAAGTTTAAAAATCAACACTGCAATTTGGGAGCACTTACTCGTAATAAACATTCACATATAAATGCTGTCAATGAGTTACCAGGGAAGCGACATGTGTACAAGGAATCAATGCCAAACTTCCCCGTCTCCAATGCCGCATTTTATATTATAACTAGTTGACCCGACAGACGTTGTCCTGTCTTAACTATGAATATGTTTTGTAAAATTTTCTAATGTTACGCGCATCTTTTTTTTTTTATGAATATTGAATTCGCAACTTTCTTTATTTTTTCTTTCATAAAAACCTTCTCCTGACAATAACAAACAACAATAAAAGAATTAGCAAAATTGGTCCAGCCGTTCACGTGTGATGCCGTGACCAAGAGAAATAGGGATTCATTTTTATATATATAGATATGCACCTTTGACAAGGCACGTATGATGTGAGTTTCGAACCATCCATCGCCAAGCTCTGTTACCGACTTCGGATCCTAGCTGTGGCCACTTTAGACAACTGCCTTATGCTTATGCTCACTGCAAAAGCAGCTGAATTTAATCTATTTGAAAGAACTCTAATGTGAGCACCCCATTGCAGTATTGAATCCTAAGTTATTCCCAGAAATACAGCTTCCGAAATAGCATCTAGTTTCTTGCCATCAAGTTTTAAATTTAGAACCGCTTCGGCACATTTGGTAATGAGAACTTAAGTCAACTAGTTTTATTCGCATTAAGTACAAGATTATTAGCTGCAACCCATTTCAAAAGAACATCGACTATCGTTGACATGAAAGACATCCGTATCTTTCTATCTTTTATTTTTTTAAGAGAAGTGTCATTTGCGAATAAAATTATATTTGAGAAGTTATTATATGATTTGTAGCGTCGACTTGTACTGTATTGTTTTAAACTATGTATTCTTAAAGAGTACTTTTGAGTGGTGTATTAAAGAACAGTAGTGATTAGCGTTTATCGTAGGCAGTTGTCTAAAGTGGCCACAGCTAGGATCCGAAGTCGGTAACAGAGCTTGGCGATGGATGGTTCGAAACTCACATCATACGTGCCTTGTCAAAGGTGCATATCTATATATATAAAAATGAATCCCTATTTCTCTTGGTCACGGCATCACACGTGAACGGCTGGACCAATTTTGCTAATTCTTTTATTGTTGTTTGTTATTGTCAGGAGAAGGTTTTTATGAAAGAAAAAATAAAGAAAGTTGCGAATTCAATATTCATAAAAAAAAAAAGATGCGCGTAACATTAGAAAATTTTACAAAACATATTCATAGTTAAGACAGGACAACGTCTGTCGGGTCAACTAGTTATAATATAAAATGCGGCATTGGAGACGGGAAGTTTGGCATTGATTCCTTGTACACATGTCGCTTCCCTGGTAACTCATTGACAGCATTTATATGTGAATGTTTATTACGAGTAAGTGCTCCCAAATTGCAGTGTTGATTTTTAAACTTTTTATTTCTTTACAATGTGAGACATATTTCGTCATTAATTAAGATTTTGCACCTACAATTCTCATTTATACGCTTTATTAGTGGTT